>CM076143.1:10005000-12432500 GCA_038025085.1 Tetragonia tetragonoides
TCCAGTACTTAGCTTTTCTTTTCTTTTTTTTTTTTTTTGTTTAGAGAAACTTGAAGTTTGTTTCAGTTTTTTTAAGTTAGCATTTAATTATGTTACTGAATCTTTTTCTTATTATCAGTAATTAGTTTACTGAATCTAATTGTAATTTTTAAAGACAAAATTTCAGGGATTTTGATATTTAATAGAGAGCAAGGTAGAAGATCTCACCAGAAGTTCAGGTATTTGGAACAAATTTCTTGTTCTTATTGCTACTGTGATGTTAGGCTTGTGTTTGCTTTTGATATGTCTCTAAAAACATGTATTAATTGAAAGTTTAGAGTTAATGGGCTGCTTCCAACCATTATTGGCTGAGTTTGTGGTTACAAAGAAACCACCAGGTGTTTGAGAAAAAACCTCAATTTGCTTCTCTGTTGGTACAACAGGTAAAATACAATATGTGTCTGATCCCAATCTCATAGAAATCTCGGCACGTTATATGAGAGGGTTTAATCTATGAGGATCCACTCTTGTATTTTATCCTTGGTTGTTTCTTACGGATAATTGCACAAGATAGAAGGGTGTGTGAATACTGAATATAATCCGAAAAAAGGTGCTTCACACTTCCTCTGATGTAGAATATCATTTCATGATAGATAAACAATACAAGTTTTTGCTCAACAAAAAAACTCTTGAAATTGTTATTTATCATGGCTTACTTGGCCTCATATACATAAGTTAGCAGACATAAGGAATAAAATATGTTTATGCAATTATGCTGAGAAAAAACTTATACAATTATGCTTGTCATTTAGTTTACTTGGACATTTCATCAATAGGTGGTAATGGACTGGTATGCAGGACGATGGTTTTGAAGTTCCAGGATAAGCAAAATAAGAGTCTAAGACCATGGATAGGGCTACATATAACAAAAGTTTTTCTTTGATGTTAGCGATCTTAAAATTGGTGCTAGGTAGGCGGCTTTGACAACTCATGATGATTAGTTAAAATATGGGTTCTTTTATTAAGTTAGACACCATTTTGCAATAAATAAATAAATAAATTGGTGAATCTGTGTATAGCTTGAAGTTTGCATCTGTGTATAAGTAGTTTGAAGTTTGCATCTGTGTATATATAGCTTGAAGTTTGCATCTGTGTATAAATATTGAAGTGTGCAAGTAGTAAAATGTTAGGATTATTATTATAGAGGTGAAGCTTATTGGTGTTGCTTTGTATTGGGTGTAATCTTTAGCTATGATTAAGGTGGGAGGGACTTACACTATTGTGATCATCTAAATAAAATTTATGTGGAGGAATAATTTAGTGTTTGAATTCTGGAGGCTCTCTAGAGAGTACTACCTGATCAGTGAGTACGTATACTCATCCTTAATTTCTTAGAGGAATATGTTTGCTGGACCTTAATAACTCATTCACACTTTATTAAAAAAGATTGTTAGTGGCTAGAGTCTTCAGCGTTATTATGGTTGCACATATTATCGTGGCTACTATGGATAACCTATGTAAAAGAGGGATGTATCTGGTTAACAGATCGATGTGCACTTTTTGAGCAGGGTGTTGAATGATGCCAGCCTTTATTTTTGCAATGCCTTGTTAGTAAAGTAGATTTGGGTTGGGATAGAGAGAAGAGAGTGGAGACTCCTCATGAGTTTAGGTGGTTGGAGAAGATGAACAAAGGCTTTCGAGACTGTACTATGGATACAACTCAGAGTGTGGATAGAGTTGAGTATGATGTCTTATGTCTGTGTTAGAAGAATGTTTAAAAGGCATAACAATCTTATAGAGGATAATATAATTTTAATGTAGAAGCTTTCTTTTCGAGAGTTGGTGGATTATTATGACTTGTGAGTGTTCTAAGGGTTGAGCAGGCTATCACATGTGCTGTACATTGCTTACTTATTTTTGCCCCAAATCGAGGAATAAAATTCCTCTGATTTTTGCATTTGAAACTCTCGAAGTGTTCTAGAGTTTTTGGAATAAATTTTGCCTGTTTTTTGGAGCTGAGATGATTTATTAGTCAGGGTTGAAACTTCTAAGTATATGCTAACACAAAGATTTTGAAATCTGCTAAGCAAGGAGAAGGGGAAATAAGAAAAAGGAAAAGGAAAGAAAATAATTGGAGATATTGATATCATAAGATAAGGTGCCAAAGTTGCTTTGTTGTTGAGGGGGTTTGTTTGTTGGGGGCTCATTTATGTTTAGAGTTGAGGGGGTTTGTTTGTTGGGGGCTCATTTATGTTTAGAGTTGAGGTATTCCGTGTGTTTATCTCGCACACACACTAAAAATTTGCATTGGTATTTTTACTATTTTCGTATTCGTGTTTGTTATGGTTGATGTGTTTCTTCGTGGTGATTCATGAGGCTTAATTGATGATTTTGTATAAATTTTGGGTTGCATGTCCTATTTAACCTTTTAATGAATTTTCTTTGATAATTTGTGTTAGTGTGGTTTGAAGGTCGTTTTTTAATTCAGCGTTTGAAAAACTAGACTTACCGCTGGAGCTCCAAGTTTTATAAAATTCAAGGTTGACTCATAGTCTTGTAATGCTCATAATGGGCACCATAGAGCAAAGCATGCCAACAGATGAATGAATAATGCAGTAGCTGTCCTACTTCTCAACTAACATTTTACAATGAGAAATTACCTGGCTAACCTTGTGTTGAGGTAACGCCCCAAATACCAAATACTATTATTAAGTTGTGTTTTATTTTATTTAAGTTTGTAAAGAAAATAAAATAAAACAAAAAGAAAAAGAAAAAAAAAAAAAGGAAATGAAAGTTGCGTGACTTTGTAATTTGTGGCCTTAATTGGCTATTGGCCTGTTAAGCCCAATGAGAAGTTTTTGTGGCTTAGTGGGATATGTGAAAGGAAGCTTCCAGAAGAAGCTGTTGTGTGATAAAAAAAGGTCTTTGGCCTTTTGTTTGTTTAGTGAGTGTAACGCATGTGGAACGAGAGAAAGCTGTTACAGTGAACAAAACAGCCGAAAATGAAAAGGGAGAGCCAGTGAGTGAGAGACAAACAAAAAGAGTGAGAGAAATTGAGTATTTCTCCAAAAGAGGTTTGTTCCAGTTCACGGTTGATTCGGTTTGTTCGGGTGAAGATAATCAGAGTATTCGGATCGGTCATCGACAGGTATTTGTGGGTGTATCTTTGGTTTTGTGGGAGTACCAAATTGAGTTAGAGTTTGTCAATTTGTACTAATACCAAAGATAGTTTCTTTACTTGTTGCTTGATCTTGTGATTGTTGCCGATTGTAATCTTGATTATCATAGTGGATTATTGTTTAGTGCGTGGAGAACCGCACCGTGGTTTTTCCCCTAATTGAAAGGGGTTTTCCACGTAAAAATTGTCTGTGTTGTTTTTGGGTTCTTGCACTTTATTTTTCCGATTATCTGTTGTTGTGATTGTGGGTAAATACCGTAGTTTTCCCCAACAGTGGTATCAGAGCTTTTTGGTTGTAGGATCGGTGGTGGGAAAATTACTGTATTTGTTGAAGGGGGAATTATTTTGTGCAAGTAACATGTCTGGTAGTGTGCCCAAATTTGAAATTCCTTTGTTTGATGGTAAAATTAATTTTACTGTGTGGAAGAGTACTGTTGAGGATTTGTTGGTTCAACAAAATTTAGATGAGGCTTTAGATGAGACAAAGCCTAGTGGGGTGACCGATGCCCAATGGACATCGAAGAAGAAGAAAGCTGTCAGTACTATTAGATTAGCTATGGCTCCGGAGATCAAGTATAATTACTTGACTGAGACAGATCCAAAGAAGTTGTTGGATAAGCTCCAGAGTGTATATGCATCAAAGTCACTGACTAACAAGCTTTGTTTGAGATATGAGTTGTACCAGCTAAAGATGGAGCAAGGTACGGTGTTGCAGGACCACATTAATAACTTTAACCAACTAGTATGTAAGTTGAGAAATGCAGATGAGAAGATCTCCGATCAGGAGGAGGCATTGTTATTGTTGGCTTCACTACCTAAGTCCTACAGGCCAATTGTGCAGACATTACTTGTAGGGAGGACAGAGATTACACTAGATGAAGCAATGACAGTGTTGAGAGAGAATGATCGGATGATGTTGCAGGTTGATGGTGTATCTCCTAGTGATGGAGGAGATAGAGTACTAGCTGCGGAGGTGTCCGAAAGAGGGAGGAATCATGAGAGAAGAGGTGGTGGCCCGAGAAGTAGGTCGAAGTCGCGCGCGAGAGACTTTAGTAACATGGAGTGTTACTATTGTGGTGAGAAGGGTCATATTCAGAGTCGTTGCCCAAAGATGAGAGATGATTTGAAGAGTTTCAAGCAGCTACAAGAGAAGATGGGTAAGACCAAAATTGATGATGATAGCGGTTCCTCTAATGTAATTATGTCTTGTGATGGTAATAAGGAGTTGTTCTTGGCTAGTAACAATGAGGGGAAGGAAAGCCAAGAGAGTTGGGTGTTGGACTCCGGCGCTTCGATTCACATTTGTAGAGACCATGCAATGTTTGATACTTTGTGCCAAGATGGTGAGTATGGTGACATCAACATGGGGAGTGGTAAGTTGAAGGTGAAAGGGATGGGTAGCATCCGAATTGAGCTCCATGGTGGTGTGACTAGAACCTTCCACAATGTGAGGTATATACCCAATGCTCGTGTCAACGTGATTTCGTTGGGTGAGTTGACATCGCAAGGGTGTAGATACATTGGTACGGGAAGGTGGTGCAAAGTGTATCGTGGTGCTACCTTGATTGTGCAAGGAAAGAAGGCGGAGAACAACTTGTGTTATGTTGAGGGTCATTGCGTAGGGAGGAGCAAGACCGTGAAGAAGAAGGTCCGTTTCTCGGACAAGGTGGAGGTATTTGGTGATTTGGGTCGAGGGAGGATTTGTTGAGGTAACGCCCCAAATACCAAATACTATTATTAAATTGTGTTTTATTTTATTTAAGTTTGTAAAGAAAATAAAATAAAACAAAAAGAAAAAGAAAAAAAAAAAAAAGGAAATGAAAGTTGCGTGACTTTGTAATTTGTGGCCTTAATTGGCTATTGGCCTGTTAAGCCCAATGAGAAGTTTTTGTGGCTTAGTGGGATATGTGAAAGGAAGCTTCCAGAAGAAGCTGTTGTGTGATAAAAAAAGGTCTTTGGCCTTTTGTTTGTTTAGTGAGTGTAACGCATGTGGAACGAGAGAAAGCTGTTACAGTGAACAAAACAGCCGAAAATGAAAAGGGAGAGCCAGTGAGTGAGAGACAAACAAAAAGAGTGAGAGAAATTGAGTATTTCTCCAAAAGAGGTTTGTTCCAGTTCACGGTTGATTCGGTTTGTTCGGGTGAAGATAATCAGAGTATTCGGATCGGTCATCGACAGGTATTTGTGGGTGTATCTTTGGTTTTGTGGGAGTACCAAATTGAGTTAGAGTTTGTCAATTTGTACTAATACCAAAGATAGTTTCTTTACTTGTTGCTTGATCTTGTGATTGTTGCCGATTGTAATCTTGATTATCATAGTGGATTATTGTTTAGTGCGTGGAGAACCGCACCGTGGTTTTTCCCCTAATTAAAAGGGGTTTTCCACGTAAAAATTGTCTGTGTTGTTTTTGGGTTCTTGCACTTTATTTTTCCGATTATCTGTTGTTGTGATTGTGGGTAAATACCGTAGTTTTTCCCAACACCTTGTTGATAGTTGCACTGCTGCAGAGAGCCCATGGAACTGTGGAAACCACATTCCCACGTAGATAAAGGAATCATGTTGCCGACAGACTTGCCAATGAAGTTGCTAATGGTTTTAAAAACATTATATTTTGTATTAGGCCTAAGCCTAACTCTTAAGGCCTTGGAGGCTTATGTAGCTGATCTGCAGGGAATCTCCTTCCCTCGACTTTGTAACGCACCTTAACTTGCATCTTCCTTATCTCATACGACCACCCAACCATTAGCTACATACCATCCTTGGGAATTGGAACTAAATGACGATGTGAGTGACAAAAAATACAAGAATTTGAAGGTTTTGTTGGGAAAATATAGGTAAAAAAAAATTATTCTTTGTGCAAAACTCTAATTTTGTTCTCCTGGAAACTTTAGTTACACTTGATATGTTAGTTTTGTATTGTACTAATAAAAAACTATCAGCATTTGGGAATGCCAAATCATAGTTATCAAAGAATTTAAATACTCCCTCTGGTCTACGGAAATTTTTACGCCTTCCACTTATGTTTGGACCATGAAAATCTTTACGTTCTTTATATGGTAATGTATTTGAGCACCCTTTACTATTTTACCCCTCCTACATTCTCACCCCTATGTGCAAGGAAATAAAAAAAATAAAAAAAACTTCTCACGCTACTAGCTACAAAAGTAAGGAAAGTAATACAAAAACAAGAAAAGCAATAAATACCCACTAAAATATTATTTATTTCTCTCTTAATACCTCTTGTGCTCTTTTAAGGGTAATTTTGGAATTTTTGTGCTAAAATGTATTTTCCTTAATATTAGTCATATTCTCCATACGTCAAGATTTCCGTGGATCGGAGAGAGTATTATACTCCAACTATTAAAGCACAATTAATATGATGACTTAATATTTTATCCTCTTGGAGGGCCGTGTGCGTAGCACGTGGACCAACAACTAGTAATTAAAAAATATTACTTTTAAAATACTCTATACACTAAAGTTATCTCAATAATCTCACGATACATCATATTCACTTATTTTAGAAGAGAAATTGAGTAATATTTCTTTTTTCTTCATGGTCAGGAAATATTTATATTCTTACATTACAAATTTCAAAACAGCATAATTTGTTATAGTTCGTGTTCGTAGTTCGTGTTCGTGACATGTGCGCAGTGTGGTGGGCCCTTCTTTGTACAGCATAATTTCAAAACTTGTTATGTACAAAGTTTGTGGGATACATTTGTTTGTCGTTAATATATACTCTTGTACAATTTGAAGGTGATTATGTATCAGGCAATGAAATATATTGTGGTCTTACGGGATTGAGTGTTATAAGAACAATGTGAACTTTGTTATTTTACATGGTATAGTGTTGGGTTTATTTATTGACCTGTTGAAAAAGAAAATTCTGATAATGCAATTTTTGCTCAATTATTATTATTTTTTTTTTGTCTGAGACCGTCTGGTTGAATTCGAATTGAGCCGGGTGGGACCACAAGGGCGGCAAAGCTCCCCCAATAAGTATTTAACACAGCTGCATTCACATGGTCTCAAACCCGAGATCTCTGCTTAAGCTAGAAGAGTCCCTTAACAACTCATCTAAGTGCTTGTTGGTAATTTTTGCTCAATTTATATATGTGTGACTTTGGCAAGAGTCTAAATGGTTCTTGTGTGGGATAAAATCAAAAGAGACAAAAGAAATCTCAATGTAATTGTTAATTAGTGTGACAATTATATGAAACCATAATTTGAGCATTATATTGTGATTAAATTTTGATCCAAAAATCGTTACGGGTTTTTATGAGTTGTATGAATAATTTCTAAAATTATTGAGGAACATTGTGTAAATAAGTGAATGTTGTTTGTAGTTCACATGCTACAAAATTGACACCATTCAATTCTTTGATATTATCATTTGCGTTATGATATTTAATATTGTCTTATATTTCTGTATCAAAGAAATGGCAAATTATTTGGTGAGAAAGTATATGATTTCTGGTATGTATATTGAGAACATGTGGGGGAAGTTTTATATTCACTAGCTACATGTTATACATATTGGTGTTCTCAATATAATTTGATAGAACTCGATTCTTTGAGAATGTGGGGGTAACTAATTAAATTTAGTTTACCGAAATCTTTATGGATTTTTTGGGACCTTTGATATTTGAATGTTTATGTATATATCTTTTATGCTCGTACATAATACATATAACTTTAGAGATATCTTGAGCATGAAAATGATGATTTGAATGAAATCATTTGTTATCATGATATATAGCAGCTTATATGTCTTACGGAGAAGATAAGCTAACATGGGCAATGAGTATACTTATAGTGGTTAATAATAAACCATGTATGAATATGGTATTAAAGATATTGAACATGGTGGACGTTTAATTTGATGAGAAAATGATCGATGTTCTTTCTTTGTATGTGGAGATACTATAGAAAGAGGTCAATATTTTTTATTATTGATTGTGAGAACTCATGATAGCATATCTCATAAGAACAACAAAGGTTCTAAATATTCTATATTTTGTGTATGCTAGAGTTATTGAATTAATATGCTATTAACTTGTGTTTGCACTTTGATAGTCATATTTATCGTGTTTGATTGGTATATTAATGCAAATATGTGACAAGTTAATAATATATACTTGTACAAATGAGTATGTATTTTCCCATGTAGTTGTGGATGTTCTCTCTAAAATCTGACTTGTATATAACATGTTATAATTAACTATTCTTGAGCGGGCAGGTCAAAAAGTTGATTGATTGAGACTTGAAAGACATGTTGATATACATTTTGAGAAGGTTTAGTGTGCCAATTTCCTTTAATTGTGATTTGTTAAAATTAGTGTGTAACGGTAAGAGATGACGCATTTGGAATAGACAAAGTGTCGTCAAGTAACAATATAAATTAAAGAAAGATTGGTTTAAACTTTATTATTGAATCGTCAAGGGGGATGAGGCTTAAAGCCCTTAGATTGAGGAAATCATGGTGGATACCCAACCTTCATTGGTTCAATGTGGTCAAACGAAGCTATGAGATTACTCAATGTGCACCATCTTTTCCCATCCCTATGGCGTTCTTGGTGCTATTGTGAAGTTGAGCACATGCTCTTAATGAATCCATAGCCTTTGTATGGTGGTCCTTATGAGACGGACTTGATGGATTCACCGCTTGTTGTGAGGTTGAGCTTCTAGCTCTTAATGATTCCATATCCCTATTTCTTTTGGGTGGTCTTAGTTGAGACGGACTTGATGGATTCACCGTTGGTATATGAGAGGTTGAGCATCATTTGCTCTTAATGGTTTCTTAGTCCAGTTGTATATTGGTCAAACCCATATGTGAGTTGGGTAGACTTGGTTATGATGGACGTGATGAAATCACCTACGTGAGTGTAAAGGTTTGGCCGCCTTTTATGAAAGATTTTGGCTATCTTTCTAGAGCACTCATAAGACCCAAGGTGTGCGCATGGCCTAGATAATTGCGTTTATATTTTTCTATCGCGTAATTTGCACAAAATTAAGGTATAATATGTATTGTGAGGGTCTCGATTAACCACATTTAATTCATTGAGTTCAAGAGTACTTCACTCTTTGAATTATTAGGTCAGTCGCTCATTTCACTACGTATCAATTCAATCCTTCGGACATTGGTATTTATGTATTCTATATTTTCCTTTGTCCAGAAATTAAGTCACTTGGCCTTTGTTGCCATTAGTGGGGGATTGTTGGAATAATGGCACCAAAGTTAATGGGGGAATATGTAACCGTTTCTGATTTATTGTGGGTAATTCATACCCCATAATGTGCCACTAATAAACCCATTAAAGCTACTTTAATAGGTGGTGGGCGGTTACGTTTTCCACTTATATATAGGGTGTTCATCTCCAACTAAAGTATGAGGTAGAGATAAATGGGAACCAAGACACTTATCCTCATATCCCATATGTGATTAGTTTTCGGGCAATTGTATTTGTGTAAGTTTCAAACCTCCAATCATGAGTGCACTTGTTTGGGGGGTGTTGTGTTAACCTTGGAGAGCGACCGGCGGAGACGATTTGCACCAAAGTCGTGCCGAAAATCGCTTTCAAGGCAATGGCTTTCACACCATGACGCAACGATTATTTGATAAGTCATCTACTCTTTATATATATATATATATATATATATATATATATATATATATATATATATATATATTATTTTATTATTGATCAATACCTATATTTTCAACAATATAAATTGTATAGCAAAATTAACCTTGGATGTAACCCACAAATGTATCCCGTGACAAGTACGAAAGAATTACCTGTAATTCGAACTAGCAAAAGACGTAGAATAGAAACTAGCTTTGGTCCTGATTTTATTACTTATCTGGTTGAAATTCAGGATTTGGATAAATTATGTGAGCCTTTGTTGTATGCTTATATGATTGATGAGTATCCCAAAACTTATGAGGAAGCTGTGGGATCAATTGATGCTAGTTTCTGGAAAGATGCTATTAATAGTGAATTAGAATCTATTATGTCTAATCACACTTGGAAATCGGTAGACTTACCTAAAGGTTTCTCTCCCATGGGTTGTAAATGGGTTTTCACTAAGAAATTGAATGTTGACGGTTCAATTCAAAGGTTTAAGGCTAGACTTGTGATTAAAGGGTTTAAACAAAAATTTGGTGTAGATTTCTTTTATACTTATTCACCTGTCACTAAGATCGCCACTATTCGCACTTTGTTTGCATTAGCCTCTATTCATAATTTGGTTGTACATCAAATGGATGTAAAGACGGCTTTTCTAAATGGCGACTTAGAAGAAGAGATTTATATGGAACAACCTCCTGGTTTTATTGATCCTGGTGAAGAACATAAGGTGTGTAGACTTAAGAAATCTTTATATGGCCTTAAACAAGCACCAAAATAGTGGTTTGATAATTTCATAAAACTGTGCTTAGTTTTGGTTTTGTGTCTAATGGATCTGATACATGTGTTTATACTAAAATGTTTGGTTCTGACTGTATAATCATTTGCTTATATATAGATGATATGTTGCTTTTTAGTACACACATGAATGCCATAAATGAAACTAAGAATTTCCTTTCCTCTCAATTTGAAATCAAGGATTTGGGTGAAGTTGATGTGATTTTAGGTGTTAAGGTTAATAAAACTAAAAGTGGTTTCATTTTAACGCAATCACATTACGTAGAGAAAGTATTGAAGAAATTTGATAGCTTTGAGGTGTCGCCAGTAAGAACTCCTTATGATGCTAGCATAAGTTTGAGGAAAAATAAAGATGAAAATGTTTCACAATCTGATTATGCTAAGATAATTGGGAGTTTAATGTTTCTTATGAATTATACTCGGCCTGATATTGCATATGTTGTTAGTAGACTTAGTAGATATACCCATAACCCAAGTAGCGAGCACTGGTTTGCTCTTAGACGTTTACTTAGGTACTTGAGAGGTACCATGGACTTGGGTTTGCATTATGTTGGTTTCCCTTCCGTGTTGGAGGGATATTGTGATGCTAATTGGGTAACTGATAATGATAAAATAAGTTCTACTAGTGGATATGTATTCACTTTAGTGGTGCTGCCATATCATGGAAATCTACTAAGCAATCTGTTATTGCTCGATCCACTATGGAATCGGAATTTATTGCTCTTAATTTGGCAGGACAAGAGGCCGAGTGGTTGAGAGTCATACTGGCTGATTTACCTTTTTGGGGTAAACCTACTCCTCCTATTTCTCTACTTTGTGACTCACAGGCACCAATTTGTATTGCAAAGAATAAAGCGTATAATGGTAAGAGAAGACATATACGCATAAGGCATGATGCTGTGAGACT
This sequence comes from Tetragonia tetragonoides, assembly GCA_038025085.1. Lineage (NCBI taxonomy): Eukaryota > Viridiplantae > Streptophyta > Magnoliopsida > Caryophyllales > Aizoaceae > Tetragonia > Tetragonia tetragonoides. The sequence goes on from CM076143.1 coordinate 10,016,495, forward strand.
TTTGATTGAGACTGGCGTACTCTATATGGAGTATGTAAGGTCCGAGAGGAACTTGGCTAATCCATTAACTAAAGGACTTAATAGAAAAGTGGTCCTAGACACGTCGAGGGGGATGGGTTTAAAACCCATTGGTTGAGGAATTCATGGTGGACACCCAATCTTGGTCACACAAGTAATAGTGGTCTAACGAAGCCATGGAAAGACTCATATTTATGTACATGTTCTCATCCCTATGACAGGTGTTGTACATTTGTGAGGTTGAGCATTTTGCTCTTAATGAATCTATAGCCCTATTGTTGGGTGGTTCTTTGAGACGGACTTGATGGATTCACCGCATGACTTTATTGGAGGATGAGCATTTGCTTGCTCTTAGTGATTTCATAGTCCAGGTTATGGATGGTCTATTTGAGATAGACTTGATGTAATCACCTACGTGAGTGTGAAGATGTGGCCGCCTTCTATGAAAGATATTGGGTTATCTTTCTAAGGCACTCATGAGCGTCCCAAGGGAGCGTATGGCCTATATGCGCTTTTGGTGTTTATCGCGGAACTCGAACTAAATCTAAGGTAAGATGTGTGTTTGCAGGTATTTCTTTGATCTAGGGAGTTCAAGAGTAATTCACTCCACTAGATTAACGACTAGCCTCCATTCACTATGTGTTAGTTCAAACTTCATAAGTACTAACACTTAAGCGTCAAACCTTTTACTGCTCACTTGTTTAAAATTTGTGTTTTCTTAAAGCCTTTGCATTTGTGGGGGAATATTGGAAATGCCAAGCTAAAAGGTGTTTTTGAAGTCCGCTAAATCTGTATGAATTAATTCTAATAATTCAGTTACTCTCTCGGTTACAGATTTAAAGGATTTTCTGGCATGTTTAGCTTCTACACAAATTTCACATTTTGAGAAACCATTGTCCACCAGATTAGGAATTAAGTTCATGCTTTTGAGCATTTTAACAGAATTGAGATTTAAATGTCCTAATCTAGCATGCCATAGATCAATGGACTCAATAATATAAGCAGAAGTAGAAGCTTTATTAGTAACATCATCAACAATGACAGAATCTAAGACAAACAGGCCCCCCATTCAGGTAACCCTTCCCCACATATTCCCCATTACGAGTCAATACAAATTTATCAGCATCAAAAACTAACTTAACACCAGCTTTGTTAAGAAGTGCACCAGAAATTAAGTTCCTGCGAAGAGAAGGCACATAAAGCACATTTTGTAAAGCTAAAGATTTTCCAGAAGTTAATTTCAGAAAAAATCTTTCTTTTACCAAACACCTCGGAACTACTAGAGTTACCCATGAACACCTGTTCACCATCAGCAGCATTCTGAAAATCAGAAAATAGGGTCCTGTTGGCACAAAAGTGCCTAGAGGCACTAGTGTCAAAGATCCATTCCGTATTATTACTGACCAGGTTCACATCAGAAATGACAGCAACAATGACATCTCCAGATTAAGCAAGGTTGGCCTGGTTGCGGGGCTGGTCCTGGTTGTTCTGTCCACAGTTTTGTCCATCTTTGCGTTTGAAGCATTGATGGGCTCTATGTCCAGGTTTTCCGCACACATAGCATAGGGGCCTAGGTTGTTGTTTCTGGATCTTCCTGTTCTTCTTGAAAGGTCCAGACTTGTTGTTGTTGTGCGGTTTCTGTCCCTTCTTAGAGTTTCCAGCAGCATTAGACCTGTCAATTTTAGCACCAGAAGATTCCACAAGGTTAGCCTTAACGGAAAGTTCATTGACAGAAGAAGAGGAACCCTTCTCCTTGAGGCGGTTTGCCTCTTCGATCTTCATATGTCCAATTAATTCCTGCAAGGTCATATCTCTCTTCTTGTGTTTGAGATGAGCCCGGTAGTTTGTCCAAGATTCAGGTAACTTATGAATCAGGACATTAGCTTGCAGCACTTCACACATTTTCTTACCCTCAATGAGGATATCAGCAACAAGGTTTTCATATTGATGAACTTGTGGCATGATGGGTTTGTCATCCACCAACTTGAACTCCAACCAATCTCCAGTCACATACTTCTTCTTTCCAGCATCATCAGCACCATATTTCAACTCAAGTGTCTCCCATATAGACTTAGCCGATTTGTTTTTGATGAACTGATCAAAAATCGGATTAACCATATGAGATAACATATTCCACGAGCCATCTTGTTCTCCTTCCCATACTTCTCAATATCCCCAACATCATCCACCTTTCCCTTATCCCTTTTGCCCCGGAGAGGCATCACCGACCACTGACGGAGTCACAGGAGTGGAAGGTTCAGCAGCAACAGTTTGAATTGGAGCATCAGAAAATAGAACATAATCAACCTCTAGTTGTTCAAGAAAAATCAGAACCTTTTGTGACCATCTCTTGTAGTTAGTACCGTCAAGAGCTTCGAGTTTGGAGAGATCAGGGATGAATTTGGAAAGAGAGACCATTTGTGGTGGTAATACACTAGATAAGAAAATCGCTTCTAAATTGTTAGAAATATACTACTGATCTCCAAACTTGTTATGTACAATTAGCAAAAGTTGTACAATTGATAAGTTATATATATTGCAGCCTCTACCTATCCCGGAAAAATCTTGGAGATCTGTATCCATGGATTTTATCTCGGGGTTTCCCAACGTGGAAGGACATCGCTCTGTTATGGTGGTCGTTGATCGCTTCTCCAAGTATGCAGTGTTCATTCCGGCTCCAAACGCATGCCCAGCGGAGGAAGCGGCAAAACTATTCCAAAGGTATGTAGTTAAATATTTTGGCTTGCCTGAGGATATAGTTGGTGATCGCGATACTCGTTTTACTGGACGGTTTTGGGTGGTTTTATTCAATATCATGGGATCTGCATTGAAGTTTTCAACAGCCAATCATCCCCAAACGGATGGTTAGACAGAACGCATTAATGCTCTATTAGAGGAATATCTCCGGCACTATGTTACCGCTTCGCAAAAGAACTGGTTGGAATTATTAGATACTGCACAGTATGCATATAATCTCCACAAGAGCAGTGCAACGGGCTTCAGCCCCTTTGAACTTGCAATGGGGTGGCAACCACTGACACCCCACGAGATTGTGAAACAAGGCAAGGACGCAGGTTGCCGGCAGCCATCCGCTTTGTCTCGAATCGTCAAGAGATGTTTGAAGATGCACGAGACAGTCTCGATAAAGCCCAAAGGTGCATGAAGAAGTACGCGGATCGTCACTGTCGACCGCTCGAGTTTAAGGTTGGAGACAAGGTCTTGCTAAAACTAACACCCCAGATGTGGAAGAAGATTAGTAGCAAGATAGCCCAACGCTCCCTGATCCCCAAGTATGATGACCCCTTCGAAGTTATTCAAAAGGTTGGAATGGTGGCATATCGTTTGAACCTCCGGGAGAGATTGAAGGTGCATCCCACATTTCACGTAAGTTTTCTTAAGCCTTATGTTGAAGATGTGGAAGGGTTGCATCCTCCAGCATTGAGGAATCCTCCAGCTGTCCGCAAGCAGTTTGAGAAAAATGTCGAACGTGTGCTAGACAGAAGGGTGTTGGGACAAAGCAAGAAAAACCGACGTATAGAGTACTTGGTTCATTGGAGAGGAAGTCCAGAGTCCGAAACTTCGTGGGAAAGAGACACGACGCTCTGGCAGTTTGAGGATAAGATCCATGAGTTCTTGATGAGGTCGTCAAGTTCTCCGGGCGGGGGTGGTTTGTAAGACCCCTGTCCGACGTCCTATGGTGGACGTGGTCATGCGTGGGCGCACCTTGCACCATGACCGATGGCTGTACGCATGGTGAGACATGCTACAAGGTTGCACTGTGAATATGGATGTGGGCTTGGCCATCCCGGGCATCCTCATGGGTTTGAAATACCCGTGACAAGGTTGGGTGGCCTAACCTTGATCCTTGCCAAGGCGCTAACCCTTGACAAGGCAAATCTATTCGGTGGCTATACGCTGGCACGCGTAGTGACCGGTTATGAGTGGCTCATGACACAACGCTTGTTCTATACTCACGCTATGCTTGATCCTTGTCTCTAGGACATCAAAGGATTCTAAGGGTAACCTCATTCTGGGTGCCTAAGCCTTGCAAAGGGCCAAGACTCCAGTATGAAAGTTACGCATCCTTGATGTTTACTCTTGCTAGATATGATAAAGCTCTAAGACCTCTTTAGGGGGTAGTTGGTGAGATAACCAAGTAACCTTGACACCGCTATGCGCGGGTGACAAGGGAAGTTCCCGAGCATGACTAGGGTCATGGGGAGCTTGGGGGAGTGGCATCCCCCATGATGGATCGACGTGACCGATGACCGAGATGTAGCCGAGCGGTATGATGTGATAGGAGCGATGCGTGAGCGGCGCGAGCACAAGGCGCAACGTCGCGTAGCATCCCTTGAGTTCAGCAGCTCCGGTCAGCTGAAATCAGTAGACACGAGCTGAGGGGAGTTGTCCCCGAGCTCGAGTCGGCTGGACGTCAGTTGTCCCGGCTGGGGACCGAGTGATGTAGTCATACAGCTGGATGGTTACCGAGTAAGCAGTGGCTGCTGGACGGTTACCAGGACACGTGGGCATACACGCTGGATATCCCAGCGAAGAGGCGCGAACGGTTACTCGCAACAGTTACGCGAGCGGTTGCAAGCGCCTTACAGGCGCGTACGTACAAGGAAGCAGTTATCAAGGCCAAGAGACGCGTCCCTTCATGAAGCAACGTGGCCAGTGGATAGCCGCTGACACATGCAACGGTTGGACAGTTATTCTGCATGAAGCGACGAGTCACTTAGGAAACAGATTTCGCCCAAGGCAGTAGGGCTGTCACTGCCTATAAATAGGCGCCTAGGCCTCAAGGCAAAGGCATTCAGAAATTCTCCCTTGTCCCCTCCTTATACGAATGCTCATGAAATAAATAAAGTTGTCCGTTAGTTTTATACTGTGTTGCCATTGTTGTCTTTATAGTTCCGCAATATATTAATAGGCTGGTCAAGTAGCGTACTTGGCGCCATCACAGGGTAAATCGCAAGGCGTTCCGTGACAATTTATTATGTGCTTGCATTTTGAACTTTGAAGTGTGGGTTGAACAACTAATGGGCTTAAAGCTTATTTTTTTCATTTTGTTGGCTAATGATCAATCCAGGGGTACCCGAAGCCCATATGATCACAATCCGTAAACAAAAGATCCGAAGCTGATTTATCTTCTTAAAAAGGGCAGTTTTAGTTTTTTTTTTTTTGAGGGAAAAATAGAAATATATATATATATATATATATATATATATATATATATATATATATATATATATATATATATATATATGCGAGAATTTTAAGAGTGCGCCACCTAAGCGAGAATAAAGACGAAAAAAATAGGGGTAAAACGTTTAGGAGTCTTAGCATCCTAACCGTTGTAAAATTAAATATTAATAAAACACTAGAGTTTTATAAGGGTTAAAACAGATCTTCGTCAAATATTCAAAATCATATATAAACGTTTTCTATGCTTCTCAAAAAATAATGAAATTTATACCATTAGATTCGGATTGAAAAATACTTCAAAACGAGATGCATTTACAAATATTCAAAATCACATATAAACGTTTTCTATACTTCTCAAAAAATAACGAAAACTACACCGTCAGATTCGGATCGAAAAATACTTCAGAATAAGATGTATTTACAATATGTTTAGAACATATAAAGGAGTCATTTTCCGCGAGCTAGGAATAAGGCATGTCAACTAAGCAAAGAGCATAGAGTGTGTCACCTTAGCGAGCATTAAAAAAAATCGTAGAAATTGTGTGAATTAGACTTTGTTTCTGAATAGACTACCGCAGGCCTAGAAGTCCATATTATTTGATACACATTCACGTACAAATTGAACCATGCACAACTTTCAGAAAAATTAAAATTTTAAAAAGTTCAAAGTAAAGTTTGTGTGTAATTACAAAACTTTTAGTTAACCACACAATATATTAGGAGTACTATAAAAATAAAACCCCATAAAGGCCTCACCTTCATCCCTACCCCCTATTTCCAATTTGTTTTTCTTTATGCCTCCTCTGTGTGACTTCTGGTTGAATGTTTCCAATTATTATCCAAATTATATATATATACCTCGCGGCTCCTGCTAGCAGCTAACCCCAAGCACATCTTGCAAGGCAGTCATGACTTCCACCCTTCCAAGCACCTCTTTTGTATTCTTTTGATTTTCTTATAGTTAATTTTGCAGTCACTAATGACCATCTTCAATCTCTCTCCCATTAAATAATATTTTCCTCCTTTTATTGCTTTGTATGTTTATGCTTTTTCAAGGTAAAAGTATTTTCTTTTGTCTAATCAGGTAAAAATATATATTGAATGTATGTTCATATAAAGTATATATTTATGGTTCTAGTCAGATTTGGGTTATGGCTAATGAAAATTGTCAAAGTATTTATCCTTCATAAGATTTTTTGTGGTTTTACTTTATGGTTCGATAGGAGGAGATTAACTTATGTTTGGTAACTTTTTGCAATTAGTCTATCATAATTCATATGCTAATGGATTTCTAAGATCAACCAGATCAATTCAAGGTAATATGGGATACGAGCAACAAGTATAAGCCTCATACCCTACGTACATAAATTATAATCCCTCTCTTTCATGAAATCTTAAACGTTTACTTTTTCACGGTCTCCAAGACACCACTTTGGCTATAAATAACTACAATTGTAGTAATATAAAAATTAGAAAAATATGACTTTTTAAAAGTACTTTTAAAAATGAATCTAACAAGAGTATTTTTATATTGTGAATCTTTATATATTTTCATAAATTAGTGGTCAAAAGTTGTTAAGTTTTACCTTCAAAAAGCAAACGTTTAGGATTTTATGAAACGGAGGGAGTAATTGATTCTATTTTTTTAATGAATGTCCATGAATCTCGAATTCCGGCCACCTGAGCGACAATTATAAGAGCGTGCTACCTAAGTAAAGATAATGTCAAAAATTAATTGATGTAAAACGTTTAGAAGTTTTAACATCCCTACTGTTTAGGATTCTTGAATAGCAAAATGTAAATTTATTAGACTACAGTTATCCATTGTATCTCATCTTTATTATATATGACCAACAATGATAGAAGAGAAAGAACGAAAGAAAAGAAAAAAAAAAACAATGATGATTAATCTTCCCTAACTTTGTGAATGGAAATTAGCCGCAACTTCCTTTCACCAACCTCCGATCCATCATCTTTTTTTTTTTTTCTTTTTTTTTCTTTTTTTTTTTTTTTTTTTTTTTTTTCCTACTTTAACGTGTATTCTTAGCTCTTCGATGGCACAAGACTATTAAAGTAGAGGGCCAAAGGGTAACAAGAAAGGATAAACATGAATTAAGGTACTCAACCTACAAAATTGGGATCAAGATAGAATTTCAAGATTTACTATCTATTACTCTAAGCGAATAAAACTAGCCACAATATGTAGGCTTCTTTATAAGATAAGATAAACACCAACCTTTAAAATAATCTATTGCCCCAAACCCCCAACCTTGGGTAGGTCCTCATGAAAGTATTCTACCACTATAGAGGCTTTAATAACCTCTCCTCATGTACATCACACTATATATCATGCATAATTATAATCAGTTAAATATTATTTATGATTTTTTTTTAAATGGGCATGTTGGTGTGCATATTTAACTGAATAAATATTAATTTACAGATATTTCACTCAACTCGTGCATCGCACGGGCTTTAAAACTAGTTGCATTAATAATAGGCCATACGGCATCTACAAACGATATCAAATTCAACAATAAACGGATCTAAAACATTAGAAAATATTCTAATAGAAAGACTATCAAACACTTAAGATTTGACAATTTCGAACGACTTTCTTTTTATTGTTGTTTTACATATCACAGCCTCTTTGCGGAAGACCCTGCCATAGCCTTGATGAATGCACCACTCTGACATTATAGACTGCCTCTTGAAGAATAAGATTCGCAGTGTACCCGTACGAACAAACCAAAGTCGCAGACTATCAACTTCACGTTCTACCTTCAATTCCGAACCATTAAGATAAAGACTAAGATGTCCTGTAGTCAAGAAGAAAAACCTCTGAGCAGAGGACACCCCACCGAACTCCATAAACCAGAAACTACCAAGGCTCCCTCCAAAGATGAAGAGATAATCCTCATAAAAATGAGTCAAAATAAACCTCACAAAAGGAGTCAAAATGAACCTCACAAAAGGAGTCAAATTAACCTCACAATTGATTTGATCAAAATCTCACCATAAGGAGCGATTAAAACCTCACAATAGAGCGAAATTTTATCGCTGGCAGATGACCAACGACAGCCCCAATTTCATACCCTATAAAATTTCAAGATATTGAGAGAAAAAAAGGAGGCTAGGATTTTTTTGAGAGAAAAAAAATGGGCAGTTTTAGTGTTTATTGTTGAAGCCTTGAAGGTGAGTTTTAGAGAAAGAAAATCTCCTTTTTGTCATGTTCACCCATTGGGATTATTGAAATCAAAATAATAATAATTTATTTTGTCCTCACTTTTTTTTTTATCTACTGTTCAACTTGTAGGATGTGTTACTTTTCACTTAGGGTGCGCTATTTAGAAATTACACTGTTAGTTCAGTTCAGTAAAGGGGTGATCTCATGTTAATGATGTTAGTCTAGTGATTTCCAATTTAGTTCAGTGGAGCTCAGTTCAGAAATATACTTCTTGTCTCACGTATCAAGTGGTGTTCATTTCATTTCAGTGATGTTGAATTCAATTTAGTTTAGTTCAGTTCAGATAAGTTCAGCTTAGATAAGTTCAGTTTAGATAAGTTCATCTTAGATAAGTTCAGCTCTAAAAAATGCACCCTTACTCAATGGTTGGTTCAATTCAGTTCAGTGTTTAGTGTAGTTCATTGTTTAATGTAGTTCAGCTCAGTGGAGTTTAGTAATCTACTTTTTTCCTCAAAAATTACTATTCAATTCAATTCGGTAAAAAAGAACACACCTAATTCAATTCATAAAAAAAAAGTAAATTTCACATAAGCCCTCTTTGAATTTTTTTCTCCATGCTTCCTTCAAAATCCATTGTTTTGCTCCAATTTGGGCTAGAAGAACTATACAAGCACTAGACTACTAAGGGCATGTTCTTTTCAACTGGTTTTCAATTTTGTCCAGTTTTTTAGTTTTGCCCATTTTTGTCCAGTTACCAGTTATAATATCCAATTTTGCCCAATTTTGTCCAGTTTTGCCCAGTTTGACCCAATTTTGCCCAGTTTTGTCCAGTTCTATCTAGTTTTAATAATAATGATAATAATAATAATAGTAATAATAATAATAATAATAATAATAATAATAATAATAATAATAATAATAATAATTTTTAAAATAATAATAATCATAGTATTATTATTACTATTACTATTATTATTATTGTTAGTATTATTAATAAATATTATTATTATTATTGTTATTATTAATATTTGAATAATAATAATAATAATAATAATAATAATAATATTATTATTATTATTATTACAATTATTATTATTATTATTATTATTATTATTATTATTATTATTGTTATTATTATTATTATTGTTGTTGTTGTTATTATTATTATTATTATTATTATTATTATTATTTTTATTATTATTATTATTTTATTATTATTATTACTGTTATTATTATTACTGTTATTATTATTACTACTATTATTATTATTACTATTATTATTATTATTATTATTATTCATTATTATTATTACAACTATTGTTATTATTATTATTATTATTATTATTATTATTATTAACAGTGAAAATTAAACAATTTCCAATTTTCCAGTTTCTCCCACTTTCTTCCAATTTTTCCCAGTTTCTCCCAATTTAACCCAGTTTTCTCCAGTTATCAGTTAAATGTCTCAATTTTGTCCAATTTCTCTCAGATTTATCCAATTTCTCCCAGTTACCAATTTTAATTTCCACTTGAAAAGAACGTGATCTAACAGTACTATGCTACTAAAGTCTAAAGTAGACAATTGACAAAATAATCTGAATTCAACGGCTCAATAAGTCGGCTCCAATCCAAGGCCTACTATTCCCTTCTCTCTCTCTCTCTCTCTCTCTCTCTCTCTCTCTTTTCCCTATTGATTTCCTCAAGGCATCTCCCTCTCAACTCAATTCTCACCGCTACCAATTCAGATTTCTTTCACAGAGGAGAGAGAGAGAGGAGAGAGAGACAGAGAGAGAGAGAAACGAGCGCGCGAATTTCCCGAGGATCACTCCAATGTTACTACACCCTCCGTGTCTCCTTTCTCTCTCCCTCTATCTCTCTGCCCTAATTTGCCCACCCCACTGATAGAATCGCGAACCCTAATTTCAGGAACAGGTTTCATGTGAAAAAAAGAAGACAATCCAATTTGAATCGAACGAAAAGCGCAAGGAAAGGAATTTTACAATAATAGCAATGGCGGAATTAGGGCAACAGACGGTGGAGTTTTCGACTCTTGTGAGTCGAACAGCTGAGGATTCTTTTCTCTCTCTTAAGGAATTAGTTGAGAAATCCAAATCCAAATCGTCTGATTTATCTGATTCCGAAAAGAAGATTAATCTTCTTAAGTATATTGTCAATACTCAGCAGCGTATGCTTCGTCTAAATGTCCTCGCCAAGTGGTGCCAACAGGTTTCTTTCTCTCTCTCAACTATCATGATTTCAATTTCAAGATTTTTGGAAAGGGTTGCCTTTTTTTGTTTGGAGTGTATGATTGACAATTGGAGAACTTAGGGGGGTTTTTAGGTCGAACTTCAGATTTAATTTCAAAGTATGTATGAGTTTATTATGATTGATTGGCAGATTTTGGATTGTTAGTGAACTGCTTTGTTAGACGATTTGAGTGATATAGAACTTATGTTAAACAAGCAATGTGACGATAACTAGTCGAAGTAGAAAAGGCTTGCAACAAGTTTTTATTTTGTAGCTAGGTCATTTGTACTTTTGAATTTTTGTTCGAATTGTAGGCCTTCTAGTTTTCGTGGTGAAAGACAAGTTTTTGACAACAATTTATTGCATAGTTGTATTGGGTTCTTGACCTCATCCTGATGTATCACCTAATTTTACGTTAGTTGGGCTGTGAAGGTGGCTTAATTAATTAAATATTTTTTTTTGATGGGAGAAGGTGGCTTAATTATCACTAGAGAAAGTGAAGTTTTTTCCATAATCAAGAAGAGAAGAACTCCTCGCTTTGCCTGCATTATAAACACTTAGTGATTTGGATTCTTTTTTGTTGTTAAATAATAAACATTAGCCCCTTCCTCTACTCAAGGGTGTATTTGCTATTAAAATCTGGTAATGCAGTTACACTTTGGGTGTACTTGTTCATGTTAGCGCCGTAACAGGGAAGAATCTGACTGCTGGTTCAAGCATTACATAGATGTATCTTTATTTTGGGTAGAAAGCCGGAAAAGGAAAAATTTGGTATGGAATTTTAGTTGAGCTTGAGCTTGGATCATTAGAATTTGGCTTTTAAATAAAATTGTTTTAACTTCTTGTTGAAATATGGCTTCAACAAGCCCAAGTATTCGATAATGTTGCACATTGCACAAAGAAGTTAAGTGTGGCAGCATTGTGATTTGTGACAGAGAGATATTGCAAATTGCAATCAGAGCACTGCACTAGACTTATTGTACCTTTCAATGTTTTCTCTTTTACACGAGCCATGTGGATGGGAGAATGCGGTGAATGTGGTTATGAGAAATGGTGTATGGAATGACGTGACCCCATCAATCTAAAGCGGTGAAAGAGTTACATTGTGGTGAAGGAAAGGTTTATTCTATTATGATGTATGAGACCACCACCTTTGAAATTTCCCATTTTCAAAACTAGAAACTTCGCCATGCACTCTAACTGCAATACTGAATTATGTTAACATGAACTCTTCTCTCATACCTGGTGCAACAGTGAACAGTAACAGTACTTCAATATAACCACCGGTCACAATTTACTATAGGCCTAAAGAGATGTTGAACAACTATGTATTTTTGGACGCTAACCCTGAGGGGTAGCTCAACTGGTAAGACATCTGAGAAATATCCCAGAGGTCCCAGGTTCGAGTCCTCTCAGGCCCACAGGAGGTTTTACCGGTCGTTAACTTCAGGGCCCATGAGATTAGTCAAGCAAAGCTTGGACACCCATGTTATCTAAAAAAATGTATTTTTGGACACTGAAAATGGAAAACGATTTTGCAGTTTCCACTTGTGTTTTTGTTGTAGATAAAGAAAAGTCGTAATATGCCTTTTGTTTTCAAGAGGTTTTTGGAATTTTTGTCGAAATTTGTCATAAAAATGAACTCTCAAATTAACTTCAGAGTATCTCACATTAGTTATATTTACATGTGAAGGGCAGTGATATAAGGGTATATCCAATAAAACTTTTAGACTTTAAAAAAACGTAAATTTAGGCATTTTATTTTCTGGATGCGCTGGTTCAATTTGGATTTACTCGAAAATTAGAAGGATTATTTTGTAATGAAAACCAAACCTTACAAAGAAGTTAATAGAAGATTTTCTGGTGAATCAAATAAGATTTATCAGCATCGGTGCCAAAACTACTTTAGGATCTTGTGTTGTTAGTGCAATAGGAGTTTTAATGCTTCTTTCTTTTTGTATTTCATGTTGGCGTTGGGGACAAATAGATAACCCATATCCCAGTGAAGAAATCAATTTCTTAACTTGCGTTTTCCTTCTTCCCTGTAGTTTTATTGTCTCTGTTGCAATACCTTTTGCTTTGTTTATGTAGGTTCCATTGATACAGTATTCTCAACAACTTGCATCGACTCTTTCAAGTCATGATACGTGCTTTACACAAACTGCGGATTCCCTATTTTTTATGCACGAGGGACTGCAGCAAGCCCGTGCACCTGTCTATGATGTTCCCTCAGCAATTGAAGTCCTACTCACAGGATCTTATGAACGACTGCCTAAATGTATAGAAGACGTGGGCATGCAAAGCTCCTTGAATGAGGATCAGCAAAAGCCAGCTTTGAGAAAGCTAGACGTTCTTGTGCGATCTAAATTACTTGAGACTCCTCTTCCAAAGGAGATATCAGAGGTTAAAGTTTCAGATGGTACAGCTCTCTTGCATGTGGATGGGGAATTTAAGGTGCTACTTACTCTTGGTTATAGAGGGCACTTGAATTTATGGAGGATATTACATTTAGAGCTTCTTGTTGGTGAGAGAAATGGGGCTGTAAAGCTCGAAGAGTTACGGCGATTTGCCCTGGGAGATGATTTGGAGCGCAGAATGGCTGCAGCAGACGAACAACAAAAGTCATTTCTGATTTTGTACTCGGTTATGCATGAGCTTTGTGTAGCACTGATCATGGATACTGTTATTAGACAGGTCCAAGCACTTCGACAAGGAAGATGGAAAGATGCAATAAAGTTTGAACTGATCTCTGATGGTAACATGGCACAAGGAGGAAGTGCTTCTTCCTCGCAAATAACTCAAGATGGAGAATATGAGGCATCTGGTCAACGCACGCCTGGAGTGAAGATTGTTTATTGGTTGGATTTAGATAAGAACTCTGGTATATCTGATGTGGGAGCCTGCCCATTTATCAAGATTGAACCAGGACCTAACTTGCAAATAAAATGTGTTCATAGTACATTTTTTATAGACCCCTCAACAGGCAAGGAAGCAGACTTATACCTGGATCAGAGCTGCATTGATGTGGAGAAATTGCTGTTGAAAGCTATACGTTGCAACAGATATACACGTTTAATTGAAATTAATAAAGAACTTACTAAGAATGGTCAAATCTTTCGAGTTGTTGGTGATGTTCAACTTCAGTACAACATGGATGGAACTAATGCAGAACATAAGAAGGTTGGTGCAACAAGTATCTTGTCTTCTCTATCTTTGTGGGATTTGTTGCTAATGTATATTATTAATTGGACTAGAAAGTGTTTTTTGTGACAACAGGTTTTGAGCATATATATATATATATATATATATTGAGTTTGACATTTCTCCTTTTGATAGAATGACTATATGGATTGGTTCTAACCTTATTACTATTACTTCCCTGGCCATTAAATGATGTACTGTCCAAACCACGTTGTCCTATTTGTTGATATTCTCTCTCTCTCTCTCTCTCTCTCTCTCTCTCTCTCTCTCTCAGCTTGTTCCCAAGTACACTCTACTATATGTATTTTGAATGGGAAGAATATCTCTGAATAGTGAGATATTGCTGCGGTCTTGCACCTCCTATGTATTTCCAGTTCACTAGTAGAGATCTTGTAAACTTGACTGATATATGAACATATTCTATACAACTATGAAGTGTGTTGAGGCTTGCTGTCAAAGAATCTGTTATGCTGATAGAGGTTAATTAGCGATTGAGTAAATTGTTTTCTTTTTATTTGCAGAAACATGCCAGGTCTCCTGTAAGTGATTCAGATGGACAAGAAGTACTGTGTGTTCGTGCTTATGGTTCATCATTTTTCATTCTTGGAATAAACATAAGGTTTTTCTTCTTTCCTCTATCCCTATACGGAGACTGCAATTGATGGCTTCATCCTTTATGGAATGAGGCTTTGCTTGCCTGCTTTGCCTCCAATACTCTGGAGACTGTTGAATTGCTTGATCTAAACTTTTCATCCTTCTGCATAGGGGTTGGCTGGCTTGCTTTAGATTTTGAACATGACATAAGGCATGCCTGTCTTTTCATGTTTGTGAACTATGATGAAAAACAAGGCGCTATTTGATGAGCTTGTCTCTGAGAATTGATTTAAAACATAGAAGTCAAAGCCCTGTTGGGGTTTGATGACTTTGATCTACTTCCCTTGGTGGCAAGATATCGTCCTTTCACTGAATTATTACAACATTTAGAGGCGAGATTCTGCAATTTTCCCTCTTAATTAGTAATTCTTTTGGTAGCACATATCTGCTTGTTTCGTCAACCCTTGTTTGCAAGATATCATTTGTTTACTTGAATTTCCACAAACTTGAGCCATTGAGGTGCAAGATTGTGCATTTCCCCCTTAGAAAGTAATTCCTTTTGATAGCAAATTTGTGCTCTTGATAAAAGCTTCCCTAAATAATTTTCCCCACTTGCTACATTGGGATCCCCTAGGCATCTTTAGGCAATTGTCTGAATTTTCTTTTCTGGCATTACTTCACCTTACTTCAATGCTATATTTCATACATGACTGCTTGAAATTGGCTTATTGCGGAGAAAAACATTTATTGTGGAATGGGGGATGATATACTGAGGGGGTAGCTCAGCTGGTAAAACCTCTGAGATCTATTCCAGAGGTTCCAGGTTCCTAGAGGTTTTCCTGGTGGCTGGTCATTAACTTCAGGGCCCATAGGATTATTTTGGATACCCATGTTATCGTATAAAGTAGTCTCTGGCTCACCATGATTTGAATCCCAGATGTCTTTCTCCCTTGACATCTTAAAACAGAGTTACCATGCCAGTTAGTTGGATTTTGGTGCTAATCATTGGAAAACATGTATGATTAGCAGTTTGTTTCAATTTTGAGCGTAAGAAAAATATGCAAAAACGTCATTGGTTGCAGGCTTGCAGCTTGTAGAAAACCAAATTAAGCTGAGGATTCTATTTCATTTTTAGTTATATTTCTAAAGCTCTGGCCCTATGGTAGTCCCTTTACAGCTGTCTTGATCTTTATTGTGTACAAAATAAGCATATGTGGCCCGTTCATGACACATGTTGTCTTCTACTGCCTCTTCAATGGAAATGCTGAAAAATGTCAGAAGTTTCCCGTCTTCAACTGCCCTATCTGACAGCCACATGTTTCCTCTGATGAGGTTATGTGTTTCTCGTTCAACATACTACAGGAGCACCCTTTTGTGTTGCGGTTTCTTCAGGCAACGCAAGATATGCTGTATGCTGGTTTGTCTAGATTGAATAATCTGTTGAAATTTATCCTGGTTGGATATCGTGTGTCCTGTAGCACAGAAATGAAGCTATTGTGCTTCAGTGAGGTGTATATTGATGTCTAGATCCCTATGTGCATGTAGCACTTGGATGTCGCTTAGTTTCAATTGTGGATTGACTCTAAATATTTAGCTGTTCAATGTAGTAAATCGGATTGCTGGTGAAATTATTTTGAAAACCAAATGAATATGTAGTTTTCAATTTTCATAAGAGAGGACATGGGTGGCAAGATGTTTTACCCTAAGATTTAGATGGATGGGTTGAAGTGTTCGTGTTTCCATTCTGAACTTATGGTGCAACACTATTATAGCAAAGATCTTTTTTACCTTGAGGTTGGTAGGCTAATCACGCTGATGTGCTCTTAGGGGGATTCTTTTCTTGTTTTGCATTGCAGGAACGGACGTCATCAGCTGCAGTCATCAAGAAACATTATTTCTCCATCGGCATTGTCAGATTCTGAAGAAACTCTGAATCAGGGAACTCTCAGTCCAGCTGAAGTGTTCATCAACCTGCGGAGCAAATCCATTTTGCACTTATTTTCATCTGTTGGCAAGTTTTTGGGCCTTGAGGTAAAATAATTTAGTTTGTGCGAGTACCTTAGCAAGTTACTTATCAATTGAAATTGCTTTTTGGCACATTTCAGTCAACTTCATTTCCTTTCAGACAAATCTTTTGTTGCTATTCTCTCAATTTTTGGTTCTTCGTACGCATGTTAGAGATAAGTCTGTAGAAAACTATTTGTTTTCATTGCCTTCGTGTGTGTCAATATGAAGAGTAAGGTCTGTATTTCCATACCCATTGCATTGATTTTGAATATCTGAATTATTAATTGATTTTATAGTTTTAGATGTAGTCTTCACGTGGGGGATTTGTTATTATACAATTTATGGAGTTCTTCTTTGTCCCAGGTGTATGAAAATGGTTTCTCATCCGTGAATTTGCCAAAGAAAATCTTAAGTGGTTCAAGCTTTTTGCTGATGGGGTTTCCTGATTGTGGTAGCTCGTATTTTTTGCTTATGCAATTAGACAAGGATTTTAAACCCATCTTTAAACTGCTTGAGACACATCCTGAACAGTCTGGGAAGTCCAGCACCGTTGATGTTGTGCGTTGCAAGAAAATTGATGTTAGCCGGATGCAGATGCTTGAAGATGAAATGAATTTCAGCATTCTTGATTTGGGAAAACTAGCAGCGTCTTTACCTGCAGTTGGAAGTCCTAATGGGTCCTCTGATTGTGGTCTGATCTCCGATTTCACCCATGAAGGGTCAATGCCAATTACTATATGTCCTCCATCAAGTTTTTCCTCTGTTGTTGATGAAGTATTTGAGCTTGAGAAGGGAACTTCCATAACTTATTCCAGTCCAAATATGACTTCATCATTTAGTACATCTGCTGTTTCTCATTTGGGATCGCTTCCTCAAAATCTTCAGTCCAATAAAGCTGGAAGTTCCTCATCAAAGTGGGAGGGAAATGTTCACATCAATTCTCCCATGAAGTTTCCCACCCATTACAATGGCTCTTTATATTCGGCAACCAATTTCAAAGGCTTAAATCAGTCAACATCTGTTAGTTCACTTTCTTTTGCCCAGGGAAGGACCAGTGCTATGCAGAAACTCTCAGTTTCTAAGTCCGAACAGGACCTAGCTTCCCTTAGGTCTCCTCATTCAGTTGAAGTTAGTTCCTTTAGGTCAATGGATGAAGATCATCTGAGGTTTATGAATGAATCTTCACGAGATGTACTTTCTGGTCGGTCATCCCGACTTTTGTCTCCACCTCGTCCTGTTGGTCCTCGTGTATCAGCATCAGGTATCAATGTAATTGCATCCAGAAACTCAACAAACGGACCAGTCGTTGGAGCTTCTGGTTCTAGTTCACGGGCCACAACTACCGTATGTAAGATATCTAATTGGTTACTCCTAGTTACCTCTTTTTGGTTAGATATCTGGTTATGGTTAAGTTAGCATTTACAAATTAAATATACCTAACTACTTTGGAAATGCAACTTGTCTGGATGCAGGTATTGAAACAGCCTTGGAGCATGATAAGAATTCTAGAAAACGTAAAGTTTCAGATATGCTGAATTTGTTGCCATCACTTCGAGGTCTTCTAGCTGGTGAAGAAGTTTCTAAGAGGAGAAGATTATCTGATGCAGCTCCAGTACATTCAATTTTCTCACCAGATACAGTCCGTAATTCTGAGAAATTCAGTTATGGTGATCTTATAGCTGAAGCAAACAAAGGAAATGCTCCTCCAGGCATATATACATGCGCTCTTCTTCATGTGGTTAGACATTGCTCTCTGTGTATTAAGCATGGCATGCTAACCAGCCAAATGGAAGCTCTTGATATTCCATATGTTGAAGAAGTGGGTCTTAGAAATGCATTTTTGAACATTTGGTTTAGACTTCCATCTAGAGGGGACTTATGGCCGCATATTTGCTTGCGACTTGGAAGGCCTGGAAATATGTGTTGGGATGTGAAGATTAATGATCAACATTTTACAGATCTGTGGGAACTTCAAAAAGCAAGCAGTAATACACCGTGGGGAAGTGGTGTTCGCATAGCTAATACATCCGATGTGGACTCTCATATTCGTTATGACTCTGAAGGTGTTGTTCTAAGTTATCAGTCAGTTGACGTAGATAGTATTAAGAAGCTTGTGGCGGACATTCGTAGACTCTCTAATGCTAGAATGTTTGCACTTGGAATGCGGAGACTATTAGGGGTGAAGGCAGAAGAGAAACTAGAAGAAGGTGCCAATGCGGATATTAAACCATTGATTGGAGTGAAGGGAAGTGCTGATGGTGTTGACAAGTTATCAGAGCAGATGAGGAGGGCATTCAGAATTGAAGCAGTCGGGCTCATGAGCCTCTGGTTCAGTTTTGGTTCTGGGGTGCTTGCTCGTTTTGTTGTTGAGTGGGAGTCGGGTAAAGAGGGATGCACGATGCATGTTTCCCCAGATCAGCTGTGGCCTCATACCAAGGTAGAGTGGTCTATTCCTTGTTTCTTTTTTTGCTTCAAAATTTGGGCATTGCTTGCTGCTGAATGTCTTATTTACTTTTTTTTGCTAGTCGAATGTCTTATTTACTTGTGTTCCCCTATGTTACTCGGATTTTTAAGTATGTGTCCAAGTGCCTGATCAGTTGTTTTCTGAGAATTTTGCCTGTTTTCGGCTTAACATGAAATTTCAAATTTCCATGCCCATGTTGGATTTTTAAGTAGCCAACAGAGATAATTGAGGTGCTGTGAAGAGTGCGGTAACATGTTTTTTCTCTCCTGTTCTGGATCAACCCAGTGGTGAAACTTGTTGGTCCTCTATGGATTGAAAAGTTGGCAACTGGAAGATTATAAAAATATGTTAGACATCCTTAATGAATTAACAAATGTATTGTGTAGTAAATATAATGTGGGGCTTTATGTTCCACACTTGCTGCTGGTCAAGTCAATATAGGTATGGAGTATGGCCTCCTCTTCCCATTGATTGAAGTGGTAGCTTGTTAAGACAAACTTGCATATCCGTAACTGGTGTGTTCCAGAAAAATAGAGCTCTTTGGACAAAGCTTTGTAAACTTGGCTCTCAAGTGCCATGTCTCCTTCCATTCCCTAGATTCCTAGAACTTGAAAGAGCTTTTGGAGTATTTAGCACCTGGGTGAGTAGTGGTGTGAATGTATCACCAGCTGCTAGCACTCTCTTAACAGGTTATAGTATAATGAAAATGCCAGTTACAATGGAATGTATTTGAAAAAAACAGTTTGATAGAGAAAGATGTAGAAGATTAAAAATTTGATGAAGGCAAGGATGAATATATTTAGGTGTTAAGCAGTGTATAGTGGTGGATGTTTTAAATAGAAAATGGAGTCACGAAGATGAAGGATGTAGTTTGCAAATGCTATCACAAATGCAGAATTGTCTAGATTGTGATGGATGCAAAATATCTTTTGGAATATGTTTTAGCATGCACTTCAGACCATTGGTGATAGAGCAGGTAGCTTTTGTTTGCAGTTTTGCTTAAATTGCTTGTTGTATATCCTTTCGTCCACCATTTCCAATGGAGCCAAAAGCTTCACTACTTTTTGGCTTCGGAATTTAATGGACTAAATCAAAAAGGCTCATAAAATTGTCAGCATTTCTTTTTATTGTGACGTTGCCAATGGTCGTTGCACTTCAGATCAAGGTCGAACGGAAACAGCCTCTTTGGGAGACTCTGTTCTAACAGGGCTAAGGCTGCGTACAACTGATCCCCCCTTACCCTGCCTAGGCGGGAGTCTCTTTGGAGGCACTGGGGTAATGTTGATGTTGATGTTGATGATGCTTGTTGTATATCCTTATAGTATGCACTTTAAATCATTTGTGATTTGTCCATGCAGTTTCTTGAAGATTTTATAAATGGAGGAGAAGTAGCATCCCTTTTGGACTGCATTCGTCTAACAGCTGGGCCTCTACATGCACTTGCTGCGGCAACACGACCTGCTCGAGCTGGTCAGGTTGCTGCTGTACCTGGGGTTGGCTCAACTGTATCTGCTGTATCCAGACAAGGCACTTATATTTCAGCTCAGGGAGTCCTTTCTAGCAGTTTGACAGCAAATGTTGGTCAGGCTGCTGCTAATACTGTTGGAAATCCTGTTGCATCTGCTGCTGCGCTCGGGAATCCTGTCATGCTAGCTGCTGCTGGCCGGGGTGGTTCAGGCATCGTTCCGAGCTCTTTATTGCCTATTGATGTTTCAGTTGTACTACGTGGGCCTTATTGGATACGTATAATCTACCGGAAAAATTTTGCGGTTGATATGAGGTGCTTTGCGGGAGATCAAGTTTGGCTTCAGCCGGCCACACCACCCAAGGGTGGCCCTTCAATCGGTGGGTCATTACCATGTCCTCAGTTCAGGCCTTTCATCATGGAGCACGTTGCTCAAGAATTGAATGGATTGGAGCCTAATTTTGTCAGTGGACAGCAGACTGTTAGAGTGACAACTGCCAATAATCCAACCACCAGTTCAAGTCAACTTGCTGCTGTCAATGGAAGCAGAGTTAGACCAGGAAGCCAAGTCGCTGGAATGAATCGTGCTGGTAATTCACTTTCAGCACCTTCTAACGTGTCTGCCGTAAGCGCAGGATTGGCTTTACGGAGATCTCCAGCTGCAGGTGTCCCTGCTCATGTTAGAGGAGAACTAAATACAGCTATTATTGGCCTTGGAGATGATGGCGGATATGGTGGTGGATGGGTTCCACTTGTGGCTCTCAAAAAGGTTTTAAGAGGCATCCTGAAATATCTTGGGGTTTTGTGGCTTTTCGCGCAGTTACCTGATCTTTTGAAGGAGATCCTTGGTTCAATTTTGAAAGAAAATGAAGGTGCATTGTTGAATTTGGACCAGGAGCAGCCAGCTTTGCGCTTTTTTGTGGGGTAAGATGCTTGTACTTTATTCTGTTACATAGATGCCTCCCCCCCCCCCCCTTGCAACTCCCCCCTCCCCCACCCCGAGATAAGTAGTTATTGATCGAGGAAGTTTGGCTCAAAAGGGAAAAATTACGGGGGAGAACTACAATAACAGCAGTTGCAATGTTCTCAATTGAATATATGAATTTTCACTGAAGCTCGACCAAGCTTCCCAAATCCCTACCCATGTTGCACTGCTGGCACGGAGTTAGCCGGGGCTTCTTCCTCGAGTCCTGTCATGATCGTGAAAACAATGAGAGATTAGCTCAAGGAGTGTACTAAAAAAGGTGCTAACCTTCATTTGCCCAGCCATCCACAATCCCATTTGCTTCTCAATTTTTTTTTTTAAAATGCCACTTTATGCATCAACCTTTCTTAACATAACATGGATATCCGGGCTTTGCCCGGCTAATCCCATGGACCCTGAAGTTAACGACTAGGAAAACCTCCGGTGTCCCTGATGAGACTCGAACGTGGGACCCCTGGAACAAGTCTCAGAGGTCTTGCCAGCTTAGCACTGCCTGAGCTACCCACTCAGGGTTCTTTATGCATCAACCTTAGGATATTGCTGAGATTATTTTCCGCTTCCCTCTGAAACAAACAGTCTGCGGGCTATGGGAAGGCTTCCTTAGCTCCCGCCCTTCAACGCATTTTTGGACTATTCAGTCTTCTCAGTGACATGCTTTTCCTTAATTCACTCGTTTTGAAGTGATGTTTCCAAATCAAGAAGTATTGAAATAAACTGCCTATTATGAAAATTCGTACAAAAGCTGAGAAGTTTCTTAATGAAGAGCCCCAGTTCACCTCTCAAGACACTATCTCCCAATTCCCATTGATGAACCTGTCAACATCCCACTTAAAGGATTGTGCGGAACTTGTCTCTATGTTGGCTGGTAGTGTAATATTTTTTCCCCGTCTCCCATTTCCTGACTGCATTCAGATGGTAGGCAAGCTTTCCTGGTCATAATGCTATCGCTGAAAACTTGTGCATATAATTCATCAAGATTAGCATTTATAAAAAATTCTTCGACTTCTTTGCTTCCAAATATTCACAAAGAATTGGGCAATACAATGTCTTTTTCCAAAGACCTTGTGGAAGCTTCTCTAAACATATTTCAAAAGTGTACTTTGGGAAGCAAACATTTTGAGATGACCAGCCCAACATTGAAAGCATTCACGAGATTGATTTCATGTGAGATTACAGTGAAGCAAAAGTTTCTGGCATTGTTTCTTCTTCAAGGCAACAAAAATGGTATTAAGAATACCCATTTGGACCAGGTTAAGTTGGGCAAAGCGGGACATCATGTTGAGCTTTTGCTGGATCACCATGCTGTCCAGCCTGTGGTAGAAACACTCTAATTGCCTTTCTATCATCACTGATATGTTCTTCCTGAAAGTCTTGACTGAAATTATTCTTTGTCGGTCTTTCATCCAATACATTATTTCGGTCATGTTTGGCTGGGTGTAAGTTAACAAAGGAATTACAATTTCCTTGGAAGAAAAACAATTTACATGGTTTGATTCATCTATTTCCATGGAAGTTGAAGTTACATGGAACTTGAACTTCCCATGAAGCATGGGAAGTTGCTTACCTAAGGGGGCCTCAACTTCCCATGTTAATTAGAAGAAATTACATTTTTACCCATTGAAATTTATTAGGAGTATTGATTACAAGTGAATTGGGCTAAGATGTCATTTTATATCTACTTCCAAGGAAGTGCATTTTGTGAACCAAAATAAAATATTTCCATGGATTTGAGGCTTACATAGGAAGTTAGTTTCATGGTATTACAACTTTCCTAAGTAAGTTGAGAGGATTGAAACAAACAAGACCGAATCTCAAGTACTGCCAACGTTGCTTTGCCGAGGAGTGTCATAAGATCAGTAAAAGTGTTCTATTCACATCGGAAAAATACTCTTTCAGTTGATCACCCTCCAAGTCCATATTAAACCATCCCAAAAACCCGTTTTGCAGATGAACTCTTCTTAACAGCTTGTGATCCAAGTCCAAGGGGAAAAAAGATTCTAAGGAACAATATCAGGAATGCTTGTAGAACCCAAGAGTCCCCTTGTTATCAAGATTCTAATATTATTGTGTGAGACATGAGGTGATATTGGCTTATTGGGAACACTTGATATTTTCATTAGGTGTTTAATATATCACTGGTTTATGCCACAGGACTGCGCTTTGCTTTATTTGTTTGGATATTTTCTACCCTGTAAAACATTTCTTGTGTGGAAAATTTTTCCTTTCACTTATTGTACGGTAGATGCGATTATGCGAACGTGATATAAATGACATCAAAGCCCTTATAAGTGATGTGAGGCTTTTGATGTTAGTTATTACGCTTCTCATGTCCTGTTTTAATACTTTTGTTGTCACTTATATCCACCCACCCCCTCCCCCTCCCCACCCCCCAAAAAAAAAGAAAGAATATTTGGCCAAGTCCGAAACTGGATGGGCCATATGGGGTAATTCTTTTCTCTTCTTTAACTTCCACCAACTTATAGGCATCTCTTCCTACTCCCATCTATCAAAGGAAAGGAGGAATAAAAGATTGCCTAAAAATGGTTGCTTTGTTTTGTGTACATGAACCTTTTTTTCTTTTACACAACAATTTAGGCTTCAATGTAAGAAAATTTTGAACGAGTGAAAGTTGCAAATTTAATTTTTGTATTGGAATGTTATATATTGGAAATGGTTGATAATTAGTAGGCATGTATTTTGTGACTGGTAAAAGGAAAGTTGTTGCCTGTCTTGGTTTTTTGAACATGTACGATCGGTCGATAGCTGTAACTGAAATTTCATCTCTGCAACAGGGGCTATGTGTTTGCTGTAAGTGTCCACAGAGTTCAGCTTCTTCTGCAAGTTTTAAGTGTAAAGCGCTTTCATCATCAACAGCAGCAGAACTCGACCTCTGCTCAGGAGGAATTAACACCATCTGAAATAAGTGAGATATGTGACTACTTCAGCTGTCGTGTTGCATCAGAGCCTTATGATGCCTCACGTGTAGCATCATTTATTACTCTTCTTACGTTACCAATTTCAGTCTTAAGAGAGTTTTTGAAGCTTATAACCTGGAAGAAAGTAATGTCACAAGCACAAGGTGGAGATGTAGCGCCTGCTCAGAAACCTCGTATAGAATTGTGCCTTGAAAATCATGCTGGTTTGAATATCGATGGAGCTTCGGGAAATTTGTCTGCGACCAAAAGTAATATCCATTATGACCGGCCCCACAACTCTGTTGAATTTGCACTCACTGTTGTTCTTGATCCGGCTCACATACCTCACATCAATGCAGCTGGTGGTGCCGCTTGGTTACCATATTGTGTATCAGTTAGGTTGAGATACTCATTTGGGGAGAACCCAAGTGTTACCTTTCTAGGAATGGAAGGAAGCCATGGAGGCCGTGCTTGCTGGTTGAGGGTTGATGATTGGGAGAAATGCAAGCGGAGAGTGGCTCGGTCCATTGAAGTACATGGAAGTTCACCTGCTGATATTTCTCAAGGGAGGTTGAGACTAGTTGCGGACAACGTTCAAAGAATGTTGCATTTGCGCTTGCAGGGTTTAAGAGATGGCGGTGCTGGAGTTCCTGTAAGTTCTGGGGCTAGTTAAAAAAAAGTTGACTTGCTTACACTTACACGCTTTTCCATCGGCCTCAGTTTCCCAGTTTTGAGTTCTGCTCTATAGGACAAAACCGATGTCGAGGATCTGTAATGGAATGGAAGTACAACAGGTATCTCGATCTTTAAAGTGAACAAAAGCTGTGACAGGAAGCAAGCTGATGACGCGAGCTCCTTTTTCTTGTTATGTTTAGTTGATTCATTTTCTTGAGAATTAATAGCCAGCTGAATCCAATGAAACTCCAGGTGGTATAGGGGTGTACGATAGGTAACATATGTATCTTGGCAAAAATTAGGTTTAGGAGTTAGTTGATCTTGTACAGATTAGTCACGGACAGGACTTAGACGTTGTATAAAGAAATTGTTGGAATTGTTTGCTTCATTGTTTTATACTTGTCAAGTGCCCAAAGTTCTCAAGATGTGGGCATTTATATGTAACTCAAGAGGTTCCTTTTTTATTTATTTAAATTTTGATTTTTACAAACTCCGTGAGATGGTGGGAATTTCAAGAATACCTTATATTTTTACCTTCCACATGCTTAACATTAACAGTCCATGTATGAAGACAATTTTTTTTTGCTCTTCATGTATGAAGACAATTGCTCTACTGTTGGTGCACTGCATTTCGTTGATATATGCCAAGTGAGAATTGGAGATATCATGCTTATTCCTATCCAAAAACTTGGCATAAACCAAGTGTGTTGCCTTACTAACATACATAAGAAACTATTGATCCAGGCGTTTTTAAGTCCATAATTTTGAAAATAAACAATATTTTACTAGGAGTATTAGATATTGAGCTTTATTGACAATAAGTTTAAAATTGGAATTATTTGTTCAACTTAGAATAGGAATTTATTTTCGAAATTGGCACAGAATGATTTATACTATTGCTCGAATATGCAAAATAGACTCAATTATACTATTGCTCTGTTTGATTCACCTTAATTTTACTTCAGTTCAGTTCAGTCCAGTTAAGTTCAGTTCATGTGTAACTTTATAACTCATATAACTTTTCCGAAATAGTTCATGATGATAATTATGTCATCGGAAAGATCTCAAAGCATACTTTCAAATGAGTCCAATATTAACTATGTTTGGACGAATTTTAAATGGTTAACGATTAAGTTTAAAAAATCAATTTCAGTTCAATTCATTTTAGTTTTATCCAGGTGAATCAAACGGAGCCTATCTGTGCTTATTAATTCCAATTATTGCTATATTTTCTCTAGGATACCAATTTCAACATATCTAAAGTTTTTGTTTCTAGTCTAAAAGAATTAGGGGTGATAAACAGGTCAGATTTGATAATTCTCAGTCGAGTCATTTATCATTCTTTAGGATACCAATTCAACATATCTAAAGTACTAACCAATCAATTATCATTATTCTCAATAATAAGTGCTAACCAATTGATAATTTTTTATATCAAGGGAATAATGGCATACGATATATATAACAAAGACATTGCAATAACCTAAGAGAATTTAGTTTAAGTCATTCTTTTTTCCTTCTTTTTTTTGGGTAATACTTCTATAATTGCTTGGTCTCTCTTCTAGGCGACTAGTTAGGGGTAAGACTGCGTACATCTGGACCTCCCCAGACCCCGCCCTAGGCGGGATACTTACTGGGTTGTTGTTGTTGTTGTTGTACTTCTATAATTGCTTGCCTGTTTCTTTCTTTTTGTTTTTTTCTCCCTTTATCAAAATGTTTTTCCAACACAATCAGGGATGTGAAAAAAGATCACTCACCTAATCAACACAAAAGCTCCTTTCACTTTTCAAAAGAGAAACAGGTGATCCAATGAGCAACCCCAGTTCAATTCTTTACTCTTTTACCTTTCTAATTTATTTATATTTTCATTCAAAAAAGAAGCTTCCAACTTTGCTTTCCTAGACAACCAACCATTATCCATTTCATTTCAACTTCCATTACATCTCAATTTCTCCATAAACATCATATACATTATACAAACATGCTCCCAAAAATGACAGGTCCCCACTATCCCCCACTATTACAGGAAAAACAAAAGAGCATTGGTCATAGATGTCTGGTTCATACCCCACTAATTTTCCCCCAACATTGATTACTAGAGGTTATGAATAAATATATGAACCCACATCAAATTATACTTTTGACAAACTTTATACTTTCAAAGACTTGACCACCATAGGATAAGAGAAAACATCCAAGTGCCCACCTACCTTTTTCTCCCTCCTAAAACATTGCCAATCTGCCTTCCTTTGACAAAACTGAAAATATGATGCAAATAGTGTCCCCATCTAAAGGTGAACTATCTTCCATTGGGAATGAGTTAGGTGCAAAATCTAGAAAAGCCCTTCACATCCTTGAAGATCGTGACGATTAGGGAGGCGGGTTCGACTCAGGCTTAACTATAGCTGGAGGATCAAGGGGCGGAGGTGGGTGAGACCGGAAAATGGCCGAGGCAAGTGAAACAGGCATGATGCAGAGTGCCTTGGACTGAAGGAACTGCATAGCAGCTCCAATGTCTTGCTCCATCAGTTTTGCTACTTGCTGCTCTGCGCCGTCATTTGACCATTTCTCCCACACTTGCTGGCTCCCTTCAACGCCTTCTCCCTTTAGGATGGCACAATATATACCAATTGACTCGGATGATTCAGAATGCAAAAATAGAAAAAGGATATGCATATTTCACTAGTGAAAAACCATGCACAAGTATCTGAATTCATCATGGTGTTTGTGTTACCTCAACAGATGATGGAGGCACATCAGCTACAAGTTGTGCTACAGCACCTGCTCCACCCAATCTGCTCATACTTAATACCTATGTACAACAACACCCTGGTAAGTCCTGACGCTGGACAGGTCTGGAAGAATGGTCATATTTTACACAACCTTACCCCTGATAGGGTTGCAAGAGACATTGTCTTCAATAGACCCACAAATGATTTTGATACAAAGTGTGGAGGTGGAAAAGAAATCTCAAATTTAACTTTATACAGTAATATAATAGATAATTAGATATTACTAGTTTTTGATAAAATTAATTTACCTTATTGATGTCATTAACAATACTAAGATGCCAATACAAATAAAGGAACACGACAGGTTAAAAACATGGAATTAAAAAGGGAAAAAGGACACACACCTTGGCTATTTCCACTCAAGAATAGCATGATAGCAACTACATTTTTTTTTTTTGATGAAACGATAGCAACTAATCTTACACAGAAAAAGGGGGGGGGGGGTTCATATGGCAGTTACTTATTAACTCTTGTAAAGTTTTTGAATGACATCATATCACTGATTTATTATGGAATCCAAAAGAAGATACCTTGACTTGGAGCCTTAGAAATTTGACGTAATCAACGATTTCATCAAGCATTGCCGCCCTATCGGTCTGTGTAATTAGTGCTAATGTATTAGAGCAGAAAAAAGAGTACTTCACATCCTATACCATATAGCTAATGATATAGCACGTTAGAATCATAGAAATATATGACTCAAGGAAACAAAGGGGGGACCTGACCTTGTTACAGCTGGGAACCAGTTCCTGCAAAGCTTTCATTCTTTCGGCTATCCTTTCCCTACGCAACTACACATATATGATAGATACTATTATGATAAAGGATAATTATTCCCAAACTTTATCCTGAAACGATCTTGGTAGTAAACTAGTACGATGAAAGTAGTTCACATAAAAAGGGAAAGGAGAGCCTAGGCTGAGAAGTGAAGTTTACCCGTTCAGCAATACTGTGCGGATCAGTGGCTTGACCACGCCTTGCTCGCACCCTAGGTCGGATTGCTGGTGGATGTGACATTCCAGGAGCTGGGGCAGGTGTAGCTTGGCCCTGAAAGCTCTGCATACCCATACATCAAATGAATGAGTAAATGCAGCAGAAGCAGGGCAAAATAATATTTTTTGTTATGGATACATAGTATTTAGTCGTATATTTGGGAGAAAAAGGATATAATGTGTGCCAAAGTGTAGGAACACAACAGTGACGACCAAATGAGCGAGCCTCTACTACTTACCAAGTGAAATCAACAATATTAATGTATCGGGTCATTCTGATACTTCATGAATAGAATATAGAAATGTATGCTGCACCTTACAATTAATAACAACCGAAGTGTACAACGAAGAACAATCAACATTGTGGTATTTAACTTAAACATTCATTCAAAACAAAAGGTCTCCTATAAGGAAGCCTCAAAGTGAGGCCACCTCTATAGCCAAACATGACGTCACCATGACATCATGCTTGTTTGAGGCGCCTCACGTTGAGGCCGCCTCATATGAGTTTTGTGTATTCCAAATGGTTCCCTGCCAAATTTTGATAAGTCACAAAAGAAGTAATTCACATTATATATCCGTCCAAGAATGAAAGAAAAATCAAGGTTGTTTTCAAATTAAAGTTCAAACATTCAATCAAAATGGTTCACTTGCAAACTTTGACAAGAGTTGGCAAAAGAAGTAATTCACATTGTAACCTTGTGAGCAAAAGGTAATTCACATTGTAACCTTGTTTCTTAGGCACCAGAATCCACAATTTTCCCTTCTCGCTTAGCTAGCCAAATGCAGTGTATAGCGAATTAAAAGAGGGAAAGAGTTCTTCTCTGACAAAACTTGTATATACCTACTAACTTTTCTTTTCATGAGCAAACTTGATTTTTGAGTGAAATTGAGCAGCTTTGCTAGTTTGAAGATCGGTTTTATTACAAAGAAACTAAAAGATAGGTGGTTCTTGAATGCCAATACTAATTCTAGGTGGTTTCCAGGTAAAAGAAAAAAAGGAAAGAAAACTGATATGCCACATATAGAATATGCTTCTTTCATTCCTGATTTGATAAACAAATTTTGCTCATCTCACACACTACAACGGTCGTCTCACAGTAGGTCCCCGTCGCATTTGGAACGTCATAAATATGGGATTGAATTTTAGGGCAACGCTGTCGACAAATGCATCTCTCTTGTGGGGCCCACTTAGTGGTTTTTTTTTTCTTTTCTTCCCCTCTTTTTTATTATTTGTTTTGGCTTTGCTTGATGGTTAACAATTTGGATTCACAACATTGGAAAGAAAAATCACAAATAGGGTCCTAAGTAAGCAGTGCTTCTGTGGCAACTATGTCGCATGCATCGTGAGTTCGTGACTCAAGCCATTGAAGACACTCTTAAGCTACTACACATGGGATAAAGAGCATCTATTCTGCTTTATTACTGCTAGAAATTCCACAACTCTTTTCACACTAGAAGTAAAAGAAAGAGAAAGAAACTACCAATAGATAAGAAAATAAATAGGGAAGTATATGTTCAAAGAATATAAGAATATATAAATAGGGAAGTAAAGGTATCCTGCCCAAGTTTTCTACCTATTGAGTTGAAATTTAATATATTTGATACCACTAAAAGCCATAGATTTTCACTCAAAAAAAGCCATGGCTGTGACTCAGTCAATTTGATATCAGATATTC
This sequence comes from Tetragonia tetragonoides, assembly GCA_038025085.1. NCBI lineage: Eukaryota > Viridiplantae > Streptophyta > Magnoliopsida > Caryophyllales > Aizoaceae > Tetragonia > Tetragonia tetragonoides. The sequence goes on from CM076143.1 coordinate 10,046,921, forward strand.
TCAAATTTTCTAACCTTAGAAACTGCCAGTGTCAACTCTTATGAATTAGGATATGGAAATGACCAAAAGATTTAGTAAATGAGGGCCCCACGCGCTTTTCTCACTCCTTGACAGGCGCTTCAGTTGGGCAGTGCATGACTAGGATGCTTTATCTTTCTTGGTGACAACAATTAACCCTAAGAATGCTAGAAAGGACTATGATGTCCCCACAATTTGTAAAAGCTTGCTCTACACGTGTGAAAATCAGCACATGTGCAAGAAGCAAGCAAAAAACTAGCCCACCCCTCTCTTTAAACACGTGCAAATGAGTCTCGGACTAATCACTATGCCCACTTGATTATTGATGGCCTAACCATCTCATATTATAGGCATCTGGCCTACAATTTGGCCGTTTCAATTCCAGTAAAGAATATAATCATAGGAATCCTATAACCAATTGCGAAATTGTCCTAATCATCCCTTTTCTCAATTTATCGCAATACTCAAATCCGCGAAAATCCCCCAAATGACAATTTGATGATGAAAAAAGTGTACATGTACTTTTATGTAAATAAGAAGATAAGTTTTATGAGAAGTTAAAAGGCACGCGCAAACTAATGTCACCACATCATCAAATTAATTAGAATGCCTTAGATAAACAAACGTGAAGGAGTTAAGCTAGATAGCCGATTAAGCAACCATCTAGGGCTAATTTGCTGGAAATCGGAAAGTTACTAAATCTGATAATTGACATTCAACAAATTATCAACTTCTACACATTTCCAGATTTTCCACACATGGCAAGAGGAATTACTAGCTTCTCTTCCTGTATTTGTTCGTTTATCTTTTTTCAGCTCAATTTGTTCAAAGAAACATGAAAGTTGATACTACTAGATCAAAATTCCCCAGTTGAAATATGTAGCCTAGACGGTGATGAGTATCCCCTAATGATACCACTAGATCAAAATTTCCAAGTTGAAATAATTAACCTACACAGTCATAAGTATACCAAATTGGAACTTGAAGGCAAAGAAACAAACCAAGACAAGGGTAAGTCACCTGGTGAACTTGCATAGAAGGATGTGTAGGTCGAAGGGCATGAGGTTGCACTTGCATCTGTCCAAATGTTGGGAATAAGTTTGTCAAATGCAGTGAGTCACTCTCCTGTATAGAAATCACACAAAACACTTGTTATTCTTTCATCCACCAAAACCCAATTCTGTTCCATTTCGATTTACAAGACAAAGGGAAAATGAGAACAATTTCATCAACTACAATTATATCACTACAATTACATCTACACTTCTAATTATGGATGCATATGAGTTCAAGCTCGCCGTGATATTATCAATTCCAGTTGTTGATAGTATGTCTATTGTAAGCTAACCTTTTTGTTTAGTCTACTGCACAACATGGAATAGCAACAAACTGAACCTCACAAAGGTAATGTCAATATCAGGGATCGCAGAAACACTAATCGACCAATGGATTAATTTATTCTTAATAAGTACAATCAATGACAAAGTTCATAATAATTCAGCTTATGCACATACTAATCTACTTCCGGGGCGAGTCAAAAGTAAGCAATGGATATGCTCCCATTTCAAAAATCATAGGTTAAGACCTTGTGGTCACATACATCTAAAAGAGATATGGACCGTAACATAATAGAGTACCAGTACCCACATTACAATTAACTTAAGGGACCACAATACCATGATATATTGATACCTCATTACCTCCACAACCAAATTATTTTTATCAATCAAATGAACAGAATTCTAATCTACATTTGACTTCATCTAAACCACAACAACCGAGTAAGTATCAGCCTAGGGCGGAGTCTGGGGAAGTTCACCTGTACGCAGCCTTACCCCTAACTAGTTGCTTAGTACAAAACAAAGCATAATGGATAGCATAGTGGTGAAGAAGAAGAACCCAAAAAATCAACTCCATTTTCCAATCTGAAAGCCACTACTCCTAGTCCTATAGTCCTATTGTACTATACAGCGACTAGTTTTATGTTATACTCCGTAGGAAGAAAACAAGGCCAAAAACAAATATTAATGGTCCAACTAGGTACATATAACCTAGAATAGTAACATAAACAGAAAAAACAGGTGAACATGATTAAGAAATTGATACTCCAACACAGAATAAGTCCCAACACAAGCTGACAAACACCCATTCATCAAATCCAGAAAACAATACTATAACCCAAATGCAAATATAAATACCCCCCAACCATTTCACACTAGAGAGAGAAAGAGACATTTAGAGAGAGAAACTCACATTCATTCTAGAAGAAGATGAAGAAGCATTACCACCATCACCAACACCACTAGAAGAACCCCCATGATCCAAATTGAGGCCCAAAGGCAAGCCCAAACCCATCCCTGACCTAAACCCACCAAGCCCAACATTGACCCCACCATGACCATGCCCGTCACCCGGGCCCAAGCCCAACAAAATTGATGATGACCCATCACCTGGCCCACCCATATACCCACCACCACCAGCTTCATTGCCAGCAGAACTATAACCTCCCACTGACATTATTTGCTCAAAAAACTCATCTCCTAACCCTTCTGGCGGTTGATTACTTGCCATTTTTACTCTAAAGTTTATAACTTTAAGGCTTTAAGCACCCCAAAATTAGCAGAATGGAAGTTTACAAACAGAGCTAGTTGAAAGTTGAAACCTTTATAAGGAAAGCAGAGAAATTTTAATGGGGATTTTTAAAGGGAGAAATATATAAACATAGAAAGAGCCTAATATCTGTGCCTGATAAGCCGGAAAAAAGAGGTGGGTGTTACGGCTTACAAGGGGAATGGTGGGGTTTTTGTGTTGGAATTTGAATTTTTGTTAGGATTTGGAGATTTGGGAGGGTTTATGAAGAGAGAAATGGATGAGAGAGAGAGAGAGAGAGAGAGAGAGAGAGAGAGAGAGAAATAGAAGTAAGAGAGAGATGGAGTGGGATTGTGGGAGCGGTTTGTTTGGTAGGTTGTTTTTCTGTTTATCTTTGGTCTGACTTGGGTGAGTGGCCTTTTATGGCTATGGTGATTACTAGTAAAATGGGTTTCTTATAATACCGGCTCAATATGAAGTCACCTTTATAAACAAGAGTGATATTACCATAATATCATGTTTGTTTGAGACGCATTATGTTAAATCCGACTAATTTGAGTTGTCGTGTTACTAGTACGTATATTACTAGTAATTGTGTAAGTATGCATAAAGTGTGAGAGAGACTAACAAGGAATAACAAGGAGGTGGATTAGTATATTTAATTGAATGGTGTTATGGGTGGGTGAAGGAATTTCTAGGGGTACTATAGAGTATATAGACAGGGCCATGGAAGATGTGACACAGTTCCCAATCATTCTCCTCCTTTTTTTTACTTTAGTAAAAATTAACCCCTTTGTAGTATGACAAAAAAAATAATTAGAAAAGAAAAGGCATATGTCATTGGAAAATCCAGATCCCCTTAAAGATTGTAAGCTTTTGAGAAATGTTATACAAGCATTCTAGTTGAAGGAGCCAATTTAATTACTCCACACTTAAAATCATCATCTCATGATTTCATAAGCTCTTCATTAATGTAAGTAGATTTTTAGTATATACAATATGGTGTCCATCACTCTTATTAGAGAAGGCTACAACGTCGCAAATTGCCTGATAAAATCCTAGTCAGGAGCTAATTTTTCATGTTTATGGTATATAGAGTTTGGTTATATAATTGTAGGAACCTCATTAGAAATCGCATGTTGGAGCATAAGTTTGATGGTAAAACTAATAACTATGGACTATGGTGACTCTTGTGAGATGGATCATTAGAGTCCTTTCTCTAGAGTTCCTATTTCTCTTACTATTAGATTAGAGAAAGAAACTCTAAAAGATTTAACACGAGTAATGTTGTAGGATGAAATTGGAGTTGGGTCAAGAAAACCCAATTGTTGATGGAATATATACAATCTATCAACTCAATCACATATTTCTCCTTCCATCACTTGTGCAGTTGTGCTTGTTAAAAAAGAATTCATCTTTTTGTTGGAAAAGCTTGCGCGCATGAAACTTGGCACCCATTATTCAAGTCCCCATTGATGTCAAATGTTAAATGCATCCTGACCTACACTTCTGCATACGCATAACTTAGTCTTTAGAAAGCAATTTTATTTTTAGGTGATAGTGCCATTTGAGAATGTCAAAGATGTTATCTTCCGAATTAACTCATACCCCAATTCATGATCAATCCGTCTTGTGTGAGGCCGCCTCACCTTGAGGCCTTATGTACACTAAAAGGCTAGAAGTCAGGCCCATGACCCAACTAAAACAACCTCAAACCCGCGTCCAAATCATTAAATCCAGCCTAAACAAAAACAAAACAAAAAAAAAGAACAAATTTAATGTCCTCTCTCTCCTCAAACGGTTAACAAAACATGGCTCTCTCTCACTCTCTCTCCTCAAATCGAAGCTCGCTCTCACTTTCTCTCCTCAAAATCACAAATTTTCAGGCAATTTCATTGCTCAAATTCGCAAAATTAGCTACTTAGAAACGCAAAATCGATTTCAAACTCAAATTTCGTGTTTAAATTTTCACAAAAATTCAATTTTTGACCTAGATTTTGCCTATTTTTTGAGCTGGTTTGTTTAGCAACAATGGTGAAGGAAAAGCACGTCACGAGGAAGCCAATTACAATACAGTCAGCAACATACGGTATCACTATTTTGTTACTTAAACTTTCATCAATTTTACTTGCATTCACTTTGTTTTCGAAAATTGTAAGGTACTAGTGTCATGGTTTTAGATAGATCTAGTTTAGTAGTATCAGTATCTAGGTTTTAGCTTACAAGTATCATTATCTAGGTTTTAGCTTACAAGTATCATTTTCACTTATTTTCACTTATTTAAGTTTTGGTATTGATGTTTGTTACTTATGTTAACCATAATTTGCGTTTTATAAGTAAGTAAGTACTTTGTTTGTGTAGTATGAGTTTTCGTGTATGTTATATTAGTTTTCATATCTAGTATTGGTTTTTATAAGTGTGGTATCAGTTATTTTATTTCTGGTATGAGTTATGATAGTGCACAGTTTTGTAAGATGATGTTTGTCTTTTGGTTGGTTTTTATCATACTCTCGTGCTTTTTGTTGTTGTCAGTGATCATCTATTACTGTCAATGTCTCAAGCAATAAGTTGTATTAGTTTTCATGTCTAGTACTGATTTTTAAAAGTGTGGTATCAGTTATTTTATTTCTGGTATGAGTTATGATAGTGCACAGTTTTGTAAGATGATGTTTGTCTTTTGGTTGATTTTTATCAAAATGTGAAGTTTCAGAGTTTGGATGAACTCATAACTGGTAGAATTTTTGTAACTTTACCATTAGAGAGCGCTTGGGAACTTGATTGTAGCTTCTAACAAATTTCATTAGTATTAGATTTCTGATGCATATTATCAGTATTCACTACTTGTGGTATGACTTGAGTTATGTTTAGTTGATTCCAGAAACTCAACCGAGTTCTTTAACTTCTGAAAAGAAATTACAACCCCGGATTAGAAAGACTCTGGCAAACCGTAATCCTCCAAAAAAGACACCTCCCAAAAAACAAAGAAGTGAGGGATTTCAAGGACGCTAAGCCTACATTAATCAACATGATTGCCGAAGATCACAAGAAGGAAGTTGAGCAAAAGAAGCAACAAAAAGCAGAAAAGAAGAAGAAGGAGAAAGAAGAAAACAAGCAAGTTGCTGAGGCCAATAAAAAGAGAAAGAAAGATGAAATGGTAGAGACAAAAGGGGAAAGAAATATTTATGGAACTAAAGTTGTAAATGACTTTTTAGTATATTACTAGATGTGTTTTAGTTTAGTATCAAGTTTGGTTGACCTGGTATCATATATTGCATCTCATGTATGCTTTTGTTGTGTTTTAAAGATGATATGAGTGGATGTGGCAATGAAGCTCTGGTTGGTATTAGTGGATGTGGCAATGAATGTGACTAGAGTTGGTTTGTAGTAATTTTTAGTTTGAGCAGGTTTTTGAAAAGTCGATAACTTGGGATGCCCAAATTCAAAGAAAACTCTGCCGGATTTCTGACTTGATACGGTTTGATATATTCAAAAGGAAACTCAACTGCTTCCATTGCTCACTTGAACAGAAGTATCACTAATAACACACATCAAAAAACTAATACAAGTAGATACCACAAACTATTTTTACTAATACCACATGTATTAAAACTGATACCAGAGATATTAAAACTGATACCAGAGATATTGAACAGAAGAATCACTAATAGCACACATCCAAAAACTAATACAAGTAGATACCACAAACGATTTTTACTGATACCACATGTATTAAAACTGATACCAGAGATATTAAAATTGATACCAGAGTTATTGAACTGATACCAGAGGTATTGAAATTGATACTAGAGATATCAAATCTGATACTAGAGATATTAAAACTGATACCACATATATTAAAACTAATACCACAAATATTTAAACTAAAAACAGATATTAAAATTGATACACACATTCAAAAACTAAGACCACAGATATTAAAAATGATACCAAAGATAGTAAACCAATACCATAAATATTAAACTAATACAACTGATCTTATAACTGATACTGCTAATTAGAGAACATAATAGCCAAAGAATCTATTGATAACCTTCAACAACTTATAGTATTCATGTGTTAACAAATTAAACAAATTTAGTAAATGATATTGGTATCAATTTTTACCACTGTGTATCAAGGTTTTACACTGAAGTATCAGGTTTACAAAACCTTTATATCAACTCAGTATCGAAACATGGTATCAATTCTAACGACAAAAAATGTGTCCCAAAAAATGGTTACAGCTGGAGACTTGGAACCAAACTCTCTCACTGCAGCTGCACTTGATCATTGATCCTTGGTCTTTAGAACAGTCTTCTTTGCCCTCTTTGCTTTTTTTACCATCAAAATGACATTTGATCCTCTTGATTCTGCCTTTTGTAACTGGGCGTGTGGAATCCAAAATCATAGGATGTTGATTAGTAGAACTAGTTACCCTAGGTTGCTGATGTGAATGTTCCGAACAAGCTCTATCAGAGTAAACAATTTATATTAATCGAAACAACAACGCGACTGTATATATCATCAACAATAGCCTTCATTAAACCCAAAACATGATCCAACTATATCAGAATCTGATTCGTTATCTATGTCAGTATCACTTTTATCTACAATAGTAGAATTACATCACCTGATATATCAAAAAATCTTTTACTTGCATGAACTGCATCCTGACACAATAATCAAAACTATATACAGACAAGTATTACTTTATTACATCCATGTATCACTTTTAGCCTATAAGGTATCACATTTTGATAATAGCTTGCATAAAACTGCACATTGTCACATTAATAATAACAGCTTTCACAATTCAATTATCAACCAGTGGTATAACATTAAAACTATTGCAAAAATCACATATAGATTGTATAAAATCGCATAAAGCCGCCTCTAAGGTATCAATTTCATTATATACAAGCTTGTATTACTTTATTGCATCCATGTATCACTTTTATCCTATCACGTATCACATTTTAATAATAACTTGCATAAACTGCACGTTGGAACATTAATAACATATTTCACAATTCAATTATCAACCACAACTATGACTATCACCTATAAAAATACTGCAAAACTCATATATATATATAGTTGCATAAACGCTACAGAATCAAACACATCAAATTGAAAATAAATAATGGAAAACAAGTATTATTAACATCAAACTGAAATTAAACAGGAGAACACTAACCTTCATTTGCCATAGGAAGCTCAGAATCAACCAAATCACAATATAAATTGGACATAGAAAGCTCCAAATCTAACCCTAAAATATGATTTTCGCAATCTGAAATAAGTATCAATGGAGAAAATCGAAATAATAAAATTATGTTCAATGGAGAGATGTCAGAATGACAGAATTGAATTTACCTGAATTGAGATTGGGATAATGAAGCTGGAGAATCGAGCTCTGAGAGAAGAACAACGTGGGCTGGAGAAGTACGCGGGCTGAAGAGAGAGAGAGAGAGAGAGAGAGAGAGAGAGAGAGAGAGAGAGAGAGAGAGAGAGAGAGAGAGAAGACCTTGAAAAGTTTGGGCTGGAAAAAATAAATTGAAAACCTGACGTCACTACACGCGACCGCACGTTAAGGGCGCCGTATTTAAGTTTTTGCGATTCATGATAAAGGTTCAATAATCATCACTCATTTTCGGCTAGAAAGTATGTAAAGGTAAATATGGAAAAGAAATAAGGTAGTAAATCTTGACAAAACAAACTGATAGTATGAACCAAGTATTTTGGTTCCAACTATTTTATTATTTTTAACTTTTAAGTATTTTTGTTATTTTCTCATTCACAAAAACTTTTATGAGATTGTTTCATTGTGGAACATAGTTATTTTTATGAAAAATAAGGATGACTTCTTGACCCTTATTCTTTATAAAAGTAATAACTGTCTCATACAAGACTTGTTGTTTCTCTTTTAGGTGAATAACTCTTATAGTAACGTGGTATATAAACGGGCCATATCCCCTTGGGGTGCTCTGTGCGATTTGGTGCGAAAATATCCACCTTCGTTCCGGGGCCTCCTAAAAGCTAAAAAAGCGTCGACAATAGCCTTTGTTTTTGGCTTTCCGAGGCTTGGGTTTCACTTTTTTCCAAACTCTCCGGGGGGTCTATCATGATTCATGACCCTAGGGGATCCTCGGTGCCCCGAGAGAGACATATGGATACCCAAACTTTGATATCCCCCATGCCTTTGGTGTTCCGTCTCTTACACCAGTGTCATGTCAATAAAACACCCTTCCAAGCCTATCAGAGATCGGATAAGCGACCCCGAGAGCCTCACGTGTCCCTTGGGGGTGTTCCGTATGATGTGGTGTGAAAATATCCACCTTCGTTTCGAGGCCTCTCGAAAGCCCAAAAAAACGTGGATTATAGCCTTCGTTTTCGGCTTCTCGAGGCCGGGTGTCATTTTTGCCCAAACTTTTCCGGGGGGTCTATCATGACCCTAGAGTACCCTCGGTGCCCCAGGAGGGACATCCGAATCCCCGAACTTCGATATCACTCATGGCTTTGGTGTTCAAGCTCTTACATCATTGTCCCGTAAAACGCCCTTTCAAACCTGTCAGGGACCAGATAAGCGACCATGAGGGCCTCCCATGTCCTCTATGGGTGATACGTGCAATGTGGTGCGAAAATATTCATCTTCGTTCCGGAGCCTCCCGGAAGCTTAAAAAAGGTGGATTAGCCTTCGTTTTCGGCTTCCGGGACCCGGGTTTAATTTTTGCCCAAACTTCTTCGGGGGTTCTATCATGACCTTAAAGGACCCTTGGTGCAACGGGAGTAACATCCGGATCCCCGAACTTTGATATCACCTATGCCTTTAGTGTTAAGGTTTTTACACATCAATGTCCCGTAAAACGCCTTTCCAAGCCTATCAGGGACCGGATAAGTGACCCCGATGGTCTCACATGTCCTCTAGGGTGTTCCGTGCGATGTGGTGCAAAAAAAAAAATGGATTATAGCCTTCGTTTTCGGCTTCCTAGGTCCCGGGTGTCATTTTTTCCCAAACTTCTCCGCGGGGTCTATCATGACCTTAGAGGATCGTCGGTGCCCCGGGAAGGACATCTGGATCCCAAAACATTGATATCCCCCATGCCTATGATGTTTTGGCTCTAACATCAGTGTCCCGTAAAAAGCCTTTCCAAGCCTATCAGAGACCGGATAAGCGACCCCGATGGTCTCCCATGTACCCTAGGGGTGTTCCGTGCGATGTGGTGTGAAAATATCCACCTTCGTCCCAGGGCCTCCGCAAGCTCAAAAAACGTGGATTATAGCCTTCGTTTTCGGCTTCCCGAAGCCCGAGTGTCATTTTTGCCCAAACTTCTCCGGGGTGTCTATCATGACCCTAGAGTACCCTTGGTGCCCAGGGTAAGACATCTGGATCTCCGAACTTCGTTATCACACCTGCCTTAATTTGGTGTTTTGGTTCTTACACCAATGTCCCGTAAAATGCTCTTCCAAACCTATTAGGGACCGGATAAGCGACTCCGGGGGCCTCCCATGTCCTCTAGGGGTCTTTCGTGCGATGTGATGCGAAAATATCCACCTTTGTTTCGGGGCCTTCCGGCAGCCCAAAAAACGTAGATTATAGCCTTCGTTTTCTGCTTCCTGGGCTCCGTGTGTCTTTTTTTCCCAAACTTGTACAGGGGGTCTATCATGAACCTAGATGACCCTTGGTGCCTCGGGAGGGACATCCGGATCCCCCGAACTTTGATATCCCCCTTGCCTTAGTTGTTTCGGCTCTTACACTAATGTCCCGTAAAACGCCCTTCCAAGCCTATCATGGACCAGAAAAACAACCACGAGTACCTTCCATGTCTCCTAGGACTGTTCCGTGCGATGTGTTGTGAAAATATCTACCTTCATTCTAAGGCCTAACGAAAGCTCAAAAAAAGTGGACAATAGACTTTGTTGTCGGTTTCCCGGGGCTCGGGTGTCATTTGTGCCCAAACTTCTCCGAGGGTTCTATCATGACTATAGAGGATCCTCGGTACCCCGCGAGGGATATCCGAATCCCCGAATTTTCATATCCCCCGTGTCTTTAGTGTTCCGGCTCTTACACCAGTGTACTGCAAAACGCCCTTCCAAGCCTATCAGGGAACAAATAAGCGACCCCCAAGATCTCTCATGTTCCTTAGGGGTGTTCCGTATGATGTGGTGTGAAAATTTTTACCTTCGTTATGAGACCTCCGGAAATCCCAAATAACGTGGATTATAGCCTTCATTTTCGGCTTCCCTGGCCGGGTGTTATTTTTGCCCAAACTTCTCCGGGGGGTCTATCTTGACCCTAGAGTACACTCGGTGCCCCGTGAGGGACATTCGTATCCCCGAACTTTGATATCCCCCACGCCTTTAGTGTTCCGGCTCTTATACCAATGTCCTGTAAAACGTCCTTCCAAGCCTATCAGGGACCGGATAAGCGACCCCGAGGGCCTCCCGTGTACCCAAGGGTGTTCCGTGCGGTGTGGTGTGAAAATATCCACCTTGGTTCCGGGCCTCTCGCAAGCCCAAAAAACGTGGATTAGCCTTCGTTTTCGGCTTTCCGGGGCCCGAGTGTCATCTTTGCCCAAACTTCTCCCGGGGTTCTATCATGACCCTAGAGTATCGTCGATGCCCCGGAAGGGAGATACGGATCCACGAACTTCGATATCACCTATGCCTTTGGTGTTTTGGTTCTTAAACCAGTGTCCTGTAAAACGCCCTTCCAAAACTATCAGGGGCTAGATAAACGACCCCGATGGCATCTCATGTTTTCTAGAGGTGTTCCACGCGATATGGTGTGAAAATATCCACCTTTGTTCTGGGGCCTCCCGAAAGCCAAAAAACGTGGATTTAGCCTTCGTTTACGGCTTCCCGAGGCCCGACTGTCATTTTTGCCCAAATTTCTCCAGGCGGCCTATCATGACCCTATATTATCCTCAGTGCCCCGGGAGCAACATCTGGATTCCCGAACTTGGATATCACCCATGGCTGAGGTGTTTTCTTTTTCTTTTTCTTTTTCTTTTTTTTTTTGCTATATTCAAGTACAATATTCATGTAAATTTCTTCCACTTATTCTTTTTGGTTTTTACACCAATATCACGTAAAACGCCCTTCCAAACCTATCAGGGACCGGATACGCGACCTAGAAGGCCGCCCGTGTCCCTTAGGGGTGTTTCCTGCGATGTGGTGTAAATATCCACCTTTGTTCCGAGACCTCCTGAAAGCTCAAAAAACATGGATAATAAGCCTTCGTTTTCAGCAACCCGAGGCTCGGGTGTCTTTTTTGCCCAAACTTATACCGGGGGGGGGGGCCTACCATGAACCTAGAGGATTCTCGGTTCCCCAAACTTTAATATCCCCACCCCTTTTGTGTTCCGTTTATTGCACCAGTGTCTTGTAAAACGCTCTTCCAAGCCTATTAGGGACCAAACTAGCGACCCCGAGTACCTCCCATATCCCTTGGTGGTGTTCCGTTTGATGTGGTGTGAAAATATCCACCTTTGTTCCGAGGCCTCCCGGAAGCCCAAAAAACGTGGATTTTATCCTTCGTTTTCGGCTTCTTGGGGCCGGGGTGTCGTTTTTGCCCAAACTTCTACGGGGGGTCTATCATGACCCTAGAATACGGTCGGTACCCCAGGAGGGGTATCCAGATCGCCGAACTTCGAAAATCACCCATGCCTTTGGCCTTTTGGCTTTTAAACCAGTGTCCCGTAAAACGCTCTTCCAAGCCTATCAGAGACTGGATAAGCGACCCTGAGGGCCTCTCATGTCCCCTAAGGGTATTCGGTGTGATGTGGTGCGAAAATATCCACCTTCGTTCCGCGGCCCCTGGAAGCCCAAACAACGTGGATTATAGCCTTCGTTTTTTGCTTTCCGAGCCTCGGGTGTCATTTTTTCCCAAACTTCTCTGGGCTGTCTGTCTGACCCTAGAGGACCCTTGGTGCCCAGGGAGGGACATGCGGATCCTCGAACGCCAATATCACCCATGCCTTTAATGTTCCAAATCCTACACTAGTGTCTCGTAAAACGCCCTTTCAAGCCTATCAAGGACCGGATAAGCGACCCCTGAGGGCCTTCCATGTCGCCTATGGGTGTTCCGTGCGATGTGGTGGGAAAATATCCACCTTCGTTCCATGGCCTCCTGGAAGCCCAAAAAAAGTGGATTATCGCCTGCGTTTTCTGCTCCCTGGGCCCCGAGTGTCATTTTTGCCCAAACTTCTCCGTGTGGTCTATCTTGACCCTTGGCGCCCCGAGAGGGACATCCGGATCCCCAAACTTTGATATCACCCATGCCTTTGGTGTTCCGGCTATTACACTAGTGTCGCGTAAAACGCCTTTCTAAGCCTATCAGGTGTCATTTTTGCCCAAACTTCTACGGGGGGTCTATCATGACCCTAGAGTACCGTCGGTGCCCCGTAAAAGACATCTGTACTCCCGAACTTCAATATCACCCATGCCTTTTGTGTTTTTGCCTTTACACACCAGTGTCCCGTAAAACGCTCTTCCAAGCCTATCGGAGACTGGATAAGACCCTAAGGGTTTCCCATGTCCCTTAGGGTATTCCGTGCGATGTGGTGCGAAAATATCCACCTTCGTTCCGAGGCCTCCCGGAAGCCCAAAAAACGTGGATTATAACATTCGTTTTCGGCTTCCCGGGCCTTGGGTGTCATTTTTTCCAAAACTTCTCTGGGGGTCTATCTGACCCTAGAGGACCCTTGGTACTTCGGAAGGGACATGCGGATCCCCGAACGTCGATATCACCATGCCTTTGGTGTTCCAGCTCTTACACTAGTGTCCCGTAAAACGCCCTTTCAAGCCTATCAGAGACTGGATAAGCGACCCCCGAGGGTACTCCCATGTCCCCTAGGCGGGTTCCGGAGCCTTCGTTTTCGGCTTCCGGCGGTGGCACAAGTATCAGTTTTGCCCAAACTTATTCGGGGGGTCTATCATGACCCTAGAGAATTCTCGGTGCCTCTGAGAGGGTCATCCGTATCCCCGAACTTCTATATCACTCATGCTTTTGGCGTTTCGGCCCTTACCTTTGTGTCCCGTAGAAACGCCCTTACAAGCATATGAGCAAGGGACCCGATAATAGACCCCGAGGGCCTCTTATGTTCCTTAAGGGTGTTTCGTTCGATGTAGTGCGAAAATATCCACCTTCATTCCGGGGCCTTCCGGAAAGCCAAAAAACGTGTATTAGCTTTTGATTTTCGATTTTGCGGGGCCCGATTTCTGTTTTTGCCCAAACTTCTCTGGGAGGTCTATCGTCAACCTAGAGGACCGGAGGTCTGAACGGTCATCCGGGTCCCCGCACACCAATTTCACCCATGGGACATGGGACATGGCGCTAGCTGGGCGATGGGACATGGGACACCCATATTTTGTTTCAATAAATTTTTGATGTATTTAGTTCATTTCGATCCATTGTCTATTATGATAATCTTTGATAGAAGAACTTTATAACAAAGTATTCTCAAATTTGTTAATAAGGCTAATGATCGTTTCCTAAGCACTCAATTAAATATAGATCAAAGTTTACAGTATGACTAATCATAATAAATAGAACTATTATGCAACAAACAATGTCATTTAGGGGTAGGTACCTCTATAGAGACACCACACAAGCCAATGATTTGACTTTGTTTTTGTCAAATGCTAATACACGGCCAGTGTGAATGACTATTACCATGACTTGAGGGCATCCCTCCCCACAACACTTTAAAATATTCCCGAAATAAATTAAGAGTCAGGCTGTAGATGAACCTCTCGAAATTCCGCATTGGTGTTGTTTTAGTTTTATTTATTAGTTAATCACAAAGTTAGCACCAAAAAGAAAAAAAGAAAAAAAAAATTATTACAACAAAGTTAGAAGTAGGACAACTCACCAAAAAACATTAAATTATAAAAAAAAAAAAAAAGAAGTGCTGAAACATTCGGTGTATCGCACGGTCATGCACACTAACCACTAATAATAAGGACGACATATGAAATATCTATATGGATTTGGGGATCAATGACGTAACAGTAGGCCTTCATTGCAGAATTATTTCCTCCTTGACCAATAGTAATCAGCTCATGAAGAAACCATCAACGAAACGTTTTGTAAACGACATTAAAGAAAGTAAGATTGAGACCCCTAATTGGGCCAAAGTTGAATTATTATTATTATTATTATTATTATTATTATTATTATTATTATTATTATTATTATTATTATTATTATTATTATTATTATTATTATTATTATTATTATTATTATTATTGTTTTGGTTCATAATTAAGGGTATTCATTTCCTAAACCATCAACGAAATATTTTGTAAAGGACATTAAAGCAAGATAGATTAAGACCCCTAAATGGGCCAAAGTTGAATGATGATTATTATTATTAATTTGGTTTACAATTAAGGTATCCACTTCCTGAAATATTCAGTAAAATTCATTTCAGTTCAGTAAAAAGATATTCTAAACCAAAGTACAAATTTACTCTTTATAATTGTAGGTTTAGTAAAAATAAGTTCAGTTCGGTAAATTTCAATTCAGTGAAGTATTGTGCAGATAAGTTCAGTAAAAAGAAGGTGAAGAGAACAGCCCCTAACTAGTTCTTTGTGCTGTCTTGTAGGTACCTCACCTCAAAGGTTAGGACAGTTGGCCAACGAATTTAAAGCCGCTTCATGTCCAAGGCAAGATTCAAACCCTCGATTTTGATTAAGGATGGATGAGTCCTTACCAAACAACCACACTTCCTTGGTTGCGAAAGTTCAATGATAATGAAGGATGGACCAAAAATAAAAAGGAAAATTCGATGAAAATAATCTCAAGTTTGAGCGGTCCGACAAAAATAATCTCAAGTTGCAACTTGTACAAAAATAATTCCAAGTTGTCAATTTTGTCACAAAAATGGTCCGTTACCTAACACCGTCAAATTTCGTTACTCTTAGCGCTAATTAAACACACTCATTATTAATTATTAGATTATTAGTGTATATTAATCCTTAACAATAAAACAATTAAGATTAAACTTATTTTTGGATCTCAAATGTTAAATGCCTCATACTCCTCTCTCTCTACTCGTTGACAGTGGCTCAAATTTGTCAAAAAGGATGAATGTAATTTTTTTTTTCGGGTAATCAACTTAGCTTAGCACCATTGATAACCGTAATACATTTCATTCAAAGCTTTGGTGCTTTAACCCATATGCTGCCCCTATTTCAATTGTTCTGTTTATGCGGCTGAGGTTCTGAGATTCTTCAAAGTGGCCTGGTAATTTCATTTTGATGCCTCACTATTTGTTGGTGGCTCATTGTTGATCTTTGCTCTTCGGCCCGGATTTACTAAGAGGAGAGAGAAAGTGGGGTTTGATGGTGTGCTGCTGTGGAGATTGGACAGTGGTGGAGGTGATGGTGGTGAATGTGGTGGTGGTGGTGGTGGTGAGGAGAGAGAGACCAGGGATCAGAATTTGATTTTAGTTTCTGTTCATGGGTCTGTGATTATGAAAGAAATTAAATAAGTTAATAATGATTTAGTTTAATTATCTTAATTAAGTAACGGAGTTAGACGGTGTTAGTTAACAGACTTTTTTTGTGACAAAATAGACAACTTAGGATTATTTTTATACAAGTTGCAACTTGGAATTATTTTTGTCGTGCCGCTTAAATTTGGGATTATTTTCATCAAATTTTCCAAAGAAAAATTACAAGTTTGATTGATTTAGGAGAATTATTATTAAAATGAATGGTGGCTAGATGAATGGCATATCCCTTTCGACTCCTTTTTCTTATTCAATTCTTTTTGTCAACATCATTCCTATATGGACTCTCCACTTTTTGAAGACCCTTTGCGTTTCCAAACACGCTGACCACGATTATTTCGCTATTATCAACGTCATTATATGGATTATAGACTACTTTTGGATATTAGGATTATTATATTATCATAAGGTAGAAAAGTCACTGGTATCTCTAAAAGATTTCCAGTTGTTTATTTTGTTTATTGTAAGTACGGTATAGCTTAATAGATTATACATATCGGACCAGCTTTTCCCCTGATCTCGTGCCCATTTTTTTCTTTAATGATGTTACACAAACACAAGTCATAATTTTCTCAATAATATGTGTAAGTGATTGAATTCATTGTTTACTAATAAAGCACGTAAATACAAAAAAAACATGACATCAGGAAAGCATGAAAAATTACTGGTCACTAATCTCTTTGATTAGGGGTATAATTGAGTCGCGCCTCGGTGAATGTGAATCCTTGGGTTCGGCGCAATCAAATAAAACTCGGCTCAAACTCAGGTTAAGCTGAGTTCGAGCCGATTTCAAGTCGAGGTCGAGTCTACAATGACTAAGGCCCTGTTCTTTTCGTCGATTTCATGCTGTATTTCGTTTCGTTCTGTTCCGCATTCTGTACTTTATTTTGTCTCACATTTTTTTGAATTATTCGCGCCGCGCCGTTCCGTTCCGTTCCGTTCCGTTCCGTTCCTCACCGTCCCGCACCATTCCGTTGAAGAGATTAGGGCCTAAGTTCGGTCGGTTCGGTTGACTTGATTTTTCTCTATAA
Organism: Tetragonia tetragonoides; assembly: GCA_038025085.1. NCBI lineage: Eukaryota > Viridiplantae > Streptophyta > Magnoliopsida > Caryophyllales > Aizoaceae > Tetragonia > Tetragonia tetragonoides. The sequence goes on from CM076143.1 coordinate 10,064,079, forward strand.
TTGAATAAGACCGTAAAATATTTATAGAGACTCATTTTTCATTTAGTGTTTTATTCCATTTTATAACGTGCAAAAGATCATTTATAGTTGAATTCAATTGCAATTACTTTCAATTATTGCTATTTTTATAACGCTTGTAACGTTGAACATAAATGAATATGAGTCGATCAGGCCAAATCTAATCGAGTCGAGCTGCGTGCCTAAATCGAGCCAACCTTGAGCCTTAACGTCGATTGACAAGTTCCAAATAACCGAGCCATCTTAAATCGAGTCGAGTTTCGAGCCGGTCTGACTACTCTGTCCTACCTTTTTTTTGATAGGATACTCTGTCCTACCTTTGACATTGAAGAGATTTACATGCATGGTGCCCTTGTACTTTGCAATTGTCCACAACGTCCTTGTCTCCTATCTCCTAGCTTGATGAGCATTTTCCATCAATCAAGCTCCGTTGAGTGATGACTTCGTCTAGTTAATTGTTAAGCAATGCTAGTTGCTAGGGATAGCAACTTCGGTTCGTTCGTACGGATATACTGTGAATCTTATTCTTCAAGAGGCAGTCTATAATGTCAGAGTGGTGCATTCATCAAGGCTATGACAGGGTCTTCCGTAAAGAGGCTGTGATATGGAAAACAACGATAAAAAGAAAGTCGTTCGGAATTGTCAAATCTCAAGTGCTTGATAGTCTTTCTATTAGAATGTTTTCTGATATTTTAGATCCGTTTATTATTGAATTTGATATCGTTTGTAGATGCCGTATGGCCTATTATTAATGCAATTCCTATTTTTCTCTAAAAAAAAAAAGTCTCTAGTTGCTAGGGAAAGACAAAATATTATCCCTCCAATTGCTTCTAGTTCAATTTGTCCAATGTCAATTTTCTCTCCCTCATCCCTCATTTCCTGCTACTCCATTTGCTTTGCTTCCCCGTCTGAAAATACTTCTCTCAGACAACCAGGTGATAGTATAAAACAAGTAGCCACCGCTGATTGGCATCAACTATAGAAAGAAGTATAATTACATCATGATTGCAAACACCTTTATGTATATATGTAGAATCAGATTTAGGAGAAGCAATAATGTACTCGTATTATATGTTGTAAATAGAGATGCAAAAACTTGACCTGACCTCACCCGACCCATGTTTCAGGTTCTAACAAAACTTTCGCGACCCGATTTGTATTTCTAGTTTTAACCAAACTTTTACGATTCGAAACTAATTACCACTTGGGAAAATGAACTAAAAAGTGGATTTGACCCAAAAGCCAATCCATAACTAACCCGACATAAATCCGAAATAATCTGACCCGTAACTCATTGATTCGACCCATTTGACAAGTTTAATTATAAAGGATTGAATTACGGTCGTCTTCCCCTTTCTTGTGCGATTCTCCTCCTACTGAGAGTGATAATTATATATGGTCATATGAACCTTTATTGTGTGTTACAACAGTTACAAGGTTTTCTATCCATTTTGATTCCCAATGGGTAAGTAGTAATCATCTAATTGTGAGTATGATTATTGCTACAAGGGAGTATTATATTATGATTCCCAATGGGTAATCATCTATTTGTGATATTTTCTATCCATTTTCATTAAGTCTAACAGCTTGTAACTTGTTTATGGGAAATCATTAAGACTTATCAAATTAGTCAATTGCTAGAAAATTAGACCTGGCAAACGGGTCGGTCAAGTCGGGTTCGGGTCGGGTTAAATACGGGGCGAAATACATTGGGTTAAATACGGGTTCGGTTTCAGGTTATCCAACGAATTTGACAAATGTTGTCACAATTTTCGGATTCGAGTCGGGTTCGTTTTAGTCTCGGGTCAAAATAGGTTGGGTCATTTCGGATTTGATCTTTTCGGGTCGGATTTCAATCGGATTTATATCGGGTCGGGTCAGTTTTTGCCAACTCTAACTAGAATCATTGACAGTTATTCAAAATCTTGCATCCATGACCACCACATTGTTCATAGTCCAGAATCCAGACTAGAAAGCAATTGTTTATTTTTTTTTATTTTATGTATGGACAGATGGTTAACATAGATATCTGGGCTTTGTTTTGGCCAGTTGTATACTTGTATCTTGTATCTAATAATAAAATTGTTGAGTTAAAATTTCTGTTGGCACCCTAAAAAATTATCTTGTATGGGACTGACTAGTCGACTAGATTGTCATGCGTATCAAGGATGATAAGCTGGGAGTACAAGTGGTAAATGCAACATCCTCATAATTTCAGTAGTTAAGGGTCCGAATCCTCATTCATATAGGAAAAATAAATTTTTCTTCCATCATTTTTTGCAGGGAGGTATGCTCCTCCGCTTGAGTCCTGGTTTACACCTATTACATACGCCCTTGTAGCAATAAAAGATTGTCATGTGTATCATTCTCATTGTTGGCTGAAAACCCCCCTTGGCCCCCTTCCCACAATATGACGGTGCTGATCTTGGCCTAACAGAAACCCTTGCTGATCTTGGACAATTTAATACTCATTCAATACTCCCAAGAGTCCCAACACAACCCCCCTTCTCACAATCTGATTTCTTGCCTGACACAATCATACAAGTATTCACTCTAGTCATGAATACAAATGGCAATCTGTGTCCTACATCTAAATTTATGAAAGGCATAACAGAATCTTTCACCAAAAGAGGGAGGCTCCATAAATATTGTGGGCTGTGGCTACCATTACTTAGCCAAGGACATGATTTGGCTGAGATATTGACGCTCATCAATCACTAATGTCAAGTGTACAGAGACTACATTCAAAACAAAAAAAGTGTACACAGACTAAAAGTGTACACAGAGTATGGTCCTGTAACATAGGAAGTAAAGGACGACCGTGTGGGAGATGATCTACACTAGTATTTTGTAGTAATTTTAAAGGATGCAACTATCTATGATGATTGATGAATGAGGATGGGGTAGGTAGCGCAGTGGCGCACCCCCCACTTGTTCCCCAACAATGAGCTGGATTCAAGTCTCAATTCCAACAAAGTTGAAGGTTACTTTGCCGTTCATAAAAAAAACTATCCATGATGAATTAGAACTTTGTGTAAAGTAATAATCTGATTTCAGGTTCTTTGAGTGGAGTCAAAAAGGGAATCTGCTCAAATACCGTTGCTCCTACTCTATTTGCTAAATATATCACGGGATCTTTGATGCAAGATTTCCATTATATGAGGCAATTACTAAACAACAACGATGAGACATCTATGAAGAAAAAGTTGGAATACTAAATAAACAGCAGTATTCATGAACTCTCCTTTGATGGTGATACAACAGCATTTTCTTTTTCTTCTGAACTGCTGGATACTGATTTTGCCTCTATCGCCTCATTGTCAGACTCAGGTTCTCCTGGTTTCTTGAGCTCTTCTTCAAACTCCTTTGCTGCCTATAACATCATGTTCAAAGAATAAGAGTGATCAGGCACTGCTAGCGCACCAAGCAATGTAGAATGTCTCATATCAAGTACACAGTGACTTGTGTCAGACTTCAAGTATTGTTGCGAACCAACAATGCGAATACCAATAAGCTAAATCAATGAACAACACAAGCATTACCCAACAAGGGGAAGTATAAAGACGGATAAGGTGGCACAGCTAGTTCTGGAGATAAGAATGGAACAACCAACATGCTATGTTCAAGAGAAATAAACATGTTATTTTTGGGGGATGTTTCCTTCTATCTTTTTTTGTTTGTTTGTTTAACATAGAAAACAACACCAGCGGAAGGTCTAAAACATGAATGGAATAACCTAATAATGCTACTGATTAGAAAGGTATTGAGGATGGTAGAGCGTGTTGTTCCCGATTTTCCAGAGATATCAGCAGATATAATGTCCGAGACAGAGAAAACATTACATTTGAATCTACCAATGAAAATAAGATCTGTATAGAATCAGGCTAGTTGTTTATTATGTATTACATATTCACAGGTCAACTTGCAATTATTACCACCTAGCAAGTCTATCAGGTATCATTGGCTTTCCCAAATAAGGAGTTATGGACCTCTAGTGATTAGCAGTCAACAACGCTGGATTAAGAAATTAGCAAGCCAGAAAAGGCAACAAAAGTTTGATAAGAAAAAACTTCTGATGAAGACACACTTTTTTCGTGAATGAAAGACAATTTAGTTAGTTATTATAAAGCAGATAAAGTACTCTCGAGTATCAATTTTCTTTTTAAAAACAAGAGCAAACTCAAACAGAATTGCTCTTGTTTCAGATTATGGAATTGAACAGACTACTAAAAGAATCGCATTGTCACCAAAAAAAAACACAACACGTCAAACAGGGTGAAATTGCTAATTCTAGACAAAAGTAAAGACCAAAGACAGAGGAATCCAAATCAAGAAACCAAAAACTTGGTAAAGGAATTCACCAGCCAAAGAACATGGTAAGAGGGAAAACTTTTGTTTGTCACATCGTCACGACTTAGATAATTGTTATTCCAAAGAGATAGAACTATATCTAATAGTCTAAAAACTATAACCAAATCTCATGAGAGACTAAACTAAAGTCATATTTTGTCATGGGACTTCATCTTTCCCATGTTGAAGTTAAGAGGGCAAGAAGCTGTTTTGATTATCACGTAAGAAATGTAAAAGTCTAGTGAAAACACTTGTTTGTAATGCAGATTCTATTAGCATAATGAAAAACTGTGTTTAACTACATTGAATTAACATGTTAACAAAGTCAAACTAGGACATCCATTAAGGGGAAGGGCCATCATAATGCCTTCAACAACCAGGCATAGTCCCGGTCCGGACCTACACAAATGCCTAAAAGCACAGCTATAGGCACTTCTGCAAGTGCCCTGTCACGCTTAAGGCGCTTAACAGAAGGATGTTTGAAGTTCATACCAACCAAATTTTACAATGCACAATGCAAGACAGTTGATTGCCAGCAAGATAACATACTTTATCATCAGATTTTCTATGATGATTGCACTTATTGCATTAGATTAGGTCCATCCAAATATTAGGTTGAACTATACGTGTTATCAATTTATCATTGAAAGCCAATTTCTGATTAAATTTCAGGCCCATCTCAAATGCAACCAACTTTCTAAAGTTTGTACTACAGAGTACAGAGGCATAAATATCAAACAGAAAAAGAGTCAAAAACAAGACTTCAGGTTCACCACTCACCAGTCAAAATGCCAAAGACTAAGCACTTAAAGAACAACTAAGAAAAACCAATTTTTCCTTACAGAAAAAGAGTGAAACACAAGACTTAAGGTTCACCACTCACCAGTCAAAATGCCAAAGACTAAGCACTTAAAGAACAACTAAGAAAATTAAATCACCGTTAACCAATATTTCCTTAAGATGTAACTCAGAGTCAGATATAGTAGAGACGATCACTATCAATTTACCATGCTTCCCAGTTACAAGAATTAGAGCCACAAACCAGCTCATTAGACCTAACTTCGACAGCAACTTAGCTTATAACCTATATGAAGTTTATAACTCCATGAACCAGCACTCATCAAATACACTTCCACAAGTTTTAACCCATTAAGGAAAAAAAAATGATCTCTAGCATGGAGGAAAACAGGTCAAGCTCAATAATAAATTTGTTTCTTTTCCTACTCTTGTATATTCATGAAAGAAGGTATCAAAGACATTTAAATTTAAAAAAATAGACCACATATGCGGCAAGACACACACACTCTAGGAGGTTGACATCTACTACAACATCCTCTCAATGCATTTTCCTTGTTTCATAATTGAATGGGAAGTAGAAAAGAACATGCAAGTCGTTAGCGCCATTTCAGAAGCTTTTGAAAGGTGTGGAACAAGATGATTACTCGAGTTTTGAACATCACTTCCATATGGCCATGGGCATCAGTAGCATATTGTTACACATATACTACTCCCTCCCTCTGATGTCAAATCTCTTACTTTCCTTTTTGATGGTTTCACCTTATATATCGATTTTCTTTCTCCAGCAACCATCAGGCCCGTAGATGAGGGGGTGCGGAGTGGGCGATGGAACAGGCCCCAAAATTTTGGGGGCCCATGATTCCGAAATTAATAAAATATAATCTTTAGTAGATATGAAACATAATTAAAGTGGAGCTCAGTTGGTTCATGCCTATGCTACAACTTGTTGGAGTCTAGTGGTCACGGTCTCGATTCCTACCATCTTCTTTTCTATCTCAAATCTTAATTGTTATTTTTAGCTCTTATTCTCTTCTTTACACATTTCCCTCTCTATTTTATTTTATGTTTTTTTTCTTTGTAAATCAAGTTAGTTCACTTTTATGATTACTTTTTTAGTGGAGTCCACATTCTCCCCCATTTTTAAGGTTCAATTTTATTTATACTGGAAATTGTACATGCTTTGCTATTCTTTTCCTATCATCTTCTTTGGTAAGTGGTTGTTAAAAAAAATTATGCCTTTTCTAGGGGCCTAATTTTTTTTATTGCAGCACAGGGTCTCGAAAATGATTGCTACGGCCCTGGCAACCGTTACTACATAAATTCTTGCTCTAACCTTCACTCAAGTCAAGGGTAGTTCTCATACGTCATGAACTCATGATTGACAATAAGAGACATATAATCTATGTGGCAGAGGAAGTATAACTCTAATGAACTTCGCTAGCATCCCCTAGTTGTCCACTCAAGTAGATGTAGTTCCACATTCCACAATGACCAAATGATCCAACATCATGTATTATTGGCTATAACAATCCCCTTTTTACTTCAGTAATCAAGCAACGATAGCCTATAGGAAACAAAGAAGAGCGAAAAGCAACACCAACCGTTGCACGCAAGAAATGTCCATCGAAGAAAAGCTTGAGAAACTCTAAACTCACAAAATTCAGCCACCCATGACCCATCATCACAAAACAAAAGTAAAAAGAATAAAAATTGTTTCTTCTTCTATTTTCCTACATCCCCTTTCGCCTTTGCACATAATCTTAATCTAACAGAATATAACAGCTATCTTAAAATGCCCACAAAAATGCACTCAAAAGTCAACTACTATGAAACCTTAATCATATGATTCACCAGTGCTCTAACCAGCCATTCTTCCTTGTTCAATGGAAGCAAATATCAGTGATGATTTACTAATATCTTGGTACCCACATCAAAATATAACCATATTCACTGAAAATCATCAACCCAAACAAATGAATTTCCAGACAAACTAAAATCAAAGTTCACAACTTTAACACGACCACCGTTGACCAAACCAACCAAAAAGCTAACACAATTTAAATACCCAATAAAAGTAGCAAGAAAAATAAAAAGGGAGTTAGTGTGCGTTGACTAACCTGTTGAAAGCCCTTAACAGTTTTACCAATACTACGCCCAATTTCAGGAATTTGTTTAGGCCCAAAAACAAGAGCAGCAACACCAGCTATAACAGCAAGCTCAGGAACCCCAAGTCCAAAAAGACTATTACAAACCAACCCCCTCTTCCGGGCCGGGTTTTCGGGCCTAGACCGGGCCACGGATAGATTGGCGTTATTGACGGATCTGAGGAAAGTGGTGGTGGTAGTGTTGACGAATAAGGTTGATGTTGAGGATGAAATGGTGGGTTTGTGGAAAGAGGGGAGAGAAAGAGAGAGAGTTGGCGATAGTGATGAGATCTCCATTATTAGAAGGTGGGTTTTAATGGCGGGGTTGTTGGGGGGTTTTAGAGGATGGGATTTTGTGTGGCTTGATGAGTTTGGATTGAGGTCAGGGATGAAGATAGTCAGATAGAGGGGCTGCTTGAAATCAGATTTTTTGGACCGTTTCGATCCGAAGGTTTGTCACCAATGTGATAAACGATATCAAATATTATATTTGTTGCGTGTGTCACAACTCACATGTTCCTGGTTTCTTCTTAATCTTTTAAACTAGTTTTAGAGCCCGTGCAATGCACGGCTTACATTAAACACTATATTAATATTTTTCATTCGTTATATAGATACTGAAATACACGCTGAAAGCTAATTTTTAATTAGCTTAAATATATGAAATAAAACCCTATGTAAAATATGAAAAAAGGATAATGAAACATGTGGAAGCAATAATTCAACCAACAAATTACACTTAATACATTTCTGAAGTTCTTCTTATGCAGAAGATAAGTTTTAATCGAATCCTAAAACTCCTTATATAAAAGTGACTTTTCTACTAAAATTCTAAAATACCTAAAACTTTTTATATAAGAGGACTTGTTCTACTTGAACCCTAAAACACGTAAACTAGTTCTTATTTAAAAAGACTCACCGTTTACATAGATCGAATTTTATTTACATTGTGAGTTAATTAATATGTGAGTGCAGTGCTTGCTACTACACATAGATCAGCTCTTGTATAGAATTCTTCTCTTCTAGTAGGTCAAATCATCTTCTATCATGCTACATAAAAGAAGGAATAAAAATCATATATCCATATAAAAATAAAATAGAATCGTATAGTCCGCAAAAAATTGGCAAACAACAAAAACAACTAAGATATGCATTATAATTTTTAAGTATCACCTAAATAATTATCTATGAGATTTATATGCTAAACAGACTAACAAATTTATGAGAATAACTCAACAACTTTCATTGTACATAAATTAACTTTCATAATACAAATACATGGGAGTATATAAAAAGCAAATGAGTGAAAGAGCACTGAGGAGCCAACGAGCGAGGACTATATGATCGATCTTACGGACTGACCTGGGTAAGATTTTTAGGGTATGACTTCTTCAAAGGCGACTTGCTACATAATCAATAGGATCACAAAATTGATAGAACATGAAGAAAATATAAATCTAATATTTAGAAGTTTAAATAAATATATGGTCTACAATAAATAAATTAAATTTAGAACCATGAGTTAGCTAGTAAAATAGAAATTTCTAAAAAATGCTTACTTGGCCATGTAATTTTCAATACTTGCATAAGATAGATACAATTTATTAGTAAGTTTACAACTATGCTTCACCATGTAGGCAAGCATAAGTAGGTATATAATTCAAAGGAGAAAGAGAGAGAGAAACTAAATAAAGGGAAAAGAATAACTAAAGGATATATGACTACACTAAAGAAACGAATAAGAGATATTAATTGGCAGCAATGGCACTGATTATTGTACGTAATGTTTGTGGTAGGTTGTAGATTTGCACTCTCGCTCATGGAGACTTTATAATCAAGTTATGGCATGAGTTTGGTTTATGTAGAACACTATGGATAGGATGTGTATCATGATCAAAATTCAAAATACAATACTCCTTTAAGTTTCTTAACTCGTTTGTATAGAGAGTATTTAGATCAGATCATAAAACTCCACTCCTATTAAAATACATCAACTAAAAATCCGCAATAAAAACAACAAAAATCAAAATAGAATATTTTTGTGCCTGTTCAAAGCATATTGTAAATGCATCTTGTTCTGAAGTATTTTTCGATCTGAATCTAATGGTGTGATTTTTATTATATTTTGAGATGTATAGAAGACGTCATAAATAATTTTGAATATTTGACGAAGATCTATTATAACCGTCATAAAACTCTAGTGGTTTATTAATATCCAAATTTATACCGGCAAGGATTCTAAGAGTCCTAAACGTTTTATACAAGCTAATTTTTGTCTTTATCTTCGCTTAGGTGGCGCGCTCTTAAAATTCTCGCCTACGTGGCACGCCTCATTGCTCCCCGAAAATGCCTCCTTTATATATATATATATTGATTTTTGCCAATGAAATTTTTTGCAAAATTTCTAGTGTTACGGTAAAAAATCACCATATTGCTGATGTGGTGTGTTACCCAACCAACTGAATAATTTTAAACTTTTTTTTTCCAAATAATTCAAAATCACCCCGCTATTTCTGGAGAATTAGGAGAGTAGTTAGGGTATGTTCTACCAGCTTATTTCTGTTTATTTCAACAAACTTCAGCAAAGTTAAATAAAGTTAAACAAAGTTCAACAAACCAATATACAAGCTAGTTATAAAATACACTTGAACCAACAAGATTCAACAGCAATAAACAAAGTTCAACAACAATCACTAAAGTTCAACAATAATAAAAATTCAACAATAAATATAAAGAGCTATACTGAGATTTGGCGGAATTACAGAGATTTATACCCACGTTTGACTAAATATAATGAGATATACTCCTTAACCACTTTTTGAACGACTTTGATATGTGAATGACGATTGTATCTTCGGAAAGGAAAATTGACGCTAAGAAATCTGAAGCACACTATTTGAGCATAATTGTTCTATCTATTAATATTGTATTTCTATCGATGGACTCTGATGAGTCTAACAATAGGGGTATTCGATCTTTTTCTAAGGAATACGTTGAAGCTAAATGTCGAATAACAAGGAAAATTGGTGAAAATAACACCAACTTCCAAACAATAACCAAAAATAATACGAACTTTGGCCACTTGATGCACGATTTTGACACTAAATTAATTTTTAAACAATTAAATGATACCGTCCTTATCTCTGGGTAACAATAAATTTTTGGCGAGAGTGTAACATTATGAATGAACTAAATTTGAATTTCCCTTTTGCACGTCATCGGATTAGTTGTCTAGTCACTCTCAGAGGAAATTGTTTGCCAGAAGTAATGGCGGTGACATTTAATTGTTCTAAAAAAAGTTCGTGCTAAAATCCAAGTGGCAAAAGTTCGTGTTGTTAATAGCAACCCAATGAAAGTTCATGTTAATTTCACCAATTTTATAGATAAAATATCTATTGTGAGAAATTGTAACATCCCGGCGTCTCCGAGGGTCAAGATTTAATCCTTTTACCTCGCTCTTGGTTGGTTAATTGTTATAAAACTAGCTATAGTACTCCACCAATGTGCGTTTTGTGTATCTTATATATGTATAGGCCTTGTTTGGCAAAGAGCCTTTTGGGCTCAAAATTAACTGTTTGGGTATAATTAGCTGTTTGAATGGGTTAAAAGGTTAATTTTAGTGTTTGGTAAAAAAACATCTGAGTTAATTCTCAAAAAGCTCAAAAAAGGAGCATTTTAAATTTAGCTGTTTGGAATTTATTAGGCAAATGACCACTTGGTACAATACTTGTGTATAATTACAATAATTGTCATCCTCTTGTGTTTACCTCTCTAAACCTATCCTCATGGCTAAATTAAACTTGATCAAAAATACCCCACCTGAGGGTCTAGCCTAAACCCGCCCGCATTTGGGTCGGGTTTAGGATGAAGGTCAAACCCGCAAACCCGGCCTGAATAGCCCGAAATTTAATTATTATTATTATTATTATTATTATTATTATTATTATTATTATTATTATTATTCTCATATTTTTCTATTAATTTGCTTGCTGTAATTTTAATTTAACTTTTTTTCAAAATGTAATTTTGCAAATTTAATGTCACGGTTGCGTAGACCTTGAAATGTTGTATGGATTCAAAAAAAAAATCACCTCAAACGCATATCAGATTAAAAGTTATGCTTAAATATAAAAAATTAACGATATCGCAAATTTGGCCCAAAAAGTCCGCAGGCCCGCCCCTAAGCGTAATAGGGCCGGGTATGGATATGAGTTTTTGGCCCGAAAACCCGATGGACAGCCCAATGATCACCTCTAGGCTAAATTATTGTAGTAAATTATGTTTAGTTTTACCTTAACTTTAATTATGCATTTGGACACCATCGTTTATGTTTGCAATTAATTATTATTAATATTATAAATCTATCTTAAAAAAACTAATGGCATACAAAACATTTATACCAAGGTGATAGCATTGTCAAGTCAACATTGCAAATCTTTTATATCCAAAGTTCTTTTTTTTTTTCGTAATACACACAAATAACATTATATAATATCTTATCAAAATATAATAAAAAATATAACTAATAGATTTAATTAAACTTATTTACTTAAATTTAGCATCTTCTAATAAAATAATTTCAAATCTTATTTTCATGTATTATAGAATATAAATTCAAAATTTTAGTATAGTTATTACAAACAATTGATAATAACAAAGTAAACCTAATGTCCTTAGATATCATTTTACATATTCAAACAGCTAACAACTAATTTATTCGACCAAATATTTTTGCATAAACAGCTAAGACAAACAGGTGGTCAAAACAACTAACAACTAACAGCTAATGCAATCGGCTAACAGCTAACAACTAATATAATAATTGCCAAACATGGCCATAATATATTAAATAACTTAGGAGATGGTCGGTGGCCAAACCCCCTTTGGCAGCCTCGCCCTAAGGAAGATTTTTCATGCTCGATCTTCAGAGGCTAATGGTGCCACCACCAAAACTACTTTCATATGGCAGTACCGCTAATCCGCTATGAGTTTGAATCTTTGTGGTATGAGTAGTATTATCAAATCATTTAAATTACACAAAAACTTATATGAGACAGTATCACGTATGCATGAGCCGTGATACACATGTGACTTTGTGAGCAAAAAAGTGTTAACATCACATATGTAAAGTGATATTCATGTATAAGGCTGTCTTATAAGAGAATTAATCATAAAATCCTTAGAGATATGAAAATCATCCTGAAATTTGATTGAAGTGCATTCGGAGATAAAATAAGTATATAACAATAGTTTGGACCATTATGTATATTATGTACAAATAATATAGTTGAGATTATTTTGTACGCCCAATTGTTGGATTATTTCACACCAATTATTCTCCATCTTCAATAAGATGTGGTGAGTGATATTTGTGGAATAAATTTAACCCAATCTCAGTGAATCACATCTTCGAGTTATATGTTTTCTGTAGTAAATACTTTTGATTGATAAATTTTTTAATCTTTTTTCAGTTTGAAAACTATTTACCGCATTTTAAAATTTCTACCACAGACGACGTATAAGCGCGCGTATAACCCTGTCATATAGTACGTACGTACTCCGTAAGTCCGTATGTATTAATTCGCCGATGTTTGTTTGGATGCATGTACAGCAATATGATTGGACGATATCAATTCATTGACTTTAGAAAGAGAAGATATTAGCTAGTCAATTAGCAATGCAACGACCTTATCCCTCCCGGCCCTCATTTCGCAAGTTATTTCCAAACGCACAATGCCCACTTGCCCACCGTCCAAATTAAACTAACAAATGGCATTTATTATGATATTCACTAATAGGGTGTTTGGCCAAGCTTTTTTAAATTTCAACTTTTCTCCTTATTTTCTATACATTTTTCCTACTCCACCATTAAATTCGGCTTCTTAAAAGCTGAAAATACTACTTAAGGTGGTCAAAAATAAAAGTTTCAAATTAAAGCTTTTACTTCTAACCTCTTTTTAATGGCTAATTTCAGTATCTAAGAAGCTAAATTTGATGGTGGAGATGGGAGAATGTGAGGAAAATAAGAGAGAGAAGTTGAAATTTAAAAAAAAACTTGGCCAAACACCCCCTAAATCACATTTAGAACATCCATCCTCAAAGTTTATACATGGCCAGGAGTTCAAGGACCACAAAAGCCATTAAGGTCAGTCAAACTCACTAGAAGTAAGAATGGTTCCAATTAGGGGTGTAACTGAGCCGAGTCGATTCGGTGAGCCCTCGGGCTCGGCTTGGTCAAAGCTCGGCTCGAGCTCGGGTCAAACCAAGCCAGAGCCGAGCCTGAGCCGGCTCAAATACTTTCCGAGCCGAGCCCGAGCCTACTACGACTCGGCTCGGTTCGTTTGATTCTTCTCTCTGATCTATATTGAATAAGACCATTAAATATTTATAAAGATTCATATATTTTTTAGGATTTTCTTTTTTATAACTTGCAAATGAACATTTGTAATCGAATTCAATTGCAAATGTTTTAAATAGATCTATTTTTATAACATTTTTAATAGCGAGTGTGAATTCGAGTCGAGCCCGAGCCGAGCTTCGAGCCAGGGGCGATTCGGCTCGGTTACACCCCTAGTTCCACTAAGGAGTAAAAGGGAACCAAATTGGCTATCAACTTGATCCGAAACTAGATATCTATTAAAAGAAGTGAATTGCTATTTACCGCCCAAAATTACTCACCACCGCCCTTGAAAATTACCCTTTTGCCCTTCACTCTCACTCACTCCTCACTCCTCACTCCTCCTTCCTCTCTTCCTCACTCTCCTCACCACCACCTTCCTCTCTTCCTCACTCTCCTCACCACCACACCATCACATCGGCAAAACCACCACACCATCACAACGAAAATGTCAGGGGCTAGTGGCAGCGGCAGAGGCGGCGGCGGGGACGGAGGCGGCGAGCATCGCAGCGGGGGGGTATACATTCGAAATTTTTTTGCTTTATTTACTCTAATTTGCTTTGATTTTTACGAAATGTGTTGATATAGGAGTGTTTTTATTCAAGGTTTATAGACAATTGAATTGAATTTGTGTTGTTTGAAGTTGTGTTGATTGATTTGTGAGTTCGGTGTTGTTTTTTTCGAGTTCGGAGAGTCGGGCGTCTGCCGATCTCGCCTCACCCATGGGTGCTGCGCCAGTCGCAGACGCCTCACCCATGGTAGAGGCGCCATTTGCAGACGCCTCACCCGAGATAAGAAAAAAAAAATAGTGTTATTATTATTGTTATTATTATTAATATTAGTGTTATTATTATTGTTATTGTTATTGTTGTTATTATTATTGTTATTATTATTATTATTTATTATTATTATTTATTATTATTATTATTATTATTATTATTATTATTATTATTTATTGTTATTATTATTAATATTATTATTGTTATTATTATTTGTTATTACAATTATTATTAGTTGTCAATTATTATTTTAATTGTTTATTACTGATTATTGTTTAATTAAAAATGTGAAATGATAGAGGAGAGGAGGAGCCGGTAAATCGATGCCGAGGTTAGTCAGTGAACTAGCTGGTTCAGGAGCGCGTCACACGAGGACGCGCGGGATTGATGCCTCTGTACGGAGACAGAGAGAGGCAGTTCGGATGAGGGAGATGACTGACCGTCACTTATATCGCGGTGATGAGGCTGAGCAACACGATTACGGATCTAGCGAGTTCTACTCTGGGGATCAGTCCATGGACGATGATCTGATTGGCATCGAATCATCCTCAGATTGGCGCGTGGTGAAGGGCAGAGGCGGTAAGTTTGTTAGTACTGGCTCGTCTAGTAGTAGCAAACGATCTAGAGCGGAGGACAACAGTACGTGGCTTGTTACAGGGAATGTGGCCGGTGGACCGGCGGATGATAGCGTCATACCGAGCTTCCTGGGCCACGTAGCGTCTCGTATGTGGATGGGAGAGACGAGGGGTCTGTTGAAGTGTCAGAACCGATTCAGTGTCTGTCAGCGGCTGAGTGAGTGGCGAGCGGAGATGTCGCCCGAGGTGAGGGCGCAGATCGAGGGGACTGGGTTATCACACCTGACAGACATTATGTTCAGACATATCGACTTTCCCCTGATATCTGCATTCGTTGAATGGTGGCAGCCGGATACGAACTCGTTCCACATGCCGTTCGGAGAGATGACCATCATGTTGCACGATGTATGGCATATTCTTCGGATTCCTGTAGAGGGAGAGCTCGTTTCCAGTGAGGGACGGATGGGCAGCTGCAGGCGACGGCCATGGAGGTTCTCGGGGTCACCCGAGATGAACTGATGCATAGCCACTGGCAGGGCGGTGGGGTCCTCACGGAGTCGGTTTTTGACCTTTGCCGAGTGGAGGACCGAATGGAGGACATCCAGGCGGTAGGTTGGATGTGGTTACTTATTGGATCCACCTTGTTTGTCGACAAGAGTGGTAACCGTATTAGACCCTCCTGCGTGATGGAGGTGAGGGACGGTGTCGGAACGGCGCATGAGTTCTCTTGGGGATCTGCTGCCTTCGCCTTCCTATATCGTCAGCTCGGTATAGCTAGTCGGGAGGATTCTCAGGGCATCTGCGGATGCCTAACTCTCCTCCAGGCATGGATATACGAGTACTTTCCCTGCTTCCAACCTCATCGGGAGCGAATGGTTGTCGGGGACGGCGAGGCTCCCCGTGCGTGCGTATGGAGTGCCCAGGCTGAGGGCAAGGACGTGGTTCGACTGCACTCCTTACGTAGACGCTTGGATCAGCTGCGAGCGTCAGAGTTACGTCATGCAGTTATCGGTGTTCATGATTTATTTCGTCGTTTGCTATGTTTTTTTTACTTCACCGTAACTTCAACATTTCTACGTAGGTGGTGTGGCTGCCGTACGGTTCTGACCCGGTTGCATCTGTACCGAGGACTGTATTCATCGGGTGGCTACGGTATCGGGATATTATCGAACCGTACATGCCTGGTCGTTGTTTACGACAAATCGGGTACGTATAGAGTATCCCTTTCCCGATCACTAGGCCAGAGAGAGCGATCAGGTCATGGAGCAGTCGTTCGTACAGGGTTGTCTACCCCGTACGAGTATCATCTGATGCCTGGCGTATGTTCCCGGGAGGTTACATTCTTGGTCTCCATGGGTTTCAGGCATCCACGCCAGATCCCACAGCATGTACGGATGACTACCTCGTGTGGTACTACCGTCACTCCCACCCTCTGCTGACACGTGACCATGCAGCACTTGGATCTGTGATTCCTCCATGATCCAAC
This sequence comes from Tetragonia tetragonoides, assembly GCA_038025085.1. Lineage (NCBI taxonomy): Eukaryota > Viridiplantae > Streptophyta > Magnoliopsida > Caryophyllales > Aizoaceae > Tetragonia > Tetragonia tetragonoides. The sequence continues at coordinate 10,080,626 of CM076143.1, forward strand.
AGCGATTATGTAAGTGATTAACTAAAATATATTTTTTTTTACGTATTACATATCTCTGAACTCACACTCATTGTTACTTTTTTGCAGTGGGTGAATCGTCTAGCCGTCGCATTTGAGTCTTTCATTACTTTGCTTCCTCCGGAGCAAGCGGAAGGTCCTCGATCGGTTATGGAGGAGTATATGAGAGATTGGCGGGCTGCCAAATGATGTATTAGATGAATTTGTTATATATTTATATAAGAGTTTCATTGTTATTGTTATTTATTTGTGTTATTGTAATTTGTTGTTTCTTATTTACCTTTTTTGTTTTATTGTAATTTGTTGTTTTATTTACCTCCAATAATCACGAAAAAATATAACATGCAAAATATAACAATCACACAAAAATGTGACAATGATATAAGTAGAAAAATATAACAATCACGCAAAACATTCAATTACGTCGACCTCGCTAAACGATCCCAATGTGCTCTTCGCCTAACATACATTTGCTCCCAACCAGCGACACTATCAGAACGGGAAGTAAACCATGCTGCGCATATCGGAGGAACAGGGAAATCTGAGGCTAAATTCAGACGGATATAATGCATGTACGAATCACCTAAATGACCTATGACAATTTTCCTACTTGGACGTGTAGCAGTCGAAGGTGCTTGCAACGGTAGCACTGTGTAACAAGCATATAACCCCCTTCCGCTGCCGTATCCGAATAACATAATCGCTGCATTGAAGAGGTTGGCAATCGGGAACAAATCCTCAAGTACTATCATCCAGTGATCATCGTTACACGCACCTCCGTCCCACATAATACGTCGGTAACCAGCGTCGACCCCGTCAACGTATATGTTTTCGTACAATGCTCGGTTAGCTAAGAGTTCGTTTGCAATGCAAACTCTCGTCAATCGCCATTGCTCTTGGTCTCCGAAAACGTAGTCCGCAATGACACGGAAACCGCAATTACCATCTCCAAGCACATCGAGATATCCTTCAATGAAAGGTATGATGATTCCCGGAATTTTGTTAACATGATAGAATTCAGTGATATCTATTCCGTGTCCAGCTGCAAGACAATATAATAGAAAGTCATTAATAGTACTTATCAAAAAGTAATTAACAACATTATGTACATGTCCCGGAATTATGGGTTTTCACACCAGTACTCCGCACGACGTTACTCGATGAGGATGAGCTACGACCACGCCCGCGGCTCGAACTGGATGACCTAGGGCGACCACGACCCCTCTGGGAGTACTCCCATGAACTAGGATCACGTCTGGTAGAGGAACTCCCTCTCGGTCGACCTCTGACTGTCGTGTTCGCTTCCGGCTCGACGTAACTCGCTTCATCAGGATGAAGCTGCTCATTGATAAGGACAGATATGTTGCGCACAACTGCCCGGTCGCTTGAGTTAACCTCGTGGACGAGAGAGTGAAAGTACCGATGGTCCTCAGATGGATGCTCACTCATGTCAAGCGTATCTATCTCCACTGCATCACTAATAACCAGTGTTCGCCAAAATTTGTGGACACTATTCAAGCTAATTGGCGTGCCCGTATCCGTGGCCGTTTTCAACTCACACGCACACGGGATCTGATGAGTGGATCTCAATACACAACCGCAACGATCAAATACTTGGACACTCAATTCTCTCATCCTCTTCAGCTCATCCCATAATATTCCTAAGCAGTAATGGGAAACATACCCGCTCAGATAGTTGAATGGGAAACCCGAGTACATCACACCTGTTCGTCTTCTGCACTCTTCAAGTGTGTACTTGATCTCAGTTAGTTGTGACTCGATTGACTTGTTGACCTTGTTCCAAACATTGTCCAAAGCTCCAGTTGAGGAGTTCAACCACTGTTTTAGCGCGGCATGTGCACTCTCCACCCTGCAAGTCGTAGTGTTGCCAAGGTGTAGCACCTTATTCGTCCACGCAGCCACAAACATCTCTTTGTATCTCAGCCAGGTCTCCTCTACATAGGATATCACGTGAGGGTAATTCCTCCAAGTATCCTTCATCATACGCACTGATCTATCGTACTCAGCTTCTGTGGAAGCTTCCATGATAAATTTCCACTTCCCGTTCTTGAACCTCTGCGCGCCGACCTTATCTTTTCCACAAAGTCTGTACACTTTGTCTTCAACGACTTTGTTAATGTGCCATGTACAGAGCAAATGGGCACTGTCGGGAAATATCTCTCTAATAGGTCTCATCAACCCTAGCTCACGATCGGTCAAAATTGCTGTTGGGTGTACATCATTTCCAATAAGCATCCTCAACTTATCTAAGACCCACGCATAGCTTGCCTCAGTTTCATCCTTCATAATGGCATAAGCTATGAGGAAGTTCTTATTGCTTGGAGTCATCCCCACTATCTCAAGAAACGGCATCTTATACTTGTTTGTTTTGTACGTGGAATCTAAGCCAATCAACCAAGGAAAAGACCGAAGTAACTGAATTGATGTAGGGTGTGCCATGAACACGTGAGTTACCTCATTAGTAGCTGGGTCGGCTCTTGTCCAATGTACGTACTTATTCTCCACAGCTAAATGATGAAACTGACCAATGACATCTCTCTCTTCAAAATCAAGTTTCCTTATACGATCTCTGTAGTTGTACACATGCCGTCTAGTTGCATTGTCCTCGGGAAATTTTTCCTTAATAGCGGCCAAGATAGCACATGGCTTTGTTTGTGCCGAAGTCATGTCACGAACGAGTTGCTTTGACCCAGGACTAAGACCACTCATCTGACGATATCCCTCAGGAAACACAGCAAAGTCATGGTTGTGCGTACCCCTAATCCCAAGCAATGTGACAATCATCCAACTACTGGACCCATACACTTGCTCAGCTCTTAACTGGAACGTACATTTACAAGCCTTTGTTTTCGTATTCTTCCGAGCAGCAGTATCTAAGTCTCTTAATTCCCCTCTGTAGCGTTCACCTCGATTGCATCTTAACAATTTTACGCTTCCATTGTTCTTGTGTGACGAGATTATCAACTCAAACCCGATAGTAAGGGCAATTTGTTTTGCCCAATTAATTGCATCTCTATCACTATCAAATAACTCATCAGTGACGAAATGCGTACTGTAATCAACACCATCACCACCGAACCGCTCCAAAGGAACCTAACGAAAACAATGTTAGCTTAATCTCAAATTCAAACGTCTATCAAAACCGACTGAACCAAGGGACAGGCGTCTGATATTTCCGCCTGAACCATGGATGGGGCGGAAATCACGGACGACAACACCATGGTTTTGGCGTAGATCTCAGACGCATGATCCATGGTGTAGGCGTCCGTGATTTACGCCTCCACCATGGTGAAGGCGTCCGTGATTTACGCCCCATCCATGGACGGGGCGTAAATCACGGACGCCCGTTCAAAATATGCGGAAAAAAAAAATTTACCTCGGCCACCGTCGACGGCACTTCTTGGTCGCCGGAAGACATTTGCGGTCGTTCCTTGCTTGCCGGTGAGAGAATGTTGGTGAATGTGGGTGGGTGTGAGAGTGGGTGGGTGTGAGAGTGGGTGGGTGTGGGAGAGTTAGAGAGGGAGAGGGAGAGTGGGAGAAAGGGTGAAAATGTGAGAGGGGCAATATTGTAATTTCCAAGGGCGGTGGTGAGTAATTTTATGGCGGTATATAGTAACTCCCTAAAAGAAAAAGGGTAAATTTCAAGGGTACTTACCTACACCAACTTATCTACACTCATCTACATTATTTTTATTTTTAATTTTTTAATTTTTAATTTTTTTTCAAAATGTAACAAAATTCATTATTACTCGCCTATAACGTCATTACAATACATTCACCACTTTATTGTGGGTGTATTCAGATTGGTCAGTCATAGGTGTAGCCAAGAAATTGACGATAAATTTAATCTTACTCAACCCAAGTTGATTGGTAATACATTCATACAACAAAAGATGAACAATCGTTGCCAAAAAAAAAAAAAAAGATAAACAATCTGCCCAATTGCCACCTCTAGTACTCATCCTTCTGTGCAATACATAATTATTACCCTATATGTACTATAAGCATAATAATTAATATGTACTGACCAATAATATACGACACTAGAGAAGACAAATAATCCACATTAGGAACTGACGAACTTGACAAACCAACCAATAGGCCAAGTGAAAGCAGCGATTCCTATACAGGCGATCCATTGAAGAAAACTCAACCTCTTAGTATCTGCAAATTTAGCGAAGAACTCCACCATGGCTACTTGAAGAACAATAGTCATTCCAATGATAGCCAGAAAAAACTTTTTTTGGAAAATATCTTCAAATATGTTCCATTTCTCCAGCTTCCTTGAATTGAACTTGTCAAACACTAGGCAGAGAACAAAGCAGTTGAAAATGATGGTGTCCTGTACTTTATCATCTTTTACACCAAAGATTGACTTGCCTTTAAAATGTAGGGTTATAAAGACAATTACTTGGTACAAGGCCTGTGGACCGAGGTTTCGCAACCTGACATTGGTTATCAGCGGCTCAGACCTTGGTACTGGTGGGTTCTTCATAAGATCATCGTCGGTTGGTTGTTCAGTAGCTAAGGCTAGTGCCCATAGAACATCAATCACGAGGTTCACCCACAGTAACTGAGTGGCTGTCAGAGGAACACTGCCTAAGGAAACCGCGGTAACTGAGTTGATGATAAGGGTAGCAACACATACCGTGAGTTGGAACTGAATGAACTTCTGGATGTTGTTGTAGAAACATCGGCCTAGCCTCATGACACTGACTATCGACGCAAACTTGTTGTCTAGGATGAATATGTCTGATCTCTCATTTGGAGCTTCTGTGCCATGAATCCCCATCGCTATGCCAACATCCGCTTCTTCAAGGGCAGGGACATCATTAAAGTTACTTGTATCACTTGTTGCGACAGCCACTGCATGGCCTTTCTGCTTGAGGCATCGAACCATTTGGAGCCTGTCCAACGAAGATGATCTTGCCATTATTCGGATGCGGTCAATCATTTCAATTCTTTCTTCTTCTGAGTAATTTCTGAACTCTATGCCCTCTATCACAACTCCGTCAAGTGATTCATCGTCTGGTTTTAGGATCCCACACTCCACACCTATGGCTTTCGACATTTGTAGGCTGTCGCTGGTCACCAATTTGACAACAACTCCTGCTCTTTTACATGAGTCTACTGCTTCCCGAACACCAGACCGACATGGGTCCTTCAAGCGTATTATACCCAACAAGGTCAACCCAGTTTCATCAAGTTTTGTGAGATCGTCTTCATCTTCCTCATTTTCTCTCGCTTGTAATTTGTAGGCAAAAGCAAAGCAGATCAGGCCTTTAGTGGCCATATTTTGAATAATCTCCCCAAAATGTTTCTTTTCTTTTTCATCCATGTTCTTGACTAGCCCTCCTCTATCAAAATAACCGTAGCACATGGATAGTATCATCTCAGGTGCTCCTTTCCAATGCACTTGCACCTGCTTGTTGTTGTTATCCCTCTTCTTATTCCTAGCCATAACCCCGCTTCGCTTCTTGCCCAAGTTGAAGGCCTCGACACGAAGTATGTCAAAGCTTTGCTTCAGTTCATCCATCTCCAAGCTCAAATGAATCACAGCCCATGAAAATACCTCTTTCTCATCACTAGCAAGAGCAATGCTAGATAAGCTGTCCAAGCCAACAGTTTGTCGCAACAGCTCACAAACGTTGATCGCTAGATCTAAAGGCTTCTGGAACAGGGATTCTTTTCCTTGCCAAAATTCAATGACTTGGATCTGGTCATTAGTGAGGATGCCAGTACTGTGAGTACATATGGTTGTAACCGACCCCATAGTCTCGCAAGCAGAGATATTCCTCAGTAAGGCATGCTTGCAAGCCATCAGCTTCTTCATCAAACAAAAAAGAAGCTCAAATTGATGACTAAAGGCAAACCTTCTGGAACAGCCACAGAAACAATGTTGACAACTGCGTTTATTACTTCATTGGTCGTCTTTGTGTGATGTCCGGTTAAGTGACCAATTAGTAGACAGATAAATACTATCAAAGCAACCAGCAGCCCGAAAATACTGCTCCAAAGGGTGAACTTCCATAGCTGAGCTTGTAATGATGATTGCTGGTGATCCAAGTAGTTGTGGCTTATAACAGATATCTGACCATAATCATCATCATGGTAGAGTATCTTCAGCTTCTCTAACCCTCGGCTTTGCACTAAGTTGAAGATAGCTGAGATTAAAAGAGCAACAAAGACGGTGATTAACAAGCTAAGGCCATCCCACCACCAGCCAGTTTCGAGGCCCTTGGTCCCCTTCCCCGTGACAATTCCGGAGCATAGGGAGATAGCTACAAGAATTATGTGTATGATGATGGTGGTCTCCTTGAGCGCTTCGAGAACAAAGTGAAGGAAGCTTTTCCTCGGGTGGCCTTTGGTAATCAATGGACTGTAAATCGAGAGAAAGATCCTCTACACCACTTACATTATTACCAATAACCCGATCCATGGTGGTGTGAGTTGTCTGGTCATCATCGACTTCATGATCGGTGTCATTGATGTCGAGGGCAGCATAGGATGGACATGGACGGATGCTTGTGGCACAGAGTTTGGTAGTGTTCTTGGTTACAACTTTGTAAGAGAGAGAAACGATGAAGTAAACTGTGTAAGCCAAACTCCATCTTTTACTTCGTTTGGCTAGCGTGAGGTTTTTGTTGTCAAAGCTAGTGGTTGTTTTGTTTGGTTTGCGTTGGGTTAGCTCCATGGTTGTCTAAGGAAAAAGTTTGTAGAGGAACGCGTTTACTGTTTAGAGGTATGTGGATATTTATTTACTTCTAATGAGCAAGGAGTAGTGGTGACCAATGGGCGGTCAAAGCCGGGGCTGGGCCGGGCTGCCCAAACACAGGCCCGTATCAGGATGCGCCTGTGGTGCTTGTCGGCTCCGGTGGCCTGGTGGTGGTGACAATGGCAGATCTGAGCTTTGCTATTGCCTAGCTTCTTTGGCTTCCCATGGAAGTATTTTAACAAATTGCAAATTAGAGATTAAAATGTGAAAATATGTATGGTGTTTTTATAGAGAAATAAAGAAGTTGGGATAAAGGAATATGCTAAGACCAACGCGAGCACAGTACTCTACTAGTCCCACAAAAACTTGCGAACTTGACAGCGGGTAAGTTGTTTACGCGTTCGATTCAGCTTTATAATGACGAAGACCAAGGTTTTTAAAGGTCAATTTACCAGTTCACCCAACCTTGTTGGATTATGCCTTCTTTTCCTGGGCAACCCTTGTTATTAGCTAAACATTGAGGAGTATTTTACACTGTCAAAGACTCGAAGCCAAAAATTATCCAAAAAAAAAACCTCGAAGCCAAATAGGCAAATACTTACATCGAAACGAAATGTAAATTTTAATGCCTAGGACTTTAAGGCTATGCTTTGAATTGAGGATAATGTATTACGGAGTATAAAAGTATTAGGATGAATAAAAAGGGTACAAAATGAATGTAAAGGTAAATAGGTGAGGGCCACTTAGCCAGCGTTAAATTTGGTGGGTGGGGCAAGGAAGAAGAGTAAATAATCTTTTTTGTTTTTTTATGCCCTATGAAAGAAAAAGTGCAGGTGAATGGCGATCGAGGTATCTCTGTTACGTCAATGGTTAAATCATGATCTTAAGAGTTGGAATCTCCTTACTCTTTCTCTCCTTCCTCTTCCTTTCTCTCTCCTTCCTCACCACTCTCTCTCCTTCCCCCTCTCCCACTTGCACACTTAATATCACCCCATGATTAGATTAGGGTCCTTCCTAATCATGAGATTAGGCAAGAATTTGTGTCGTTACGTCATGTTTGAACTCTCGTGTTCAACAACGAACATATTAGACTAATTGAACAAACAGCATAAGCACTGGCCCCTTAATGTGGCACCATCAAGGGTTAGAATAATTCATAAAAGACAGCAAATACAAGGCATGAGAGATGGGGAATCAAACTCATAAGCTTGTCTTACCAAACCACTTGAAAATAAATATCTATTGGATTTAGATATATAAGGAATGTCATTATGTTTGTACCTCCTCTTCGAGTGACAATCTCAACCCCTCTCTGCCTTTACCTCCTATAATCATCACCAAGTTCTAACACATACCACACCACCTCCACCATTTTATTTCACCAGCTTTCGGTGAGACAATGTTCAATTTTTAGTGAAATATTAAATAATATTATTATTATTATTTATTTATTTATTAATAAGAAAATCTCAAAAATACAAAATTTGTAATTTTCTCCTGTTTGTTCCGATTTCTCCCAATTTTTCTCATTTTCACTTATTATTATTATTGTTGTTGTTGTTGTTGTTGTTGTTGTTGTTGTTGTTGTTGTTATTTCTTAATAAGAAAACACTCAAAAATACAAATTTGTAATTTTCTCCCATTTGTTCCGATTTCTCCCCATTTTTCCCCAATTTCTTTTGATTTTTTCTAATTTCTCCTATTTTTCACCAGTTTTTCCCAATTTCCAATTAAATTCTGAATATTCAAAATTGGTCCTAGTTTGCGCAATTTCTCCTAGCTTCCGGTTCAAACAAACTTGCCCGGCTCCAAGTCTTTCCAAATGAGAACGCTCCCAAGACAGCCGATGTACAAAATTTGTCATCCAATCTGCTGCCCTATACCCTTTCCTAAAACATGCTCCAAAATAGTAGAATTCCATTGTGCTAGAGATCTATATATGGGTATATAATAAAGAGCAGAGATTTGACAAAAGGGTGTCAATTTTCTACTCTCAAGGCTCGTAGTATAACAATAGGGATTGTCCCCCTCCCCATGGAGCCTATAATAAAAGCCAAATTCAAAAGCTTTCGCAGTTATTTTTACTTTTCAGCAATAAGAATTGAAGTACTGGAGATGGTGGTGGATAATGCAACTTGGTGCAGGAGAGAGAAAATAAAACCCGAAAAATGGGGGAATTATTAAGGCCTATTCTCCTCAACTTCCCCTTAAAGTATTCAGTAAAATTCAGTTCAGTAAAATTCAGTTCATTTCAGTAAAAAGAAGTTCAGTTCAGAAAAATTCTGTAGAGTTTGGTAAACCAATGAACAAATTTACTCTTTGTAATTGTAGATTCAGTAGAAATAAGTTCAGTTTAGTAAAATTCAGTTCAATTCAGTAAATTTCAGTTCAGTTCAGTATTGTGCAGATAAGTTGAGTAAAAAGAATGTGAAGAGAACAGGCTCTTAGTCCAAGGCAGGGAGGGTAAAATGGGGATAATAATATCTTTCTCTATCTAAAATCTTACACCCATCATCTTTTACACCTCCATTCTAACCTATAATTTAATAAAGTACATTAGCCCCTTAATCACTACCCGATTCAAATATGCCCTAAGAAATGTCTCTTTCTCTCTTTGTAGATAAACTTAATCTAGCACAATTGCCTGATAATATTAAAAAAATGCACTCAACTGATTCACCAAGTACAACTAACCCACATTCTTCCCTTTTTAGAGGATCTATCAGTATATGCTTTGTGTTAGTCAGTGAAAAACAACGTAATTGAAGAGCATATGCATATGGGTGATGATTTTACTACAAATTGGCAGCCACATTGAAAAAATACGATATTAACTTGGCATATAAAAATCATACTTCACAACATATTAACACTTGACCATACCAATTACCAGCCAAAAAGCTAATCCAATTTTAAAAATAAAAAACCCTACAAAAGAAAAAGAAAAAGGAGGTCATAATGCTCTGACTAACCTGGACGAGGGGAGAGAGAAAGGGTGACAGTGATGAGATCTCCGTCATTGGGGAATGGGGAGCTTGGAAGATTGGTGTCAATGGCGGGCCGGGTTTCGGGGTTTTACTGGAAGGGGGTATTTTATTTTTTATTTTTTTTTATTTATTTTGATGATTAGTGGAACTGAGAAGAGGATTGTTCTTGGGGTGTTTTTACCGCCCCCAAATTACTAGCTACCGCCCCCCAAAATTCCAATTTTGCCCTTTTTTAATTTTTCACTCATCCTCTCCCTCTCTCCCTCTCTAACTCTCACACCACTTCTCTCCCACTCTACCACCCACTCTCATACCCAACATTCATCAACATTCACTCAAGCAACCCGCGGATGTCTGCCGGCGATGAAGAAGTGCCGTCGACGGTGGCGGAGGTAAAATTAATTTTTTTTGCGCATTTTTTTGCACGGTCGTCTGAGATTTTCGACTCACCCTTGGGTGAGTCGTCTGCTACAGGCGACCCATCCAAAGGGGAGTCGTCTGTAGGTCGCGACTCACCCTTGGGTGAGTCGTCCGCTGCAGGCGACTAACCCTTGGGTGAGTCGTCCGCTACAGGCGACTCACCCTTGGGCGAGTCGAGATCAATAGACGACTCACCCTTAGGTTGGTCGTCTGTAGCAGACGACTCTCCCTTGGGTTGGTCGTCTGTAGCAGACGACTCACCCTTGGGTGAGTCGAGATCGACGACCGACAGACACAAAAAAAATAAATTTATTATTATTATTATTATTATTATTATTATTATTATTATTATTATTATTATTATTATTATTATTATTATTTATTGTTTGAATTTAAGATTAAGCTAACATTGTTTTCGTTGTTTTCGTTAGATTCCTTTGGAGCGGTTCGGTGGTGATGGTGTTGATTACAGTACGCATTTCGTCACTGATGAGTTATTTGATAGTGATACAGATGCAATTAATTGGGCAAAACAAATTGCACTTACTATCGGGTTTGAGTTGATAATTTCGTCACACAAGAAGAGTGGAAGCGTAAAATTGTTAAGATGCAATCGAGGTGAACGCTACAGAGGGGAATTAAGACACTTAGATACTGCTGCTCGGAAGAATACGAAAACAAAGGCTTGTAAATGTACGTTCCAGTTGAGAGCTCGGCAAGTGTATGGATCCAGTAGTTGGATGATTGTCACATTGCCTGGGATTAGGGGTACACACAACCATGACTTTGCTGTGTATCCTGAGGGATATCGTCAGATGAGTGGTCTTAGTCCTGGGTCAAAGAAACTCGTTCGTGACATGACTTCGGCACAAACAAAGCCATGTGCTATCTTGGCCGCGATTCAGGAAAAATTTCCCGAGGACAATGCAACTAGACGGCATGTGTACAACCACAGAGATCGTATAAGGAAACTTGATTTTGAAGAGAGAGATGTCATTGGTCAGTTTCATCATTTAGCTGTGGCGAATAAGTACGTACATTGGACAAGAGCCGACCGAGCTACTAATGAGGTAACTCACGTGTTCATGGCACACCCTACATCAATTCAGTTACTTCGGTCTTTTCGTTGGTTGATTGGCTTAGATTCCACGTACAAAACAAACAAGTATAAGATGCCGTTTCTTGAGATAGTGGGGATGACTCCAACCAATAAGAACTTCCTCATAGCTTATGCCATTATGAAGGATGAGACTCAGGCAAGCTATGCGTGGGTCTTAGATAAGTTGAGGATGCTTATTGGAAATGATGTACACCCAACAGCAATTGTGACCGATCGTGAGCTAGGGTTGATGACACCTATTAGAGAGATATTTCCCGAGAGTGCCCATTTGCTCTGTACATGGCACATTAACAAAGTCGTTGAAGACAAAGTGTACAGACTTTGTGGAAAAGATAAGGCCGTCGCGCAGAGGTTCAAGAATGGGAGGTGGAAAATTATCATGGAAGCTTCCACAGAAGCTGCGTACGATAGAGCAGTGCGTACGATGAAGGTTAGTTGGAGGACTTACCCTCACGTGATATCCTATGTAGAGGAGACCTGGCTGAGACACAAAGAGATGTTTGTGGCTGCGTGGACGAATAAGGTGCTACACCTTGGCAACACTACGACTTGCAGGGTGGAGAGTGCACATGCCGCGCTAAAACAGTGGTTGAACTCCTCAACTGGAGCTTTGGACAATGTTTGGAACAAGGTCAACAAGTCAATCGAGTCACAAATAACTGAGATCAAGTACACACTTGAAGAGTGCAGAAGACGAAGAAGTGTGGTGTACTCGGGTTTCCCATTCAACTATCTGACCGGGTATGTTTCCCATTACTGCTTACAAATATTATTGGCTGAGCTGAACAGGATGAGAGAATTGAGTCACCAAGTATTTGATCGTTGCGGTTGTGTATTGAGATCCACTCATCAGATCCCGTGTGCGTATGAGTTGAAAACGGCCACGGATACGGGCACGCCAATTAGCTTGAATAGTGTCCACGAATTTTGGCGAACACTCGTTATTAGTGATGCAGTGGAGATAGCTACGCTTGACATGACTGAGCATCCATCTGAGGACCATCGATACTTTCGGTCTCTGGTCGACGAGGTTAACTCAAGCGACCCGACAGTTGTGCGCAACATATCTGTCCTTATGAATGAGCAGCTTCATCCTGAGGAAGCGAGTTACGTCGAGCCGGAAGCGAACACGACAGTCAGAGGTCGACCGAGAGGGAGTTCCTCTACCAGACGTGATCCTAGTTCATGGGAGTACTCCCAGAGGGGTCGTGGTCGCCCTAGGTCATCCAGTTCGAGCCGCGGGCGTGGTCGTAGCTCATCCTCATCGAGTAACTTCGTAAACAGTACTGGTATGAAAACCCATAATTTATTAACATGTACATAATGTTGTTACTTTTTGATAAGTACTATTATTGACTTTCTATTATATTGTCTTGCAGCTGGACACGCAATAGATATCACTGAATTCTATCATGTTAACAAAATTCCGGGAATCATCGTACCTTTCATTGAAGGATATCTCGATGTGCTTGGGGATGGTAATTGCGGTTTCCGTGTCATTGCGGACTACATTTTCGGAGACCAAGAGCAATGGCGAGTGGCGAGAGTTTGCATTGCACACGAACTCTTAGCTAACCGAGCATTGTACGAAAACTTATACATTGAAGGGGTCGACGCTGGTTACCACCGTATTATGTGGGACGGAGGTGCGTGTAACGATGATCACTGGATGACAGTAATTGAGGATTTGTTCCCGATTGCCAACCTCTTCAATGCAGCGATTATGTTATTCGGATACGGCAGCGGAAGGGGGTTATTTCATTGTTACACAGTGCTACCGTTCCAAGCACCTTCGACTGCTACACGTCCAAGTAGGGAAATTGTCATGTGTCATTTAGGTGATTCGTATTCCCATTATATCCGTCTGGATTTAGCCCCAGATTTCCCTGTTCCTCCGATATGCGAAGCATGGTTTACTTTCCGTTCTGATAGTGTCGCTGGTTGGGAGCAAATGTATGTTACGCGAAGAGCACATTGGGATCGTTTAGCGAGGTCGATGTAATTGAATGTTTTGCGTGATTGTTATACTTATATCATTGTCACATTTTTGTGTGATTGTTATATTTTGCATGTGGAGAGTGGTCGTGATTATTGGAGATAAATAAAACAACAAATTACAATAAAACAAAAAATGTAAACAAGAAACAACAAATTACAATAACACAAAATAAATAATAACAATAACAATGAAACTCTTATAATAACAAATTCATCTAGGGTCAATACATCATTTGGCAGCCCGCCAATCTCTCATATACTCGTCCATAATCGATCGAGAATCTTCCACTTGCTCCGGAGGAATCAAACTAATGAAAGACTCAGCTGCGATGGCTAGACGATTCACCCACTGCAAAAAAGTAACAATGAGTGTGAGTTCAAAGATATGTAATACGTAAAAATATATATTTTTTAGTTAATCACTTACATAATCGCTGTTGGATCGTGGAGGAATCACAGGTGCTGCAGCGTCACGTATCAGCCGAGGGTGGGAGTGAAGGTAGTACCATGCGAGGTAGTCATCCGTACATGCTGTGGGATCTGACGTGGATGCCTGAAACCCATGGAGACCAAGAATGTAAAATCCCGGGAACATACGCCAAGCATCAGATGAGATCCGTTCGGGGAAGACAACCTTGTACGAACGACTGCTCCATGACCTGATCGCTTTGACTGGCCTAAAGATCGGGGTTGGGATACTCTGTACGTACCCGATTTGTCGTAAACAACGACCAGGCATGTACGGTTCGATAATATCCCGATACTGTAGCCACCCCATGAATACAGTCCTCGGTACAGATACTGCCGGGTTAGAACCGTACGGCAGCCACACCACCTACGTAGAAATGTTGAAAGTTACGGTGAAGTAAAAAAACATAGCAAACGACGAAATAAATCATGAACACCGATAACTAAATGACGTACCTCTGTCGCTCGCAGATGATCCAAGCGTCTACGTAAGGAGTCCAGTCGACCCATGTCCTTGCCCTCAGCCAGGGCACTCCATACGGACGCACGGGGAGCCTCGTCGTCCCCGACAACCATCCGCTCCCGATGAGGTCGGAAGCAGGGAAAGTACTCGTATATCCATGCCTGCAGGAGAGTTAGGCATCCGCAGATGCCCTGAGAATCCCCGCGACTAGCTATACCGAGCTGACGATATAGGAAGGCGAGGGCAGCAGATCCCCAAGAGAAGTCATGCACCGTATCGACACCGTCGTCCATCACCTCCATCACGCAGGAGGGTCTAATACGGTTACCACTCTTGTCGACAAACAAGGTGGATCCAATAAGTAACCACATCCAAGCTGTCGCCTGGATGTCATCCACTTGCTCACGGCAAAGCTCAAAAACCGACTCCGTGAGGACCGCACCGCCCTGCCAGTGGCTACACATCAGTTCTTCTGGGCTGACCCCGAGAACCTCCATGGCCGCCGTCTGCAGCTGCCCATCCCGTCCCTCATTGGAAACGAGCTGTCCGTCTACAGGAATCCGAAGAATATGCCATACATCGTGCAACATGATCGTCATCTCTCCGAACGGCATGTGGAACGAGTTCGTATCCGGCTGCCACCTTTCCACGAATGCAGATATCAGGGGGAAGTCAATATGTCTGAACATAATGTCTGCCAGGTGTGATAACCCAGTCCCCTCGATCTGGGCCCTCATCTCGGCCGACATCTCCGCTCGCCACTGACTCAGCCGCTGACATACAGTCCATCGGTTCTGACACTTCAAGAGACCCCTCATCTCTCCATTCCACATACGAGACGCTACGTGGCCCAAGAAGCTCGGTATGACGCTATCATCCGCCGGCCCACCGGACACAGGCTCTGTAACAAGCCACGTAGTGTCGTCCTCCGCTCTAGATCGTTTGCCAGTACTGGACGACCCAGTACTAACAAACCTATCGCCTCTGACCTTCACCACGCGCCAATCTGAGGATAATTCGACGCCAATCTCATCATCGTCTTGCTCACCGGAGTAGAACTCGCTAGTTGCGTAATCGTCTTGCTCAGCAGTCATCTCCCTCATCCGAACTGCCTCTCTCTGTCTCCGTACAGAGGCATCAATCCCGCGCGTCCTCGTGTGACGCGGTCCTGAACCAGCTAGTTCACTAAATAACCGAGGCACCGATTTACCGGCTCCTCCCATCTATCATTTCACATTTTTAGTTAATTAAACAATAATCAATAATAATAATAATAATAATAACAATCAATAATAATAATAATAATAATAATAACAATAAATAATAATAATAATAATAATAATAATAATAATAATAATAATAATAATAATAATAATAATAATAACAATAAACAATAAATAATAATAATAATAATAACAATAAATAATAATAATAATAATAAATAATAATAATAATAATAATAAATAATAAATAATAATAATAATAATAATAATAATAAATAATTTTTTTTTGTGTCGGTCGTCTGGTCTCAGACGACTCACCCAAGGGTGAGTCGTCTGCCAATCTCGACTCACCCAAGGGTGAGTCGCCTGAGACGGGCGACTGACCCAAGGGTGAGTCGTCTGCCTGTCTCGACTCACCCAAGGGTGAGTCGTCTGCGACAGACGACTCACCCTTGGGTCAGTCGCCCGTCTCAGGCGACTCACCCTTGGGTGAGTCGAGATCGGCAGACGACCGACGCAAAAAAAAAAAAAAAAAAAAACACAACTTCAATTCGTAACTTCACGATTCAATTCAAGGCAAAAAATATTCAATTCAAGGCAAAAAAAATTCAATTCAAACAAAAAAAAAAAAAAATTTCGAAAAGTTACCCCCTCGCGCCGTCGGTCGCCGCCTCCCTCGCCGTCGAAACCTCTGTCGCCGCTGCCGCTAGCACTTGACATGGTCGTGGTGGTGGTGGTGGTGGTGGTGGTTGCCGGTGTGATGGTGTGGTGGTGAGGATGAGTGAGTGAGGAAGAGAGGATGAGTGAGAGTGGATGAGTGAGAGTGAGTGAGTGAGAGTGAGTGAGGAAGAGGGGTGGGTGAGGGTAAAATTGGAAAGGGGGGGGGCGGTAGCTAGTAAAAAGGGGCGGTATTTAGCAATTCACTTTTTTAATTGTGGTCAGGGGTGAAAAAACTGAAGATAGTCAGATAGACTGATAGAGGGCTGCGGGAAGTTCGGTTTTGGGGCCCTTTCTTTTCGAAGGTTTTGACATGAGATTCTAGAACGATTTAAAAAATAATAATTGAGGATTTCTGTTGTTTTGTGTCACACACTCACAAGTCACACGTAGGACTATAGGAGCACGTGGTAAAAATAAATAAATAATTGAAAAAAATAATTGAGGATTTCTGTTGTTTTGTGTCACACACTCACAAGTCACAAGTTACACATAGGTGCACGTGGTAAAAATAAATAAATAATTGAGGAATTTTTATATCATACTTAAAGATAGCTTCGGATCGGGTTAAATCGAGGCACGGTCCTACTTGATACCTTCTTTTACCCAACACATCATAGGCATGAGCACGAGCAAGTTCGAGCCCGAGCAATGTCAGAAATAAGCGATTCTGAAATATGTCGAAGCATGGATCTTGAAAATAAATCAATGCTCAAGTATGATTGGACACTGTACAGATAATAGACTGAATGGCTCATCCAATATGGGTGCACTGACGTATATTTATACTAAAGGAACTAGGGTTAGGAATGTTTACAATATTAATTTCCTAATTACCCTATTACACTCCCTCAAACTGTTGGGGGAGAACACACTGACAGTTTGTCTTTTAAATACAAGAATTGTTGTGAAGACAACCCTTTGGTAAAGATATCCGCAAGTTGAAACTTAGTTGGTACATATCGAACAACCAACGACCCATTGGCGACATGTTCCCGAACAAAGTGATAATCCACATCGATGTGTTTGCTACGATCATGAAGCACTGGGTTAACAGACATGTAAGTAGCACTAATATTATCACAAAAGACAAGTGGTAGGTTGTCGAATAAAGAGCCCAATTTCTGTAAGCAAATGGCGGACAAACAAAGTTTCAGCAACAGAATAAGCAACAGAACGATACTCAGCTTCCGTAGAGGATTTGGATACCGTGGGTTGCTTCTTACTACGCCAGGAAATCAGGTTAGAGCCCAGAAACACTGAATAACCAGTGGTCGATCGGCGACTGTTGGGAAATCCGGCCCAGTCAGCATCAGAATAAGCTACAAGAATAGAAGGAGCTCTTCCGGAGTATAAGATGAGACCATGATCGATCGTCCCTGTAAGATACCTGAAAATACGCTTGGCAGCATGTAAGTGAGCAGTGCGGGGAGCATGCATAAATTGTGAAACCAAATTAACAGCATAAGCAATATCTGGTCATGTTATAGTCAAGTACTGTAATGCCACGACCATGCTCCTATATTCAGTAGGGTCTGCAAGCAACTCATCATCCGACAGATTTTACGAACAACCAACGATAATATGGTTCTAGAAACAACTGGGCTACGAACAGATTTTACTCTATGAAGGTGAAATTTATGTAGTAGGTCTGTGACATATTTATGCTGGGACAAAAACAGACCTTGAGATGTTCGTACCGCCTGAACCCCTAGAAAATAATGAAGGTCACCCAAGTCTTTCATAGCAAATTGCGACCTCTAAACGTTCTATGAGAGAGGACAAAAGCTTGGGTGCATTACTAGTCAGAATGATATCATCAGCATACAGCAAGAGAATAACAATAAAAGTCTCAGAACGGTAGACAAACATACTAGTATCACATTTGCTGCATGTAAAACCGAATTGAACGAGATAAGTGCTAAAACGATGATACCATGCCCGGGGTGCTTGTTTTAGACCATAGATAGAGCGTTTAAGCTTACATACACAGTTGGGGTACTGAGGATGAACAAAGTCAGGAGGTTGAGACATGTAAACCTCCTCATTCAAGTACCCATGCAAAAAAGTATTTTTAACATCTAACTGACGGATAGTCCAACCACAAGAAATAGCAATGGATAATATAAGACGAACAGTAGTAGGTTTAACAACAGGACTAAACGTCTCGTAAAAATCCACACCGGCAACTTGATGAATCCCTCTGGCAACTAACCTTGCTTTATGCCGCTCAATCGTCCCATTAGAATTAAATTTTGTTTTATAAACTCATTTACAGGACACCACATTTATATTGTCACTATATGGTACATAGATCCTTGTTAAGAAACTTGGCAAAATAAAATTAAATGTTAAACCTAAACACGATCCGACACGAAATGACATGGTACGACAAAATATAAATGAAATTTGAAATATTTTTGGCCATGTACGCCCAAAACGAACATGGCACGATACGAATACAAAGCGAGTATGGGCCAACTTTTATGACGAGGTGACACGAGTAAAAGATATCAAGTAATTTTGTAAAACCAGAGAGATACCATGTAGAAAATCATATTTTTTGTCTTCTTTATTGTGAGATAAGAGACATCCAACTGTAGGTTTAACTTGTTCTAATTTGCAAGGGGCATACCAAGTTCCATACAGATACAGATAACCAGTAAAAGTAAGGTGATGTTATTGTGCCAGGTCTAATAAAAAGTTGAGTTAAATTAAATTTCATATATTGCATAAATAACCTGACATATATGGCATAAATAACATTACCCCAAAGTTAGACTAACTTACTATATTCCATCCAAAAAATAAATCAATAGCTGAAAGATCATGCATTATAGTATAATGCATATACTTATGCGCCAGTTTCTCTTTCAAAAATATCTTTATACTAGGTGGATACCCGTGAGTATGTCCGTGCGTTGTACGGACTGTGATTATAATAAAATTAATATAACATGATTACTAATCTTATTGAAAAATCAAAGTGTAACTGTCACTCATGAAAAACTCTTAGTAGTATATGAATAAATATTTATATAATCCATTTAATATCATGAATGCCATATAATAAGATTACTATGACTTTATAGGGCATCTTATTTAATTTAAACTCTTATTATCAATTTCAATTAACTATTAATTAACTCATCCCATATGTTACATGATCCAAAAGGTAATAGTTTCAAAGTCTTTCTATGCTTGATGTTGGTAAGCCAATGCTCTTATGTTGATATAAGTGTACAACTAACCTTCCAAAGATATGATCCTCTTATGTTGATATAAGTGTACAACTAACCTTCCAAAGATATGATCCTTCTTTTATGGTAAAATCAGTTTAAATGTCTAATGTATACATAACTACTTTTCAAAAAATAAAGAAGTTTTTGACGTAAACCTTAGAATAGCAAAACATAATTTAATGCTTGCTTGTTTTTTCAAAGTTATATGCGGTTAAAGTACTGCATTGAAGAACGCAAAAAGTCCAATGTAATTTTATTTGTGGTCCGGAGGGAGTACATTAATATTTGTAAAGTTGAAGGGATAAATTGGAGCCCTTAAATAACATGGGGGATCAGTATATTACGTACAGTTATAAAATTATACGTGATAATGGTAAAGTTTCCTATTAAAGATTGGACCGAGAATCATTTTAGATTCATCGTTTATTTCTTTATTCTACTGTAATACCCCGTATTATTAGTCATTTTAGAATAATAATTACTTAAAAAGAAAATTGCAAACTTGGATAAAAAATAGTAATTGGGCCCATGAATTAAAGTGCCTAATTAATGATTGGGTTTTGTTTTGGACCTAATTAATTGTAATTAGACCAAAACTAATTAAAGCATTTGGGCTTAATAAATTTCGGTTATGGCCGAAAATGATTAAGCAAATTTGGGCCATAATTTCAGCTCCCCTAGCCGAAAATATGAGGAGAAAATCAGAATTTTGTTTTAAAATTTTCTTTCCTAAATTGTTGGATGGTGGAGTGATTTTAGGAGAGATTTTAGGAAAGGAGAAGTTGAGCGAAGAAAGGAGTGTATTAGTTCCTAAATATAATCTACTTCTAAAATAACTGACTCTTTACTAAACAAAAAATAAAAAACACTCGGCTCTGTCTCACTCACACGCACGACAGAAGCAAAGGGAAGAAGAAGGAGAATTTGGCTCTCTTTCATAATTCATCCTTTTGTGCAATTTTGATCCTAAATTTACAAGTAAGTGTTTTTAACTTCTTTTGATTCTTAAAAGCTTTAAATTTGATTCAAGTATGAGTTTTATGAACCCTAGTTTTGTATGATTAAATCCTAATTTTTGTATTGCCTAGGGTTTGCTAAATCTACTATTTTTCTTGTTAGAATCATGATTAGGATTGGGTTTAATCTAATATATATATAGATAAAGTTGGATCATACACACTGCTGCATCGACACGTGACATCCACATAAGCGCCATATGGGATGCCATGTCATTTGGGTCAAAGAATTAAATGCAATATTTTTTTGACTTTTTAATGCTTCATTAATAATAATGCTTTTAAATTCAATGTCTTTAACCAATTAATGAGAATACATGAACCATGTTATCTACTTAAATTAGGATACATGAACATAATTAAACTTAAACTAAATTATACTAAAAACTAGATACAACGGATTTAATAAGGGAAAATAGTCACATATATAAATGCATAAAAACTTTAAAAGTAACGGATAAATTCACGTATTATGCATCTCAATCTTCAAAGTGATTCCATACTCCAACAAAAATACATGATTCATGGAGATGGAGCAATATGATAAATTGGTAAAATAATGTGAATAAGGTAGGTTTAAACAGTATTTTCTTTGGTAAATTCTTTATTAAGTGTATAAAATAGGAAGTTAATTTATCAACATTTATTATTACAACCGCTGTTATAACACATTACATGACACATAAGTAATTTTACATTAAAAAAAAGTATAAACCAAAGAGAGATAAGAACCAATAGTAGTGTATTGCCTATTAATAAGCTAAGTAAATAAATTTATGGACAACATAAGCACACGTATATATAAATATATCGGTTGATAGAGTATATCAAGATGTATGGTAATTGTGAATCTAGCATTTTACTATTTTTTGAATAATATTTTAAAGTATGAAAAGATATAAAATTAACTTATCCATTTAAATCCAAACGTTTGTTATTGCATGTCACATAAGCAACTTTACACTACATAAATCATAACTTTGATTTTGTACGGGTAATTCCATATTAGTTATATATACAGTATTGGTAAATCATTCATCTATTTTATTGATAGCTTTCAAAACATATTTTCTAATGATAAACTACAAGCCCGTGCATCGCACGGGGCATACACCTAGTGTTTTATTGAATTTGAATCAAAGGTTGAGTTTAAAATGTTGGATCTTGTGTTTAATTAAATCTGAAAATTTATTAATTATTCGGATTTAATTTAGATTTGGATTTGTTAAAGTTGATTAACAAAAAAAAAGAAGTTCGGTTTCGGCGGAACATGGCCAGGCCGTGTACAGCGCACGGCTGCCAGCCGTGACTGTCACGGCCACTGCGACCGCTGGATGGTGGTCAGCGACGGTAGGGGTAAACACCGGTCTGAACCGGAACCGGTATAGACCGAAACCAAAAAAACCTGAACCGGAATCATAAAAAAACAGAGGCTTGAACCTGAACCGGAATTATTCCGGTCTAGACCGACCCGGGCCTGAATTTTCAAGTCCGATCTGGTTTAAGACCTGAATGACCAGAAAATTGTTTTGACTAATTTTTTTTTTTATGCAATTTCCTTGTAACTTATATTTTATCAGAAACTCTCAATCACTTTCATAACTTCAAGATCTTCTTGTAATCAGATGCTCCCATCAACCATCAGAACCAAACCAAACATATACCCAAATAAAAATGAAAGTTTAGACAAAAACTTCCATTAATATGACAAACTAATCAATGTTTTAGATACCCCAAAAAAAAAGGAGTATTGAATTGTTATAAGCTCAACAAAACAAAAAAGTAAAGTTGGTATATGAATGGATTAAGGAAGTGAAAAACGATTGTGTTGCTCGCCCTTGTGAGAGCGGTCTAGGGGGCTCCTTCTTGCCTTGCTTTGCTACCTTTGGGGTTTAATTTGTCCTCTCTCCTTCTTCGGTACACTGGTGGTGCAAGTGGTGGGCTGTGGGTGGTGGGTGGTGGGTGGTGGGTGGTGGCCATGGTGGGTGGTGGATGGTGGGTGGTAGACTTGTTGGTGGTGAGTGTTGACAGGGAGGGTGGAGAGAGAAAGAGGAGAAGAGGGGCGTGTGGAAGAAACCGACTAAATGAAAATAAACCCTAGTGTCTTAAACCAGTATATTTAGTTCATAAAGTTTTTTTTTTTTTTTTTTTTTGGCAAAATAAAGATTCCGGTCTAGACCGGAATATCGCGGGTTAAACCCGGAATTAGACCTGAACCGGAATCATAAAAAAACGCAGACCTGAACCGGAATTATTACGGTCCGGTTATTCCGGGTCATTCCGGTCCGGGCCGGTCCAAATTTTGGTCCAAACCAGATTATGAACCGTCCTAAGCGGCGGTGGAGGTGGTGATGGTTGATGTTGGGTGGTGTTTTTGGTGGTTTGACTTGTTTTGACTTGTTGACTTGTTTTAGGGTTTTGGAAAGTTTCCTATTTTGGCTTATGTAAACTGGTTTTGGAAACTTTGAGCATGCATGAGTAATTGAAAAATCCAGCAACTTAATTATTTTAATTAAGGGTACTAAATCATCTTTAAAGTTTAATTAGGAGGTTTAGAAGTCAAAGTATTGACTATTGGTTTATTGTGGATTTGTTAGGGCCCGTTGACCGCACCTAAACGTAAGGAGCTTACGTGAATTTGTTGGATTGCCTTATTGCACAAGGTATATTCATTGTCTAGTATTGAATTGGGATGTCTATTCGTACTTGGCTTGCGGAAGGGATAATTATCATTTATTTCCTTGTGTTAATTCGTATAGAATTATATGATAGTGAATGCATGTGATAAATGTTGGAAGTTCACTTTGTGTAGCAATGTCTACTTGTTGGGATTCATGTTATATGATAATACATGTTAATCTTTGTAATTACGTGGAGTAATTATTTGTGATATTGGACTAAAGATATATTAATATTTGTTCAATTTGGATATAGCTTACCGTTATTTGGATCATGTTTGAAAGCATGTTGTGTCAATGAGTTAATGTGATTTTGACTATTGATTTGGTAAACAATATTGGAAGCTTGGAAAAGGTATATTGTTAGGTGGTAGTGAATAGGGTGTTGATGCTCATTCATGTGAAATTTGCAATCAGAATTGTGGACTTAATTGTTCATTAGCAACTGTGGGGTAGTTACTTGAATGCCAAGATATGTGTAATTACTTGTTATGTGATCACCATATTAAAATGAATTGGAAGTTAAGACTTCTTTGGTAATGGATCCACCGAAGGATGCAAATGTGAATTGTCACTTGTTACGTTGAGTGGGTCCATAACAGCGGGTATGCCCCCAACGTATTGAAATCTTGTATCCATACTGAGTAATTGGGCGAGTGGTTCTCTGGAACAGTTCTTCCTGTAGACTTAAGGGTCGAAGGAGGGTATGCATACTACTTCGGGAGTCATCTATACTCCGGGACGGTTGATCCCTCTTTTGCCAATGTGCACGGGACTAAGATCCTATTGAATCGAATGCGGTTGGTTTGACTCTTCATGCGATTCTCTTCTCTCAAATGAACTCGGCTAAAGGATAATAATAAATATTGGATTTATTATTTGGTGTTTATGCGTGTCTTTAAATTAAACCATGTTGTCCTTATTTTCTTTAAGCATGATCGTTACTTTTAATTAAGCATGTTGGCTTAACTTGGAGATTTAAATGGACTATGTGGTTATGAATTACTCAGCGTAGCTGATTTGTTGTTTTTCTTTTTACTTGTGTTTGTTGTCCATTTCTCTTCATTGGTGGGCCTATGATGAACCTATATGAAATTCGTCTATATGGGGGAGTAGATTGACAGGATTTGTAGCTCGTGGAGTAGAGCTAGGAAATGCGACGAAAGAATATTGTATATCTTCTAAGAACATTTATTGGTTTAGATTGGAATTTATTATTATTGGGATTTTTATTATTGTAATGAGATTAATTCTCTTACATGAGAATTAATAGTTTATTATTTCTTATTTTATTTGGATTATTTGTTTTAAGTTTAGTTGGAAAAGATAGTTATTATCTAATTATCTAGTATGTATGTTTTGGATATAAACATTTGATTTCTTTTTAGCCTTGTATTTAATTTGAACATTAAATACGGCGGTAATGCTTCGAATTTTTAAGGTTTTTCCGTTACAACTCGTGATTTTAAATGGTTTTAAATTAGACGAAAATTCGGGGTGTTACATCTACACGTACTGTTTTTATTATATTTTACCTTGAGATTGCTTTTTAAATTTTTATAACTAATATACGTATATTTTCTCTTATTTTTACATTGTAACTCTTTAGTTGTGCCCTTGTCAAGCTAATTACTAATTACCTTTTTAGGTGGACACATCTTATGTTGTAAATCAATAGAACATACTACAAATGAGTCTCATTTTAAAGGATATTTCGTACTCGTTCCAATGGTGTAAGAAATTTAATTTTTTAAGCGGTGAAAGTAAAGTTATATGCTTTTTAAAATCTAATGGTCTATTCTTTAATGATTTAGAAAAATATAACTTTAGTATATATTTTATACCAAAACCTCTAATTAATAGTGTACTCTTTAACGATTTAGGAAAGTACAACTTTAATATATATTCTATTTATTTATTTTATATAAATTAATAGTGTAATCTTTAACGATCGGATCAAAGTTATGCATATTTTATATACCCATATTTATTTTTTTAATCAATAAAACATACTACAAATTAGTCTTATTTTAAAGTATATTTCGTACTCTTTACAATGGTGTAAGAAGTTTAATTATTTAACCTGTGGAAGTAAAGTTATAAGCTAGTTAAAATCCACTAATAGTCTACACTTCAACGATTTAGAAAAGTACAACTTTAGTATATATTTTATACCAAAACCACTAATAGTCTACACTTTAACAATTTAGAAAAAGTACAACTTTAGTATATATTCTATACCAAAACCTATATTTCTATTTTATATTTATAATTAAAATTTTGTTACAATGGCTCGCTTAGGTGGACGCCTCCAATGCTGTCAGAATATGCCTCTAATATATAGATATAATGATTGTGTTAGGATACTTGAATTTGAAATAATTGATTTGAGTTGAATTTGTTCTTTAATGTCTATAATAGCTTTGTAACTGATCCAATTCTATCCTTTTATGGCTTTTTATAAAGCCTTAAAATTAAAGAATTTTAAATTATACACCTCCATCTTAACATTTCAAATTTTTCTCTGATCTCCTCTTCCTTTCTTGCATTTGGAGGATTTTAATACATTAAAATGCTAGGTTTGAAGGCATTTTTCTATTCAAAATTTCAATTTAGATATCTAAGCATACTTTTATGCTATCATAATTCACAAATTGTTGTCACATATTTTGTCAACAATTCGCTTAGGTAGCATTATGTATGACACGGCCAAAAATATTATTTATTTATTCAAATATATCACTTTTTAATCTACTATTTCTTTCTTCATAAGTAGTACGTACTTCTTTTTCCACCATATAATATAAAACTACCTCATATGAGTTTTTGTGTAATTTTTTTATTTGGCAACGTACAACCATCAATCGACGTTGGAGACGTATGAGCTTTTGTTCCATCTATAATGCAAAAAACAGGCAAATGGAGGGAACATTTGATTAATTTCTTGTTTTCCCTCCCGCCCCAGCCCTCTAATTGCTGTACTACGTTTGAGCAAACTACCAATACCAATGTCACTCCCAAATATCAATCTCTAAGCTTAATCTGACACCATTATGTCCACAATTTCATGGCTATTTAAGTTCTCTATCCTCCACAGCAAACCAAGATCCCTCAACCACGCAAAACAAATACACGCTCTACTTATAACAACAGGCCTTAAAACTCCCTCCATTTTAGCCAAGCTTATTGAACACTGCTGTGCTCTATCACCCCACCAAACACCCAGCCATGCCCATCTCATTGTCAACAATGAACATGATGGAAAAGTTTTCCTTTTAAATACTTTGATCAAATGCAGCAAACCCAGATACTCCATTCTTCTTTTCGCCAACTGGGTCTCAAATTCTTCCATTGTTTTTGATGATCATTCCTTCATTTTCGCTCTTGGCGCTTGCGCTCGAGCACCGTCTTTAATGGCCTTATATGAAGGAATGCAGATACATTGTCGTGCTGTGAAAAATGGGTTTATGTCTGATCTTTTAGTGGCCACAACTGCTATTCATTTTTATGCTAGTAATGGGGGTATATGTAATGCACGTAAGGTGTTTGATGAAATGCCTGTTAGAAGTAGTGTAACTTGGAATGCGCTTATAACTGGGTATTCGTCACAAAAACAGAATTCCAATGTGAATTCTGTCAATGCATTAATGTTATTTAAGGACATGTTGGGTATTGATGTGAAACCAAATGGAAGTACTATGGTTTGTGTGCTTTCGGCTGCTTCACAGTTGGGTGGTTTAGAGATTGGAAGTTGTCTTCATGGGTATTTAGTGAAAATTGTCAAGACTCCTGAGAGTGATGTATATGTTGGTACTGGTTTATTGGACATGTACTCTAAATGTGGGTGTCTTGATATTGCCTGCAGAGTTTTCTCTATGATGGAGGAGAAGAATGTACTTACTTGGACCGCTATGACGACAGGCTTGGCATTCCATGGGAAAGGGAAAGAAGCAATAGAGATGTTGGGTCAAATGAAGGGGCATAAGATAATGCCAAATGCTGTCACATTCACCAGTGTGTTATTTGCCTGTTGTCATGCCGGACTTCTTGAAGAAGGGCTTCATTTGTTTCACAACATGGAGAAACAATTTGGTGTTACACCTCAGATTGAGCATTATGGATGTATAGTGGACCTTCTAGGAAGAGCAGGACATTTAAGGGAAGCATATGATGTAATAATTAGGATGCCTGTTAAACCAGATTCCATCTTGTGGAGGAGTTTGCTTGGTTCATGTAGGCTTCATGGGGATGCAGAGATGGGTGAGAGAGTGGGGAAAATCCTTCTCCGTGCCCAACCAGATATGCGTCTTGGGGATATAGGAGCTCCTAGTCAAGATTATATAGCTCTGTCAAATGTTTATGCATTGGCTGGAAGGTGGCAAGATGTGGGAACTGTGAGGGGGGAGATGAGGATCAAGGGGGTTGAAATCAAACCTGGCCGTAGTGCTGTCCACTGATGCTCTTGTTTATGATGGTTGATTTGCAGACAAATCAAACAAATGACGATTTGTCCACCTCCAAGCAATGCAAAAGGGTTGTATCTGTAGCTTGAAATGCTCCTACTGTCACAGAAATCATCTACTTTTGCCTAAGATCTTGCAATTCTGAATGCAACTGAGTGGAGGCAGGTAATGGCTTACCTCAAAATGCAGTGTTTGTGTTTTCCATTTGGAAAAGGTAACAAAATGTACCTTTGAGTTGGTGATTCATAGAAAGAGCAGTCCCAAGTATAAATAGCAAGCACAACATTCTTTATATAGTTTCACGATGATTGATTATCGAAAGGCTGTTACCAAAGGGCATTACTTAAGTGCTACCGCGGGAACATGCGAAGAAATGATAAAAGGGGCTGTATTTGCCAGAGAATTGGGAGTGGAACACAGATCATTGCAGACAGTACAGAGGAGAAGAGAAACACTGATCTGAAGTTCTGAACAAAGGCTATGATGACATGCAGTATGATTAGTTAGGGAGATGGTGCTTATTGTCTTAGTATTATACACTTGTACACTCATACGTTATGTTTCTCCAACGTTTTATAGGAACCCGATATTTGGGAACAAACAGTCCTGATGTGATTTGTTAGGGAGATGGTTTTTCTTTTCTTGTCTCTCTCTTTGTTTTCCAAATTGTTATGGAGAGGGTTAATTGTGGTAAAGATTTCAGAAACCAAGTTCCAACCTTGCTTTAACTATCTACTGGTATCATTTATAACTTAACTTTGCAACTGAATCCAATAAGCTTACGCCCATTTTAGCAATGATTCTAGTTCAGAAAATCCTCTCAATCAATTTTGATTTTATTAACCAAGCAAATGCTGCTTCATCTCATGCAAGTGCAGAACAGATTTCATTTATTGGTAGGTCTAATAATGTTGGTTCGTCCTTTAGAGAACTGTTGGTCTCATCCAGCGTTTTCAAATTTAGCAACATCACTCAACATGAGTCCTGCTGGGGAAACCTAAGGAGACCAATACAAGCTTACCCCTGACAAGCACTGAGGTAGTTTTGGCAAACAATATACTGAAGCATATAGATTAAAGGAAAGAAAAAATTGCATTTACTGAAGCCTAACTGATGCATTTAACAAGCAGACGGCAAGACGATGCCGCAGGTGATCCTAATTGACAAATAGAAGGCAAATAATGCCTTTAGATTTCAGAATACAATAAATCGAAAGAATAACACCACTTTACATGACAATACATTAAATCAACCTGGAGAAATTTCCCAGAGCAGTTATTTGCCAGTGTAGTCTGATGCACAGTTACTGCTCCCCACCACCATGGGGATGGGGACTACCTTGATCAATTCCACCACGAATCCGTTTCTGAAGATGCTCCAAGCTGGCTACTCTTTGCATGGAAGAGGTTCTTCCCATTTTGTTGGCAGCCACATCCGATGTCGCGGGATTTTGGAGCATGTTGTCAATTGACGAAATGTCGCCCACGCCATTGTCCACTCTTAAAGTAGGAGCAGGAGCATGAACAGGAGCAGGAAGAGGGTTATTAACGGGTTGATAAAAATGCGGTTGCTTAGGGTCATCTTGCACAGGCACAGCTGCGTCAGCTGAGTCAGAAGGGCTCCCATGGAAGGGTGCCATTCCCATCGCAGACATCTCAGACATAGCCTGCAGCAAAGGGCTCATCCCTGTAACTCGCTTCACAGTCTCCTCAGCCATTTTTACCTGAAGAAAACGATTTTGACAGTCACCAAAAAGGGAAACAACATGAGAGATGTAGATGTAATGAATTGTTAAAAATGACTCATTAAACTGTCAACTTCTTAATTATTTATTGTTAAGTTGTCAATGGTTGTTGCGCATTGGTGCAAGGATCAAATGGAAACAGCCTCACTCTTTTCATACAAGCAAGGCTGCGTACACCTCCACCCCCCCCCCTCCCCTTTTTTATCCCACATGAGGGGAGTCTCTTTGGAGGCACAGGGGCAATGTTTATGTTAAAGCAGAGTGTAATTAATTTTTAGTCTCTTGTGTTGTGTGCCAGTTTGCAAATGAACCAAAGCTTATTATTATGAAAGCAACTGCATACCTTTGCCCTAAGGGTCTCCACATCAGCTTTTAAAACCCTATTGTCCACAGCAGCCTCATTATATTTTTGGCTAATGTCAGTCAGACGCTTCAATAAAGAAGAATTTTCAACTCTCAGCTGAGAAACCTATGACAGAAAACAGAGGGGTCATTCAATAAGGCAAGGAAATTGGGGAAGTAATAAAGGTCAACATGAAAAACAAAAGATGTGGAGGAACCTGTGTCTCAAGTTCAGTCAAATGTGCCTGCTTTCTCCTTCTCGAACGTCTCGCTGACTCTCTATTTGAAAGCATTCTGATGTACGAAACATTCATTGGTGGAAATCAATACTGAGAGTGGATTATCAAGCCACTGATAAATATTGAATCAACAAAAAGATGATAAGCTGCAAGCATTATCCAAAAGCCAACTTAAAGAACACAGTTACTACACTACCTATAGAGATTATTAAAGTCAAAAGCCTAATAATTGACATCAAGAGCCTGATGCTTCGGTACACAATTATTAGCCTTTTATATTAGTTATCACCCGTTGCACAATAACATTAGTGTGCAAAAAGGTGCACGCATTGTGTAATCAGAATTTTCAGCCACGGAAGAAAGATAAACAGGTAACACTGAAAAGTCATTAGAAAACTGATGTTCAGCAGCAAGTGAAGGTGAAAAGCTGACAACAGAATGCAGCCCTCTGTCGAAGGCAAAAACCTAATTAATACGGACAACTAAGCTGAAGCAGCCACTTGTTATACACTCGGAGACGTTGACTCACCCAAGGACCCCAGCAACTAAGACTTAGACAGGGAATGAAATTAGCAATAATGTAAGAACGAAAAATTTCATGGCAGGCTGAACTTTACCTTCCCCCCCCCCCCGATTATTTGAAGCCCAGAATCTGTTGAAATTATAAATTTGGAGAATGACGGAAGCGACGGGCCATTTGAGGCCGTATGTTTTAACATACTGACCTATTCCCATACTAAAACTGTTCCTGTTTCAATTTCTTTTACAAAGAGCCCTTCATCTTCTAGCTAATAAAACGCTGTTTAGCCAACATATGTGAATCTATAACCTTCTGAACTCTCAAGACCCTTTTTTTCCAAAGACCGACTCTAAAAACTTGCTAAGTTAGAATGACCACTTCCTAAACAATCATAATGAGGGGGCAGAAGCTATCTGGTGGTATAAGACCACACGAGGGGTTCTGTGTATCTCACATCCCGAGTTCCCGAGGGATAAATACCCTCTTTCATCTATCAAAACCAACAGCACTTCTATCTTCCCATTTCTTTTTTATTTTAGACACAAAAGACGACAAATTCAACTTACACTTCTTCCTTATCATGGGCCTGAATGATCTATTTATCAAAAAAATAAAAAAAAGTAAAAATTGGATTTTCCTTTTCTGTTCCTCAAAAAAAGAAAAACACCGCTGGTCATAATCCCTCAATTAATAAGGAAAACTTTAATTCGTTAAAAAAGATGATCATTCAGGCTTAAAAGAAAAAGGAGAAAAGTCCAAGTAGAATTCTGTTGTCTTTCATTCAACCCAGAAAAAACAAAGAGGGAAAACAAAGGAAAGCGGGAGAGAGAATATACTGAAATATCTTAATGTTATCAAATAGTTATGCATATTATCCAAAAGACTTCAACATTACATAACAAATAGCTCTAATTTCCTAAATTAAGGCTTCTCTTGAGCTCTAGTTGTTAAAACCCTTCATACTTTGTTACGGAAAACTTTGAGGTCACTCGTCATCAAATAGAATGCAGCATATGGTGGAGAGGGGGTGGGGGAAAAGATGTTTGGCACCACCTACAGAAGTGAATTCCCGCCAGGCGGAAGGTGGTTGGTTGAAGGGTGCTTTATTTTATTTTTCTTTTTTTACCTTTTTTTTTTTTTTTGTGTGTGGGGGGGGGGGGGGGGGGGGTAGGGCGAGAATGGAATGGAAATAGTTTTCAAAAAATTATGTTTATACCTCCTTACACGCTTTACATCAGCAGGGTCAGTAGTTTCATTTTCGCCTTCTGCTTCATCATCATCTGACTGCTCTGATGAACAACTTGTCGTCTGCTTGGCCTGAGCAAGAGCAACAGGTTTCTTTTGCATAGAAGGTAGGGAAGGAATTCCAATAGGACCTCCAGCATCATTTTCTTGGGACCCTACATCATTCGGATAACCATCACTAAAGATGTTCTCAAATCCACATAACTGAAATGGCTTATGCCACACAAAAATAAGGAAAGAGAAAAGGAGAAAAATTAAGTGACAGACAATAGGAAGTATATTATTGCAGCTTGCACATGCATGTGGCCAGCTAATTTATGCAGCAACTCTCACATGGGTATAATGTCAATACATCAACTCTGACACCAAACTACCAAATCATCAATTTTCGAAATAGAGAATACAAATGAATAATCATGTCACATGATGATGTTATTTGCTTTCCTTTTTGTGAGTGAAATTTTCTTTGCTTTCCTTGATTGCCGTTTCTCTGTTAGCTATGCCTACTGATGGGAGTAATTTGAATGAATTGAACTAGCGAGCAAAGAAATCTAGTATACTCTAATATAATATGACTGTATTTTAGGTCTATATGATAGAGTTTCACTATCGATTGGATTAATTGCGTCACATAAAAAGCAACTAAAGAACAAGGAAAACCAATATTACTAAAAGAAATTAAAGAGTTCAAACAAGAATAAGGTAATATAAGTTTGAATAACTAGGGGTAAAAGATCACCCCACCGGCCCACCCCACCCCACCCCAAACCAAACCAAAAACAAAAACAAAAAAACAAAAAAAAAAAACAAAAAACAAAAAACAAAAAAAACAAAAAATTGGGTAAAAGAAAGTTAAAGGTTAGTTCTTAAAGGAACCTTAAAGATGTATTATTATATGACTTTGATAAAATAAAAAAAAAAAATTAAAAAAAGTCATCATTTGCTTGTCACTAAATAGCATTCAAAATATACTTTGTTTAAAAATACATTAAGATACAATGTATAATATAATTTTTACAATAAACAATAGGAGGTAGATAATAAGATCAAGTGCATAGAGGTTGGAACCAAAGTAAACAATACTGCAAATACATGCTAAGTGGCAACTGCAGAAATAAATTGAAGTCCAAATGTAGACTCTTCTGCATAGGCATAACCACATAACAACGAAATGGAAATCAAGTCCACATAATGTACAATGCATGCCATATAATCCCTAATACAATGCTTGCTTGCAAAATACCAGCCTTTAAACTCTCTGATAATAACATTGTCCATCTTCCTATTTGGAAGAGAGAGAAAAACTATGTTTAACTTCAGCTACATCAGATCACTGGCAGCAAGAATAATGTGGTGCATAAACCACTAAAATAATCAATTAATCATGGAAAAAAGCATCATATTCAATGCTCAACAAGCTTACAAGAACAGGTCCCAATATTCTACATTCATGCATCTATACACACAAACCTTTGCACGGAGGAAGGGAACCCGATTGTGAATCAGCTGAACCCTGCGTGGCACTTTCTGCTGCACCAGCTGAACTCTGGTTCATAACAAAGGGTGCCTATGACACAAACAAGAAGGAATCAGATGGTACATTCATTGCAAAATGGTAAGATGAAGAGGCGACCTTCTTATGCAAGAAACACGTCAAGGTATTGAAAAGAAGCTTTGTGATAAACATAATCCAGATAAGCTTCATGTGGACTTATTTGAATGAAGAAAATGGACATTGTACCAACATTCTAATTTCTACATTAGAACAGAAACAGCCTTTATCACAGAATAACATCCACATAATAATGCAACAATCCAGCATCATAAAGAGAACCAAAAGACGAAGTACAATGTGTTGTAAGCACTGCGACAGTGAGTAAGAAATTACAGAAATGAAGAGCTCAGATGTCACAATGAAATATCCTCTGTCGTGTTTTATAAAGAATGTGGGGAATCTAAACGTCAGTCAAAAAATATGCTCTCCACATTCCACTTTCAGCTAGTTTAAACCGTTGAAAATGTGAATGGCCAAAACCTGATGCTGGAAACAGCGAAAAACAAGTATTTTCCAGGATCAAGCTCACCCTCCATGTCTGTTTATGGAGTAAAGCACCAATCTCAAGCTCATGATCAAGTTAAAGATCTGAAATTTCTAAGGGTTTGTGTTTCCCTAAATCATAAATTGAAACATAAGGCAGTACTCCTTCAACTTCCTTCTTCTCAATTTGTGCCTGTACAAGGATGTCATGCTCTTAAACAAGTAAAAAAAAGATAAATCCTCCATCCTCTATGACTATCATCCTTCAAAATAAGTAGGGTGAATGGTGGCGTGACAGAGATACACAGCTGAAAGTCCTTCATTATACAGGATTAAGCTTTGCAATGATGTTGAAACTCAACGAACTAGGCCTGTTCAACGTTCCACAAATCCATCTCTTGAACAAAATGAAATTCCAGGGAAAGAAACAGTCAATAAGATCAGGTCAAGTGAGGGATTCTAAACTACTAAACTCAAAGCACTTGACACTTGTAGCTTCTACACCTATTAAATAGTCTCTTGAAAAAAGGGAAAAGAAAAAAAAAAAGAAGAAGAAGAAAAAACCCAAGACATGATCATTAACCAACTCAACATCATCAATCATTTGTATTAGTTACAGACCTGTAATAAATGAAGTGCATTTGTAGCAAAACTAGGGGTCGAAAAAGATTGACATAACCATACTGAAACAAGGGAAAGGAACTGCATTGAAATTTGTTAGGAATAGTGAATAAAGGCTAATGCAGAAGTCAATGGGCTTATAGAAAGCAAATTGCAAATTCTTCAGGGGTTAAAGATTAGGCTCTCATAATTCTGTTTGGTTATAAGCAAAACCAATTAGGCATTCAGAGAATATGAGGTGCTAACCGACATTAGGGCCAGTTAAAGCTATATAAGAATATAGGGGAACAATATAGGGGAACTGGGGAAGTGTCACAGTACCATGTCGAAGATAGCTCAGTCTTGAGCTTGCTGGTCAAGAGCATAAGCAAAGAGAAATGTAATGTAAATAAAAATCCTTATATGGGTTTTTAATGAGCAACAAAACACTAGTACTGTTAATTGAGTAGCAAAGAGACTTGTTCACGCCAAAGTTCGAGGAAAATAAGCTTTATTTGGAACTAAAAAGAATAGATAATATCAAGGGAGGTTATAGGATTCTAGCAGCACCATAACTTAGATGAAAACAAGCCACTTCCACTTATCTACCTTTGCATGATTTCACACCCACCATCCAACCAAGAAACACAAAATGCTACACAATATAGCAAGAAACAGCACCAGGTACACCACTATACTAGAGGTAACTCCTTAGTACGACATGGAAGCCATATATGCAATAGAAGCCATATAATGAGCAGCCTAGACCTACATGCAATGGACCGCACACACCATACAGAAATTTAAGACTACTTCTCACATATCAGCAATTAATAAAACAGAAGGCTCAATGCGGAAGGCATACAGCAGATATTCCAAACAAAATTCTTTCAAATATGACCAAACTCTGACAATCTCCACGCAAAAAAGCAAACTTAATGGCAGATCAGTTGAAAAAACTGTAAATCTTATCAATGTTTCAAGAACATTAGTAAGATGACTTCAATTGAAAAAGCTGTGAACTTCATCAGAGTTTCAAGAACATGAACCATACTATCAAACAGCACAAAAATCTCAAGTACAATCCCCTAATGGATAAAAATGAAAAACAAAATCATCCCATCAAATTAAATAGCTGTAGCTCAAACATAAACCCCCTAATCATTGAGAATGAGCAAAAGTAAATCAACCCATCAAATCAGAACACACAAAAATCAAAACTTTCAGTGCGTAATGAACCAAACTGACAAAAAGAAATCAACCGATCAGATCAAAAAACACCCAAAACACAATTATAAGCTCCCAAGTCCACCCACCTGCCACCTCCCAAAAATTAACAAAATGGAAAACCCAAATCAACCCATCATAAAAACCACCAAGACGGCCACTTTTCAACCTCCACCCACAAAAACATTATCACCCAAAGCCTCAAACTTTGCAAATAGAACAGCAAAAAACCAAAACCCAAAAAGAAAAAAATAAGAATAAATAAATAAATAACAATCATACCCTTGTTAGAGCAACAGCTGCACATGCCAAATTGAGCTTGCTTTTAAGAAGAGCCTGATACTCATCTGAATCAATTGGAACCCCTGATCTCTGATTAACCAACGCCGTTTTCACCTGAGGTTGAGATTGAGGTTGAGAGCTGCCATTATCATTGTTATGATGATGATGATGGTCCTTGTTCTTGATCTCAACGACATCGTTTTCAGCAATAGATTTAGAAGAAGATGTATCAGAAATTGAAGAAGCTTCTTGTATAAATCTCTCAAAAGCCCAGTCTGATGCACTTCTGTTCATCTTTGGATCACCTGGTGGCCCATGTGGTGGTGCTGGTGACCAAAATTGGTCATGAATGTCTTCCACTGAAAATACCCTATCCATCTCCTTTCTCTCTCTTCTTCTTCTTCTTCTCTCTCTCTCTCTCTGGTTTGGTTTGATTTGTCAATGTATGTGATTTTTTTTGTTTTTCTGGTCGTTGATTTCAGAGAGAGGGGGTGGATGGTGGGTAAGGGAAAGGAAAGGAGTTGGGGATTCGTATGGAATTGTACTCCATTTGTGTACTGGTTGGTATTATTTTATTGTTCTTTTTGGGGCCAAAAAGGGCACGTGTCGATGTGGGATTTGTTAATGATGTAAATTGCAACTTTTAAATTTGGGAAATTGTTAGCATTTTTTTTAATTTTATAATGACAATTGACAATTGGAGTATTATGTTTTTCTTCTTCTTTGATCTTATCCTGAGTGATAGTAGTATAATATATGAGATACGAGTATCATATAAATTTGGGAAGTTTTTTGTGTAATATAATTCATATTTATGTAAATAAAAGTTTGGTGGGGTGGACAAAGATCAGATGTGCACGTATGAGGAGGATTGGGATTGCTTTCGTTAGGCAAGATTTTGTGTGTGTTAATATAATGTCCATGTTCATGTTTGAATATGTCGAGAAAATCGTATGGGAATCATAAGAACTCCTAATGAGTACTCTATACAAATCTCTTTTCCCATTTAGGTATTTAACACACCTCATTTATTTTTTTCATGCTTACGAGTTATTACCTATATATAAAATGTTGAATATTTTATTTCATTTACATAAAGTCTGGGTGTGGTAGGAGATATAAATGATGTTGAAGTTTCGATTCATATATTTGTTGTGATGAATGAGTATAAGAGCATCGGATAGCTGGAACATTTTGTGGGGCAATGGTTACCAAACAACCACAAATTGAATGTCATAGGTTTTATAAAGTTGATGGTGATGTCAATATGGAAATAATCCGCAAAATATGTGGTTGCTTTTCTTATGATACTGA
Organism: Tetragonia tetragonoides; assembly: GCA_038025085.1. NCBI lineage: Eukaryota > Viridiplantae > Streptophyta > Magnoliopsida > Caryophyllales > Aizoaceae > Tetragonia > Tetragonia tetragonoides. Next base: position 10,117,726 of record CM076143.1, read on the forward strand.
CCACTTACACCAAAATTTTAAAAAAAAGTTAAAGCATACACCTCGTTAAAGAGCGTTTGTTACTAGCCATACGATATTTATAATGGCATACAAATTACCATGGTTGTAACTCTTGTAAATCTCTGTCAATAATTCTAGATAATCATGGTCATACGACCTTATTTTATGTACACTAAGACCTCTAATAACAATTTCCGCCAAAAAAAATAACATTTTCGATAATTTAAGAGATGAAAAGACAACATGGTTCAATTTATTAAAACAGTATAAAAAATTTACAATAACTTCCACAAGTGAAAATATATTTTATTTGACAAAGGCTTCATTTGATTCACCTGGATAAAACTGATATGAACTGAACTGAACTGATCTGAACTGAACTAAACTCAATTGATTTTTTAAACTTGACCGTTAACCTTTTAAATTTTGTCCAAACATAGTCAATATTAGACTCATTTGAAAGTATGCTTTGAGATCTTTCCCATGACATAATTATCATCATGAAATTATTTCGGAATAAAAAGTTATATGAGTGCTAAAGTTACGCATGAACTGGGCTGAACTGAACTGAATTTAAGTATAATTAAGGTGAATCAAACAGAGCCTAATTTATACATAAAGTTTATGGACAATTTATTTGATATTTCAATACCCAAAACCAAGTAAAAGGTTACACTAATTCAAAGTATTAATTAAAAAAAAGAACACCATAACATATGTAATACCAGGAAAATTTTCAAACCTTGTTATGAATTGCAATATAGTATTGAAAGCTCTCAAAATAATTTTATACTCATACATACATTCATACTTTACATGTATTTAAATCCAAACACAACTTCCTTGTGGTACAATTCTTAGAGCATATTCTGTTTCATTGAACTAACTGGATAGTAATATGTAAGATAAAAAGTATACCACTAAACTAAATCAATTACTGAATAAGTGGAAAATAACACACCTTTAAATATAATTTTTTTATTATTTTTTTTTTTATGTTTGGCAATGTGTAGCTTAAGGGTACCTCCTTACATACGACATGAGTATTCCACAATTAATTTGTGTAGATGCTCCCCATGAGGCTTAAGCTCGTGATTTGACCTAATGTATAAGGTATAATTTTATTTACCAATTAGTCAACCACATATTAGATATCCTTTCTTTACATAGGCTGAAAGGCTTTTGTGGAGTTAATTGTCTCGGTCTCTAATGGCATTGGCACCATCTAGATTCATAAAACGAGCGGGTGTATTTGGACCACAACTTAAAAGAATGTAAGTATATAAGCTATGGTCCAAATTAGGGGTGGCCACAAGCCAAACGGTTCGTGAACTGTTCGTGCTCGACTCGGTAGAAGCTCGGCTCATGCTTGGTTCGAAGAGTAAACGAACCAAACTCAAATTTTAAGTTCAGGCTCGTTTGATAAACGAACCAAACCCAAGCTTCATGGTGTTCCGCTCAAAAGCTCGTGAGTCTCAAACAAACACGTCTATTCGACAATTTTAATTTTTTTTTGAATAATTCCAAATAACTAATGTTTGTTTTTCCTAATAATTATCTTTAAATATCTATTTTGTTTGTCATTTTATTTTTTAAAATTTTTATTTTCGTAAAATTAGTTAGCATTCCAATTGAGTGCACAAATTAAACTTTGTTAGCCATAGACAACTAGGATAATGAAGTATAAATTATTTTCATATCATGGAGTATTAGAGATGTTCTAAATTTATTGAAAGATTAAAATAGAATTTACATATTCGACAAAAGTTCGAGTTCGAGCTCGAGTTCGGTAATTTTTAATCAAGCCAAACTTGAGCTCAATTTTATGGCTCGAACCGAGTTTGGCTCGAGTTCGAGTTTGGAAATTTTTAAGCGAGCCAAACCCAAACTTGACAATATTTGGCTCGGCTCGGTTCGTGGCCAGCCCTACTCCAAATACATCCGCCTATTTTGTGAATCTAGAGGGTGCCAATACCATTACAGACTCATACAATTAACTCCAAAAGAAAGACGAGTGACAATGTGCACATATGATGTATCTCGAATCACCAACTTGCCCAAACCAAAATAAAGAGCACAAAGGTTACTAATGCTATATGGATAGGATTGAGGGACTTTTTTGCTCTCAACTTGATTATGATTGGATAAAGCCCCTCATGAGATGCGGCGGCTAATATAATGGATAATAAAAAGAATAAACCCAGCCCACACATTTTTATTTCCGACAGTAGGCCCAACTCTTTACACTTTTGTGGCGCATTTTTAATAACGTAAAGTCTAATTTGTCATTGTTGGTTTTATTTGGATGCAAAGTATATGTGTGCAGAAGACGACTTGGATATGAGTAAGCTAGCCAATTAGCACTTTTTGGGCCCTTTCGAAGAAGGTGGGAATCAGATTTCCATTCCCAGCCTTTTCCCTTTCCTTATCCTTTCAAATTTGGGGGCTAACTTTAGGTTTCAAAACTTTGTGTATATACATACACATGTATTTAATAAATATTGCCATGTCAACATGTGTAAAGAATGGCTAAAGTTATGAGATTATGTCATTCCCCACTTTGTAATGTTTTTGTATCTCCATGATAGTTGGGAATTGGGAAGAACATTAGCTCTTAGCTTATTGCAAGAGACACATTTCTTCTTATGGAGGCTTTTGGTCCTTTGCAAAGTCTCTCAAGAGGAAATTGGATCTATATACACATCACAAAATTAAGAAATTGAAAAGTTTCTTTGTTTCATTCAGGAACTAGATTATTACCCGTGCGATGCACGGTTTAATAAAACAAAATATAACTTGGAATATGTATCTCATGATATGCTTAAACTTTAATATAAATAAGTTTTTTGCTCCGACTTAGATATATACACCCGTCATTTCAATAAAAAATAAAAAAAAAAACCCCGGTTAGTGCTTACAATACAAACTACACAAAAACTTCTATAAGACGGACTTTTTGTAACTTTTGGTGAGACGGGGGTCACTTTTCAATTAAACAGGGGGTCGCTGTTCACTATAAGTGACCCCTATATTTCACAAAAGTGACCCCATTCTATGAGTTGGTCTCACACAAGACTTGTTGTACAAACTATAAGCTCCTAATATACCTTCTATTACAAATTAATTTTAGTAAGTCTTCCATTGGCTTAACACAACAATACTCCAGTAATATCTACTGGCTTATCTCGTTATAACCGCAATATACAGAATGAGCATAAAAAACACCACTCTTTCCCATCTTTGCCCCAAACCAAATTACATAAAACATCAGCTCCTATGAGGCTCAGGTTTATACATCAGTATCCTTCTCCAATGCTAATGAAACTCCTGACCCTTTTTAGAATGAGTACATCTACCTTGGATTTCTATTAATTTAGGTAGGTTCATATCATTTATATTAATTTATAATAACATATCATAAATATATGTCGGTTTAATTTTAATTTTTTTTAACACTAGCCTTTTTTCAGTGATTTGAGCACTATCTAATTTTGTGAAAATCATGAATTTTTTCAAATGAGTATAAAATCCTTATTTACCGTATATCTTGATATGTAAAAAAACTTAAGGAGTCAACCTTTTGCTTTATTTACTCTAATATATATACTTTTTCTATGTTTGCTTATCCGTTGTTTGCTTCTTCCTTTTTTTTTAGTATGATTATTCAATTTTTTTAAAATTTTTTTCATTGCTCAATATGCCAAACACTAGGTGGATATTTCTCTAAAGAAAGAATATAGATGCTTCCGTGAAAAGCTACAATTTGCCAGCTCTTAGCTTAGATTTAATTCAATTTACATATATATGGGGATGAAGTATTGAGCTTTATAAAAAATACATAAAAGTTTATTGATGTACTAAAAGTCTCGTATATTCCTATCAAAACTAGTTTGAATCGATGTTTCAATAAATACATTAAGTTATACTAGTTTGCAAAGTTAATTTCAATTCATGATCATAATCCTTCCTAAACTACAAATGTAGTTTCTTTCCATGTAAGAAAACTCTCACATTAAATTTTAGCACACAAAGAATTCCGGACATTAATCCTCACCTAAATTAATAAAAAAAGAAATTTACTACTAGCATTCACATATTTTGCTTTCCAAAAATAGAGATATTTATTACCATTACAATTGAAAAGAAAAGGGAAAGTAGAATCCTAACCCCCCAAAAAAAAGTATGCTGAAAAATACAAAAAAAAAAATATAAAAAAAAAATAAATAAATAGAATTCACTTCAAAAAAATTGGGAAAAATTTATGAGACCTCGCTATAATAGTAGAGAGGGCTTTGGGTAGGTTTGGCGACAAGGGGGTGGTAGGGAGCAATGGTCGATACTCAAAAACCATGGACTAGATGCTAATGTCCAATAAGAGGCCATTCAAGCCTACCAAGAACTCGACTACCTACCCCGTGGTCCTCCCACGTCCCCTAAGGGTGTCCCATGCAATGTGGTGCGAAAATATCCACCTTCGTTCTGGAGCCTCCCGGAAGCTAAAAAAACGTGGATTATAGTCTTTGTTTTCGGCTTCCCGGGGTTTAGGTGTCATTTTTGCCCAAACATCTCCAGTGGGTCTATCATGACCCTAGAGGACCCTCAGTGACTCAGGAGGACATCCAGATCCCCGAACATCGATATCACCCATGCCTTTGGTGTTTCAACTTTTACATCAATGTGTCGTAAAATACCCTTCAAAACCTAGTAGGGACCGGGTAAGTGACCAAAAGGGTCTCCCATGTTCCCTAGGGGTGTTTTATGCGATATGGTGCAAAAATATACACCTTCGTTCCAGGGCCTCTTGGAAACCCAAAAAATGTGGATTATAGCCTTCGTTTTCGGCTTCCCTGGGCCCGGGTGTCATTTTTGCCCAAATTTTTTCGTGGGGTCTATCATGACCCGGGAGGACCAAGGATCCCCGAGCTTTAATATCACCCATATCTTTGGTGTTCCAACTCTTACATCATTGTGTCGGAAAACGTCATTCCAATTCTATCAGGGACCGGATTAGCGACCCCGAGTGCCTCCCATGTCCCCTAGGGGTGTTTCGTGCGGTGTGGTGCGGAAATATCCACCTTTATTCCGTAGCCTCCGAAAGCCCAAAAAACGTGGATTTATAGGCTTCGTTTTTGGCTTCCGAGGGCCCGGGTGTCTTTTTTGCCCAAACTTCTTCGGGGGTTCTCCCATGACCCTAGAGGACCATCGGTGCCCTGGAAGGTTTATTCATATTATTTTAATTAGTTTTAGTTAGCATTAGTGAGATTGACCTTGGTTGACTGGAGACCTATATAAGCAAAAAAGATGAGCAATTTCATCAGCTTACAAAACTGAATCAAACCCTCACAAGCTCTCTCTCTCTCTCCTCTCTCTCACGGCACACTCACTCTCTCCTCTTCCTCTCAACCGACATCCCTCTCTCTCACCTTGCTCGGCCGCCCAGTCACCCGAGAGCCGCCAGGACGCCACCACCGGTGAGCTCCTTCTCTCTCTCTCTCCCCCCCTCTCTCTCTCTCTCTCTCTCGCTCTCTGTTTCTCTCTCCCACTGTTTTCGCGGGCCGCGCCTGGGTGGTCGCCGACGATTGGTCGGCGTTGCTGGGCCTCCCCCTCCCCTTCTCTCTCGCTCAGTCTCTCTCTCTCTCTCGCCCTCGCGATCTCTCTCTTTCTCGTTCTCTCTCGCAAACTCTTTCTCTCTCCTCTGTCGCCTGTGCTCCGGCGAGCCAACGCCGACCATGGTGGTTGGTGGGTGGTGGTCTTGGTGCTGGACTAGGCCATGGGTCCCATGCATGGGTGACCGTGGACTAGGTTCGAAAAACCAATTAGGGTTTCGAATTGTATTTTCGTTTTTTCAGTATTTTTCAATTATTGTCTTTATTTTTTTGCACTCGTTTGGAATCGTAATACGGATTTTCGAAAGCCTATATTGATTGAAATAAATCAAAAAATTTAAATAAAATATTAGATTAATATTTTTCTACGGTTTAGATTTTCGTATGTACTGATTATGTCTCGGTAATTGTGTTTAATTAGGACCTAACCAACAAGCATGATCGGGTCGTGATTTGGAAGCTTACATACTGTTAAGTGAGCATTTGTTAGGTAAGAGATTGTGCCTACCTCCTTCCAAAACCCTTAAGAAGGTTTTGACTTGTTATGTGCTAATTGCCTAATTGTTGTGAATTTAATATGCGAAGCATGATTAAATTATATCGTCGAGCATGTTGAGTTTATGAAGTTTCGTTAATTAATTAGTTTTTATGCTAATTATTGAATAGGTATGGTGATGTTGGATTTTTAATGTTATTATGATATAATATACGTGCTAAATAGAATGGGATATTATTGAATGCTAATGAACACCTATTATATTTGTTGGATGTATTTGTTGAATGTGAAATTTTGGATATCATGTTTTACTGCCGAAGTGTTGCCGAAATTTCATTAAACATATATGAAGCGTGATTATTCTTATTATGCATAAATGTCATTATCGTTGTTATTATTATTCATTGTCATAAGCATGAAATGAAGTAGTGAGTCGTGGTCTCGTTGTACCACTAAGTCAACCAATGCAAATTATGTGAATTGAAATGTAAATGAGAATAAGACTCCTAATGGATCCCTAGGAGTAGTCGAGCAATCGAGACTGTATCTAATTGATTTAGTCTTAGGGATGCGTGATTCCCAAGTTACTTATGGACACCTCGTAATAACGTGCTCGGGATGGATCATTCCCCATTGTTTAATTCTCTACGTATCGATTATTATGTTAGAGATAGTGTGAGTATACACTAGAGTAAGTTCATGGCATGTGAATATCAATCGATGAACAGTATGGGTAATCGATGTTCTATTCGCTCTCTTAATATTCTAATCAAGATGGATTGTTTGTTTGTGCTCGAATGATCACTAAAGCAAGAATTGCATGTAATTGAATATTGAGTATTTTTGTGCTTGAATGTATGACTACTTGTGCATGCAAATGAATTTCAATAATTCTTCTAAAACCCAGGTAAGGTTTGCGAAAGTGTTTTTACTGGGTATGGACGACGTATATTCAGTTTATCTGATTTTTGTTTTCTTTTGTTTCTTCTCTTTTCTTCTGTACTTTGTTTCCGTCACGGAAACCAAAGTGCAGGTATTGCAGAGTGAGGATGTCTAGCCTTGAAGATTAGATGTGGGCTTGTTCTTTAGACTTGTTATTCTTTTGGATTGTGGGATTTTTGGTTTGTGCCCTAGAAGGCAAAGTTGTAACAATACTTTAATGAACTTGATTTCACTTGATAGACAACTCTGATATTAATGTTGTAGTTTGTTTAGTTTGCTTCCTTTGATACCTAGCTTTTTTTTTCTGCTTAGCATTTATTCCTTAGTGATAAATTTTGCAGTACCAACCCTCGGGTTTTGGACGGTTCAGTGGTGTCGAGTCGTGTACAACGACGTCAATAGTTCCCAAGAAATCGTTGCGAATTCAGGGGTGTTACATACAGGCATACCAGGGACCCGATAATGGACCGCGAGGGCCTCCTATGTTCCCTAAGGGTGTCCCGTGCGATGTGGTATGAAAAAATCCACCTTCGTTTCGAGGCCTCCCGAAATCCCAAAAACGTGGATTATAGCCTTCATTTTCAGCTTCCGGGGGCCCGAGTGTCTTTTTTGCCCAAAATTCTCCGTGGGGCCTGTCATGACCCTAGAGGACCCTCGGTGTCCCGACAAGGTCATCTGGATCCCCAAACTTTGATATCACCCATGCCTTCAGTGTTTCGGCCCTTGTATTGGTGTCCCGTAAAAAAACCCTCTTATAAGCCTATCAGGGACTCGATAACGGACCCCGGAGGCCTCTTATGTTCCCTAAGGTTGTCCCGTGCGATGTGGGTGGAAAAATTGACTTTTGTTCCGGGGCCTCCCGGAAGCCCAAAAACCGTGGATCATAGCCTTCGTTTTCGGCTTCCGGGAGGGCGGGTGTCATTTTTGCCCAAACTTCTCCGAGGGGTCTATCATGACCCTAGAGGACCCTCGGTGCCTTGGGAGGGTCATTCGGATCCCCGAACTTCGATATCACCCATGCCTTCAGTGTTTTGGCCCTTACATTGGTGTCCCGTAAAAACGCCCTTACAAGCCTATCAGGGACCCTATAACGGACCCGGAGGCCTCTTATGTTCCCTAAGGGTGTCCCGTGCGATGTGGTGCGAAAATATCGACTTTTGTTCCTGGCCCTAACGGAAGCCCAAAAAAGTGGATTATAACCTTCGTTTTCGGCTTCCCGGGGGGCGGGTGTCATTTTTGCCCAAACTTCTCCGAGGGTTATATCATGACCCTAGAAGACCCTCGGTGCCTTGGGAGGGTCATCCGGATCCCCGAACTTTGATATCTTTAATGCCTTCGCTGTTTTGGCCCTTATATTGGTGTCCCATAAAAATGCCCTTACAGGAACCCTATTACAGAACCCAGAGGCCTCTTATGTTCCCTAAGGGTGCCCAGTGCGATGTGCGAAAATATCCATTTTCGTTTCGGTGCCTCCCGAAGCCCAAAAAAGGTGGATTTTAGCCTTCGTTTTCGGCTGGGCTCGGTTGTCATCTTTGCCCAAACTTTTGCGTGGGGCTTATCATGACCTTGAGGACCACGGTGCCCTGAGAGGGTCATCTGGATCCCCTAACTTAGATATCACCCATGCCTTCGATGTACCGGTCTTTACATTGGTTTTCCCGTAAAAACGCCCTTACAAGCTTATCAGGAACCCGATAACGGACCCCGGAGGCCTCTTATGTTCCCTAAGGGTGTCCCAGACGATGTGGTGCGGAAAATATCCACCTTTGTTCCGGAGCCTCCCGGAAGCCCAAAAAAGGTGGATTATAGCCTTTGATTTTCGGCTTCCCGGGGCCCGGTTCCGTTTTTGCCAAACTTCTCCGGGGGGTCTATTGTCACCCTAGAGGACCTTCGGTGCCTCGGGACGGGCATCCGGGTGCTCAAACTCCGATTTCCTACCTGGGATATGGGACATGGGCGCTGGGACATGGGACATGGCACTCGCCGGGCGCTGGGACATGGGACATGGGCTACCCAAATTTTGTTTCAATAAATTTTTGATGTACTTAGTACATTTCAATCCATTGTCTACTATAATAATATTTGGTAGAATAACTTTATCACAGAGTATTCTCAAATTTGTTAATAAAAGGCTAATAATCGTTTCCTAAGCACTTGGGTCCAATATAGGATAAAGTTTACAGTATGACTAAACATAATAAGTAGAACTATAATGCAACAAACAATGTCATTTAGGGGTAGATACCTCTTTGCACTGCCATTGGATGACTATTACCATGACTTTAGGGCATCACTGCCCCCAACATTTTAATATTTTTCCTAAACAAATTAAGAGTCAGGTTACGGATAAATCTCTCCAAATCCCGCATTGGTGTTGTTTTAGTTTTATTTACCAATGAATTACAAAATTAGCACCAAAAAAGAAAAAAGAAAATTATTATTCCAAAGTTAGAAGCAAGGCAACCCGTCTGAAAACATTAAATTAAAAAAACAAAAAAGACTGAAACATCACGTACATCGCACGGGCATGCACACTAGTAGAGAGCAAATTATATGTTGGTAACTACCAAAAGCAGTATACTCAATGAAACACCAAGTAAATGACCTCTCTAGACGAGCCAAAAAAAAAGAAGAAGTAAATGATCTCTCAACTATTCTAATCAATGTATCGTACATTGACCGATTAACGGGCTAAACCTGTCAAAACTGACCCAGCTCCGAAACTCAACCAAAAGCTCGACTTTTTTTGGGTCATGACACAAAAAAAAGTTGACTGAAGTCAGAATAACCCTAAAAATAACAAGAAATGGATTTGATCATACACAAAAAGAAAATAAAAAAATAAAAATCAAACTCATCCCAAACACGATATGGCTCAATGAGAAGCCCAATGGATCAAACCCTTTGACAACATGTTTACTCTTTACAGTTATGTCCCTTCTCATGTTCCTTTTTCATAACTATAAAGTTGAATCTCTAGCCCCTCCTCCTCTTCTGGCTCTTTCTGGATGAATCTCCAGCCAGTTTCGCTACCCTTTGCTTCTACTCCACCTAACCACCTTGTGCTCCCACTCACTGGAACCCCAGGTAACCCCTCCACCACCAGAGACTCAAATTCCCTCCCTCCTTCCCCCCTACCCTTTATTCCTCTGTCTCTTGAGGATTATGTTGAACTTAGTCAACCTTGGCTCCATTCGGTGATTTGCAAGATTATTGGATAATCTTTTGAAACTACTTGGATTAAAGACAGGCTACATTCTCTGTGGAAAATTGCTGGCAGATTCGAGTCCATTCCAATGGGAAAAGGCTATTTTATAGCCAAATTCATGGAAGAAACTAGTTTTAAACGTGTTATTGCTGGAGGTCCTTGGACGGTTAATGGAAGCCCAATCCACACTAGACTCTGGGAACCTGGGTTCCAGGCCTCCAAGGCTTTCATTGATCGTGAACCAGTGTGAGTAAACCTCTCAGAACTCCCAATTGATTGGGAACAGTCTGGGAAATTTGATATGAAAACTCTAGAAGGGAATTCTGCAAGGTTTGCGCATATATGTGTTCAGATGGATACATCTAAGATTCCACCACCATCGATCGTCATTGGTAATATAGTTCAATTCATAGAGTACTCTGATTTTCCCAATTATTGTGGGCATTGTGAGAGTTTTGGTCATATCACCTCTAAATGCAACCGGTCAAAGGTCCGACCACCGGAGCTCAAAGCCGCAGAGGTGGTGGTGCAGGAAAAGATTCGAAAGGAAAAGCCTGTGCAAGACAAGCTTGTGCAGGAAAAGCTTGTGCAAGATAAAGCTGATAAAAATCAACTCTTGCAAGAAGACGATTGGACCTTGATTCAGTCGAGGAATGCCAAGAAGGGAAAGAAAAACAGAGCTCCTTTCAAAAGGTTTGACAGAGTTAAATCACGTTTTATATGGGAAAAATCCAAACAACAAAAAACATTTCCCTTGGCGCCACCACCAAACAGCTCGCTGGGCATTTGTAAGAACTCTCGCCTTTCCGGCGCCTAGATTGATGGTGTTTAGTTGAAATTAATGGTTCTTAAATAATACGTCATATGCAATTTAAATTTAATTATAACGGGGAATAATAATTCACAAGTAATGAAGTTGCCACCAACTTTTAAGGGAACAATTGTAAACCATCAAAAGTGCACCCAATTCCTATTGGGAATTGACTCATACCCATGGGGCTAAATATTGAGTTCGGATGTGTAGGTACGAAATAAACAAAACGAATCTCATCTAAATCGCCCGAATAAACGGCCTCTACTAAGCCTATCCATGTCAAATATTTATCTATGCTATACGGTTCCATATAAATCCGGTCGTCCAAGATCCTACATTAACTAGGTGGGTTAAAGACAACCAAATTACCTATGTTATCACTTTGCACAATTTATATCCAATTTGCATGAGCAATAATTTAACGCTCCAACCTACCACACTTTGCTAAACGCGCCAAGCATTGCACATGCACATCAATAGATTTGTTAGTAATTTCAAAGGAAGAACAATGCAAAAATATTAACTTTATGCTAAAATAAACCTAGGAGGTTGCTACATGCACACACAAACTATAAAAAGATGCAAACTTGCATAAACTAATAAAAAGATGCAAACTTGCATAAACTAATAAAAAGATGCAAACTTTAAATTAGGCTAATCATACATAATTAATTACAAGAACCCAAGCATGCAAATTTATTTAACCATAATCAAAAGCTAAATAAAACATGATTATAAGCAATAAACAAGAGATTTAATTAGTGAGCATTTGTTAGGTAAGCGATTGTCTACCTCTTTCCAAAGCCCCATCAAAATTATTTTGATGTGTTATATGCTAATTGAAAAATTGTTGTGAATTTAATATGCGAAGCATGATTAAATTATATCGTCTTTAATTATGAGAATTAGAAATATATTCTTCGCTGTAAATATGATTTATATTGAGTATGACAAGTTTATGAAGTTTCGTTAATTAATTAGTTCATATGCTAATTATTGAGCATGTATGGCGATGTTGAATTTCTATTATTATTATGATATAATATACGTGCTATTTGGAATGGGTTATTATTGAGTGCTAATGAGCACCTAATATATCTTGATGGTTTATTTGTGAAAGTGTAATTTTTGGATATCATGTTTTACTGCCGAAGTGCTGCCGAAATTTCGTTAGACATATGTGAAGCATGATTATGTTAATATGCATTAATGTCATTATTGTCGTTATTATTATTCATTATCATGAGCATGAAATGAAGTAGTATGTCGTGGTCTCGTTGTACCACTAGGTCAATCAATGCAAATATGTGAATTGAATCGTAAATGAGAATAAGACTCCTAATGGATCCATAGGACTAGTCATGCAATCAAGACTATATCTAATTAATGTAGTCTAGGGATGCGTGATTCCCAAGTTACTTTTTATGGACACCTCATAGTGTGTTCGAGACGGATCATTCCCCATCGTTTAATTCTCTACATATCGATTATTATGTTAGAGGCAGTGTGAGTATACACTAGAGTAAGTCCATGGCATGTCTATATCTATCTATGAACAGTATGGGTAATCGCTGTTCTATTCCATCTCTTATTTCTCTAATCAAGATGGTTTATCTATTTGTGTTCGAATGATCACTAAAGCAAGAATCCCATGTAATTGAATATTGAGTATGCGTGTGCTTGATTGTATGACTACTTGTGCATGCAAATGAATTTCAATGATTCTTCTAAAACCCAGGTAAGGTTTGCGAAAGTGTTTTTACTGGGTATGGACGACGTTTATTCAGTTTATCTGATTTTTGTTTTCTTTTGTTTCTTCTCTTTTCTTCTGTACCTTGTTTCCTTCACGGAAACCAAAGTGCATGTGTTGCTGAGTGAGGACGAATAGCTTTGGAGTTTAATTGTGGGTTGTTTCTTTAGAACTGTTGGTTACTTTGGATTATTGGGATTTTTGATTTGTGCCTTTGAAGGCAAAGTTGTAATAATACTTTAATGGACTTAAGTTCACTGGATAGACAACTCTGATATTAATGTTTAGTTTGTTTAGATGCTTCCTTTGATACCTAGTTTTCCTTTCTGCTTAGCACTTATTCCTTAGCGATAAATTTTGCAGTAACAACCCTTGGGTTTGTGACGGTTCAGCGGTGTCGAGTCGTGGATAGCGACGTCGATGGTTCCCAGGAAATCGTTGCGAATTCGGGAGTGTTACAGATACACCCGATCGGATAGGATGTCCGACATTGTTTGGGATCGATCGGAGTTTCTTTTCCGACCGGCAACTCATTTGAGCTCTCGGGCTTCCAAGTTTGTGGTAAGTCTTCAAGCCTTTGAATTCATATTATTGAATTTGAGTTTATGTGCTTTGCCTTGAGTAGAATTCGTGTAGAATTGTATGCAATTGTCAAGTTTGTAGCGCATGTGATCTTGCGCGGCTTGAACGAACTTAGAAGCATGCCTAGGATCGAACATTTGATTGAAATGTGAACCTAAGGGGTTGCAAATTTGATCATAAGAACCCAATGGAAATTTGAAGGCCCATGGAAATTATGGCTCTTTGATTAAACTTTATAAAATCTTGCCCAAAGAGGTGCAAGATGCGATCTTGAATGCGGGGTTCGGGCCCCTTTTGAAAGCGGCGGACTCGGTTGAGCGAGTCAAGAGGTGTATTGTCCGTTTATCCTTGGAGCGTTTTTGGGACACTACCAATACGTTCCATTTCCCTAATGGGGAGATGATGATTACTCCTTCGGAGTTTGTAAGTTGACCGGGGTACCTTGCGTGGGTATGCCCATTGTCTACGACGTTTCCATTTGGAAACGTAAGGCGGAGATGGCGGAGCTCTTTGGTCCTTGGGGGAACACTTGGGGTCACCATTACCGTCTCTATAGCGAGCTTTTTACTTCTTTGAAGGACTCGAGGTATGAGAGGAATACCTCGGTGGAGCAAAAGGCGAGGATGTTTATCGCCTACCTCCTTGCCACCACTATCTTTAGTGACAAAGGGGAACGCATTCATGACATCTACCTCCCGAGCCTGCTGGACTGGGAGAGAGTGAGAGAGTACAACTGGGGGTTGTCGGGCTATGCCAACCTCTTGAGATGCATGCGGTTTGCTTGCCGCGTGAATGACGAGGAGTACAGGCAGTCGACTCTTCCTCCCGTGAGCTTATGCGGTTTTTGGAAGGTGTTGCAGGTGCGTTTTCTCTTTGTGTTTGCCTTTCGTGGTTTGCATGATTTAAGTGTGCGGTGCTTAATTTCATGTCCTGATGTAGCCTTGGTTTTTTGAGCACTTCCCGGACATGGCGCCTACGGGCCGGGAGTTAGACTTTCCGGTTTGTAGGGCGTGGCGTCATAGGGGTCCTGCGCCTCTGTAGACTCTCCAGCAGTACAGGGAGGCCCTCTTGCGCTTAGACTGGCACAAGGTAACGTAATATTTGCTCTTTGTTGCGTGGATTGTATTTCTTGGTGTGGAAATATCTTATGTTGCATGTTTGTGTAGATTGACTACTTCCCATGGGCGAAGTATCATGGATCGACTCCGGACGCCATCCTAGCATCTAGGGCGGTGGACCGTCAGAGGATCCTGATTGTGGGTCCGTTCTCTTTTGAGTGGTATCTAGGAGAGCGGATCTTCCGTCAGGTTTATCCCGATTTGGGGGGTCCGAGGATTCCTTTGGATCCTCCCTCGACCATGTTCTTGGTGAGGTGCTTGTCGCGAGAGCAGGTTGCGGAGGCCATGGTTGGCTCGGATGCTATGCGGTATTTGAGGGATCCTGCGGAGGACCTTACGGGGCATTATGAGCAGTTCCGCCATGACCGCCTCATGCCTTCATTCGTGGGTTTGAAGGTAAGAAATTATGTTTGACATTCTATGCCTTTCTTGCCTTGTTGAGTGCTAACTTACTTTGCTTTGTAGGAGCCTCGGGTTGATGACACCGTGGTGGATCTCCCGGACATGCAGGTCCGAGGCCGGGATTACGACGACAAAGAGTGCTGGGCATCCAGGGGTAAATTCGTAATTTATCGGAATGTGCAATATTTTACCATTATATGCTTGTACTAATCTTTTCTTTGTGTAGCTTGATCGTGAGCAGACTGGGAAGATTTTCAAGATGATGCATGCCATGAAGTCTTGGATATCCCGAGCTCTTTCGAAGGGTACTTGCTCAAGAGCGGACTTGGACAAGGTAAACTTTGGTTTTGCATTTTCAAAGTCGCATGCTTTGGGAAATGTGTCTTATATTTTGTGGGTTGCAGGTTGAGTACCGCCGGCCCCCTCCTCGTCGGTCACGATAGGTAGTGTTGTCGGATGATGAGGGTGTGAGCTCTCCTGAGCGTAGTCCTTCACGCGAGAGGAGCCCTCGGAGGGAGAGTCTTAGGAGAGAGAGGGTGCATGTACATCGGATGGACCGTCCTGGTGGGAGTAGGATGACTCCGTATGTGGAGCCTGCTCCTATGCCTATGCCGATGTATCCTTCTTATCCCGGGTATGGGGTTATCCTTCATACGGCGGTCTTATTACAAGCCCTCGAATCCTGCTCCTATGATGCCTACCATGCCTCCTCGTTCTTCGTGGAGGTATGATTCGAGTTATGCTGGGGAGGGGAGCTCATACTGGGATCCTGCCCGACATTCTTCCTTTGATCCTAGCCAGTTTGTGGCGTCGGTCTTTGGTGATGAGCCGCGGAGATCGGAGGACCACTTTGAGGTGCCCCGTACGGATGTTGATGCGGGTGACAATTTTTATGATAATGTATTTGTGTGAAATACATGTTGAACAAACATCCGGACTTTGCTTGTAAATAGTGCCTGCTTATTTATTGATCCCTGCAGATAATTAGGTTAATGCAAATGCACAGGTAGTCAAGCAAAAGTGCAAGTAATAGCCATTTAGTAAAAATGGTACAGCCAAAAAATTAAAATTGGGTGTACCCTATCCCCCCTAAATAAATGAAAAAAGGAAAAAGGGTGCAAAAATGAAATGGAAATAATAAGTAAAATGGGATTAATAAAAAAGAAAAGAAAAGAAAAGAAAAGATGATAATCATTCAAAAAGAAGTAAGGAAATTGTGGAGTTTCCATTAATAATAAGGAAATAATACAAAATAGAAATAATAGTGAAAATAGGAAAGAAAGCCAAAATTTGAGTCCAAAACGGTTAAGGAAAGTGTCCAAAATCGGAGAAAAAGGGGACTTGTCTCGAGAAAGGGTCCGACGGCCAAAGGGAGGCGTCTAGCGGCACACGGGGAGGAGCGGGGGCGAAAATAGGGGCCGCCAGGCTCCAGCTGCTGGCCGCTGGGCCTGGGCTGCACTATCGAGGCCGCTGAGCCTTCAGCGGCTGTCCCAGGGGCCGCTGAAGCCCCTATTTGACGGGTTGCCTTATTTTTTCGTCTTATCCGTGCGAGCCCTATATAAGCCTTGGCTTAGTCCGGTTTTGGGACATTACCTTCATAATCTTCTAGCAATAGAGAGCTTTTACAGAGAGAAATCCCCTAATTAATTTAGATTTCATCCATGGCAAGCTTTGATGTTAAATTTGACAAGTGGTTACAATCTATAACCCCCGAAGAGAGGATGGGACTTGTGCCTTTCCATTTGAATGCTCTCTTCCACCTGAAGCAAGTTCAAATCATCTGGAACCTCCTTGAGGCCGCCGTTGAGTTTTGGGATGACAAGCTTCATGTCTTTCGATTTGGGTACAATGAATTATACCCACTCCCCGAAGAATTCGCCTACATCCTTGGGTTCCCTCATGATCAAGCTCCCGCTACTCCATGGCTCCGGGCAAACCTTGAAGGCTACTATAAAAGGTATCTTGGCCTATCACCAACACAAGCCTCCTCCGTTGCTAGGAGTGGTGAGTTGGACCTGAATGGTGTGATTGATATCTTTTTCTTCAAGGTAAGGGATAACCATGACGTGATGAGTGAGACGTATTATAGACGTGCTTTTATCTTATGTCTATTGCATAGGTACGTCTTTGTTTGTGGAGGTAATAATGGTAAAACTTGTATGCTTAGAATTGTTGAACAAATCCAAAACGATCTTACCCCTATGTCTCTTGTTCTTGGTGAAACCTTAATTTGCTTGGACCGTAAGAAACAAGAGCCATCGCTTGGTGGATGGACGGGAATCCCTCTTCTTCTTCAAGTGAGTGCTTGAATGATTTGCTTTTAATAATTTTGATTAATAAAGTTTGAATCTTTAATGGATATCTAACTTTGTATTATTTTGTGCTTTTTTGTAGATGTGGCTCCTTGAGCATATGTGCTTCATTGAGAGGCCCGCTAATGCTCTCAAATATCAACCAAAGTAATTTCCCACCCGCCGGAGGCTCTACTATGAATCCACCATTGATGAGTGGCACGGGTACCTCAAGGCATGTCCTTTGCTACGATGGACTGTCAAGTGGTGGGGTCTAAAATCCGCAATCGGATGTAGCAAGGAAACGGGATATTACCAAGTCCTTGGCCTTCATAATTCCACTTATATATTTCCTAGCCGTATCATGCAGTAATGTGGAAAACGCCAAATTATCCCACAAAAGGACAGTGTGGCTCCTACTACGCGAGCCTTGACAATTAGCATGGTGAGATCATGGGAGTGTGTATGGGATCGTCGTCCCAAGTGCACTATTCCTCATATCAAGGCCCCTACGACCGTCTTCGGCTTATGAGGCTTGGATGGATTGCAAGACCGCGGAGGGTCGTCGTGCATGCCGGAAATCTGAGCCAGACGATCTTAAGGCCCAATCAGTCAAAGCCAGCTTAAGACTCTCGAACCCTAATGACCCTAAGGGGAAGGGTAAGAAAAAGGGAGTTAAGCATGTGAGAGGCATCCTCAACCCAAAGGCCAAGAAAGCTTTGGAAAAGATTACTACCAAGCCGCAAGCGGAGCCCCAAATTCGGGCCAATGATCATGAAGCCTCCTCAAGCACACCTCTAATGGAGGTTGTGGAAGAAGAGCCTTTAGTTAGCGAGAGATGGGCTCCCAAGGAGCGTGAAGTGGAAGGCCCAAAAGCGGATGAACCTATGGAGGATGCGGGCCCTACTACCGAAGCTACGGAGTAGTTTATTAAGGAAATATTCTTTTGGAGCATGTCTAGCTTAGGATTGCCTTCTATTTTTCTTTAAATTCAATAAGGGTGATGTGCCCCCTTTTTAGACTTAGATTTAATTTTTGCTTTAATATTTGGAATTGCCAAGCCTTTGTAATGGACTTTTATTATCATTTATGGAGACATACTTATTTTGTTTTAATATTGCAACTTGATTTTTATTTATTATTAACAACTTTTGAACGCGAAAATGATGAAGGGGCCGGGCCCAATTGCAATTGGGTTGTCCTACGTATCCTTTTAGGGGAATCAGGCCGCTCGTAGTTCTTATCCGTGCGTTTTTTTTAACAATAAATCTCGTTTATTTTTTTTTATTTTTTTTTCGGGATTATGTAGCCTTATGTGGGCCTCTCGAAAGTGCTACATTGGGTGTCTTGCCTAAGCATAGAACCTTTCTAATTGATCCATGTTTATCCATTGACTAAACTCGATTCCGTCCAAATCTTCCAACCTTGCAACTCTACCTGTTAGGATCTTGGTAATGAGGAACGGACCTGACTAGTTGGGTTTAAACTTGCCTCTTGGGTCAGTGACATTGGCCCTTACTTTTTTAAGTACTAGGTCTCCAACTTTGAGGTCTCTCATTTTGTGCCTTTGGTTGAAATGCTTTGTTAGTCTCTTTTGATAGATTCTCACATTGTGCAAAGCTTGCAACCTTTTTTTCATCTAGTAGGACTAATTGGTCGTAGAGGGCTTGGACCCAGTCCACTTCTGGAATTTGACTTTCCAAGACGATCCGTAGGGATGGGACCTCTAACTCAATTGGCAATACGGCTTCCATTCCGTAGACTAGGGAATATGGTGTTGCTCCCGTCGATGCGCGAATAGACGTCCTGTAACCCCAAAGTGTGAATGGCAACTTGTCGGGCCAATAATAATTTTCGGACATTCTTTCGATGATTTTCTTGATATTTTTGTTAGATGCTTCTACTGCACCGTTTGTTTGCGGTCTGTAGGGAGACGACTTTCGATGCTGGATTTTGAATTGGGCCAGGAGCTCAATTACTTTTTTCATGATGTGTGACCCATTATCGCTAATGATTTCTTGGGGAACCCCGTATCTAGCTATTATGTTATTCTTGATGAATTTGACCACATGTTTTGCTTTGAGCTTTGCATATGACTGCGCTTCAACCTATTTAGTGAAGTAATCAATCGCAACCAGAATATATTCATGGCCCCCTTTTCCCGTTGGGGTTATCTTGCGAATGATATCTATTCTCCAAGCGGAGAAAGGCCAAGGTGAGGTGAAGGTATACAATGGGCTTGGTGGCATGTCTTGTAGATTTGCGTGTGTCTGACACTATGTGCATCTTTTGACAAATTCACAACAGTTTTTTTCCATTGTTGTCCTATAATAACCAAGCCTTATTATCTTCCTAGATAGCATTATACCGTTCATGTGCGGTCCGCAGACTCCTTGCGTGTACATCTATTGAGACCTTATGGACCGCCTCGGTGCCTAAACACAAGAGATTAATCCCGTTTGGGGTTTTCTTGTATATTTGACCCTGTACCTCTATGAATTGGGCTGTGAGCCTTCTAAGCGCTTTTTGGGCTTTAGGGTTAGAATCAGAAGGGTAAAGCTGGTAAACGAGCAGATTCTTTATATCGGTGTACCACTCATCTTCTTCGCCATGGAATACCTCCAGAGCGTCGCAATATGAAGGCTCCGACCTTCTCTGTACGCAAATGGGCATCATTCGAATGGTTTCGGGTATATTGATCATGCTCGTTAATTTGGCCAAGGCATCTGCAAATTGATTATCTTCTAGTGGAAGGTACGTAAAGTGTATTTGGTTGAAATACACTATGATTTTGTCTAAATATTCCTGGTAGAGCGCCAAGATTCACTTTTGACTTTTTATACTTTGGAAATTTGGTTGATTATGAGCGATGAGTCCCCATAGACTCGAAGCGTCTTAATGCCAAGGCTTATGGCGGATTGCAATCCTATTATGCAAGCTTCGTACTCCGCGCCATTGTTGATGACTTCGTGGTCTAACTTGACTGAAATAGGTGTATGTGCACCATCGGGGGACACTATTAGTACTCCTACTCCAAAACCTTTTTGGTTAGATGCTCCATCAAAATAACGTTGCCAAGTCTCGGTATCTAAGGTCATGACCCCTTTGTCTGAGAAGTGGTACTCTTCTTTGTGATTGAGCTCGTGTATAGCTTGGTCGGCTAAATATTCCGAGATAGCATGTCCTTTGATGGCCTTTTAGTGTTCAAACTTGAGGTCGAATGCTGATAGGAGGACGATCCATTTGGCTATTCTACCATTCAGTATGGGCTTTTCAAATATGTATTTTAGAGGATTTTCTCTTAATCTTATGTGGATCGTATGTTGGAGCATGTAATGCCGTAATTTCTTGGTCGTCGCAACCAAGGCTAGGCATGTTTTTTCTAGAGATGAGTATCGGGTTTCGTATTCTAGGAACTTCTTACTCACATAGTAGATGGCCTTCTCTTCCTTGTTTATTTCCTGGGCTAGCATGGCCCCCTATCGATGTTTCTGTGACTGTAAGGTAGAGAATTAGAGTCATGCCTGGAGTGGGCGGTACTAGCACGAGTGGTTCGAACAGATAGGCTTTAATTTTGTCAAAGGCTTTTTGGCATTGTTCGTCCCATTCCGTTTTTAACTCTTTTTTGAGTTTCTTGAATATAGTCTCGCAGGTGATAGTTAACTTGGAAATGAACCTGCTAATGTATTGGATCCTCTCCAAGAAGCCTTTGATTTCTTTTTCCGTGTTTGGTGGGGGCATGTCTATTATGGCCTTGATCTTGGATGGATCAATCTCTATTCCTCTGGTGCTTATGACAAATCCTAAGAGTTTACCGGATGTAACTCCGAATGCGCAGTTTTTGGGATTAAGCCTCATATTGTACTTCCTAAGTATATCGAAGAACTTTTGAAGTGAGGGTACATGCCCTTCCCTCTCTTTAGACTTTATGATCATGTCATCTACGTAAACTTCAGCCTCTTTATGCATCATAGCGTGGAGCAGAGTTGTCGCGGTTCTTTGATATGTGGCCCCTGCGTTCTTGAGCCCAAATGACATTATGGTATAGCAGTAAGTGCCCCATTGTCTGATGAAAGTGGTTTTCTCTTCATCCTCTTTGGCCATCAGGACCTGATTGTATCCTGCATACCCGTCCATGAATGATAGGAGGGCATATCCAGCGGTATTGTCTACCAGAACATCTATATGGGGTAATGGAAAATCGTCTTTTGGGCTTGCTTTGTTTAAGTCCCTAAAATCCACACACATTCGCACCCGTCCATCCTTTTTTGGGACTGGGACGATGTTGGCTACCCAATCAGGGTAATCGGCCACTCTTATGAAGCCCCCATCAAGTTGCTTTTGGAATTCCTCTTTGATCTTAAGAGCCCATTCTGGTTTCATTCTTCTTAGCTTTTGTTTGACTGGTTTGCAGTCGGGCTTTAATGGGATGGTGTGTTGGGCAATATTGCGGTCTATGCCGGGTGGCACGGTCCGCCTTTGCAAGTCGCAGAATGTGCGGCGCGCTCTTGTCTCCTAGCGACAAGAGTGCCAGCCGTACACAAGGAACGTCTTTGTGGTGTCCGTGGACACAAGAGAATGAGGGAGGGACGGAGTTTGAGAGAGGGGTTGGATGATGGACGCAATCAACACAGTTTAACAACAACAAGCATTGACATCAAATACATCGATATGGAGGACTGCTTCCCCCATAAAGAGTCTTAAAAGGTTTATTCATTCTGACAGGAGTATACATCAAGAGTGCATAACTTTCATACTCGACATCTACTCCTAAAAGTAAAAGACTAGAAAGCTTAAAGACATGTCCAAGGGTCAACACGCAGGAAGCGCCTTAGAGACATGTTACTAGATAACTAAAAGCGTAAAGACATGTCCAAGGGTCAACACGCAGGAAGCGCCTTAGAGACATGTTACATTGCAAGGAAAGTAAAGGAAATATGTAAATTACAAGGTGTGAAGGGCGGAACCTAACATTCTCCCCCACTAAAGTTGTCGACGTCCTCGGCGACGTGATTTAGTCATCGAGTGTTGGGGACGGCTTGGTGCAAATGCTGGCCCGAGTATACTTGTTGTGGGCAGAGTCTTCTGGATCTGGATGATATGACTTCAAACGACTCACATGAAAGACAGGGTGTACTTTCATTCAAGTCGGGGGTTCCACTTTGTAAGCCGTACTTCCCACCTTTTTGGTGATAAGGATGGGGCATTCATATTTGCGGACCAACCGCTTGTCGCTTCCTCTCAGGAATCTCATCTGCTCTGGTAGGATCTTCACCATCACTAGGTCTCCCACTTCGAACTCCAGTGGCCTCCTCTTCTGATCGGCCCATTTCTTCATGTGCTTCGAAGCCTTTTCTATGTAACTCCGAGCAATGTCGGTGTTTTGCTTCCATTCTCTGGTGAACTCATAAGCCTTCTTGCTTCGGCCCTTGTAATGATCATCCACAGTGTGTGGTAAGAGAGGTTGTTGTCCCATGACAACTTCGAAGGGACTCCTGTTGGAGAGGAGCTCTTCTGAGAATTGAAGCAGAGCTGGGCTACATCTAGTAGTCTCACCCACTCTCTCTGGTTGGCGCTCACAAAGTGTCGAAGGTATTCTTCGAGGAGCCTGTTGAATCTTTCTGTCTGTCCGTCTGTCTGGGGATGGTATGCTGAAGACATGCTCACCTCTGACCCAAGAAGCTTGAAGAGTTCACCCCAAAAGATACCTGTGAACCGAGGGTCTCGATCACTCACAATGCTCCTAGGCAGCCCCCATTACTTGACAATGTATATGAAGAAGAGGACGACTGTCTCTTTTGCTACAGTAGCTTTCGGCATAGGGATGAAAGTGACATACTTCGAGAATCGATCCACTATCACCATAATAGCGGACAAGGGTCCGACCTTCGGTAACACGTTGATGAAGTCCTTGGAGATACTCTCCCATGGTCGAGTCAGCACTGCGAGCGGGTTTAGTAAGCCGCCCTGCTTGAATCGATCCGGTTTGTCTTGCTGACACACGAGACTCGTCCGAGTGTAGCTCATTACGTCGTCCTTCATCTGGGGCCAGAAGTACCCTTGTTTTATTAAGCTCAAGGTTCTCTGCCACCCCGGATGTCCTGCCCAAAGGGTGTCATGACATTCGCTCAGCAATTTTCTCCGAAGGCCCTCGGCCCTGGGAACATACAACCTATGTCCCTTTGTGAAGATAAGGCCATGTTCTATCCAGAACCATCTCTTTTTCCCTTCTACAATGAGTTGTTTGATGGTCTTTGCCATTGTATCTTGACCTAGATGTTGCTTGATCTGGTCACGGGTCGTAGTGGCCACAAGACTTGCCAATAAGTGAGCCATTTGCTTCAAGGTAGCAAAGTCAGCCCGGTGACTGAGAGCATCTGCGACCTTGTTGTTGACCGCAGGTCTGTATGTAAACTCCACATCAAATTCTGCCAGAGATTCTTGCCACTGAGCTGGTCGACCAGTGAGTCTGGGTTGGGTTAAAAAGTGGCTCACCGCAGTGTTGTCTGTGCGAACAAGGAACTTCGAACCCAGAAGGTAGTGTCTCCATACCCTTAAGCAATGTACGATTGCCAGTAACTCCTTCTCTTGAGCGGCATACCGCCTCTCGGCCCCATTCAGCTTGCAGCTCTCGAAAGCAACCGGGTGCCCTTCTTGAAGTAGTACTCCCCCGAGGGCGAAGTCTGAGGCATCAGTCTCGACCTCAAAGGGTTTTGTGACATCGGGGAGAGCCAACACCAGTTCCCTGGTTACCATCTTCTTCAACTTTTCAAACACTTCATTCTGTGATTCGGCCCAATCCCAACCTTCACACTTCTTGAGCAAGTCTGTAAGGGGAGCCACAATACCAGAATATCCTGCAATAAAACACCGGTTTTAATTAGCAAGGCCAAGGAAGGAACGGAGCTCAGAGACATTCTTCGGAGGCTGCCACTCCTTGATGGCAGAGACTTTCTTAGGATCCATGCAATCTTCCCCTTTCCTACAAAATGACCAAGGAAATTAATTTCCTCTTGTGCAAACGAACACTTTTTTGGCTTCACGAATAGGTGGTGCTCGCGTAACTTCTCGAACACAAGTCTTAAGTGTTCCAAGTGTTCGCTCATGGTCTTGATATAGATCACATTATCATCGAGGTATACCACCACGAACTTATCCAAGTACCCGTGGAAGACATAGTTCATCAAGGTGCAGAATGTTGCAGGAGCATTCGTTAGCCCAAAGGGCATCACTAACCATTCAAAAGCCCCATATCTCGTCACACAAGATGTCTTCAGCTCATCCCCTTCTGATATACGAACTTGATGGTACCCCGACCTCAAATCAAGCATCGTGAAGTACACAACATCGCCGACTTGGTCGAACAAGTCAGCAATCAACGGAATAGGATAGTGATTCCTCACCGTCAACTTGTTGAGTGCCCGATAGTCAATACACAGCCGGAGAGTCCCATCTTGCTTTTTCTGAAACAGCACCGGAGCTCCATAGGGCGCTTTGGACGGTCGGATGAATCCTCCCTTCAAGAGTCCATCCAACTGTTTTCTCAGTTCGGCCAGCTCGGGAGGTGCCATCCTGTAAGGACTATGAGCGGGTGGCACGACTCCCAGGATCAACTCGATCTGATGATCGACGGATCGACGAGGAGAGAGGACTTGGGGTAGGTCATCGGGCAAGATGTCCTTGAATCCCTCAAGCAGTCTCACTACTTCCGGAGGAGTATTCTTATCCCTACAATCTTCCTTCATCGACAAAGTAGCCAGGAACGACGGTTCACATCTTCAAAGTCCCTTCTCAAATTGCATCGACGAGAGCATCTGTCCCCGTTTACTCTCAACCTTCACATTCGACGCTTCACAAGACATGGGCTGTCATTAGACCTGTCAATTGGGTCGGGCGGATCGGGTTCAGGTCGGGTCATGTCGGGTTAGGGTCACTAGCGGGTCGGGTCATTTCGGGTTCGGGTTGAGAAATGCTTGACCCTAACCCAGTGTTGTCGGGTTCGGGTCGACCCACAGGGTCGGGTGACCCAATTTTTTTTTTTATTCGTCAATTATATAGCCAATTTATGTTTTCAAACGGTATATTTGTACACGTATACTCTAATTTATAACTTGTATTAACTACATACGTATTTTATTCACGTTTTGGAATGTATATACACCTATATGATATTTTTTATACTTTGTTTAATTATTCGATAAGTTGTACAATATAATTCCATCCATTTGAGGGTAGTTAGGAGCAAAATTTCTCATTTTGAGAGAATAAAGATGTAGAGAAAAAGTTAATGAAACACAAAAAAGGTTTTTTATGGTCTTTTAGGATAACTTAGTTGAACTTTTTATTTATGATTACAAATTGTTCTATTTTTTGGGTCAAACGGGTCGGGTTTGACCCAAAAAACACCGGGTTAATCGGGTTCGGGTCAAACCGGGTTCCGGGTCAAGAAATCAGTGCCAGGACCCTGAAAAAACGGGTCGGGTCGGGTTGGGAATTGACAGGTCTAGCTATCACCCATCAACAACAAGGAACTCAAATGTGGCATGGGCCACGCTTTAGACGTGTGGAGGAAGTCCATACCCAGTACCATCTTGAAATCATCTAGTGGAGTCACCGTAAGGTCCAATCGACCACTCCACTCCCCTATCCGAGTGAGGACTCCCTTGGAAATCCCATGGATAGGTCTTGCCGCTGAGTTTACGACCTTCATGTTGCCGCCTGCGCGGTCCAGCTTCAGTCCCAATCTCTCTGCTTCGGTGCCGGCCACGAAGTTATGGGTGGCACCGGTGTCAACCATTGCTCGAGTGCTACATCCATTGATTACTACGTCGACGTACATGAGCTCAGTCGACTTGGATTTTAGGGAGGTCTCATCACCCCTCAGGGCGCCCAGTAAATGAACAACTCCCATGTGTGGTATCTCATCCTCATCCATTTCATTGTTCCTACTTGTCTCTCCTTCGTTGGTGCCATCAGACTCCACAGACATCTTAGATAGATTCTGCAGGAGGGAACTCAAGTCTCGATGAGGGCACTCAAGTCTCGATGAGGGAACTTGGTGTGTTTGTGCGACCCTTTGCAGTTGTAGCAACTCAACTTCGACGGCCATCTTGCCGCGGATGACTCTGTCCGATTGAACGATGAGGTTGGACCTGGGGGCCGGTAAGGTACCGGTCTAGGAGATCCATTTTCAAAGTTCCCATATCTACTATTGCCACCGTTTTTAGTTACCCCCGTTGTAGTTTCGAGAGTTGTTCGAGCCTGTCTGAGAGCCAGTCGACCCTGCTCGGTTCACAATTGAACTTGGCCCTGTTGGCCCTTTCCTTGGTGGGATCTCTTTCCCTACCTGGTTGTCTAAGAGCAGTTTGGCCACGCTTATAGCAGCCGACAAGGTATCTAGTTTTTGTCTGTTCAACTCACATTGAGCCCACTCTTTCAACCCATCGATGAAGTTGAACATACGGTCCTTGTCGCTCATGTCCCTGATCTCAAGCAAGCACGCCGAGTACTCCTTCACATAGTCTCGGATGGTCCCAGTGTGCTTGATTCCCTTTAACTTCTTTCGGGCAATGAACTCAGTGTTCTCCGGGTAGAACTGGTCATTGAGTTCCTTCTTAAACTCTTCCCATGTGTCTATTTTCAGAGTTTTGGCTTCGATCTCGACATACTTCGAACGCCACCACAACTTCGCGTCATCCACTAGGTACATGACCGCGGTGTCGACCTTCTGGTCTCTTCCAGTCCACTGACTCGGAAGTATTGTTCTAGGTCGAAGACAAAGTTGTCTACTTCCTTGGAGTCTCTGGCTCCACTGTATGTTCAGGGTTGAGGGGGCTTCACCCGTCTCAACCCTGATCCATCATTACCGCTAGCGACGGCCTTGGTGATCGTAGTATACTGATCCCACAGTGATTGAATTTTATTGTACATGTGGTCAAGCTCCTCCCGTAAGCTTGCGGAGGACATCTCATGCATTTGGGCCTCCAATGCATCTATCCGGGCATCCGACCTGATCACAATTTTCTCTAGCTCTTCCATGGTCACCATGGTTTCGGATTCGAATCTAGCAACCTTTCACTGAGCGTGCTTCTCTAGCTGCACTCTGATACAAACTGTCACGGTCCGCCTTTGCAAGTCGCGGAACGTGCGGCGCGCTCTTCTCTCCTAGCGGCAAGAGTGCCAGCCGTTCACAAGGAACGTCTTTGGGGTGTTCGTGGACACAAGAGAATGAGGGAGGGACGGAGTTTGAGAGAGGATTTTGATGATGCACGCAATCAACACAGTTTAACAATAACAAGCATTGACATCAATACATCGATATGGAGGACTGCTTCCCCCATAAAGAGTCTTAAAAGGTTTATTCATTCTGACAGGAGTATACATCAAGAGTGCATAACTTTCATACTCGACATCTACTCCTAAAAGTAAAAGACTAGAAAGCTTAAAGACATGTCCAAGGGTCAATACGCAGGAAGCACCTTAGAGACATGTTACTAGACAACTAAAAGCGTAAAGACATGTCCAAAGGGTCAACACGCAGGAAGCGCCTTAGAGACATGTTAAGGAAAGTAAAGGAAAGCTGTAAATTACAAGGTGTGAAGGACGGAACCTAACACCGGGCCTGTCCTTGTAGGACCAGGCGAAAACATCCATATAGTTCTTTAGGAGTGTTACGAATTGTTCGCATTCATTAGAGGTTAAAGACAAGCCTATTTGCACGTGGTGAGGCTCATCATTAGTTGCAATATTTATTGTCTCTGTTTCTTCGACTATTGAAGTCTTTTGTTCATGTTCGATTAATGCTTTAATGATTTCTTTTGGCAGTTCCGTTATATTTTCTGAATTATTAGCAATGAGGCAATCCGAGTAAGCAAAATCGACACTCATAATATTAATAGAAGCGGATAATACATCAATGAGGTCATCAGTAATGACCTTATTAGTAAAAGGAATAGACTGGGGTGGACTACCCGACACTTCTAGGATAACAGACTCGGAATCAAACTCGGACTCGGAATCAGACTCGGAATCAAAATTGGGCCTCTCTGCAGGACCATTGCGAATCGTGAACTTGTACTTGGCTCCCTCGACTTGAGTCCACTTTGTCTCGTGCTTCCAGGTGGTGCGGTCGGGCCCGATTGGGGCCATCAGCTTGGATGGGTCGAACCCTTCATTAAAAAGCACAGTAAGGGGAAGCTTGTTTGTTGCCTCGTCGTATAGACGACGTTCTTCGCCAAATAGTAGCCCAAAGTCGTTGGGTGCCATGTCATTAGCCCAATCTTTAGTGGATTTGTCCTCGTTAGGAGGTATGGGAGCGTCTTCACCCATAGTGAAACAATCTTGAAATGCCTCGAAGCCTGGAACTAGGACTCCGTTGATCGTGTATGGTTCTGGGAATCCATAATAGGGATATGGATCGCCTTCCTGGAGAAATTGCCCATTTAGAGTTAGAGGATAAGGACCCATGCTATGTGGAACAGGCTTGTTGGCCGTGTGGGCTCTTTTCCTAGCCATTTTCTTGGATATGAAAGCTCGAATCTCTTGCCTTGTGGGCTTGTAGCCTAGCCCAAATAGATCATTTTTGGTCTTTGTGTTCCAAAAGGATTGGGCTACCTTGGGGTGAGGACCCAGAGTGGTGCCTGGAAAGTGACCTTGCTTTCTAAGTAGAGCATTCACATCGAGCGTGGGCTCTATCGTTTCTATGAAGGCTATCTTCTCGAAGCCCCATAACTCTTCATCTTGCTCATTATGCTCTATCTTTAGGACTGGAGCTTATTCTATCTGGGCTATCATGGTATCAGCACAGACTTCCAGTGTGGATCCTACTAGGTCTAGCTTTACCTTTTGGTGAAGGGTCGAGGCTACAACATTTAGCCCATGCAACCAAGGCCTTCCTAAAAGTAGCTTGAAGGTGGCTGGAATGTCAATTACGTGAAACTGGACCATTTTCTCGATTGGCCCAATATTGATATTCGTGGAAAATGTGCCTATGACGTTTCTTTTGGAATTATCATAAGCCCTTAGCCCTTGTGCGGAGTGCGCGAGATTGTTGCAGTCTATTTTGAGGTGTTTAGCGGTCCTCAAAGGGCATACATTTACAGCGGAGCCATTGTCAACTAAAGTCATGGGGACTTGTCTTTGTTGACAAATTACAGTCAGATTAAGGGCTTTGTTGTGGTGGATACCTTCAGGTGGAAGGTCCTTGTCAGAAATGGTGACGGGCGTGGATGACTTTCCTTGGACCAGGAGGTTAACCACGTCTTCAGGAGTAGCATTTGGAGAAATGGTGGTTGCATTCAAGGCTTCTAATACGGCCCTTCTATGAGTGATAGAAGTTGTCAACAATTGCCAGATGGATATGTCGGCTTTTGTCCTTTGCAATTGTCTAAGGATGTTGGTTCCATCATCTTCCTTAGTTACCTCTCTTTGGGTTGGATCCCTATTGGGGATTGTTACAGGCTCTACGGGTTGGATTGAATCCATGTAGATATTTTTGGGCCTGAACTAGCGTCCTGATTTTGTGAGGTAATTCAGAGCTTTGTCATCTTCCTCTTTCTCATCGTCAGAGATATCATACCAAGCTTTGCCATTTGCTATGTCATGGACTTGAGAAGTCAACACATCTTCAGGATTAGTATAGGGCCCATTATCCTCTTCATCACTATCCCAAAGGCCGCAAAAGTCCAGCGTGGGCCTTGGGCTTGGGTATGGTGGTATGACCTGCCCAATAGGAGTGATCAGATAGGATGGATCAAACCCTTCTTCTATATCAATGGCAAAAGAGTTCCTGAGGGGATTGTTATTGTTGCTGGGTGGCGGCGCATCCTTAGGCAATGGTATGGTGCCATTGTCGAACAAATCTTGAATTTTCTCCTTGAGAGTGTAGCACTTTTCGGTATCGTGTCCACGACCCCTGTGGTATTTGCAGAATGCGGACTCGTTCCAGTATGGCGATCTTTTCTCTATAGGTGGATCAGGGGTAGGCCCAATCGAGTGTAGATAGTCTCCTTTGACTAATTTGTCTAGGGCTTTGACATAAGGCATCCCGAGGGGAGTAAACCTTCTTGGACGCTTGTCAAAAATGGCGTTAACTTCATTTCCTCTACTTGTGGAGGTATGATTGGTATTGGTGTACTTCTTATCCTTGTAACCGCTTGTGTTATTATTGTAAGTGACCTTGTTCTTCCCTCTTTGGAGTTGGTCATCTTCAATGGCCATGCCTACTTCAGTTAGTTGGGCGTAAGTGGTTATGGGTTGAAACTTCATGTGCTCGCGGTATTCAGATGCCAAGTTCTGGACTAGCATTCTAATTTGATCCCTTTCAGATGGGCGATCGATCATTTCGGCAACCTTAGTTCTCCATCTTCTCACGAAGTTAGTGAATCCTTCTTTGTCACCTTGCTTGGTGATGTCAAATTCTCTCAATGTCATGGGAGGCAAGACATTGTCAGCATATCTCTCGAGGAACAAGGTGGATAAGTCTTCCCACTTCTGCAACTTTTGGGTGGGCAATTTGAAGAATCAGGCCCTGACAGTAGGGTCCAGAGTTTGGGGAAAGAGATGAACATATAACTCTTGCTCGATGCCTCTAAGGCCCAATGCAGTGGTAAAAGCCCTAATGTGATCTTGTGGATCATCGGTTCCTTTGAACGTGGGAACTTCAGGCATGGAAAACTTAGTGGGTAATTTTTCCTTGATGTGGGGAGCATAGCCTTCTGAATTGATGATCATGTCATTAAAGACACGACTCTTGCCTAGAACGGACTCAAGCCTATTCAGCTTAGCTTGGAGTTCTTGGACCTCTATAGTGGAGGGCTCAGTCTTATCCTCATTGGGTTTGGCCTCATCACCGTCCCTAGTAGGGGGATCCAACTTGGCGACGCGGGCTTCCATATCGGTGAATCTAGCATTTATGGCAACCAATTGGGCTAAAAGGTCATCCATCTTTTGGTCAGCGGTCCTCTCAGCATCTCCAGACATAATGGACTTAGGTGAATTAGGTGGCGAGGCTTGAGGTGACAATGGCGGTGTGCGAAGGTAATCGAGCCAAATGGGGCCCACAAACTGTGCTTGCGGTGAAGGTTCGAACGATAACTTGCGGATCAATCTCTTGTTGGACTCGTCCCTTTCCCACTTCCTAGGACCGTGATCTTTACTCCTACCAATTCTGGACACAAAAAAAAGGCCCGCTTAAGAAAATAGGAAATAAATGGAAAACTCCACAGAAGAAAGATTTTATTTTAAAAAACAAATGTGGGAAGAGAATCTAGCACTAGTTCTCAACATGGTGTTTTTTAGGAAAGACGCGATTTTATGTAAATAGCATATTCTAGTCAATGATCTTTTCGACTTTACAGAATTAAAAGAAAATGTACTCTTGACTTGCATATGGGATAAAATTTCCTAATTTAAGGAATGAAAATATACTGTTGACTCGCCTATAGAATAAAGTAAGACTCTTTTTTTTTTATTTTGTGAAAGATCATTAACGGGAATATATTATTTGCACGCAATCTAATTCATATGGAAAGGAACGTCTCCCTAATATGGTCATTAGCGTCATCGGATTCATGCATGGATTCTACTTCCTAAAAAGAAAAGATCCTATACTCTATTTGTAAACTTGACAAAACGCACAAGCAAACAAAAGGAAAACTTTCCCTGACCGGGACTCAATAAAATCCTAAGAAGGGATGTAATCCTAATATTCTATGGAAACTAATCACATAGCAAGGAAACAATCAATCACAATATAGCAAGTAAATCAATTAGCACCTTGATATGGACTATGGGACTGAATGCAATATTTTGACACAATTTATGGTTGGATAAGGTAACCCACGACCGAATGCGTTTCGTCATCTATGGGATGCATAGTAAAACTATACGTACCTTTTTACACATCTCGAATGGAAACATGTAAATGACATGGGGTGGAACACGACCATGTGCAAAGGTAATTCGGACCTAGTGCGTCACCGACCTAAGTCATAGACAATGTTCCAAAGGGTAATTCCTGTTTATGGTGTGGTGATGTCTTTCAACATCTTGCAATGATAACGCATGCAATATGAATGATATGGATGCAAGGCAAAGAAAATAAACATGTACGGTAATTGAACCAAATAGCTAAAATAAATTATTGACATGGATAGGTGTTCGAATTACACCCTCTTGTTAATTATCCCCAGTGAAGTCGCTACTGTAAGAACCCTCGCCTTTCCGGCGCCTAGATCGATGGTGTTTAGTTAGAATTAATGGTTCTTAAATAATACATCATATGCAATTTAAATTTAATTATAACGGGGAATAATAATTCGCAAGTAATGAAGTCGCCCCACCAATTTTTAAGGGAACAATTGGAAACCATCAAAAGTGCACCCAATTCCTATTGGGTATTGACTCATACCCATGGGCTAAATATTGAGTTCGGGGGTGTAGGTACGAAATAAACAAAACGAATCTCATCTAAATCGCCTGAATAAACGGCCTCTACTAAGTCTATCCATGTCAAATATTTATATATGCTATACGGTTTCATATAAATCCGATCGTCCAAGATCCTATATTAACTAGGTGAAAGACAACCAGATTACCTATGTTATCACTTTGCACAAGTTATATCCAATTTGCATGCATACTATTATCAAGACATAAACAAGAGATAAGAGCAATAATTTAACGCTCCAACCTACCACACTTTGCTAAACGGGCCAAGCATTGCACATGCACATCAATAGATTTGTTAGTAACTTCAAAGGAAGAACAATGCAAAAATATTAACTTTATGCTAAAATAAACCTAGGAGGTTGCTACATGCACGCACAAACTATAAAAAGATGCAAACTTGCATAAACTAATAAAAAGATGCAAACTTTAAATTAGGCTAATCATACATAATTAATTACAAGAACCCAAGCATGCAGATTTATTTAAACATAATCAAAAGCTAAATAAAACATGATTATAAGCAATAAACAAGAGATTTAATAAAGAATTTAGGCCCTCGAGATGGTTAACCTGGACGTTCTATTCGAATGGGACTAGTAGAACTGGAATTGCTCTTCAATCTTGGGTGCTAGGTTGGGTGCAATGACTTGCTTGAGTCTTCAAAATCTGAATTCTCTACGATTTGGGAATATTTGTGCTCTCAATGCTCTCAAAATTATAAATTGATCAACCTCTATCAAAAGAGGGTGAAAGGGAGTATTTATAGAGTTAGAGGACGCAATTAGGGGCTTAGGGCAAGAAACCCGGCGCCTAAGCTCGGCCCAGCCAGAAAACAGGCCCAGTGGCCAGCCGGAAGGCAGCTGGAGCCCAGCGGCTGCCGTGAAGGCCCCCGCTATCACGCATGTGCCGCTGGACTGACAACGTCAGCCGCTGGGCCAGGAGGCGCGCACGTTTTAATAGGGTTTTTTGACTTTTTGTGCTCAGTAAATTACGAAATTGCCCTTGGGCTGACCCAGGGGTCGGGATTGAGCGGTTTTGACCCAAATCTTCGAGACGCGATATCTCTTGATCCGGGAACCTGATTGAGGCAAGGTCAAAGGTGTTGGAATCCTTATAACAAGGGCTAGCCAAAGACTGAGGTTTCAAGGAATTTGGTCTATATTTTCGAGCAATGTCCTTTTCTACTTACGTCCATGCTAATCCATTACCATCATCATCGGGCGTTGCGGTGCCAGGGGATGAGAACCGATTAGGGTGTCTACAGCATTTTGGGCCCTCCACCTATTTCAGGTCAAATTAAGCCCAATGAATCTATTTATCCCCCAGCTGTTAGGCCTCTTAATCACCTTGTGGATTTGGGATCTTCTGAACCTCCTATCCTCGACCCTTTGGTTTCTGACCCGCCCATTAACCACACACCATCCAACCCAGTTCAAACCACAATTAAAACCACAGAAACCCTAAACCACAACCCACCCCCTCAATCTAACTCGTCTCTCTCCACCCCCCCTTCTCTCTTTAACCATGGAACCCTACCCTTCACCCCCGGAATCTCCTCCTCCTCAGGGAATGAAAATCAACATCTCTCCTCCCACATCACCACAAAAGCGAACCATCTCACCTCCGTCACTCCCACCAACACTCCTTCGTCCCCCAAATTGCTCTCGAATTGTGGAGAGAGAACTGATCCCATTCACGATCTACCCGTTTCTCCATCGGTCGGATTTCAATCCTCTCAGCTTGACTTACGGTATACCCATTCAGGGGTCTCTAATCCAGATCCACCCAGCCACCTTCAGACATCATCTCCTCCTTCCTCTCTCAGTCCAAGATACCCCTTGGATGGATCTAAAAATGAGATCCCCAGACGAATTACTGAGACCAGCTCATGTCCCGAGCCTCGAAGATCTGGGCAGGCTCCCCCCAACCCTGGTTGTGTTCCTCAAATGGTGGTGTCGCCAACAAGAAAAGGGCCAGGAGACAGGCCAAATTCTCCTCAAGGAGCTGATCTCGGTCCTGGACCCCCCACCACTATTCCCAAGAGTAATCGAGACACGTCCACTTCCAGCACATGTGGTCAAGAGAAGCATGATGACCTACGCCAATGCCATACAAGTCTTCAATCTCGAAGGGAAAGCCAAGGAACTGAGCATATCCATTCTCAGGGTAACAAAGTACATAACAGTGGAAAAAACACTTCACTTGATCAGGATAAAGGCAGAACGAAGGTTCTCTCACATCCCAAGGACCAACTTGTTGGTGGACAACCTGGATCTGGCACCAGAAAGAGTCAAAGAAGGACTAAGCCCTCCTCCAAACTTATTCCATAATGTGTCGATAATCTCTTGGAATGTCAAGGTTATAGCCCGCCCATCTTTTCGTCTCAATTTCATGGAACTGTATAATTATTACCACCCAGATATGTTCATCCTTACTGAAACTAGGCCAGTAGAGCCAACACGGTTGAAGTGGTCCGGAACCTGCCTTTTGACAATTGGGTCTTGGTTGAGCCTGAAGGCTTCTCGGGGGGCATTATGGTCCTCTGGAACTCACTCGTGAGTTTTGATGTGGTAACTCAGAATAAGTAGGGGATTCATGGCATTGTTCAGGTGAGCAACTCAAATACCCCCCTCCCCACTTTTTTTATATCTGCTATTTATGGTAGCCCTGACTTTGCTATTAAACAAATGCTTTGGTCTGATTTGTGTGATATTGCCAGCACTATCAATTTACCTTGGCTAGCTATTGGTGACTTTATTGATCTCCTGTATAAAGAGGAAAAATTTGGAGGTAACCTACAAAAAAAAAAAAAGAAATATGCTTAAATTTCATGACTGCCTTAGGAGTTGCAATCTAGTTGACCTGGGGTTTGTTGGTCAGAAATTCACTTGGACCAACAAAAGAAAGATTGGTCTCATCTTTGAAAGGCTCGATCGAGCTTTAGCCAATGTCAGTTGGATTGATAATTTCCCTCGCAACTCACTCACTCATCTCCCTCTCCTCTCCTCGGATCACTGCCTCATTCTCCTCAAAATGGATGCCACTCGTTTACCTAAAGGCCATGGACCCTTTAGATTCCAGCCTATGTGGATGTTGGAGCCTGCCTTTGATAACCTGGTAAATGATGATTGGGTTCAAATTGACTTGCCTTTGCATAAAAAAATTTCACACTTTGCTTTGGCGGCAGATAATTGGAATAAACATGTGTTTGGCAATCTCTTCAAAAGGAAAAGGAATTTATATGCTAGGTTGGATGGAGTGCAAAAAAATCTGTGTGATTATCCCTTATATGCGCATTTGCATGACCTGAATGATGTGCTAACTGATCAGTTGAATGCTCTTTTAGACCAGGAAGAAATTTTTTGGATGTTTAAAAGCTAGATTTAATTGGATAATGGATGGGACAGAAATACTGTGTTTTTTCATAACACAGTAAAAATCAGAAGGAATAAATGGAAAATTACCAGTTTATTTGATGAGGTGGGAAATGAATTATGTGACTCCACTGCTATCTCTAGTCATATTGTTCACTTTTATGAAAATCTGTTCACCACTGATTTGTGTGCTGCACCCTGTCTGGATAGTGAGAATTTTAATGCTGGAAATATTTGCATTCAGCTTGTTGGTATCCCTACTCCATAAGAAATAAAAGAAGCAATTTTTGGCTTAGGGCCCTTAAAAGCCCCAAGGCCAGATGGTCTACATGCTACATTTTTTCAAAGGAATTGCGAAAAAACCAGTACTGATATTGTGCCATTTATGCAAAATGTTTTCTCTGTTAAGTCCTTTCCCGAGGAATTGAACCACTTCCCGATCAGTCTTATTCCTAAGGTGGAGAAGTCTACCTTAATCAAGCAATTTAGACCTATAGGCCTTTGCAATACTATATATAAGTGCATCATAAAGATTTTAGTTGCTAGATTGAGACCTTTTCTTGCATGAATGGATTTCTCCCAATCAAAATAGTTTCATCCCAGGGAGGGGATCTGACATAAATGTCATTGTGGCTAATGAGATTTCGCACTCTGTGCATAAGCAAAAAGGAAAAAAGGGCTTTTTTGCACTTAAGATAGATCTAGAGAAAGCCTATGAGAGGCTTGAATGGAGTTTCACTAAAAATTGTCTACATATCTTTAACTTTGATCAGGACTCCATTTCTCTTATCATGCATTGCATCACCACCACTTTAGCCTCTGTTATTGTCAATGGGAATATGACATAATGGTTCAAGCCCTCAAGGCATATCAGACAAGGTGACCCTTTATTACCTTATATCTTCATCTTATGTATGGAGATGTTATCCAGACTTATCAATGATAGTTGCACAAATTCCAAGTGGAAACCTTTCCTGGTTGGCAAAAACAAACTGCCCATCTCTCATCTTCTTTTTGCAGATGATTTACTGGTCTTTAGGAAAGCTGATCAGAAAACTTTTAAGTGTGTGATGGATACCCTGGACAGCTTCTGTGAGGCCTCAGATCAGAAAGTGAACTGTGACAAAAGCAAGATATATTTCCCACCTAACACTAAGTCTGACTGCATTGAGTTTGCCACCAAAGCCCTTGGTCTTACCCCCAGCAAAGACCTTGGGACTTACTTGGGGTTTCCTCTTTCCCCTCACAGACCTAGGAAAAATCATGTGGATCTCATTGTGCAAACGGTGAAAAATAAGCAGACTAACTGTAAATCTAAATGTCTTAATAAGGCTGACAGAGTGTGTCTTATTAATGCTGCTCTTAATTCTGTTCCCAATTACTAAATGCATAATATGTTGCTTCCTGCTGCCATTCTAGATGATTTGGATAAGACCATTGTCAACTTTTTGTGGGGTGATGAAGATGATAAGAAGAAAATTCATCTAATTAATAAGGACCTTGTGTTTAAACCTATAAGTAGAGGTGGGCTTGGCATTAGGAGCAACAAGATCATGAATCTTGCGCATGTCTAAGCTTAACTGGAAGCTTTGGAGGGATGAACATAATCTGGCTCATGAGGTTCTTGTGAGCAAATACCTTTGCAAGAGAGACTGTCCTGTAGATTTCAGGAAAGGTTCACATATTTGGCAAAATTTTGCTAAAGGTTGGGACCTATATAAAGATAATTGTATGTGGGTGACTGGGAATGGGAGAGACATCAGTCTCTGGGAAGACAATCTGGCTAGGTTGTGGTTCTCTTAGATTCATTCTGTCAGGACCCTTGATTGAGCATGAATGTAGCCTAACTGTTAGTGATTGCCTGGTTAATTTGCATTGGAATCTTTCCTGCATCCACTATGAGTTGCCTGAGTTTATTAGAACTGCCATAACTACTATCCCCATTCCTGCAACTGGTTGTTCTGATTTTCCTGTGTGTCTTCTTGTTGATAATGGCAAGTTCAATTCTGGCCATGCATATGATATCCTGTGTGGAAAAGGGCATAATGACACTGATATTACTTGGATCTGGAAGGTTAAAACCCTACCTAAGATTCATTTCTTTTTGTGGATTTCTTGGTATGATAGGCATGCACACAGTGCATCTTTAGCAACTATTGATATGTTGACAGATTTTGTTTGCACTGTTTGCAACCTTGGTATTGAAAATACTCTTCACATTCTAAGAGATTGCCCTAACACAATGTTAATGTGGAAAATTTTTGAACTCACTGATACCTTTTTCACTAAGGATTTAAAGGCCTGGCTCCACTCCAATCTCACATCCACTGAAACCTTCAACTCACTATCCTAGCCAACTCTCTTCTCTTTCATTATTTGGAATTGTTGGAAAAAAAGAAATGACTTCATCTCTAAAAACACTTGTATACCTGCTGACGTTTGGCTAAAGAACATCAAAGCCAAAGTTTGGGAGTACTGGGCCTTTCATCAAAGAACCCAGGGAACCAGGAAACCAAAGGATTTGGTTTTAATTGCTTGGAAATCACCCCCCAGGATGGCTTAAACTAAATACTGATGCTACAACAATTGCTGGCATATTGCGTGATGATACAGGAAGTTGGAAGCAGGGATATTGTATGAAGATCAGGGATGTTGATGTGCTTACAGCAGAATTGTTGGCTATCCGAGAGGCATTAATGCTCATTTTAGAGAGATGTTGGGACAACATCATTATCTGCTCTGACTCATAAAGGGCTGTTAAGATACTGAAGGAGAAGGATACTAACAAACATCAACTTCCCAACATTGTTATGGAATGCAGGGCACTGATTTCGCGCTTGGAGCAGAAGACGATCCACCATGTATTTAGAGAGGAGAACAAAGTAGCGGATGTGTTGACTAAAGATGCAATGAAGAGTACTATGGATTGTAATATATTGGATACTTTTGATGTAGTTCCACCTGTTTGTAGGGACTTGTACTATGTAGATTGTAGGGGAACTCCTTACCCCCAGACTTGTTTCGACTTAACTTTATTTAATTAGCTCATTTTCAGCAAAAAAAAAAAAGTTGAAAAAATGCCTCTGGAGAACTTTCGACTTCTCAAATCTCAAGGTCAATGTCATTGCAAACCAAGTTTTAAGTTTAATCTATCCTATCAGCGGAACTATGAATTACTCCCTCCGTTTCACCAAGATGTTTACACTTTATTTTTCAAGGTCAAAGTTCACAAACTTTGACCATGAATTAGTGAAAAAATACAAAGATTTATAATGTAAAAATGCTATTGTTAGATTCATTTTAAAGAATACTTTTGAAAAATTATAATTTTATAATTTATATATGCATATAATTACTACAATCTACGGTCAAAGTGGTGCATTGGAGACCGTGAAAAAGCAAATGTAAACATATTCATAAAACGGAGGGAGTATTATTTTTTGATCAAAATCGGAGTCATGAATTGCAATAACTTTCTATTTTGTTGTATTTTGGTGAAATGTTACAGACATCGATAAATATGGGTGTGATCTAGTGGTTTGAAACTTACTCCTAAAAATCTAAGAGGTGTTGGCTCACCTCTAAACAAGTTGCAACTTGTATATCAGCTCATGGATTCAAACTTCATGGGGAGCACCTACACGAATTAATTTGTGTAATACCCGAGGCCGTGCGTTAGGAGGTGCCCTTTAGCCACGCCCAAAGAGGAAGAAAGTTTCTCTTTGCCAAACCAAAAATAAAAATTACTCCTAAAAGGTTTGGTATGGCAAGATCATGGTTTCGAATCTTCATTCCCCCATGTCTTGTACCTGCTGACTTGTAGTAACTATACTGACTCCTTGTTGATGCTATGTTGACAAGACCAGTGTTTGCGCTAATTATTCAGTTAGTCTGATATATTCGCGGTTTAACATAAGAATCTGAACATACGTAGCCGGAAGTACATTAATTACTATTCAATTGTACCCTCTTTTTGACGAGCAAAAACACACACAAAAAAAAACAAAAATAAAAAAGAATTTGGTGTGTTCTCGGCTTCTCGCTGAAGAATAATAATGGACTGGCCCCAATAAGCAAAAGCCCAGTTCCCAACTTATAAAAGAGCCGTGTTGGACTTTTGATTTTATTTTCTATTGGGTCTATAATCGGTTGCTCAAATTGAAATTCATTTAAAGAGAAATAACCATGCCCAATAGTTTTCAGGCCTAGTACTGGCTAGTAAAGCCCATCATTTTCGGATGGATCGGATTAGGTAGTTAAAGGTCCCCAAATCCCACCACCCCAAACCAATTTGGTCAAGGTTCAAATGTTGACACCCCCATATTTCCATATGTCTATATTTCTTTATTTTCACATGAGGTCGCCTTAAAGTGAGGCGCTTCAAACAAGTATGACATTATGCTGATATCAAGTTAGGCTTTAGAGATGGGCTCATGTTGATGCAACCTCATATAAGACTCATATTTGTATAGTTACAACTTACAAGGGCTAATAGCCCGCAATTCACATGCAGAGAGCAAGCCAATCCATCTAAGATGGGTTGACAGTCTCAAACGGATGACCAGACCTCCATGCAGAGAATGATAGAGAAAAATTGTCCGTTTCCCTACATGAATGAGAATTTAAATCTATGACCCCCGGATTACAAAGGATGGGACACTACCACTTGTGCTCCCACCTCACCCTTCCCCCATATTTCCAATTATTTCCATCAACCATATGAAAATATGAGAATACTAAACTTTAAACTTGGGACATCTAAATTGGAAAGTGAAAATATAACCATTGAGACAAATGCCTCTTGATTAATTTGGATGAGTGTGTATGACTACCAAAATGCCTTTCTTTCTTTCCTTTTTTTCCGATTGAGACACACTAACAAAATATTTTAATTAATCATATTATTGCAGAGTTTAACGGTTTGAGGTAATCTTATTTTCGGGGTGTTTACAGTTTATTTAGAGTATTGTATACGTAGTGATTCAGATAGTCTTATTTTTGGTTTATTTTTATTGAATTTAAATGAAATGAACTGAATTGAAGTAAATTGATCCAGGAAAAAAAAGAGTATTAAGTTAAATTGACATGAAATTACATTGATCTGAAAATGAACAGATATACAATATTATTTGAATTGATTGAATTTAATTGTTGGGAAATAGAAATAAATTGTTGGGAAATTGATGAATTGAATTTTTTTCAATGGGAGACTTGAATTGTTGGGAATTGAAATGAAGAGATATTGAATTGATGGGAAATTGAATTGATCAAACTTGAATGCATAAGTTGAAAAGAGAATAGATAGCATAGCCTAGTTGGGAAATGTGATTAGTGGGCTTGGATTTTGTCATTAATTTGAAAGCTTACCACCACTAATAACACTACCTAACATTTTATACTCCACAACATATCATATGGAGCTAAAAAAGCACCACATAGTGACCTAAGCCCCATCATAAGATTACTACATCATCAATTTTCTAATGAGTCAAATCATTTCAAAACCAAATTTAACATGAATATTTAAGCCCTAGCCAAACACCAACTTGCAATCAAAAATAGTACTAATGAGTACTTTCTAATGATCTTGACTAATAGCTCTAGATCTTTGAATATTGATGAGAAATAGAATCCCCATGAAATAATTACAAAATGTCTAATCAAATAATATCAACATATGTCATGTGTGATGTGGGACATAAATAGATCACACATTACCAGCAAAAACAAGTTACTAGTATTAGCCTTGGTCAAAAAAAACAAAAAAAAGTTACTAGTATTAGCCAAAATGAACCCAACATTGTAGGAGAAAAACCTCCCTTTCTTTCTTTAATCGGTAAGCCAAATACAATCAGCTTAACGCCAACAAAAGCCCGCCTTCCACAAGAGAGAGAGAGAGAGAGGAGTCTCTTTATCACTCTCTTGGCTATATATAGTACCCCCAATCTTTAATTTCAAGCCGTTCGAGTTTCTCACATTATCTTCCGCTCTTTTATTTCCTCTTCAACCTTGATACGCGTCCAATTTCCGACCTTTAAGGTAAGATTTGAAATGGGTTTTCCATTTTAGTTCTGTAATTTCATCTGGGTTTTTCTGGGTTCTCTGAATT
The DNA here is from genome assembly GCA_038025085.1 of Tetragonia tetragonoides. Taxonomy (NCBI): domain Eukaryota; kingdom Viridiplantae; phylum Streptophyta; class Magnoliopsida; order Caryophyllales; family Aizoaceae; genus Tetragonia; species Tetragonia tetragonoides. The sequence continues at coordinate 10,159,868 of CM076143.1, forward strand.
AGTTCATCAATTGGTTCAGTTTTGTGATTTCTTGTTGTTCTTTGTTCATCAATCGTGCCCTATATATCATTTCCTGCGATTATTTATTTATTTATTTGAAGGATTATAGCGGTAATTTCGTTTTCATTGCGGTAGATCTGGAACCCTTTGGATATCGCTAAATCCCTTTTCAATATTGTAGTGAAATTGGTCGAAGAGAATTAATTTTATTTATGTCAATTATAATCTGTTAATATTTCTGCTTTTGTTAATAAACTAGTATTAAGCAATTGTTTAATCTTTGATGTATTGTAATATTGGGGAATGGGTTGGTAATGGTTGGCTATCTTGGCTTCTTTATTCCTTTTTTTTTTTTTTTTTTTTTTTATGCCAAAAAATTATAATTTGTGGCTTCTTTTTTCATTTTATGCCTGTTCTATTCCGAGCATATTCTGACATCATTGCTTCACTCATCTGTTACTGTTACTGTTCTATTACATCGACTTTCCTTTTTGTAAGCTATTCTCACCAAGAATTTACATTTACGTGCAATAAGTTGAATTATGCTAGGTTGAAGTACATGTAATGATATGAATAAATGCTAGGTTGATTTTGTGTGTGTTGCAGTCATATTGATTTTCTTGAATATTGGGATATAATTGAAGTCTGAAATATGCTATTTTGCTGATATAGAATGGGGAATAATGATGGAGTTGATTATGGTGCTTACACCTATGACAAACTTGAGAGGGAGCTGTACTGGCCTTCAGAAAAGCTGAGGATTTCGATCACTGGTGCCGGTGGTTTCATTGGCTCCCATATTGCTCGGCGTCTGAAAACTGAAGGCCACTATGTTATTGCTTCGGACTGGAAGAAGAATGAGCACATGACTGAGGACATGTTTTGCAATGAATTCCATCTTGTTGATCTTAGGGTGATGGAAAATTGCTTGAAAGTCACTAAGGATGTTGATCATGTGTTTAACCTTGCTGCGGATATGGGTGGCATGGGTTTCATCCAGTCCAACCACTCTGTTATTATGTACAACAACACAATGATCAGCTTTAACATGCTCGAGGCTGCCAGGGTCAATGGTGTTAAAAGGTTCGAGTTTTATTCATGTGATTCAATGTGAACCATGTACCAAATATTTCCTTATAGAATACAGGAAGAAAATTTTCTTGATTCATTGGTCTTCTCTTTCTTCATTGAATGGGATTGAAGTTGACTGCCATTTTAATCTCCTTTTGCAGGTTCTTTTATGCCTCAAGTGCGTGCATTTATCCTGAATTTAAGCAGTTGGAAACTACCAATGTAAGCCTTAAGGAGGCTGATGCCTGGCCAGCAGAGGTATGATACATTCTGGTACTTGACCATTTCATATGTTCAAACAGTGAGGCTTTTACTATTCAAACGTATATTAACCGTTCTTCTTTTTTTACATGTACTTTAGCCCCAAGATGCTTATGGTTTGGAGAAACTTGCTACTGAGGAGTTGTGCAAGCATTACACCAAAGATTTTGGAATTGAATGCCGAATTGGAAGGTTCCACAACATTTATGGTCCTTTTGGAACCTGGAAAGGTATCATCTCAATTACTTTGCTTGTTCTCGGTTGAGTTTTGGTCAACTATAGAAGTCGGTAACTATGTTGCTTCGCCATGAGGCAATCTAAATTTAATTCCCTAATCTTTCAGTTATAGACTTTGGTCTATCTGCTGGTTATTACATTCACCATTTTCTTTCTGACCCATGTTTCTACCATGTTATAGGTGGTAGGGAGAAGGCTCCAGCTGCTTTTTGTAGGAAAGCTCTTACTTCGGCTGATAAATTTGAGATGTGGGGAGATGGATTGCAGACTCGATCTTTCACCTTTATCGATGAATGTGTGGAAGGTGTGCTTAGGTGAGTGCTGTCTAGGTTCAATGAACTCAAATGCTAAACTAAGTCTTTGTATGTTGCTTGTGAGATGTCGAACCCTTAAAACATTGTGGACCAAGTCAAATAGGCTGTGTGAATTCTTCCTTGCATTTATGCCTTGAATGGTGTTTATAGATATTATCAGAACCTAAATTACCCTTGGATTTGTTGTTAGAAGTTCTTGTTTTGGCTAACATAGCAGAAGAAAACAGTTACTAGTAAGCTGCATCAGAAGTTTTTAGATTTTATGAGATTGCGGTGACACGAAAGTGATAGATTATGCTGACTTCGCTTTTGCAGTAGGCTTAGTGCAACAAGGTTATGTTTGGTAGAGTAATAGTGACCTTTTCCTTCTGTTAAATGAGCTTTTCCTATTTTTCAGATTGACCAAGTCGGACTTCCTGGAGCCAGTAAACATTGGAAGTGATGAGATGGTCAGTATGAATGAGATGGCTGAGATTGTTTTAAGCTTTGAGGACAAGAAGCTTCCTATCCAACATATTCCCGGCCCAGAGGGTGTCCGTGGTCGTAACTCAGACAACACACTGATAAAGGAGAAACTTGGTTGGGCCCCAACCATGAGATTGAAGGTAAGCTGTAGACTTTTAACCAACCTCTAAGGTGGTTCTAGTAATTGCTCCTTTAAATCCCATTCGCCAGTACTAGTATGAGAAGCCTATACTAAACCTCATCCTCTTATCTCACTACTTCTGTAGGATGGGCTGAGGTTTACATATTTCTGGATCAAGGATCAGATTGAGAAAGAAAAGACTAAAGGGGTGGATCTGTCGGTTTATGGTTCATCTAAGGTGGTTGGCACCCAAGCTCCGGTTCAGCTGGGTTCACTACGCGCTGCTGATGGCAAGGAATGATGCATGACACTTGCTAAACATAATGTTATTTCACAGCTTATACAGGGTGGTGGCCTTTGTTTTATTGGTAGTCCTACAATGTTGTTTTTACTGCTAGGAATGATTTTTTGGTTACTGCTATATATCTGAGATGTGCATTTTGACAGAAGAATGCTTTGCTCTCGCATTTTAATGCAATATAACCTGGTAATATAGTCCTGCTCCAATTCGAGATTAAGCAAAGAAGTGCATTATTTTTTTTTCCCTTGGCAGCTTTATTGTTCAAATCTTACGCACAGGACTATTGAAACTTTGAAAGCATCTACAGTTTCAACACCCCTATTTAAAAAAGAATCACACATTTGTTGTTGTATTTGTTTTTTTCATTTATATTTTTGAGTGTGGTGTGATATTGCATTCTACACTCCTTTTATTCCATAGATACCAAATTAACAAGGTTCAATAAACAGAGTACTGCTTATTCATTGTAGTCATTAGTCTCATTTTCCTGAATGAATAGGAGTTGAAATAAAAGCAATTAAACCCGAGTAGAATTGGTACTTCTTGTAGGGACTGTGAGTCTGGGACTGAATGACATCAACTTGCAGTAGCCAGTTATGGACTTATGGACATGAAAAAAAAAAAAAAAAAAAAAAAAAAAAAAAAAAAAAAAAAAAAGCTTACGGACATGAAAAAAAAAAAAAAAAAAAAGAGTAGGGCGTTGGGTCATTGAACACAAGAATATTCACGTGCAAATTGTGGAAGATCCTTTTTGGATACCACCGGTGATAGCAAACCTTCATGTTCATGTTCATTAGCTTCAATTTTTTTTTTCTCAACAAGGTGGGGGTGAATGACGATTGAGACACGTTCTACAACGTTATGTTCAGACTCTCGTGTTTAACAACGAATATATCAGGCTAACTGAACAATCAACATAAGCACTAGCTCCTGATAGACAATGTAATTATTTGGAAATTCTTGTAAATACTTTATAGTTTCCTAGCTAGACTGTCGGGTAGGGAGAGGATTGAGTTGGATAAGCCAGCGGAGGTGGAGGGGGGTAGGCTGCGGGAGGGGACAGGGTGGGGTAGGCAGCGGGAGGGGACGGGTAGGGGTAGGGGTAGGGAGGTTGGGTTTGGGAATAAAGGACCATGGAGGAGGAGGAGTGGTCAGTATGGCAGGGTTGACTTTTTGGAGTTTTAGCAAGACGTTGTTCCTCTAAAAGGAGCATGGATCGGCATTGGAGGAAAGTGGGGAACGGTTTGTGGTGCTGTATGACATTAAAGATGTTCTAAAAATTATCGTTCAAGCCATTAATGGTATGGCTAACAATTTGACGTTCGGGAACAGGGCGATCAATGTTTTCAAGCAAATCGGTGATGGTTTTGATTCTATGGTAGTAGTCATGAACGGACATGTCACCCTGGTCTATATTAATAAGTTCATTTTCCAGTTGAAGGGCTCGGGCATCTTTGTTATCATGGAACAATTGTTCAAGGGTAAGCCAAAGAGTTCGGGCCGTAACTTTTGTTTTCAGGACAAGGGTAAGCAAACTAGGTGTTATTGTGTCATAGATCCAAAGTTTGACAAATCCATCAACCTTTTTTCATTCAATATCATTAGGTCCCGAGGCCACAGAGGTTCCATCTATATGTCCTAAAACACCAAAACTCAAGCAATGAGTCTCAAACAATTCCCTCCAAGCATCATAATTAAGCTGAGCCAAGTCAAGGGTTAAGGAAATATAAGTTTTAATGTTGTGAATTCCATAAAGCCGTTCAGTAGGTGGTCCAGGTGGAGGGGGATTGGGAGGCGGGTTAGGTGGTGGTTGTTTATCTTGGTCATCAACAGCCATAGCAACAATAATAAAACAAATAAACAAAGCAAGAAGCTAATCAATAGAAGAATGAAAGGAAGAGTGACACGAGGAAGAAGTACCACAAGGAGGCGAGAGAAGGGCACGGCTGGAGGCCGTGGGGGTTGATGGAGGTGCGCTGGCGGAAGCGGTTGGCTGAAGAGGAGGACGGTCTGACGGAGCAGTGCAGGACCGACGGTGGACGATGGCGATGGCGATGGCGGTCGGCTGATCGAGCAGCGGACGACCGAGTAAGGCTGTGCTAGGGTTTATTTTTGAGAGAGAGGTAGGGTTTGAGAAGTAGGCTCTGATACCATATTGTTTAGTAAATTCCCCTTGAGGGTTTACTGTATATTATTTCCAATATATACTGAGGGATTACACATAGGTTACAAAGATAATGGGCTTAGATACAAACCTAAGCTAGCTAGGAAACTATAAAGTATTTACAATAATTTCCTAATAATTACATTATCTGTTTCCAATATATACTGAGGGATTACACACAGGTTACAAAGATAATGGGCTTAGATACTGCTCCAACTGGCTCACCCGCGGCCCACCTGGCCCAAGCTCAGGCCGCCAGCCCCGCGGCACCCGGTCCAGTCATCGCCCCTCCATGGACCTGGTTTGCCTCGGCGCCGGCTTCCGCCTACTCCACCAACGTGGAGCCTACTTCCTTGCCGCATCTCTTCAACACCTTGTCTCTTTAGGATCCCGGCCAAGCCGGGTGGTACATGGATACAGGTGCAACTGCGCACTTGACGTCCCAACCATTTATGCTTAGTACTGTTTTTAATTTGAGCATGGCTAATTCTTGTGACATGTACGGGCAACTCTTATATCCCCTCCACTTCCCGTCCTCTCCACCTACAAAATATCTTTGTCGCCCCCCACATCATTAAAAACCTTGTGTCTGTGCGTCGTTTCATTAACGATAATTGGTGTGCCGTTGAATTTGACCCTTTTGGCTTTTCTGTGAAGGACTTCCTGACGAAGCACCACCTCCTCCGATGTGATAGCACAGGGGACCTCTATCCAGTCACAAACAACTCTTCCACCACCACATCTCCCACAGCTCTCCTCAGCCTTAGCCGGTCCACATGGCACCAGCGTCTGGGGCATCCTGGCGACTCTATCATTCACTCCTTAGCTAAAAACGGTTTTATTGAGTGTAACAAAGACAATGTTTCTTTTCTCTGTCATGCGTGTCAATTAGGCAAACATGTTAGACTTCCCTTTTATTTCTCTATGACTGTGGTTCACTCCCCTTTTGACATTGTTCACTCCGATATTTGGACCTCCCCCATTCCCAGTGTTAGCGTTATTCGCTATTATGTTATTTTCTTAGACCATTATTCGCAATTTTTATGGGTTTATCCTCTCCTTCGAAAAAGTGAAGCGTTCTCTACATTCCTTCATTTTCGTGCTTATGTTCATACCCAGTTTAATTGTGAAATAAAGGCCTTCTAATGTGACCATGGGGGAGAATTCGATAACACACCACTATTAAAACTGTTCGACACCCATGGTATGGTTATCCGTTTTTCTTGTCCGCGAACCTCTCAACAAAATGGGAAATCGGAACGCATGATCCGCACTATTAACAATATTGTGCGCACTCTCCTTTTTCAAGCCAACATTCATCCCACCTATTGGGTTGAAACCCTCTATATAGCCGCCCAACTTCTTAACCTACTACCCTCCACCGCCATCTCAAATCAAACTCCCTTCACTCGCCTCTTTCAAAACCCCCCTCCTATACTCACTTACGGGTCTTCTGGTGCCTTTGCTATCCCAATCTCTCATCCTCCACACCACATAAATTAGCTCCCCGATCTACTCCCTGCGTGTTCCTCGGCTATCCCTCTAATCACCGAGGTTACCGTTGCCTTGATCTCGCCTCTCGCAAAATCATCATATCCCGCCACGTGATATTTGATGAAACCACTTTCCCTTTCTCCACTTTCACCCCTCCCACTCCATCCTCCTATGAGTTCCTAGACGACCTGGACCCTTCCCCTCTCTCGCACATTCTTCTTGACCCTCCACGGGCTAGTCCTCACACCCATCCCACCCTCCCCCCACCCCGCAAACCCCCCTCCCCCCGCCCCCCCGAGCTCTCCCGCCACGACTACTCCCTCTCCCGCCGTGGTCACTTCACCTCTGGGGGTGGCCCCCCTACCCCGTCTCCCACGGCCTCCCCCACCGACCCTCACACTCCGTCCCCCCCCCCCCCCACCTCTACCCCCAACTCCCACTCAACACCTTATGACCACTCGCAGCCAACTCGGTGTCTTCAAGCCAAAGAAAATTTTGGACCTCCATGTCTCTACCTCCTCCTCCCCCTCTCCTTCTCCTTTTCCCAACTCTCATGTCCAGGCTCTAAAGGACCAACACTGGCGGGCTGCTATGCAGTCTGAATATGAGGCTCTTATTAAAAATAATACTTGGGATTTGGTACCCGTCCCAGGGGTCAATGTGGTTTGATCAATGTGGCTGTATAAGCACAACTTCAACTCCGATGGGTCCCTAGAGCACCACAAGGCTCGTGTGGTTGCTAATGAAAAATCCCAACGCCTTGGTATTGATTGTGATGAGACCTTCAGTCCTGTGGTCAAGCCTGCTACCATCCGGACTGTCCTCCGTTTGGCCTTGTCTCGAGCCTGGCCCATTCACCAGCTCAATGTCAAGAATGTCTTTCTCCATGGGAATCTCCATGAGACAGTATTTATGCATCAGCCCCCTGGATTTCATGATTCTGTTCATCCTGACTACGTCTGTAGGTTACGCAAATCTCTATATGGATTGAAACAAGCCCCTCGGGCTTGGTACCAACAGTTTGCGGAATACATGGGCCGTATTGGATTCAGCAACAGCAAATCTGATACCTCTCTCTTTGTATACAGGCAGGGTGATAATGTTGCCTTTCTCCTCTTATATGTTGATGACATTGTCCTTACAGCTTCCTCTGATGCTCTCCTTCGGCAGATCATTACATTTCTCAGCACCGAGTTTGCCATGTCTGACATTGGTCCTCTTCACTATTTCCTTGGCATCACGGAAACTCGCAACAACGTTGGGTTGTTCCTCTCTTAGCAGAGGTATGCTCTTAAGATCCTTGAGCGTGCTCATATGTCCGACCGTAAGCCCTGCATCACTTCTGTTGACACCTAGTCCAAGCTTGGTCCCGATGGCCCTGCAGTAGCCGATCCTTCCTTATTTCGCAACTTAGCTGGGGCCTGCAATACCTCACATTCACTCGCCCAGACATCTCATATAGGGTGCAGCAGATTTGCCTATACATGCATGATCCTCATGAGCCTCATTTCCATGCTCTCAAGCGCATCCTGCGCTACATACAGGGCACTCCGGATTATGGTTTGCAGCTATACCCGTTCGCCACTACCGGGCTCACCGCTTATTCAGATGCCGACTGGGGAGGATGCCCGGATTCGCGTCGGTCCACTTCCGGGTACTGTGTCTTCTTGGGTGACAATCTCATCTCCTGGTCCTCAAAACGCCAGGGTATTGTCTCCCGCTCCAGTGCCGAGGCCGAGTACCATGGCATTGCCAATGCTGTGGCCGAGACCTGCTGGCTCCCCGCAACCTCCTTGTCGAACTCCAATGTCCTCTCGCCCGTGCTACCATGGTTTAATGTGACAACGTTAGTGCAGTCTACCTCTCCACTAACCCTGTTCAGCACCAGCGCACCAAACACATTGTGATTGACATACATTTTGTTCGCGAGAAGGTGGCTATTGGTCATATTCGGGTTCTTCATGTGCCCTCTAGCTCTCAGTACACTGACATCTTTACTAGGGGCCTCCCTTCCTCGTTGTTTAATGACTTTCGCTCCATCCTGAGCGTTCGTCATTCTCCCGCTCAGACTGTGGGGGTGTGATAGATAATGTAATTATTAGGAAATCTGTCACGCCCCGTACGTCGGGTAAAAGATGTGACAGATGGCAACTCGGCTACGATATCTCCGTAGATGAGCTAAGCCTTTCTTACAAACTAATATCAAACATACTCACACAACAGATAAGAAAAATACAGAATTAAAAACCATTATCCTCTAATTGACACAAGGCCATTATTAAAAGGAAACACACAGACTAAATACTGAAAGAACAAATTTTCTATTCCGGTCCAGGGTCCCTAAGATCTCACACTCCCATGTACCCCTCGTTGAAAAGGACTTCAGTGGTACTTGAAAATATTATATATAAAAGGGTGAGCTCAACAGCCCAGTAAGTAATTTAACCCAATCCGGCCGGATCAAGCAAGTTTCAAAGTGCAGGAAGTTAATCCAAATACAATAAAATAATGATAAATCTCCAATCTTAGTAAAAGGTGTGGGCAGATGTAATTCAAGTCCGTTAGTGTGCCAGATATTCCCGTAGGAATCCAAATTCAATACTCCCATTTAATCCCTGGGAAGGGCCAGATATGGACGTCTCCATAAGTTCAGATAACAGTCATAGTTCCCGTTTAATCCCTGGGAAGGGCCAGATATGAATGTTCCCATAAGTTCAAATATCACAGATAATTCCCGTTTAATCCCTGGGAAGGGCCAGATATGAGTGTCCCCATAAGTTTAAATATCACACATAGTTCGAGAATACAACTAGCCCACAAAATAATAGTTCAATTCGATGTTCACAAATTCTCTTTAAAATAATCATAAAACAATACTTTTCATTTTCACAAGGTTCAGTAATCAAATATTCGTAATAGTCATGCTTGATCCAATTTTCTAAACATATATAATAAATAATAGTCGGATACGAGATCGAATTTCTGATTCGGAAACGTCTACTAGCAATATTAGCTTTATTATAAAAACAAGCTAAATTGGGAGAAACACTTACCTTAGTGTGTAAGTCGTATGTAACCTTGACAAAACTACACCAGTATTCGCAGCCTCCACTTCCACTTCGATTCCTCTTCTTCTTGCTTCTTCTGAACCAATTGTTCTATGCTATTTATAGCAAAAATTTGCCAGGCAAAAAGTTGTGGCCGACATCAATCTCTTGCTTTTTAATCAAATTATTTGCTTTTGATCTTATCACCTTCTTTCTGTAATGTGGCCTTGCCGGCCACAAACCTCCTTTCTTTCTGTTTTTTTTTTTTTTTGGTTATTACAAAATTATTGTAAATACTTTATAGTTTCCTAGCTAGCTTAGGTTTGTATCTAAGCCCATTATCTTTGTAACCTGTGTGTAATCCCTCAGTATATATTGGAAATAATATACAGTAAACCCTCAAGGGGAATTTACCAAACAATAACTCCGTCAACGTAACATCATCAAAAAGCAAATATAATTCCTAGAAGCTGGCAGGTACAAGACGTGGAGGGAGAGGGTGAGAAATCAGCCCCATTACATTACCACCAAACCATTTAGAAGTAAGTTCGGAGCCATTTAACCACCACTCTCCATGATCTTCAAAATATAATATAAGCACAACTGTTAATTATTCTATAAGGTGGTGGGCCTTTGTTTTATTGGTAGTCCTACGTACACTTCTACTTTTGTTGTCGTTGTTAAGAATAATTTTTGGTTAATGTGCTATCTTAATTAAAGATGTGCATGTTCACAAAAGAATGATGTACTCTGCCATTTAAATGCAACAACCTGCTAACATATTCCTGCCCCAATTTTTTGAGATTAAGCAAAGTAGTTCTTTGTGTTCACCTTTGCAGTTCCAGTTATTTGCACTTATTGAGATGAGAACTTCCTGTAAATTATTTGAAATAAATCTCTATAAAAATTTTGAGCCACAACATATTTATCCTACACATTGATCCTAAATATAATTCTCAGCACCCCGTATTATTGTGACAAATTTCCATGAGACAAGGTCGATACAGGAGGCAAGCCAAATCACATATAAATCAAGTGACGATCTATTTTAAAATCAATTTGTAGTAAGAGTATATTCTTTTCCATTAAACTCAACCGATTAGTAATAATAATATGTGAAAAAATAAGTATATCCCAACGCAGTCTAACTATTCACTTTAGTTATATCTTGACTTTTTTTCTTCTCTTTTTATTCATAAAAGTAATAAAATGACCCTCAACCTACTTCACTAAAGTTGAGTGAATTTGTCATAAGCTTTTACCACCAATATATATTACAGGGATGACTACAGAAGCTCTCAAAATCTTCCTAGCAGGCTCCCATGCAATTGCAAGCCACTGCAAAATTTGTTTTCCTTGTAATCACATTCTATCACTATTGAAGAGGCCCACAAGACACAACTACGTTTGCAGACATAAAAGGAACACGAATCTTTCATTATGGGCGCACGTCAATGATTCAATGTAATAAACGGCAGCCAACTTTTCATGTGGGCAACTTGGAAGATCTTCTATGAAATTTAGGATAAATGTTTATTGGGTGGCGCAAAGTTTTTACATTGGATAAATTTTGACATATAAAGACTGGAGTTGATATTGATACGTGGAGATATAAGCGTCGTCAAATCTTTGAAAACTACTGCTTCACACTTGTTTTGTTTCTTTCTTTACTCCGTCTTTGTCATCGACCCCTTTGGCGGAGCAAAAAAAAAAAACTTAGTAATAATAAGGGGCAAAAACTAAATTATTATTGATAATTTAAAAAAAAAATTGCAAATAATATGATATTTTAGCAACAAATTTCAAAGAAGGAAGACTGAGGACCCTAGTGCTCGATCTAGATTTGCCCCTGCATGAACTTCATGGATAGTCACCCCCTTCAAGGAATCAAGTTTACGAATTGTAATAAATCTAATAATATGGATGATTATGTTTTTTTTTTTTTTTCCAGTACTATACTATATGGTACTCCTAATAAAGCTTAGATGATGGAATTGGCAAGTTGAAATGGGGTTGTAACCTACGTAACCAAATAGGATCAATTTGAATGATCTTGTTAATAGCATCTGCTATTTGACTTACAGATCGATTCCATTTTAACCAAGTTTTTGTGCTCTAACAAACAGAAACACTTTAAAAAAGTATTCAGTTAGTAACTTTAAAAATGCCATAGTACAACTGTACAAGTGAGGAGGAGACTTTTGTAATATCTTCTTATTGTGTATACCTACGGGTTACGGGTTACGGCGTACGCTAATGTTGCTACGGGTTACGGCGTACGCTAATGTGCGCAACATTCCGCTTATTAACCAGTGCATATGACTCATATGAGTATGACATTGGGGCGTGACAACAAAAGGTTCATGCACAATTCCTATGAATCTCTACTGAAGGTAACAGAGGGAGGATTTTTTCTAGGCAATTTTTCACAGATGGTCGTCCGCGCCACTATACACAGACACAGCTGCTCAAGGAGAATACATTGGCCAACTTTTGTATATTGCAGTGCATGATTTATACAACATCCAATATTTATAAGCACAAGAATACTAACAGAATTTGCGCATGACAAAGCCAATCAGCTCTCTGGATTCACCACATTAATCGGCGATTTCATGGAAGACCAGATTGATTTGTAGTTCCTCCGCAAATTTCTGTAAAATCTGCTTCACAAGACTTCCAAAGTCATTCTTCTCTAATTCAATGGCCTTCTTTTCTTTATCTATGTCGGAAAATATTGCATCATACAGAAGAATTACCGCTTCATTGGCCTCTAAGGGAGGTAAGCCTAATTCTTTTCCATTCTTCTCCAGGTAACTCCTAATCATTTCTGTACAACCCTGTCCTTTCGGTTGATTATGCACTTGCTGGTACATCTTCTCCACCACTTCAGATAATTGGTTCTTGTCAGACAAGAGCTGCAAAACTCACTATTATCAGCTACTAGCCTTTGGAAGGCAGAAATCAACAACCATGAAAATGCCTGACAACAATAAATTTTCCCTTCACGAGGGAAAAACAGTACACACATACCAATTCCATCAGAAAATGCATCCACAAGATGCAAACCACATCTGTTATCAACAAAATTCAAGGACTCAAAAGATTCACCATGGATTATAAAATTTATAATATACCAAACCAAATATCTCATTTGGGCATCCACTACTTTGTCGTTTATAGCAGGGCCAATTGATAGCCAATTCTTTTCCAAGCTAGAATCTATTTGAAATAGCCTCTCTGAAAGGGTAAACCTTCATAAAAATTTGACCCCATCGCCCAAATAATGAGAGAGTAGCTCGATGAATTCATGCTAAAATGTGTGAGTGCCACCGAAAACCCAGATAGGACCACGCAAAGAAAGGCAAAAAAGAACCTGTATGTTGCTATTTGTATGCAACGATGTACTTACTTTCTAACGACATCTGTTTGACAGCAGTACTGAAGGAGGGGGGGGGGAGATATACCTTTTTTAGCTTAGAACCATTTATTATCTTCACATTCTGTACTACAGTGACAGGCTTTAGAGCCAAAGCATCTGCGAGATCCTGCAAAATTGGTTGAAGTAATTGTGCAAATTGAGCTTGGCCCAATTTTTCATCTCCTTCAGCTCCATGTTTCTTCAAAATATCATTAATCACAGGAAAATCTGTTCAATCATACAATACAGGTTACTGAACAATCAGGAGAGCACAGAAGACAGCAAGAATAGAGGCATTACATATCACAAAATTATCCAGTCGATATTGTGGCGGGACTGGAAAAGAGATCAAAGTCTGACAGGGAACTAGACATGACATAAGTGATAGAACTTAATTCATGAGGCAAAGACAACGCACTATTCATTTACACTGGATGCAAAGACTGGTGAAACAATAGTCAGTCTCTGGTGTGTTAGCTTGTGCATCACCAAGGATAGTGCATTAGTGCTCGTTTGTATATGGGACAATTTGCAAATTCATACCTTTTGCATGAAGGGTCAGTGAGGAAATGGGAACAGCGGCTTTAAGCCACTAGGTGTAGGTGTGGGCTGTCTTTAATACCGCTACAGGTCTGTAGGAATTGACAAAGGATAAGATTCAACCATTTTCTTGACTGTTATCTTCTCTCCTTGGTCTTTCTTCTTCTGCTTCTATATATATTGAGGAATTTGAAGGCCTCTCTAGTCTTAGAACTTTACTGCTTCCTTTACATTAAACTTCAATTGAGTACAGATTATAGATTGCCATACATGAGAAGCGGATCACCTGATTAGATAATCAATTTATTTTCTGTTCTTTAACTGTCAGATGCCAAAAGAGACGAAGACACTATAATGCGAAACCAGGGAGGTGTGGTGATGACAGTGGCATGGGCAATGTGGTCAGACAGAACCTTTAAGTGCTTAAGAGGAGAGGCCATCATCCATTCCAAGTGGCTAATGTAGCAGGTAGCAGGTGGCAGGTGTCAAATTCTAGGAGTATGCTATAGCTAAACAGATGGCAGCTTCATCATCAATTAGTCATTCTAGTAACTCAACCCTCCCTTGAAGGCGGGGAAGTGACCCCTAAGATTCTAGAAAAGGCAAGCATGTGAGGAGATAAGCTGTACTTTCATTATTTGATATTAGTACAAGATACTTTGAAAAAAGTGAAGATTTTTCTCATTTGGATAAATGCGACTCCGTATTTATTGGCTTTTGTGAAATGGACACTGACAGCTGCGAACAGAACTACAAATTGGTTTTAGCGATTTTGGAGTGATCAATTGAACAGAGGGGCACCTCAAAGCTGCAGCCTGCAAGTTACTTAAAGATGACATTGTATCTCACCTTACTGAAGCTATAGCAGCCCATAGGAATAGTATTGGCATCACCCATTGGAATAGAATTTAAGAGGCCATTTTGGAGACCGAGTGTTCAAAGGTGGTAAACCATCCTGGCACGTTCGTAGGACCAATTTGATTTGATTGTTGAGGACATCTATTTCTTACCCTTCTCTCTGCTTAATTCTCGTGCCAAAGGGTGGAAATAGATTTGCCTAAAGGCCAGGTAATCTAAACTTTGAGTAAGGAGAGGAAAGGATGTAGGATCACGAGGATGCTATCATCCCATTTCCATTGCAGCTGATGAACTTCTTCTAGGAACACAATGTAAGCCTGATTGTACCTTCCCACCAGTACCTTCCCACCAGCATCCCTCCCCACAAAAAAGAAAAAAAAGAAAGAAATTTAAAACACGATAGTCTACCAACAGTTCTATAACAAACTATCATATAGTCCGATGCCCAAGGAGTGTAAAAAGTGAGTAACTAGAGAAAATTCAGGGAAACAGATACAAAGAAAAAGTGAAAACAATATAGCGCAGAACCCTGAATTCTGAAAATCATATACCGAACTATGGGAATCACCAAGACTGGACACAGTAAGACATAGGAAACACCATTGTCCGTGGTAGAAATGAGAAATCCCTACCTTGAAAATTTTATCATGCTCATAAGAGAAAATGAAGTAATGACAAGATTCTTCCATTGGATTTGGAGAAAAATGAGTGGGAAAACAGTTATAGTGATATAGTCTCCTCATAGAAACCTTTTGGGTAGAAACTTGTATTATGTGAAAGCTATTGAGGTCTGAGAATATTTAGTAACTATAATTTGGAGAAACTTAGCAGAGAATGAATTATACGTTTGAGAATATTTTCCTCCCCCTATTTACATATTTTTTTTTAAAAAATAGTTCTCTAATTGCACATGTAATTTTCAAAGCTTTTGATATTGCTTGAAGATCTAATTCTTTGCATAACTTTACAGAAAATATTGTCATTCAAAGAAATCAACAGATGTTATATCCACAACCACAAGAGTTGAGCGATAATATTGAAATATTTATGGATATTGAACCCTATGTTACATGGACTCAGCTGGAAGTGTCCAACGTGGATGTGTGTCCAAGTGTCGGACTCGGCAATAATTTGAAATTCTAGCATGTTTTCGGGCGAAAATGAAGTGCCGAGTGTCCATAGTCCATACCCATGTCCGAGTGTTGAGTGTCCGACACGGGTACTCTAGGTGAAATGAAGAGTCCATGCAACATTGATTGAACCCACAACTATGTTACATGGACTCGATTAGAAGCGTCCAACATGGATACACATCTAAGTGTCGGACTTGGCAATATTTAGAAAATTTAGCATGTTATTGGCCGAAAATGAAGTGTCAAGTGTTAATACCCATGTCTAAGTGTCCCGTGTATGACATGGGTACTCAAGGTGAAATGAAGAGTCCATGTAACATAGACCCACAATGACATCAACTGATCAATCGTTATTTCACAGAGCAAAGCTGATGTCTAAGATGTGACTCAATATTAGTATTATTGTCCAAACTTGGTCAAGTAAAGCATTTAGCTGGGAGAAGGCTGTGCATGGCCAAGTCTATGAACTTAGATACTCAAGCAATTAATATTTAATTTCTTTACTTAAATCATTTAGAGGTGATGAGGTGAGTGGTAAACTGATTCAAACACAAACACTCACTGCTGATCCAGGGAAATAATACTTGAGTAATATGCAACATTTAAATTAACATATGCAGATGCTTATACTATATCAGATAACCTATAGCTCATCAATATGTCCATCAACCAGCATGCTATCTAGTAACTAGGGCATGTGGATAAGCAAATCATTTCTTAACCGCATTCACAAACAGATGTCACTCCCCCAAGAAGAGCATCTAGAATGATAAGTTTATACAGCTTAGATGCAGAAGCAAAGCAGCTGTTCCTGTAGACATACACGGAGTCTCTATATGAGAGTCACAGGATTCAAGCTCGACGACCTCTTCGGAAGCATGCCCTTGGGGCCTTCTGGTCTCAAGCACAGGCATACAATTTCTAGAAAATTGGTTGCAGTCCCCGTTGAACACAAACTCACACAAATGATTGCGCATGACGCATTTCAACACCCAAATTCTTGCCACTTTTTCATATATAACGTTCATTTAAGGAACAATAACTGAGTAACATTGAGATACAGAAAACAATGCAATAGTGGATGATGGCAATGAATTATAATTCTTGAATTGCAAAATAACCATGTGAAACAAATAAACTTCAGTTAAAATATTGAGACAGAGCAAAGCAAACCTGAAAGTGGAGGAACACCCATTTCAACTCCCATTTGAACTAAGGCACTCTTTATTTCACTCTTGCTTAGCTTCCCATCGTCTTCAGTATCCAAGTCAGTGAACAGATTCTCAGCCAACATTGCGAAATCATCTTCATCCTCCAAGAACAAACGAGCGGTGCTTCCATCCAAAACTGACACCACAAGTGGATCATCTGCACACGGTGGAACAGAAACTCAACAATAGAAATAGAACTCCCCTCTCAAATCCATCAATTTAGAGCTATGAAACAAGAAATTAGGGAGGTCCGCTCAGAATTAAAGGGAATTAGTTATGCGGTTATGCCCCATTAATACAAGCACATCCTTCACCAGAAGTTGAATTCGATCACAATGGTTTAACATAATTCTCCGAGTATAGATCCACAGGAAAAAAAAAAAAAAAAAAAAAAAAAGTTCAATCTAATCAACAAGATAGAATGTAGTGAACTCTAATTTATTAGTCAAATAGAGATTGATAATGCTATCATATTTTATTGCTCAACATAAAGAAAAGTTATATATTATTAGCTTCATAACATAGCGAAGCTCACGAGTTCATTTCGTCAGTAAAACATAACCCTAACTTAAACCCACTCTCATCCTACTATCTGACAATTATAAGTTCCCTAACGTTTTAATGTTAACAAGTTACGTCATTTAGGTGACTTTACACCATTATCAGTGCTAATTAGATTGCAATTTCAACCCCCCCCCCCCAAAAAAAAAAAAAACACCCAAAATAAAATTAAGGAAAAATCATGTGATGTCTACATTTTCAGCTTTATTTGTTTTTTTTAAGCAATGACCGAACTTGAAAACTAATGTATAAATATACCAGCTACTTTTTTGGTGATTAGGTAAGCATTTAGGCCAAAGAACAGCAAATTCAAATAAAATTGCTCACATCAAAATCTCAACAGTTTGAATCGCTAATAAATAAATCTCCAGAAGAGTATATTTTCAATTTTTCAGCAGTCCACTCCATGTTAAACTCCATCAATAATCACGAAATGTCCATATTTTCAACTTTATTTAATTTGCAAGCAATGTCGTTTCTTTTCAGCGACTTAGTCAGCATTTCAAACAAAAAAACACCAATTGCAACTTGATCAAATCACCAAATCACAAACAACAAATCTCCAAATACAAACCTAATCACTAAAAATCACTAACAATAAACTCAACCAAAACTCAAAAACAAATATCAAACAACTAAAACACGATGTACTAAGCAATGTCGTTACTTTTCAGTGACTTAAGTCAGCATTTCAACCATAGAACAGCAAATGCAACTTGATCAAATCACCAAATCACTAACAGATAACAATAAACCTCCAAAATTAAATCAAATCACCAAAACACTAACAACAAATTCAATGAAACCTAAAACTAAATCAAATACATCAAACAAATATTAAAAAACTAAAACACGATTATACCTCTCATATCATCAGCGATCGCAGTGATGTAACCACGAAGCAATTTCTGAGCCTGCTCTTTATCAAGCTCCTTCGACCGCAAAAAACCAGAGAGCTCGGAATTAAGCCGTTGAAGCGAAGAGGATTTCAAATTTTCCGGCAATGTGAGATCGTAAAGACAATCGGAGGCTCTGGAATTCGCGATTTCGAGGACTTGAGCGCCGGTGATCGATTCTCCGGCGGTGGAATATTCCGGCGAGGTGAAATCGGCCGTGGTTAGTTGAGTGCCGTCAAGGACTTGTAGACCGCCGTCGGACATTTTTGAGGAGAGAGAAAGTGGAGAGAGAGAGTAGAAAAGAAGACGAGTAGTTGAAGACTGAAGAGTGTCTGAAGATTTTGTGAGGGAGTTGAATATTCGTCTTTTCTTTTTTTCTTTGAAGGGGTCTTATTTTTTCTGATTTTGTCAGTGAGAGAGACGTACGGCTTAAGTTGGTAAAACGCGGTTTTGTACTTTTTAGGTATGGGTTGGGCTGGGTTGGGCTTGGAGTGAGAGTTGGTTTGATTTTATTTTGAAAGGGCTGGATGATCTTAAGGCAACTTCCTATGTGTTGGGTTGGGCTTAACTCTAACCTATGTAGGGAGTAGATTTTATAGGTTGAGAATTTTTTTTTTACCAATATCTTGTGTGGACACCAAAGATCAAATGTTTTTAAAAAATACCTTTTATGTCTCTAAAAAATTTGGAGTATATTCTTGATTCACCCTTTGGTCCACGGTGGACTAAGTCCATACAAGACGAGCTGTTTTTTTTTTGCTTGTCAAAGAGGATGCAAGTGAATGGCGACCGAGGCACCCCCTGGTACATCATATTTGGACTCTCGTATTTAACAGCGAACATATCAGACTAGCTGAACAATCAGCGCAAGCACTGACCCCGTCAGCGTAGCAACAGCAAGGGGCTAGTATAATTCCTAGAAGCCAGCATACACAAGGCATGGGGGAATGAGGATTCGAACCCATGACCTTGTCTTACCAAACCACTTGGGAGTAAGCTTGGAACCACTAGACCACCACCCTTGTTGGTGGTTGAGCACTTTTTTTGGTAAACAAAAAAGAGGGTGCAACTGTGCAAGTGAATGGCGGTTGAGGCACCCCCATACGTCATGTTCAGATTCTCGTGTTCAACAACGAACATATCAGACTAACTGAACAACCAACGCAAGCACTAGCCCCGTCAATGTAGCACCAACAAGAGGGCTAGTATATTTCCTAGAAGCCAGCGAGACATGTGGAGAATGAGGATTTGAACCCATAACGTGACATTACTAAACCACTTGAGAGTAAGTTTGAAATTAATAGACCACCATCCTTGTTAGTTTTAGGTTGAGCACTTAGCCTAGCACTAACAGTTTTGTTTGTTCTCTTTAGTGAAGTTATCAATAAAGAAATTTAATTCAATTCTGTTCAATAACTTTTATGTTCAATTCACTAGAAAGAAGTTTGATTGACTAAAACGAATTTCACTTTAGTAAGAAAATTGCATTTATTTTTACTTTTTCTTATTTCAATTCAGTAAGAAGTTCAATTTAGTTTAGTTTTATATAGAAAAGTTTAGCGAAAATAAGGTCAAGAGTACGTGGCTTTATTAAATACTCCCTAGTCCCTCCCATAAAACACTTGCACAAAAACTTGTTTAACACGGTCTTACGGTAACTTTTGGTAAGATGAGTGTCACTTTTTAATAGAACAAGGGTTACGACTTACGACTCATAATAAGTGACCCTTACATTTCTAAATGATGGCCTCATTTTTCTGTAAATTGGTCTCATACAAGATTTACTCGTGCATTAAAAAGTCTTGTCTAAGACCATCTCATGTTAAAACAATAAAAAATAAACTTTTTTTTATCTAAAAAAATATAACATATGTTTTAGTCCAACAGGACACTTTAGATCAAAATGTAGCTACAGTTCCACAATAAGACCATCACAGATCATATAAGTGTTTGTGGTTGTCCATGAAATACGCCAAATTTTGGTCTCCATATATTCGGGAATTCGTGGAAAATTTTGTGCCCTAACCAACTGCAAAACCTACTCATCTATACTGTACATGTAGGATCTAGTTACAATGATCTAATCATATAAGCGGGAGACAATTAGAAAACGGAAAACTTAATGGGTCATTAAATACATATTCATATACCTCTTGATGCGTGCCTCCGTTGATGAAATTGCGTTCAATGAATCCAAAAGAGAGATGAGCCCCAAGTATTGCTCCTCTAGCGTAGTCCACACTGTGATTGAACTTTGGATCCCGTAAGCGTTCGTTAGCTAGAACGAGGACAAGGAACTATTCCTTGACCTTGAATAAACACACATTAGTTTTTAGAGAGAGAGGAGAGGCGTCTGTTCTATTTCATCAGTTTTTTTCTTTTAACTGATGGAATCTACTTATAGGCTAAACCCTAGTCTCCTAGTCCAACTAGAAAACCCTAGTAGTAACCTTGTGGGCTTCCACTATGAGCCCACTTGCCTTTCCTCTATATCTCTATACTCTGATCCATCCAACGCATATGTGTGTAACCCGTTAAGCCCAAACGCATTTAGTAGTTGACTCGATTCATGTCGGTCTAATTATCGTATGCGGTCTCTAGCTAAACATTACGATCTACTAAATCGATGAGTTAACTATCTCTATAATTAAATCCCAAAATTTTCACCTTGACTGATAGGACATAAATCCTTTAATCTCCCACTTGTCCCTAAGACAAGTGTGCAAATCCATTCCCTTGTCACTTACTGTCTTGATGTGAACGTAAGGTAAGAAGCCTAGTCATCCTTACAATGTTCATATCTTTTCTTGATCCCGAATTGGATTGTTAAGACAAATGATTATCCAATAATCCATTTGAGCACGGCCATGCATTTCACAATCCCAATTCTACAAGAGGCCCATAAGACAACGATCCCCGTAGGGAGGACAATTTCCGTCTTGTGCATTCATGAATTCCAACATGATTTTCAATAATCAGGATGTATCCGTTATTTCCTCCTGTTACGCGGGCGTTAGGAGTAATCACAGATCATTAATCTTCATTCGTTATTCATAACCACTCAGGTTTGAGAAATGGTTCAAGATAGTTTTATGAGAGTTTAATATGACTACTTGTTCTTAAAGAATTCTCATGGTGGGTCTGTCCGATCATGAATTCCCAATTCATATCTATGCAAATAATCCTTGACATCCCATGTCTCCAGCCCATGAAACAGGCACTGAGATCAACTTGCAATCTAATCATCACCGATTATTAGAATCTAATTCTAACACCTAGATTAGGGAAAAATAACCACAAAATTCAGTTCACTCAATAGGGTTTCATTATCCAAGATATCGTCTTGATAACCTATTTGGATATTTGTGTTATATTATTTTGGATTAATATTCAAAATCATACAGAAATTTGAATAGGACCAAAATTCATTGTGATAAATGTACAAAACCATGTTTTAATCATGAACATCATTTCATAATCTAAAACAATGAAGCTAATCATCTCCGAAGCGCTTAATGCAAATCGAAGTTGTGTGACTCCCATGCTTGACCTGGTCAAGCGGTTTAGTCAACGGATCAGCGACATTCTCATCTGTATGAATCTTGCATATGCTAATATCACCATCCTTGACCCATTGTCTAATAATGTGATATTTGCGATGTACATGTTTAGACTTTTGGTGTGACCTTGGCTCCTTGGCTTGGGCGATGACTCCATTATTATCACAATAAAGAGCCAACGGTTCAGCCACCGTAGGCACAACGCCAAGCTCAGCCATGAACTTGCGTATCCAAACAGCCTCCTTCGCAGCTTCCAAAGCTGTGATGTACTCTACTTCCGTTGTAGAATCTGCCACAGTGCTTTGCTTAGCACTCTTCCAGGTCACTGCTCCTCCATTGAGACAGAAGACAAATCCTGATTGGGATTGAGAACCATCTCCGTCGGTCTGGAAGGAGGCATAAGTGTAACCTTTCACAATCAACTTTTCGAAAACACTTCCAAGCTAAGCCTTTACAGACTCCAGCATTTGAATGTCATTTTCAATGATCAGTATGTCATCAACATACAGGACCAAGAAGACAATTTTGCTCCCACTGAACTTCATATAGATTGAAATTTATCTATTTGTCGAAGTCCTGACTCTATTAGACCTTCGAAGGGTGGGTTCCGCTTTAACCTTTGGAGTTGCCTCTAGAGTTGAACCTGGAGTTGTTTCCAAAATATCTTGGATGGATTCTAAATCCCTATCTATCTCCATTTGTTGCTCATATTGAATTTCTTCGAGATGAACTTTACTCCCACTTGTCTCTTTGGAAAGGAACTTATTCTCAAAAAGACACCATTCCGAGCAACAAATACCTTGTTCTCAGATTGATTGTAGAAATAATAACCCTTCGTTTTCTTTGGATAACCCACAAGGAAAACTTTGTCTAATTTACGTGCAAGCTTATCGCGAGTAACCTCTTTACATAAGCTTCACGCACCCAAACCTTGAGAAAAGACAACTTGGGAACCATTCCCGTCTACAATTCATATGGTGTCTTCTCATCGGCTTTTAACGGAGTCTTGTTCAGCGTGAAACCTGCCGTCTCGAGACCATATCCCCAGAGAGAAAAATGAAGATTTGCGTGACACATCATTGATCTAACCATATCCAATAAGGTTTGATTCGTCCTTTCAGACACAACGTTCCATTGTGGTGTTCCGAATGGAGTTTAGTTGTGTAAATACTCCACAACCCTTTAGATGTTCATCGAACTCTAGGCTCATATATTCACCTCATCGATCCGATCGAAGAGCTTTAAAATTCTTGCCTGGCTGATCATCTACTTCATTTTGAAACTCTTTTCCTAGAAAGGGTGACTTTGTTATTTTGCCAAGTAAACATGACTCGCAAGAATCAAATGACTCCAAGTCAAATGAGTCCAGAATCCTTTATTTAAGAAGTTTATGAATGCGCTTCATATTTGTATGGCCTAATTGACAATGCCATAGATATGTGGTGTTAGAATCATTAATTCTAGCCCTTTTGTTATTGATTTGTGAGTATATGTTTGTCAAAATTTAGCAAATAAAACCCATTATGCAAATAGGTGCTAAAATACATCATCTCTTAAAAGGGTCTAAGAACCATTCTTAATACGAAATCAAAACCTTCCATATCCAATACAGAAGGAGAAATAATGTTTCTGTTTATACTACGAACATAAAAACAAACTTTAAGTTCTAGTTCAAAGCCCGAAGGCAACGACAAAACATAAATTCCTACATCCAAAGTAGCCACCATGGCTCCATTTGCGACTCGTAGGTTCACCTCATCTCTAGCCACCTTCCTTAGTCCCTGCACATTATAACAAATGTGAGTATCACAATCGGTATCCAATACCCAATCAGAAGTAAATGTAGCTAGATTGATTTCAATAACGAAATACCTGAAGTACTGGATACCGCTCCATTCTTCTGGTCTTCCTTCAGCTTTGGGCAATCCCTCT
The DNA here is from genome assembly GCA_038025085.1 of Tetragonia tetragonoides. NCBI lineage: Eukaryota > Viridiplantae > Streptophyta > Magnoliopsida > Caryophyllales > Aizoaceae > Tetragonia > Tetragonia tetragonoides. The sequence goes on from CM076143.1 coordinate 10,183,455, forward strand.
TCCAATGCCCAGTCTTTTGGCAATAGAAGCACTGATTATCCGTAGTTGGGGGAGGCTTCTTGGCGGCTGGTTGTTGCTTAGGATTAGGCTTGGCCACGCCACCCTTACCTTTCAACTGGTTGCCCTTTGAAGCAGCCCCTTTCTTTTCCTTCCCGATATAAAGCACTTCCTTTTCAGGCTCTTCCCTCACATCAGACTCTGCAGTCTTGAGCATACCGTGCAGCTCATCGAGGGTCTTATTCAACCCTTGCATATTATAGTGCATCCGAAACTGGTTGTACCCTTTATGCAGCGAGTGTAGGACAGTATCCATAGCCAGCTTTAGAGGATAGGCACACCCTAGGAGTTCCATCCTCTCGAAGTTAGCGATCATCCCCATAAGATAAGGACTGACTGGTTTACCTCGTTCAAGCTTGGCTTCTAGAATAGCCTTGTTAGTTGCACGCATTTCAATCCTCTCTTGCTCTTTAAACATAGTTTTGAGCCTTTGATTCATGTTGAAAGCATCGTAGCTCTCGAATTGCTTTTGCAATGCAGGGCTCATGCTTGCCAACATGATGCATGCAGCTTCCTCCGAGTGATCGGAATGCCGTTGGCGGGCAGCTCTTTGAGCAGCATTGCCCCCATTTTTGGGAAGTTCGGGAATAGGCGTCTCCAAGACCTATTCCTTCTTATCATGCCTGAGAACTATTCTCAGGTTGCGATGCCAGTCTAGGTAATGGTTTGGTCCAACCAAACGATCCCTTTCTAGTATCGACTTTAGGTTAAAAGTTGAGTTGTTTCCATTGGCCATGGCTACAAAACAGAAATAATATGCAAAAATTTAGTACATTTATCAATAAATAACTTAATCAATTTCTAAAATAGACAAGTTATTTAATATTTTATCCATCCTCTTATGGTGTCCCTATGAATAAAATAATTCCAAGATCCTCATTTTGCCCTAATGTGACCAAACTTTGGCTAGTCAACCACACTAGTCAAAATAGGTAAGCAATCCTTGCTAATTATGTCCAACATAACTCTCAGTTGATAGGCATATCTAATATGGCTATCCCTTTGCCCCGATATGTAAGGACTCCTTACTCATATCTTTGAGGGAACCAAAATAGTCTTGTAAATCTCTTCTTAGACTTACCCGCATTAACTCAAGATTAAAATAATGTCACGCTTTGGCGATGCCCATTATGAATGATCGAAAATGTAATGGGTGAACCTTATTTGGGAGAGCATAAACTCAATATTTCCTTGGGACGAGATTTAATAAATTGTTTTAATATATGTGAACTAATAGCTATATTAAAACAATATAATAAATCAAGCATGCGATAACTAAAGCAATAAATCTAATTAAAGCAATAAATAATTGATCCTAGTATGGCTCCTAAAAGGAAAAATAAAGATCTAATCTTCAAAAATCTCCCACTTGAATCACGATCTCCTCCAAGGCTCTGTTCTTCAAACTTTACATTTGGTAACTGTAATTTAAACTTAAAGCTAATTCAATAAATAAATTACATAAACACCACGGTTTTATATATCGTACTTAGGTTACAAAAATAAAAACGATGCGCAGACCGTATTTTAGGCCATACTAGATCATACATTCATTCACCCATAAAATGGATGACCCATAAAATATTTCCAATAGCCATATAATAAACAAGTAGATCAATTATCTAATAATTATAATAAATTAAATTATATGCTAATGAAAACAAGGTTATATTTTATGTAAAGATCTAATTTTAGAGCATACTAATACTAGTTAGAGCATCTAACGTTCTAATAGAGCATACAAGTATAATCAGATCATAAAATTAGCAAACGAAAAGCACTAGTGTAATTACACAGCCACTGCATCAGGATTGATTTGCACCGTTCAACAAGATGCACGGCAATAGCATAAAATATTCTATGTACTTTAAGACTAAGATCAATCAATCTTATAAAATATAGTAGGATGCACATGTCCAAAAAAAAAATTGCATCTAATGCTACATAGTGCCATCCTATTATACTTTAAAAAAAATGTATGACTGACAAAATCATGCTGTATCATGATAAGTGGCCAAGCCCTAATGCACATGTACATCATCACAATATTAAAATATCTAACTGATCACAATATGCGCCGCTCTAACGAAATTGATCTAGTCAGGTAAATACATATCTTACTGGGCAATCTAATCCCATAAAAAATGCAACAATATGATCAAAAGCAACAGCAAAATAGATAGGTACATAGCCGATCCAATCACTAATTGATACAAACCTATTACGAAACCAAAAGTGTTGACGAAACAAAATTCAATCAAACGCTAATATTCGTGCATTGAGGTTGTTAAAACTGATCTAATAAATCCTATTAATTAGGCTCTAATACCACTATAGCATCTAGTTGCAATGATCTAATCATATAAGCGGAAGATAACTAGAAAACAGCGTGCCTTCGTTGATGAAATTGCGTTCAATGAATCCAAAAGAGAGATAAGCCCCAAGTGTTGCTCCTCTAGCGTAGTTTATACTGCGATTGAACTTTGGATCCCGTGAGCGTTCGTTAGCTAGAACGAGGACAAGGAACTATTCCTTGACCTTGAATAAACACGTTAGTTTTTAGAGAGAGAGGAGAGAACGTCTGTTCTATTTCATCAGTTTTATTCTTTTAACTGGTGGAATTTACTTGTAGGCTAAACTCTAGTCTCCTAATCCAACTAGGAAACCCTAGTAGTAACCTTGTGGGCTTCCACTATGAGCCCACTTGCCTTTCCTCTATATCTCTATACTCTGATCCATCCAACATATATGTGTGTGACCCGTTAGGCCCAAACGCATTTAGTATGTAGTTGACCCGATTCATATCGGTCCAATTATCGTAAGCGGTCTCTAGCTAAACATTACGATCTACTAAATCGATGAGTTAACTATCTCTATAATTAAATCTCGAAATTTGCACCTTGACTGACAGGACATAAATCCTTCAGTACACACCACGCGACATAGCACTTTTTTTTGAAGCGTTATTGAGGTTAGTTTATACATTCCCCACGTATTCAATCATAACACTTGCTTCAAAAACACTATGTTTCAAGCGTTATAAAAGGCAAACTTTGTTGTAGTGACGACTACACACTACATACTGCTTCTGTTTTATAAAATCAAAATAACGTGGCTTCCCTTGAAATTTGAATATCGTTCTCCACTTACTTCCTAATTCATCCAACTATCCAAGGTTTATAAATTCAAGTTAGATACTACTCTATAAACTTTGTAAAACTTCGCAGTTTAAATATTACTTACGACTAGTTAGGGGTAAAACTACATATATCTGAACCTTCCCAAACTTCGTTTTAGACAGAATACTTACTGAGTTATTGTTGTTGTTGCTATTACTTACGACTAATTCTTACATACTTCGTACATAGCTAGAGTTTAGTGCGTGTCACAAGGTGTAAATTATTGAAACAGTTGAAGCAACAAGAAACTTGATCATTTCGCAGAAATTTCTTAGATGTTTTTGTTGGGGGATTTTTCGCCCCATTAACATACTACTATGACCACAGCGGAAACACAATAAATAAAATACACAAGGTAAATAATCACACACAATATTTAACGTGAAAAACCCTCTCAACTAGGGAAAAACCACGAACCACTACTAGTCCACTAACATTGACAAAGAGTGAGTACAACGACATACATCAACACACTAACATCTCAATCTCCTCTAGCTAATGTATTGAAATAATCTACCCAACTCAATCCTCACTTTTGCCCTTCATACAATTGAACTCTCACATCAATTACTACGTATACCCTATATATGGCTTTATGCACGGGAAAGCTACAAAACCGTCTCCTGCTCATAACCTAGCTTTTGAGGTCAAAGCTAGAAACCCTCCACATAGCTTTTGAGGTCAAAGCTAGAAACTCTCCACATAGTTTTTGAGGTCAAAGCTAGAAGCCCTTCACTTCAATAGCTAGGCTTTCTACACACCCGTACACTCACACTTCGCATAGCTTTTGGGAAAAGCTACAAACCCTTCAACTCTTCAACTGCAACAAGGGAGCTCTCTCTCTACCTTGGAGCTTAGCCAACTTCTCCAATTTACCACCACTTATATTTATAGGCCTCCAAAAGACTCATCCTTCCATATTACTACAGCTGCTTGCCAAAATACTCTCCTACATAAAATAGGGAACTGAACTTCCATATCAAATTCTAACACTGTCGATATCCTCACTTCAAATAAAGTACTCTATTAACCTGCCAAATAATATGCTAAACTTCCAAAAAGCATTGCACGTAATCTTCAATTGTCTTCCTAATTTCCAATACTTAGCTTTGCCGTAGTCCACAATGTAACCTTTGTTCACAATTGTTCTAGTGAATATAGTCTATCAATTCTACTAATATTGGTGTGGAACAAAATCCCTAACAGTTTCTTTGTGCATGCCCCAACATTTATGACCTCTGTAAGTGCAATAACATGTGTATTGACATTTTCTTACTATTGCTAGTAGGAATCAGATGCTATTATTATTGTTTACCTGGCCTGCATATTTTTGTTGGTTGTTGCAACGTCTAGCTAATTTGACATGGAATTGGATATATAGACATAGACCACTTGCTTAAGTTAGAAACTTAGAATCAACACTTTAGTGCATATGTGGACGAGTACATAATGATGCTTATATAAAAATAGTAAAGGGAAAACATCACGAAATTGAAGCCGAATAGTTCAACATGATGATAAAAACACGGCTAATTAAGTACCTAATAATGCTTAGCTTCAATTGTTTGCACGTTGAAACTTCACATGACTAATCAATTCACACATTAACTTCGCTTTATGAGAATCATGGAACACGTTAATTTGTTAAGTGTAGATATCAACTATCAAGTCCAACATGTCATGGTGGATTCCAAAGAGACTAGAATCAAGTAGAACTAGGTTAAGTACAATGAGCATTGAGGAGCGCCATAATGAAGAAACAAGAACATATATAAAGCAAGCATACATAGCATGTCATGACGTCCGTCCATGGCTAGGGGATGTGCCCGCAATGGATCGAATGACAGCATTGACCCTTGATTTGAAGAGTGACGACCATTGACATCTTAATTAACGGTAGACAGGGTCGGTAGACGAGAAGTGCATACAATTTAATCAATGCATTGTATTTCTAAGCCAATTGAAAGAGTAGTGTAATTTTATAGATAGATATTAAATTATGTAATTTATAATTATATATTAGGAAATATTGCTTGTGCAAAACTATGTAGACGGTCGAGCTAGTATGGGATTAATCAGGTGACTTTGAGTCTTTGAGACATAAGACAATACATGCATTATTATGTTTATTAGTGAGAGAGTAATACTGTAATAGTATAACCAAATTGTACGTGCGAATTGTAAATACGCAAAATAGAGGCGTATGTGGCGTAGGTTCAAATAGAGCGTGAGAGAGACTTTGAATTGGAATATTAAATCGATCAAGCAAATACTCCCATCTTTATGCAATCCAAAGAGAAAAATTAAGGTAAAGTGTAGTATCAACCACGGGTTACTTTATTCTTTTTCCTTACCAAGAACGAATCATTGATCGAGTAGTTTCGTAGAACTATATACATTACATGCGTAGATAGAGCAATAACATACACATATTGTCCACGGAATAATGGTCACGAATGAGTACACAAAAGGATAATGGTACGTTGTTTCTTTTTTTTTTTTTTTTTGCTAGTCGCGAGTGCTTGTTATTTCTTAGTGCACTTTTTTTCCCCCTTGAAACAATAAGGCAGGTTTTTTCATTGATCGTTTTCATGTTGTATTGCGTTGCGTTCTGTTCCGCATTCTGTATTTCGTTTTGTCTAGCATTTTCTTCCATTATCCACATCACGCGGTTCCGTTCCGTTTCCGCACCATTCGGCACCATTTCGTTGAAAAGAACAAGGCCTAAGAAGTAAGGGCGGATCTAGACTAGGGCACTAGGGTCCCCAACCCTCCTTGCTTTTTTGAGAGTTTATTTTGGCTTAAATACCCTACTTTTTGAAAGATTTTTATTTATTTATTTATTTATTTATTTTATTTTTTTTTTACTAAAATACCTAATAATTTAATTGTTGGCTCCTTACTATTAGTTATCTAGATCCGCCACCGCACACGAAAAAGGTTGATACATAAATTTCAGGATCTTAGGTGTAAGTTGTAGTGACTACTGACTACTGACTACTGACTACTGACTACTGACTACTCATGGCTTCGTACCCAGTCGCGGAGCACAGACTTCCAATCCACCATCCATGCATGTCCAGTCCATACGGTTAATTAAGACTTGGCGGCGACCTAGACACTGAATTACTCTATTATTTAACCTTGTGCATTTATATGATTGGTAAAATTCAATGATTTATAACCAAAGACTTCTATTCATTGTCTATGTGGTTGTTTTAACTTATTGACTTTGACCATAGACTATCCTTTAAACAAAATATGGAAATTTGGTCATTATTTCGGGCGAATGAATATTCCATGTCCAAAAGAGTTTGGTTCATCAATCTTCATTCTTAGATAAGGTTTGATAATTCTATTTGGTTGCTTATGGATCGTTTCATATGCTGAACAAAGCAATTTATTAGGATGACCAAAAGAGTCAAGTTATAATAATCGAGAATGATCAAACAATCTCATCATCTCCATCGCCATTGATGAAGTCATTCACAAATCACAATAATGACAACACCAGCACGATAATGTCACGAAGTGTCGTCAGCAATATAATGTTTGCCTTGGACGATTATAAGCGAGCCGGAGTACTCGTGAATCACTCGCAAACGTACGTACGTGGTGAAAAATTGCTCAATAATACATAAATTGAGCACAAGCATGAATTTGATTCTCGCTTAATTAACAAATGAGCCAAGTATAAATACCTCAATACTCGGTTTATTGTTAGTAATATAATGAAATCTACTTGATCGCGATCGAATTAACCAAATGAGCTACTGAGTACGAGTAATACCTAATTAATGAGCTAGTGTACTCACAAGCCACTCGTAAACGTACTTTGTCAAAACTTGCTCAATAATAAACGACTCGAGTGCAAGCACAGAGATACTCTGCTCGTTTACACCTCTAACTTGGCCTTAAGAAAAAGGTTAACACAAAGAGATGCTTTTTGGCTTGGAGAATTATTGAGCCATAGTTAAATAGTGTCCTCGAAACTATGAGTATGGACATGAATTTAGAGCCGGCAATTTGTAGATAGCAGGTTTTGAACTCATGGTGCGAGAATATCACCAGGTTGAATGTCGATCAATAGACCAACCTATACTGATTTGCTACTAGCAAATCAAAAAAGCCTATATTGGTTATTGTTAACTTTTATAATTTGAGGTTCCAACCCAAAATCAATTGACAATGGGTGGAATAACTCCATTAGTTATAAACATTTTAAGACACTCTTTCTTGATCAATGTGGGACAACCCACTTCAATAGTTATTACTATTAACTATTAACTACTCCATCCTTTCCAAATTATTCTTCCTATTTAACCTTTTGGAGTTAAAGTATCGAAATTTTGACCATTGGTTTAAGAAAAAGTATAATGTTTTTCAAAGTAAAAATACTATTACTAAATTAATATTTAATTATATTTATAATTTTTATAGTTGTAGATTCATAGTCATTCACGATCAAAGTGTCATCTTAGAGACCTCAAAAAGTCAAACGAAAAGAAGATTAAGGAACGGAGGGAGTATTTATGTGTGCCGGGGGGGGGGGGGAGCGTACTTTATCGAATTAACTAGGTGGATGCCCGTGAGTATGCATGTGCGTTGCATGGACTGTGATTATATATAATAAAATTAATATAACGTGATTATTAATCACATCAAAAAATCAAAGTGTAATTGTCGCTTATAAAAAACTATTAGTAATATATGGATAAATATTTATATAATCCATTTAATATCATGAATGCCATATAATAAGATCACTATGACTTTATAGGGCATCTTATCTAATTTAAACTCTTATCATCAGTTTCAATTAACTATTAATTAACTCATCCCATATGTTACATGATCCAAAAGATAATAATTTCAAAGTCTTTAATTTCTATGCTTGATGTTGGTACGCCAATGCTCTTATGTTGGTATAAGTGTACAACTAACCTTCCAAAGATATGATCCTTCTTTTATGGTAAAATCAGATTAAATATCTAATGTATACATAACTACTTTTCAAAAAATAAAGAAGTTTTAGACGTAAACCTTAGAATAGCAAAACATATTTTAATGCTTGCTTGTTTTTTTTCAAAGTTATATGCGTTGCGGTAAAAGTACTGCCTTGAAGAACGCAAAAAGTCCAATGTAATTTTAATTGTGGTCCACATGGAGTACATTAATAATTATAAAGTTGAAAAGAACATAAATTGGAGCACTAAAATAACATGGGGGATCAGTATATTACGTACAGTTATAAAATTATACGTGATAATGGTAAAGTTTCCTATTAAAGATTGGACCTAGAATCATTTTAGACTCATCGTTTATTTCTTTATTCTACACATACTCTTTTTATTATATTTTACATTGAGATTTCTATTTAAATTTTATAGCTAATATACGTATATTTTCTCTTAATTTTACATTGCAACTCTTTGGTTGTGTCAGCTTGTCAAGCTAATCACTAATTACCTTTTTAGGTGGACACATCTTATGTTGTAAATCAATAGAACATACTACAAATGAGTCTCATTTTAAAGGATGTTCATACTCATTCCATTGATGTAAGAAATTTAATTTTTTTAAGCGGTGAAAGTAAAGTTATATGCTTTTTAAAATCTAATAGTCTACTCTTAATGATTTAGGAAAATACAACTTTGGTATATATTCAATATCAAAACCTCTAATTAATAATGTACTCTTTAACGATCTAGGAAAGTACAACTTTTGAATTTATTCTATACCAAAACATATATTTCTATTTTCTATTTTTTATATTAAAATATTTTTAAAATTGCTCGCTTAGGTGGACGCCTCCAATGCTGTCAGAAAATGCCTCTAATATATAGATACTAGTTTTAAAGCCCGTGCGTTGCAGGGGTTGAGTGAAATATCTGTATATTAATATTCATTTGGTGAAATACGCATACTAACATGCCTATTTAAAAAAAGAAATCATAAATAATTTCTAACTGATTATAATTATGCATGCTATATAGTGATTCTAGTTTCATGCTATCCTTAGTGATTTAGGTCGATCTCTCTTTTATTTTTCACGCCCTTCGAATCATAAAGATTTGCTAGAATAAATAAGAAAACTTGAAAGCAAATAGATGTAGGGAGAATAAAGGGTGAGAAAATGTTTTAAAAAAATGGAGAAGTGATTATGTGAGGCGTTTAATAAAAAAATGATATTAGTTATCATAATCTTCCTAAAATACAATTAGGGTTCTAACCAAATTGCACCTCCGGAAATGGTTACTTTAAAATCGTTGTTAGATCGATGTTCAAACACTATATATCATACCGCAGGAGCCTTGAACCAATAAAAGGTGAAATGTGAAGATGAGGAGAGGCATATATCGCATTCTCCACTTCTTTTTTTTCTTTCAATATTCTAAAATATATTTCTGGCTTATGTGGCTTGCTTTTAATTTTTTTTTGTTGAGACTAATTGCTTAGGTGATGCAAGTTAGTAATCAAACTTGTGCTATACACGGACTTAAAATCATTTTTCGACATGTAGAAAAAGTTATATTTGATTTTATAAATATTTGACATAGATCTAATATAGCTCCTATAAAACTCTAGAGTTTTATCACAACTCAAGCTCTATATTTCATTTTCTAACTTTTATCTATTTTTTGTCTAATTGCTTGCTTAGATGATATTCCTATGTGGCGCGATGCCCGTGGGATGCACGCGTTCAAATTTATATGTTTTGTTGTTTTTATTTTTCTTTTATCAATAAATATCATATTTTTAAATTTCATTTACTGAAATTAATATTGTAACACAATCTTACAAGTTTATTGTAAACATATTAAAAATGCATCTCATTTCGAACTACTTTTCGATACGAATATGATGGTGTAAAAATTATTATTTTTTAAGATGTGTAGGATAGTTATATTCGAGTTTGAATATTAGACAAAGATAAACATGCCAATAAAACTCTAGCTATTTAGCACAGTACAATTCAATCTCTGTTTTTCATTATCCGAAACTTTATTACTATGAAACTTATTTATATTATATATTCATTGATATGTTAAAAGTAGTTTTAATTGGCAATTGACTTGAGTATACTAATTACTAAGTTAATAAAGTGTGAAAAATCTTCTTTTTCTTATTTCTATTTTTTTTATTTTTTTTTTCAAAGTATGTGTTATGAGTATGTGTTACTTTAATTTTATTGTTTACTGTATTATTCTCTCTTATGTGGCATGCTCTTAAAAATATCGCTTAGATGACTAAAGATATTTGCTCATTTTTTTATTTTCAGCCTTAATTTTATTATTATTATTATTATTATTATTATTATTATTATTATTATTATTATTATTATTATTATTATTATTATTATTATTATTATTATTATTATTATTATTATTATTATTATTATTACTTATTTACGGAAACCAACATATACCTGTGATCTTACATGTTACTTATACATAGTGTAAATGCATCTCGTTGTAAAGCATTTTTCGATGCGAATTTGATGGTATAAAAGTTATTATTTTTTGAGATGCGTAGAAAAAGTTATATTTGATTTCAAATATTTGACAGAGTTCTAGTATAACTCTTATAAAACTCTATACGTCTATCACAACTCAAAAATCCTAAACAGTAGGGTATCTAAGAGTCCTAAATATTTTACACCAGTTAATTTTTGTCTTTATCTTCGCTTAGGTAGCGCGCTCTTAAAATTCTCGTCTACGTGGCATGTCTCATTGCTCCCGGAAAATGTCTCCTTTATATATATATATATATATGATTTTTCTTGTAATTATTAATTTCCCTATTAACTTACTTTACATATTTGTAAGTTTGTTTGTTAAGCTATTCTTCTTTTTTTTCTTCTCTTTTTTGGCCATCCCCTTTACATTTTCTTTACCCAATTATTCGTCCTCATACTTTTAAAATAAAGTACATTATCCACTAAAGATTACATTTCTTTTCGATGTATTTTCCTATTTGGCTTGGAGAGTCTTTGAGCGTGTAAAATAAAACAACTAGCTGGTTAGGATTCTTAGGAACCTGAATGTTTAAGTTAACAACTATCAGCTTTTCTTCGTTTTAAATTCGGTCACCTAAGCATAGTCAATACTAGTCAACAACCCAGCTTGTTTTTTTATCCTGAAGGGGTCAAACAAGTTTTTGATCAATCTCAAATTGAAAGATTATAATGTTACCAAAAAAAAAAATTGAAAGATTATAAAAAGAAAGAGAGAGAAAATAATACATAGAGGAACGTCATGGAACTGAACATCACTCCTCAGTATCAATTCGATGTCATATACACATAGTTTTACATCCTTGTAGGGTTCTTGAACCTGTGGGCTATACAATATTCCTAAAAGAAAAATTGTAATCAAAATCCTAAGCAAACTCTTACAGAAAGAAAGAAAAAAAAGGGAAATCCTTATTAAATACGCCAACTCTAAGTACTAAAAACAGGAAGTCAAAGGTACCATTTAATTTGAAATTACCATCATATCGTAACAATAACCCAAGAAGATGGTAGGAAGCTACTGCGATCTCTTAAAGTTAAAGATACGAATTTGCTTAGAAGATTCATATCATATAAAGTAACGAAATCATCAATAGAGATTAGTCATAAGTAATTTACCAACCAGTAAAACGCTTGTATCTTCTTCATCCAACAAGTTTTTTTACTTACAACGGCTGTAATCAAAACCCTTAGGAGCGTTAAACAACAACCAAAAAAAAAAAAAAAAAAAAAAAAAGGGAGGAAAAAACAGAAGCTACAGTGAAGTTTCAATATCATAGCTATATACATACTTCACGCGTCGCAATAGCAAACACTTCCGATATATATTTGAGAGATAGATGTGCAATATTTATATTGCTCAAAAACATACCTCGAAACAAATTCCTCCAAAAAGCTTGTATTTGTTTCCTTTCCTTGTTAATCATGGAGCTACAACAACGCAAACCAAACGAAACACTCACCAGGTTTGACAACGATTGCCCCATATCAGCCAAACCACACAAAAGACGATGGAGTTTGGCTTGCAAAGCTGTTTATTTCATCGTTTCTCTCTCCCAAAAGGTTCTACCCAAGAATACACAACTCCTTACCAGAATTGCTCATTCTCCATCATACGTCCCCCTTGATGTCAATGATACTGAGGATGTCAATGAAGACGATAATAATCAAGAAACGCTTGTTTCCTTCTCTATTGACCAAAAATCTCTCACTAACATGATAAGAGAGAAAGATTTGGATTCTCTTTCTCAGGTTGGTGGCGTAAAGCATCTAGCTTTAGCACTTGGAACTAACCAAGCACTTGGTGTAAGTAGCAATATCACTGATGTCAGTCACCGAAAGGACGTTTTCGGGTCCAATGTTTACCAAAAACCAGCAAAGAAAACCTTCCTTAGCTTTGTCCTTGAAGCTTTTAGAGACACCGTTATCATCATTCTATTATTATGTGCTGTCTTGTCTTTAGGGTTTGGAATTAAGCAACATGGCCGCAAAGAAGGGTGGTATGATGGAGGGAGCATCATCATTGCCATCTTTCTCGTTGTTTCAGTCTCTGCCTTCAGTAACTTCAAGCAAAGCCGACAGTTCGAGAAGCTTTCGGATGAGAGCAACGACATACAAATCGAAGCACTAAGGAATGGTTGTCGCCAAAAGATCTCCATCTTTGAAGTCGTCGTGGGCGATGTTGTCTACTTGAAAATTGGAGATCAAATTCCAGCTGATGGATTATTCTTGGATGGCTATTCCCTGAAGATGGATGACTCTAGCATGACAGGAGAAAGTGAGCATGTCGAAGTAAATGAAGAAACTAACCCTTTCTTGTTCTCTGGCTCAAAGGTCAGAGATGGCTATGGTAGGATGCTGGTGACTTCTGTTGGAGTGAACACTGTGGGGTGAGATGATGAGCACCATAAGCCGAGACTTGGATGAAGAAACTCCGTTACAAGGGAGACTCAACAAGCTCACCTCTTGCATTGGGAAGGTAGGCCTATTAGTTGCTTCTTCGGTTCTTGTTGTTTTGCTTATTCGTTACTTCACAAGACATACCAGAGATGAATATGGAAACATAGAATATAATGGAAGAAAAACGACGACCAATGAAATCATGAATGCAGTCATAAACATTATTTCAGCAGCAGTCACCATTGTAGTTGTAGCCATCCCAGAAGGTCTTCCTTTAGCTGTGACTTTAACACTCGCTTATTCAATGAAGAAGATGATGGCTGACCATGCCATGGTAAGAAAGCTTTCTGCATGCGAGACTATGGGGTTAGCAACATGCATATGTAATGTACTGATAAAACTGGCACCCTTACCCTTAACCAGATGACAATAACTCAATTCTGGCAGGGTAAAGAAGCCAACCATAAGCCCTACTTGAATATAGCAATCAATGTTCATGAGCTGTTGCAACAAGCTGTTGGCTTGAACACAACCGGTAGTGTCTGTCAGTTACCTTCTAAATCAGTCCCTGAAATATCTGGAAGTCCCACTGAAAAAGCAATCTTATCATGGGCTGTGTTTGATTTGGGCATGGAGATGGATGATGTGAAACAAAGCTTTGAGCTCCTACATGTGGAGGCCTTCAACTCTGAGAAGAAGCAAAGCGGGGTCATGGTCAGGAAAAAGATGGACAACAATGTGCAATTGCATTGGAAAGGAGCAGCTGAGATGATACTAGCCATGTGTTCGAACTATTATGACGAAAGTGGGATGCTCTCAAGTATGGATGATGAAGATAGGGCAAATTTCATGGGGATTATTCAAAACATGGCAAATAAAAGTCTACGATGCATTGCTTTTGCTCACAAACAGGTAGAAGATGATAATGTCATTCATGTTAATGCAAAGCTTGAAGAAATTGAACTAACCTTGCTGGGGATAGTGGGGTTGAAGGACCCATGTCGTCCTGGTGTCAGAGAAGCAGTAGAATCATGCAGGAATGCAGGAGTTAATGTTAAAATGATCACAGGGGACAATGTTTTCACAACAAAATCCATTGCTGTTGAATGTGGAATCCTTGAACCACAAAATGAATCGCATGATGAAGCTGTGATAGAGGGCATCGAGTTCAGAAATTACTCACAAGAAGAAAGAATGGAAAAGATTGATCACATCCGAATAATGGCAAGATCATCCCCGTTCGACAAGCTCCTCATGGTTCAGTGCCTCAAACAAAAGGGCCATGTAGTGGCTGTCACAGGTGATGGTACAAATGATGCACCTGCCCTTAAGGAGGCGGATGTTGGCTTATCTATGGGAATTCAAGGAACTGAAGTTGCAAAGGAGAGCTCCGATATAGTTATCCTTGATGACAATTTCGCGTCTGTCGTTACCTTCTTGAGGTGGGGGCGATGTGTCTACAGCAACATTCAGAAATTCATTCAATTCCAGCTCACGCTGCTCTTGTTATCAACTTCGTCGCTGCCATTTCTTCAGGTAATGTCCCTCTGACAGCTGTCCAGTTGTTGTGGGTGAACTTGATAATGGATACCTTAGGCGCGTTAGCCTTGGCCACTGAGAAGCCAACTAATGATTGCATGAAGAAGCCCCCAGTTCACTGAGCCACTTATAACCAGGGTCATGTGGAGAAACCTCATCGCTCAGGCCTTGTATCAAATGGCTATCTTGTTAACCCTACAATTCAAGGGCAAGTCCATCTTCGGAGTGGGTGATAGAGTGAAGGACACTTTGATATTCAACTGTTTTGTGCTTTGCCAAGTATTCAACGAGTTCAATGCCAGGAAGTTAGAGAAGAAAAACATATTTGAAGGCATCCATAAAAACAAGCTGTTTCTAGGAATCGTTGGAATAACTATAGTTCTTCAAGTAGTCATGGTGGAGTTCCTCAAGAAATTTGCAGGTACCGAGAGGTTGAACTGGGGTCAATGGGGTGTATGTATAGCAATTGCTGCGGTCACCTGGCCCATTGGTTGGCTGGTCAAATGTATTCCAATCTCCAGCATGCATTATCTCCTTGCTCCAAGCTAGGTACCTGCTGGGTAAAAAAGAATAGAAAAGCATCATCCTTAGTCATTCTTAAGGTATTTCAGAATGCAATGTCTATATATGCCTTATTAGCTATTTTCTTCACCATTTCTTCAAATTGTTTATCAAGTACAATTGTTTCTTTGTGACAGTGGCAGCTGTAGATTATTTATTCTTTTTAGAATTTTCCAACCAAATTTCTACTATCCCCTGCACCTAAGGCAAATAAAAAAACTGACTTGCTGTTATTCAGGTGTTTTTGGTGCATCTTTACACTTTCCCTTTCAAATAGCCCATAGGTTGCTCAACACCAAACAAATGAGGGCAACAGCCGGCAAGCACATAGAAAATTATCCACTAGCAGGTCTACGGGCTTCAGAAGAGATCAATCCTTCCCTTACCTGCCATCAACCTTGTTTAATAAAAATTTAAAAAAGGACTTACCAAGGTTTCTAAGACTTAAAACATCAACCTCTTGAGATTTCATTAATCCACCAATTTGTAAATAAATAAATAACTAAAGGTTCTTACTAATGTCCTTTGTATAATTGTATTCAATACCAACAGTACATAGAAACTACAAGAGTAACATAGGTGACTCCTAATAAAAACTAGAATCAGTGCTTTAGTCTCCTAGGGAAACAACACATCTAACAAAGATGCATACCAAACATCCAAATGCCTGGCTGAGTATAAAGAGAACGTTCCATGTAAGTTCAGATCAAGCTCCAGTTCAGGGAAACCAGTTACGGATATTTTGGCCGAGGAGGCTGCTGAAACCAACCAAGTTTGAAGACACACAATATTCTGATCCTATGAAAAACACTTGTTCACTTGTTTTGCTGATGCTAGCAGCACTAATTTTCTTAGAACTTGTCATCTAGCTACATAGCTGTGTTAACTCTCTAATATATCAAAACAAAAGAGTGCCCTCTAATAATATTCCACTATCAGTCTGATAGTCTCTAACGGCCAGAATTCAACTAGTGTTGCCTGTGTTGGCTAATATAAAAAATAAGCTACACGGGTACTGAAGCCAACTTATTGCAAAGCTCAAAATGTTCAATCCATAGATGAACCATCTGGCCACTTTCTATGTCAGCAGTTAGAGAACAAAGTTTTACTCAGTTATCCTCGTCTAAGAACTAAGGTGCAGCGCAACAGTGATATTCATTATTCACTGAAGCCTATGGGAAGAGTGTTGTTTTATTCCCCCCGGCCCCTCCACTGGTTGAAGGGAGGGGCCTCAAAGGTACAACATCCAACATCAGTGACTTTTCGCTGCAGTACAAGGATCAAAATGTCCAAATGTGCAATCATCCTCAAAGATGGGAACTGCCTATTTGCAAGTATCAGTGTAAGGAAAATACTGAGGAATAACACAGATATCAGTGATTCAGTGTCTCACAAAGACAAATATAGATTAATAAAAACCCTCCCAACTCTAAAGGGAAGTTACTAGAGAAGCAAAAATCTATGATGAAAACATAGCTCAAGTACCAAAAACAAATGCAAGTCAATATGAAAGTCTATACATATATTTTATGGAAACTTGTGGGTGGGATAATTGATGCAAGTCTAAGAGGCAATAATCATGTCCTTTTCCATAGATCTATTTTGACAAACTCTGTGATTTTCCTCACTCAATTTTCCCCATAGAGCAATACTAACCAAACATTCTGTCTAAGTCATGTCCTTCTCTGTCCCAAAGACACAATACTGTAATATAATCTTAATACTGTAGCTAAATCAATCCAACACTTCCAAATTCTACAGATTGTAGGCTCCCTCCAGTGCAGACTCCAAAACTTCAAGCTCCTTGCTGCATTCATCCTATGAAGCTTTTAGGACATCTAGATTAAGATAAGTTAACAGAGTTTAACACACTAGATGTCCCTACATCTGTGCAAATAACAGTTTCCTCCTGGAGCAAAATAGTTTAGGGGAGGGGCTGTCAATAATGTAACTTGTATTTTAGGGGCAAATTACTATCACCGTGCAAAAATGTAACTTGTCATGTTAACCTCAATTTCACTCTCAAAAGCCAAAAGACTGCAACAATTGGTAAGGAATACTTCATCAGTTAGAAGAATATGCTTGGCTCATTGGCTCTGTTAAGTACGCATGAAGTAGGATAGGTCATTTAACAGTCACCGACTCACCGTACAGGATCCCATTATTCCCATATACTAAGCAGTTTCTTCTAAAAGGCATTACCAAGGTTCTTGTCTACAAAACATTCATCCACCAGAATAAATACAGACCTCACAGAGAGAACATGACATTGATCATCGTATAGAATTCACAATTAGTAAGTATATCTATATTTGTGTCACAGATAATAAGATTCATGGTTGGTTAGAACAAGCAGAACTCATGGGAGCTAAAGTGAGGGGTGGGACATTTATGCTTTACAAATTACAATCAAGCTAGGTTTTTATGCTTTCTGATAATTAAAGCTATTTAGACCTTATCTAGCATCAACCAGACAGTCGAAACTTGTATGAACAGATTTGGGGTTCTTAATTGAATGAAATACGGAGTATACAGTAGTGGTTGACTCAACATGTAAGCCTAACAACAATGTTATCAAATTGATACTTGACATATTTTTGAGAGAATTGGAGAAGATGTGCTAGTCATTATGGATATAAGTATAACAGAAGTCAAAAAGTTTCTTCACATTTTGTACTTCAAAATTTTCAAAATGATATACGCCATGCTTCTTCTAGCTAGAACCTATCTGTAGGCTTACATGCAACGATTGACTAATAAAGGCTTATCATACTTTAGGCACCTTAAAGATCTTTTCCCATACATAAATATTAACCAAAAACATCTGCTACTGTTCTTGTAATTGTTACATATCAAACTTCAGTTACTTCACAAAGCCTACATGAAAACATCACCCAACTGAAAAGCACTTTTCGCTACAAATCCCCATCGTTTCTGTGTATTCAAATTTGTATGTCTACAAGACTACAACTCTTTGGCAACCATCTACAAAGCGGTTTCGCTTCTAGGAAGAAATACTACATATTCAAGGCTGGGTATCTCATAGCATGCAACCACCTCAAGCAAAGCTTAAGAAAAGAATACATACAGGACAAGTGGGTAAAGGAGCTCTTGAAACCACACACAATGAAACACCCCACTAAAATGGCTGTAATATATATGTAGGGACAATATGGATGCAAAATCTAAACCTTTAACTAATGTTTTTTGTTTTATTTGTAGCTTCAGTCTCTGTCAAAGAATATACATGTTTTCCTAAAGATTTGCTCTTCATCCTCAGATTGATATAATATTAATCATAATTCATACCCAACGAATAGTAAAATCACCCACAAATCATTATATAATCTATCAAACATCTATAAGACTATAATAAACAACTCAAAAGTCACAACCATCCATATGTCAGTATATATAAATATTCTCCAAACAGAATACAAACAATAATCACCTCAATAAGAAGGGTTAAAATTCTACTTTTTGCAACTGATCATAACTCAACCCACCCTCCAAAAAAAGTCTAAAATTTTCCCATTTTAAAGAACTAATTTCTGCAATTATGAAGAAAAGATTGCAAATGCCCAACACAATCAAATCTCTTAATACCAAACCATGGCTCACTAGAACAGTAATCCAAATGCCAAAAACAAAGAATACATATAAATATTCAGGAAATTAATAAGAACAAGAGGCAATGTAACAGTGAAAACTGAAAAACAATATACCAAAGTAGGCAAATAAAAACAGAAAAGAAAACTGCTGACCTTTTATGTTGGATTTCAGCTGCTCAATTCTAAAAAAAATCCCACATTCCATTGTTGTTTCCAATTTCCCATCAACATCCCAGAAAATGAAAAATCGAAATTGAAACAACAAAAATTGATAATTTAAGATCAGTGCGACGACAAGTTTAGGTGGTCCAGTTTAGATTCGCCTAGAACACCCACTTTTCCGCTTTCTTTTTTTTTTTTTTTTTTTTTTTTGCTCCCCTTTTCTTTTTCCACTCTTTATCTCCTATCGTAATTTGGGTTGTTAGCCCGGTAACTTACCGGCCCAAAAGTAAGGACTTGTGTTGTTGAGTAACATGTTGGGCTTTTCTGAATGGTTGGCCCACGCTTGTGGAGCTTA
The DNA here is from genome assembly GCA_038025085.1 of Tetragonia tetragonoides. Lineage (NCBI taxonomy): Eukaryota > Viridiplantae > Streptophyta > Magnoliopsida > Caryophyllales > Aizoaceae > Tetragonia > Tetragonia tetragonoides. Next base: position 10,202,832 of record CM076143.1, read on the forward strand.
GAGGGCTAACTCGTTTACAATATTTTGTGTGACTTAGTTCACGGTGGACCAAAGATCAAATCTTTTTTAAAAATACTTTTCATGTTTCTAAAAGATTTGGACTATATCCTTAATTTACTATTTGGTCCACGGTGGATTAAGTCCCCACAAGATGAGCTGAACTCGTTTTTTCATCCCACAACTAGTCAACTACAAGTACTAAAGTAGTAGAGTATTTGATTAAGGAAAGTTAATACTTCTTAATGATTACAAAAACTCATATGAGACAAACTTAAACAAGCATAACGTCATGCTTGTTTATAGAGCTGACCTCATGTTGAAGCGGTCTCATAAAAAATCCAATTCTTAAATATTTATATCATTAAATCTGATTTTCAACAAATAAAATTAATAAATACTTATTAAATAAGTTGAACAGGTTGTTTTCGAGTTGAAATTTTTGACCTTTATTAAATTTATTTAATTAAACGAATTAATCAAGCCAACCCGTTTAACTAAACGAATTAAAAATCTTAACACGTAACCCGGACATCGCCGGACTTACAAACTAGTCTTAACAATAACACACTTTTATCAAGCCTACTGAAAACAGACGGTCACATGAAGAAAAACAAACCCTTTGGTGGAATTATAAAAATCCGGCCCGTTTAACCTGACCCATGAATGGATTCATTCTAAGCCCAGCCGACATTCGACCCTGGCCTAACACGCCATTGCTGACTGCTGTATAGAGCATCCGTTAATCAAGGGCGGGTCTTGTGTGAACTTGGTCCACACTTCACCGTGGACCAAGTAATTTTGAAGGGTGGCTTCAAATAAAGTAGGGGTGGTTACAGGTAAAGTAGGGGGGTGGCTTCAGGTGAAGTAATTTTGAGGGGTGGCTTTAGGTGAAGTAGGGGTAGTGCCAAGTAAAAATTTGAGGGGTGATTCTAGGTGAAGTAGGGGTGACTCCACTTTTAGAGAGGGTGGCTCCAGGTGAAGTAGGGAGTGACTTCAAGTATTGGTCCACCATGAACTAAGTCCACACAAGTTTTTGTAGTTACTTAATACTCCTAGTCCTAGTCCTAGTCCGTAAGCTCCAAAAGCGATTAATGTAACGCCTTCCAAGACAAAGCACGTATTTATTCGGTAATTAATTGTTGTTATGTAAGTAAAGCACCTTAGTGCAGTTATATACTATACTTGAGCATGACATAAGCATGACATCATGCTTATTAGAGAGGACCTCACTTTAAAGCCGCCTCATCCGAGTTTTTATGTACTTCTGGTTAACATATTATGGAGTAGCTTTGATTGATAATGTGTCGCAAAGTCTCTCTGCTTCAGTGATGGCGCCTGCAAAACAAAATTAGTGAGATTAATACCCACATTCATTGAATGAAGATAAAAGTCCACAAAATCATATGTGAAACAAAACATGAACAAAACCAATAGAAGGAATTTATTTAACAAAACCCCTCAGTAACCTTTAACCTACAAATAAAGTATGTACTGCGTTAAATCTACTCTACCTTCTTAATGATAACTAGTTGGCCAAAGAGGAATACTTTCACGATAAGACAATGCGATTTTTCATTGAAATAACAGTACCATCATATAATAAGTTACTCATTTATCCTAAATTAATAGTAATAGATATCCCGTCTCACCATAAAACAATCTCATATAATTTAGTTTCAATCACATTATAAAATGATAAATAAATATACAAATTTATGGTTTGCTAATCATTTGTGGGTTTCTTGTACAAGTGACTCAACCTCAAATGTTGTAAGATTCGTCTTCCCCAATAGTGACCCCCCTGAAAAATACACAACAAATTTTCAACTTTATTACAAACTCACTCTTGTTTTATTGTGTGAAGGGAGGTAAGCTAGGTCCCATCAACCTAGCTATCACAAAACTTGGATTCACTGGAATATCCACATCCCAGCAAAACTGTTTGATCTAATAAGTTCCAAAAACCAGCAACAAATTTGGCGGATGTATAAGCTAATAGGCTAAACTCTATTCCAATATGGTGACACTTTAAACTCTGTCTCTATGTGTTTATCCTTGTCCAACCATCCCTTTTAAATCTCATTTATACGCAACACTAAATATGAAATGAGTAAAGTACTCCAAACAAGCAGTGTTGTCATTCCTAAGATTCAAACTTCCGACCTTAATTAACGGATAAGAGTGTCGAACCATTCGCTCACACAAACCACTTGTTGGTAGTACATACATGAGAATTGAGATCATTGTTAACGTATTTTGGTATCTTCCCCACATTCTTTGGCTTTTCTTTGTTATAATTTTCCAACCACAATTATGAAAATCCTAGCTTTATAATCAATAATAATAATAATCGATCATCATCATCAATTTACATATTGATAATTACTTTTTCCTCCTCCGCTAGTTTGAGCTTTTTGTATACTCCACTAGTTCATATGTTATCTTTATGACTTACGACCAATATCTAAAAAGAGTGAAAATAAGAATGAAAAGGCTAGATAGGTACTAGATCACTTTATAGGAGAGAAGCAGATAAAGAGACCCTATTGGCTTGAGCAAACTACCTTGAGGGACCAGTCACTAGTTTTTTTATTTTTTATTTTTATCGACTACTGGTAATTACTTGATTATTGAACTAATCAAAAAGTTACTTGACTTACTTCTATAATACTACAAGTACATTTAGGAGAGAATTGAAGGATAATCATCATGAATAATGTCATAAACTATCACTCTCACAACCAAAAGCTTTCTTTATACTCTGTAAAAATCAATTACCAGTTTACCATAACTTCTTTTTTAATTTTTTTTGAGGGGATTTACCATAACTTGTTAAGAAGACCTTATTGTTCATATGTTATCTTATTGTTTTAAGTAGAACTTCCTTAAGCATTATGAAAATGCAAAGTCTTGTATACGACTGATAATACATATGATGAATAAATAGTCGGAGTCTACACAAGTTAATAAAGGGCAGCCAGCCCATGCATACATCTAACTACTTGTGATATACTACAATACAATGTGCAATTGTATGTGCAAGAGATACTCTCACAAAAATCTCTTATATCCAAATTTGGCGTAATTGAAGTTCGAATTCAAGTATTTCGTACCACCCTTGAAGACTACCATAGAGTTATAATGTTTTCATAAAGATAATGGTACAAATCGGAACTCTAGATTTCATATACATATTATTTTGACATTTTACGGTTTCCTAAACAGAACTTTGATAATATTTTTCATAATAGTTCAGCAAGAGTTATTATAAATATATATAACACAGTAGTAAGTGCTTTCTACTACAAAACGAGTAAAGAAAAAAATCAAAAATTTTGAGACAATTAAATTTGAAAGTTAGCTAAGTTTTTAAGATGGGGCAGTATCAACTGTAAAGCTGCGTTTGTTAGAGTTGAACTTATCAGAACTGAACTGAACTGAATTGAATTCAACATCACTAAACTGGACACTATTGAACTGAACTAGACACAACTAAACTGAATTGACACAACTTGAAATATGAGACAAAAAGTATGTTTCTGAACTCAACACCACTGCACTGAACTGAACATCATTTAACTGAATTTGAAATCACTGAATTGACACCTGAACTGAACTGAATTGAACTGAACTGATCGTGTAAGCTCTAACAAACGCAACCTAAATAACCAATATATTACACCAACAAAAATAAATAGTAATATCCAATATCTTCTTATTCATAGGGTGCGTTCTTTAAAACTGAACTTATTCGAACTAAACTGAATTAAACATTACTGAACTGGACATCACTGAACTGAACTGTACACCACTAAATTGAATTGAACACAACTTGATATGTGAGACAAACAATATGTTTCTAAATTCAGCACCACCGAACTGGACTGAACATCACTTAACTGAATTGAAAATCGTTGAAATGACACCTGAACTGAAATGACTGTGTAAGCTCTAAAGAATGCACCCATAGTGTGTTATTTTCCACTTAGGCTCCATTTGATTCACCTGGATAAAACTGATCTGAACTGAACTAAACTAAACTGAATTGATTTTTAAACTTAACCGTCAACCATTTAAAATTTGTCCAAACATAGTTAATATTGGACTCATTTGATTGTATGCTTTGATAACTTTCCGATGACATTATTATTATCATGAAATTATTTCGGAATAAAAAGTTATATGAGTTATAAAGTTACACATGAACTGAACTTAACTGAACTAGACTGAACTGAACTGAATTTAAGTAAAATTAAGATGAATCAAACAAAGCCTTATTCCCACTGATTATCACTGATTGGGTAAGGTTCTGCCACTTTTTTTCCACTTATTCGGTAAAGTTTTGTCATTGATTTCTACTGATTTGGTAAGGTCATGCCACTGAATCTGTGAGTACGGCTGTGTTATTTTCCCTTGATTTCCACTGATTGGTAATCTCATGTGATTGATTTCAATTGATTCAGTAAATATCCTACCAGTTATGCCCTTGAGCGTGCATTCTTTAGAGTTGAACTTACCAAGCTGAACGGAACTGAAATGAATTCAACACCACTGAACTGGACACCATTTAACTCAATTGGACACCACTGAATTGAATTTAATACAACTTGATATGTGAGACAAAAAGTATGTTTCTGAACTTAATTAGCACCACTGAACTGAACTAAACATGACTTAACTGAACTGAAAATCACCGAATTGACATCTGAACTAAACTGAACTGAACGTGTAAGTTCTAAAAAACGCACCCTGATTAGGTAATGTCTTGTTATTGATTTCCACTAATTAGATAAGGTCCAATAAGTGAAAAAGAACTCACACCTATAATGCTTGATATTACAACTGACCAACGCTGTGATTGAACCCACATTGCAATAAAACCAAATTATGTTGTAGTTAACTACTTCTAAGTAAACATAATTAGAACAAAAACCTAGACAGAGATTCACGAGATGGGATGTAAGCAAAACTGGCCAAAGTGCCAACCAACCAACCTATAAATGAAAGGTTAAAACAAAAACAAAAACCTCAACCTCAAATTGGATGTCAAAATCAGTAACAACTCTCAATAGTAAATAAAACTACTACATCAGTTTCTTTTCTTAATCCCAAAGTCAGAACAGAAGGGTACACCTTTACAGACTAATGTTTGCAAATGTTACCTAATCCAAGGTAATGTCTTCAATCCTATTAAAACTGATCTTTAGTTGCTTTCTATGCCCATATAAATAGGCACCTATTATGGGCCTGCATAGCTAGCTACCAATCCTATGTGACACATGGCAGTAAAACATTGGACCTAATTCACTAAACACCAAAAGACTATAGCCCCATAGCTTAGCTACTACTAGTAAGTAATAAATAATTAATAGCAGGCTAGTGTTAATTAATAATTAGGGGGTCTGATGGGAAAAGGATAGGTTGAGATGCTGTTTTTCTGCTTTTGGTTACTTTTTATGAGAACCTTATAATTTTATAAATGCAAATAAAAACAAGTAGAGCTAGGGACTAAAAATTAGAGGCTAATAAACCATGCAAAAATAAATATGGTCCCCGTTTAGCCCTGCACTCTTTTGGGATCACGGTTGATGCTTACCTTACCTTACAGACACCAACAGCTGCATACAGGGGAGAGAGAGAGAGAGAGAGAAGGGAAAGACAATATTGCAAGTAGTATAAAAAGATAGATACTTGGGCTGGGTAATAAAGTCCCGGGGGGGCTAAGTAAAACTATATACAGTAATGGCTGGCCTGTCTGCATGTGGTGGCCTGGGGCGTGATAATATTCAATTTGCTTCGGGACCACTCTTAGTCTCTTACCCTTCTCTCTCTCGCTCTGCGCTTTGCTTTTCAAAATCTTTGCTTTTCAGTCTCTAATTAATGCCTAATTTAATTACATTACAAACTAGGGCCTAGACCTCGCAAAATGAACGGCCGGGTCGAGTACGGTTGTCAATGGATTGGATTCGGATTGATTTCATTAGAATCCGAATCAGATCGACCACTAATCGGAGCCGAATTTTCTTTTGTCAAATTCGAGTCGAACGTTTTTCATCTAATCGGATCGGGCATTCATCGAATCGGACTAAATTACTTCCCGATATTGTTTTTACTTACGATTAAGATTATTTATGATGAAAACAAATTGAGAGTTTAATGATAATTTAAATTGTATTTGTTTAGTTTCATCTTATATGAACTTAATTGTCTTATTTTATCTAATTTTGAGCTATTAATAATTGATGAGGTGACAATATTAATCGAACTTGGATTATAATCGGATCGAATCATACTTAGGATCCATATCCATTAGATTTGGATTTTCTTTAATAGGTTGTTGTCCATCACATCGGGTTCGAACTACATTGTCATTCCTAAGCTAGGGTCGGGTTTGGATGTGTCAATGTCTTTTTTCTTGGTCTAATGTAAATATGTAATAACGCTCATGGACTTTCAAAATATAGAATTCGTCTTTGTTCGTCATTTTTTGGTCCAATTGGGTCATTCGGGTTTCGGGCGGTTCATCCAGGTTTATTATAGCATGTCGCGTTTTAGGCAGTACTTCCAGATTTATAACATGTCGGGTTTCTATTAATATTCGGGTCGGTTTTTACCATGTCTAGTTACAACTAAATATATAGATATTAATATTTGGACATGTTGCTTGGTAAAAGTGGTTGCTTTACAATATACTAGCGAAGGAGGAGAGTCAAACCACGCACATACAAATCTAAATTCGCAAAGGTAAATGATACTTTGATCTTATAGTCACTGGGTAGCTAGTAATAGCTGAATTGATTCTCAACAAATAACACTTAGGGGGTGTTTGGATATTGGCTTGTGGTGTGACTTTTTGCAAAATTGAATCTTTGACTAGTCCATCATCCAATATTGGTGTTTGGATTTTAGCTTGTGAAATTGGCTTTTAAGTTCTCACAAGCCAACTTTTGAAAAGCCAATGAGGATAGCTTATGGGTATTAGCCGTTACAGTGACATTAATGTATTCCAATGAGAAGATAGTCGAAGACTTAAAATTATTTACTTCTCTGCCATTAAATTCCCCTATCATATGAATGTCCTTATAAGTCATTTTACATGTTACAAACTAATGTTACCAGCTGTTGGGTCCCAAAATGTTTATTTTTATCACTCTTGACCGCCACGTCATCAAGAAAATCAATAAGTCAAATATCCAATCAGAAGATGACACGTGGCAGTCAAGAAGTCAATCAGAGCCCCCAAAAATCCCGGGAATATTCCCTGACGCGTCAGCTGACCCAACAAGGCCCAAAAATCGATACATGGCACTTGGCAGACCCAAAAGGGAAAGGCGGAAGGCTGACTTTTGACATCTGACAGGGTGGAAAATTACACCCCCTGCCACTGGGACTCCTATAAATAGACGGTTAGTCATTTATTTCAGGTAATTAATTTCTCTCTCTACCACTTTTTCCAAGATATTCTCTCTGGACTTTCTCTCTCTTTCTGCAAATGCCTGACTTGATCGTCAGAGGGGCCCCTCCCGGAAAAACCCCCCGGTGCAGTCACGTTTGTTCCCTTTTGCATCAGGACGCCCAATAGAACCTTTGACTCGGAGCTCCCACGGATTGACATTTCTTAGTCGACCCATCGAAAAGTACCCGAAACACCAGCTAATGTTACCAAACATCCAATGTTACCAGCCGGTAAATTCAGCTAACAATACCTGCCATCGACTATCAACCATCAGTCAACAGCCAACAACTAATATCACCAACCAATTGCCATGCAAATAGGGCCTTAATAGTCTGTCTCTTTAGCTGCAAAAACTTGAATTGTAGTGAACAAAACTAAATGAAATTGATGTTTTATGCTTGACATCATTGATTCAACCTTTTATAACTCATCAAAGTCTCTCCAAAATTGGACTAACTTAGCTTGAAAGGATGTCATGGAATATTTCTAGTAACATATGTATCATCGTGAATATAAAGCTAGATCAAAAGATAATTATTAACTGATAAAAGTTCTTACATAGACCAAAAAAATAAGTGAAAAGAATGAAGCATTATGTTTTATATGACTGCATAAGTAATTCATTTTTACTTTTTAAGGATAACTCACTTCTCCTTGAATCCCTTATCTAAACTTCTTGAAGAACTCCATTTTTCCAAAAAGTGTTATTAATAGGATTGTTAATTTTACATTGTTAACAGAAGGAAAAATCTTCAGCCATGCAATGTTGTTCAACAGACTCAAAGTATAAGAATGTCTTTAATTTGTTTTGGTTGTGCAATGTTGTAATTACAATTGTTATTGTTATAGCTGTCAAATAATGAACTTATTTACGTTTAAGTATAGTTATTTTTTGTAGATTATATAATACATATTTTAATTAAATGAACTTTGAGGGGTACCTTTTCAAATTTGAATTTGGTCTTTATTTTCATCTTCTAATATACAATTACCATTGTCAAAACACATGAATAAATGATTAGAAACACTACATCAAAACCAAACCAATTTATGAACTATTTTCATCTTCCCTCTTAATAACCACCACATGCATTCTCTCTAAAATACTTTCTTCTCATGTACTATTATGCTATTTTGTTCAGTTCAATTTACTGATATTCAATTAAAATAACACTGTCATATAACCTTTGTTCCATGCTTCAAAAAAATTCAAATTTCGAAATAAGATTTATTGGGGATATATTTAAGTTACTAGAAAACTCATTGACAAAACCTTGTTTAAAGAAGAAAATTATCATATTTAATTGGACTTAAAATCAACAAAATAATTCAAAAAATTGAAATGAACATATGCATTACACAATAGTCTCAAAATTTAGTTTATAAATATAACTAGTTTGAAATAAACTAGTTTAAAAAAGAAAAAGAAAAATAGATAAACATTTTCAACATATATTTTTTCCGTTCAAAAGTATTTCTTAATTTTACTTAAAAACATCATATAGGCAGCATATTTAATTTTTTTGCTTTCTTTTGGTGCAAAACTGGGCCTAGTTTGTAACTGTCAAGTGCAGCTTGTACTTTGTCATGTTCATTAAGTTTAATTAAAATTTCCAAATACTGCTATTCCTCCTTAAACTTTGGATTACCAAACAGGGCCTACAAAAAGTCTTAAACATAACCACTTAATTAGCAAACCAAGTTAAGCACGGTTTCTGCCAACTTAATTAACTTTAATAATAAATGGTCGTCTTACATATTTGTCTTCAACTAAAAGACTATGCCAATACAAGTAGAAAAAGACAAAACTCAATACTAAAGACCTGGTATTAGCAAAAAACAAAACCCTTACTTAAAATTACCATCTTACCCCTCTACAGCTCATTCCTCTATATATAATGTTATCTCAGTCCGTAACTCCGTATCATCCCAAAGTGAAGAACAACCATGAAAATGTCTTCGTGCCTTACTAGCAGTTGAAGCTGCCAGCATGATCTGAGCTTTCTCTCTCCTCTTTTCTCCCTCTCTCTCCTCTTTCTCTCTCCTCTTTTCTCTCTCTCTCTCTCCTCTTTCTCTCTCTCTTGATATGATGGGAAAGATTAGATCATGTGGTAGCTTCACCTGTTGATGAGAGCACGAGTTTGTAAAAACCCTAAAGTCTAATTCAAGATTATCATCATCAAAGATTCAAAGGTATGTGATGGTGATTTTGCCTCATATTTATTCAAAAGTTATTGATATTTTTGTGCTAATCTATATGGGTTTTGTCTTATGATGGGCTTTTTGTTATAGTTCTGTAAAAATTAAGGGTATATATATGACTATATGAGGTTTTGGAATATTATTAATTAGGGTTTAGTGACCCCAAAAAAAACAAAAAAAAAGTGACGAAATTTGACCTAATTTTTAATTTAGCTCTTAATATTGGGCTCAAATAAGTTTTGGTTTTGAGATCCCTTTATCGACTTGTATATCGTGAGACTTAGGGAACTGAGCTTAATATATCCCTTTCATGTGTACTGTTACATATCATAAATAAGTTCTTATTATATGGTGTCTTAATTAATTGCACCTTATATATAGTATGTACTATACTATTAGTACTACTGTCCTGTATTTCATTGTTTGCTTTTGTTTGTCTTATCTCGAATTTTGTTGGATCTAAGTCAAATTGGGATCTCTTCCTAATCAAACTTACCTCTAATAATTAAATATATCTTTTCTTAATAGTGATAATGTTCCCCAAGGAGTTGGTATCACCAATTTATGTTTGATTATTGACATAAATATTTGAGGGTTAAAATGTGCAATTAATTTGTTGATTTTACTTTATGGAAGGTTATGAAATGATGAGGTTGTGCACCGAAAGAGGGGGATTGAAAAAGAAAGCATGAAAGTACATTGTATATATCCTTTGGTTTGAGAGATTGCATAAGTTTTAATCATCATACATGGAAAAAGTCTTAGATCTTGGCCAATAGTAAGTCAATCAAAGAATTTGGGTATAGCTTTTACATTTCTATTTTTTTCAAATCAAACTTCTTTTTAATCAAAGGGAAGTTATAACAATCAAGTTGGTGTAAATGTACTAATTGCATTGCATACATAGGTAATTAGTATGGACCACCTTAGAGCTTTATTCTTATTTGCTCAAATTCTTGATGCTTTAGTGATTAGGTGATTTCATGACCCCACTTGTTTGCACCTTAATGGAGTAATACACCTATCTCCCTTAATTAGCTAGACGAGTCAAAATCACTAGAGAAGTGTCCGTTTCAGTACAAGTTAGGTCTTTTTTGCTCGCAAGTTGTTCTAAATATTATCCGATAGCAATTTGATGTTGGGCTTTGTTTGTCACATAACTTGCATTGCTAAATATGCATAATTACAACTTTACAAGGTACAAATTATGCAATAGCAATAAATCTATAACCATGGATGTACATTACACAAATGAGTAGTCTTATCTCAAATGTACAACACACAGCCAAGCAACTATTTCACAATAACCATTTGATGTGGATGGATAGGATGGTTTTGTAACAATAACATTATCTGCTGGGCAAACTCTTGGTGTTAGTTTTTCAAGGTCATGAGTTTATTAGTTGACAACATTTTGACATCATATGTTATTTTTTGTGGATTCAAATTACATCACAAAGTTGAATTCAGTTCTTACTAATTGTTGGTTTCTTATCTTCATGGTTCCTTCCCAATGCTAGCTTATCTTTTTGATGTAACATGTGGTTTTAATTTTCCTACATGACATGACATGCATGATGCATGTTTCGTTTATTCTTGTACTACTACTAGGATAATTATGAGGAAGTTAGTCCATCAAGTCTGTTTGATCACCAACTCATTGAGTAATTAACTTGACTTTTAATTTCATTTATATATACAATAGTTATCACTTTCTTGTACATACTCTCATAAATTAGCTTGCGTTTGATAAGATGGGTATTAAATTCTTGTTCATTTCTTGTTTCCTTTTTCCTAATGTTTTGTCCTTTAGTTCCCTCATCTCAGTTTATTAGAAGGAATTCTATCTATACTACTCATGTTGGACTATGAAACATAAACTTAGCTTGTGGTTGTTCTTTTCTTTGTCTTGCATTTACTATGTTGATAATCAAAAGGGGAGATAAACATGAAAATTCAGCTCGTATTCTTTTTCACTAAACAAATCTTTACCGTATTGAAGTGAGTAATAATATATGACCAAAAAAGTAGAATACTAAAACACCTAAACTGAACTAAATTGAACCAATTAACTAAATTGAACCAATTATTGAGTAAGTGAAAAAAAACACATTCGAAAAACGTGATTCGGATTTAATTTGTTCATGTTTTCATCTTGTTTAAATCCAAGTGATCCAACCCTTCCTTACACTCTAAATAGGGTCTTGTAAGATCTACTAGGTTGGTATGTCAAGTAGTCTAATATAGTATAATTCGAATCTCAAATTGGCTTTGGCATTTATTAACATCATGAACTCAATAATTATTATGGTAATTAGCTAGCTATAGATTGATTAAAAACAACATTTGTAACCAGGATCACATAAAAACACAACCAAATTAAGAGCCTTGATGGTATATATCTCTTGATCTTATATGATACGGTTGTTAGAGAATTATGTCATGTTTGATTTTGTTGGGAAGCCCAATTTAGCTATATTCCACAAAAACATTTATGGGGATCCGTAGCCAAACAAAATTGCCAAGAACAGCATCATAATATCAACTTATTGTTTTGATTCATCAAAAAAAAAAAAAAAAACACATCTCCGGATTTCAATTTTGTCTTCATTAGCAATTTCACATGGTTCATAGCATATATATGTATGTATTTCTTTATTTGTATGCCATTAATGGGACTTTTCCCATGAAAATAAATGATCAACTAAAACAAGAACAACAACCCCTATAGCATGCTTATTATAAGTGTGAAAGGGAAGTGTACTAGTACTGTGGGTTGTGACTTGTGAACAATGACTTAATAATATGAGCATGCATGTGACGTGCGCATGCATATAATAGTGTACACCAGCTACTATATATCGATCATATGGTCCCTAAATAGTGAGTAGCTATGTTTATGGCCAACTGATAGATACCTGCTGCCCTATTCTTTTCTTGACTTGTTTCTTTCACTAAACAAATAAACACAAATGCAGCCCCCCTCTTCTTATTATTCCCTTTTCCCCTCATTTTGAGCTAGCTAACAAACAGTAGTGGCTCTAGAGAAAAATCATTATGTATATATGAGGGTGACAAGATTGTTTTAAATGTAATGTAAGTCAGTTTTTAAAGACAATTTTTGATGATGTTTTGAGCACTTAAATGTGTATGTTGTTGATGGGTGAGGAGTTTAATTCTAGGAGTTGGTAGTTGATTTTTGGTTTACATATTACATAGGGTACGTGGTGGCGTGTGTTCTTTTTTATTGAATTGAACTGTATTGAATTGAAATGAAATGAACTCTATTGATGATTTGAATAGTAATATGTGAGAGAAATTTCACTGAATTACACTAAACTGAACATACAAAAAGTAAGGGTGTGTTCTTTATAGCTTACTCGGTTAGTTCAATTCAGTCTAGTACAAGAGTGGTTTCGTGTCAATTCAGTGATTTTTAGTTCAATGATACTTAGTTTAATATAGTTCAGTTCAGAAACATACTTTATGTCTCACATAGAATGTAGGGTACAATTCAGTTCAGTTGTGTACGGGTTCAGTTTATTAGTGGTGTTTATTTCAGTTTAGAGGTTGAATTCACTTCAATTTAGTTCAGTTCGGTTCATACATTGGTTTTTTTCGGTGCAAATCAATTATGATTATACATGCATAAAACTCATAAGACGATCGGCGTCTGATGTCTTATTTGACTAAAAAAGTGACCTGACCATGTTGAAGCGGTCTCATAAGCGGACATTTTAACATACATGAAACATGACATGATGAAATGCGTGATGTTTAATTATCAGAAAGCGGTCCAGAGGCCAGACATGGATAATAGAACAGTTGAGAAATGATAAATGTCGAACCTTGTTATATACAGTATGATCCTATTCAATTCCTAGGTAGCTCTAGCTAAGCTAAGCTAGGTTGGCAGGTCTAAAACGTCCGCACATACAAGCCTATCTGATCTGCAGAATAAAGAAAGAAAATTATGGGGCTTTGCTTCAATTCTGGCCACATCTCCACATGCATGCCTCAATCTGTTGCCAGCCGAGGTATGAACAAACAAATGCAAGCCTACCTCGAACATGGGCAAATGGGATCGTTGACATTCTTTTATCATCAATTTTGACCTCTTTCTATATTATTTTGGTGTATGTCAACTTAAAAGTTTATAGGAGTATACAAACCAAAAACATAAATAAACAGAATTAAACATTTAAAAATCGGTACAGCATAAATACGAGTTTATGTATATTTGGAAAGAGTATGCAAATTTAGTTATTTTAGTGGTCATCTAATTGAATGTTCTCGGTAAGTTATAAGTTTAAATTGAAAAGTTTTTATTATTACCGATAATTAAAAACTTGTTTGGTCGATGTTAAGAACTTGTACTTTTTGTAGAAATTTGTACTTATTTAAAGAGATCTAGCTAGTTAGATAAGTGACTTTCTCCATTTTGGCTCCATTTTAGAGAGGTGAAAATTCCTATAAAGTTATTGCACTTTCGTAACTCTGTACGTTATTCTTGTTAATTTTTTTTTTCTTTTTTGAGGGAATGTTATTCTTGTTAACTAAACAACGACCTAACTTTTCTACTTCTTAGAGGCTTTTTTTTTTGGGAAAATCTTAAGTAACTTTTATTCAATCTTTCAACTTTCAAGGGATGTAAAGGCAACACCCTTGTAAATCACTACAAGTAATTCACAAGGTCACGATTAGGCATAACCAATAGAAATCAGCCAAAGCAAACTATATACTCTATCTACGAGTTGTATTATCACTAACTATCTTAGCAGAAGTCCTACTGATCTGAGTGTATCAAAATTCTACCATTTCTCTTCCTCCAAATTTCATAAACAGCCGCAGATAAAACACTTTTTTGGAGACACTTTTCTATAAGAACACATACATCTTGCTGTGTTTTTTTTTATTTTTCCAAATAAAAGATTTAAAATTAATAATAATTAGATTTAGATGACAATAAGGTGGCCTGACGCATGCTTATTGTAATGATCCTACATATAATCAATTCTATAGAGATGCTATGCTCGTTGCTCAGAAGCTAGCTGGTGAGAGCCTGAAAGGTGCCCTAGCTAGCTAGAATGAGTATCTATATATGTAAATTTATAGACTTGTGTACGATGCATTAAAGAAAGGGATTGTGTGTTTTTGCTGCTTGATTGGTGCGTTTTAACATTCATTTTGGAGTTGATAGATAGGAATTATTTTGCCCATCAAGCATATGGTTAAAGCCCTAAAGGATAATATAAGGGGAGGTTTATTTAATACTTACAAACTCCCAAAAAGATGGGTTTATTATTGTGCCTTTAACAAGTATGACGTCATGCTAATGTCATGCTTGACTATAAAGAGAGTTTCATCCTAAGGCGGCCTAATAAGAGATATTTTGTTAGAAATATAGGGGTCACTTATTATAAGCAATGACCCTTATTTCACTAAAAAGTGATCCTCATATCACCAAAAATTACTAAAAGACCGTTTCAAACAAGTTTTTGTATTAATAAAATTGTGGTTTTTGGCAACACAGGAAGCCATGTTGAATCGCTAACTAGCTTATTGTTAGTTTGTTAATGCATGGAGTAAATTTGGGGTTCGCTTTCATATGATATGATGTTAGTTGACATAATCTTTTAACTTTGCTCATTCATGAAAATTACATATGGTTGTAGGCTGCAAGTTATGTACATTTCTAGTGGAGCCAAAAGCTTCACTACTCTTTGGCTCTGAAATATATAAATTAAAATGGCTCATAAAACTATTTACACTTCTTATTTATTCTGAAGCTGCCGCCGATGGTTGTCGCACTTTGGATCAAGGGTCAAAAGAAAACAACCTCTACGTAAGACTATGTTTTCACAAAGGTAAGACTGCGTACAACTGACCCCTCTACCCTGTTTGGGTAGGCTGCAACAACTGCAGCCTGCAAGTATAGGACGATCCTTTTCATTGAATGAAAGGATCCAGATCTTAGAGAAACCATCAAAGCTACCACCAATTTCAGGTAAAAGTAATCATCCAGTTCACTCAAAGCCACCGGAAACTTTAATAATGATTTAGAACGAATGCTGCAAGAGGAATTAAAACCCTAATGATGTGCCAGAGTTTGCTTAAGAAACATGGCATTATGTATATAAAGACCAAGTAATTAGCTGCCGTTAGAGCTCAAAAACTGACCCGACCCGAGAAGGTTCAAACCCGAATGACCCGATCCATTTCGACACGAGAAGGAAATGACAAGATCCGAACTCGAAAGTTGTGAGACAACATTTATCAAACCCGCTGAGTAACCCGAACTAAACCCGATAATGACCCAAATATTTAGACCCGACCCGTCCTGAAAACGATCCACCCGACCTCTTTGCCAGGTCTAGCTGCGAAGATGTATCCAACAGAAAGCTTTACTTTGTTTCTGCGTCAGAAATTTCAGCAATCAGCCTTTGATATGTTCTAAAATCACGAAATCCCTACTGAAGACATTTCTGTGAGCTAAATGAAACTGTCGGTTAATTTGCATCAATGCCAAGCAATGATTTGCAATTACATACCCCGCTTCTTGAGAAACTGTATCACGAGGAGTATGACATTAACAGTGCTTGTGCCAGCATAATAGCATACTTAGACATGAAAGTTTCTGACGAAATAACCGATGAAGATATCAGAATCCAGTAGCAGTATTTCCTGGTGCTGTGGTGCCGAATGAAAGCAATTTCAACATCTACTTATAGGCAACAATGGACAAATAATTGTCTGAACTGTTGCAAGGAATTTCCCTTGCTGAATGTTCTTTATTTGATTCTACAATTGGTTCATAACACAGGGCGAGACGAAGATCATTCCCATTATACCTCAAGACACTGCTTCAACACAGCTTTTCGAGCTTTAGCTAACATAACAAATAAACGGAAGAGCAACATAACATACAAGATGAACAAATGCTAGCAAAGTGACAGTGAAGCCATGAATGGATTAAGATCCTCTCTACTGTGTAATTTCCTACATTTGCGCAACACACTCTGGATGTTTGCCCTGAGTTATATGAATCATGCCACTTTCATGGCTCATAATTTGATTAAGATCCTATCCATCACGTTTGGTTGTTTCTTTCGTCGTCTTCTGCAAGGAGATCAATTGCCATCTTACCATGCAGGTCCAAAAATAAATCCCTTCAATCAAGGAGTTCCAAGAAACAATACACATCTTTAACACTTCCATCCTTCTAATGCAATGGCATTGCACTCCTACCTCACCCAACAAAACCACTCCCCATACCTGCAGTTCAGACTCTTCATAGACGTGTAAGCATGAAACTTCTAGGTTTTAAAGCAAGTTACTCCATCTGGCTGCAAACTTCAAGCAACCGTCAACTTGCAAAAACTGCGCAAACTCAAAAGTAAGATCAGTCTATGTCAGAACTCGGAACATATCTCGGACATAAGGTTGTGGCCACCTTACGAGCAGAACTGTTAGCTACTCAAACAGCTTCCTGTAAACGTTCATCAACCCCCTCTGGTGGAAAGGCAAAAGAGCTGATACCCACAAGCACACGATGCCAGTGATATAGTAATAGTCATCTGAAAGGTAACAAAATTAGATTCTCCTTAGAAATGCAAATTGTAAGCCATTGATAAGAGTTTTTTCTCCTTTTTGGTAACTAGAAAAGAGAGTACAGTGTGCTTTGTTCAATTGTTCAACAGAATGCTCACAATCTGTTCATAAAAATCTGAAAGAACCAGAGAGGGTTTTCATCGTTGTAAGCGAGAGTTTGCTTGGGGGATAGGTCCATCTTTCTTTGTTTGCAAAAAATGGTTAGTTTTAAATTCTGTTCACTAATCTAAAGGGATGCAAATCATGCAAATGACACTCTCGGAAAAGATTAAACTTGGGTCTACCAAACGTGGTACCCCTCGAGCAACAACTAAGCTATATAGACTCATATACTGGCAATCAATCACTAACAGACACCAAAACAGCAAAGCCAAGAAAAATCTAACAAACACCCCCAACAGAGGCTCACACTTAAACTATGCTTACAGTTATAGTATCTCACAACAATAAAAACTAGCAAAAGTTCTTACTTAGGCAGCCACAGTCAAGCCATACTATCTATGTTGAGTAAGAAGCAATGATGTGATGACTAAAAGGAACACAACAATAAAGAATAATTTAGAAGAAAATAGGCTTTTGAAGGGCCAAATGTTCGCGCCATTACCTGCTACTCTGCTAGCTTGTAGCTTCCATGACATCAGAACGTTAAAACGATGAAAAAAAAGAAAAGCAAACACAATGTAAATAATCAAATCAGAATAATATTAATAATAACAATAACAATAGCATATCATCGTACTTCACAAATAACCGAATTGCTTATCTGTCACAAGTCAATAACAGAAGAGCTACAGGAACAAAAGAGCTTTACAATCAAATATCCCTAGTTTTTATATTGAATTGAATTTTAATAGCAGAAAGATATACAGAATACTTGGAGGAGGTCACCATGATGGACAAAGAAATGACATTTCTCTCTCCTAAAGCTGTTAAGGGTGGAGCAGGGACAATAAACACATAGGAGACGATAGTGTATTTTGATCATTGATATGTGCAAGTTTCTGTACAAAGTTTCAACACTATAGGTCCACAATCATCTTCCTACAGTAATACATTATCCAATGTCGAAACGATCTCTGTTACTTTCTTTCGCAATCTTGCATTTGACCATAACTAAGATTCACCTCTAGCTACAAAATGGTTGATAATATAACTACAAGGAACACTTCTCCATGCCACAACAATATTTAGAAATGCTATCCGAATTGGAAACCATATCGGAATCTGCATTTTGTCTACAAACGAAACGATTTTTCAGCCTTGTCTGTTTCAAAATCTTCTCTGATTCCTCTATCAATTCTATGTATTTATTTCTCACTGCTGACAGGATGCCTCTTTATAGCAGACTCATCTCTGTAAGCCTCTTTAAGAATAGCTGTGCAAGTTTTATTCTTCATTGACAGATAAAATACATGCGGGTGTCTCTCAAATGCTTTGTGGAATTTTTGTGGCAATTGCAGATACTTTTTTAAACACAGAAGTTTCTTCCTCTGGGCAGCATGCTCCACAAAGAGGCTGAGTAATTCATGTAGAACACCCACAACTCGTTTTTCTGCTATATCACTATCTGTATTCAAATGTGAAATGTCCTCATATGGAGACACATAAGGAAGCTTCTGAAATCCATCTAACCAGTCTGAAATCTTTCTCTTTAATCTCAAGCCTTTCGAGGGAAAAAGTGGGAATGAAATTGGCTCCATCAAACCCACATTGTACACACCTTGGTTCATTGCATTTTTCTGCGAAATAGATAACATCTTTTCTTTACAATCCACAGCTAATGCTCTATCCCCATCTTCCAATTCCACAAACCTAAAAGACCCATCAAGATTGGATTCTAGTTTTTTTATAAAATCATCTGGCAACCCTAAATACCACTGAACCCCTTGGATTATCCTCAATGGCAATCTCTTTTCTCCTGTCATGAGTATCAACTTCTTTAGCCTAAGCCTCAAATCCAACATAGAATCCTCATAAATTGCTTTCTCCTCCATGTCAATCTCAATTGCTTTTGGGGTCAACCTAAACCATGGCAAATTGTATTGGGGCCCCACAAACTCTTCAAACACAGACGGATACTGCCTCATAAACTTGGCAACCTTCACAGGAATATCCAATTGTTTACCCCTTTTTGACACAGCTGAGATTGGGATGCAGCCATTGGGATCCTGGGCAATCCAGTTTTTCAGAGCTATTACAGGCTTCAATTCTAGGCTTCTATGGATTGTTTTGATAGAATCAAAGCTAGGGTCTTTTTTCCATTTCGTGTTTACATTTACATAATTAACCTTTTGGATGCAAAAATAAGGTGGATTGTTGAGAAGAGGGAGAAGGGAAATATTCCTTGTAGAAAGAAGCAGTTTATCCAGAGTTCCAAAGTGCCGATTGATAGAAAGCATATATTTCAACTGGATCGAGACTCACAGTATTTACCACAAGAGTCTTTTGTGACTGTTAGTCCTGATGATTTCACGAACGCTTCATCATCTCTCCTCCATACAGCCCGCAAACTATAAGGACTGGAACTACAAAACACCAACACCACCATAAACTTTGAAGCAGAAAAGGGAAACCACCTCCACCACGAGCAATGTCGCAACCAATTTCTACCACCTCTGATAGTTACCGACAAAAAATCAATAATTTTCAAATGGATATAATTTCTAACTAACAGAACTAAAAACAAGAAAAAGAAAACAAAGTATAGAGAGGTAAAAGGAAATACAACATGAATATTCACAAAAGGCAAATGAAGTCTTAGTACTAGCTACAAAAAAAAAAAAAAAAAAAAAAAGAAGGAAAACACCTTCATTAGTCGCAAGTTTCAACTATGGCAACTGGAGCTACCAAGGTAGCTCGAGTACGGACAGAGGACAGAGGACACGCAGACACGGGACATGGGAATTCTCAAAATCCCGGATACGCGGACACGTTAAAGAAAAATAAAATAAAATATATATTAAAAAAAAAACAGAAAAATTAATCCCATTGTTTAGTTAACATAAGTACATAACAAACCAAAATAGCATCGAAAAGTCGAAAACAACTCACAAGGGTTCTTTTAATGAAATGAGAACAACTACTAGTGTCGGGATCATTTGAATTCATAAAGCTGTTGAAAACAAATAAAGGAATGAACTCTCAGTACTACTACTACGAATTTTCCAAGAAACGCACCAAATTGCACAACAAAAATAGTACAGCATTCTAATTAACAAAGAAGAAAGAAGTAACATACAAAACGAAATAAATCAGCAAATGTATCAGAAAATTAACACGGAAAATAGAGAGGAGAGAATAAGGAAGAGAGGAAATCAAAAGATAACCTGGAGATGAAGGAACGAAGAGTTGAAGAAATCGAATCAGCAAACAATGGAGATTGTGCCTTGAAGTCTTGAAGATGGAGAGAGAGAGAGAGGGGTGAGAGAGATAACGAGAGAAAGCAGCCAGAGAAAAAAATGACGGCAGTTTGACATTTTAGGTCTTCGAAGTGTAAAAACAGTTTTTTTTTTCTGGGTAAAAATACTTTAAGTGCCGTGTCCCTTGACGTGGCCAAGTGCTTGACCGTGTCCATTGCCGTGTATGACCCTCATTGCCATGTCCTACTTTTCTGGACACGTCTGAGTACCTGTCCAAAGCGTGTCCATGTCCAGTACGTATTGGACACGAGACACAACACTCAACCGGCGTGTCCATGCTTCCTTGGGAGCTATTAATTGAGCGAGCCAATCACGAGCTACTTAAAAGTTGACTCGGTCCCAACTTGAAGATGACTTGACTGAACATCGGCAGGAAACCTAAACAAGCCAAGTCGAGGAGGCCACAACTAGACTAACTAAGATCGTGAACTGCTCGAATACTTTTTTCCTTATATAATTTTAAGGAATTTTAATGAATTATATATACAATAAAATAAAATTCTACTTTAGTTCAATGTAGAAAATGCTGAATTGCAATATTAATAACTAAAAAATACAAGTGTCTCAAAACTTCAGATGAAAAAGGTTGAAATTTAAAGTTGAGTGAAGTTTCATATCGAGTCAAGCAACACATTTAATCGATTCTAGTCGAGTGTAGGATTTGGAACTAGTCCAGTTTCGAGCTCGACTTTGGCGGGTCGAGTTCGAGTAAATCTTAGCTCGACTTCCCTAGTTGCAACCTGGGAGGCGTGTGAAAAATGGACTGGGTTTGAGAATGAAAATGAAACCCAAAAGTCTGAAAGCCCAACTCCTCGAGGCACCCCATCCCCAAGCAAGTAACGTTTTCATTTTTTTTTTTTTTGGGAAGCTAAAAAACGATTCTGGGTCATACCGATCTAACCCGGAAAATTCTGGGTCGAACCGAAATCAGGTTTTATTGTGCCCGAAACCTGGACATGTTGGGTTCCGGTCCGGTTCGGTCTAATATTCTGATCTGGCCTGGTTTCTGAACAACCCTAAACCTAACCGATTGGACAAAGATTTGGACTTGTGTCTCTAGTTGTTTCTATTCCACACGTTAACTAAAGCACATTCTAATCTAGATACAACTCTTCAAAAAGACTGATAAGTATTTCTCTATCATCACCTACGCCATTGCTTGTTTATCACATTGTAAATTTGTAATTTAATTCTATTTAATCCTTCTCAAAATAAATTAATCTCTTATCAACCCATATAATTCCCAAGCCAAGCCATTTATCGTTTTCCTTTATTGTCAAACCTTTAACATGACAGTGATGAGTTAATACTTAATATAGGGAACATCACCTAATTCCTCTTCTAGAACAAAAACAAATTACAGTTCTCAAAAATCTACTCACCTAAGGGCAATTACGACGAAAAATCAAGAAGTTGCAAAGCAGCAGTTTGAATGCATGCTTCCAACCTCTATGGTCTATTTTTTTTTTTTTTTTTTTTTTTTTTTTTTTTTGATAATTCAATCTCAATATTATTCAAGTAAAATATCAGCCACAAGAGGAACGTAGCTACCAGAACACTCCAAGGCACTTATCTAATACAAGCATCATACACCTCCCCTTCCCCACCTTTTAGGAAATGTTGAAAGAATAGATGCCATCATTTGCTCTAGAAAAGGCATAAGGCATGATAATACTAGCAAATATGCACCATTTATACACTTACAGACCAAACTATAATGAAAAACCCCAAGTCAGATTTGGCTCTTGTGTCACAGCCAAACTATGCCTAATTTTACACCTAGTTTTTATACTAACACCATAACTAAATGTCAAGTTAAAAATCTTGTAAATTTCTGCAAATTCTCAAATCACAGTCTTTCAACCAGCCATTACAGTTCCAATACAAAATACCAACTACCCAGTACACATTAATCCATGACATTCAAACAAACCTATCTTCATTTAAGCAATAATAAAACCTGATCAACATTCGTCGAATCAAATTCCTACAACCCAGTTCATATTTAACGCAATAAAATACTACCCAAAACTTAAACCCAGAAATCAACAGCAGCAATGAAGTGAATGACATAAGCAAATTTGAGAAGAATTCACAGCGAGACAGATGCTTTTGAGTAATCGTTTAAATTAACCCTAGGTTCAAAATTGAGAAAAAAAATTAAAACAAGAAATATGATGAACACTAGATGATTGAGGATTAAAAGTTGGGCAAGGAATATCGGAATACCTCGAAGTGTCGTGATGCTGCTGAGAAATGAGAATAGAATGGAGCTCGAATAGAATTGAGGGAGAGACTGATGGAAGACTGAAAGAGGAAGTTTGAGTGAAATGAAAACACACTTGCTCTTTTTTGAAAAATGATTGTTTGTTACCAGTGGGTCGGGTCGGGTCGGGTGAGCATGCTTAACTTATTGGGCGAGGAGGGTCATGGGTTGGATAAGATATGCACGGCCCATTTAGCCCGTTTAACCTTTTTCCACCTCTGAAAACAGGAGTAACTAATTCTCTCCTCGACATACTTATCACTAATCACACTAGACACCTTTTAAGAATTCTCCATTGATAGAGGCTTCATTAAGATCCTTATAATATTCAAGTTAATTGATGCCAATTTGCACTCCAAAAACGTATTGACCCTTTATTATAATATCATGGAAATTTATTCCTTGCAATCCCTTTCACTATCCATCGAATTGTCATAATTTGAACTTTTGTTTTGTAATCAGCTTAGGTATTAAGATGTGATTAGTTTCTTTTCTCTGGACAATGTAGATATATGCAAGTGGGGAATGCCGTAGCAATGCCTGTTGGTCTCGCTCTTGGATATACATTTGGCAAAGCAATTCAAGGAGTTGTTGATGATCAACCCTTGACTACCCTGCATTTGAAGTTTCCTCACTGCATTGCTCGTAACCAAGATTGAAATGCCAGGTTACCATTGAAGTATTAATTCGTCTAACCCTATTTTTAATTGACAGTGAGCACTGATCTGATCTAATCTTGTAACACATAATTCTTGTCGGAAAATATTGATTGTTGAGCTATGAATATTGAATTCTTACTCGTGATGAAATGATGTAATTTGCAGCAGAACTGCAGTCATTCTTGGACCTATAGATTTGTTGAATAGTTACAGATTATTTTCAAATGGGGCTCTGTACTTAGTCTGTAGGGAATAAAGCTTTGGTTTCAATTTGCTAATTTTTGTTTCCGCCTTTATAGCTTGGTTTGTGTTTGAACAATAGTACTTGAGTGGCAATAGATAAAATTCAGAAGAGGTATTTTTCTCCTTTGGCCAGACTTGGAAAATAATTCATTTTCAACATATTTATGCATAAAGCTAAAAACTTGGTAATCCATACAAGAAATTCAGGCAGTTCCACCAGATAACAAGCATCTGAAGACTCCTATAACCCGATCAGCTGTTTCCTGACCAAACAAACGAGGCAAAGTATTACCAAGATCAATCTCAATGCTTTTGCTCTTAAAAATGTGATCCCTATCCCTCAAATGAGCCTTTTCATCAACTCCAATATCTTGTTTCTTTCCAGTTACACATAAATCAAACCAAATCTTCATCACCTCTTTTGCTGCTACACTCACATTTTCCCTCACAATCTCTTCCAGTCTAGTTTCTCCTCCTGCTTGCGTAGTATCTATACGAACCAACATAGCGGCAGGAGAGGTGGCACATCGTATGAAAAGGGAAGGCGAGACATAGGGTTGAACTTCGGGGACTTGGTGGAGTAGCTGTCTTTGCTTTTCGAGACCTGAGTCCTCGTAAAAAGTCTTGAGGTAATCAGGATTAATAACTAGATCCTTTCGAGGGGCCAAGTCGAGGACAACCACTAGAGATGTAGGGTTGTTCTGGATCAACTCGATTACCAAGCACGGAGCATCGGTTGAGTCATTCATGAAAGATGACAAGCTTGTAATGTTTAAAGCTCCTCCTGTAGGTAGTTGACAATGCAACCAACTCCCTAAGATAAATTCAATCTGCAAAAGATTTGCAATTTAAATACCATTCACTCAAAATCCCATGAGTGTAATATAGAAATGAATCCAAACAAATAGTTACAAAGGTGCTTAAGTTGAGGGTGTAACTGTACACATTTCTCCTCAAAAAACTTGAATAAACCACTTGAGGCCACATTTGTTTAGTCAGTTGCCCAAAATTTTGAGTTCATCAAAGGTCAAATTAGTGAATTTTGTGGATATTTAGAGCAGGATCCATTTAAGTGAGCAGTTCTTTTCTCAAAATTACTAGCAAATTCTGAATTTTCAGCTAATAAGTTGATTGATGAATGTAGCGATCAATTGATCATGATATGCACACAAAAACATATTATTGATCATGGTATATTTATATGGGGATTTCTATCCGGTGCCCTTAGGGCACAGGTTTAAGCTCATTAATCGCAAGCAAAAAGCAGAATTAGCTACCAGGTAATTAATAGGTTTCAGTTTCACACACAATTATTTCTTGTGCCAATATTACCGATGGTTCTTCACTACACCCTAGTGTAGCCAACTTGGCTCTACCACCAGTTTTTTTTTTTTTTTTCGATTTTTTTTTTATTTTTTTTTTAAAATAAAAAAATAATTTTTTTTTGTGAATGAAGTTCACTTCATTACTTTGTAGTTGTTACTTCAAGGTGCAGCCAAGAAATTGCGCAATATTACCCTTACTCTAATAACTAATAATAGGGGTGAGCGTAACCGGGTACCCACCGGGTATTGCACTATCCGGAATTGAAATTGGATCCACCGGTTCCTAATTTCTAGGAATTGAAATTGGAATTGGTTGCACCGATTCCTAATTCCTAGGAATTGGAATTGGATCCACCGGGTACCCACCGATTCCTGGGTACCCAGTTACATATTAAAATGAAAATTTATCAATTTCAAAGCTATTATACTACTAAATGACCGATTGGGTATCGGATGTAAATAACTTTTTTTTACGATATTAAGAAACGACCAACATGATCATGTTGAGCAATTATGTGGTACTTTGTCTTAACTGATGGGAAGAACACCTAATTTATTTAGTAAATTGCTAAATACCGCCCCTTTTTACCACCTACCGCCGCCCAAAATTCCAATATTACCCTCACTCACTCTCACTCACTCTCACTCACTCATCTTTCCTCTCTTCCTCACTCTCACTCATCCTTCCTCACTCACTCTCACTCATCCTCACCACCACACCATCACACCGGCAACCACTCACGGCACCACCACCACCACCACCACCACCAACAACGGAATGTCAGGGGCTAGCGGCAGCGGCGGAGGCTTCGACGGCGAGGGAGGCGGCGACCGACGGCATCGCGGGGGGGTAACTTTTCGAAATTTATTTTTTTTTTTTGCCATGAATTGAATTTTTTTTGCCTTGAATTGAATCGCGAACTTATGAATTGAAGTTGTGTTTTTTTCTTTTTTTTGTGACGATCGTCTGCCGATCTCGACTCACCTTTGGGTGAGTCGTCTGCGACCGGCGACTCACCCAAGAGTGAGTCGTCTGCCGATCTCGACTCGCCCAAGGGTGAGTCGCCGGTCGCAGACGACTCACCCTTGGTGAGTCGAGATCGGCCGACGACTCACCCAAAGGTGAGTCGCCGGTCGCGGACGACTCACCCAAAGGTGAGTCGAGATCGACCGACGACCGACAAAAAAAAAATATATATTATTTATTATTATTATTATTATTATTATTATTATTATTTATTGTTATTATTATTATTATTATTTATTGTTATTATTATTATTATTATTTATCGTTATTATTATTATTATTATTGATTATTGTTTAATTAATTAAAAATGTGAAATGATAGATGGGAGGAGCCGGTAAATCGGTGCCGAGGTTATTTAGTAAACTAGCTGGTTCAGGACCGCGTCACACGAGGACGCGCGGGATTGATGCCTCTGTACGGAGACAGAGAGAGGCAGTTCGGATGAGGGAGATGGCTGCTGAGCAAGACGATTACGCAACTAGCGAGTTCTACTCCGAGGATCAGTCCATAGACGATGATCAGATTGGCGTCGAATCATCCTCAGATTGGCGCGTGGTGAAGGGCAGAGGCGGTAGGTTTGTTAGTACTGGGTCGTCCAGTACTAGCAAACGATCTAGAGCGGAGGACGACACTACGTGGCTTGTTACAGAGCCTGTGCCCGGTGGGCCGGCGGATGATAGCGTCATACCGAGCTTCCTGGGCCACGTAGCGTCTCGTATGTGGAATGGAGAGACGAGGGGTCTCTTGAAGTGTCAGAACCGATGGACTGTCTGTCAGCGGCTGAGTCAGTGGCGAGTGGAGATGTCGGCCGAGATGAGGGCCCAGATCGAGGGGACTGGGTTATCACACCTGGCAGACATTATGTTCAGACATATTGACTTCCCCCTGATATCTGCATTCGTGGAAAGGTGGCAGCCGGATACGAACTCGTTCCACATGCCGTTCGGAGAGATGACGATCATGGTGCACGATGTATGGCATATTCTTCGGATTCCTGTAGACGGACAGCTCGTTTCCAATGAGGGACGGGATGGGCAGCTGCAGATGGCGGCCATGGAGGTTCTCGGGGTCACCCGAGATGAACTGATGTGTAGCCACTGGCAGGGCGGTGCGGTCCTCACGGAGTCGGTTTTTGAGCTTTGCCGTGAGCAAGTGGAGGACATCCAGGCGACAGCTTGGATGTGGTTACTTATTAGATCCACCTTGTTTGTCGACAAGAGTGGTAACCGTATTAGACCCTCCTGCGTGATGGAGGTGATGGACAACGGGTTTCGAAACGGTGCATGACTTCTCTTGGGGATCTGCTGCCCTCGCCTTCCTATATCGTCAGCTCGGTATAGCTAGTCGCGGGGATTCTCAGGGCATCTGCGGATGCCTAACTCTCCTCCAGGCATGGATATACGAGTACTTTCCCTGCTTCCGACCTCATCGGGAGCGGATGGTTGTCGGGGACGACGAGGCTCCCCGTGCGTACGTATGGAGTGCCCAGGCTGAGGGCAAGGACGTGGTTCGACTGCACTCCTTACGTAGACGCTTGGATCATCTGCGAGCGTCAGAGGTACGTCATTTAGTTATCGGTATTCATGATTTATTTCGTCGTTTGCTATGTTTTTTTTACTTCACCGTAACTTTCAACATTTCTACGTAGGTGGTGTGGCTGTCGTACGGTTCTAACCCGGCAGTATCTATACCGAGGACTGTATTCATGGGGTGGCTACGGTATCGGGATATTATCGAACCGTACATGCCTGGTCGTTGTTTACGACAAATCGGGTACGTACAGAGTATCTCTTCCCCGATCTTTAGGCCAGACAAAGCGATCAGGTCATGGAGCAGTCGTTCGTACAAGGTTGTCTACCCCGAACGGATATCATCTGATGCCTGGCGTATGTTCCCGGGATTTTACATTCTTGGTCTCCATGGGTTTCAGGCATCCACGTCAGATCCCACAGCATGTACGGATGACTACCTCGCATGGTACTACCTTCACTCCCACCCTCGGCTGATACGTGACGCTGCAGCACCTGTGATTCCTCCACGATCCAACAGCGATTATGTAAGTGATTAACTAAAATATATATATTTTTACGTATTACATATCTCTGAACTCACACTCATTGTTACTTTTTTTGCAGTGGGTGAATCGTCTAGCCGTCGCAGCTGAGTCTTTCATTAGTTTGATTCCTCCGGAGCAAGCGGAAGATTCTCGATCGATTATGGACGAGTATATGAGAGATTGGCGGGCTGCCAAATGATGTATTGACCCTAGACGAATTTGTTATATATTTATATAAGAGTTTCATTGTTATTGTTATTTATTTGTGTTATTGTAATTTGTTGTTTCTTATTTACATTTTTTGTTTTATTGTAATTTGTTGTTTTATTTACCTCCAATAATCACGACCACTCTCCACATGCAAAATATAACAATCACACAAAAATGTGAGAATGATATAAGTATAACAATCACGCAAAACATTCAATTACGTCGACCTCGCTAAACGATCCCAATGTGCTCTTCGCCTAACATACATTTGCTCCCAACCAGCGACACTATCAGAACGGGAAGTAAACCATGCTGCGCATATCGGAGGAACAGGGAAATCTGAGGCTAAATCCAGACGGATATAATGCATGTACGAATCACCTAAATGACACATGACAATTTCCCTACTTGGACGTGTAGCAGTCGAAGGTGCTTGCAACGGTAGCACTGTGTAACAAGAATATAACCCCCTTCCGCTGCCGTATCCGAATAACATAATCGCTGCATTGAAGAGGTTGGCAATCGGGAACAAATCCTCAACTACTATCATCCAGTGATCATCGTTACACGCACCTCCGTCCCACATAATACGGCGGTAACCAGCGTCGACCCCTTCAACGTATAGGGTTTCGTACAATGCTCGGTTAGCTAAGAGTTCGTGTGCAATGCAAACTCTCGTCAATCGCCATTGCTCTTGGTCTCCGAAAACGTAGTCCGCAATGACACGGAAACCGCAATTACCATCCCCAAGCACATCGAGATATCCTTCAATGAAAGGTATGATGATTCCCGGGAATTTTGTTAACATGATAGAATTCAGTGATATCTATTCCGTGTCCAGCTGCAAGACAATATAATAGAAAGTCATTAATAGTACTTATCAAAAAGTAATTAACAACATTATGTACATGTTAATAAATTATGGGTTTTCATACCAGTACTCCGCACGACGTTACTCGATGAGGATGAGCTACGACCACGCCCGCGGCTCGAACTGGATGACCTAGGGCGACCACGACCCCTCTGGGAGTACTCCCATGAACTAGGATCACGTCTGGTAGAGGAACTCCCTCTCGGTCGACCTCTGACTGTCGTGTTCGCTTCCGGCTCGACGTAACTCGCTTCCTCAGGATGAAGCTGCTCATTCATAAGGACAGATATGTTGCGCACAACTGCGGGTCGCTTGAGTTAACCTCGTCGACCAGAGACTGAAAGTATCGATGGTCCTCAGATGGATGCTCAGTCATGTCAAACGTAGCTATCTCCACTGCATCACTAATAACGAGTGTTCGCCAAAATTTGTGGACACTATTCAAGCTAATTGGCGTGCCCGTATCCGTGGCCGTTTTCAACTCACACGCACACGGGATCTGATGAGTGGATCTCAATACACAACCGCAACGATCAAATACTTGGTGACTCAATTCTCTCATCCTGTTCAGCTCAGCCAATAATATTTGTAAGCAGTAATGGGAAACATACCCGGTCAGATAGTTGAATGGGAAACCCGAGTACATCACACTTCTTCGTCTTCTGCACTCTTCAAGTGTGTACTTGATCTCAGTTATTTGTGACTCGATTGACTTGTTGACCTTGTTCCAAACATTGTCCAAAGCTCCAGTTGAGGAGTTCAACCACTGTTTTAGCGCGGCATGTGCACTCTTCACCCTGCAAGTCGTAGTGTTGCCAAGGTGTAGCACCTTATTCGTCCACGCAGCCACAAACATCTCTTTGTATCTCAGCCAGGTCTCCTCTACATAGGATATCACGTGAGGGTAATTCCTCCAACTAACCTTCATCGTACGCACTGCTCTATCGTACGCAGCTTCTCTGGAAGCTTCCATGATAATTTTCCACCTCCCGTTCTTGAACCTCTGCGCGACAAGCTTATCTTTTCCACAAAGTCTGTACACTTTGTCTTCAACGACTTTGTTAATGTGCCATGTACAGAGCAAATGGGCACTCTCGGGAAATATCTCTCTAATAGGTGTCATCAACCCTAGCTCACGATCGGTCACAATTGCTGTTTGGTGTACATCATTTCCAATAAGCATCCTCAACTTATCTAAGACCCACGCATAGCTTGCCTGAGTCTCATCCTTCATAATGGCATAAGCTATGAGGAAGTTCTTATTGGTTGGAGTCATCCCCACTATCTCAAGAAACGGCATCTTATACTTGTTTGTTTTGTACGTGGAATCTAAGCCAATCAACCAACGAAAAGACCGAAGTAACTGAATTGATGTAGGGTGTGCCATGAACACGTGAGTTACCTCATTAGTAGCTGGGTCGGCTCTTGTCCAATGTACGTACTTATTCTCCACAGCTAAATGATGAAACTGACCAATGACATCTCTCTCTTCAAAATCAAGTTTCCTTATACGATCTCTGTGGTTGTACACATGCCGTCTAGTTGCATTGTCCTCGGGAAATTTTTCCTTAATAGCGGCCAAGATAGCACATGGCTTTGTTTGTGCCGAAGTCATGTCACGAACGAGTTTCTTTGACCCAGGACTAAGACCACTCATCTGACGATATCCCTCAGGAAACACAGCAAAGTCATGGTTGTGCGTACCCCTAATCCCAGGCAATGTGACAATCATCCAACTACTGGACCCATACACTTGCCGAGCTCTTAACTGGAACGTACATTTACAAGCCTTTGTTTTCGATTTTTTCCGAGCAGCAGTATCTAAGTCTCTTAATTCCCCTCTGTAGCGTTCACCTCGATTGCATTTTAACAATTTTACGCTTCCATTCTTCTTGTGTGACGAAATTATCAACTCAAACCCGATAGTAAGGGCAATTTGTTTTGCCCAATTAATTGCATCTGTATCACTATCAAATAACTCATCAGTGACGAAATGCGTACTGTAATCAACACCATCACCACCAAACCGCTCCAAAGGAACCTAACGAAAACAACGAAAACAATGTTAGCTTAATCCGTTTGGACCATGGAAGAAACAATATTAATAATAACAATAAATAATAATAATAATAATAATAATAATAATAATAATAATAATAATAATAATAATAATAATAATAAATAATAATTAATTTTTTTTTTTGGTGTCGGTCGTCTGCCGATCTCGACTCACCCTTGGGTGAGTCGTCTGCGATCGACGACCGACCCAAGGGTGAGTCGCCTGTAGCAGACGACTCGCCCAAGGGTGAGTCGTCTGCTACAGGCGACTCACCCAAGGGTGAGTCGTCTGCTACAGGCGACTCACCTTTAGGTCGGTCGTCTGTCGCAGACGACTCACCCAAGGGTGAGTCGAGATCGGCAGACGACCGTGCAAAAAAATGCGCAAAAAATTTTTTTACCTCCGCCACCGTCGACGGCACTTCCTCGTCGCCGGCAGACATCCGATGTTGATGAAGGTTGGCTATGAGAGTGGGTGGTAGAGTGGGTGTTAGAGAGGGAGTGGTGTGAGAGTTAGAGAGGGAGATGATGAGTGCAAAATTTATAAAAGGGCAAAATTGGAATTTGAGGGGGCGGTAGGTGGTAATTTAGGGGCGGTATTTAGTAACACCCTTTATTTATCTTATTACCAATTAACCAATCACAACATCATACACGATTCATATAATAAGGTTCACTGAAATATTTATATACCATGTTAATTGCAGAATAAATAGACTCGGTCTGAGTCACTTAATTGCTTGTATTGCACTATCTATAAGTTGTGCAATATACTGTATGATTTACAAGCATAAGTAACCAATATATACAGTTATACACATTGTTAATGTGATACTGTACTGTTTCACTTTGTCAAAGAGAATAGAACAGCAATAAGGTAAAATAGTCCAGTACATTCTCAAGTCTAACATACATATACATGCAAGAGATAATATTTGATATTAAGAAGTTTATTTATACCGGATATCCAATTGGTTTCGGTCTTGAAAAATTAGAAATTGGAATTGGAATTGATTGGTACCGATTCCTATTTATAGGAATTGGATCCATCAAACCGATTCCGATTCCAAAACCACCGATTCCAAACCAGTTTCAGTTCTAATAATGAATACCCGATATTTCTGCTCACCCTTAACTAATAACCTCCTTCCTCATTTGTTACCCTCTCTCTCTCTCATGTCAAAAAAAAAACAAAAAACAATTTGTTACCCTCTCGCCCTTTTTTAGAGTTTCTCAATCCCCAACCTCTCCTCCCTCTCTCTCTCTCTCTCTCTCTCTCTCTCTTATGCATCATCTGTCATCACCCTTAATTTCCCATTTCTCTCTTTGTTAATCTCTCTCACTGTATGTCAAAACTCAAGTAATCTCACCCACCATCTATCGTGAAATCAACCTGAAAATCAACTGTGATCTATGTCGTCCGCCTCCTTAATCGAAGCTGACCAATCACGCACCACCAACTTGGTTTTCGCCACCGCAACGATTGGTCTTCTGCCTTGCTCATCTCTCTCTCACCCACCATGTTCTAAGTTTTGGGGGTTTTGTTTTATTTGAACTCGATTTTCTATTTTCTGTAAATTAAGTCTAAGGGTTCACTCAAAACCTTTCGTTTAATCCGTCAGCGAAGCCGGCAGAATTTTCGCCGGAAAATTTGTCTACCGTTACTGCACGCGGTGGTGGAGACTTCTTTTTTTTTTTTTTTTTTTTAATGTACAATACCCCTGATTAATTGTGGTGGGGTAGTTGAAAATTTTGGATGAAATTAAAATGTCAAAAGAAAGGGTATTTTGGTAAGTTGAAACTATTGCATTAATTGATTTATTGTAAATCGAGAATAATTACTACTAATTTCTGAAATTTTGATACATAAAGGGTAGTAAATGATGGTTTAACCTGTGCCCTTATAGCCAACCCCTATTTATATTAGTACTACTTAATTGCTTATGAAGTTGAGAGAAAAGTGTAAAGGCGAGACCAAAATTGAAATATAATTACCGGAGTGGAAGGGGCAACGGAGCGAATATTGAGGGAAGCATGGGCAGTCCCAGTTTGGTTGTGATAGTATTGAACATCCCGTGGTAGGGTACAGGGGAGTAGCTGTGAATCTAGGCGGTTCTCCATCGTTGATACAAGTTCTAGCATCAGATCTCTGATTGGAGCTGAAGCATATGGGAAATCCTTGAATCTGGGCTGTTCATTGACATGGAGCTCCATTTGGGAATTACAGCAAGTAAATCTGCTGAACTTGCTGGCTAGTGAGGGAAGAGAAGAATGACGACCTGATGCTGATGATGATGATGATGATGTTGATGTTGAGAAGAGTGAAAATGGTGGGAGTGGAAAGAGAGGAGAGAGAAATTGAGCCATTCGTTTAGTTCAGAGGTCTGCCAGTGTCATTTTGTTTTGGTTCAGAGGAAGAGAGTATGTGAGGGGTGATGTGATAATCTGATCTACTTGTTCTTATTGGTTGGGATCAGTTAAGTGAGGTGGCTTTGTGATAGATATTTTTATACAGGATACCTGTATTTACTCCCCATATTTACTACAGTAATTATTTCATTATCAATATCAGATTTGATGGCAGAGCTCTTCTTGATTTTATCCGTGATCCAGCCACCCATCGTTTTCGTGTGCAAGAAAAGACCGAGGAAGAAGAAGAACTAGAGGAGTTTGTTAATTTTGAGCGTTATCGGGATTTAATTAAGCATCGACGTAGAGGATGTCGGTATTTTTTAGATATCTTGGCATGTGATAGACAGTCAAATTTTGACATGTTTTCCAAATTACTCACACCTGGCTTAACAATTAAATCAATAGATGTACCATGTACATTTTTGTTTTGTTTTATCTCATTGATAATAATTTACTCCCTCTGTTTTACAATATAAGTCGTTTTAGAAAATTGATTTTTTTTTTCATATTATAAGTCATTTTAGAGTTCCAACAAAGCATTTATTATTTGTTATCCATTCTACCATTGTTTCACATTACTTCATTAATTGCTCACTTTATTTGTTAAATCTAAAATCAAGGGGTAAACTAGTCAAGTTTAATTATTTTTGCAAAAATTGAGACTATTTAATAACTTTCTTAATTTGTGTGCAAAAACCTTAAACGACTTATATTGGGGGACGGAGAGAGTATCTGCTTAAATATTACTACAGTTACAGATGAAGAGGGTTTGGATCATGTGAATCAAGTAATGGAAGAAAAAAATGTCTTGCCATTTGCTTTTGACAGGTTTGATTAGTATTTTTCTATTCCCTTGCTTATACTTATGCTGCGAGGTATTTGTAATATTGGCTTAGGGTTGTTTGGCCTACCTTCTTCCAACTTTTACTTCTCCTCCTAAATTTGTTCTTGCTCATCCTTTTTCATCCACTCCTCCCTCCATTTCCAACTTCTAAGAAGTTGAAATAAAGCTACTATTGGACTAGAATGAGAAGTTACAAATTGTAGCTTCTCCTTCCACTTCTAGCTTTATTTCAACTTGTAGAAGTTGGAGATGGAGATGGGAGTGGATGAAAATGGTGTTTGCAAGAACAAATTTGAAAAAAGAAGTTGAATTTGTGGGAGCTAGGCCAAACGGGCCTTTATTCTTGTTAAATCTTGCAGTGTTGGACTAATATTTATAAGCGTTTTAAACTTGAAATTATATAAAATGTGTTTTTTTTTTTTTGGAATTTGTTTTAGTTTAATTTGGTCTATGTGTGTGCCATGTTATCGACCCTGTTTCGTCTTTTATCTAGTCTACTTACAATGTGAACAAGGTTGTTTTTTTCCTTTGAAAATCACAGTAGGAACATTTTTTCCTGTAAAGGAGGGTTTGCTAAATCGTGCAGTCATTGAAGTTCAAATTTTGTTTGGTTGATCATTTTTAGATCACACAAATCTCAGACTCCTGCAAGCAAGGGTACTTATTCTCAGGTTGGTTTCTCCACTGATGGGGACGTGAAAGAGGAAATACATTCTTCAGATGATGATGATGATGATGATGATGAGGAAGATGAAGAAGATGATGAACGTATGGAAGCTATAGCTAAGGAATTCGGGGTAATAGGTATGGTTGGCTTGTTTATATGGATAAAAAGGCAAAAGAGGAGGAAAAGAGGCAAAAAGAAGTGATTAAGGGTGATCCATCGATTGTATTGGAAGTGCCATGCCCCTATGGATTGGAATTGTAGTTTGTCAGCACGCGCTTATATGAATTTTCCTTCTGGGAGGCCTAATGTTTGTTTATCTCAGAGGAAATTGAGTCGCAAGGAGAGAAGGAAGGCTTCTCAGATAGAGAGGGAGAAAGAAAGGGAGGCTGGCTGCACGAAATACAGGAACACTTGTTCTCCATCATGATCCTTATAGGTAAATTCCATCAATAAGTTGAACTTTTGGTTGGTCTGCTGAGAAGCCAAGTGTCAAATTGTGCACGCTTTTGATTGCATTTGACATATATATGCAGAGAGTCAAGGCGAAGTCCGACATATATATGATGCTTACCCTCGTTCTAGAAGGTGTGTGAGCTTCTTCTGTGATTCAGAGTGAAGTACATTTTCAAACACAACTTTGCTAATCATTATATTGTGGCTGTCAATTGCAGATCAAGATCACGGTCCTACTCCCCATCATATTCTAGGCGTCATGGTCGTGGCCAGGCCATTCTGATCGATGATGGTCATCGCAGCAATGCAAGTCTAAGCTAGGCACCTAAAATAGAATACATTACTGATCGAGTTTGGAGGCTCTCCAGGCAGAGTGGAGCCGAAGTTGGGAGGAATCTCTCCGCCA
The DNA here is from genome assembly GCA_038025085.1 of Tetragonia tetragonoides. Classification (NCBI taxonomy): domain Eukaryota; kingdom Viridiplantae; phylum Streptophyta; class Magnoliopsida; order Caryophyllales; family Aizoaceae; genus Tetragonia; species Tetragonia tetragonoides. The sequence goes on from CM076143.1 coordinate 10,239,018, forward strand.
CCATCTCCTACTCAAGCTGTTGTATCAAACCGGTCGGAGCACTGGACCTTTTAACTTTTGCCAAGATAGATTCACCCGTCTTTTCTGTGCTGCAGCTTATCCCCCATTTTGTTCCCTGGGACAAGCTTTTGTTCGTTGTTTTAAAATAATTGAGGGTTAGGTTACCAGAAAAACTGGCAAAGGGGTTAGCCGTTAGGGCCGGGAAGGAGGCTTCCTTTTTTAAGCTGAATTATTTTTCTGTGAATTGGACTTGTATCGCTTCATATTTGCCCTATGAGTTGCCTAATTCTAATGCTTGTACTTTCATGCAGGCCATCATCTGGTCTTATTCTCGAGGCATTAGATGTTGACCCTGCTTCAGATGCATCGTCTATTGATAAAGAAAAGGATGCAAAGGCGGTAAAGCACCCGCCCGCCAAGGTACCTATAGTTGCTTTTGTTTTGTGCTTTATTCATGTCCGAACTATTTGTTTGAGAAAAATTGAAGTTCTTGCTTCCTATTCATTGCTCGACTTTATTATGAGCGTGTCGGATGTGTTTTTCTCCACTTTCAGTGCATGTGAAGGACAGGCTTTACTCGGCCAGTTGAAATGGACCCTTGGAACTCCAATGTCCAGTACTAATATGCCGCTTAAAGAAAAATAAAACAGAATCTGGCTACTGCCCATGCTAGTAAACCAATATGTTTTCTTTTTAAATACGAGTAGCAAGAAAGCCGGGAAAAGAGACTTATTCTAGGTTTTTACTGGTGACGAATGAGGGTGCGCTTCTGCGTTATCCTTCCAAAGTTCAAGTGGTAGGGAGTCCATGCTCATTATAGTTATTATGGATTGCAACAATGAGATGTAGCTTAATTACCAGGAGTAGTTACTAGTTACTAGGGGGTGTAATTTGGTGGAACCAGAACCACGTACAGTTTTCATTCTCCTAATGTGTACTAACAATGCTATGAATTACTCCTAAAATAAGAGCTGTACGAAAAGTGAAATAGGTGAAGTTTAAAAGGAAAGCAACTGGATTTGGGATATTGACGTTTGGGATTAAAATTGCATATGATTCCATTATTTCCATAGAATTGGATGTGGATAAGGTGTATCAGATGTTCATTCCAGGATCAAGAGCAAACACAAGATGAAGCTCATTTCGAGTTCATGAATCATGTGAAAAAGATTTCTTTGGGTTTAATGCTGAAAATTAATCCATCCCCTACTTGAAATATTTTAATGCACGACTTTTTATTAAGATAAAGTCTGTCCTTTTGCTTCCCGTGCGTCACACGGGATTTCTTCTTTGGCTTATTATTTTCTCTTATTATTATTATTAACAAACACCTACTCTCTCTCAAAAATCTGAACTATCATTCCTTTTGTTAAGCAGTACTGTAGAAGCCCGGTTGCCTTTGATCTTGTGATAAAGGGCGGCGAGAATAATGATCCAACCTTTTTAGCTTTGTGGGGGTGTGACCCTGTGATTCTATTCAATTTCTTACAACTGTGCTATCCATTGGTAGACACTAGGATTATTCAAATCGGAAGCTTGTACGTTCCAAAATCTCCTTTCCATTTGACTTTTTACGGTTTACAAGACGACACTTCTTTGATCACAATTCATCTGATCGAACTGAAGAAGCCGGCATGAGTAACCTTACTTGCGTGAGTAGGTACTAGTCTATTAGAATTTAGAATGAATGTTTGTTTTTTTTCCTTATTAATATTGATGCAAGAAATAAAAGGAGTAAGTCTTTCCTGAAAATGGGGCAAAGCCAGATCTTAAGTCTTAACCCTACCAGAATCATATTCTAGATAGGCATAGTTAAAGCCTACTGCAAGTTTGCACCAAAAAAAAAAAAAAAAGCCTACTGCAAGTGACTAACGGTCATCGGCGAAGAAATTGTAACTATCTTATTTGTGAAAGATTTGACTAACGGTCTTGGAGTTCCAAATTATTCAACAATTTCTCGACTTAGCTTGTATCTTGCTCATAAATCAAAAAGGAAAATGAAAAGAATAAATAGAATCGATAAAATTACAAGGATTTATATAAAATTGTTCTTTGATGTTATCAAATATCATATACTATCATAGTGAGACCGTGTTAGACAAATTTTTGTGATCAAAATATAGTATCCTACTAAATAAATACTCGTAGTTCACTTCAAAATCAATGATTATTACTACACATTTACCATCACTTTTCAGTAGATCTTGATTCTTGGGGGTAAACATCACAAACATCTTAGGGATTACCATTATCAAAATGTAATTTGGACTGTTGTTTTTCATATTCGTAGGAGATCTTCACAAGTAATAGCACGAAACAAAACGATATGGACATGAAGTCCGTACGTGCATATGGATCATATCGTGAAGGAGCTAGTATTGTCAAAAAGTCCAACGAATCCGACTCCTTTAAGACTAAGTTAACTTCCAAATTCATAATCAACCAGTTTTCCATAGGTTTCTCTCTCTAAGAGTAAACACTCTCTTCTCTCTCCTTATGGAGTAGATTTTCCTTCCTCTAGTAGGAGCAGTGGCTTTGGCTCTTTATACAATTAATTATGGTTCCTATCATTTATTTCCCTCATCCTTTATTTCCTCCACTCATATTTAATACCTTTCTTTCATCCCATTTTCTTTTGATTCTTCCCAGGCTATGGCTGCGCTGAAACTGAGCGTGAGCTTTCCATTTTCTCAATTTTTATTTTTCCTTTTTTGGTGTTGTTGTTTATTGTGGTCTTACTGCTTCAGGATTGTCTATGGTATTGTCCACTTCTCGTTCTTCATTCTGTGCACAGTTGTACTGTAGTAATTTTCTTCTAGTGTTAATAAATGCTGCTATGTTTTCTATATATTTTGTCAGTGTTGTTTATGGTAGGTAGACTCAGTAATAAGTGAACGTGACTTGTTCTGGAAGGAACGGTAATGGCAACAGAAGAGGAGAAGCTGGTTATCCCAAGTGTGAAACTTGGAAGCCAAGGACTTGAGGTAACCCATCTAAAATAAGTATATTGCTGAAAGGTTCAAAAGATCAATGGCGAGCTTTGAACTTGGCAATGATTTCATTAATTCGCAGCAAGGTTTATGAGTTATGTAAGGACTAAAACAACTGGTTTTTCAGGTTTCCAGGTTAGGGTTTGGATGCCAGGGTTTGACCGGGCTCTTTAATGCTCCCAACTCTGAGGAGGATGGGATCTCCATGATTAAGGGTGCGTTTTACCAAGGAATCACTTTCTTTGATACAGCAGATTTGTATGGAGGATCGACAAATGAAGTCATTGTTGGCAAGGTAGCACTTCCATTTATTTTGTATCATCTTCTGAGTTTACTGTCAATTTAATCCAACTTGGTTAACTTGATTCTGCTGCAAGTAACTTCAGGATTTTTTGAAATGGGAGATGGATGTTTTGAATGAGTTTTTTTGTGTTCTGAAATGTCATGACTACCTATGGCTATGATCCTTACAGGCATTGAAGCATTTGCCAAGGGAGAAAGTTCAGATAGCCACGAAATTCGGAATTGTAAGCCTAGGGCCTCCTGCAATGGTAGTGAAGGGAAACCGAGAATATGTGAGATCATGCTGTGAGGCTAGCTTGAAGCGTCTCCATATCGATTACATTGATCTGTACTATTCGCACCGCGTTGATACTTCAGTACCTATAGAGGAAACAGTTAAGAGATACATAGTTTTATGATTTGTTCGCATATACCAGATTAATCCTTTCCCTTTTTTTAAGATAAATGGTTGAATTCATTACTAGATGGGGGAGCTTAAGAAGCTGGTGGAAGAAGGGAAAATCAGGTATATTGGATTATCAGAGGCTAGCCCTGATACCATAAAAAGGGCTCATGCAGCTCATCCTGTCACAGCATTGCAAGTGGAATGGTCCCTCTGGATTCGTGACATTGAGGAAGAGATTGTTCCACTTTGCCGGTAAATTTCAAAAAAGAATCTGATTTTTGTTCCGACTGACATTATTACTGATACCGCGATCAAATTCAAAAGTTCTATAGTAGCTAATGATTAATTGGTATCGTGTGCTTTGTGGATGTTTATTTTTGCTTTTGGCAGTGAACTTGGGATCGGTATAGTTGTATACAGTCCTCTTGGTCGAGGATTTTTTGCTGGCAAAGGGGTGAAGGATACTTTGCCTGAAAATAGTTTCCTGCTAAACAATGGAATTTGTCAAATGTTTCAATCCTCAATATAGATACAGGCTGATTAAGTGCGAGGATTCTGAAGTATTCGGTTTGATTGTTCGTTTCTTTTCCCTTTTCCTGCAGGCCAATCATCCTAGGCATCGAGCTGAGAGTTTGGACAAGAACAAGATAATTTATAATCGGCTAGAGAGTATCTCCGAAAAACATGGATGCACCCCAGCTCAACTAGCTCTGTCATGGATCATGCATCAAGGGGATGATGTAGTTCCCATCCCTGGTAAGCCTCTTTTGCTTTCTAATAGTGATACAGTTCTAGAAGTCCTTGTTTTCAATCTTGCAGATTTTCCAGGAGTAACTAAGTTAAATGATTGGTATCTATAAAGTTGACAGTACTTCTCTTTTGTCAGGAACAACAAAAATCAAGAACTTGGTTACCAACATTGGATCCTTGAAAGTCAAACTTACAGACGAAGAATTGGAAGAAGTTTCTGATGCTGTACCGATTACTGAGGTTGCTGGTGACAGAACATACGAAACCATGATTGCTAAGACATGGAAGTTCGCTAATACACCCCCGGTAGATGGCAACAACATCCTCTAAAATTAGTTCATCCTTGAGGTCAGATTAAAAACCAACCTCAGATGCATTATGGAGAGTTTTTGATTAGAAACAAATACTCGAATAAATGTTGATATGCTGTTTACCTCTCAGTTTCGATCCAAGTTTTCTAGATCATACTTAACGATTATATAATACATGACATCAATCAGACAGGGCAGAGCCAACTTTAGAACAGGAAATTAGCATGTTCTTTTACCCTCTTCCACAAAGTAGCAGTGTTGGCTTTAGGCTTAGAATGGTCATATCCTCCAACAGTTTTTCCAACTCCTCCTCAGGCAGTGTCACTGTCACTCTCCTGGCTAACCCTCCTTCTGGGGAAGGCATTACCATAATCAACCCCTCACCTTCCACATTCGCTATCTGATACGATACGTGTGCAGGCTTTTGATCCTTCTCAAACCTTGCCATATACATCAACGGCTGAGATTCCTTCCCGTATGTCCCAGCTGGAGCGATCATTTGCTCCATGTTGACACATGTTAGTTCAGGCCCATACATCCTAAATGGAGGAGCAAACTTCCCCTGATCATCCTTCCTTGACTCGAGCCAACCTATAGCAGACCAGAACTCCTCTTCCTTGAGCCCTGATATATGGCGGTGCACCAGCTCTGCCACATGACATAAATTCCCATCCTCGAGCTTATTGGCATCCAGTGTCAGCCGAGAGAAATGCAAGGTGTTGCCAAAGTACCCATAAGGCAACGGGGTTTTCAAATGCTTCCTCGTGTCTGTGCAGATGGAGATGGACTGTGTAACATCATGGATTCTAGTTGTACTCTTCAGCCTCATGATACGCACACTGAAAAGGGCGGTTAACAGGTCAAATGGGGATGCATCAGGGAAACTAGAGCTGATTTCAGAGATAGATTTCGTAATAATAGAATCAGAAAAGCTGAACGTGGCTGAGGCCATTTTCACTGATGGTTGAGGTTCTGATGCAGTAGACTTGGTGGCGTAGTAAGTGGCAGATGGCGCGATAGTGGTGGTGGACGGGTTACAGAGAGCGAGTGGGTTGAGTAAAGGCGGGTGGCTAATGGGTTCACCTTGGTGAGAGTCAGTCCAGGACTTGATGAATAGAGTTACACTGGTAGGATCAGCTAGCATATGAAGGCAGCTTAAACCTATTGCTGTTCCACCTCCTTCAAATTCAGTTATCTGCATCCATAAGTGAAACAGTTTCTGCCTTTTAGTCCATCACAGCAATTAGATGTTACTCTACTCCATAACAATTAACACCATATTTTCTTGAAGCGTACACATATGCACATACCTATTATAAAAGGAACTTGGTTCATCTTCCATCAAAATTATAAGAGAGTAATAAACTTGCTTATCTGTAAATTTTCTTTTCTTAGCTAGTGGCTCAAGTAAGAATTAGTAGCAAACTTATTTGAAAAACAAAAATCATTAAGAACAAGTGATCAAATTTGTAAACCATTTTGCTTAGAGCACAACTCTAATACAACCACTATGTTGTTTAGGGGTCACTTTTAACAATTTAAGGGTCACTTTAAAAATATTACTTTTATAAATTTGGCAATCATTTTCAAAACAATTTAAGAGTAGTTATCTGAGTATCATAGGTCACTTTCACACATCACAGTCACACCATTAGACAGTTATACACAAGAACTTTAGTTTTTGTAGGTGCTACATACATATATATTTAAATGACAATATTTGATAGTTGTAAAATAACTATATTTTGAACATTAAGTACTCAATATGTGTCCTACTTTTTTTTTTTACAAGTGCTAAATACAACACCCATTTTAAACCAAATACAACATCTTTCCATTTGAAATGACCTTTGTAGCCCTCTTTTAATTTTAAGCCTCCTCCTCCATCCTTCTTTTGTCTTTGTCATTTCTCTCTCTTCCCTTTCCTCCATTAAAGAAACTTGAATACTTGCATCCAAAATACCATAAATTCTTGAAGTAAGCTTAATTGCTGACCAATATCATTTTTGACCTCTTCAGAATTATGTTAAATAGAGTAGCTTTCTACTGATCCAGTTGGACCTTATGTATGAGAATTAAATCTGGTTTCCTTCCTATTCTTTCTCTAGTATCTCTCTCTGGCTTATCCCCCTAATTTTGTGTTCCTAGTTGCATTTTGGCACATATGAACTTAGTTAATCAACGATCCTTTACCTGATCAGATGTAAAACCAATAAACTTCTAACCCCTTAACAGTCGCCCAAAAAATGTTGTATTGTTTAAAAGTCAATGTTGTATTTAGCATTCTCCTTTTTTTTCTTCACGTTTTTCCAATTTCCAACATACCAGACATTTGTCCACCTATCATATTTAGTCCCTAACCTAATTGTTTGACATTCCCAAAATTAGCATTTTCACACTAACAAACATTTTGAGCTTTTATTTTCTTGACATGAATTGACATTTTTGGGAACATAGTGACATTTTCATCATATCGATTATCTCCTTTCTCAATACTTCACTTGTATTTAAAACTGAATCTAAAGGGATACTAAGGTACTATACTAGTAGTCTGGTACTAGCAAATACGACACCGGGCAGAGTTCATGAGAGCGGGCAGAGGGAGAAAGAACTATACCTGTATGCGAAAAGGCGACCAAACATGAGGGTCATCAGGCAAGTCTTCAGAGACCGTTAGATGCTTTTCATCATGATGATCAGCAAATCTCAGCCATCCATCAATAGTGGTCCCCACAGTAGCAATAAACACCCGCACACCAGCATCAGTACACTTAACTTCCCAGTTACCGTCACCATCCTTAGCTAACCGCCCTGTAAGATTAGGATATCTCGAGAGTATCTCATTTAAAGCCGGCCGAATCCGGTCTAACTGAACCAAACCGGACCGGTAATAAAATATTACATCAAGACCATGCTGCCCCATTGCCCGGTCTAGCGGAGAAAGTTGGCATGTGCTGCCCTGCTTGACCGGAATGCTTGAAACTACTGTTAGTATTGAATGTACTTTCACCTCCTTGCCCTTTTCCATTCCCATGGTGGTTTGGTTTGTAAGAGAAAGAGAGATTTGGTTCACTTAAGGTGTTTGTGGCTTTAACTTTGTGGCGTTGATTGGATGTGTTTAGCTTGATTTTGACCGCGGTTTGAGTTTTGACTCTATTAGATGTATGAGTTTCGGCTACTTTTTATTCCGTTTAATAAAATGGACTTCTGATAATCAAAAGAGAGAGAGATTTTGTGAATGAGTTTTATTAGGATACATATAGTATGAATGAAAATATTTCTATAAAAAAAAAAGGTATGAATGGATTTGGTTGAAGGGGATGGCAAGGTTAGTGAAGGGAAATAAAAAAGGGGGGAAGGGGGTTGGTTGTTTGGCAATTGAAGGTCATTAAATTGGTTAACATGGTAGGATGAGGCTTTTTGAGCTACCACCGGAGAATGCAACTTTAGCACTCTAGTAGTAATGGTATAGGTACGGCCGTACAGGTACCCTACCATGACATGACCATAAGACCATTTTGTAATGTAAAAGATAATGATATTCATATAATGGTTGTATATTATAACTTTTTTTTTTTTTTTATGTGAGAGAAGTGACAAAGTTGCTCTTATTACTTGGGATTTTAGAGGGATATTTGTGATATAGTGAAAAAGGAGAGAGGAGAGAGATAAACACATAAATTTGGTTGTAATGTATAATTATTGTACAAGATTCATTTTCCAAAGTAAAATCATGTCCTAAATTGAAAATGTATGTTGATGTTGAATATGAATATGATATTTAGGGGAGAACTTTGGTCCGCAAATTATTTCGTTTTCTTATAGTTTATGTTATTTTGTTACTTTTGGAATGTACGAGTACTGGTTAAGAGATGTTCAAAAGTAGGGTTGGATTGGACATATATAGATTGAGGTTGGCAGGTTTGTTTTACCCCTTGGTCCAGATTGGCAAGCGGATTTGAATTGGATTGACGGTGTAAACTTTTATAAATTTAGCAAATTTTTATATCGTGCTATTTTTTATTTTCAAAGCTGAACAAGTTGGATTTAATATATTGTACCGCCCATAAGCAACTCTACACTTAATCATTTTAGTTGTCTAGATTCAGAAGTTCAACCATTCATAAGAGGGAATTGAGAGCTAATAAAGTACTAGGGATCGAATTTGAGATATGTTAACTTACTACCTAGCTTCTTAGCCATAGCATCAGCAATATCATTAATTTGATTCATTAGCTTTGTCTATACTATTTGAATCATAACTAAGGAGGTGTGGTTGAGTAGCAGTAGAGACTCATCTATCCTTAACCAAGGTCGAGGGTTCGAATCCCGCCTTGGGCATGGAGCCGCTTTAAATTATTTGGCCAACTGTCCCACCCTTTGAGGTGTCAACAAGTCAGCGCGGGAAAATAGTCACTGTGATTCACAGTAAACTATTTGAATCATGCTCATAAGGCTGTATCCATTTTATGATCAAAACAAAGAGATGATCGAATGACTTATATGCCCATTAGAAATTTAAAATAAATCTAAATTGCAACTATAGAAAGGTAGTAGCTAACAATGAGGATATTCAAAAAAAAAACAAAAAAAAAACAACAATGAGGATATTCTTGTTGAAGCCTTGAAGGTGCCTCACGTAACGTTTGGCCTAGCCTAGCTTGTATGCAGCGGATGATCTAAAGTCACCAATATGAGATTACTTGCAACTTCTTTTTTTTTTGCTTACTTTTTTCCTTTTATAATTCTTTATTTTTCATTTTTTTATTAATTTTTTCTGTTTGTATTCTGTCATTGCACTTATGTGCACCCATTTCTAAAATTTGCACCTAAATTCTAAAATTTCTATTTCTAAATCCGCTACTGCTTGCAATTCTTGCATGATGATGCTCAGAAGTTCTTTTTTTCTTTTTTTTTTTTTCTTTGAAGGGAAAAGCTGCTCGAGTGTTGGTTAAGAGTGAAGAAGCTAAGCTTCCCATCCAACTGATGCCATGCTATCTATTACCAATAGGCCATACCTGCAAGCTAGCTTGCAGATCGAGTCAAAGATAAGGACCAAATTGTCTTTTCTTTTTCCCACAGACAACCGAGGATGGGGTTTCCACTATATACAGGGGTAGGTACTAGGTTTGGGAGTTGGAACTTGGGAATTTGCAAGCTAGTATGTTTTGTTTTGGTGTTAGGAAATTCCCAAACAACAAAATTAATGACTCGAGCGCGAGAGCTCCCAGCACAGTTGGTGCGGGACTACCTTGAACTTGGGCAGTGCCCGAATTCGAGGATGCTTATCCCCCCTCCCCGTTAATGTAACAGACTATAAATCAGGGAGATCTAGTCAGTCACTACATACTCAAGAAAAAATAAAAAAATTAATAACTCTGCTAGTCTAAATTAAATGTTGAAGGGGATGGATTTCCTTTTAATGACCACGAAGTTTCTTTTGTTTTCAAAATTCTAATATATTTGATGATAGTTCAGATCCTCGGTTATTTGTAGAGGACAGTTTCAATCCTATTCACCATTGGATGGGAGGGGAAATTTTTTACCACTGGATAGAGGGAGCGACTTTTTAGATATTAAACAATTAGAGGAGAGAGATAAAGAGGGAGAAAAACAACACAGAAACTGAAACAACAGAAAATCCAAATACATATGATGAAGGCAAAGGGAATGTTTTAGGGAAGGCTAGTGGGGTTTGGCATTTTAATGTAATAAGGTCGTCTAACTTTAGCCTAGCTAATATTATTTAATCTTTAAATCTTATTAAATAATGTTATTTTTTTGATATCAAAATAACATTATTTTGAATAGCAATAATTATTTTGCGCCGGGTGTATTCCCATATAAAAAGTAAAACATCTGTCTGTTCGGCAATAACCAGCTGTCGTATTAGTCTTAACTGTTTTACTAGCTAGTGGTTATCTGTTTTACTATCTATTAGCTGTGCATAGCTGCCAGCCGTTTACATGGCTAAGTGTTCGATTGAGATAGCTGTTAGATTAGCTGACGAGTGTAAAATGACATAAAAAGACATGAGATATTATTATTATTATTATTATTATTATTATTATTATTATTATTATTATTATTATTATTATTATTATAACCCCCATCTTCTACTCTTAATCCTATTACTTATAGCAATCTTATTTCATTCATAACGTAGCAAACTAAATATTGCTCATTTTTTGACTAAAAATTTCGAAGAAATGAGCAAAGAATGATGGCTTACATTGATAGCCCATTGAAATCATATACTGAGTAGTAAGGGTTTGGACATCTGGTAGTGATTGATCATTAATCATGCTTGGCATGTTGGGATTACTTGATTAACTCAGCTCTCCATCATGATTATTTATTCATGTACATGCCACGTCAGATAGAAAGTTTGTTATAGAGTTTGTAAGAAGGATTCTGTTACAGGTTGTTAGAACCGACTTAGCTTAGTTCTTGAGGTCAGTGTATATAAATATTTTTCATGTACATTTGTTAATCAATCAATTCATTTCTGTAAATTCTCAATCAGAGAATTCAGAGCTTATCACAAAGTTCTCTCTCTTCTCAAATCATTTTTGTTCTTCATTGAGCTCGATTCATCTCAAATTCACATGGTATCAGAGCCTGATCTAGCTCAATCCTTACTCAAGTCTGATCATTTCAATTCATCTTCAATTAATCGAAATTATTTTTCGATAATCTAGCTTAATTTTTCCGCAATCAATTTCTTTCAACTTCGATCATTAGATTTGTTTTTCATCTTTTGATCAAGCTCAATCGATTTAAGGATTCACAATCATCTTTTTCTGATCAATTCATCAATATATTGATCAAGCTTATTAGCTATGGCGATTGGTGAAGATTCTGGTTCGAATTCTCAAAGCAAATCTCTTGATTCTTCTGATCCTCTCTTTCTTCATCCTGCTTATCATCGTGGTCTTCTTCTGGTTTCTAAATCATTTGATGGATCAAACTTTGGCTCATGGAAGAAATCAATTTCAATTGCTTTATCTGTGAAAAATAAATTGAGTTTCATCACCACAAATTTCAATTGCTTTATTCACGAATCGATTTTTTTTGTGCTCTAAGTGACAATGTGTAAATATATGTGTTTTTCTTTTATTAGTCAAGGTATTACGTAATTCAATTCAAAGCTTTCATATGGGATACAACGTATTAGTAAAGAGCCCGTACTCAGTACGGAGGAGGAGACGGGTCCGAGGACGTCCGCACCTTCTAACCTAGACCCCGAACCAAGATCTCTGATTCGCAGACCAGTCAAAGAATTTTCGTGCCTTATCGCGATGGAGTCAACTTTTGGGTTTCTTAAATGGTTTTCTTTCAAATCGTTTATAAAACCCTTTCTTTTGTAAAAACCTTTCCTTGTTTGGGTCATAACAAGGTGGCGACTCTTTTTTTGTAAAAACCCGTCCTTGTTCGGGCCATAACAAGGTGGCGACTTCGAACATTAAGATGATTCCTTGACAATTGGCCTCTTCAATCGGTCGATTTTCGTGGGACGTGCCTCTGGCAGGTATCGCGACGATTCCCGAGTCCTAATCCAGGAAAACCCGAGAATCTGGCCCCATAGACTGGCGACTTCACTGAGGAATGTGAATTTTATAAGAGGTCTAAATCCGAAAGTACGTTGTATCCCTTTGAAAGCAAATTGAATGATGTTATGAAATGCCTATTGTTTATATCTTGTATATATCTTGTGTATATCATGTACATATGTGAAAATTACGTGTGTTTGGAATGCTTGTTTGAAAAAATGGTCCCCACACATACACGCGATCTCAATTTACTGCTTTTGTAGGCTGGTCGCCCGTTCATGGAGTGAGCGCCAGATTCGCTAACCAATAAAATATTAAGGAAGCTACCACACATATTGGTGTTCATGGAGTGCCTTTCCCTGTGTGTGTAATCCAAAAACTAAGTGAAATGAGGCACCTGAAAATATCGTCCATGGATTAGCTTTAGGAGCACTTGGGACAGATGCATGCTTGAATCGGTTACTTGTATTTATTTATTGAGTCAGTCCGACACTATGCATCCATTTGCATTCATGCATCTCATGCATATCATCAAAAAAAAATGTTTTAAAAAAAAAATAAATCTCTCTTTCGTGAGAAAATTCATTTCAAAGGACTTTCCCGAAAAGCCTCTATTTTCAAAAAAAAAATTCAAAAAGAATGTACGTACTCATTTCAAAAAAAAAAGAAAATGTGTTTTCAAAAAAACTGTTTATCCTCCAAATCAATACAGTGTTTTTCTCATGAACCATTCTAACCTTGCATTTTCATGGCAGGTCTACCCATTGGGTTCGTCCCTCCACCAGGCTCATTCGGACTTCTCCAATACCCAACTCATCTTCATTGTCAAGTTCCACTACATCAACCACTTCATTCGCCCTCTTCCGCAAGATCTTCTCACCACAGTCAAGTATGGCAGATATACCTGATCAGAATCCTCCACCTTCTCCACCAGATGCTCTTACTGAAATAAGGGAAATGATGCAGTTACTACTGTCTCGTTAGGTCATGATGGAACAAAATCTTACTCATTTGAACAGAGAACCTGACCAGGGCACACCAGCTGGTGGTGCCCCATTTAACCTTGAAACCGGTTCTGTAGCCGGAGATGATAAACTGAGTGAGGATGTTAGAAAGTTGAAAGAAGTTTTGAAGGGAATGACAATTGCCGAGTCGTGGCTCGATATTCATGGACTAGCTCTGTTTTCAACAGCCTGTCTCCCAAATGGGTTTAAAATGCCTAACATATCGAAATTCAATGGCACGAGAAGTCCCATGACTTTCCTTAAGATGTATGTAGGGGCAATGAGCTCATGGGGTGTATCAGAAGAATTGTTTGCTCAACTCTTTCAGCAATATCTACATCGGGCAGCCGCACAATGGTTCTTTCAGCTTGAAAATTCAAAGAAAGCTACTTGGTCCAATATCGCCCGTGAATTCACGCAACAATACAAGTATAATGAAGAGGTCAATGTGACCAAGAGAGATCTTGAAACCACTTACCAGTATCCTAATGAGACTTTCTCTGCTTTCATTAGCAGATGGAGGGCAAAAGCCGCTCAAATGATAAATCGACCAATAGAGGAGGATCGGATACAGATGATAGTTCGGAATCTTACACCGAATCTGAAAGATAAAATGATGTACCAATATTTCCCCTCTTTTAAAGCTTTGATATCCACCGGGTCGAATATTGAGGACTCTCTCAGAATTGAAGGTAAGAAGGAAGAACCAGTAGCATCAAGTTCGAGATACAGAAGGGGGCCTTATAATCTGCCAACTCAAGGGGCAGGAAAATCTGCGGAAATCAGCAATATTGTCTCATCCACAGCATTTCAGCTTACTCAAAGACGAGAATTCACCCCTTTAGGCATGTCGCTAACACAAGCCTTTGAAAAACATATCAAGACGAAAATGATCCAACCATTAGCACCAAGGCCACCACCACCACTAAAGCCCAATCAGAACCCGAACGACCATTGTAAATTTCACCAGTATTCTGGGCATACCATTGAGTCATGCCTAGCTTTGAGGCATAAAATCCAAGATCTCATTGATGAAGGGAAGCTCACTATCAATACTTTCAAAATCAGCTCCAATTCCCCAAACATCACAAAGAACCCTTTACCCAATCACCAGGAAAACCCAGTGTTGGCGATATCTCTCGCTCTATCAACTTCCGATTCGACAGAATTGATAACAGTTGCATCTCCCAGGATAATGGAAATGTCTTTGTCTCCCAATTCAAAAGCTTTGATTGTGGATTTGTCCACCAAACCTCAAGTGATCTTAAAGCCTATTAAGCTCTTTGAAGTGAAAGATGAATTATTCTCCAGTTTATGTGCAACATTCCAATGTGATGGAGGGTTCTTAATGATTGATCAGGAGGCAGAAGAAAAGGATGTTTCGGTCCTTAGCATTATAGAGAAGAATGGTTCGGGTTACATCCCTCAGTTTGCACGAGCTGTATGTTTACAGGATCTTCCAGATAATGATGAAAGCTCTATGGTAGCACATTTAACACGAACCGGAAGACATTTTAAACCTGCACATTTGGAGGATGAAAATTCCTTAGAAGCTTTGCGCCGCAAAGAGAAAGGGAAAGAAGTGGTGATAGATGATAATGTGGATGATGAAGCCATTAAAAGAATGAAAGAGGTGAACTCTAACGTTTCCATTTGGAAATTGTTAATGACTTCGCAACCACACCGGTCTGCGGTACTCAAACATTTGAATAAGGTGGCAGTAAGCTCAGATATTTCTCCGGATGAAATGGTTGGCCTAGTCCACGGATCCTCTCAAGTACTCCAATTCTCTGACAGAGATCTACCAGAAGATATTGATCACAATCACTCTCTCCACATTACCGTGGAATGGAATGGTATGAAAGTCCCTCGCGTATTGATTGATAATGGGTCAGCAGTGAATGTTTGTCCTTTTCGAGCTCTCCAGAAACTGGGGTTCTCCCGGGATCATCTTGAACCCTCGACTCAAGTAGTTCGAGCATACGATAATGAGAAGAGAAATGTGATGGGGACAATCAAGCTACCCCTTGAATATGGACCGGTAGTCCAGGATGTGGAATTTCTTGTGATCGATATACCTGCTTGCTTCAACCTTCGGTTGGGCCGACCATGGCTTCACCAGTCAAGAGCCATTGCTTCCACACTTCATCAGAAAGTGCGATTCCAAAGTCCCCACGGTGTGATCACACTTAAGGGAGATCCAGAGGTTATGACTATTGCATCCACCAGTGAGCCGATATTACACTTGGATGAAGAGTTTGGGGACAGATTTCATGGTTTCTTGATTGGAGCTATATCAGGAGAGGATGGTGATTATCATTTTGACAGATTGGAAGAATTCCTCAACGGAGCAGGATCGAGTTCATGCTCGAGTGAAGGAAGTACATACTCTAGCACGGGTAGTGGTGGTCCAGTTAAACTGCGAGAACCCTATATCCCGAGCTATGATTCTGATCTAGAGTTGCTCGCTGCAAAAGAGAAGATTGATACTGAAGGGTTGATCTTGATTCCGGGACTCCGTATGCCACAGAATGTGAAAATTCCCGAATTTACAAAGTTTAACGGGAAAGGTGATCCCCAGACTCATTTGAAATATTTCGTGCATGAGTTGCATCCTTTGGAGATTACTGAGGAGTTTTTCACTTATTAATTCAAGAAGAGATTAGAAGGAAGAGCCAGAGAGTGGTACTTCAATCTGGTGCCTTATCAGCTTGGTTCGTGGCAGAATCTGGCAACTGCTTTCATTGATTGGGTGAATGCAGGATCAAGTGATATAGCCGAGAAGCTGAAACTCGAGAATATGGAACAATTATCTGGAGAGTTATTCGCGATGTACATTGCCAGATGGAAGGAACAATGCAAAAAAGTGCTTTATTTGCCGACGTTGAGAGAGAGCCTTATATGGATTGTAAAAGGATCGAAGGAACCTTACTTCACGGAAATGAGCCGAAAAATGTACTATAAGTTGGAAGATCTAGAGGCTCACAACTATGCTCTGGACCTCGCGAAGATTAAGTCTGTAAGACAAGTTTCTGATCCGTACAGTCACTACCCGAAGGATATGATTGCTCCGCAACCCCAGGCACCGCAGGTCCCTTGACCTCCATGTCAACTTGAGCCATTCCACAAACCTTTGAGTTACATATTCGGGGGGCTCATGAGCCAAGGGTTGATAACTCCATTGCCTCGACCACCTCAAAGGCCATCGCCTCGTACGAACATCACTCATCCATGTTGTGACTATTGTGGGAAGTTCTCGCACATGATCGACCACTGTCTCCTCTTGCGTATGAAGATTGAAGAGCTCATCAGCAAAGGAATGATCCTTGTTCAGTAAGCGGAAGAAGTTGCAATTGCCCAATTGCCCGGGCACGTCCGAATAAAGGGGCAATTAGGATAAGTCTCTTTCAGAACCAATAATTGTGTTAATCAACAGGCCAGAACTACGTATGGTCTGATCCCCATGAATCAATGTGCCCTCTTATCAACTCTGATTAGAAACACTTGAATTCACCTGTACTTGGGGTACGTAGGCAGCTCATTTGAGTTCGACCAATCAGGAAGTAAATCTTTTCGTCACCCATCTAGGAAGTAAACCTTTTTTTAAGCACTTGTAACAGAACTACGTAACGGCCTGATCCCCCATAGGACTTAATCATCACTTTTGACTATGTATTAGACACACATGTATGCACATGCACAGGGTACGTAGGCGCTCACTTTGAGCTCGGCCGAAATAAACAAAAAAAAAAAAAATAGAAAAAGAGAAAAAAAAAAAAAACAGAAATCTCTCAGTCAGTAGGAAGAACTACGTGGACCTGATTCTCCAATGCACCTTTTCAAAATATCCCATATTTTCGAAAATGATGTTTGCACGCATTGGAGATACGTAGGCAGCCTTCGGGTGCGGTCCAACCAATTTATCAAAAAAAAAAAAATGAGAAAAAGCAAAAAAAAAAAGAGAGAAAAGCAAAAAAAAAAAAAAAAGAGAAAAAAAAAAAGAAAAAGCAAAAAAAAAAAGGAGTGGAAAGCTTTTAAGAATGTCGAGAATTGGTTATTTATTTATCTTTGTTTGACTTGGAGGAAAAATATCAAAAAGATTTTATTTTCAAATAATCAAGGATTTTTCGGGAAAGTCCATTTTTCAAAAAAACATGCTTTTTCAAAAAAAAAAAAAAAAAAGAATTTTCTTTTAATCATGTGATTTTGATGTCTCCCATGATAGTCTTGCATTTGTGCACATATGTTCATACCTTCCACAAAAAGAGCCCTCATTTCTCCTTATTGCCCAGGAATCAGATGTCGAACTCCACAGCCAAATCAGCCTCGCTACCTGCTACCAGCCATCCGGCCACCTGGATCATGAGTGCTGATTCACCAGGGGCAAGAATGATGTTGAAAATGGGACATGTACTAGGAACCATCCTTGGAAGGAATGGCCGAGGCATTAAGGAGCCTATCTTACCGATGGACAACAGAAACCAAGTTGGGTTAGGGTACAATCCATATGTCAGCCAAGGGGCACCGAAGGCTATCTCCAAGACGCTGAATGGGCAGTTTGTGCAGCCAGGACAGAATGAACTCTACTATGGCTTTCCGGAGCCGTGGCTAGAATCAAAAGGACAGAGAAGACTCCCAGGTCCTAAGATTTTCTTCAATGATGTTGAGGTGTATGATCCCGAGGATTGTCAGAAATTGAAAGATGAGGGAAAGGAAGTTGATTGGGTTGAAAATATCCGATACAGAGTGCTGAACCAACTTTTCAAGACGACCGATTTTAATGACGATATATTCGATCCCACTGATTTGATCGAATCAAAGCACATTGTGAGGAAATGGAGCTATGAGCACAAGGGTAAAGAAGGAGGGCAAGAAGTGAAGATCTATATGGGCAACCATCCACCTGAACCAATATCCAGTAGCCCAAATACATCCACCACTTCAGAATCATCAACCGAACAAAATACCAAGCCAGATCACTTGCTGGGCCCAATATCTGATGAGTGTGAGACTGATGAGTCCATCACTTCCACCATAGAATATCCCTCGTCGGATGACCTGTCCGATGTTGAAAATACCCATCCTATCCTTCTCTCTGAACATATTTGTGCACAAGAGCTTGATTTTGATCATGATGCATCATCATATGACAATGAGTTACCACAAACATGCATATCACTGATTGAAGAGTCCATAATAATAAACATTGGCTCAAAAGAAAATAAAAAAGAAGTTAAAATTGGGTCATCTCTGTCACTTGAAGAGCAAGAGTCTTTCACTGAGCTGTTGAGAGAGTATGTGGATGTATTTGCATGGTCTTATGCCGATATGCCGGGTGTTGACCGCAATATTGCCGAACACCGTCTTCCTTTGCTTCCTGATAGCAAGCCAAAGCAGCAGAAGCTCCGTCAAATAAAATCAGAGATTGGTCACAAGGTTAAAGAAGAAGTTCAGAAGCAGATTGATGTTGGATTTCTACGGGCTGTAAAGCACCCAGATTGGCTGGCGAACATTGTTGTTGTTTCCAAGAAAGATGGTCGAGTAAAAATGTGTATCGACTTCCGAGATTTGAATGCCGCTTCACCGAAGGTGTAATACCCCGACTATTTACGTTATTTTCAGAAAATAATTTATTATTATCTAAAGTACAAATAATTATTTGATTTGTATATTTAGTTGTAAATGTTTATGTGTGTATTTATTTTGGCTTTTAGAAAAAAAAAAAAAAAAAAAGGCTTTAGAAGTCTAAACCGACTTCAACTCTTCCACCGTTCTTTTAAGTCGATTCTCCTTCTTCTTAATCTTTTAGCCTTACTTCCCTTTCTCTGTTTTTGGGGAGCCCGTATATCACCATCACCATCTTCTTCGTTCTTTCTCTTTCTCCTAAAACTCGACTGCCATGGATGCTACTTTGCTGTTGATTGAAGAAATTCGTTGTCATCTATCTCTCTTTCTCTCTCTCTCTCTCTCTCTCTCTCTGTTTTGGGTGTCTTTTCTCTCTCCTCTCGGTTGCGGTTTTATTCGAGAACCACGCCCCTGTTCTGCCTTTGATCGACGCTGCTGCTGCTGTCTTTTTCCGGTCACCGTGTGGTGGTGCCGTCTTGCACCACAAGTACTCAATCAATTGGTTTGATTCCAGAAAACCCTAAACTCCAAATTTATTTGTTTCAATTTCTGATTTTTAGGGGTTTGATTATTAAGTTCTGATTTGATTATATATGCATATATGCTAGATGATTGAATTGGAGAGATTTTGATGCGTAATTGTTTTGGAGCTCGATTTAGAGGTAACCCTTTCTATTCGGTTGGAGATGGATATTATTTTCTCTTTTATGTGGAAAGGATGCTTAATATGTGAATTATTATTTGTTGAATAATGCTTTCAAATTGCTATAATTGTGGTGGTTGTTGATGCTGTAATTGTGTTGTTTGGTCAGATTGCTATGTCAGATTTTTATATAGCTAGTTTGTGCTAATAGGACTTGCACTAAGTTTATTGATATGGGTAATTACTAATTAGAGTACAAGTTAGGAGGTGGCAGTATTGTTAACACTAGATATGGAGTTTTCAAGTTAGATATACGCAGACCATGAACTGAGATATATGATTCATTGAGGAACCCGTGCCATATTGAGTTGTACAATTTCTAACCAGAATGGCTGTTTGTTATGGCAATGAGATTATGAGAACAAATTGATTTTGAATATTGATATTGGTTTGAGGCTCGTAAGTTATTAACTTTATTTAGTTCTAGACATGTGGGCAAGTAGCTTAAGACGTTGACTCTTAGGTGATGAGCAGTATTTTATGAAATGGTTACATGGTTATGAGAATTTGTTCGAGAGTGGACATTTGAGAGCCTGCGAGCTATGTTATGAGTTATGGGGCCTATGGCCGAGTTATGGAATGGTTTTGTTTTTGCAGTTTACCGCCAGTTCACTTCCCACATTGTCGAGGCTAGGAGCTAGTGACTGAAAGCAATTGGCACACTTGTTTGGTTTTGAGCTAGTACGATGAGCTTATGGGATTAGTTTTAAGAGGTCTTAGTTACCTATCTTTAAAGGCTTATGCTTATGTTAAGGTCTCGTGACCTGAGTTGAATTTTGTTGTTTATATCTTTAATTTATAAATTGAGTTATGATTATATGTTTCGATAGAATGTTTGGTTACTCAGCAAAAGCTGATTGGTTGCTTTCTTTGCTACTTGTGTTTGTTGTCCATTTTTCTTTAATGGTGGGCCTATGATGAATCCATACGAAATTCCTTTGTATGGGGGAGTAGATTGGAATATTTGCAGGTTAATTGTTCGTGAGGTTAATTGTTCGTGAGGATCTCTTGTGCTAGTTGGACAGTTGGACTCAAAGCTGTCAAGAAGTTTATTGTTTTGTCATTTATTTTCATTTGATGTAATAAAGAGATTGATTAAAGTTTATTGGTTTATTGTTGGGAGTTGTAATCGTCCGCCTAGCACTCATTCTTGTGACTGAGTGCGGCAGTGACTCCCTGGATTTGTTAGAAGTCTTCCGCTGTTGTTTTTGATATTATGTTGTTTAGACTGTATAAGCAGGTTTTTATTAAGTCGATAACTTGGGATGCCTATTTACAAAGGAAACTTTGCCCGATTTTTGGCATGAGTTTATTCATTTTATTTATTTATTATTTAGAAAAATTCAGGGTGTCAAATTGGTATCAGAGAGGGTTTGGTTTTGGGTGACGCGAGTATCTTCATATGCTTGCGTCTGTCTTAGTGTCTAGTGTCCATTGCTTGGTGTCAACTTATGCAATGTGCTAAATGCATATGTGCTCAAGGGGAATTATGTGCTCATATGATTAACTTTTGCATGATCAGCTTGTTATGGATTGTTTTAGTAGGCCATAACCCACACGTCTTGTATTGTTCCTTGTGTTTGCTAGCATCGTTGTTTAAGTGATTTTTGGGGACAAAAATCTTTTTAAGGGGGGTAGAATGTAATACCCCGACTATTTACGTTATTTTCAGAAAATGATTTATTATTATCTAAAGTACAAATAATTATTTGATTTGTATATTTAGTTGTAAATGTTTATGTGTGTATTTATTTTGGCATTTAGAAAACAAAAAAAAAAAGGCTTTAGAAGTCTAAACCGACTTCAACTCTTCCACCGTTCTTTTAAGTCGATTCTCCTTCTTTTTAATCTTTTAGCCTTACTTCCCTTTCTCTGTTTTTGGGGAGCCCGCATATCACCATCACCATCTTCTTCGTTCTTTCTCTTTCTCTCAAAACTCTACTGCCATCGATGCTACTTTGCTGTTGATTGAAGAAATTCGCTGTCATCTCTCTCTCTCTCTCTTCTTTGTTTTGGGTGTCTTTTCTCTCTTCTCTCGGTTGCGGTTTGTTCGAGAACCACGCCCCTGTTCTACCTTTGATCGACGCTGCTGCTGCTGTCTTTTTCCGGTCACCGTGTGGTGGTGCCGTCTTGCACCACAAGTAGTCAATCAATTGGTTTGATTCCAGAAAACCCTAAACCCCAAATTTATTTGTTTCAATTTCTGATTTTTAGGGGTCTGATTATGAAGTTCTGATTTGATTATATATGCATATATGCTAGATGATTGAATTGGGGAGATTTTGATGCTTTATTGTTTTGGAGCTCGATTTAGAGGTAACCCTTTCTATTCGGTTGGAAATGGATGTTATTTTCTCTTTTATGTGGAAAGTATGCTTAATATGTGAATTATTATTTGTTGAATTATGCTTTCAAATTGCTATAATTGTGGTGGTTGTTGATGCTGTAATTGTGTTGTTTGGTCAGATTGCTATGTCAGATTTTTATATAGCTAGTTTGTGCTAATAGGACTTGCACTAAGTTTATTGATATGGGTAATTACTAATTAGAGTACAAGTTAGGAGGTGGCAGTATTGTTAACACTAGATATGGAGTTTTCAAGTTAGATATACGCAGACCATGAACTGAGATATATGATTCATTGAGGAACCCGTGCCATATTGAGTTGTACAATTTCTAACCAGAATGGGTGTTTGTTATGGCAATGAGATTATGAGAACAAATTGATTTTGAATATTGATATTGGTTTGAGGCTCGTAAGTTATTAGCTTTCTTTAGTTCTAGACATGTGGGCAAGTAGCCTAGGACGTTGACTCTTAGGTGATGAGCAGTATTTTATGAAATGGTTACATGGTTATGAGAATTGGTCCGAGAGTGGACATTTGAGAGCCTGCGGGCTATGTTATGAGTTATGGGCCCTATGGCCAAGTTATGGAATGGTTTTGTTTCTGCGGTTTACCGCCAGTTCACTTCCCACATTGTCGAGGCTAGGAGCTAGTGACTAGAGCAATTGGCACACTTATTTAGTTTTGAGCTGTACGATGAGCTTATGAGATTAGTTTTGAGAGGTCTTAGTTACCTATCTTTAAAGGCTTATGCTTATGCTAAGGTCTCGTGACCTGAGTTGAAATTCGTTGTTTATATCTTTAATTTATAAATTGAGTTATGATTATATGTTTCGATAGAATGTTTGGTTACTCAGCAAAAGCTGTTTGGTTGCTTTCTGTGCTACTTGTGTTTGTTGTCAATTTTCCTTCAATGGTGGGCCTATGATGAATCCATACGAAATTCGTTTGTATGGGGGAGTAGATTGGAATATTTGCAGGTTAATTGTTCGTGAGGTTAATTGTTCGTGAGGATCTCTTGTGCTAGTTGGACAGTTGGACTCAAAACTGTCAAGAAGTTTATTGTTTTGTCATTTATTTTCATTTGATGTAATAAAGAGATTGATTAAAGTTTATTGGTTTATTGTTGGGAGTTGTAATCGTCCGCCTTGCACTCATTCTTGTGACTGAGTGCGGCAGTGACGCCCTGGATTTGTTAGAAGTCTTCCGCTGTTGTTTTGGATATTATGTTGTTTAGTCTGTATAAGCAGGTTTTAATTAAGTCGATAACTTGGGATGCCTATTTACGAAGGAAACTCTGCCCGATTTTCGGCGTGAGTTTATTCATTTTTATTTATTTATTATTTAGAAGAATTCGGGGTGTTACAGAATAACTGCTTCCCATTACCACAAATCGACATGTTGGTCGATAATACAGCGGGACATGCTATGTTCTCGTTCATGGATGGATTTTCAGGATACAATCAAATCCTTATGACTTTAGAAGATCAGATCAAGACATCCATTCATCACCCCCTGGGGCACGTATTGTTATAAGGTCATGCCTTTTGGTTTGAAAAATGCCGGGGGCACCTACCAACGAGTTGCAACGACGATTTTGCATGATCTAATTCATGATATTGTTGAGGTGTATTTGGATTATATGATATTTAAGAGTGGTGCTCGGGAGGATCACTTTTCCTCGCTGAAAATATTCTTTGATCGTATCCGAAAATTCAATCTGAAGCTCAACCCGCAGAAATGTGTGTTCGGAGTTACATCTGGTAAACTCCTGGGACTTTGTTATTAGCTAGAGGGGCGTAGAAATTGATTCTGACAAGGTGAAGACTATTTCTGAGTTGCCACCACCGAGGACGGAAAAGGAAATCCGAGGTTTTCTGGGAAGAATTCAATACATCAGCAGATTCATTTCTCAGCTAACCTCAAAATGTGAACCAATTTTCAAGCTGCTCAGGAAGGGCACATCCCATCAGTGGAATGATGATTGCCAAAAGGCATTTGAAATAATGAAGAGATATCTGGCGAAGCCTCCAATTCTGGCACCCCCACAACCAGGGAAGCCCTTGATATTGCACCTCACAGTGTCCGAAACAGCTATGGGGGCATTTCTGGCTCAATATGAAGAGGGAACGAGAAAAGAAGTGGCTATCTACTATCTGAGTAAGAAGCTTCTCGAGTACGAGACTCGATACAATCCTCTGGAAAAGACATGCATATCCCTAGTATACGCAACAAGAAAATTGAAGCAACCTCCAAGCTCACACCACATACCTCGTCTCAAGATTGGACCCCATCAAGTACCTATTCGATAAACCAATCACGAGCGAGAGGATTGCTCGTTGGCATGCTTTGTTGTCAGAATTCGACATCCAATGTTTGAATCAGAAATCTATAAAAGGGCGAGTGCTAGCGAATGTTCTGGCAGATGGGCCCATGTCTGAAGAAGAATGTGACGATACAGTTCCTGATGAACACATTCATATCATACAAGAAGACAGATGGAGGATGTATTTTGACAAAGCTTGCAACAAATGGGGCAATGGAGTCGGAGTGCTCTTGATTAGTCCAGAGGGATTGCATGTACCATTTTCGGTCAAGTTGGATTTCCCGACCATGAACAATACAACTGAATATGAAGCTTGTATCTACGGTGTAAAGGCAGCCTTGGCGGCAAGGGCACGACGCCTCACAGTATATGGAGATTCAAATCTCATCATTTCCCAAACCATAGGGGCATGGAGAGTCCTGGATGAACGACTACAGATGTACACTGATTGCTTACAACAGTTCATTCATGCTTTAATGATATCACTTTCAGACACTTGCCCAGAGAGCAGAACACTTTTACATATGCATTGGCCAATCTGGCAACCACTCTGGTTTGGGAAGGAGAAATTCGATCTTAGACCATCACTCTGGAAGAACGGCACGAGCCTGCCATATCATGTGATCATGTGAATCTAATTACAGATGCAGAGAATGAACCCCTGGTACACGGATATCAAGAAGTACCTCAATGATTACTCTTACCCTCAAGAGAGTTCAAAGAAAGATCAACTGGCTATCCGCCGTCTTGCGTCTCATTTCACACTTTATATGGACAAACTGTACCATAAAGGGTTTGACGGGACCCTTCAACTCTGTGATGATTCCAGAGAAGCGCAGAAGATCATGACAGAAGTACACGGGGGTGATTGTGGCCCGCATATGAATGGAAAGATGCTTGCTAAGAAGATTCTGCGAACTGGATATTATTGGACTACATTGGAGCATGATTGCTACAAGTATGTCAGAGCTTGCAAGAAATGCCAGATATTCTCAAATCTGAATCACATGCCCTCTGCGAAGTTGCATAATCAGACGTCACCCTGGCCGTTCTCAACTAGGGGCATTGGCATTATTGGTCAAATCAATCCGAAAGCATCCAATGGGCACCAATGCATCTTGGTGGCAATTGACTATTTCCCGAGGTGGGTCAAAGCGGCCTCATACTCCAAGCTGGGGGCACGACAAGTGTCCAAATTTGTGATCAAGAACATTATCTGCCGGTACGGCCTACCATTCGAGATTATATCTTATAATGGCCCACAATTCGAGGGGCACCTCAAAGAAACTCTCCTGAAGTGCAAAGTGAAGCAACATCAGTCGTCACCATACCGACCTCAGACTAATGGAGTTGTTGAGGCCGCGAACAAAACGGTCAAATCTATTTTATCAAAGATGATTGGGAAAACAAAAGAATGGCCTGAGAAGCTGCCATATGCCCTTTGGGGGTTCAGATCGTCAATTCGCACGCCAACTGGGGCAACACCGTACTCACTGGTATACGACATGGAACCAATGCTTCCAATTGAAACTGAGATTAAGTCTTTGAGAGTCATTGCCGAGAGTGGCATTCCTGAAAAGATTTGGCATAAGGCCCGATATGAAGAACTGGCATTTACCGCTGAAAAGAGACTTACAGCTCTCAACAACATCCAGAACTACCAGCGCCGCATTGCTCGGCCATATAATAAGAAGGTGAAAAGTAGAGATATTCAAGGAGGTGGTCTTGTTCTGAAAGAGAATAGAGCACCCATGCATGACCTTAGGGGCAAATTCCGATCCAATTGGTCTGGTCCATTTCTGGTCAAGGAGATCACGCCTAGAGGAGCTGTGAAGATAGCTGATTTGGACGGGAATGAACTTCCTAGCATTACCAATCTGGACCAATTGAAGATGTTTTATGCTTAACTTCTTTATCTGTATCTATGATGTAATTTGTATAAAAAGCTCAGTAGAGAGCACAAAAAAAGAAGAAAAGAACCAATGTCTGGGCTAGAGCTCGAACTACGTCTGACCTGATTCTCTTTACGAGATACGTAGGCAATCCGCAAGGATTCGGTCAAATTTATGTTTATTTGCTATAGTACAGAGATGCCCAAAAAAAAAAAAAAAAAAAAAACGTGAAAATCAAAAAAAAAAAAAAAAAAAAAAAAAAAGAAAGAAATTGAATCAACTTATAATTTGGAATTTCAAACCCAATTATTGTTGATCTAAGCCAATGAAAAAAATAAGTGGTGAATTTTGGACATGAACTCTAAAATTGGTGATATCTAGTTTAAGGTGTCCATTGAGCATATATGTTGCATTAATGACTAAAGTCATAATCTTGTGCATGAATAGATAAGAAAGTGGGATTACCACCATTAGAATATTTTAAAAAAAAAACAAAAATAAAATGAAAATCAAACAAAAAATTCGAACCAAAATTTAAAAAAAAAAAAAAAAAAAAAAAAAAAAAAATTAAGGGTGGTCATGGTATGTCCAACTCCCTCTTCCCTTACATTCTATATGGAGAATTAGAGAAATGAAAAAGATGAGGAAGAAGGTGAAGATGATGCACTTTGAAGGGTGGCCGTGATATATAACCGGAACAAGCCTAAGCTTACACACTGAATAAGGGTCGATGTTCATGATATAAGTGACCCTTACATTCATAAAAAGTGACCCATTTTCATTGCGGATTGGTCTCATACAAAACTTACTTAGGAAAACTACTAACAAAATCTCATTTCCTATATTGATATATCAATTTAATTGCTACTATTATGCAATTAAAATTTGAATCAAAGTGTTATCCAAATATATTGCTATCATATACAATGACACAACAAAATGCATACATTGTGCTCCAGAAGCAAAAGTTAAGTGTCAAAAAGGACAATGGAGGGGGAGCAAGGTGAGGGGGTGAGGTCTCCATAACCTTGGCTCCTTCAATTCATCTCGTCTCTCTTCTCTTCATGTCCACTATTATGGCCTTATGGATATGGGGTAGGTGAATTTGATGCCCTTATAACTTCAACCTCAGGGATCTTCCTAGCTTGTATTTCATACAAACCACAGTAAATTAATGTTGCCTCATACGCTCCAACTGAAAATGGAGTGATGTATGTCTTTCTTCTTTCAATTTATGATGGGATCATATTTAGATGCCTAGAACATCGTATAGCTAAAACGGTTAGATCAGAATACATGAGAGCAGGCCTAACAAATTAACGACTACTAGATATTTAGTCACTAGGTACTTAGCTAGTAGATATATTCTCAATCAAAAACATCCATTTGTATTTGTAATTCAAGATAACGATAAATACAACACCATTTAAGTTATGAGATCATTGACAATACTAATGTACAAGCATTACATTTACTAATTCTTTTTGATCCTAATACCCTAATGCATAAGTAATCTATGTGGATATAATATCTAGTTTAGCTAAGTTGTTTAAAAATAATCTTTCATATTACACAAAATCAAGAGTATTGGCCAGTGTGTAACATATCTTAAGATTATAAAAATCCTCATATCTCTTTCTATGATTATCATATTGACGTGATAACAGTGTAAAAATTTCACTCGTTTTAAGGTGAAACATACTATAATTTTCACTGTTTTTTCCTTTTTTTTTTTTTTTTTTTTTTTTTTTTTTTTTTTTGAGTTCTGAGAACTGAGAAGTAGAACTTTGGTTGAAAATGATTTATCTAATAATTCAATTAGAAAAACTAAAAAAAGATGCTCTTAATCCCACATTAGACGAATATAAAGACCATAACTATCCAAAAGGACCACAACTGGTGACAATATAAAACAAAGGGGAACACGGTATCGTTTCACTCAGAGTATAGTTAACGAGTTAGCGCCATAATCAGTAATCACCCGTGGTCTCCCTCTCAATACACAACATGTCCCCAACTGACAAAGAGACTTCTTCTTTTCTTTACACTTTAAAAAGCCACCCACTCACCTTCTCAGTAACTGACCCTTTACACCTTACCTTATGAAAAAGAAAAACCTCTCTCTTTCCCTCACCTAAACCCGCCAAATGCCACTGCCACTCACGGCGGCGCCACCCCCATCTCCACCGACACTCTTTTAATTTTCTCTCTCCTCTCCCTCAATGGTGCCACCGACTAAACAACAATCCCTCACAGCGACACGGGACCTCCGTCACCGTGTCCTAACCTGCATGACTAAACTCTCCGACCGGGACACGCATTTCCAAGCCGTGTCTGAACTCGAATCCATAATCCCAACCTTAACCTCTGACACATTCTCTCTCTTCATCAATTCTCTGTCCTCAACCTCCACCGCCGACCGCGCCACCGTACGGTCCGCCTCTCTCCGCCTCTTATCTTCTCTCTCCACTTTCCACTCCGGCAACTCTCTCTCCTCTCATCTCCCCAAACTCCTCTCCGCCGTCACCCGCTGTCTCCGCGATTCCGACTCCTCCGTCAGCGCCGCCGCAGCAACCACTGTTGCCGCATTCGCCGCCTCTATCTCGCAACCAAAAAGTGAACTAATGTGTCATCCTTGGATGAACTTGAACCTCACTAATAGCTTAGTGATGTCTTTTATGAAAAAAATGAACTCGGGTTTCATTCCAGAAATTTGAGAAATGATTTTATGAAAAAAATGAACCCGGATTTTATATAAAAAATAATACCGGAAATTTGAGAAGAATAATTTTTGAAGAAAAATAATGAATTGAACTTTAAAATCGAAAGAGAGGTGTTTTCGAAAATAAAGAAGTAAATGTTTTTGCCTTGGAGCAAATTTTTTTATTGAAAAAGCATGAGCATTTTGCATAAGAGAAGCATTTAGGAAGAATGAAAAATTGTGGAGTTAGAAGATGAGGAAATGAAAAATAGAGAAGAAGATTATCGTGCATGCATGCACGCGAAGATTTGGAAGGATTATCGGAAGAATTATCAGATGAGTCGAGAAGAATTATTGTTATACCTCGAGATAAAAGAGGTTACGCCCAGAAGCATCCGAGAAGAATTATGGTTATACCTCGAGATAAAAGAGGTTACGCCCCAAAGCATCCGAGAACAATTATGGTTATACCTCGAGATAAAAAAGGTTACGCCCCGAAGCATCAGCGAAGAATTATGGTTATACTTCGAGATAAAAGAGGTTACGCTCAGAGATATCCCCGAACGTCAAGAACGTTCAGAACATCCAGAACTTCCAGAAGATCCCGAACGTCTAGAACGTTTAGAACATCCAGAATATCCAGAACATCCAGAAGATCCAGAACATCAAGAAAATCCAGAATATCCAGAACATCCCGAATATCCTGAACATCCAGAAGAACAACGGTTAAACTTCGAGATCAAAGAAGTTACGCCCGAAGCTGCACGAAAGAATGTGGTTAGTGGTTAGGCCATTACCATTTAAACGATAATTATTACCGTTGTTATAATTAATATTTTCGCAAGTCAAAAGTAGGTGTCTTTTGTATCGTTGACCTTCATTTCTTTGGAACCTGATCAATTCCTCAGAAACTCGGCCAACGAGGGGCATCTCTAGACGCCGAATTTTGACTTATATTTCTTTTAATAATTATTACGGTTAATATTAGCATTAACTGTAATTACCTTTATTAAATAAGTCATTTGGGCTAAAAGGAGATTTAGGGTCCATAAGGTGACACAACCCATTAGCAAGGCAAAGCCCAAAGCCCAAAAGAGAAAATAAATCAAAAATCCAAAAAGCATATAAAAGAGAAAATGCAAAAAAAATAAATAAGGATTGGAATTATGATGTCATGCATGACATCATTACATGACATCATGCATACATGACATCACAATATTCGGCGAGCAGGCGAGCAGGCATCGAGTTCAGTCAGGTCACAAACATGCAACAACTGAAGAAGTGTTACGTCTAAAAAAAAAATTCGGGGGAAAAAGAAAAAAAGACGTACACAAATTGAACGAACTACGTTGGCCTGATTCCACACTGGATACGTAGGTAACCCTTTTAAGGGGGCCCGACCAAAATCAATCCCAAATTCCATTCAACCCATTTAAAAAGGGTTAATCTTTATTCAAACTGAATGAATAAGCTTACATTGCAAAAATTGAACTTCCTAAGGTTACAAAAAAAAAAAAAAAAAAGTGCAACTACGAGGGTTTCAGCTAAACAAATTCCTATTAATTTTTTAACTAGACTTGCTTTCTAAGAAAACTACTTTAATCCTTCTTCCCTTTAGAAGGTTTCGTTGAAGAGTTCTTCTTTGAAGGACCCTGGCTTGAGGACGACTTATGATCGCTTCCTTGAGCTGGGGGCTTGCCTCTTTTCAGTACGTGATAGCCTTCCTCATAAGGCCCTTCCTTTCTTTTCTTGATTCCTGTTCTTGAGTCATACTTAGGCTTTAGTTGGTCTCACTCCTCATGACGAAGGGCTCGTCTCGCTTCTCCATCAATGCGGGAAAGCCAGTTCAAGTAGGCCTCAAAAACTTGAGTCGAGGCAATCACCCGAGGTACAGTCCAGCGGTCCCGGCTACGCCAATATTTTCCCCAATCCTCATCAAACTCGGTGGTCAGAGCCAAGGTAGGCGGTCTCGCTGTCTCCTGACGAGGGATAACCTGCTTCAACCCATATTGCCTCATGACCCTAGAAGGAAAGAAGAAGGTACTCCTGTACAGCCCCACTATGGTAGTATGAGGGATAAATTTGCAGCAAGCCACCAAAGAGGTCAAGCTCCACCAGATCACATGCCAACGGATAATAGGTCCTGCATGGAAAAAGGCATCCCATTCAGCAAGGGTCTTTTCATCATATAACCTTTTTCTAACCAAGAAGCTAGCAGCGGTATAAGTTTTTTTTGACCAGGTTCGAGGGGTACGAGCTATCATTTTCTCTGGCGATTCTATTAACCTTAGATGCTCACATAACAAGATTTGAAGCAGCAGGGGGCTGCCAGAAAAAGCTTCATGAGGCGAAATTTTCAACCTGTCAAGCCCTAGAATAGTTTCCCCTACAACCTGATGCAAAGGAGAATGCCCTTCAGCCATTTGATTCACCACTCGCAACAACGAGGCTCTACCCAAATTGGAGGACTCTTCATTAGCAAACAATAGGCGATTTAACAAGCAAAGTACGAAATCCTGTCGACGGTAGCGTCTAAAGATCACATCCCGTTCAGAAGAAATCGCAAACTTTTCACAGATTTGAACTAAGTCCACATCGACACCGAGAATCATGCTTCTGGCTTCTGCAGATGTCAAAACTAGAGATTTCCTGTACTGATTGCTAAAACCATCCCTCAAATAAGGCACAACTGGGGGAAGAACATCAGACATATTAGTAATTGCAGCAAATTCTTCAACTAGAGGGCATAATTCAGAGTTACCAAGACGGAAAACGTGCAAGTTAGGGTCCCAATAATTCAGAGCAGATCGAAGGAGGGGCCACAAAATTTTGGTCGGTCTTAAAGCCAATAAGGTAGAGATATGGTAAGGAGCCAATTCAAGTTTATCTTCTATGGTCAGATTTTTACACCAGACATCGAACGGGTTTTCAAAGGATTTTACCATGGTAGAAGCTTTGGGAAATTTGAGAGAGCTGAAAAGGAGATACGACATTGGACATCCGTAAATCCTATTTATAGGCAAAAAATTGGGTCAAAAGAAGTCAGAAATCCACAAAAAAGGCCCAAAGCCAGAGCCGCCAGCGCCGCCAGCGCCTGTGACCAGCGCCGCTAGCGGCCCTCATCTCCAGCCCAGCGCCGCTAGCGGCCCTGACCTCAGCCCAATCGCTTTTTTTTCCTATTCCGTCACTTGGTCTATTCCGCTCTGTTTAAGCCCAGTTTTTCAGATGCACAACGGGATTACAAAGCCCGAGACTCTCTTAGTTTTATCTTTTTCCATTTTCTTTTTTTTATTATTATTTTTTTAGGGGGGTATAATATGTGTAATTTTTGCTTTTTCTTGCAATTTTTACCCTTTTTTTTTTATTCCATTCCCTAAATTGTGGCCTACTCTTTACTGCATAACACATTGCATAATTAGAGATCAGACGTGCATAATCGAGTCATATAGCATGCATATCATATAAAAACAGGAATTCAAAGTTCCAAGGCCAATGTTTACAAAGCTATCCTACATTGCTCAACCGGAGTCATCATCGGCATTACTATCAGCCTCATCTTCAACAGACGGTCCCTGGCCATAGTTCCCAGGCGAATAGTGGAAGGAGCCCTGAGTACTGAACGAGCTATAAATAGGCCTGCTATTGTTGGGCCTCATATCCCGTCTATCATACATGGGTGCATGCATAGGGGTACCCGCCGGAAACCCCGCCCTAAAGAAGCTCTCTGTGGCCTGACTAGCAAAGTCCATAGCCATATCCTGATATGAAAGCCCAGCTTGAAGCGCGTCCCATCCAGGGGCGTTCGCCCAACCACCAGGTAGGGGTCACAGTAGGCCTACTATCGAAAGAAGGCTAAAAACCCACCAGAGAAAACATCTCAGGCACGGGAATGTGCAACACAGAAGGTCCGGGCGCCTAATCAACAGGAGGCCTGGTCACGGCTACAGGAGGTGAACGAGCAATAGACGACCTGCTCGCCGAAGAAACCCTCGCAGCAGAAGACCGTCGGGGTCCCACTGAAGGTGAAGACTGCGACATCTGCAAATTAATCAAGACCGAAATGTTAAGTTAAGCACTTCACTTAGCTAAACAAAGGATAAAAGTCTACTTACATCAGCAGTCCTGGACCGAGAACTCTTCCCTTTACCCATCACCCGGCTATAGTCTTTTTTCAACAGGTGGATGAGCTTAAAGACTTAAGAGGTCTGCTCCCGGTTCAGCTACAGGAAGAAACAAAAGATAAAGTCAGCATTCAAAAGCAAACACAAAACACAAGAAGGGATAAAAAAAACTTACGCCCGTACAACCATCAGGCAAGGGCAAACCCTCCATATTCTCTCCATCAGCAGTATGTAGAGGGAACTCCTTTACTATACGTCCCCCGCTCTCACCAATATACCTCACCTCATTGCTCGGCAAGGTCACGCTTGGGGGCTGGCCCCGAGGAACTCTGGAATGGGACCTCCTTGGACCCTGAGGAGCCAAATGATCCGCCTATAGATGAAAAGGGGACAAATAAAGATTTTACCTCAGAAGTGAGATCCGGCATCAGACGACCCAAGCAATAAGCCAGGTACACAGTCGTACGATCCAAGCTAACAATCTCCTGCTCAATAAACTCTGTGGCCGCCATACCACGAGCCACAACCCCCAAGTCTTCCACGCTCAGGCTGTGCAGGTAGAACATGGTCATAGGAGGACCCTCCGGCACCAAATGACCACCCAAGGCGGGATAGACCAGCCGAGTCAAGCGGTCCCCCAAGTACCACATAAAGCCAAATGGCCCCTCAAAGACCACCCGCAAGGAAGATACCCTAAAAGACTCAATGGTAATATGGGGCGAAACCCCGGGAACACTGTCAAAGGCAGTCCACAACACCTGCAAATCAAAGTTCATTCACACCAAATGGACCAAAAAATATACACATACACTAACAGGTCGAAGGCAACATACCTCAGACGCAGCGTGACTCTCAAAGGTAGCCCGAAAATGCTCCAAAAAGGTAAAAGGGTGGTTATCTCTACCAATCCACCGTGAACCTAGTGGGAGCATTCTCAAACCAGGACGGTGAGGACCAAAGGCGTGAAAATATTCAAAGAACCATAGCTTCCATACAAGCAAGAATAATGAGATACAGCTCTCCTACGAGCATGCATGTGCGAAGGAAAAGGGAAGTATATATGCTTACCTCCAATATCTTCCACGGGCCCGAGATAGACACCCTCTCACTCGTCGGCCTAGGCCTGCAAGCCTGCCGAGACCATCTCACCAAGGTAGCATATGCGGGAGCACCAAAGTTGTACTCATGGACTTTGGACAAGTCGTCCAAACATGTCAAGAAGCCAACCTGACACACGCTCTTCTTCTGAGCAAAAATAGTCGACCCCAACAAACAAGCTACGAAAATACGGGCCCTCTACTCCTCAGTAATCCCCTGCTCCACCAAGGTCGCCCATAACCTCAGTAAGGAAACTCGATCATCTCTAAAATGGGTGGACACAGGCCCATACAGCTCAAGTAGCCTATCACTCTGCGGATAATAACCCGCGTCATAATGAATGCGACTCCCTCTAAAAGACAAGCCCGTCAGCACAACAAACTGATAGGGGGTAGGAAACATCTCCCCCACAGGCGTATGGAAGGTATTCGTGGTATCCCAGAACCTCTCCAATATACAGCTGACCGCCAATCCAGTACAAATCCCAATTTGTTCGAGTGCCGAAGCACTAACAGTTCGAATTTTCAGTTCAAAAAATACATATACTGAACAGAACCAAAAAAAAGAGAGAGTTAGAAAATATACCGACTGAAGGTTAAACAGATGACTCTGCCTGTCCAGTAACAAAATACTACGATCCCAAACCCCAGCCGGGCGCCAGTCCATCCGCATGAATGAATCCTAGTACAAACGTGCCCCGTCTGCAGGTCGATCAAGGGGCGTACTAGAGGAAGGAAGCCCAGTACGAAAAAGGTCCCGGTTCTCCTCCTCCTCACCCATGGGACGTTTTCCTTTATCCTTGGGAGCCATAGAAGATGAATGAAGCTTTCTCTCTCTACAAATGAAAATTTCAAAGTTTCAGATTCGCGAGAAACAAGTACCCATTCAACAATGTAGTCCAAAATTCAGCAACTAGGCGGAAAAATAAGCAAGTTCAAGACAAAAATCGAAAAATTTGGTCAAGAATCAACCTACCTCAAGGAAGTTTAAGCACTCAACAATGGTGAGTATTGCTCGACAATGGCTCGGCGAGAGGAAGAAGAATGAGGCAAAACGCGAGAAAGAAATTCGCGAAAAACCTTTAGGCTGCTCAAGTTGAGCGCCGCTAGCGGCCCTCACAAAGAGCCCAGTGCCGCTAGCGGCGCTGGACTGGGCCGCTAGCGGCCTTGCCAGGCCTGCACACGCGGGCCCCCACCTACTGTCCCACGACTTCTTCCAGCCAAGTAGTCGTTACTTCAGTTCATTCGAGGCAAACATCAGTACCAAGCGCGCGGGAGCGAGTCCCTTTGGCCCACGAATTGAAATTCACAGTTGGCCCATCTTACGGTACCAATCATTTTCAGGTAAAACTAACCCAATTATTTTTGCAGGTCCCAAATACATGAGCCCGGATATATGCCTCGACGATATTTATCGCCCGGAGTGTCAAAATTATTTTAAGCCCGGTAAATCTGCTGACATCATCAATATCCCAAAAATCCCAATGTCCCAAAATCTCAATATCCCAAAAATCCCAATGTCCCAAAATCTCAATGTCCCAAAGTCTCAAAGTCCCAAAATCTCAATATCCCAAAATCCCAATGTCCCAAAGTCTCAATATCCCAAAGTCCTAAAGTCCCAACGTCCCAAAGTCTCAACGTCCCAAAATCTCAACGTCCCAAAGTCAGGTCAGTCAATGACCGCTTGCGGTTAAACTGTCCTTTCTACGAAAGTCCCAAAGTCCCAACGTCCCAAATTTGGGTCAGTCAATGATCGCTTAAGTTATTGCGGTTAAACTAGCCTTCTACGAGGTCACAAATTCGGGTCAGTCAATGATCGCTTAAGCTATTGCGGTTAAACTGTCCTTCTACGAGGTTACTTAATTTTGTTTCAGTCAATGATTGCTTAAACTGTTGCGCTTATACTGTCCTTTTATTTTTTATATGTTTCAGTCAATGATTGCTTAAGCTATTGTATTTAAATTGTTCATACGTTTTAACCATTTTACAGCCGTCATTTTTGATCGCGCTATCTCGTCGACCTTTTCGTTTCTTATGCAGGGACAGAATCTCGGCATCCGCCGAGTGGTGCTTAGTTACTGTTTGCTTAGGATAAGCATTTATACTATTCGCTCTCACCAGTTTTATTTCCCATTTACAACCGTCATTTTTAATCGCTCTGTCTTGTTGACTTTTTTGGTTTTTGTACAGGGACGGAATCTCGACGCCCGCCGAGCGCTGTTTAGTCACTGATTGTCGAAGCACTCTACGTTGATCATTCTCAAAGTATCACTAACTTTTTCATTCACTCTGAATACAGGTCCCCAGCAGAAGTTTAGACCAACTACAAGCGGTGTTCTATCCTGCTAACCATAACCTTTATTTCCTCTTGTATTCACAGAGATGAAATCTTAGCACGCTACGAGCATGTCCCAACTCAGGTTTGTCTTCATATGCATTCATACTGTACACTCTCACACACCATCTGCACATTAGCATCCTGCATGTCGCCTTTGGAATACTTTGATCTTCGCTTTTACTCAAGCTCGATCAAAGTGGGGGCTTCTATAGACGCCAAAAAAGTGCCTTCAGATTTCTCCGCAAAAGCCCGATGATGAAAGGAGTAATTTATAAACTTGAACGCTATTTTTGCTTCAATAGGTAAGATAAGGTCTCAGGTTTTTCCCCGATCACTCCTTTATTCCAGTCTCATTCAAAAGCCCCGTTCAAGAGCTTTCCAACAACACCTCTCATTACCTTTTTCGACTCCCGGTCGCCAAGTTGCGAATCGGGGGTTGAACCGTCTTTTACCGCCCAAGGGTAAAACGGTCTTTTCATATTTTTCGGAACACTAAATTCCTCCGGAAAATTAAAATAGACTGGATGTCGTCATTATGATGACATCCAGCTGGCATATGACAGCCGTTAGCGGCTCTGGAATAAAATCCAGAGCCGCTAGCGGTTGTGAGCTGAGCCACTAGCGACGCTGACCTGAGCCGCTAGTGGCGCTGGATAAGCTTCCAGGCTCGGCTAGTTTTTCAGCCCAAATCCGATTTTCGGCTCCTCTTCAACCGTCCAGCCCTACTTCCTGCGCCTATAAATACAACCCTTCTCCCTCAGTTCAAAACAGACAGTCTACAGTTGACAACCTCTATTCTCGGGAGTATTGACACCGAGCTTCCCCCTCTTTCTTCCAAACTTGAGATCTTGCCTTTACTATTTTTGTCAAATATAGCCTACAGTTCAGGTACTAAACTCCTGAGGGCTCAAATTAAATTAATTGCCTATTTGTTTATTTTTTAGTAGTCCTAATGTAGATATCATGCCAATCATGTCTTTTATCGCTTACTAAATATTGTCCTTCCAAGCATGTATAGTCATTGTAATGCTCAATTTGTCAATCGAATTCATGTCTAAACAGAGAGTTAAAAATAAATGTTGTGATGCTTGTGATAAACCAATTAATAGTCTAAGTCTAGGTTGTTAATCCGGTTTTGCACGAGAAATATGTCTTTAAATTATTAAGCAAACTTGAGTTAGTAGAGGCCGTCATAATACGCGCGAGTTGGGTGCCTAACACCTTCCCACCTCGTACCTTCGCCCCCGAACCCTTTATTCTTGGGTACTCATATATTCTATATGAGCGGCAGTCTTTCTAAAAACATGATCAGTTCACTTATCGCGCTATTGGGTTGTCCCTTCGGATTGTCCCTTCGATAAAACGCCGATAGCAGATTTGTGACCTCTTTCATGGTTTTTATTCAATTCAAGTCTTTACAAAAGCTTTTCTAACTCGATGGTCCCTTGAAATTATCTAAACCCCCAACTTACAAATTTTCTATAAGGACGTACTCCGTGGCCATAGAAATCCCGGGTTCTTACAGTTAGGCTTATGCCTTATTGATTCAAGAAGAGAAGCAAAGAGAGGTACAATCTGCTTCTCAATTCGTTAATGAATCTGCATCTATGTATGCTTCAAACCAGAATGCTCAAGCAACACAAAGCTTTCAGAATCAGAATTATCAATCACAGAAATATAGAAATGATAATAAAAAGATCATATATAATCATTGCAAGAAACCAGGCCATATTGCTAGTAAATGTTATAGACTAGTTGGTTTTCCCAAGGATTTCAAGTTCACCAAGGGTAAAAACATTGCTGGAAATGTCACATTTGATCACAGTGATAATAGAAGTGAAACTGGAGAGGAGTTTCTGCTGCATAATTCTCATAATGCTCAAGGTTTTTCTGGTAATCCTGGTTCCTGCAATTCTGGTTCTGGCAATAGTGTTCAAAATTTTTCTGGTAACAACACTCAAGGTGTTTCTCAAGATCAGTTGTCTCAGATTATTTCTATGTTGAATTCCATGCAAGCTGGAAGTAAACCTATTTCTGGAGGTGCTTCTCAGGTATCTTTGCTTGTTCTAGTCATAATTGGCATGGTAAATGTGTTTGTTGTAGTTGTTGGTCTGCTGATTATACCTGGATTATTGACACTGGTGCTAGTGACCATATGTGTCATAATCAAAGCCTATTTACCCAAACACAATCCTTGCCTAGACCTTATCATGTCACTCTACCTAATGGCCAAAATATTGTTGTTCACAAAATTGGTACTGTGAAGATTAATGCTGAAATCATATTACATGATGTGTTATATGTGCCACAATTCAAATATAACTTGTTATTTGTAGGAAAGCTTTGCAAACAGGCTTTTTCCTATGCCATTTTCACAAATACAAAATGTTATTTTCAGGGCCCTTCCATGAAGAGCCCTCTGGTTCTTGGTAAGGCACAATCAAGGCTGTATCTTCTGCATAATCAAAGGCACAGTGGTGTCAAGTATCCTGCATCTTCTGCAGCTTCTGTGTCACAAAATAATCAAAAAGTTTCTTTTCCTACTCAGTTAGATACCAAGTGTACTCTAACTAATACTTCTGTAGAAAATAAACAGATACATAATGCATGTACTCCTATATTTGTAATTCTGTTTCTAATAAACAAAATGGTCAAATTTGGCACCAGAGATTGGGTCACTTGCCCTTGTATAAGCTCAGACAATTGTCTATTTTTCCTGGCAATGATATTGATGCTATTGAATGCTGTGATGTCTGTCCTAGAGCTCGGCAGCACAGGTTGCCATTTTCCCATAGTCAGACACAGTCCCCTCATACTTTTGCTCTTGTTCACGTTGATGTTTGGGGTCTATATCATACATCTACTCATGGTGGCTACCACTATTTCTTAACCATAGTAGATGACTTCAGTAGAGCTACATGGACTCACCTTTTAAAAACCAAAAGCAATGCTTTTCCCTTACTTCAAACCTTCACTGAAGTGGTCAGTACTCAATTCAATACAAAAATCCAAACTTCTAGAACAAATAATGCTCTTGAGCTAGGTTCTAGTAGAGAGCCACTGCCTATTTCAATTCCAGAGGAATTCTTCACCAAACCAGTGTTAGAGCTACACCCCAACAAAATGGAATAGTAGAGAGAAAACACAAACACCTCCTAGAAACTGCTAGAGCCTTTTTCATCCAGTCCAATCTTCCTACTATTTTTTGGGGAGATTGTATCCTCACAACTACTTACCTTATAAACAGATTTCCCCTCAAAATCCTTCACAATAAATCACCTCATGAGTTACTCTTCAATACTGCACCATCATATTCTCACCTTAAGACATTTGAATGCCTTTGTTATGCCTCAACTCTTAAACAAGAAAGGGACAAGTTTCAGCCAAGAGCCTTAAAATGCCTTTTCATAGGATATCCCCTAGGCAAGAAAGCCTACAAATAATATAATCTTGACACTAAGAAAGTTGAGATTTCAAGAGATGTCATATTCCATGAGACATCATTTCCTTCTCTGAATCACAGTTCTAGTTTCTTCCCTATCACTCCATCTTTTGATCCCACGGCTACATTGTCTGACCCTTTTCACTCCCTTTCATCACCTGTTACCATACCTCCAACTCCATTGTCACCTCCACCTCAATCATCTCCTCCTCTCTCTACAGCTCAGTCACCTCCCTTTCTTGTTTCCTCTCCTTTTGTGGTCAGTCCTGAGTGTCAAATACAGTCTCAGTGTCAAACACAATTTCAGAGTCAGTTTCAGTCTCAAGATTCTACACCTCTTCTAAGAAGGTCTGCTAGAACAATTCAGCAACCTTCTTATCTTGATGATTATATATGCAGACATGCAGCCCTTGATTCTCTTACTTTTGATATATTGATTGTGCTTTTGACTGCCCTCACATCATTACTACTACTTCTCTACCTTCCCATGCCTGTTTTTCTACCCTATCACCCTCTAATCAGCAGTTCTTTACTTCTATTAATGAATTACATGAGCCTGTTAGTTATGATGAGGCAGCAAGTATACCTGCTTGGCAGGATCCTATGCAGAACGAATTTGATGCCTTAGAGGCCAATCACACATGGGAAGAGGTTGTTTTACCCAAGGGTAAGAAGCCTATTAGCAGTAAATGGGTGTATAAGGTCAAGAGGAATGCAGATGGTATAGTTGAAAGGTGTAAAGGGAGAATAGTTATCAAGGGCTATACTCAGAAAGCTGGCATAGATTACAATGAAACTTTTTCTCCTGTTGTCAAGATGACAACTATTAGAAGCTTAATTGCTACTGCTGTCAAGGTGCATTGGCCTATGCATCAATTGGATGAGAATAATGCATTCCTTCATGGGGATTTGGATGAAGACATTTATATGAAGCCACCTCCTGGACTCACCTTATTTGATTCTTCTAAAGTACTGAAGCTTAAGAAGTCTCTTTATGGCCTTAAACAAGCTTCAAGACAATGGCATGCCAAGCTCTCCACTGCCTTAAAATGCAGAGGTTATTTACAATCAAAAAATGACTATTCTTTGTTCTACAAATTCATGGGCACTAGCATTGTCTTTGTAGTTGTTTATGTTGATGATATCCTTGTCACTGGAAATCATTCAGAAGAAATTAGTGCTCTTAAAGGTTTTTTGGATTCTACATTCAGAATCAAGGATCTAGAATCCTTGAATTATTTTCTTGGGATTGAAATTCTGCAAGAAGCTCATGGAGTAATTCTTACACAAAGAAAATTCTCACTGGAATTACTCAAGGAATTTGATACTGCAGATGCTGCTCCCACTCAGTGTCCTCTAGAAACTAATCTCAAGCTCAGACCTGACACAGGAAAACCTATTTCTGATCCTAGTCTGTACAGAAAATTAGTTGGTAAACTCAATTACTTGACTCATACTAGACCTGATCTTTCCTATGCTGTCCAGTTCCTAAGTCAGTTTATGCAAGACCCAAGGGAACCTCATTGGCAAGCTGCTATGCACACCTTGAGATATGTTAAGAGGGATCCTACTTAAGGCATTTACTTGAATTCTACTTCTGATATGAAGCTAGAAGCTTTCTGTGATTCTGACTGGGCTTCATGTCCTAACACCAGACGCTCAGTCAGTGGTTATTTCATCTTGTTAGGGGGCAGTCCTATCTCTTGGAAGAGCAAGAAGCAAGCTACTGTTTCTTTAAATTCAGCTGAGGCAGAATACAAATCAATGAGACGAGTTACAGCTGAACTTGCCTAGCTCACTAGGCTTCTACATGAGTTTACAGTTTCCATTGTTGTGCCAGTTCCTGTCAGATGTGATAGCCAAGCAGCAATTTACATTGCTAAGTATCCTGTCTACCATGAGTGCACTAAGCATGTGGAATTA
Source organism: Tetragonia tetragonoides (assembly GCA_038025085.1). Taxonomy (NCBI): domain Eukaryota; kingdom Viridiplantae; phylum Streptophyta; class Magnoliopsida; order Caryophyllales; family Aizoaceae; genus Tetragonia; species Tetragonia tetragonoides. Next base: position 10,280,830 of record CM076143.1, read on the forward strand.
GATTGTCATTTGTCCGGAAAAAGTTGCAAGAAGGGTTAATTAGCTTGTCACATGTGCGCACTCATGACCAGTTGGCTGATATTTTCACTAAGTCTTCCAGGGCCTTTGCATCATGGGATTTTGTCCAAGCTGGGGGTTTCAACACCCTCTATATTGAGGGGGGTGTTGGGATTACTTGATTAACTCAGCTCTCCATCATGATTATTTATTTATGTACATGCCACGTCAGATAGAAAGTTTGTTAGGACATAGAGTTTGTTAGAAGGATCCTGTTACACGTTGTTAGAACCGACTTAGCTTAGTTCTTGAGGTCAGTGTATATAAACATTTTCCATGTACATTTGTTAATCAATCAATTCATTGCTGTAAATTCTCAATCAGAGAATTCAGAGCTTATCACAAAATTCTCTCTCTTCTCAAATCATTCTGTTCTTCATTGATCTCGATTCATCTCAAATTCACATGGCACACGTGAAACTTTGGTTCCAAAGTCTGTAAAAGCAAGAGGGATATGTATACGTTGAGATAAAGTTTGAATAGCTACTAGACCCCTGGTAAACGTTAAACAATTTAACGTTTCAAAAAAGATAGTTTAAACTCTATCAACCACTATCTACTCCTAGTTTACCGAACACTCAAATTTTAAATAAGTAGTGTTTTAAACTAATGCAAACTCTACCACTACTCTAAAAGCTGTTGCCGAACAGGGCCATTCCCAAACAAGTCTAATATGAGACGAAATCAAAGTAAAATAGAGTCACAACTGACGCTACCCATCGACCTTGTTTCATTCGAAAGTGACATTCATCTTAACGTTTATTGTAATAAGACGGTTTTAAACAAATTTTTGTGTATATGTCCCCTGCCATCAAAAAAGAAAAATGTTAACTCGACAAAATAAAAAAGAAAAAAGAAAAATGTTATAGTCTATGTAGTTGCAAATGAAATAATGTCAAAGATAATTAGCTAATTAACTGCCTCATTTTCTTCTCTCGATCCAATTTCACCTTTCCCCTTCTCCACCGTCATTTAATTTGTCAATTTCAGGGTGAAAAATAACAAAAATTTTAGGGTGATTGCCATCAACGGCAATCACCGTAAGAAATAAATCCGAACCGTAGATTCTAAGAGAACCGATCTAAACCATTCAATATATTAACGATAGATTTATTACTTAAATTACTTTTCAAGGAACAAAATAATAGTAAAAATAATATTAATAAATGAATTGTTACGGGATGTTTGGTCAAAGAGTTGTGAATTTTGTAATGGGCAAAACAATCCCCTTTCTCTATCGCTCTCCTTTCAACATATGGGCATTCTTTGACAATGGCTTCCTAGCATTGGCTTCTTAGCTGCCATCAACAGGTCATTAACTATTGGACAGTGATTTGAGTAAACAAAAGTCGGGCCAATCTAATTCTTCATCAAAATTTTAATGGGTTTGACTGTTTGAGGCTTTGAGCCATAAATATGGCTTCCACAGTTCCATGGGTGTTTTGCCAGTGCCGGCGGTGGGAAGCTACTTCTATGGCCTTCATGGAGGTGGCGTCGGAGTTCGGATCGGTGATGCCGAAGTGGGAGTCATATTTAGTGATGTTTGATTAGATAATCTGTGCTGATTTCGGGTACTTGGTGACTGCCGAAAATGGTGAAAAAGTTGGGAGGGAGATGACAAAGGTACCCAAATCAAATGGTGAAGGAGAGAGAGAACGGATGGTTTTTCCCATGACAGCTCTCCCAAAGTCACAGGTTCACAACCAAACATCCTGTAATAATTTTTATTTTTACTATTATTTTGTTACTTAAAGAGTTATTTAAGTGATAAATCTATTGTCAATATTTTGAATGGTTTAGATCTGCTATCTCAAAATCTACGGTTCACATTTATTTCTTATAGTAATTGCCGTTTGGTGGAAATCACTCTGGAATCATTGGAAAAATAAAGTTTGCCATATATTGGAAAACTCAAACATTTAATTTCCATCCGATAAAAACAAGGCATGAAAGCATGATAAATGACTTGCATTTTTCAATACCTGGGTTCCATTATAAATCAAGAAAATGGCAACACATAAATGCAGTTTCTGAACTCTTAGAATGGCAACAAATAGTGGTAAGGTAAGTTTGAGTCTCCTAGTAGATCCAAAGGCTAAGAAAGTTATCTTTGCTGAAACAAACAAAGATTTCCTAGATTTGCTCTACCATGCATATCTTGTCACTCCCTATCAGAACTATTGTTACTCACCTCACCAATTGTAATGATGACAACAAATGCATTATTAACGGTTCTCTTGGTGATCTTTGCAAAAGCTTCCAGGCCCTGAGTACTGCACCCAGCATCTTCAAGAAATTCTATACATGCCAATGCATTTTATATATTAGATGGAAGGGTGACGCTCGTCACCTTACCAGCGCTTATTCGCAATTATGCCCCAAATTCAACAATAAATATGGTTCATTACTTAGCAGCTTATTAGTATATGGGTAAAGATTGTCATGTGGGCCCAAGCTATCAACAAGTTATTCTTGTATTTCCTGGTGGAGTAACGTGGAACTTGATTCCACTAATTTTCTCATTGTTCGGCGCTTAAACCAGAAGTTCACATGACTAAGTCTTTTTCCCATGCTCATGTCTTTTGCCCAGTTAGCGAAATATTTCACCGACTTTCAACTCTGTAGTTTTCAATCTTGAGTTGGACTTTATTTGGCCTACTGCTATGTTATTTCTTTTAAGGTTATTTAATTAACCCTAACCTTGTATTGACTAATCTCGAATTCTATTGTATCCACATCTAGAGAGACAGTGCCCCTTGAGAGAAATTGTAACTTCTCTACATCCTCCATCTCCATAGAGGATCCTTTGTACTCTTCCTTGATTACCAGTGGATTTTTCTGGCTCGTCGTCGCCCGTGGTTTTTTACTCTCACACTGTGGGTTTTCCACGTAAATCTTGTGTCTTTATTATTGTTCTTGTTTTACTTCTCGTACTTAATTTCCGCACTATCGAATTTATATCCCAACAACTGGTATCAGAGCCTAGTTCGTAATGTCTGTCACTAAATTCGATATTGAGAAGTTTGATGGAAAAATTCGTTTTTCCATATGGCGAGTTCAGATGAAGGCCGTTCTCAGCCAAAACGGATTAAAAAAGGCACATTTGGGCAAATCTAAGAAACCCGAAACTATGACGGATGAACAATGGTAAGAGTTGGATGAACGGGCGCTATCTGCTATTCAACTTTGTCTAACCAAGGAGGTTCTGCGCGAGGTGGTCCATGAAGAAACCACTGTGGGTTTGTGGTTGATATTGGAGTCACTTTACATGACCAAAAGCCTCGCAAACAAACTCCGTCTCAAGGAACGTTTATATACGATCCGTATGGCTGAAGGTACTCCTATTCAATCTCATTTTAATGAGTTTAATTTTATTCTTATTGATCTGGAAAATTTAGAAGTGAAAATTGATGATGAGGATAAAGCTTTGTTGTTGGTTGTGTCCCTTCCACCTACCTATAAATATTTCAAGGAAATTATATTAAATGGCAATAATGATACATTGTCGTTTGAGGATGTTAAATCCAATCTGTTGTCTAAAGAAAAATTTGACCTTGAAATTCGTAATGATGATAAGGCCGAGGGCTTGAATGTTATAGGTAGAAAATTTGATAGAGGAAGTACCGGTAAAAAGAATTCCAGATCAAAACCTAAGGGACCTAAATCCAACAAGACCTGTAAGTACTGCAAGAAATTTGGGCACGATGTTTCTGATTGTTATACCTTAAAGAACAAAAAGGAAAGACAAAATAAGAAACAAGAACCTCCGAAACCTGCTGAAGCTGCTGTTGTTGAATCTGAATCTGAAGGTGACGTTATGTTAGCTGCTACTTTAGAGAAAAGGAATAGGGATGAATAGGTTTTAGATACTGGATGTACTTACCACATGTGTCCTCATAGGGACTGGTTTACCACATATAAATCTATTGATTGTGGCTTTTTCTTGATGGGTAATGATGCTCAATGCAAGGTAATTGGAGTGGGTACAGTACAGATTAAAACTCATGATGGTCATGTCAGGACTTTATCTAATGTTCGTCATTTTCCTAACTTGAAGCGTAACCTCATATCAATGGGCATCCTAGAGTCTCTCGGGTATAAGTATTCAGGTTAAGGTGGAGTTCTGACGGTTTCTAAAGGTGCCAAAATCTTATTGAAAGCAAACAGGCATGGGAGCTTATACATCTTGCAGGGTTCAACAGTTACAGGTAGACCTGTGAATTCCCGACCCGACCCGAAAACCCGACTCGACCCGATCCGAAAACCCGACTCGACCCGACCCGTTTTTTCAGGGTCCTGGCACTGATTTCTTGACCCGGAACCCGGTTTGACCCGAACCCGATTAACCTGGTGTTTTTTGGGTCAAACCCGACCCGTTAGTGGGTCGACCCGTTTGACCCGAAAAATAGAACAATTTGTAATCATAAATAAAAAGTTCAACTAAGTTATCCTAAAAGACCATAAAAAACCTTTTTTGTGTTTCATTAACTTTTTCTCTACATCTTTATTCTCTCAAAATGAGAAATTTTGCTCCTAACTACCCTCAAATGGACGAAATTATATTGTACAACTTATCGAATAATTAAACAAAGTATAAAAAATATCATATAGGTGTATATACATTCCAAAACGTGAATAAAATACGTATGTAGTTAATACAAGTTATAAATTAGAGTATACGTGTACAAATATACCGTTTGAAAACATAAATTGGCTATATAATTGACGAATAAAATAACAAAAATTTGGGTAGACCCGAACCCGAAATGACCCGACCCGCTAGTGACCCTAACCCGACATGACCCGATCCTAACCCGACATGACCCGACCCGAACCCGACCCGCCCGACCCAATTGACAGGTCTAGTTACAGGTACTGCAGCTGTTTCTACATGCTCATCTCATGATGATCTCACTAAATTATGGCATATGCGCCTAGGCCATATGAGTGAGAAAAGCATAAAAGTTCTGAGCAATCGGGGTCTTATTGGTGACCAAGGTACTGGTCAGTTAGAATTTTGTGAGCATTGCATTTTTGGGAAATTGAAGAAAGCTAGTTTCTCTGTAGCTATTCACCGTACACTTGGCATTCTTGATTATATTCACTCTGATTTATGGGGACCCACAACATACACCTCAATTGGTGGAAAACGTTATTTTATGTCCATAATTGATGATTACTCCCGTAAGGTTTGGGTTTATTTTCTTAGAGATAAAAAAAAAAGCTTTTCCTATGTTTAAGAAGTAGAGAGCACTTGTTGAAAACCAAACAGGGAGAAAGATTAAAAAGCTCAGAACGGACAATGGCCTAGAGTTCTGTGAAACTGAATTTAATGAGTACTGCGCTGTGAATGGAATTGGTAGACACAAGACACTTGTCAGGAAACCCCAACATAATGGGGTTGCAGAGTGCATGAACAGAACTCTCTTTAAAAGAGCACGTTGTATGCTCTCTAATGCTGGATTGTGGCATCGTAGAGATTTATGGGCCGAGGCAGTGTCTACCGCTTGCTACCTCGTCAATCGTTCTCCACATAAATCACTCGATTTTAAATTCCCAGAAGAAGTATGGTCAGGTAATCCTGTTGATAATTTTTCACATTTGAAAGTATTTGGATGTGCTGCATATTGTCATGTTAATGATGGAAAATTAGCTCCTAGAGCTCTTAAATGTTTCTTTCTTGGATATGCTTCTGAGTCTAAAGGGTATCATTTATGGTGTCCTGATTCTCGTAAAGTTGAACTTAGTAGAGATGTTAAATTCCATGAAGATGCATTATTATATTCTGGGAAAGAGTCTACTATTTCTTCGTCTGGTACAGGTGATCAACAGGGTACTAGCGAGAAGGTGGAGTTAGAGGTGAGTGCCAAGGCTCCTAGTGAACAAGCTACCTCTTCAAGCAATACACAATCCAACGGTGATTCTCATTTTGATGAGAGTGAGCCAATTGTCACAAGTCCCAATTCTTCACAACAAGATCATATTATTGCTCGTGATAGGCCTAGAAGAGATGTCCGAAAGCCATCAAGATATCGTGATGATGACGATGACGGTTTGACCGCTTATGCTTTGGCGGTTGCACAATATATTCCCGACGGTGTTGAACCTTCCACTTACACCGAGGCAATCTCTTGTGCCAAATCTTCTCAATGGCTCTTGGCAATGAATGAAGAAATGGAAAGCCTTCACAAGAATTATACTTGGGACTTGACGGAGTTTCCAAAGGGCCGACATGCATTAAATTGCAAGTGGATCTACAAGGAAAAGGAAGGTATCCCTGGGGTTGAGAAACCAAGATGTAAGGCACACCTTGTTGTCAAAGGCTGTAATCAACGGGAAGGTATTGACTACAATGAAAATTTCTCTCCTGTTAATCGTCATACATTTATTAGAGTACTTCTTGGTTATGTTGCTTTCTTTGATCTTGAATTGGAGCAACTTGATGTGAAAACTGCTTTTCTTCATGGTGAATTGGAAGAAGAAATTTATATGAAGCAACCTGAGGGGTTCGTAGTTCCTGGTAAGGAACATAGTGTGTGTCCCTTGAAAAGATCATTATATGGCCTCAAGCAAGCTCCGCGGCAATGGTATAAGAGGTTTGACTATTTTATACTTGGACAAGGTTATTCTAGGTGCCACTATGATAATTGTATTTATTTTCAACATTTTGATGATGGCTCCTTTATATTCTTGTTGTTATATGTGGATGACATGCTTATTGCCTCTAAGCATATGTCTTTGATCAAAAAGTTGAAATCTCAACTTAGTAATGAGTTTGAGATGAAAGACCTTGGTGCAGCAAAGAAAATCCTTGGTATGGAGATTTGTAGAGATCGACAGGCTGAAAAGTTGTACTTGTCACAGAGAAGTTACATTGAAAAAGTTCTTGACAGGTTCAACATGAATAAATCTAAACCTGTCTCTACTCCTTTTGCTGCTCATTTTAAATTATCTTCTAAATGTTGTCCACAGACTGAGGACGATAAAGAACACGTTCCTTATTCTAGCGCGATTGACAGTCTTATGTATGCCATGGTTTGCACTAGACCTGATCTTGCGAATGCCGTTAGCATGGTGAGTCGGTATATGCACAATCCTGGAAAGGATCACTAGAATGCTGTAAATGGATCCTTCGTTACTTGAAGGGTTCAAGTGATTTGGGCTTAGTATTTGATAAGAGCAAGGCAACATCTCAAGATTATGGTGGTGATCTAGACAGTTCGTTGATGCTGACTATGGTGGTGATCTAGATCGGAGACGGTCTCTCTCTAGTTACATCTTCACTATTTGTTCTAGTGCTATTAGTTGGAAAGCTAGTCTGCAATCCATCGCGGCTTTGTCAACTACTGAGGAAGAGTACATAGCGGCTACTGAAAGTGTTAAAAAAGCTACTTGGTTGCGGAATCTTGTCACTGAACTTGGTATTACACAAGATACTACTATTGTGTTTTCTAATGGTCAGAGTGTTATACATCTTACCAAGAACGATGCCTACCATTCCAAGACCAAACATATTATTGTTAGATATCACTACATCAGAGATACAGTTTATGCGGAGGAAATTGTAGTGAGGAAAGTTCATACTACGGAAAATCTTGTAGATATGTTGACTAAACCACTTCCAATTGCTAAGTTCGAGCATTGCTTGGACTTAGTAAGTGTTCATCATATTTTATCGCCCTTCGGGGTTCTATGGCGATGACGACGTTGTATTGAATTTGAGCCAATGTGAATATTATTGGGTTTTATGCCCCAAATTCAACAATAAATATGGTCCATTACTTAGCAGCTTATTAGTATATGGGTAAAGATTGTCATGTGGGCCCAAGCTATCAACAAGTTATTCTTGTATTTCCTGGTGGAGTAACGTGGAACTTGATTCCACTAATTTTCTCATTGTTCAGAGCTTAAACCAGGAGTTCACATGAGTAAGTCATGTGTTTTCCCATGCTCATGTCTTTTGCCCAGTTCAGCGAAATATTTCACCGACTTTCAACTCGGTAGTTTCCAATCTTGAGTTGGACTTTATTTGGCCTGCTGCTAGGTTATTTCTTTTAAGGTTATTTAATTAACTCTAACCTTGTATTGACTAATCTCGAATTCTATTGTATCCACATCTAGAGAGAGAGAGAGAGAGTGCCCCTTGAGAGAAACTGTAACTTCTCTACATCCCCCATCTCCATAGAGGATCCTTTATACTCTTCCTTGATTACTAGTGGATTTTTCTGGTTCGTCGTTGCGCGTGGTTTTTTACTCTCACACCGAGGATTTTCCACGTAAATCTTGTGTCTTTATTATTGTTCTCGTTTTACTTCTCGTACTTAATTTCCGCACTATCGAATTTATATCCCAACAGAACTATTGTTACTTACCTCACCAATTGTAATGCTGACAACAAATGCATTATTAACGGTTCTCTTGGTGATCTTTGCAAAAGCTTCCAGGCCCTGAGTACAGCACCCAGCATCTTCAAGAAATTCTATACATGCCAAAATGCATCATATATTAACTGTCTCATGTAAAAAGTATGTCACTGATGCCCCCAGTGGGACAACTTGCATCAATTGCAATGGCAAAATGGTGTACGAAACATCTGAAGTGCAGTATTTAGCCCCAAAGTTATCATCCGAAAAACCATCACTAGGAATTGTTAGCTATAGACTGCATGAAAGGGGTTGTGACTTACATGGTGATGGATAATTTGGAGTTTAAACCCATGTCTTCTATAACTGCCATCACTTTGATTAACGAGTTCAATATCAAGAATGTCAATTGTTTAGACAAGAAAGAGGTCCAAATTGGCGTCCTTGAGGTATTAATTATTGGATTATACTCTAGTCTAGTACGAGTACATTATTTAGCTCTAGTACAGAGACGCCTATAGGCGTCGGTTGGAAACCCCAATAGGCATCGGTTATGAATCGGCGCCTATGGAGGGGACGCCAATGCTAATCAGAATAGGTGTCGGTTGTGCGACCGATGCCAAAGATGTTATTGGCGTCAAAGAGCCGACGCCTATGTGAAACTCTTTGGCGTCGGTTGTTCAAAACAACTGACGCCTATACTACTTTCTGGCGTCGGTTGTTTTGAACAACAGACGCCAAAGAGCTTTGTATAGGCGTCGGCTCATTTAAAGCACCGACGCCAAAAGGGATTTTTATTTTTTTTAAACATTCCCGCGCAGATATTATTGGCGTCGGTGGTACTACTCAACCGACGCCAATTACCATTTTTTTTTTTAAATAAATTACAAATAGCTGCTCACACCATTTTAAATGGGCGCCTACACACCTGCAGTAGCATATCCAACATACATCACTACAACAACCCACCACAAAATATACCACTTTCACCATCAAACTCCACAATCAGCCATCACAACCATGCCAACACTACCGCCTCAATCCGCCAATTAAACTCAAAAATCAGCAGCCATCCCAACAAAACCAATACACAAAAAAAAAGCCACAATACTCATAGAATGTATCTGAAATTAAACAAGAAACTGAGTACAAATACGAAGTTATATATTACTAGCTAGCTAGTTCATACACATTCATTTGTAAAATAATCTGCCCAAATATCTCGAATCTCGTCGATTTGCTCTTTAGTATACGATCTTTCACCAATACCCTGTAGATCAGAAAATAAAAAGAAACAAGCCAATAATTATATCAATCTTTCTCCACCAACATATTTCAGTATGTAGCCTAATTAAAAAAAGTTATACCAACATATATGTTATACCAACAAAAAAGTTATACTAGAAAAAGCTAGACCAAGGCACAATTTCATTGCATTGTTGGCCTGACCAGAGCCCAGCTAGCAAAAAGAGGTATGCAGTTAGACAAATCTTCCAGGTTGATCTATGTACTAGACTTGCTCACTCATATGGTGACAAGGCCTTAGATTATAGTACTCATTACTACTGCAGCTATAGCCTTTTAGTAACTTATTCTAATAAAATAACAGAATAGAAATTGCTGACTAGCAGCATGTAGCTACTAGAGGTTGTTACATCATCTGTAATTTCTAAGATCCTACCGAGCACATGACACTTAATTTATGCATACAACAAGCAGCCGACTCTTTAAATGAAGTTTTTCTTGAAGCTTTGATCGATTTCAGGAATTCGCCGACCTATACCGTTGTATGACTCCCAGAGTCTCAGGTAGCATACATACAAAAATAGACCATTGTATCGATCTACACAATCTTACCCTTATTTCGTTTTTTCAGCCAACTTCCTGTATATCCAACACAGCCAATGGCTCAGCCATGCTTTCTTTTCAAATGCTAATTATCAAGGGTTATTCAAGTAAGTTTCCCCCACGATCAAACACATAAGCAGTGCACTCAGAAAAGATATTGAGGATAAACATTGCAATGGCCCAATAACCTCCATGCGTCTACATTCTCCTAGTTTTAAAGAGTAAGCGACCATTGATCCTGTATCCAAAAGGATATTGGGCTCATGACTCAGATTTGGTAGGCAATTACGCACATATACAACAAATTCTTTGAATGCTTTCACACACCCCAAAGCCATTCCTTTCTCATGAGGATTACAAACATTTATATTAATGAAAATAGTAGCAGGGTTGCTCATACCTTTGTCCAGTCAGTCTCATGATCTTTCTGATATAGTGTGACTATCTCATACATGTACCTCATAACATAATAGCAGCACTCTCTACCTTCTTCTTGTTGAGGACACTAGAATAAGCAATAATGATTAAAAATAATATACGTCAATAAATAGGCAAGAAAATGAGGAAAAGCAAATTTATGACTTAAGTAGCAGATTCGTAACGAGCAAGTAAAAGAATAGCAACAAAGTGGCAAATTACTTATACCTGAGCATCATCACCATCATACCAATTCAACTTATTTCCTTTCTTATGTTTACCGGCATGCGCTACATATATCTTAAATGCCCTACAAAAGAATAGTTAAATAAATAAGGAATGCATGATTTAAAAAAAAATAAACAAAGAATATATAAATAAGAATTTACTGTCAACTAATATACTATAACTTACACTCCAAGGTGTCCCTTCAGATGTATGGTTCGCTTTTTCTTGAACGGATCAAACACATATACCGCATTTTGAGAACAACAAATAAGAAGATAAAATCCAGTGTTCACTACATATATTACAAAAGTCAAAGTTAATTAGATAATATCAATAACCAAGTAAGACGACACAGCAATATATATATTATAGGTTCTTACTCCTGAAAGAACGGTGCTAGAATAAAATGCTTTGACTGAGAGCTCTGCATAACATCTGTCATGTATGTAGTTGTCGGGTCCGGACGCACACGCACCAATCCTAATTCATCCGGGCATATAAATCCGAACGACTCTACACTGAGTTCCTTGCATAACTTATGCACAAACCTTGCATGTAATACAAATAAATGTCATTAGCTAGTTTGTAAATATATAAACACATATAGCAAAACAAAAGCTAAATGGAAATGCATGATATTAGTCTCACATCATGAATATCTGCAAAATGGATACTTTCACGGGTTCCATCCTCAAAAACTGAGAAACATCATTTTGCCCGACGTCAATGGGTTCTTTATTTAGCTTATGCTTGAACACCTCATCATTTAGTGGAACTCCGATAGTCAAACTAGGGGGCAATGTCTTCATCAAGTCATGTAAACATCGACATTTCTCACTCATATCGTGTAGGTTGACGTCATCATCAAACAACACATTTTTATTCTTGGTAGGCGTAGCCGATGCTTTACTAGTAACTTGTTTTTGTTTCTGCGGGGCATTCTGAGGGGGCTTCTGCTGGGCTTTCTGAGAAGCTTTCTGAGGGCCTTTTTGAGGGGCCTTCTGAGAAACTTTCTTCTTCTCCAATAAAATGGGATCCTAATTATATACTCAGAATGTTAAAAGCTGAAATATTTTTGCACCAAAAAAAAAGAAAGCTGGACATTTTATAGCAATTAAAAAGAGCATTCTTAATTAATAATGAATCCATTTGAAATGGTTACCTGCCCCAACATCACAAGGTGTTTTGGCCATTGGACAAAACTACCAGCTGCATCACCCACCCTTTTATGTTCTTTAGATGACACTGGAAGGGGAGCAAGTTGAAATTCAGCATAAACGTCATCAACAGAGACTTTCAGATTATCTAAAGCAATTTGTTGGCCGTGAATCAGTGACATCGATGGAATAACAGTCCCCCTCGCCACAATCACTTTGTTGGAATCAGAGTTCATCACACATAGACGGCATGGAGTCGGCTTCTACGTTCATGACAAGAGAAAATCAAGTGAGTTATGCCAGACATAATTAAACATAAAGAGATAGAGAATGCCTGACATAACTTTGGGCTGTCAAGAAAGAAACTTCAATTGCAATTAAGAATGGATAGTGAAAATTCAATGTGCAGTTTAAGCAAGATATATGCCAATATGTGGCAAATTTTGTTTTCAGTTCATTATTTGATACCCTCAGACCAGCTCAAAAATGAGGTCATTCCACTGATTAAGCCTTCTCCAAAGTATGGTGGGGTGATGCTTTGATCCATGTTTTGGGATGACACAACTGGATACAGTTCTAAAATTAAGGACAGTGTGTGAAATGACCTTTTGCAACTGTTTTCGTTTAAGTTTATTCGGATTGTGTTTCTGAGAGTCAGAGAGTGTTCAGAGTAAGTGTTATTGCATTTCAATAAGAGGACAGTAGTCCCATAGCATCATTTTTTTTTCTTAAGTTATATTTTCTCTTTGATCGTTTTGTGTTTCAGTTGATTGTTCTGAATGTGACAGTATTTACAAGCAATTACTTAAGAAATATTGAATTTGGTCTAGTCATCATCAATTTCCAACTTGTAACACAAGTTTAAGCCTTTTGGGGATTAGGTATATTACTAGCTGTAATCTGAGAATAGGCTAATTTAATGTCCCGAGTTGCTGCATTATACTCTTTCTAATATTCTCTTCACGTTAATGAGAAATCATGCAATCAGAAACTTATCTCATCACATGCTTAGTAGAGCAACTTCTAGCTAGGAATTCTGAATGTTAGAAATATTATGCTGGTTAGTAAAACATTGTTAGTCCACCTCCTGACAACGACTAAGCACAACGACTAAGTCACCTGCACCAGAAGTCTGGAAGCCAGAGCCTAGGGATGGAAAACGGGACAGTCTCAATAGAGTGTTCTGAACCTTGTGCATTCTAATTAAAAGCAAAGTTTATCTAATTAGAAGCCCAAGTTATTACAAGTATATCTAATTAAAAGCAAAGTTCCTTTTTCTACAGGTTTTATATATTGTAACATTTATAGGGATCCCTTCCAGTGCATTTGCAAAGAAGCATCTTAAGAAAGCCACAATGCCAACAACCACTGTTTCTATTGTACTGTAATTCAAAGATACGTACCTGCAAATCTATGAAAGGATCTGGATCCACCAAGTGGCAACTACTATGAGTCATTTGAGTGGTGAGTGGAGTATCAACCTATGTCTCAAATTCAGCTGGAAGTGGCATACCCATCGAATTGAAATGGTCCAAAATGCCTTTAAACTTCAAATGCATTTCATTCATCTCTTCCCTATGATCGTCTCTTAGTCTCTTGGTTACTTTGGTCTCTATTTGTTGTGTAATCGTAGCCAAGTCATCAGTTGAGATGACCCCACTCCGATGCTTGCCTCTCTGCGACCCAAATATATCTGTGATGCACGTTGTTCCTCCAACCCCTCTCACTCGCCCGCCATGCTCCTTTTTTCCAAGTGCACGTGTCAATATGTCATCATGTCCATGAGGACTCCATGAGCCTTCGATGGCTTTCTCCTGCCATTCTCCCTGTTCCAAATCAAGTGTCAATGTTTCAATCATATATAAATCTTGTATAGTAAGAACAATTTAATGAACAAAGTACACTTACCATTTTTGCGTACACTTCCCTAGTTTGCTCCTTTGGAAAATAATAACCTCCTACTTCCTTCTCCTTAAGTCTTGCCCTAACCCAATAAAAACTACGTCCAGCTGTTTGATCATCGGTTATAATAGATTGATCAATGGATCCTGACGAAGACAAATAAGCAATAGGGTCATCAACAGCCCACTTAGCCCTTTTCGCTGCATATCCCCCTTTTTCCCAAATTATGTGGATGCTCGTTAAATTTTTGGACCTCCCTTGCATTGTCACTTATTTTCTGTTTATAAAAGGAAAAGACAGCGTTATGATTTTTGTCATACCATGTCACAAAACCAAATATTATACAGCATTGTTACCTTAAACTCTTCACTTTCATGGTACTTTTTGAACTTCTCCCATTTTTCTTTAGTGATAAACTTGTATTTCTCACATGGGTCCTTGTTTTCCAGCAAATAACGGTTGACTAACCTTGTCTTGAAATCCTTCCAACTTTTTCCTGCAGATTTCAACCATCTTGTTTTCCACACATCATCCTTTATGTGCCACTCACACTAAAAGACAACAAATAAATGTTTAAGATAGAAGTTACATATGAACTAGGATGAGACAGTCTTTCAAATTACTATGCATTGAAGATTCATACCTTAATATCTTCCCAGACTCTCCCTTTCAATCCTTCGCTAACTAAATCCCAACCCAGAATATTGATATCCACTTGTACTCGAGCCACCGCTCCTACATAAGACCTGAAATTATCTGCCCACTTACCGATTGCGTTACCAAACTCATCAAACTCAATGGTTTTGTCCACTTGTTTATGAGCACACTTCTCCTTCAACCTCTTACATGTAGTTGGGCCTCGAGTCTTTTTTTCTGGTTTCTTACCAGAATTTAGCTCGGCATTAAGATCCTCTTCCCTGACAAATACCTGCAAAATATACGAATAAAAAGAAACAAAAAGAATCAGCAAGAGTTTTATTTTTTGTTCATATAGAATTAGCAATATGTAAACATGTAAGAGTTCTAATAAAAATAATTAGAGTTATATGTAAAACAAATTATCACGAGAATGAAACTAATTGAATTATACCTTAAACATGCATTTAAAAAAGCTATGATTGATGATCAATCCATAACCCTTCCTCATGGTCATTACGTACGTAATTTATATCTAAATTCTCATCGCCATATGGGGAGGGAAGACCCGTAGAGAAAGGGGGATTTTCATCAAACTGGTTATACTCTTCTTCATCTGTAACATCATCAATACCAAGAATACGTCTTTTGCCTTGGAGAACAACTGACCACTTAGGTTCGACCGGGTCTCGAATGTAAAACACCTGTTTCACTTGTGTTGCAAGTATAAATGGGTCATCTTCATGCCCAAACCGATTAAAGTCTACTAAAGTGAATCCTAACTCATCATGTCGAACACCACGTCGGATATCAGCCCATTTGCATCGAAAGAGAGGAACATTAAAATCTTTGTAATCAAGCTCCCAAATGTCTTCAATCACTCCATAATATGACTTTTTTGAATCTTTTGATGTCGCATCTTTCCCTCTAGCAAATTCCGTTGATGATGCCTCCACGATAACTCCGCTATTTTGCATAGTGCTCTTACCATCTTGACGTTGGGTATAGAAGCTATATCCATTAACATCAAAACCTTCATAAGATCTCACAAGCATATTAGGGCCATATGCTAACCATTTTATCGTATCAGAAATGTCATTAGGCCTTTGTGACAATTGAGACATTACTCGATCTTTAAAGCATTCAACAAATGAGCGATTGTGTTCAGTTGTGACCCATTTGCCACTCTTTGAAGGATTCTTCCTCCTAATCATGGCTATGTGCTCCTCTAAGTAAGGATGAACTTCTATCATGTGATGTAAGACAAAGAGATGTGCTCTATTCAATTCACCAGGGAGGATCATCTTAAATCCCAATGTACCATCACCTTCAAGTCTTCCGTCGTGACGAGATTTGGGAACTCTAATAGCATCGTCACCTGCTAAATACTCCGCGCAAAATTCAATTGCCTCCTCAACAGAATATCCTTCAACTATACTACCTTCCGGCCGATATCGGTTCCTCATATGCCCTTTCAAGATACCCATGAATCTCTCAAAAGGATACATATACCTTAAATACACCGGGCCACATAACTTCACCTCTCTCACCAAATGAACAACTAAATGCACCATAATGTCAAAAAATAAAGGCGGGAAGTACATTTCAAATTGGCAAAGTGTAACAACAACATCAGTTTGCAAATTATCCAACGTCTCTGGATCAATCACCTTGCTACATATAGCATTGAAGAAGAAACAAAGTCTCGTAACAGCATGTCTCACATGCTTCGGCAATATGCCTCGAATTGCAACCGGCAATAGTTGTTGCATTAACACATGACAATCATGTGACTTCATACCCACGAGTTTCAAATCCTTCATCGACACAAACCTTTTTATGTTTGAAGAATATCCATGTGGAACCTTCACACCCGATAAACACTCACAAAAACTGATTTTCTCTTTTTTGGACAAAGTATAACAGGCTGGAGGTAGATATGTACGCTTCCCCGATTCTTGCGGTGCTAACTCTTCTCGTATCCCCATTTCTTTCATGTATTTTCTAACTTTAATCCCATCCTTTGTCTTGCCCGCTATATTTAGCAATGTCCCAGAGACACTATCAAGCACATTTTTCTCAACATGCATAAAATCAAGACAATGTCGAACTGGTAAGTGTTCCCAATACGGGAGATCCAAAAATATAGATCTCTTCTTCCAAAGACCATCAGGACGTTGATAGAGCTTGCCAAATACAACGTCAATATCTTTAACTCGCTCAAAAACCTCACTCCCAGTTAAAGGCAGACGGGCTTCTCGAGTCTCCATATGCCCATTAAAAGGCTTGTCCTGTTTCCGATAAGGGTGGTCAGGATCCAGAAATGTCCGGTGACTCATAAACACATTTTTCTTGCATTTGTTGAGGCGATGGTCAATTGTAGCATCTTCACAAATTGGGCATGCTTTAGCTCCTTTGACAATGTACCCTGACAGGTTTCCATAGGCCGGAAAATCATTTATGGTGCAAAATAACATTGCGCGTAAAGTGAAATCCGTTTGGCTGTAAGCATTATACACCGTCACACCTTCATCCCACAATAGTTTCAAATCTTCAATAAGAGGCTCAAGATAAACATCTATGTTATTTCCCGGTTGTTTAGGCCCTGAGATAAGCAATGACAACATGATATACTTGCGCTTCATGCACAACCAAGGAGGTAGATTATAGATAGTCAAAAGAACCGGCCACGTGCTATGTTGACAACTAAGAGTGCCATATGGGTTCATCCCAATCTGTGCAAAGTCCAAGTCTTAGATTCCTAGCTTCTCCACCAAATTCAGGGAACTTTCCATCAATAGTTCTCCACTGTGGAGAGTTAGCTGGGTGTCTAAGCATCCCATCTGATTTCCTCACATCGGCATGCCATCTCAAATGCTTTGCATCTTTGACATTTGCAAAGAGACGTTTGAATCTTTGCACTATTGGTAAATACCACACCACCTTGGCAGGAGACCTTTTCTTATCCTCCTCGCAAGATTCATTAGCTTCCCGCTTGTATCGAGATGCTCCACACTTGGGACACGTGTGTAAATGTTCATGCTCATTTCCAAACAACACACAATCATTTGGACATGCATGTATCTTCTTTACATCCATGCTCATGGGGCACAATGTCTTCTTTGCTTCATAGGTGGTAGTGGGGAGCTTGTTATTTGCCGGAAATGCGTCTCCTAAAAGTTTCAACAACTCTGTGAAACTTTTGTCACTCCACCCATTCTTTACTTTCAACTTACACAACTTCAATGTCATTGACAACCTTGTGAACTCATCACTACACCCGGGATACAAAGGTTTTTTAGAATCGCTAACTAAACTCTCAAAAGAATCTGATGGTGGCATGAAATGGTCTTCCACATCTTGTATCATCTCCTCTATCCTATCAATGTCCACATCATCTTCCTTATTGTCGTCCATATTATCTCCCTCACTTTCATAATTTCTACTCGAGGTCACCTTAGAATCTATCCCCTCACCATGCCAAATCCACTTCGTATAACCCTCTCTAAAACCACGACTAAACAGATGCCCCCGTACTACCTCTGCGTTATCATACTTCTCTAAATTACCACAACGGTCGCACGGGCAAGCAATCATGTCGTCTTTTCCCTCTTGCCTTTTCTTCTTTTGGTATTCCACCCCACATTTAATAAACTCGTTGACACCTTTCACATAGTCCTGAGAACGCACTTTACTATACATCCATGTTTGACGATCCATGTGTACTGTTGAATATATGCCAAATAAAAATGCCAAGAATTAACATATACTAGAAAAACGAATGTAAGACACATATGCACGTCGCAACCATATTCCAATCTAGGACAATAATAAGAGGCCTAAAACAAATACTATGTCCAATAAAAACTCAGTACTAGATGTGTTGAGCGGCACCTATAGCACCAATAGTTCAGTTCAGCACCTACATCAACTCAAATCTTCTGCCAGGGTACAACCATCACTTAATTTAGTAATTATTTAGAAGGCAACAAACTAAAGCTATATTTAATTTCTAATAATCTGAAATTCAGATCAGATTCCATGCACATATATGGGCAAGAACAAGTCTAAAGGGCAAGAAAACAAGTCTAAAAGGCAAGAAAACAAGTTTTAACTAATCTAGATACCTGATACTACATGTGCTCCATTTTAAAAGAGTTTAAAGCATTATAAGAAGAAGAATTCAGGGCTAAATATTCGACTTTCAGGTCTGAATACAGCAGAAAAGTTTAGCATGCAAAGTTGACAAAATCATCGTTTCGACTCATAAATACTCCATCAAACTGAATGACATTTGTTGCACACATAGTATACTTCATAATCATTGAATCACACTCATTTAATATGCACAAATAAATTTTTACGTCCGAAATTGCAGGTCTGAAATTTCCAGCTGAAAATAAATTCACTTTTATCACTTTAAGAGCTAGAAACTAGGTCCTATTCAACATCTCTGAATTTTGAGTTGTGGGGCTCTAATGTCTTACTATCTAAGTTCATTAAAACACCAGAACAAGCTGTAAATGCAGGTCATTAACTAATAGAGATCATGTTAAAACAGTAGAAACAAGTCGGAAACAAACAGAGCTGGAACAAACAGAAATTCAGAATTTAGTCCTTATACGAAGCCATCGTGTAAACTTTTAATGAATATATCTAAACAATAGTAAATAATAAGTCCAAATAGTCTGTTTTCATCTCATTAGAACACTCGCAAATAAAATTTCAGTTCAGAACAAAGAGTGATCAGAACACAACTCCAACGCACACACATTTTTCTGAAACCAAGTGATGGAGATTATTAACCAGAACATTTATCAATAAGTTGAACTGTAAGATTCAATATGCAATAACTTGAACATATCCAAACTAATCAGAGCAGCAGCAATACAGAGCCATATGTGCTCAGATTTAGGAGAAAAAAAAAGGTGGATCTTCAAGCATTTCCCTTGTTAAAGTGAACAGAATCAGAGGTGTGATGTCTTGAAATATACATGAAAATGTTATAAGAAAATCCCAAAATAGCTTCGGTTATAAAATATTTCCCATAATGTGGACAACTAGACAAGGGTTAATTTCTTTTTCCTGGTTAGGCAAAATCGCTATGGGGCTTAGCTCACTAAGCTACTACATCCCGCAACTGTTAAGTTTTCTTTCACGCAGCTTGCTTCTTACATTCTGGAATGAAGCCAAAATTAATTCAAACATTTTTAGATTGCGAAGACCTGACAAGAGAGACATAGTTGTTGTAGTTGGTTTGTTTCAACTTTCTGAAAGCATGACAAAATGAAGGATTTTGCAACTACAAGTGAAATACAGCCCAAGCAAAGCTTTTACACCCATCAATCAATTTAAATGCTCAAATTATTGATAATCAGCCAAAGATTTAAAAGCATCGACATTCCAGTGTACACTGTACATGAGGAGACAAGAGATAGTCATCCACATTGGAGCACCAGTTAAGAGGGCACTAAATTGATAAACCAAAGCAAGGAAATGCGGGGGCAAAGAGAATTAGCAATCAGGTGCTAGAAGAAGATGAGAGTCTTAACAAAAGAAAAAGAAATCAGAAGTCAATGAGACGATGTCCACCGCAGCGAAAGAGGCCGAGGGCCAAGACGGCTTTCACGTTTTTATTTCTAAAAAATTAGAAACTAACTTGCATCGGCTATATCCAAGCCTACATGATGTGCATCATGGGAAATATTTTCATAACGAAGCTAATTTGGAATTTATTTTATTTTCCATGTATATTTTGAGAAATCACACAAATCAAGAGTGCATAAACACCTATAAAAAGGAAGCCTAAAACCCCCCACAATGTCAAGCTAGCACCTGTACATCCAAAATTCAATACAACAGATATCTCAACCCACAAGTGCCTAAACTTATAGCTCCTAAAACACCCAGTGATACAAAGCAACTATAGAACACACATGAGAAATCTAAGCCACTTCGTATTCAAATCCAAACCCAGGAAAACAGAACACACAGAACAGAGTAAAAACGAACAACACCTCAGAACATGCTGAGGACATGAGTTTGCAAGCTTAAAAATGTCATTTCTTGAATACATCCATATGGACCACAGTCATGAACAAGCATACCAAAATTGAGGCAGCGAAACAAAGAGGAAGCGAATTATTGTACAGAAGCAGAATAAAACAACAATTGAACAATCAGCAAGAAAATTCAACGAATTTAGGGTTTATACTAAAAGAAAACAAAAAAGAAAAAAGAAAAAAGCAAAGGCTTGTTTCTTCAACAAAATTCATACTCCAGCTGCCTAGCCACTTAATTTGCCACCTTAACTAATGAAATAAAATCTGTAAACCCTAATTCCAAAATAATCATCACTTATGTACTGAATTTTGAAGCAATAATAGGAAATTGACAGCAATTTCGAAATTTGACAGCAATACTCACGAATTGTAGCAAAAAGGAAATTACTTTCAAACCAAAGAAAACACAAACACAGGGATTTGAAAAATAAAATTGAGACAGAGGGACACCATACCTCTAATCGATGGAACCTCCAAAATCGTCGACCACTTGAACGGCCTCCCAATTCCCGTCGGTGCTGCCTGGGGCGAATATTTGCTGTGATCAATTTCGCTTTTTGTTAAGAGATTGGTCGAATTGGGGCGTTAGAATTTCGGGTGCGGTGAGAATTGGGGCGTGCAGTGATAATTTCGGGTTGCGAGTGGTGGTGGTTTGTGGTGGTGAGCGGTGGTTGCGGGTGGTGGTTGCGGGTGAGTACTGGCCTGAGGAGAGAAGTAGGGCGCGGTAGGGATAGGGAAGAGGAGGGAAAAGGGAAGAGGAGGGAAGTGAACAGTTGGGGGACGAATTGAAAGAGACCAATACGGCAATACTCATGTTCAGTGTTTTTTTTTTTTTTTTTTTTTTTGAGAGATAGTATAGGCGTCTGTTGAACTGGGGCCTCTTTTTTTTATAATTTTTTTTATTCGAGGTTTAGGCGTCTGTTGTTAAGAGAGAACCGACGCCTGTGACTTCTCGTTTTTTTGGACTTTAGGTGTCGGTGGACTAGAAGAACCGACGCCAAAAATTCACCAATTATTCACAAATATGCCACCGCACTGTCATATGCGTCGGTTGTACTAAAGGACCGACGCCTATTAGGCGACGCATATGGATGGTTTTGTGCGGCGATCTTCTATGTTTATTTAGAAGCTCTTCAGCGGAATTTAATGGAAGTTAACTCCTTCAGCAACTGTCACCTAAGTCAAATTATTTACAAAACATTGTTTCACCTAAGTGAAATTATTCAAACTTCATATAACCTAAAAAATAATACCCTAAATCTCAGAGCACCCAAGTGGTATTTTTTTTCCAAATAAAGGATGTGTTACATTAAAAGCATTATAGTGAAGTTTACCTACTTTTTAAGAATGATTTGATAAGTTCAAACAATCATGCTAATACAAATAGTACATTATGAGAACATCACCTCTCTAATAATACAACCTAAATCCGCCATTTTAAAAATAAAAAATAAAAAGGTTTAATAAAAAATAAAAATAAAAAAAGAGTTTCACATTAGTAAAGAGTCTCAGTCACTTCCCCTACACAAAGAAACCACCCCTTTAGTCCACGCACTATCCACCCCATGTCCCCATGTACAACTCAGTGACCACCATGTCCACTTCATCTCATCATCTGTATCTATTCATGATATGATCTAAGCATAATTCTTCTAATTAGCTTTGTGCGTTGCTTATGTAAATTTCTACAGGTGTCTTGCTTTGCCATACATACCTGCTTATACAGTTTATAAGGATGATAGAATTCACCATCCAGATACATTCAAGCAAAAAGTAAGAAGAGAGGAGAATTTTTTTTACTCGTACCAATTATTGATAATTAAAAGATGGTAGAAAAGAAAACTTAGGAATATAAAATAATCAGTTGAATAAGTTTATGAAACCATAAGAAAGGAGAGAACAAACTTAAGATGTGCAAGGAAGGAGCTAACAATGGGGGGAGCAAATTTTTATCCTTTCAAACCCTGTAATTTAAAAAACATAGTGTGATTTCCTCAAATATACATGATTAGCAAACTAATTTCCCATATAGCTTCGGTTGAGAACTATTTTCCTACATATACATCTATTAGGTTCGGATAGAGGTAAGAAAGTGTGATTTCGTCACATATACATGTTTAACAAAACAATTTCCAATATATACATCATGTAGGATTTCAATTTTTTTTCCTTCCAATTTTTTTTATTTTGATCCGATTTATTTTGCTACGGTTTTTTTCTTCTGGAAGTAGTTGTACGCCACATCAATAGGCAAAAAAAGAAGATGAGAAGACTTCACTAAACAGACAAGCAATAAGATTTGTTTAATCATAAAATTGAGAGCATCACTAACTACTGTTTAATCATGCAAAATAAAATTTCAGCACCAAATAATCATAAGTACCATGGAAATTCAGTAAAAATAATAATTCTTCTAATCAAAAGTGATTTTTTAAAGTCAATAATATTCACATGAATAACTAACTTTTAAATTATTTAAATCAAGTATTGGCTACACAATAATAATTTTCTCTTGAAATAGCATGCTACAGAAACCACAGTACACATTCATAAATTGAAATACATAATCTTTATACACATAAAAAAGAAAAACTAATTAAAAAATGAATTATATATATACATGATATTTTATACATAATCTTTATATATTAAGAGCATCTTCAATGCAAGCTTTTTATGAGGTTTGTGAGGAAGAAAAACCTCTCAAAAAAACATTACTACCATAGTGATAAACCTACAAACCCAACTTTTACACAAACCGGCATAGACAAGAAACCTATTAAAGGTTTGTAGCATTGAGAACAAGAGGTTTATATAAGTGGGCTTTTTGGATTATGACATGGCATGTAAATAAACCTCTCTAGAAGTTTGTAGCATTGGAGATGCTCTAAAGCGCGAGTCATACATTATTCATTGTTTCATCTCCTTAATTTTTTAAATGTAGGCAAGGAAGCAGACTCTTTGGCGGTTTGGCCTATTATATGGAACATGGGTGTAGATGTGACCTAAAGCTCATAACAACAAACAATACCCAACGAATCTCGAACTCCCAACCTAAAATTTGATGGGGTGAAAATTTTACCACTTAAACTCCGATCTTTTGCTCATTCCATCCTCATAGTGGCCTTGAACTCTATACTTTGCTGATCTTACGTACTTCTTATTCTTATATTTATTTTTTTGGGTAATTGTATTAATAACAACTATTTGATTATCATTCTCGTACACTATCTTGAGTATTTGCCATCTCCTTATAGCAAAGGAGTATAAGGAGTGGGAAAAAACAAAAAATTTACATGTTGAAATTGTCAATAAACATATTCATGGTAACTAAAATCTGAATTTGATGAAATAAAATAGGGACGGATTACCATCATAGAAAGACGTTTTCTTCACTTTCAGGTGTAGTACTCCAAAACCTACATCTGTAAACATGTGACATACAACTTGTTAATTTAGAGTAACCTGAAGAACGATTAATGCTATTCAGATAAAAACAATAAAAAGAAATAAAAAAGAAATAGAATAGAAGGACATAAAGGAGAACATTGAAGATATGGCGGAGCGTAATATATGTGGGGTATAGTATAAGGGACGACAATGGGAATTAATAGGATTAAATAGCATTGGCAATTTTATCTTTTATTTTTTGAGTTGTAATAGGTTTCTAAGTCTTCTTTCATAATTTTATCTCTTTTATTTTCTTTATCTAATTTTAATTTTAATGTTCTCAAATTATTTATTTCGTTGATTGATTGATTAAATATTGATTATGATTAGCATCCAAACTCATTTTTTTCCTCACAAAATTTTTGTCATTTTATGATTAGAATCTATATATATGCTCTAAACATATTGTAAATGTATCTCGTTTTGAAGTAATTTTCGATCTGATTATGATGGTATAATTTTTGTTATTTTGAGTAGTATAGAAAATCTTATATATGATTTTAATATTTAGCGAAAATTAACCACTCAAGAATCCTAAACATCAAGGATTCTAAGACTCGTAAACATTTTAAATCAGTTATTTTTTGTCATTATCTAAGAGTCCTAAATGATTTACACCAATTATTTTTTGTCTTTATCCTCGCTTAGGTGGCGCGCTCTTAAAATTCTCGCCTACGTGGCACGTCTCATTGCGCCCGAAATATATATATATATATATATATATATATATATATATATATATATATATATATATATATATATATATATATATATATATATATATATATATATATATATATATATATATATATTGATTCTTGTGTGGGTATCTCCACGTGAGATGGTGGATCTAAAAATAACATGTAATTGTTTTTAATAGATAAGAGCGTCAAACAACTCATATGCTAGAATTTGAAATGGGAAACCCAACGCACAGTGCAAATGTCAAAATACGAGAAAGCCAAGTAATAACCATTAAACCTCTAAAGGAGGTAACGTTTCTTACAACTATAACTACACTATAAGTTAAGGTAGTGTATTCCTTGAAAGATGTAGCAAAGTTGATTATGGGATTGGGGTTCATTCTATTTAATTCGAAAATATTAAATTGAATTGAACTAAACTGAATTGACCTGATTTTTTAAATCGATCTTTAAACATTTAAAACTCATCCAAACATATTTAACATTGGACTTATTCGAAAACATATTTTGAAGTCTTTTCAATGATATAAGTATCATCATGAAATAAAACCAAGTTGAGAAAAAGAGAGCATGAGTATTATGACAATGTGGCGTCTTTGTTAATCTTGTCTGCAAAATCATATTGTTAGCTCATATAGAGTATGTGGTTCCAAACTTACTCTCAAGTATTTTGGCAAGGCAAGAACTCACGCTTAGTCTGATATATTTGTTATTGAACACAAGAGTCCGAACATAATATAGAGAGCCCTAAAAGATACCTCGATCACCGGTCACTTACACATCTTCTGTATTGAGAAAAAAGAGGGTGGCTGCGGATTTTCCGTATTAAAAAAAGAACACTATGGAGAATATGTTCATTCCTTTGGTCCATTCGGGGAGCGACTGTGGTCCATTTCTGGATAGTCCAGAAAGGAAAAAAGCGTGCGTGATATTCACTCTCTATTAAAATAGCCGGTCATGGTAAACGGAAGAGATTTGGGATATAATTTTTAATGTTTTTTGTGAAATCTAGTGTAAGTGGTGCACAATTCTACATGATGGTTCACCAATATATGAAAATGTCGACAATTGTATATGATGGTCCACTATAAAAAAAAAAGATGGTCATCGGAGTGTTTTCTTTAACAAATGGAGTATTTTGTGTAAGAAATGGAATAAGGATGTTATGATATGAAGTAATTTGTTGAAGACAGTGCACAATATATGGTGATGCACAAATGTATATTATGGTGCACAATTTGATATCATAGTAGACAAGTATAAGGTAAGGTAAACAATTGTATATCATGGTACACCATAAAACTATTTATTTGTAGAAAAATGATGTACATTGTAGTGTTTAATTTAAGAAATGGAGTATATGGTATAAGAAATGGATGGAGTAAGAAATTTATGATATGGAGTAATTTGTAGAAAAACGTGCACAATATAGGATAATGCACAAATGTATATTCTGGTAGACAAATTGGTATGTTAGTGCGCAATATAAGGTAAGGTAGACAATTGTACATAATGCAATGGCAGCACAAAAGATTATTTATTTTTAAAAAAACTTGTTGGTCAGTATTAAAAGAACACGTCAACTTAGATAATTGAAACAAGTATGTAAATTAGAAATTGGCGTTCGTGGTTAGCAAATAAATTTTTGGGCTGCCCAAGAATATATTATTTCTCATAAGACCGACCACATAGGAATATGATGCACCATTTGAACTTGTCTTTGTAATGTATGCATATCTAAACTCTTACTTAAAGATTCTTGTGTACTCTCTATCCATTCTATTCACCTCATTTTAATTATAAATGTTATGCATTTGCTTGTCCATTTAACTTCCAAGTCGACCTTTAAAAGTAAACTAATTAAAAATCAAGAATGCATGATTTGAACCACTGGTCTATATCACCAAATCAAATCAAAGTACTGCGTTTGTCAATTGCATTTACTATCTCAGCAACCCAAATACACTACCAATGCCAAAGTCATATGTGTTTATTTTTAACTCTATTATAACTTATTGTATGTTGTCAAAGTCATATATATGTGATACAAAATAATCATACGATCAAATTTAACTCTACTATAAATGTATTATCAAGTCAATACATAAATGTCATTTTTGCTTCATCACCACCTAAAGTTATTGCCTTATTGGTATTGTCCTAAACCAACATAGTTAATATTACCATATATTAATCATTAGGTTGTGGTTGTGTTTTTTATAAAATGCTTAAAGTCTCAGTATATGTAAGTGTTATATCGTTGGACATAGTTAATATTGATTGGTATAATTAGTGTGAGTTTCACTAAACTTGAAGGTACCAACTACCAAGTCCCATTATTTCTTAATTTACTAAACAATTTTATTGAAATTTTATATAAATCGGATATGTTTATATCTATAATATATTCTCAAAATTTGCACCATTAGTGTTGTGTCCAATTCGCATATGCAAGTTGGAGTGTATGTGATACCCCAATATTTTCTATAATTATAATATCGATCTATAATTCTTTTATAAATAGTTTCGGAGATTTAAATCTTATATTTATATAACAATTCGATTTACTCAAATTAAGCCATAATAATATTAATTATTATTATGGGAATTTCGTGATTTATAATTGTCAAATTGAGGAATTTAATTAAAATAGTTTTGTATATGAATAAGATTTATTCAAATTATTTTAATTAGTATTTAATTGATTTTAATTATTTTTAATTAGTAATTAAATCAGAAAATTAATCCTAAGTCTAGTAGGTTTTGACTTTCATTGACTAGAGACCTATATAAGCTATGAGATGGGCCAATTGATCAGTTTTCAAAAACTGAGCCAAAACCTCACAATTTCTCTCTCTCTCTCTCTCTCATGGTACACTCTCTCCTCTCTCTCTCTCTCTCTCCAAACCGCAGGCACACACTCTCTCATCCCCCTTGCTCGGCCGCCAATCGCCGGAGGACCACCAGGCCACCACCAGGTGAGCCGCTCTCCCCCTTTCCTTCTTTCTCTCTCTCTTTTCCCTTCTCTCTCTCTCCCCGTGCTCTATTTTCGCCCTCCCCTGTTTTGCTGACCCGCGACTGTTGCGCCACCGCCGCGCCTGGGTGGTCACCGACGAGTGGCCGACGTGGCAGGGTCCTCCCCGTCGCTCCTCCCTCTCTTAGTCGCTCTCTCTCTCTATCTCTCTCGCAATTCTTCTCTCTCTCTCTCTCTCTCCCACACTTTCTTTCGCTCTCTCTCTCCTCCATCGCCGGCGCTCCGGCGAGCCACCGCCGACCATTGTGGTCGGTGGGTGGTGCTCTTGGTGATGGCAAAGTTCGTGGGTCCCCATGCTTGGTGTATCACGGCCTAGACTCGAAAAACCGATTAAGGTTTCGTTTAATAATTTCGTTTTAATTATGTTCGTATTTTTTAGTATTTTTTAATAATTATTTATTTTTCTATACCTTGTTTGGAGTCCGAATCCGAATTTTTGAAAGCCAAGATTGATTGAAATAAATAAATGAATTTAAATAAAATATTATATTAATATTTTATTACTGTTTGGATTTTCGTATTTACTGATTATGTCTCGATAATTATTTTTAATTAGGACCAAACGGACAAGCGTGATCGGGTTGTGATTAGCAAGGTTACCTACTGCGTAGTGAGCATTTGTTAGGTAAGCGATTGTGCCTACCTCTTTCCAAAGCCCCATCAAAACTATTTTGATGTGTTAATTATGTGCTATTTGAATATTATTGTGAATTTAATATGCGAAGCATGATTAAATTATATCGTCGTTAATTATGAGAATTAGAAATATATTCTTCGCTGTAAAAATGAATTATATTGAGTATGACAAGTTTATGAAGTTTCGTTAATTAATTAGTTCATATGCTAATTATTGAGCATGTATGGTGATGTTGAATTTCTAATATTATTATGATATAATATACGTGCTATTTGGAATGGGTTATTATTGAGTGCTAGTGAGCACCTAATATATCTTGATGGTTTGTTTGTGAAAGTGTAATTTTTGGATATCATAATTTACTGCCGAAGTGCTGCCGAATATTCGTTAGACATATGTGAAGCATGATTATGATAATATACATTTATGTCATTATCGTCGTTATTATTATTCATTATCATGAGCATGAAATGAAGTAGTATGTCGTGGTCTAGTTGTACCACTAGGTCAATCAATGCAAGTATGTGAATTGAATTATAAATGAGACTAAGACTCCTAATGGATCCCTAGGAGTCGTCGAGCAATCGAGACTCATCTAATTGAAGTAGTCTAGGGATGCGTGATTCCCAAGTTACTTATTATGGACACCTTGTAGTGTGTTCGGGACGGATCATTCTCCATCGTTTAATTCTCTACATATCGATTATTATGTTAGAGGTAGTGTGAGTATACACTAGAGTAAGTCCATGGCATGTCTATATCTATCTATGAACAGTATGGGCAATCGTTGTTCTATTCGCTCTCTTATTTCTCTAATCAAGATGGTTTATCTGTTTGTATTCGAATGATCACTAAAGCAAGAATTGCATGCATGTAATTGAATATTGAGTATGCTTGTGCTTGATTGTATGACTACTTGTGCATGCAAATGAATTTCAATGATTCTTCTAAAAACCCAGGTAAGATTTGCGAAAGTGTTTTTACTGGGTATGGACGACGTTTATTCAGTTTATCTGATTTTTGTTTTCTTTTGTTTCTTCTCTTTTCTTCTGTACCTTGTTTCCGTCACGGAAACAAAAGTGCAAGTGTAGCTGAGTGAGGACGATAGCTTGAAGTTTAAACGTGGGTTGTTTCTCTAGACTTATGATTTATTTTGGATTGTGGGATTTTTAGTTTGTGCCCTTGAAGGCAAAGTTGTAATAATACTTTAATGGACTTAAGTTCACTTGATAGACAACTCTGATATTAATGTTTAGTTTGTTTAGATGCTTCCTTTGATACCTAGTTTTTTCTTTCTGCTTAGCATTTATTCCTTAGCGATAAATGTTGTAGTAGCATCCCTCGGGTTTGGGACGGTTCATCGGTATTGAGTCGTGTATAGCGACGTCGATAGTTCCCAGAAAATCGTTGCGAATTCGAGAGTGTTACAGTGTACCAATAACACTTCACTATTTGAAGAATATGCAACCTCCATTAATTTGAAATTGTTGGTTTTTAATTTCAATTTTCCACCACAAATTTCAAATTCATTCCCCAAATTTTAAATTGTAAATTGAAGTGCCATTTTCGCGTAGGCATGTTTTGTGAACTAAATCGAATTATTGTGGACCATATCACTTCACTGTTAAAAGAACATGTCAACTAAGATAATTGAAACAAGCATGAAAACTCAAAAATTGGCATTCCTAGTCAGCCAAAAAATTATTGGGCTAACCAAGAAAGAATTAATTTTCATAAAACTGATCACATAGGAACATCGTGCACATTTAAAATTGTCTTTGTAATATATACATATTCAAACTCTCATTTAAAGATTATTGTGCACTCTCAATCTATTCTGTTATGCATTTGCGTGTCCATATAACTTGCAAGTCGACATTTAAAAATGAACTAATTAATAATCAAGATTGTATGATTTGAACCATTAGCCTATATCACCAAAACAAATTAAATTTCACATGTTTGTGAATTGCATTTACTAAGGGCTCGCTCTCTTCACCTTTTTTTTATTTTATTTTATTGAACTTATCTGCACAATACTGAACTAAAATATAATGAACTGAACTTATTTTTGTTGAATTCACAATTACAAATAAAGAGTAAAGTTGTACTTTGGTTTGCCGAATTGTACTGAATTTTTCTGAACTTAACTTCTTTTTACTGAACTGAACTGAATTCTACTGAATACTTCAGGGAGAAGGTGAAGAGAACATGCCCTAAGTCAGCAACCCAAATACACTACCATTTAACTTTACTACAATTTACACACGTTCTTCAAAGTTATATACATGTGACACAAAAAAAGCATGATCAAATCTAACTCGATAATAAATACATTATCAAGTCAATACATAAATGACATTTTCGCTTCACCGTGACCTACAAGTCAACATAACTGAATACTTAAAGGTAAAGAAATAAATTCAAACTAGATAAATAAAAAGGAATAGAGTTGGGAGAGTTATTTTAATATTGGCTAGCTCATAACTAGCTAACAACACCAATTTTTTCACACGCATATATTACAACGAAAGTTTTAAATGGTGCACCATGTTGCTACGTGGTTCGCCTTACGAGAGATATTTCATTCTTGGCTAGCCTAAAATTTTCTTGGTTAACCAGAAATGCCAATTTTCAAGTTGTAAGATGCATCCTTTTTAAATGGCGGACCATTGTTGCTATGTGGTCGACCTTATGGTAATTATTGCGTTCTCGCCAAGCCCAAACTATTTTTTTTTGGCAACAAATAAACGAATATGCATATGACAAGGAATATTAATAGTCATAAGTTTCTACTACATACTGGTTAGTCATGGATATTACTCCCTCTATTTTATATGCAAGCGGATTCTCAATTCTAATCTCAAATTTGATTTGATTTTAGGTCAAATTATACATTCCTAACGAGTTGGACCTACATTACCGGCAACGCACCTTTACAGTGGTGGTGCTGTCGTTTCTTTTGCAACAATAAGGGGAAAGGGGAAAGAGCACAAAATTGGGAGTTTGATTCACTCCCCCATTTACTTCATAATTAATTTTATTAAAATAATTTGCATATATCGCACCCAAATCTAATTTTATTTTGAAAATCTCCCCCACAATAATTCAAATAATAATCAACACAAATATTGAGTTTATAAAACCCATAATGAATGTTTATAACTGTAGCTTTGGTACGTAATCGTATCATACTTGGTGAACATAATGGAACCCAATGTTGTTATGGATTTTCATATGGTGGAAATCTTGGAATGGTTTACATCTTCTAGTCTACTGACTCCGGTCTAGTACTTATAACTGAGATCATGATTTGTGACAAATTTTTTATGATCAAATTAGTGTTCTTGCTCTTAGGGTATGTTCTTTTCCACTTATTAAGTAATAGATAGTAAGTTCAGTTTTATTCAATTCAATTTAATAGAGTTCAGTTCAATTCAGTGGAGTTCAGTACAGTGATGTGATGTGATCTACTTTTCCTCTTACAGATTACTATTCATTTCAGTTTAGTTTAGTTTAGTTTAGTTTAGTTTAGCTCAGTTCAATTCAGATCAGTCTAGTTCAATTCAGTTCAGTAAAAAAGAACAAACTCTTAGGCTATGTTTGATTCAACTTAAATTTACTTAAATTTAGTTCAGTTCAGTCATGTTACAATACCATTAAGAATTAATTCGATGGATGATTAGTTCAAAGAATTTATCCAAGTTAAAATACTATTAAGAATTAAAATGAAACTAAAACAACTGATTTATATGTATGTAGAACAAAGAGTTTTTACGTTATTCTAATTTAATGGGCTCCAATGGAAGCAATAGAGATGAATGCCATATTTTTTTCAACGAATATATATGTATTTAAATTATGATGTAATTTGTAAAATAATAAATGTAAAATTCATATATTTACTTTAAATATTACTGTGTAGTATACCAACTAGCCAACTGGAACACCATAGTGTACGTTTCATCAAATTGAGTTTATGATACTTTAATATTTAGTGTACTATACTTTCTATAATTGATTTTTTTTTTTTATCACTTACTCCAACTTTTTTTTTGATAGAACTTACTCAAACTTATAGGTACTTACTCCATTTATCAAACGACACTTAGGCTCCGTTTGATTCACCTGGATAAAACTTATCTGAACTGAACTGAATTGATCTAAATTGAATTGAAGTGAACTCATTTTTTAACCTTGACCGTTAACCATTTAAAATTTGTCCAAACATAGTCAATATTGGACTCATTTGAAAGTATGTGTTGGACCAAAGATCTCCACGCTCAATATCGGTTAAGGAAAGTATTCTAGTTAGAATATAAGTCTAGTTTATGTAAAGTATTGTTGAGCAAGTCAAGCATATTATATTGTTAAGATAATATTTAGTAGTAGTTTCCTAATTGTATTAGGAGTCAAGTTAGGTTAAAGTAACCTATTAGTTATATTCTAGTTGTGGCCTATATAAAGAGGTCATAGGAGAAGGTAAAAAGATGTGAGTGATCGAGGGGGTTTGTCCCCGACTCCATTTAGTGTAGCCAGGTGCTCTGGGATGTTCCCATCACCAAGTCCAGTATGTCAAGTGCCAAAGTATAGTAAAGTTTAGCCCGTGGATTTTTATCCCTCAAGTTAAGGAGGGGTTTTCCACGTATATCTTGTGTTCTTTACAGTTATGCTTCCGCATGCGTTATAGTCTAGGTAGAGTCCACGTACAGTGGTCTCTAAGCATAGAGAAAAGCCCAACAGTATGCTTTGAGATCTTTCTGATGACATAATTATCATCATGAAATTATTTCGCAATAAAAAGTTATATGAGTGCTAAAGTTACGCATGAACTGAACTGAACTGAACTGAACTAAACTAAACTGAACTGAATTTAAGTAAAATTAAGGTGAATCAAACAGACCCTTACTCCATATCATGAAAATTTTACTCCAACTTATAGGTACTTACTCCATTTATCAAATGACACTTACATATCATGAGAATTTTACTCCAATTCATAAGAAAATAACTTACTCCAATTCATAAGAAAATGGAACTTTGCTCTTTCTTTTCAAAAAAAAAAAAAACACACACATTTTACGTATTTCCCCCACCAAACAAGAAAATGGAACAAAAATGGGCAAAATACACCTTATCAGTAAAAAAACAAAACTAAAAGAAAAACGAAACTACCTTATCACTAATTTTTCATACATTAAAATAATTCTAGAATTGATTCTCCAAAATAAAGAAAAATAAAAAAATTCTAAAACTTTGCCCAAAAAATACTTTCAAAGACTTCTTTTTTCACTCTGTCAATTTCCGTATCAAACCATTTGTGAAGCTCCACCACCATTTCTAGCACAAGTATGCAATTTTGCTCCATTTCTCTCTCCTGTTTGTGGTAGTGGGCATGTTTTCAATAACTTTCATTGGTTCTGCTACTATTTGTAGAAGTAGTGATTGGTTGAATTAAGCTACTATGGAGTAATAGAGATTTATACGTTTTGGAGATAAAACAATGATGGAGAAGGAGAAGGAGAAGGAGAAGGAGAGGGAGAGAGAGAGGGAGAGGGAGGGGACAAGGATGGAAAGGGGACAGAGAAAGGAAGAGGATGACGAAGGGCTGGATCTGGAATTGAAGGAAGTTTTGTTGGTTTACCTGTTTAACAGATAATAGGTTATGGGGGCTTTGAGAAATCAATAGGCTGAGATCAATTGTAACACATCAACGGTAGAGATTTGTGTTCTTGATGGTCCCTTTATGGACCAAAGAATTTTCCATTCCCTTTGCATACACTTGTCTCTCGTACAGTTGTAGGAACACACAAAAGAAAGAAAATAGAGTAAGAGACAAAACAAAAGTTGCATAACTACAGTCCATCCACAGAGAAGCTTGTTTCACTCTTTAGTCCCTCCCTGGCAGCTTCCCAGTACCTTTCATTCTCTCTCTAGTGAGAGTGCAACAAAACCAAACGTATACAAAACCTATATTTATTCTCTCTCTCTCTCTCTCTCTCCCCATTCGGCATTCGGCATTCGGCATTCGGCAAACCGCAACAAATCCTCACAACTGACACCCAAAACCCCCCAAAGGTCGAACTCAAAAAAATAATTAAAAATAATATAAAAATGGTTGCTCGCAAGTTTCTCATCCGCCATGATAATTCCACCTTCAACGTCGATTATGATACTGATGATGGCCTCGAAGTCAGTCTCTCTCTTTCTCTCTCCTCAATTCACTTCAGTTTTCGATATTCTGTTGAAAATGTGGTATCAATTCTGTTGATTTTATTTGCAGGTATTCAAATTTCAGTTATTTTCTCTCACCTCAATCCCACCGGACGAACAAAAGGTATCCATTTCCGTTTCTCTATGCTTCAGTTCACATCTGATTTCGGTGAATTGCTTGATAGTGTTTTATATTTTTGAATTTATTTTATGTAGATTGTTGGTGGAGATGATGATAATAAGGTCGTATGTGATGATTGTGACCTAATTTCGATATCGGAGAAGCTGAAATTGATATCGATCAACGATCAAGTCAGCAGTGAAGCTGAATCAAGTCAGTCAACTGGTAAGTCTCACGTCAACGAAGATTTAGTTAAGTCAGATGAAGAATTCGCTCGAATGTTGCAGGTAACTATTGTAAATTATTGAATGAAGTTTGTAAATGAATTTTTACATCAATGTCTAAATCATGAACTTAAACAGTTGAGAAGTCCTTAACCAGTTAGTTAGGCCTCGTTTGTTCGTTGAAGTGTACTTCCCATGGAAGTAGTAAATTTATGGACGATGATCATGGAAATTAACGTTACATATGGACGGTGGAAATCCATGGGGCTAAAATTGTTTTTCATGTGAAATAATTGCAATTTGATAGAATTAGCCTCATTGATTTGTGCAAGTGCTAAAATTCCATGGGGAAAGGCGTGTTTGGTGAGAAGCTCCCTTTACCTAGCCCTCTATGTAAATTGTTACCTACTTCCCGTCTACTATAAACTTACCAGTGGCTTTTTCACAATCTTCAATGTGGTACTTTGACCATTTTGTCTAAATTAATAAGTAGACAATTAGAATTTGTAAAATATGATAATTTGAAAAGGTAATGAATATACATTCAAATCATAACTCTTGGAGTTTTCCTCATAAATTTACAGTCAACAGTTACAAAGTTTGCCCTCAAAAGAGCAAATGGGAGGTTTTACAAAGTGGGATGGACGGAGTACAACCCATGAACTTCAAAATCCAAAGAAGTTGATTAACCAAACAATAGGATCTGATCAACTTCAATGGAGCTTACATCCAACCAAGCAAGGCCTTACTTTTAGTTTGTCATTTTGTTATTTCATTGTTCAATATAATAAGTTTTCTTTATTTGAAATTTATGAACTTTTGGGTGGTCAATTTATTTGTGAATGTTATATTAGACTATATAGCAAAGTTCTCGTCTTACAAATAAATAGTTTGGTTCTTGTTAGGCTGAGGAGGAAGCATTGCTTCTTCAACAATATGTTGCTGGTCAGGACAATGGACAAATGGAGCAAAAGATAAAGCCTTACATTGCTCAAGTTTTGACGGTGATTGAGAGAAATTGTTGTGTTCTCCCCACCTGCTATGTGGCTGGCCAATTTGTGTGATTGCCTTTTCTTCTGTAATGTTGTAGTATGAGGACCCAATTTACCAAGAGGCTGCTCGTAAGATGGTTCCCATTGTTGAGCTGGAGGAGAAAGCATTGGTGGCTCTAGCAAAAAAGGTTAGAGCCTCTATCATCTTCATTCACTGTGCTGTTGCTTGAAGTTGCATATCAGCTTGATAGTTGCATATCATTCCCATATAATTTAATTCGTGATTTAGTTTCAGTTTAACTTGGCATGATAATTTCTGTTGGAAATTAAGTTGCTTCTTTAGAAAACAATTAAGAGTTCTAACGGTTGAATAGGATCCAATAGAAGTTTCATCACAATAGTGAAATCAATAGCAACTCATCCTAAAAGAATGACTCTAATACATTGGAGGATAGTATTTCTGTCATTAGGATAATAAGTTAACAACTTGAAGTGCATCATCCTCCAGTCATAGTATTTGTTTAAAGAAGGATGTTGGGTTAGCCTAGTGGTAAGGGCACCCCTCCCCAACCATGAGGTTAGAGTTTCTATTCTGGATGCCCACACTTTCAGCTTGGTGTGGTATTTCTGATATTCCCCCTCCCTCCTTGGGCTGTCAGGCCGTGGCCATACTGGCCAATGGGCCGGACTCCTTGCCAGACTAAGTAAAAGTATTGTTTAATAAAGGGCCTTTTTGTCTTTTGAAAAGATAGCGTGGATATCCAAGGAAAGCTTGACTAATCCCATGGGCCCTGAAGTTAACGACCAGTTGAACCTCTAGTGAGGGGACCTTTAAGAGTATTCCGCTGACCTTAGTTCAACGCCATTGGCGTGATGTATAGTTAGTTTTCTTTTTATACTGAGGATGCCTTATCCTCCACCTTTTTGTATTCTTTACCATTTGATTTAAAATTTTCTCTTTCTAAATAAAACAACCTCTAGTGAGGGGACTCGATCCTGGGACATCTGAAATAAATCTCAGAAGTCTTACCAGCTAAGCTAATCCCTATTCTTTCTTGCCGTACAATATTATGGGCATGCCTGCATGCAAGATGAATTAGTAAGATGTACATGGAAACTGGTAATAGATGGATATTTATCATGCTTTTTACTTATAATTGTAGTTATCACATGGAGGTCAAGTAGATTGTTGCTCACCTGTACAGTCAATGTCTGAGATAAAATATTGCCTCATTCATTTACCAGCAAGTAAAGAATTTTGCTCGTAGTAATAGTCTGGCTGATGCAGATTTTGCCGGGGACAATACTAAGAACTCTCAAATTATCAGGCAGTGTTTAATACTAAAAAGTAAGCATACTTATATTGCTAAAGCATCACCTGGAAACTCTTTCCCTTCTGGCATTGCTTCTATGAGAGCTCCCTAGGTCCTGATTCAGTAGGTCTAGTTCTCAGATATACTTGAGAACTCAGCTTCGATATCGGGGTGTGACCGCTTCATTGTTTTCAACACTAGTATCTAATGATCCATGTTTCTTTTTTGTGTACAAGTCTTAATATTGGATCTACAACCACCCATAATTTGGTGTCATTCAATGGAACTGGTACTGGCTTTAAATTTTCCATTCCATCCTGATCTTTCTG
The DNA here is from genome assembly GCA_038025085.1 of Tetragonia tetragonoides. NCBI lineage: Eukaryota > Viridiplantae > Streptophyta > Magnoliopsida > Caryophyllales > Aizoaceae > Tetragonia > Tetragonia tetragonoides. The sequence continues at coordinate 10,318,517 of CM076143.1, forward strand.
AAGCCCATAACACATCAGTAAACATCAGTTCCCCCTTTTGTAAACTCTGCGCCCCCCGGTGATCGCTTCATTGTTTTCAACATTAGTATCTAATGATCCATGTTCCATTTTTGTGTACAAGTCTTTGTATTGGATCTACAACGACCCGTAATTTGGTGTCATTCAACGGAACAAGACTGGTACTGGCTTTAAATTTTCCAACCCATCCTGATTTTTCTGAAGCCCATAACACATCAGTAAACATCAGTTCCCCCTTTGTAAACTCTGTGCCCCCCTCCCCCCCAAAACCGAATTTGTGTTTGAGGTAGCAGCTTGCGCCTACATGCATTTACTGATATCACTGACGTGTGCATCCAATCCATACGAAGGCTGTAAGGTGCAACAATGAACTACTTGATGTTTGTAGCCAGAGTATATTGAATGCTCTAACTCTTAGTAGTGTAGTTTATAGTCATAGAATATATGTGAACCTGCAGAATTTAAAAGTGTATTCCTATATATGTTTTAGGAGGGGATCTTTGAACCAACAGAAGTTGAGAGAGATCATGCTTTTCTGCTGGAGCTGTTGTTCTGGTTCAAGCAGTCATTCAGGTTTTGCTATTGAACTTCTTACTACAACGATCCACCCTAACATGAGAAATAATATAAGCTGCTTCCTGATGACTTTGCTTGTTGTGGCCTGTCCAAGATGAAAATTGTGTTTCTTTATAAGAATGTTTAATCAGGAGAACTATTTGTCACTCTGTAGCTGGGTTCATTCACCTCCTTGTGATGGCTGTGGAAGCCAAACTGTAAGTCAAGGAATGGGTGTAGCGCTGCCAGCAGAAATTCGTTGGGGAGGTTCACGAGTTGAACTATATCGGTATGGGAAAAATATGAACTTATATTTTGTGCTCTTAATAGCTTTTTGCACTTCTGTTGTATTATTGTGTATCTGTGGGATTGTGTTGTTTACATGACAGCTGAGAAAACCCTTGATAAATTTCTCTTTGTCTTACTATAGACATGTTGCTTACTGAACAGAAGCCTTCACATTATGTTGATTGGATGTCAAATTTGACTTATGTTTGTTGTTTCATTATTTTCCTCTTGTTCCAATGTTGCACGTTTGACCTTTTTTTCTTTTCCTTTTTCTGTTGGTCGGGGAGGGGGTGGGGGACTTCTATTTTGCTAATAAGTTCATCTTTAAGCATCTAATAACCAACTGCTGCAAGAAACAAAACAGCACGACCTCACCTTCAAGTAGCTGTATAAAGGAAACGGTAACAACCAGTCTAGGACCGAAGGAATACATGCAGGAATTACTTGCATTAGAGGGTGGCAGATATTGAGTGTAACATGTGTGAAACGAGACTCAGGTGGTTGTGGTTTGAACCTGTCGTGAGGAGACATCCAGACGCTCCGGTGAGGAGGTACGAGAGGATTATACCTAGGGACTGTAAGAGAAGAAGAGGGAGGCCTAAGAAGAATTGGGGTGAGGTGATTAGGAAGGATTTGGCCCTCCTAGAGCTTACCGAGGATCTGGCCCTTAATAGGAAACTTTGGCGTAGTAGGATTCACATAGATGACACTACATAGAGGGTGTGGGCCTGTGGGGCTTCTCCGAGGATTATTTGTGTATTGGGTTTTGCTGTGTAGTCTTTGTCTTTTTAGGGTTTTTTGGGTATTGTTCATCCCCCATCCTTTTCCCTATTATTTTATTTGGTTTTGGTCTTGTAGTTGGTTATTTTTTGTGTGTATTTCTAAATTTTCATTCCTTGGCTTTCCCATGCATCCTTTCATTCATTTGTTTTAACATCCATATTTTTTCGACTATTTTCTGCTATTTTCAAAATTCAAAATTGTTTTCGTGGGTCTTTCGGAAACAGTTAGGGGTAAGGCTGCGTACATCTGGACCTCTCCAGACCCGCTGGGTTGTTGTTGTTGTATTTATTTTCTTACCTATCTTTTAAATTTTTAATTTTTAAATTTTATTTCTTTTGGGTGGGGCTTGGGGTGGGGGGGCTATCTAGTTAGACTTACAGCCTGTTTGGGAGTTTTGGGTGGAAAGGGAAAGGAAGGGAATGAGGGGGAAGGGAAGGGAAGGGAAGGAAGGAGAATGAAGGTGAAATATTTCACCTTGTTTGGGAGTTTAAGTAAGGAGAAGGGAGGGGAACCGACTACTGTCACTTAAAAATTTCCTTCCCCTCCATTCCCCCCCAATTTGGGGGGGAACAAAAATTGTGTTAATGGAGGGGAATGGAGGGGAACTGTTCCCCCTCATTCCCCTCCCTTCCCCTCCTTAAAAAAACTGACAAACAAGGAGAACATTTTATTTTCCCCTCATTCCCCTCCCTTCCCCTCCATTCTCAAACTCCCAAACAGGCTCTTAGAGCTTCCCTAAAGTAGTCAAAGCCATGCACCTCCCAACCTGGGAGCCTAATACTGTTGTTCTTGTTTTGTGCTACGTAAAGCGCATATGTGCTGTTCTTTTTTCCTTTTCTCAATAATGCTCTTTCTACCAATCTACAGCTGTAACTCCAGTGAGATTCCTGGGATTTGGGAGGGGAAAGGAGAGGAGGTTATTGTGGCGTAATTCTGTCTTTGCTATTATTTGGTGCCTTTGGTTAAAATGGAAAGCTCGGGTTTTTAATGGTGTGACCTCATCAGTTGATCTGGTGTGGGATAGGGTTACTTATTTAGCGTCATTATGTGCTAGAGCTGCAGGGGCATTTAGGAGCTATTCTATTACTCAGATCCAGCGGTCTGGACTGCTTTGTACCTAGATTCTTCTCGGAGGACTACTTGTCCTCCTTTGTTGTACCTTTGATACTTGATTAATACATACTTTCTCTTTATTTAAAAAAAATCTACAGCTGTAACTCCTGCTCAAGGATTACACGTTTCCCACGCTACAATGACCCAATGAAGGTACTTTTTGTTTAGAACTTCTTATTTTGGACATGTTTTTGTGTAAGGAGCATTTACTAAATTAGTAGGTATCATCTATACATGCAGCTCTTGGAAACCAGAAAGGGACGTTGTGGGGAGTGGGCCAACTGCTTTACTTTATATTGCCGAGCATTTGGCTATGAATCTCGTCTTGTAAGTGTCTTCGCTTACTTGTGCTTCCTCTTTCAATTGCATTATTGAGTAAAGTTTCTGTATATATTTCTTTCTCAGAGCTAGGAAAACCTGTTGGCTGTCGACTTGTTCAATTTGACTAATAGTTGCAATTTCAGCCGTGGTATAACTTTTTGTTCGCTATATATTCGCGGCTCTGGTTTAGTTTAGCCTTTCCGTTAACACCTTTAGAACTTTTCTCAGCTCTACCAACTGCTGGCTCCAAGATAACTAGTTAGAGCACCCACATTGGTGCCCTCTATGCACCACTTTCTCTCTCATCCACCTCATTTCCCTCCACCAATCTGCCCTCTTCTCCTCTCTCCATCCCATTTTCACCCACTATGGTGCCTACTTGGAACACATTTTCTCTCCTCCTTTTTGTTTTACCTCGTCACTTTTTCTATTTCATGCTTATCTATAAAATAATGCAAATTGGGTGATGGGTTTGTATTTATAGAGGTGAAAGAATTATGGCCATTTTTAATTTCTTTTTTTAAATTTTACAATTTTTAAGTTGTTTTAAATATACCATTTAGTTTTGTATTAGTTGGTGACCCATGTCACTCAATTATTGCTTCTTGTTTTTGTGCCTTCATTGTAACATTTGATTCCCAATGGCATGGTAGGCACTTGTTGCCTACCATCCACAATGGTGCCCTTGTGGGCAATGAGACTCTCTCCTCTTGCCTCCCATATAAGGGTCCAAAGGGCACCATTGTGGGTGCTCTTAGAGCTTCTGCACCTTCTTTGTAACCAAGTTATTCTGTACCAAAGGACTAATAAAGTTTTTCGATTGGTTAAGATTCAAAAAGGGGTCGATAAAGCATTTCTTATGTGTATTTGAAACAGGGTAACTTGCCTTAGAAGCTGACCTAGTGAAACTGAAGATATATGTTCTGCTTGAATGAATAGATTAATTGGTAAAGTGAGGAAATATGGCCCATACTCGTATTTCGTATTTCGTATTATCAATAGACGGTGGATAGTTATATGTGTATCTTATCACGTAATTTTAAAGCAAATACTGAATTATATGAATCTAGAAGCCGGAAAAGTTGGTCTGACATGAGAACACCACACTGAATGAACACAAAAAAAAAAAAAAAAAGCTTTTTTGTTGATAGTTTGAACTTGTTTAATTAAGGCTAACATAAAAACCCATCTATTTATATTGTTTGGGTTAAGGTGAGAATGTTTACCCAATGGTTGGCTTTAACCAGTTTTACTAGACAAGTTGTGTTCTTATCAGGGCCGTCCCTGACATTTTGGAGGCCCTGTGCTAAAATTAAAATTAGGCCCTCGTTTGGAATGTGACCACACATTAAAGACAACCAATACTTAACCTTTTTTTTTGAGGGGAAACCAATATTTTACTTAGAACACTTGTACTCTCTCTTCAAAATATAAATTTTAAGTCCAATAATTAACAAAACTTCCTAAACCATACAGGTACGGAATATATATCATATTGCACAAACCAAAACATACAAAATAGGTAAGTGTCAAAGATGTTAGGTTTATACAACGAATTAAATCAGGAGTGCAAGTGAGAAAGAAACAAAACTACTGTTGAACCTTTACTATTGAGCACAGAGTCTTTTCATCTTTTATTAAATATAAGAATTTTGAATATTATGCAATCAATATCTACACATTCAAAATTAAATTAAGGTAATCATCAGCCAGAAAATCAAACTTATACAATCAGTAACTAGAAATTAGATAATTTTACAATCAAATAATACTATCGGGTTAATCTTAATTAAAAATAAATGAAGACATAATGAACATTTACCATAACTCCGTTGGGTTGGGTTTGATAAGCGGCAGACGGCTACCTAGGCTTGCTGAGGCGGCCGTTTAAGAAGGCACGCCATAACTCATAAGTAATTGTGGAAGAAGAAGCATCTCATTGCTATTATTAATTAAGGATAATTCTTTTATGGAGAGAGAAAGGTAAAAACTGAAAACAAAAACATGAGAGAGAAACTGAAAACACTAAACTACAAAGGTAAAAAGAAAAAAAAAGTGCTCTCAAATCACTTGGAAAGAGAGAGAAAGACAGGATGAGAGAGAGAGAGGGGCCCATGGAAAGGCGTGTCCTTAGATGACGCACATTTCTATAATTGGCCTTTAGACTTACACTTGCTTTTGCTGCAATTTAGTACCTTTGTTGACCCAATTCTTTAGTTAATTTTTGGCCCAATACTTTAGGCTGAGATGGGGCCCTAAATTTGGCTCATTAATTGGGGGCCCTGTGGACGGACCTGGTTCTTATCGCGTTGGCATAGTCAACCCTTTTTACTAGAATAATTGTAGAATGAAAGGTGAAAAAAAATCGAATCATGTTTTCCTTTTTAATGGAGGCTCTAGTTGCAATCTATCAGTTATTTTAAACTTTTCTTTCATGCTACTTCATTATTTTTTGCAAATAAAACTTAGTTATATCGATTAAGTTCATGCAAAGAATTTAGTAAATAGATTGGTTACTGTTGAGGGCATGCTTGGATTGAGGATAATTATTAAGGGGTAATGAAGCATGTCGTCATGACTGTGAGGATGGTTTGCATCTGTTTGTGTTGTGTGAGTTTAGCAGGTTGTTGTGGGGTATGTTGTGGGGTAGATTGTCTGGCGGGGAGCCTTTTGCTAGTTCGGCTACGGTGGGCCATTTTCTACAGATGCGATTTGCTGTTGGAGGGAGGGGGAGAGAGGGAAAGTTGTGGTGGAGGTGTGCTTGTATGGCTATTCTATGGTGCATTTGGTTGGAGCGGAATTTGAGGGTCTTTTCCGTCTCTGAAAAGACTGTTGATTTCATTTGGGATCATATTGTTTGTTTGGCATCTCTTTGGGCGAAGGCAGTTGGGGCCTTCAAGGGTGTTCCCCTTACACTTATTCAGCTTCACTGGCGGGAGTCGTAGATATATTTTTTTGTTTTCTTTTGAGGATTTCTTGTCCTCCATATTGTATTCTTTCAACTATTGATTAATAAAACATTTCTTTTCCAAAAAAAAAATTAGGGGGTGATGAAGCAAATTATAGGGTTAAATGGGAAGGTGGAGGTGGAGGTGGTGGTGGGTGGTTCAATTTGGTGGAGGAGAGCGAAATAGAAGGGGACAAGGAGGGGGGGGGGGTGTTACCTAGGGTAGGGTAGGGGAGCTATTATCTCCCAAATGGGGGTAACTAGTACCCTTCCTCCTGTCTCTTCCACCCAAAATCATTCTTGATATCACTGGGGAGCTATTATCTCCCAAATGGGGGTAACACCTACTACGACCTCCACATCTCATTTTAGTCTTTAATCCTTTCCAAAACCCTCATAATCACTACGCTCAAGTCAAGCATGCCCTGAGGCTTTTTAGTTAGGTTGTGGTTGAATCTTCTTTTAACCCGTTTCAATGACAGCTTTCTCTTAAGTATATGATTTTGAAGTGACAAATCAGAAGAAGAAAGTTGAAAAACCGCTGTAGTTGTTGTCGCAATTCATTCCAATATGATTTACGTAGTCATAAGAATTGCTGAGCAACTAAACATAAGTGGTGTTCCTGTCTGCTTGCACCATCAACATTACCCCAGTACCTCCAATGAGGTTACCGCCTATGCTGAGTACTGGGGCGGGGGGTTCAGGTGTATGCAGCCTTTACCCATGTGAAAACAGAGAGGCTATTCCATTTGACCCTTGATAGGAAGTGCAACGAGCATCGGCATGACAACTTCACAATTGATAAGAGTTGCAAATAGTTCGCTGAGCAATTTTTGGTTTAGACAATTATAATTCAAAAGTCTAACGCTCCTTCCTGGTTTCCTGCTAAAAACGGAAGCTATGAACTGAAAATCTAATTTCCGTGGATGGGAGAGGATTCAATTAGAGGTTCTTCTTTGTTCAAGATCTCTTCATGATGGTTATTCAGATCTTTAATCTACCTTCTTGAATTGTCGAACTCTTTGCGTGAAATTATGAAGATGCTTGACTCAATTGGTCTGCATTTAATGTTCAGTTCAGCGTCTGAGATTGTTTTTTTCTCTATTGAGGCTAACAAGATGAAAGCCGGCTGCTAAGAATGAGATCTGGTGGGGAATGCAGTGTCTTGCAGTAAGACTAGCACTAGGTTATCGGATGTACAACCTACTATAGGATTTGCCGATTTGGTTTAGCACCTGTCTTGGGCTTTGGTACTGGTCTGAGACTCATTTATTTAGCAGTAATGAGGTTTTCTTTTGGCTTTTCGTTGACTAGGTATTGCCTTTTATTGGCATTGTTACTAGCCACTTGCATGATGCTATTCTATCAATGGATAGTCCGCATTAAGTGGGACTCACAGAGCAGTTGGAATTTCAAAGATCTTCAACTAAAAGCACTTCTTACATGCCTGCTGCCACCTCCCCTCCCCCCAAAAAAAGAAAGGCAATTAAAAATTTTATTTCATAATTGGCATGTCCGTTGGTTCTCTTTTTCACTCTCCTTGATAAACTTATCAACTGTCATATCCTTATGCATCACTTCTTGATTATTGCTAGAAAGTATCAGTGAACTTTTGTCAAAAACTTTTGAACCTCAATTAAATTAGAAGGCTGGACAATTTCTGCATGTTTGTGGAGAATTTTGTGGATTTGTGGCATTGTCATTGTGATGGTTAGCTTTTGACTTCTAGCTGACATATATGCGACAACTTGGCATATTTGTGTTCAATTGCAGATTTTGGATTTGACTGATCATGTCTGGACAGAAAGCTTCTCTGATTATTTAGGAAGGTAACTGTGTATACATCTCCATGCTCTTTGGTTTTTTTCCCAGCTCTCTTATGTGGACTTAGTTTATTGAGTTCTGATAAATTGGGTGGCCTAATCCAAGTAGCTTATACATTTGCTGATATCTGATATCAACCAGGTGGATGCATCTTGATCCTTGTGAAGGAATATATGACAACCCATTGTTATATGAGAAAGGGTATGTCCACTTCACTTTCTAAATATTTTATCTTTTCCAATTTTCGATCTAAAGCTGGTGGGTTGTTCTAATCTTTGTTCGTTTAATCACTTATTTTATATGGTTCTTCCTACATTTAGCTGGAAGAAGAAACTGAATTATGTGATTGCTATTGCCAAAGATGGAGTATATGATGTCACCAAGCGTTACACAAGACAGTGGCATGAGGTAACTCAAAGTTGAACAATGTAATCTATGCTTGGTTGTTAACATTTTTCATGATGCTTGAATCTATTCACACTTCCATCCCCATCCTCCTAATGGCTTTCAGGTTCTAGCCCGCCGGAATATTACTACAGAGCCAATTTTGTCCTCAATTTTGGTGAATCTAACAAAACAATGTCGTAAAGATTTTAAACTAGAATTGATTTCTATGCTTCAAGAACGTGATAGAAATGAGGTAGAAGCTCTTGAAAGAACCCTTCACACCAAGGAAGATGCTGCAGTTTCACTGCCTGGAAGACTAAGTGGGGACAAGCAATGGCGCATCTCAAGGTCAGAATGTGGTTCTGGCGAGAATAACACTCTGAGCTCCTCATCTTGTCCTGTTCGATTGTGTGTGGATGAGCACGTGACAGAAATTCATGATGCAATAGGGGTGGTCCTTTCGCAATTTGTAGACAGTTCTCTTTCTGTCTCCGTGGGGATTGATGTCTTAAAGATCTTCAGAAAGATTCTGACAGAACTTAAGAAGTCTCCTTTTAAGGCTAGAAGAACAACAATCAAGTCTTTAGATGGTCTAGTGCCTCCTTTGCATCAACTGCTGCCTGCTTTTGACAAGCTACTGAATGCACTCCTCCTTAAATTTGAATTGGACTCAAAGGGTGACATGGTTGTGTATTTGGCTGGTCATCCTGTCAAGACTTCATTGGCTTTGCCTGTTGCATTCGATGCCTTGGATGATATGATCCAGAGCCTTGATAAGCTTGACAGCTTCAGTAAAGATTCACTCTGTTTGCCACTTCTTAGGCAGAACAGAATACATTCAGGTTCAGTCCTTGGATCTGGAGAAGGGCTTCCTTTTGGGATTGTGAGTTGTTTGATGACCTTTTTTTGCTTTTTCTTTGTTGTTCATGGTTAGTCAGTTTCGAAAATCTTCTTTAGCACTGAAACAAAGATAAAAAAAATTCCCAGGCCACATCAGCGTTTGATGGGACACGCTTGACGAAGTGGGAGGAACCAAATGGAGCAAAAGGTGCACTTTACTCTTGTTATCCGAAGAAAGACCAATATTATTCCAAGTTATCATGTCTTTTGAGTGGAATGTTACTGTTATTGTACCAAATACTTCCAAATTAAGAGATAAATTGTATCCTCTGAAGTTTGGCCTTACAGGTTGTTGGATTGCATATAAGTTGAAAGATGAGCAAATGTGTGAGCTTGGCGCGTATGAGCTAATGTCAGCTAATGATGCTCCAGAAAGAGATCCAATGGACTGGTATGATGAAAACATCTGGACTTCTTTTCCGTTTTTCTCTTCTTGAAATAGTGAAAAGTTTTGTAATGCACTGTTCCGTGAGTTTACACAAACCTGGGTAAGTGGTTGGAAACAGTAAAGAGATAATAATAATAATAATTATTATAAATAAATAATAAAGGCTGAACCAGAAACAACCACAAAACAGTAAACACTAGAATTGAAGAATACAAGCAGAAGATAGCAGATTAAGGTAGAGAAAACAAGTTGCTCAAGATCTTAACTGTTTTTAATGATCTGATGTCTCGTAGAAACTTAACAGTATTAAGAATTTTTGTCCACAGCCCGTTGCTTCTGTTGAAATCTTTTAGCAATTTTTTTAAACCAGGCCTCACAAACCACAGAACAAAGTAGCTTTATTGTATTTACATGAGGCCTTTCTGCCTTTTGCAATGTATGACAACTGTATGTATTCTGCGAGTTAGTACTCTTGATCCTTGGGCTGCCCTTAGTTAATCGCAAATTGCCTAAAGAAAGTTACCCTTAAAATTAATGTGTGCTCTATTCTCACCTTGACCATTACTGACCACATGAAGGATATCATTTGTCAATCTCCCAATACCTCTGTTAGAGGGCAGTGCCAGTGAAGTAATGGCTGCTTCTGTGCTTCAAGCATTGGCTTAACCTGTGATTGCTCCCCATTCCCTGCCTATTGAATGAAAGCTTCTCTCTGATAGCATCAGAAGCCATGTAAATACCTCTTGTCCTCTCAGTTCTGGCACCCTGACTACTACCAATATTCTAATCATTCATCCTTTCAAACCAATCAGTTTGAACTACATCTAGCAGCTTGAGTTTTACAGCCTCAGAATATCTTCTTCACTTACTGAGGTCTCAAAACCTTAAATTTGAGTCCATTGTTGTCATTAAACTGCGAGGGGCTTTTTGGCTGAGATAAAGGACATGGTGATTGCTTGCGTGAATTCACCTTGCATGGGTTCAGAGAGTAAAACTGAGGAAGCGCCAATATTTTTCCTTTTTGTTAGACTAATTGATTGTCAGCAGGAACTTCAGGTTGCCCACGGACTAGTACATTGTGTACTCCCTTTCCTGCCATTAAGCATGATGGGATTACTTTGAAACCTGATTTTTTTTATTATTATGTTTATGTTTTTCTAAATCTTTTTTTGCCAATGCTTATTCCCTTTCCAGGATTGTTGAAGGGAGTAGGGATGGGGGTTCCAGCTGGCATGTTATAGATAAACAAACTTCTCAAATATTTGATACACGTTTCCAGCGTAAACTATACAAGACTGAGTCATGGAGAACACAATCAAATGCCTTCAGGTATTTCAGGAGCATACTTATGTTTCGTGGACTTCTGTGCCTCAATCAGGCTGGTACTCAACTTTGAGTTTTGCAGGTTCACGTTTTTGGCAGTTCGAGATGCTGAATCAACTTCACGACTACAGATTGGTAGCATCGACCTGTATGCAAGGACCAACTAGCAGCACCAATGAATGTACTGTATAATATATGGAGCAGAAGCCTTACAATCTCTCTTTGCAGCAAGTGTTGGGGTATGAAAGTGTGATATTTAATCAGAGACATACATATTACAAATGTAGTGTGGAGGTGTTAGATGTTTCATCATTGGTGAAATGTTAATTTGGATCATTCTCTTGACAGTGTAATTGATTGACTTTCCATAACCTGAACCTAACGACACAACTATTCACTCCCCTGTAGTTTCAGCATAGGAAAACATCATGCCATTGATTTGTTGAGAATTAAGATGGCTACGGATTTACTTTATGACTCCCGCCTCCCATGGTGTAATATCAGACGATTCCTCCCTGGCCAACTGCATTCTTTTATAGTGGTTTTGATGGTGGCGGTAGTTTGCAGTGCCGGTTAATGAAAGGAGGGAGGGGATGAAAAAGTTTTGGAGATCAAAATGAAACAAAAATATTATAGGTTGTTGTAAACATCAATCAAACTATAACAAGAATGGTTTCGAATTATACTCCTAGCTCGATTGCTAATCCCACTCATACAAGGTTTTAAACCAATTAGAGGCTTGCAAAGCATTAAACACATTCCCCTAGCACTAACAAATGAAATAAATTTTACATGGGGTATGCCTGTAGCGTAAATTTTTGCACAGCTTATGTGAAAAATTATGTGGAGAGTTCATAGCTGCTAGAACCCTTAATTAACATAGCTGATAAGCTGAACAATGGATATTTTCTTGACGGGCTGACATACTGTATCACAGCATACCATTTGTGCCAAAATCTAGTTTAGATTACTCCATGCACCATTGGACTCAGAACCAAAACATGAATCCCTATTACAGGTTCTTGCAGCCAAAAATAAAGTTACAAAATCTACCAGTAGTAAACTGAAGCATTTCTTTTTCTTCTTTCTTTGTTAACGAAACTGCATAGATCTTAGTACAAAGTCTGTGAAGAAAGCAATATACTCTTTTCCATTGCATGGAAAAGAACACTACTATTGAGAGATTTTGACATGAACAGGACTGCGAAACAAAGCAAGGCAAAGATGTGGGTTTAGAAACGAGGATGTGCAGGACATCCTTGGTTCTATTTGAATTACAACTTGCAGGTAGACATTGCCATGTGCAAGTATAACCATATCCACAACTAGCTTAATCCAGTATGAGTAAACAGAAAAGGATTGGTAGGAGAAATTAGTTTCACATCAATTTTTCAGTATATCATAAATCTTGTCTCCATACTTCGTTTCACAGCAGATCAATGCTGGTCCTCGATCTTCTTCAAACCCTTCATGTCCGTTGTCTCCACCCTGCATTGTGAAAATGATTGATTCCCATATTTCAAATGGAGCGAATCTTGCAGAAAACAAGTAATGCCTTGTAGAAAAGAAAAGGTTGATGCATGCAATATCAAATTGTCAACAAACTGATATCAATGATGCTAAAAGAAATACCTACACTTCGGAGGACCTGAAAATGGAGCCTCTCTCTAGGATTACACAAATTCAGGACCCACATTGTATGTTCACAATTTTTTTGAAAGGATTTTTTTCAAACCCTAATTCGAGAATGATCACATTTTTTCTCTCTCTATCAAAACGATTGTCTGAAAAAGTTCATCAATTAGAGTCCAGTAACTCCATCACTTCGGAGGAAGAAACTGAGTTTCCCAGTGAGAAGGCTTCAAAGGCTCCTCAATCTCATGTCATCCATGAGAAGAGACATAATTACATTATTTCTCTAATTCCCATAAATGGAAATTATTTATTGATATATGGTTCTACAGATAACACTTGAGCAAACTTCTGAAAAAAGGAAGGTAAGTCAAATCCATCTGAGCTTCTCTAAGCGTAAAAGAGACTCTAAAGTCAATACACAAACAGGAGAAGTTTTACTGTGATAGAACTACACCAGACCGCGTTTTTGCAACCCATCTCAACCAAAATACATAAAACAAAACCCATAAAATAGATACTCCGTAGGACATATTTGAGGATCAATCGTATGAATATAAAAGCAAACCAGGAAACTGGAAACATAAGTCGGACAGCACAAACATTGTAAGAGATCATCTACAAGTAATGACCAACAATCAGAAAGGTGCAAGAAAAGATGGTTCGGAAGTGGAATGAGAAACTTACGTCGTCCCATACAAAGCAATCTTTTGCACCTTGGTCAGTTCCGAACCAGAGTGATTGTCCTCAATAAAAATGGTCAAGCTGATCCATAGACATTCACAAATGAGCACAAATTAGATGCAAGAAAAAAAAGAAAAGGAAAAAAAAAAGGAACTCAATAAAAAGAGCAGTAAACATACCTACGAACATTTTGGAATTTGACATACTTCAAAACTACTGGCTTTCCCTGCATTGCATGAAGTAATTTGGCAGCTATTAAGATGGTGTTGCTTAGGATTTAAATATGGAGATTGCAAAACAGTTACCTTGAGATTTTCAGGTGATAGCTCAGCTGTATCACTTGGAGGGAAGTCATTGACATTACTGCCACAATATGTTGCTACAGATCAGATAATGAAGACAGTAATATAGAGTTTTAAGTCCAGAGGAACATTGAGGTCATGAAGGTACCTAAATCCCATATGCTCTCTGTTTGAGTAAAGTTTCACAGTTTTAGGACCTGAAAATGAAGCCCCTTTAGGATTTGATAAATTACTAACTTCAGTAAGCAGAGTAGCTTCACACGTCGAATAATGCAAAAATTGTTCCGGATTTGTTTGAGAAACAACTTATAGCGAAACTTTTGTACTCTTAACAAAGTTAGTCGCACTCGCAATGATTAAGTAGCGAAAGGAATTTCGACAGGGCACCATCCAGAAACAATTAAGTATTTATATAGTGTCAAGCTATTCCAAATTTGCCTAAACAAATCATGTCACAAATGAGTAGATGACCTCAAACATATGTTCAGGATTCTTCCATGTAATTATGAGTAGAACACTAGAACCTCAACAGATTTGTTACATAAGAATTCATATTTCCCAACAAAATATCAAGAGAGTTCAGTTTTTAAAACCCTGAAGAAAAGACTCCCAAGAGATTTCTTCCTTACTTTCCCCACTTCCCATGAGAAGCTATCAAGCTGAATAAACTAAACAATGAAAGAACTTCCTGTAATGCTTGGTTGTGTACATTTTACTCCAAACTTAATAATTGTCCATTACTCCATTTCCAATGGAGCCAAAAGATTCACTATTATTTGGCTTTGAAATATAATGGAGTAAATCAAAATGGTCCCAAACGATCTACACTTCTTATTGTGAAGTAACTGATGGTCTCGCGCTAAAAGATCAAGGGTCAAAAGGAATTCCACTCTCTATCCAACCAAAAGTTCGTCGCACTACAAGACCTTCCCCATTAGTGTATAACTTCAACCACAAGTCCTACTGCCAAAAAGAGTAACTAGAAAAGCTATAGCAATCTGACTGATACTTAGGCTCCTACTCTCCATTAGTAATAAAGCAACAAACTTTGCTGTTCAAAATAGAAAGCCGAAGCAATTTCATAACTTTCAGAGACTCCTTCCACCCCCTCCCTCCACAAAAATAAGAAAGAAAAAGGAAAAGAAAAAAAATAAAAATAAGAGGCAAGAGGCAAGGCACACACCAGGATAGAACTTGGAAGAAGAAAAAGACTTGCCAAGCACCGGCATAGACAAGAAAGGCATGTTGCAAACTACCTCTACTAATTGCACCCAAAAAAAACTGCCTTTATGAATGCAGGCATGTGGCATAATCAGAACATAGACCATCAGTACCAAATATGGGCAATTATCAAAGTAGACACATTTAAAATTTACTTGTTAGCTGTAAACAAAAGAAATTCAGAAAAAAAAAATTAAGAATTCCATGTGAATATTCTCTTTATTTTGACATTAAGTGCTAACCATTGGCATGGATGGTAACCTAGAAACACACCAAAACCATCATCACTTAACCCCAACGCATGTACTTTGTTCTTCTCAAACCTTTTTTCATTTTGTTTTAGGTTGGGTAAGATAAGGGGTATCACAATAAATATACTCACCGTCATCCTCTGGTCCTTTGACAGCGATCGAATGCAGCTTTATGACTTGCAAAAATGGTATGTAGATCAAAAGTTGCTCATCGGCATCACTCTCCAGATTCAAACCATCATCTTCTCGGTAACCCTGGTACATTAAAAGCTAGCTTTACTAATCCACATTGTAACATTAGACAAGCCAAAGCAAACAAGTGGCCAGATTGATAACCCAACAATTTTCACATCAACAAGTAAATTCCCTCTCCACTAAAAAGAATATCACTTTTGGCTAGAATATAAGGGTGCCATGGACACTCCCAGCCTTGTACGCAGTTCCAATTTTTTTACCCAATTTTTTACCCCTAGTGGAAGAATAAAGCTTCTAACTTTCTCCAAAAAAAAATTGGGAAAATACCAACATTGCCCCAAATTGTCCTTGATGCTGCTTTTCAACCTATCCAACCAATCTAATTCTCAATTGCCACTTACCTGGAATATACTACATCATGGGCAAAAACCCAAAAGGGAACAGTTGTTTTTGGAAATTCTTTCTGGGAACCCAGTACTAATAAGCAATAGAGCACCCAAAAAAACAAGGTAAACAAAAAGAAACACTGATTGGGAAATTCAAGTTCATAACTTGTTTGAGCAATTCTACTATGAAAACAATAATATTGATTTGGGTTGATTTTAAATTGAAAGAATTAAAATTTAGAAAGGAACCTGCTTGAAGGCATTGACAATAGAGTGGTTGCTGTTTTGATTGAGACATTCCACCCCACTCCAATCTATGAACTCCAGCAAATCCACCTGCACACCACAAATTACATCAGAAACAACAACAAAAAATAGGGATTACTAGTCAAAAATAAGAGGAGATAAGTGGGATTGAGAGAGAAAGAGAGAGACTTGGCTTCTTTGAATTCCAGAGGCAGATTCGGCAGCCATGGCAGACGGCAGAGAGAGAGAGAAAGAGAGGAGAGAGATTCCTAGGTAGCTTGGAGTCGAGTTTGGGGGGCGGGGGAAAAACAATGGTGAAAGAATTGCACTGCAAGACTATTAAAAAGAAAAAGCAATATTGTTTTCCTAGTAATTAAACGATGACGTTTAGGGTGTTAGGAATCTTTTTCTTTCTTTTTTATTGACTGAAAATCTTTTTCTTTTTTAGGCTTAAAAGCCGAATCAATTCAAAGTTGGAAACACAATTGAAACTGGAATACAAACCCTTTTTTTTTTTTTTTAAGGTAAGAAGAGAAAGAAAAGGTAGGAGGGTCTTCTCTCAAGATGAATTTCTAACCTTTCTTACACTTCAGAAGGAGAGCTAGTCGTGTTGGATGTAGAAATGATTTTTATTGGGGGCTAGGGACAATAGTTGGTGAACAAAACACTATCAACTGGGGAAAATCACCAGCATTTTGATAATTATCCCTAAATTCCCAAAACTTGGTTGGGAGCGTCTACCTTGACCCGAAAGGGTTGCATCCACCCCTTAGAGCTAGTCAAAAACCCTTTATTTCATCTTGTCCAAACCTTGTCATTCAATTGGCAGCTCTATTACCTTCACGAAATACATGCTCAACAATTACAAATAAACCTAGTAAACGGGTCGGGTCGAGTCGGGTTTAGATCGGGTCATTATCGAGTCGGGTCACTATCAGGTCGGTCATTTCGGGTCTTAAGCGGGTCGGGTTAGACAACTCTTGTCTCCCAAACTCAGGCCGGGTCATTTCGAGTTCGGGTTATTAGCAGGTCAAACCTTTTCTATCGGGTCTTAAGCAGGTGAGGTCGAGTCAGATTTTACCAGCTCTAATTATAATGGATAAATATTCCCGCCAATACATGAATAACCGCAAGATTATTATTATCTTTCTACTTCAACTTTGTCCTCAAGATGATAAATAAATAAAAACAATCATTCATTTCTCATGTTAAAAGTATATGTTCTGATTATATGATAAAAAGTAAATTCATTTCTCATGTTAAAACAATCATTCATTAATTTACTTTTTATCTTCAAATAAAGCTAGTTTTCAAATTATCCTAAAGTATTAAACTCATACACCGATTTCGAAAGTAACTATATTTGGAAAGAAGGAAATTATAATTTATTTGTTGGTAATAGTCATGTATAAACATACATGTCGTGTCTACCTAGGCCGACTTATCCACGGTGTTAAGTTTAGTTAGGTTTGATCATTGTGCCAAATTAGGCTTGATTCAATGAGTTGTGAACAACTCAGCTAGTTTAGGTTGATTCGAGTCAATTCGTGTAATTTTATACGGAGTATTTTGTTTTTGCGATTTTGAAAATTATTTTCTTTTGTTTATTTTTGCAAGTATTCAAATTGTTTTTTTTTTTTTTTGTGTGTGAACTTTAGGCATATTTGGTTTTTTTGTCAAATTATATTGTGTTTTATTTATTTATTTATTTTATAATTAACAAAAAAAACTTTTCAAAATAACAAGTAGTGAATTGGAACAAATTCATATGAATTATATCAACTCATTATCAAGTCAACCTGAGCCAAACTACCAAACTGATTAATAAGGCCAGCCAAACAAATTTGCCCCACCAATTGGATTGAAATAGGTTAAATTACCCATTTGGGTGAAATAATAAAATAAAGAAAGTGATAAATTATTATCCCAAACGAGTCAGCTCACTAAATCAACTCAAGCTGGCAGGACAAATAAACAATCCCAAACTTGGTTAGACGAGTGATATCGGATGAACCAAAAAGCTCATCTTCCATCAGCTCAGCTCAACCCACAACCTGTATACTAACCTAAACCAAAGTGATGAACGAGTTGAGCTAGACAAATTCAAGAAGGCTATGGGCCATGTCGTGGCTTCATCCTTCATCCATGGAGTTCTAGAATGCACAACCCATCTAGTAGGTTCATGCAGTATGTCTTGTGTGGACTTAGTCCACCATGGACCAAGTAATTTTGAGGGGTGGCTCCAGGTGAAGTAAGGGTGGCTTCAGGTAATGAGGTAAAGTAGGGGGTGACTCCAGGTGAATTAATTTTGAGTAATTTTGAGGGGTGACTCCGGGTAAAGTAGGGGGTGACTCCAGGTGAAGTAGGGGTGATGCCAAATATAAATTTGCGGGGTGACTCTAGGTGAAGTAGGTGTGGCTCCACTTTTAGATGGAGGTGGCTTCAGGTAAAGTAGGAAGTGGCTCCAAGTATTGGTCTATAATGGACTAAGTCCACACAAGTTTTTGTAAGGTTCATGTGGTGCCGCCTCATCCATAAAGACGACCAAGTCACAGTCTCCATATCGACCTGAACCGACCCATAATCATCTCTAAAATTAACCGATATAGGTTAAATGAGATGACCAATCTGATTCGACCCGCCCATTTGTCCCATCCATAAAACTATGAAAGTATAGTTTTTTTTTTTTGCTTGTCAAACTATGAAAGTATAGTTGGTGAGTAATGAGAATGCCCAAGTGAACAGGCCACCCACCCACCCAGAAAATAAACGACAGAAAAGCACAAAAAACAATCCATCTTCCCTTCCACTTCCAGTAGTCCCACTTCACTTCATACATAAACATGATCGATTCACAATCATCAGCCATCAACCAAACCAGATAAACAAACCAGAGCAACACAAACCCCCAAAGCCCCCCCCCCCTCTCTCTCTCTCTCCTATGGCTTCCACTTTCTCTCTCCTCCCCTCTACCTCTTCCACCACAACCACCTTCCTTCGCACCACCACCACAACAACCAAATTCCTCCATTACCGCAAACCCCTCACAATAAAATCTCTCTCAACAGCAACACCAACAGAACCCTTAACACAAGATGACCTAAAAAAGCTAGCAGCAATAAAAGCAGTCTCATCAGTAAAATCCAACATGATCCTAGGTCTAGGAACAGGTTCAACAGCCGCATTTGCCGTCGCACGTATCGGCGAACTCTTATCAACAGGACAAATCTCAAACATCATTGGAATACCCACATCGAAACGGACCGCCGAGCAAGCGGCGTCACTCGGTATCCCACTCTCTGTCCTCGATGATCATCCCCATATCGACCTTGCCATAGATGGTGCTGATGAAGTTGACCCCAATTTGGATCTTGTTAAGGGTCGTGGTGGGGCTTTATTGCGAGAGAAAATGGTTGAGGCTGCTAGTGATAGGTTTATTGTTGTTGTTGATGATAGTAAATTGGTTGATGGGTTGGGTGGTAGTGGGTTGGCTATGCCTGTTGAGGTTGTTCAGTTTTGTTGGAAATACAATCTCCAAAGGTTGCAGGTAATATGCTCTCCAAATTATTAGTACTGTTTGTTTTTATTACAAAATGTCATCTTTCTTTATATAATTTAGTTGTTGATGAGAATGTGATGGGTTTTGATGTAGTTGGATGAGTTTATTCTTGAAAAGCAATTGGGGGTTGTAGGTAGGATATGTTTGAATGGTGTCATCTGTTGGAAATGTAGTTAGTAATATGTAGTTCCAGATTACTGTT
The DNA here is from genome assembly GCA_038025085.1 of Tetragonia tetragonoides. Classification (NCBI taxonomy): domain Eukaryota; kingdom Viridiplantae; phylum Streptophyta; class Magnoliopsida; order Caryophyllales; family Aizoaceae; genus Tetragonia; species Tetragonia tetragonoides. The sequence continues at coordinate 10,338,042 of CM076143.1, forward strand.
ATTCATTATTATTACTGTTTGTTTTGATTCTAAATGTCATCTTTCTTCAGATAATATAGTTAATGATGAAAATGTGATATGATTTGATGTAGTTGGATAAGTTCATAGGAACTTTGGGGAGGTTGCAGGTGAAATTTTTGGTGGTGATTTTGAGTATTAATGTGATCTTTGATGTAGTTGGATAAGTTTACTTTAATTTGGTGCAGTAGATTGAAGTTGTTGTGTGACACAGCTTTGAGTAATAGTGCCATCTTTTGAACTTTATATGCGCAATGATAATGTGATGGATTTCGATATATTTTGATAAGTTTATTTAATTGGGAAAGGAAATTCAATTTTGGGAGTGGGGGGTGGGCTTGCACTATGTATGTTTCTCTTGTATTTAGGGACTAGATTTTCTGTTGTTATTCATGGTTTGACATAAGTTGGGTCAATAATGCCATCTGTGGGAAAGTATAGTCAACAAATATATGATGAATTTTGAAATAGTTGGATGAGTTTCCTTGTATTGGAATTTATTATTATTATTTTTTTTTGTGATCTTGGGAGCTTGAGGAGGTCATTGATATGGGTACATGTGTGTTTTCCTGGCTTGCAGGAGATTTTTAAGGAGCTGGATTGTGATGCAAAGCTGAGATTAGAAGCAGATGGGAAGCCCTATGTGACTGATAACTCAAACTACATTGTGGATTTGTACTTCAAGACACCGATTAAGGATGGTGAGGGTGCTGGCAAGGCGATTTCAGCCCTGGAAGGGGTGGTGGAGCATGGATTGTTTCTCGGTATGGCTACTGAGGTCATCATTGCTGGGAAAACTGGAGTGAGCGTCAAGACCAAGTGATTTCCGGTGATTGCTCCTTTTATGGATTTCACCATTCCGGGTATGGAATAATCTTCCCTCCACATTCCAATGGTAGTACCTGTTTCTCATTCTCCCCCCCCCCCCCCCCCCGAAATTGTGACTTTCACTTCCTGTAATTTTTGGATGAGTGATTGGCTACCTGTTTAAATTTTTGCATCTTTCTTGTAATCTGATTATTCTTGGGATGTTGATGTTGATCCTATATGAAATGTAGATGATAATTGAAGTTGAGAATTGGAGATAGCTTATGTAAATTACACTTCAGTGGAATAAAATTTCATTCTTGAGATGTTGATCCTGTTACTACGCATGTTCTTTATAAATTTTCTAGTATTGGATGCGGGAGCTTTGACATGTACTGGATAGGTAGGCGGTAAACCACAAAGAAAAGGGTTGCCATCACTAGCAATATCCAGATCTTGAAAAATTAGCCACCAGAGCTACTTGTAAGATTCTGGGATTAAGATCAAACATTATCCTCTGCCCTTAAAAGAAATTGTTCAAATGTCTATTCCTTTCTAGGCCTTTAAGCTTGTCTTCTTTCAGAAAAATCAGTTGTCACGGCTTGCAACGATCAATGCCTTCGTATGATGCTAACAGAAACACTGAATTACAGGACTCAGTCCTATCTTGGTTGGGGATGGGGTTCTACAGCAGAATTCATAAATTTTGATCAATTGGTTATGGAAACTTATTAGATGCACTTCATGTTCTAGATATATTCTCTTTGGAGCTGGGCTGTATCTGCTTTTCTATTCACTATATAGTGTTCTCTTATGAGCAATTGCACTAGAATCTTGTACCTTTAACAATATATTATCCTAATGAATTGATAAGACAGGTGGAATTCTGCAAATAATGCCAATTGATAAAAGCAACAGTATAATAACAAGATATTCCACCTCAATAAAATAAAATGTAATATAATAACAATATATTCTCATCTCCTATATGAGGCCTGAGGGACAAGGAATTGAAATCATCATCAAAGATCACATAATGAGTCTTATTGTACACACAAATACACACGCACGCACACACAAATACAGAAAAAGGAAAAAAGAATGGTCGTGGCTGAGAAACATCATGGCCATGAAATGGCAGCCAAGGCCATCATTCCCCAAATTATCCAGTTGAGCTTCCATGACAGCATCATCGATGTGGCTGAAACAAGAAGCAGAAAAAAGAGGCAGGAAAGAGCATTAGTGCAGCTTATTAGGATTTTGTTCTCTGAACAGTTTAACCAAGGAAAAGGTTTATAGAGTCATGTTAATCTAGAAAACCCACGTAAGATCAAATATGGCAACCTAGAAAGGGAGAGGGGCAAGAGAGGAATTTTTTGTGACGTTTGGCCAATTGTCAACTCACCATAGTTCCCACTGGTTGGCCCTGAAGCTGGACTTAAATCACCGGCTGTAACTGATGCCTTTGATCCTCTGACTCCTAGCTTAGCGCAGTCAGCCCCGACAGCACCTACAAAACCAGTTATCAAAACTTCAAATTTGAGGTTTTTGCCCTCTATTTTGTGATAGTTGCATTATTTTCTCATAGAGCTTGTATTTAGCTCTGTTTCTTACAGTCGCTGTAGCATGGGAAGTGTGATATGTTGAGGAGATTAAAGGCCCCTGATTGACATTCGCATGTGTGCGTACGATTGTTTGATGATTGTGTGCATGTCCCTTCGCCACAATCAACCCAATAGCAAGCTAGAACATCAAAATTCCACTTCAGAAACAATCCAACGAATAATACTGTCATCAAACAAATAAAGTGGTACTGGTAATACAATCATGGGATAAGGTTACACTTACGGTTAAAGGTAGAAACATCGCGTGGGCTGGTTGGTATGGGTGGCAGCGGAGGAGGAGCTGGCATGCAGGAGTAGTTTATAGAACCTGGAACATAATATGTTAACTTTTATTGTAATAAAGACACAGAAAATGCTATTCAAGTTTTACCATTGGGTTGATTACAGATCATGTTGTCAAAGTGGTTCAAACCTTTCTTCATTCATGTTCAGTCACTGTAATTTTGCATAATTTTTATTATTGTGATTGTATTACGACCAAGTATTGCAGCTCTTTTCCTGTTTAAGTTGTTGTAGTTGATTTCCCTGCTACATCCATTAGACTAGTGCACAGCAGAAGTTTTGTTGAGGAACTGTGTGCTGATGAATCCCAATACAGCTTACTGTTTTTAATGGTTGTTTTGTATGCCAATTAGTGGGAATGTTTTCCTTTTGAATCTGCTTCAATTTTACATTGATACAAAATGGACCTTAAGTTATACCTTTGTTTGTACCTTGCTTCTCTCGAGGAGAAGTGTTTTGTCAGTGAGGTTCACTATCTACTAACCCCCCACAGGCCTAGGATTCAAGGACTATCATCTATAAGCGTTTTTAGGCTAAGGGAAAACCAGACTTACAGTTTGGTATTATGCATGGTAGAAACTGCAGATATTGCTCCTCACTGTCAGGCAGATGGGTGCGTCTCCAACCAGCATCACATTCACATGTAAAACCATGTGGCATGTAGTCTGGTTTCGATTGGCATGTTCCTTTTCCGCATGTTACCTCCTTGCATATTTCTGTTACCATCAGAAACATATCATTAAACATGAGAACCATATTCATGTCAGTGTAAAGTTGTGAACGAGAACAGCTAGCTCTCAAGAAAGTTGGAGCCATTGCTTACCTGTATCTCCGAACGCAGTTAAGGGGAGCAAAACTAGAAATAGAGCTGCAGATACTATGCAGTGTGAATTAGCCATAGTTGTTTCTCTTTTGCCTCTTAGATGAGAGAGTTGTAGCAGCTGAGTTTCGGGTTTTGTTCTTGGAGTTACAGGTTTAAATAGGACAGAAAGGACGTTAAAACACCTTCAAATTTCAAGGGGCAGGTTTGGTCTTGAGAAGTTTCTTCTTCTGTGGCTGCATGTCGCGTTTTCTATGGTTCATGTATACTCTATCTCAGTATCTCTCCCTTTCTTCTTTGCTTCTGTGTTTGATTAATTGTATTGTAAGGCTACTTGTGTTTCTAGTAGATTGAAAATTTCAAATGTAATCAACTTGTTTATTCTAATATATGACCCTTCTGTTTGCATGCAACCTTCGTTTTCAAAAGACTTCTGTAAATTGTTGAAAAACATTCTTGTGAAATGGACTTAATAATTCTTGTTATTCTAACAACTGCGTAATCAACTACTGCTACGTACTTGTTTGAAATCAAAAGTCAGAGTTATGTAATGGGAAATCTAGAAATGCTATTCGTAAATCGTAAAGGTAGCTCAGTTGGTAAGTTCTTTGAGATCTGTTCGAGACCCCTCGGAAGATTTTCCTGATCGTTAACTTTAGGGTCTATAGGATAAGTCAAGTAAAACTTGGACACCCATGTTATCTAAATAAATAAATTATAAAAAGAGTCTAAGAGACTTTACTTAGCTTTCCCTACCCTCCCATTAGAGAAAATTAAAGAATTAAAATAAAAATAAAAAATAAAAAAAAAAATTGGGGTAGGTGAAAATAACTGAGGGAATATTCAAAGGTTTACGTAACTCAGGTTCCTTTGCTAGATATAGTTTTTCCACTTTTTTTAATTGATTGATCATTCAAGGGGTGAAAATTTGTGATCGACACAATTTCTTGTTTGACCCGAACTAAGCCACGTCAAACATCCATTATGTCAGATCTTGTACCACAAAGAAAAACCATCTTATAGTTTCTTACTTTGAGCTTCTTACGAGTCACATTTCACAAGGCAATATATAAGGGCAAGTTAGTATGTTAGATGTATGTAGTATTACCCAAGTTTCTCTATAATTAAAACCCTTGATTTGAAACCCAATGTTTGTTTGCAACTGCAAAGAAAATGAGTAGATGTTGACAATGACAACTATTGAGTGAATCCTGGCGGCTGCGTTGCATATCTTGCGAATGACCCCTTTATGAGTGCTCAGACCAAGATTTATGGGGGCGTCTAGAGGGAGCGTAATCCCTTTTTTTGATTGAGCGATTGTGAGTCCATTATAATCTGAAGTTTAAAATTTGTCAACAGAAAACACAAGGAAGAATCTTTAAACATGTATACTGTTGAACTTGGATTTTCAAATTCTATAACAAAAAATTGCCAGAAATCTCGTCGGAGTTCAATAAACTATACTCATTGGAAAGGTGACAACCGCTTTTCCAGCGAAATTAAATATTATACACATGTATCATGTATGTATTATGTGGTATATGATATCATATTTCTAACTTTCAACGTGCCCAGGGTCCTCAGTTGAGATGCGTGAAATATTCAACTAAAGAGATATTAAACGAACATTTGGAGTTTGTCGGACCAAAAATATATATATTTAGAAAGAGACTTATGCCGGCTTAGAGGGGAGGAATTATTGTGTAGTCCAGGAGCACTGCTCCCTCCTCTCACAAAATAGAAAATTATCAATTTGAATTTAGAGTGGGCTCCACTTATTTTGTGAAAAGGGGGAACAGTGCTCCTGGACTATGCAAAAATTTCTCCTTAGAGAGGCTTCGTCGGCCAACGAAGGATTTTCCCCAAATATCCGCGCTTCGCTTTGAGTAAAGAGATTCTCTAATCAGAAAATGGATCTCAGAATTATCTGACCAAAGAATATCAGATGAAAGAATATATATTTAAAATGAACTATCACTCTATCAGATCAAACATTTGAAGTAGTCTAATTTTGTAAGCAAATTATCAGACCAAAGAATATATATTTAATTAAAAAAAAAAATTATCACGTTCGTCACAATGATGGTTACAAAGGTACATCCAGCATTTACCTGGAAAAAAAGGGAAAAAAAATAAGAAAGAAAAGGGAGGAAAAAGGTTAACTTGGATCCATAACCGGCCATCCTTGGGCAAATACTGGGTGAATGCTAAAAAATGTGGATATTATTATTAACAGATAACTGTCAACCAACAGCAACAGCCGCCAAACCCGTCACTGAAGAAATGATAAACGTGTTGTCAAACTGCACAAACCGTATCTAATTTTCCGGCTTATCTGAATTCACTTTGAAGCTTTTGGACAACCAAATAGCAGTTTCCCTTGGAGAAACCTTCTCCAGTCCAAATGGCTTCAGCAACACCCCAAGTTCATCAAACCGCGCTTGTTGCAACAACTTTGCACTGAACTCGAGCAACCCTTCCAAAGCTTCAGCTCGCTGCTGATAGGAGGAAGTATCAAACTGACGGCGCCTCATATCAGACGAGCCCTGGCTTGAAGCACCGGCAGTGGCATTTTGATCTGAGGTATTATAGTTATCCTCTCCTTCTGCTTGCACCTTGATGTCACGAACACACTGCCACATATCATTGAGGTCTTTCTTGGCAGTCCCTCTATCATAAAATTGTACCGAGAATTTATCTTTAGTGATGGAGCAGTCAGGGTATCTTGGGGAGGACGACGAGTCATGTCTAGAGGACCATGAACTTCTCTGGATGGGGAAGAAGGGCTCGTCATAGGAGGCTAGTGGGAATTCTGCTATCCTGTCAATTCGAGGTGTATAGACAGATATATCTGGAGACTTGATCTTCTTTAGGATGTCCACAGTTGGCCTGCAAGGAGATTCCTGAATCACAGCTCTAGCTGCTGATGGCATAGATGCTCTACGAGTACGATTTGCAGAGACAGATCGTTTTACGGGAGCACTTGAAGGAAGCTGCAGATATTAAAGTAAAAGAAATAATCTATAAAGTCTTTAGGCTGAAATAATGGGGTAGGAAAATTGAAACAAATATGGGGAAGCTATTCTATCCTGTACACTAAACTTGAATGCTGAATGCTGAATGCTGAATGCTGAATGCTGAATATGCACAAATCACAATGCAAAGTACTGTTGCCAAACAACTCCGGTATTGCAAAAATTATATTTGAACTCTAATTTATTCAAATTAAATAAAGATATACTTCTAACACTTCTCGTCCCCTAAATCTATATATCCTATTGTCCTCCCATTGCAGAATTTCTATATATCATTTCTCTATTCTCAGAAATCTAGAGATGTTATTAGGTGTGTGTATAAAATCTTACCGACTCTCGATTCCTTGAAACCTCTGTTCGTCTTTTAGGGGTGCCAAATGTTTTAGCTCGAGTCAATTTAGGATTCCTTGCGACACTCGAAACTTTTGAAGCTACAGGCTTGGCAGCAGCAGTCCTCTCATAGAGATTTTCATTCTTTAATTTTGCTAACCTCCGCTCCAGATTCGCAAGGGTGGGGTTTAATCTATCATCAGTGTAAAACGAATCAAGCTCAACACCAGATATACTAGGATCTAAAGTCCTTTCATCCTCTGCTTCTGGTAGTGTAGCTTTATCTATGCAGTTAGAATCAGTTTCATCCCAATTATCAGGTATTCCATCACATCTGGGATTACTAGTTTCGAGATGAATCTTCTCAACATAGGGTTGAAGGTGAGGGTGCCTCAGCAACTCAGCAGCCTGCCAAAAGAAAGAGAATTGACAATAAATCCAAGCAATGATATGATCAATTCATAAGAGAATTAATTTTCAACATTTAAAAAGAAAACTACTAGAAGTGCAGCTGTGCAGAATATTTTTAGCTGTCCCCTAGGAAGCACAGATACCCAGTATAGCTGATGTGTCCTGTGTTCAACAGGTGAACACAACACCAACACGTGCACCTATTAGGCTTTTCACCTCTACAATGGCACTTCCCCACGTTTGTGTCAGTGTCAGTGTCAATGTCTGCGTCTGTGTCCGTCCAACCTAGCCTGATCCTATTCTAGTACAACTTTTGCTTATGCCATAAGGCCATACTATATCATCAACTCAGCCCCATATTGCCAAGGCAATAAACACTCCTTCCAAGTCAATAAACATTCCTTCCAAGGTAAATACTTCTCTACTTGAGTCATTTGCCTTGGAAGAAGTGATTATTGTCTTGGCAAAATCATTGCCCCATCATATGTTATCTTTAATATTGAAGTTTTAAACAGGTCACAAACAATCTCCACTTAGTCCAGTTGCAGCTGGGGGAGGTTATGGTAAAGAATTCATACGTTTGGCAAGTATCTGCTCCTAATACAGGTAACGGACGTCTTCTGAATGTATATTGGGTCACTGATAGTTTGCTAAGCCACCACAAGGAAACAGATGCAGTGCCTAGTTGGTATTACAAAAGGCACCGCAAAATGTCCAGTTTTTCTGAAGTGAAAGCAGCAAGTTTATAAGTTTTGCATTGACATCAATGGAAAATCTAAAAAAATATTTGCACTTACACTGGGCCTAAGTTCTGGATTCTTTCTCAGCATGCTTTTAACTAGACCCCGACTGCATAAGAAATTGGCAAAGATAGTTAAATAAGTTATCTGATCTACCATATGTTTGCACAAGGAGAAGTACAACCTCACATTCAATGAACAGGCTTCACAACCATGCAAAAAATGATATGATTAGTCGAGCTCACACAACAAAATCTGGACTCATGACATTCACATGCTTTTCAGTAAAATACAAGCTCATAACTGAAGCTTATGATAGTATTAGTCGAATGTAGTTCACGTAGATCTACCTCCTGTTGACTGATCTTATTCTGTCCCTTAAGAGATATACAGGGCTCAATTTACTTTTGCATAGTCAACTTTTTGTGGTCAAAGGGCCAAAAGAGGGAAAAAGACTCCATAAATTGCTTGCAACTTGACATTCTTAGAGCCCCAAAACATCTGTAACCATGATAAATATGTAGAGGCTTACAATGCACCGGAATATCTGGCTGGGAGAGGTGCTACGGTTGATTTGCTAATTTTAGTGATCAGTGCTTGCATGTCCTGTTCCAGTAGAAGACGCCAAACATATTAGTAAGAATAGAATGCTATATTCAATTGTGAAGCCATTTGTGTATATATAAATAGAAGAGATACAAGACGTGGCAGGTAATTTATTGATAGAGAGCATCTGCAATACTAGTGATTGACGAATACCTAGATACTTCTGGAACTGGTTGTCAAGTAGATTCAACAGTAACAAGCACTTCTAACTTAATGAAAAACTATCCAATTAAGAAGCTTGAAGAATTTACAAGACAACTTATTATAGAACCTATTACTACTATTTTTGTTTTGAGATTGCTGAGGAGGGGAGAGGCCAGGTGAAGTCTTGTACCTACAGATGTTATTTTCTCTGGCAAGAAATTTTCAGGTATTTACAAGTGTCAAAATAGAGCATCTGGTTTTATGTCACCATTATTTTAATCAACCAAAGACATTGGTGTTTCCTTTTGGCATATTCACTTCCCAGCTGGAGAAACAATTAAAAACCCATTATATACGTCTCAAGCAATTGGTCCGACGTAATCTGTCTGATGGACCACACTCAATAGACAGACAAGATCTTAAAACCTGTTATCTACGACCTTTGACTTTTCTGGTTAAAATTGCCTTTCAGATTTTTTTTTTCCCAACTAATCACCACCTTTAAGCCACAAAAATGACCTAATTTAACTCTCAATCGATCATCATTTGACTATAGATTGACCACCAATTCACCTTGATTGACAAAATGTTAAAAGAAAAGAAAAAAATACAAAAGTTGTTACTTTGCAAAATGACCTCACTAAAGGTGGTTTCTGACAACTCCCAAAAAAGAATTTCAGAAATCACTGCAACTTTATCTCTTCGTTCTCAAATCATGATAGAATAGAACACCCAAATGGTAGGTGATTCCGAAGATATCAACATAATTCATCCAAAGATTATGAATTCCACGGATAAAAAACTTTGACTAGAATTCTAGACTCAGTAGGCACTATTTGCACTTCTTTAGGCTAAGACAATCTCTCTGCTTTGACAGCCTGACAGGGGCAAGGATGCATACAACTACCCCCCCCCCACCCTGCCTGGGCAAGAGCCTCTTCGGAGGCACTGAGGCAATGTCAACGTCGGAAGTACATCACTTGCAGTTGAGCAATGCTACATTGTGTGGATCTTAACATATGCGCCATTCAGACCAATTTCATCCTGACAGTCATTTGGTATGGAGTGTTAAGAGCTCATAGATGCTATAACTAACATATCAAACTAGAAGAGAAACTGGCTATATGACTCAAGATTAGTCTAACGTTTTGGTCCTCATAGGCCTTCTCATGTCATCGTTTTACTAAGCTTTACACTGGCATGTGTGCTTATGGTGAGAACATTAACTTTGAATATATTTGTCATTATTTCAATTCTAACGAGAGAATGTACTGCGATGATTGACAAGTTTGATTTAGTTTGTCCACAAATATGATGAGATTTCTGATGTAATCCATTGGGCAAGATTCACACACAGAGCAACAAGTTAAGATAACACATCTTCAAATAAATATCCTCAGAAACTCACATGATAACACTTACTGCCAGAAAAGAAACAAAAGAAAAGAGAACTAATAGAGAAAAACAGAAGAGACACGCCTTAATGGTTAGTGATAGAACCAAGCTAATTAATAACCCATTGGCAAAAGAAACGTTTACCAATTACCATCTAAAGCGAGGAAGGGAACTTACAAATGCTTTAAATGCAGGCTTGAGAGAAGCCATTTCATATATACAGCAACCTGATACAGTTTATAGAGATGGAATAGCTGTAAGCCATGTAGGACAACTAACATAGATGTCTTAATTGATAAAGATGGGTCAAAAGATTAAAGGACAAACCCAATGACCAAATATCAGATTTGGATCCATATGGTATGTCCGCAAGAAGCTCAGGACACATATAACTGGGGGTGCCGACAACCTGAGTAGTGTTTCAAGCAATAAGTATTCCCCCACAACTACGAAAAAAAATATCGAATATTTGATATTAATGAACCACAACTCACAGAGGATGCAAGATCATCCGAAGTCAACAATTTAGCCAGTCCAAAATCACCTGTATGAAACAATTGTCACCCATTATCAAAAGAAAGAGGGGGTGGGGGAAGAGAGAGAAGGGAAGACATAAAGATCATCTTACCAAGACGTATATTTCGATCATTCATCAAGAATATATTTGAACACTGAAGCAATCATAGAACAAAATGTTTATGGCAGAAACCTTCAGAGGAATCAAGAAGGGAAAAGCCGAGTCTGGCTGCAGCCTGCAGGATTTATGTAACTGACCTTCACATCACGATGAAGAATATGATTCTTGTGCAAGTAGTCAAGAGCCATCAGCAATTCCACAAGCCATTTGCAGAGTTTCTACAGACAGAAAAACAATTAACTTTGGTGCCAACTGCAAATGTTCTAGCAGCAACCACGGCATGTAGTTTGCTGCATAAGATAAAGTGGAGATAGAAACCTCTTCTGGGAAATGAACGCCATTTGCTCGCTTTATGGCTTCTGCCCTATAAAACACAAGTTGACAGTAGATGTCAAAACAAATTGACATGAAGAGAATACTCTTAAATAGTTGATTTGCATACAAGAAGACTTACATGTCACCTGCTTCACAGTAGCCGATGATTATGCATACATAGCAACCCTGATAATAATCCATCAGTATTATCAACTTCAGCATAGTAGGGGTAGCTTTTAGGTCATTCTTTCCAGTGTAATAAGAGTTCGTACAAGTAATATTAAAACTTCTAGATGGATTGGCCAAAGACCGATCAGGAAAAGAAGATAGGAACAGGGCAAAGACACTAGTCTTAAAAATGCCTGTACTCCTTTTAAGCTCAAGACCATGAACAGCGACACAACACGGGAAAAAATGAAGAAAATTTTGATACTGTTGCAAATCTTCCTGAACGACAGTGAAGATGACCTATGTTTTAGCATCACTTTCTTCAGAGGTAACGAGCACTCAGTTTACTAATGATAAAGTCTTGAAGGATACATCTGACCAGTGAGGAGCTTACTCAGGAACCTGACGTAGGCAAGTTCCACATAAGAATTTTTGTATATATAAAAAGAATAATGACAAACTAGACTACATGAGGCTAGGATCATATTTTTGCTTTTACAAAACGAAAATAACAAACCAGCTGACACGTTTCACTGCTCCTTTAACCATCAAGCACATCAGCAGACAATCAAATGAACTTCTTAAAAGAGTGCCTTAGCCTAACTGATATGAGCCACAGCATCCAGTGGCAAACTATTTCCTGTGAGACTGACTACAGTGTAAAGGTTCCACAATTTCAGATTCTCACTTGAACTACTATGTTTTTGTCTTTCTGAATTTTCACTGTAGCTAGAGATCTGCAGATCAGATAAGGAAAAACTATCTTTCCAAGCAGTCCACATTGCTTCAAATGGGTGCTGCATGCACACAGACATTGCAACACTCGTTTCCTTTTTTCACTTCTACCCTGGACACTTAGCAAACACTCATGCCAGAAGGGACTAGTAGCACAAGCTTAGAGGAAACAATACAGAGCCTGTCGGTCTGCTTTCTTGGAATAACTATATAAATCCTTATAAGGAAAAAATCATGTGAAACGTAAGGCCGTCAAATATCTCCTTTGAACTTTCTGATGTTCAACAACATACTAGCTAAGGTTCCCAATCTAGCCGTCGGGTAACATAGTGTAAGCTACCTAAACATTATGTTAACCACGGGAGACAATGCGAATTGGGCAAACAAGTAGCACTTACCCGATTTAGAAACACTTTTCAATCCTATCATAACAATATGCATGATTCTGAAGGAATTTCAAAACCTAGTTTTCGAAATAGTGAAGCGTGGCGAAACTGCTTTTTTTTAGTATATGTGTCACGAGATTAAAAATGATTCACTGTCAAACAGACGAGCTCCAGAGGGTTGTACAGCCTAGGAATTGTATAGCACCACTAATATAGAGAATATGAGACTACATACGTGTTCATCCAAGGATAAACGTAAGAAACACAATTGCTCAGGAATAGTATAAACTATAAATCAGAGGTGCAGATGAAACTTCAAGAACTCAAATTGAAAATGTCAAAAATAAATAAATAAAAATAGAGGAGATTGACATCACCAGAACGAAGCAAATAGAACTCTCATGAAAACAGTGGATTTATCAATGGTTTAAAAATGAAAATAAACATCATTCATAACACCCAAGAACAGGTTAACTTTCTTTAAAACAAGAACATTGCAGAATCCACATGGCGGTAAGACACTAAGAATTATTAAAAACAGAGATCATCACCATCAATTGAGGGATCGCAATAAGCAAATGGAAGTACATGCTACATGTTACAATGAATAAAAACAAATAAGAATAAATGCCTTAATTCCGCTCACCTTCTCAACCCAAGAATCTTTATATTCCACAATGAATGGATGTCGTATCTTACGAATAAGCTCCATCTACAATAAACAGCAGATGATATAAGCTTACTGCATGAGAAGATCAAGTTGCTCAATGGTTCTAAATCAGGAACTTGTCACAACCCATCAACTACCACTCAAGACTTGTCAAAGAAAGGTCAATGTTTCCAGAATGGTTCGAGCACTCTGATTCATTAGTTAAATTAAATATGTTGATTCTATTTAACATGTATTGTAAAGTGATTGCACATGATAGATTTGATTTGAACAAAATTAGGCCTATACAACCAATACATTGCCGAAACTGATATTACAAAGTCCAACTTCTTCTGTTTCCTTTTTCGTTTCTTTTTTCTTCCTGTAAAATTGCAAGCAAACTTGTATAATCATATTAAACTCAAACAGTCAAACAGAAAGAGGGAGAGGAAAGGATAAGGAACAACAAAGAGTATTAGTCATCTGATTTAGAATTTGCAGGATATCGCTGTGTGATCAGCCGATCACACCTTTTTGAATGAGCATAAGACTATGTGAAGCAACTTGTCAAAGGTTATGTTTTGCTATCTAGTTGTCCATAGAGTCACAAGTGGATACTATCCAGATCAGCAATATAATAGGCTAAATTAAATTAGCTCACTGACTGCCATCTAATTGTTTGAGGTTGCAATGTAGCATCAAATTCATGCCGCTCAATCTAGTGCCTTAAGGATATCTCACAGAGTTATAGGAGTAGACTTGACACCTTTGACCCTCAGACAACTGACAGGTGACATGGGGGCTGCCATGCACTGGGGTACCGATTTCATGGTTTAGAAGATAGAGACTATTACTAAGAGGCAAATAACTATTCAAATTTAGACATCCTAGAACATTAAAAGTGAAAATTTTCAAAAACTTTAGGATCTCCAAGCAATAAGCATCCTCCACGGATATACAGCAGTTGTGAAACAACAGTCAATTACCAAACCGAAACAATCTTGCAAGTCATCATGATTATTTAAGCGCGTGGGAAAACATCACATGCCAATATCCCAACTTAAGAAAACTATTGTCAAGGAATTTAGAGATTCCAACCTCCTGATGTGCAGATCTTTTGGTCCTTTCACTTTGGCGGGCTAGACGGATCTTTTTGAGAACATACCTATAGTTTTTGATGAAAGGTAAAACAGTCAAATTCAGCCATGAAGGAATAAATAGCATGTCAAATATCTAATACTCATAAGACACGAAAAAGACAGCACAAAGCTGAGGAACACACTAATCTTACTTCTTTCTTTCATGCTTATGTCGAACCAGAAGAGCAGACCCGAACGAACCCTTTCCAATTTGCTCTAGCACTTCATACTGCTCCATATTCTAATCTATGATTTCAGTTCTGCACATCCACAATTCCATTGAATTTATCATACCCATAATTCAATAACCATTCAAACTTATCAACAGAAAGACAATTAACAAATTACAGAAAATAGTGGACAAATGAAATAATAATTTTGAAGTAACATTTTTTTACACACAATTTACAAACTGCAACACTATTGCTTTCTTTTGACTTCACCCAGTCTCCATAGAAACAGCATCATCTGGCCAGTCATATTTGTATCAACAAGAAAAAGGGGCAAATATTTTTCCTATAATTCACCATATTTTCCTATAATCCTATATGATTTCATTGATTTGCAAACACAACAATAAAGGAATGCAGATTGGGAAAATAATTATATAAAATGAAAACCCTATCACACACATTGATTTTACTATCCAAAAGAAAATAATTACAAAAAAAAAAAAAAACAAATCCAAACACTATAGCAGCCCATTGAAAACAGAATCTGTAAAAGTGTTTGAAACAGATCAAGAAACCGAAATTAAAAAGAAAAAGGAAAGAAAGAAAATCAGTTAGACGCGGTTGAGAATCACACAAATTAGGTAAATTACTCAAAGCTTTCACTGAAAAAGAAAATGCAAGTGCTAAAATGGAATTTACACTAAAAAGAGAGAAGAACTAAATCACAGTTATTGTCATAGTCACATTATAAACATACTATAATCACACTAATTGTCATTTGCCAGTGTAAGAACAGAACCAAATCAACCAATTAAGAAACTATATCACAATCATAATCATAGAAACAATCACAATAATTGCACCACAATTGTAGAAACAATTCAATCGAACGTAGAGAGTGAATAACAATACCTCAATACACCAATGTCAGTACCTCGATCGAGGAGAGAGAAAAAGAGAGAACGATAAATGATGAGATCGAGTGAGAGAGAGAAAGAGAGAGTAATGGCGGAAATTGAGCAGTTATTGAGAGGAACTAGAAGAAACCGCCATTAATGGTGATAGGAGAGAGAAAAATCTCAAAATCCAAAACATATAAATCAAGAGAGAGTATTTCTATGGAGAGTAGTGCTATGGATTTGGGTTGAAGAGCACTCTAGTAGAGACAGACAGGGCAAAGACAAAGACAAAGTGATGGGAAGACAAAAATATGATATGATATGATAATAATTTATTAATTAAAAATGAAATAAAAAATTAAAATAGTCCTAAACTGTTTGAAATGGTAGGGAAAAGGGATTTAGTCAATAATTAGTTAAAATATTAAATTGAGTTGAGGAGGTTCAAATGTTTGAGGATGTGAGAGATTTTAATTTTTTTAATTTTTTTTTCTTTTGGAGGTATGTTTTTAAAAGTGATGAACTAACCCCACTTAGCAAGAATTTGGTGGTTGGGTGTTACTAAATGCCGCCCCTAAATTACTAGGTACCGTCCCCCAAAATTCCAATTTTGCTCTTTTTTAATTTTTCACTCATCCTCTCCCTCTCTCCCTCTCTAACTCTCACACCACTTCTCTCCCACTCTACCACCCACTCTCATACCCAACCTTCATCAACATTCACTCAAGCAACCCGGGGATGTCTGCCGGCGATCAAGAAGTGCCGTCGACGGTGGCGGAGGTAAAATTAATTTTTTTTGCGCATTTTTTTTGCACGGTCGTCTGAGATTTTCGACTCACCCTTGGGTGAGTCGTCTGCTACAGGCGACCCATCCAAGGGGAGTCGTCTGTAGATCGCGACTCACCCTTGGGTGAGTCGTCCGCTACAGGCGACTCACCCTTGGGCGAGTCGAGATCAATAGACGACTCACCCTTGGGTTGGTCGCCTGTAGCAGACGACTCACCCAAGGGTGAGTCGAGATCGACGACCGACAGACACAAAAAAAAAAAAAATTATTATTATCATTATTATTATTATTATTATTATTATTATTATTATTATTATTTATTATTATTATTATTATTATTATTATTATTATTATTATTATTATTATTATTTATTGTTTGAATTTAAGATTAAGCTAACATTGTTTTCGTTGTTTTCGTTAGATTCCTTTGGAGCGGTTCGGTGGTGATGGTGTTGATTATAGTACGCATTTCGTCACTGATGAGTTATTTGATAGTGATACAGATGCAATTAATTGGGCAAAACAAATTGCACTTACTATCGGGTTTGAGTTGATAATTTCGTCACACAAGAAGAGTGGAAGCGTAAAATTGTTAAAATGCAATCGAGGTGAACGCTAAATGAATTTGTTTATGGACGTAAAGGTTGTTAGATGGACATGTAGGAACAAATACTACATTATATTTTACGTAAAATATTGTAGGAACAAACTTGAACGCTAAATCTCCCATGATTATATTTGTTAGATGGACATGTAGGAAGTTCCCGTGATAATTTTGTTTCATCATGATCATTAGATGGACGAGTTTATGAGAGATTGGCGGGCTGCCAAATGATGTATTGACCCTAGATGAATTTGTTATTATAAGAGTTTCATTGTTATTGTTATTATTTATTTGTGTTATTGTAATTTGTTGTTTCTTATTTACATTTTTTGTTTTATTGTAATTTGTTGTTTTATTTACCTCCAATAATCACGATCTAACATATAATGGACATGTAGGATATAATGTAGGAAGTTCCCGTGATAATTTTGTTTCATCATGATCACTAGATGTGCGTATTTGTTATTATAAGGATAGCATGATGATCCTACATGTCCATCTAACAATATCAATATTTTACACTTCCTACATGTCCATCTAACAATATTTTACGTCCATCTAACAAATATAATCATGATGATCCGAGGGGCGTAAAAAATGAAAGAGGGATCGACCTAAATCACTAAGGATAGCATGAAACTAACATCACTACATAGCATGCATAATCATAATCAATTAGAATTTTTTTATGATTTCTTTTTTTAAATAGGCATGTTATTGTGCGTATTTCACCAAATGAATATTAATATACAGACATTTCACTCAACCCGTGCTAAAAGGAATCTAATGTCTAAAGGGGTCTCTTTAGTCTTTACGGCACATAGGAATCTAACATTCTAAATTGGAGAACTCCATCCCCCTAATAAAACAGATTATATATAACAGGGAGACTTGATCAGCTACCCTCACCCCCGAGCCCCGAAGCACTGTCTGAGTGTGTTGGAGGGGCTAGATTAGAAATTGCATAAGCATATAAATGGGGTTAGAATTAGATGTCTATGTGATTGGAGAGCGACCAAAAGGACCACTTAAACTAGGTCAAACCCTTTCACTCAATCGGGTCTTTCCCATTTTTGCAAAATTTCCAATAACCGTGTTGAGACTTGAGTTGAGTGTTGTTGACTGTTGACATGCTCTTTCGCCGCTTAGACGTGCTATGCCACCCCTGAGGGCACCGTGGGATCCATAACAAAACAAAAACAAAAAAACTTGTGAGGTCTCTGATTTTTCTTTTTCTTCACTAATTTTTTTTTTTTGAAAAATGGTTTCATTGTACTATTCCTTATCTATATTATCTATATGACTATACCAATGCATCTTTTTTTTTTCTTTAATAATAAATAGAGATTTGATCAAACACGTATGATTGATTATTAAATAGTTTCTCAACAGAAAACATCAATGCACTAGATATAAGTCACATTTAGCAAGACACTACTCGGTAGTATTATTGTAGAAACTTATGCGACGAATTCAACTATCAAGCAATCAAACCAACTGTCATAAAAGACACTCGAAGGCATAATTGTTACATTATTCAACTTATTTTTAGCTCAATTAATTCAATCCAAGTTAGTTCAATTGAGTTTCATACCGTATAACTAGTTCAGTTTACTTTATGTGAAAACTTAAATTATCACTCAAATACTTTTTTATTTCAAAATAATTACATGATGATATATGTATGTGTCATTGAACAGATTTTAATGCATAAATCAAATGAGTCCAATATTGAATATATTAGAGCGAATTTGAATGATTAAAGATCAAACTAAATAAATCAATTTAATTTAAATAAGTCCAATAGATGCTTTTCAGATGAACAGAATCAAACCAAACGCTTGTTGAAAGACATGACAAAACTCTCCCAATATAACTTGAGAAACTAACGTTGTGAAAGAAAAACCTGTAATAGAGAAGGAGAAAATATTTATAAATATCAAATACGGATACATTATGATTGACAATATTAAGCTAATAGCAGATCCGTTTGCGTATCACTTTTCGCGAGCAATTATCTTTTATTGAAAGAAGTAAAAGAAAACTACTTATAAATCTATTTTTCCTCCTTATTCACTTCCCTTTCCTTCCTTCATCTCTACCCTCCAGCACTAGCACTCTTCATTGTTATGATCAACTCCTTACCATTTGTTTTCAACTAATCAAAAATAGGAAAAAGGGCAGAACAAAAATATGTATCAAAATCTAGTAATAGATTATACATATTTTTTTGGAGAGAAATCGAGCTTTTGTTTGATTCATAGAAAAAGTCTCCATGAGTATATAAGGGGAGAAAAATGTATCAAAATGTAGTAGATGAATTCCCGCAAAAGGGTTTTTTTTTTTTGAAAATTGTTCACAAAAAATGTTGTAATACAATTAATCTTACAAATTGTAGTAAGTGCCTTTCATGTATCTTAAATGAAAACGATAGGAGAAGAGAAACTCCAGCGCACGTAATTACAAGCGCAACACTAGCGTTGATAACTTGCCATCATGTACTCATCATTGAAAAGGTAATATGACGGTATAATAGAAAAAAGAACAAGAAAGTTTCCACCCAAAACGAAAAATCTAAGAAAAAAATAAAATGGAAGGACGGCAGCTTCTTGACAAGAAGACCACACCCATGTCATCCAACAAGTCCAATACGACCTCAAAGTAACAATTCAAACTTACTCTCAAGTTTATCTCACTATACTTATAATACATAATAAAAAATATAGTGAACCTTATTTTTATGAGCCAAACTTAAAAAAATTAATTGGAAATACATGCTCCCACGAGGGAGCATGTAAAAATTTGCGACCCGGAGGTATGGAAGTCCGCAATTGAAAACAATACCAATCACAGTATTCCCCCCTTTCTTTTGAGAATGGTCTTTAGGATATTACTAGTTCAAATTACACTTTTTTGGTTTTAGGGGAAAATGTAAAGCAATTCATTGTTGTTTCGGGGGATGTATTAAATCTCAATGTCACCGGTAAAACAAGCCAAACTACCATTAGGATGGATGGGAAATCCTACTCTGATGGTAAAGTTACGTCTCATATGAGGGTGACTGGGTGAGGCAAGGTAGTCGTAGAGGTAAGGAGGTAGCTAGAGAGAGCGTTTAGTTAGTGGGTTACCTTAGTCCTTACCCCTTGTAGGGTTCTTAACTTTTATAGTAGTAGTAGTTGTGGTAATGGGCTTATGTCAAACTCATGGGCCTTATCACCACGATGGGCCCCGCATGCAATAGTCCGCAAATCTCACGCGTTGGGCAAGTCAACCCATCTTTAGTGGGCTGACGCCTGACGGGCTCAAGTAAGTTGGACATCCAATTTACAAACTCTCTCTAGTCTTTCTTCTACTCCATCTTCATTTTGTCCATTTCGTCTTATTTTTTTTTTTTTGATAAAGTATTTCGTCTTCGTCTTAAAACAACGATATGAATAAAACACCCGCCATCCCTTACTTATTGAATTATTGATGTCAATTGTCAAGTCGATATTCGCTAATTTACGCTATAAAGAAAAATGATACACATACATTCACATTATTTCCCGATTGAAAGTAGACTTGAAATGACAACTGAAATGCACCGATAAGTTGGGAGGAGTATCTCTCATCTCATCAGCCTAAAGGTGAGGCTCCATAAGTTCATAGGAGTATGGTATCGGACAATGATTGTCATACATCTAGGATGATACATTTTTTTTTTATGTGAGGAGAGGGATAAAATTGTCCAAGCTACTTGAGATTTTATGGGGATAGTTGTGGTATAGTGAAAAATGAGAGAGGAGAGAAATAGACACATCAAAATGAATGTATCATACATTAGATGTATGACACTCAGTTTCGGTATCATATACTAATACTACTACTACCATGTTGTTTGTCATCAGCCTAGCTAGAGGTGAGGAAGCTCTTTGGGTCTAAACTTAGGGACAAGGACATCATGCCAGCCCGGGACTCAACTTTACCCATGGGCCAGGTCTAGTATATATAGCCTAGTAAGTGGATTTGAAAGCAACAACAAAACAACAATGTAGATGGCAAATAACATGGCCACTTTCTTTGGCCCTAGCCGTCCCTAACCCATAAATTATTCTCTTTTTCTATTTTTGGCTCATCTATATATACTTAATTAATTCAATTTTGTCTAGCTGTACACTTTCAATATTTTTCTATTTAATTTTGCAAATCTAATTTAGTTAAATTGAATTTCATTCTATTCAATTTAATACAGTTGGGAATAAAGAGCATAAGTATATATTTAATTGGAATATACAAAGTTTAATTAAAATTTTTATAATACTATACGATCCGATTTAGAATGTAATTTTTGGGGTTTGTTACTGAAACACTAGAAATTTTCTGCACTATCTTTGCTTCCTTGAGCTTCCGCACTTGAGGAAAAAAGAAAAAAAAAAGAAAAGAAGAAGTGGGAATTGTAAAATCAGCTTGTTTCCACTTTCTACGTACTCTCACTTGTCTCATGAGAGGTATAGTACTCGAAGATGGTACTACCACTTATGGTCATAGCTTGCAATATATATATATATATATATATATATATATATATATGTAGTACTATTCGGTACTTGAATTGACATAAAGACATATAGCTTACGCTAAAATGTGCAATAAAACACGATGATGATCACCATGAAGTTCGGCATTGTTGCTACTAGAAAAGGCAGGCTCTACCGTTTACAATGATGTTTCATGAATTGTTGGGATAGTACATGCATGCATGCATGCATGTGAAGTTGTCAACTTTGCGGTAGTCGCCAAATCAAACGATTACCAAGTTAAATCTCGATATGGAGTATCAAAATAGTAATACTCATGTAGTCATGTACTAGTATTTTCTTTGATCACCAATTCACCATGTACTCCTACTATTTTTTAAAAGATTTATTCGTTTAATTTTTGAAATATTTCGTCTAAAAAAAAGCTCTCATTTTGGGTCGCAAATAATTTTGTGTTTTTATTTATTTCACCAAGTTCTTCCAAGCCCCTCCCTCAGCAGATGCAAAATTTGTTTGGAGGGGGTGGAATCCAGATTTGAAAGGGAGCAAGAGGAGCGGTAGACTATTTTCTAGAAAAAAAATATAGGCAGATTAAATGCAAAAATATTTGAGCTGCAAGGGCAGGGCCTCCTATTGGCTTCCCTCTGTGTCCGCCAATACCTCCCTTCCACCCCTTTCCACAATACGACTTCTTTAATTTTCTTCTATAAAATAAAATGTGCGTGTTATTTTTCTACTTACTCAGTAATTGACTCGATTCAGTGATTTATCTTATTTTAGGTCGCAAATAATTTTGTGTTTTTATTTATTTCACCAAGTCCATCCAAGCCCCTCCCTTTTTCTTTTGGAGGGGCGAAATCTAGACTTGAAAGGGAGCGTGAGGAGCGGTAGACTATTTTCTGAAAAAAAAAATATAGGCAAATTGAATGAAAAGAAATTTGAGCCTCAAGCGCAGGGCCCCCTACTGGCTTTCCTCTGTGTCCGCCAGTGCCTCCCCTCCATCCCTTTTCACAATACATCAACTTTAATTTTCTTCTATTAAAAAGGGTGTGGTATTTTCTACTTAGGCCCTATTCTCTTCAACGGAATGATGTGGGACGATGAGCTACGGAACACAATGGAACGAAAATTGCAGCGCGGAACGAAATGGATTAATAAATATAACTTGTATGGCACAGAACGGAATGTAAAGGTGCGGTGTAGAACGAAACGAAACAAAATAGAAATTGCAATACGGTGCAAAACGGAACAGAATGCAACATAAAAACTCACTAATGAACTCGATTCAGTGATTTATCTCACAAATTATTTCACTTCAGCGAAAAAGAACATATCTAATAATCGACACGGAAAAAAGGAACCCGAGCTTGAGACCTCTTACTTAGTATCATGGATTTGTGTTTGACTTCTTGAAATATCAAGATGAATGAGATTAGGGAGAAAAGTGGGCCCCAAATAGTGGGCCAATGTATACGTTCTAAATTCGAGGAAAGACAAAGGGAGGCCCAAGGGTACAGGAAGAATCCAGGATCATCACATGCGACGTTAATGCCATGGGGCAGCGATAAACAAATTATTGGGCCCACCCAAACTTTTCCTTTCGAAAAGGCCCTTTCGTGCCCCCCCCCCCCCCCCTTACCTTTTTCTTTTTTCCGTTTTAAATTCTCTCTCTGACCGCAGCTCGGTTCATGTGGTAGGGCCTACATTTCTCAACAGCAAACATACAGATCTGGGCATTGTGTTATCATCTTTTGCAATTTCTACTGCATTATCCATCGTTCTATCACAAACTTTAATTAATAAAAGGAATTTTCCTTTATTAATTAGCCCTTCATTTCATATGTTCACCTAAAGTGTTTCTTATTTTCCAGTGAATTGAATTGGATTGAATTGAATCATATGATGTTAGGGCAAAGGTGTATTATATTTGAGTTACAAAATAGCTCTTTGTTCCTATGCCTTTTTTTTTATTTTTTATTTTTGGTTTGGCAAAGCTATGCTTTTTGATTATACATGATACATATCAACTCCTTATTCAGTTATTCCTATGTTTGATACACAATGATAACTAAAAGAAGTGAGATTCATTGTATTTGAGCGATGTAAGCATTTTATTTCAAAATGTTTAATATGGTCATGACTCATGAGGTTGATATATGAAAGTATGGTTGAATATATATGTATGATCGATATTATCATTTTAAAGAATAAATAATTTTTTTAAGGGGATAAATTTAAATGTTTATTTTAAGGTAATTTTTGTAGAGTTACTTCCTAACCTCTTTTGGTAGAATAATTGTATTTTTTCCTATAAAAATAAAGGAGAGAATAATTGTATTTTCTATTAGTAGTTATTTAGGAATAAGGTTGTGTATTTTTAAACTTTTAGACCTCCCAAAATCTGCCCTCAGCATTGTCATTCTTATTCTTTTGTCGTTGTTGTTGTCGTCCTCATCGTCCCTAATAATGCCATTTCTAGTAGTACCATATACCAAATGCTCCCTCATAGATACAAAAAATGTATTCATCAATATTTTACCGAAAGATATCAAGTATCATCGAGCTTAACCAGTAGAATTTTGGCAATTAAAAAAAAAAAAAAAAACAGTAGCTAGAATTTTAAAAGAAACAGAAATTTGTTTCTATCCTATCTTTTAATTTTACTTTTGATCAGTCACTATATTGAAAAAGGTAAAGCCATTATTAAATCTAGAAGAAGAATAATGCCCACGAAAATTCAGTTTGGAAGATGACAAATATGAGGTTAATAGGCTTGTCACACACAGTACATCAATGGCATTGGGGCGGGGCGGTAGTGGATATCGGTAGATCTATCCCCATATCCATCTGGATATTTTGATTCCGCCACCCGCCCATCCCCACCACGGGTTGGAGATCTCAAATCCACCCCCGCCCCACTTACTCGGCGGGTATCCATCTCCGCTCCATTTATTGGGAGGGTATCCATATCCGCTTTATACCCGCCCAAAAAGAAACGAAGCCCACATCTAGATCTACCTCAAATTCTAAGATAATTTGCAAGGAAAAATTTGAGCCTTTTGATAAACAATAGCATTAAACAATTTTATATATTTGGTAAAATAATATATATATTTTACATTTTTTATTTTTATGTGGGTATGAGGCGGGGCAGATGGGTATGAGGCGGAGCGGGCGGGTATAAGGTGGG
This sequence comes from Tetragonia tetragonoides, assembly GCA_038025085.1. Classification (NCBI taxonomy): domain Eukaryota; kingdom Viridiplantae; phylum Streptophyta; class Magnoliopsida; order Caryophyllales; family Aizoaceae; genus Tetragonia; species Tetragonia tetragonoides. The sequence continues at coordinate 10,362,454 of CM076143.1, forward strand.
GCGGGGTTCCAACGGGTATCCACTGGGGGAAGAAGGCAAACCACCTCCGCCCCATCCCCACGACGGTTTTGCTTTATCAAAACCATCCCCGCCCCATCCCCACCTAGCACTCCCCCATCCCCGCCCCAACTAAAGCGAATGTGGGGCGGTATCCACCTGTACCCGCCCCACTGTCATCCCTATACATGACTGATGATCAGTGTGATAGTATTGTTATATGTTCATATTTTACCCTTCCAAGGGATCATTATTAGTCTAAAGATGTCTTCAAGACTAGCTAACAAAACAATATATGCTGCGCCAGCTCTTTTGCATGTTACACCACATATATGTCCTTGCTAAATTTAAAGTGACTACGCTCTCCCTAGACGCCCCAATAAACTCTGCTCTGAGTTCTCAAGGAGAAGTCAGTCACGAGATGTGCGAGTGCGATGCACCAATAATTCTCAAAGAGCAATCGATCACTACTTAACAAGCATTGCATATCATGTGCATTCAAAGAGCAAACAGGTATACAATTTACAAATTAAAGCCTTGATTATTGGTAAAACTTGTAGCATGAGTATATTATCAAAAGAACTTCAATTCTATGTAGCATGAGTATATTATCAAAAGAACTTCAATTCTATGTAGCATGAGTATATTATCAAAAGAACTTCAATTCTATGTAGCATGATCGAGTAGCGTTTATGCATTGTTAGTTATTTGACCCACTGAGACAGTGTGGAGCCAAAGTGAGGAAAAGAACTACTAGTAGCTAGGAATCTAATAACCCGTCCCATGGCCCCTGCTTTGTTATAGGGTCGGTGTTACTATTTATGTACAAGAAGATAGCATCGTCCCATCACACCTTAGCTAAAGTTTTCCATAATCTATTTTTCTCTTACCCTTTCAAATTATTATTATCATCTCTATGGAGCCATGAAATCTATGTCCGGATAAAAAAATAAAAATAATAATTGTGACTAACAAAATTAAAACTCAGATAATTTTATTTTCTTGGTCATAGGATCATTCCGGAGTTCATCATAAAATGTAATTTCTGACAAACAAAAAAATAAATCACCATTATCATTATTATTATTATTATTATTATTATTGTTGTTGTTGTTGTTATTAAATTCTTTTGAAACTCAATCCTCAACTGATCAGATTGGTGTCCCTTTTTTGCATTTACATATTTATACATTGATTAAATTGTTGTTGTTATTATTATTACTAGTTTTAAAGCCCGTGCGATGCACGGCGTAAGTACAAATTTATGTAATTAATATTTTCAGTTGATATATGTGCCGGTCCCTATTAAAAAAATTTAACTATTTACAATTAAATTTATATATAACAAAACTCTAATAAAAAAAATATCATACATATACACCTACAATACAAACCCCGATAGATCAAAACCTCTACACCATCCATATTTATATAAAATAATTAAAAAGTCACTATTTGGCTTGAAACATTTCTTGTAGTCTACTCATTTGTCCATATCAACAACACACTATATCAAATTCATATCCAAGAATTTACGTCATTTCTTCTAATTGCGTAATGTTACATGTCTTTAGGTACAATTAGGGGTCAAGGAAGCATTTTCTAAGTAGACATCGTTGTCTTTCAATATGTAGTCAAAGTATTTGGTGCTTTAATTTTGCTTATTTTTAGCAAATAACACAACCCAATTTATTAATAATTGTAAAATACACTACAAACTTCAAAATTATAACCTACAAAGCAGGCATCGTAATCATAGTAGATATATAACTCCACATTCTATAAAGAATGGAGAGTACTTCCTAATAATATACGTAGGCTATAAATTAAAACCATGAATTGCATGGAAAAATAAAGTTACAAAAAATGTAATTGTTCATAAAATTGAGTTGGCACATCTATGATATTAACATTGCTCAATCTATAAAATTGAAATTGCACAATTTGTAAGTATAAAGTACTATTGTGCCTAAAAGAATATATAATGAATATAAAGACAAAACTTAATTAAAAAAAAAAAAAGACCAATTTTGAATTGTAACAATCTCAGTACTCGTGTTCGGAGGCGACTTTATGCATGAGCTATCACTTTTTTGTCGTGAGGTAATACTTTTCATATATGGTGATATTACTTTTTTGCGAGCAAAAAAGTTATACATGCTTAAAGAGCTAAATTATATGCCATTCAAATTTGAGACAAATTTTAGCATTGTAACATCTTTATGGTACCAATCGTATATCTTTAAATATTCCAAAATTAAGTGAGAATGATAAATTAATGGCTTTTCTATATACCTTAACGACTAATTACTAAGAATTCACCCATAATTGCAGCTAAAAAAAAGCACGCAAAACTTATAAAAATGATCAAGGTTAAAAAGATAAAAGCAATGAGATTGGGGACTTGGGGTGTTAAAAATTAATATGAAAATATTATACAATATACAACATGAAGATTAAAGGCAAGAACACAATATGGTAAAATACCCACTCTTATGTGACCATGGTTGCATGTAGTTATCAATCGTTGAATGGAAAGCATACCTACAAAAATTATACCATTAATTAGCACCCAAAAAAAAAAAGAGAAAATTTTGTTAAGCAAAAGTTCACTATAAGCTTTGTAACAGGAGTGGGGGACGTGAGAAAAGTTTGGGGGAAAAAAGGGAAAATAAATTCTTTTTTGCTTTTTCTTTTGTCAGAGCGAGGGAAAACAAATTATTAAGCATGGAAGACCAGAATAACGTATATTATATAAATATAAGAGATGAATGATAAGTTTTGAAGGGATAGGGTTATAAGTTACGGGAGATAATAATTGTTAAGTTTCCTACTCAAATTCTAATTTCTAACTTTTTCAATATTATTCAAATTAAAATATATATTTTTAATCAATTATAATTAGATGATGAGGTGGCGCGTCCGTTGTTCTTTGGTTAGATACACACTCAATGCTCCCAAGAAGTGCTTATTTATATGTTCTAAACATATTATAAATGCATCTCGTTATGAAGTATTTTTCGATCCGAATCTGATGGTGTAAATTTTATTATTTTTTGAGATGTATAGAAACCGTTATATTTGATTTTGAAAATTTGACGAAGATCTGTTATAACCCTTATAAAATTTTAGTGGTTTATCAATAACTAATTTTACATCGATAAGGATACTAAGACTCCTACATGTTTTAGACAAATTATTTTTTGTCTTTATCCTCACTTAGGTGGCGCGCTCTTAAAATTCTCGCATACATAGCATGCCTGATTGCTCCCGACATATGTCTCCTTTATATATATATATATATTGATTGATTGATTATTAAATTCTTTTGAGACTCAACCCTCAACTGATCAGATTGGTGTCCTTTTTTGCATTTACATATTTATATATTGATCAAAATCCGTTAGGAAATACGGAGAACATCCAAAATTGTGAGTCATCCATAAAAAATGGATTTGCATGTTTGTGCTGAGATGAGACTGATGCCAACTAAGTAATGTGCGTATGGCCAAAAGTTTTCAATTACTAATACATAGAAAGAGAATATTATTCTTCCTATGTAAGCTATATTCTTTCTATCCGAAATTAATTATCAAATGTTATGATTAAATTAAACACCCATGATAAACTAATAATAAATACCTTTTTCTTTTTTTTTCTTTTTTTTTTCTTTTTTTCGAATATGTGCATGTTTAATAATCCATCTGTCAACACAATGCGCAATTACATGGGATAATATTAGAGATATAATTATCATTGGAAGCTATTGTAGTATGTAAAATAATGGTCCTTCTCAAAAAGAAAAAGTATGTAAAATGGTTATTTTTTCATATCCTAAAAAGTAACAATCACTATAGACACATGAATTATATATATATATAGTTCGTGAAATAGGTTTATGGAAAGGGTCTTAATCCTAACAAAAAAGACAGGGTGTGGTTCGTGTGGATAATGTTAAGGTTAAAACACCACTTTTAAGGAGAATTTGGAATTTTTAAGTGTTGTTTGTGTCTGATCTTAAACTTTAATTATTTTTTTGAAAGTGATATTTTTAATCTTTCCATTGACATAAATGCACAGTGACAATTTATAATGATAAACATCGATAGTAGATCAGGTAGTTCAAGACAAAAAAATAAATAAGATCACATCGCATCCCCCTACTAAAAAAGAAAGAAAGAATATAAATCTTATCCTAATCCAAAATCCATGTTTTCCCGATCAAACTTTTGGTACAATATGAGTGTATATCTTCAACCACTAACCAGTACAGTGTATCTATTCCTAGACTAGAGTCTTTAACATGGTGTATAGTAACAATTGTAGGAAGCCTCTAATTGCTCATTTACGGATTGTTCTTATAGTGGAAGAGAGAAGTAGACTACTTCTGGAGCACAATTAAGCTACAAGTCTCAAACATGTTATTGATTTGTAAATATACTAGTATTATTACAAAATTATTTATCAATATACTACCAAAACAGCAAGAGGACCAATTGAAGCCAACCTATATATATCTACCTAGCTATAATAACTAGTAAATGTTCGCCACAGAACAGAAGGTACAAACGTTACACAATAGCGCACACATACAAACTATATTAACTCAAAAATCAAAATTCAAAATCAAAGGATGGTGCTTGGACCACGCTTTCATTACCTTCAGAAGCATGCATATTATTACTAGAACTACCTTGAACATCTGACAATGCAATGGACCTGCTGTTCTCCGGTGAGCCGGGGAGATTTTCCGGCCGCCTATCGGTCGTCTCGACGAGTGTTGTCCCTTGGCTGTATAAATGGTTTAGTTGATGAAAGTAAGGACATGTTCTAGAGTCAATGGACCTCTTCTTGTTCAAGTCCTTGGTTTTTCTGAAGTACTTGTTTATGTTCTCCCACTTTTCCTTACACCTCTTTGCACTTCTCTTGTATCCTAGCTCCATCATCTTGTGTGAGATCCTCTCCCATAGAGGACCCTTTGCAGAGCCTTCTTTATCATGGTGAGGATCCCCATTGGTGTTAAAAAGGCTACACCTTATGTTTATCAATGCAAGTACTTCATCTCTTGGCCATCTTCTCCCCGTGTCATCCTTAACATTACCAACACTTGGTTTGTGAGTGACTTGGTTCGCCGGTGATCTAAACTCCATAATGTGATCCGGTCCATCAGTGCTGGTATGATTCGACTCAGTTGATTTATGTGTTGAAACGGAATCAACTTTGAGTGCATCATTGTGATCTAGAGTAGTGTTAGGGTTTGGAGAGGACGGCGATACGGGTAGAGCTAGTTTTGAGTTCTCTACTCTATTAGGACTATGGGGAGCTAAATTCTCATTTGGTGATGAAATGGGCATGTTTGAGCAACTTTTGGTCACCAAACAACTAGGGTTTTTATCATGTGTTGTAGTACAAGATGAAGTTGGTTGTGTACTAAGAGAGTCTTGAGTTAAAACTGAGGAATTAGATGAAGTATATGGTACCTTGATGAGATTCTCAATAGCTTCTCCAAGGGACTGAACATCCAAAGAATTTGATGTGAACTTCAAGAAATCAAGGATCTTTGCTTGTCGGTCGCCAGCAATGGTTAGCTCATGTGCCCTAGTCTCCATCTCCTTATGAATCCTCTCAATCTCTTGCTTTTTCCAAGCTTCTTCCATGGCTATCTTTTCCTCATCTCTCTTAACCATATCTTGAAGAATCTTACAGTGTAATTTCTCTTGTTGTGCCATCATCTTGTTGACAACATTTTCACAAAACCCTTTGAACATTTCAAACTGCTTCTGTCTTTTTCTCTTCCTCATGATCCTCTTTGTATTTTCCTCCGTCTTCTCACTGTCGTCCACAGATTGCTCATCATCCCTCTCCTTGTCATTTTTCGTGTCGTTGTTGTTGTCGTCATTGTCATCTTTTAATCTCTCCTGCACTGTATTGTCTTCTTCTTCTACTTCTTCATCTTCATTTTGTCCATTATCTTCTGAGCTTTGATTCCTTTGGGATAATACAGGCTCAGGATGATCATTACCTTCATGATCATCAGGATTCGTCGCCGTCGCAGTCGGAGGTGGAAGAGGAGGACTTTGATGTTGATGAGGATGAGGATGATGGTGATCACCATGATCATTATTGTTATAAAGCTCTTCTAGTTCACCAAAAAGCCTGTAGTTGTTGATAACACTCTTGTTGCTACAAGTATTAGTAATGAAGCTGCTATTAAAGCTTCTAGTTTCTTCCTCAAATTTCTCTTTGCATTTCTCAGCAGTCCTTTTGAACCCAAGCTCTGCTAGCTTTCTGTTCCCACCATAAATAAACAAAATAAACAACATGGTACTTATAAATTAAGACAAGTATTGTACTATTCACCAATTTGTTCATTTAAATACTGCCAGTGAGCAAACCAATAATGTGTGAATAATACTCTAGAAAGGGAAAAGGAAGAGAAAGATCAGAGAGAGAAACCAACACTTGTGTCCCAGTGAACATGCGCCAAGTCTCATGAACAAAGCTATATGCAATCAAACTGAAGAACCACCAATCTAAAATCTACCAATATGACAAAAATATAATCTTTTAACATACCCTCATTGTCAAATTATTAGAAGCACATTGGGAAGAATCATGGGGACCATAACATCAACAATAATATGAATAGTTAAGTTAAGATGCATATATTTCACCTTAATTTCAACACTTCGAGAGAGACTGTTTTCAATAGACCCAGAAAAACATAAAAAAGAGTACATACCTTGAGACATTCTCCCAAATGAAGTCAGGAAACCAATTGTTATCCATGCTAGATCTGATCCTGAGGAGTGCAAGAACCTCGTCGTTCGACCACGGATCGATCGGGTCGAGTAAGGGAGGCGCCACAGTCATATTGGTTGCTTCTTTGTCTTCATGCTTAATATGGGGTTGTTGTTGTTGTTGTTGTTGTTGTTGTTGTTGTTGTTGATGAAGGTGCAATGGCAATTGTTGTAGAAGATGGGGTGGTGGTGATAACAGCCCATGTTGTTGATTAATATCAAAGCTTGTTTGTGGTGGTGGTTGTTGTTGGTGGTGTTGTTGAGGTTGATAAATTGATGATGGGTAAGAGCCATGGTGGTGATGATGATGGTGGAGAGAGAAAGGAAGAGGTAAAGGGAGAGAAGTAGTATTATTAGCTCTTGAAGCAGCAGCTAAGAATTGGAAAAACTGGTCAGGCATTCCATCAAACATCTCTTGTGCATTACTTAGTTTTCTTTACCACAACTTTCAAATTCCCACTCACTTTTTTTTTTTTGGCTCCCCACTGTAAAATATCAAACAAAATACCAAAAGCAAAAAAATAAAACCACCCTCTTGTTGCCCTTAAGAGGGGAGGACCCCCCCACACTTAATACTCTCTCCCAACTTTCTCTCTCCTCCATCAAAGAACTTTGTCTTGTATCAATGCTCTAAAATATGCACCCAAAAGATTGGAGGTGAAGGGCACTGCCCTAGAAAGGGACAAGAAAAGATGGGCTTTGATTTGGGGGTGCCCTACAATTACAGAAAAAATGTGTGTGTGGGTGTGTTTGGTTTGATTGATGGGGCTAAAGAAAATGATACTTTTAAATGCCATGAAATGATAATGGGTATAGTATATACTGGCTATGTGGTTTCAAACGGATCCTATGCAATGCAACCAAAGGCTGAGGGCTGATGATGATGGTGTAATTAACGACAAGAGAATAGCAGGACACGTGAATACATGCAGGGCATGGGACCTATTTATTTATTTGTGGGGGTGCCCCTTATAACTTTGGTACAACGGACACCTCCTGTTTTCAGTTTTTGTTTTGCTTATTTTTCCTTCGTTTTTTTTTCTTTTTCTTTTTTGGTTTAACCACGGGTTTACATAAGCTTTTGAGCAAGACTAATTCTTTTTGCATTGGGTCTGCTTATAAAAGAGTAAATTTGCTTCCAAAAAATTCGAACCCTCAATCTTGCTTAAAGAATGAGAGTGTCGAACTACTCACACGATCACATCAACCACATTGGTAAAATTTTTGTTTTGTGGTTATGGTATATTCCATATGGTGTGAAATTGTGAATATATACTGAATAAGACTATACATATCTTGATTTATTATACCTCGTCTAAAGTCAGTTGTATATATAATGTTGTATGTACATTTAATACGAATGTCTACTACTAAAGACGGAAGAATAGAATAAAACTTCAGGGACGTATAATGCTCTTAGTTCTTATCAAGTTTAACTGAGATGAGAAATGTGCAACTTTTCCTTTATTTCTTCTTTTCATTATTATGGTTTCGCTTTGTATAGTGAAGTTGGTGTCATTTAAATTGTAATCATGTTGAAGGATATCCTTGTTTTTTTTAGAGTCACAGAGAATTTGCAATCCATTACCTAATACCTTATTAGAAGAGTTGTTCACAAACTGGTTTGGATCGCAATTTCGACCAGATCGAGTTGAACTTAAATCTTTCGATCCGACTTTTGGATCGGATAATTCGGATTATGGTTCGGTTTTGAAATCCTATCCAGACTAGTCCCAGGCTAGATTTAAGTGGTCCGGTCTGGGTTGGGTGGACCTGTTTAGACCGGTGAATAGCCCCACTTGCTAGAGTCACCCCTTTGAAAAATGAAGATTGTTGAATCGATTGCTATCCGAAAGCCGTCTCCGTCCATGTACTCATCAATAGCAGCAACACCTAATAGAAATTGCACCCAGGGGATCAAAAAGTAAAAGATACTAAAGATATACGGAGTACAGAATTTTAATCCTACTACCACAAATTACAGAAAAAACAATAGAATGACACAGCAAAGTCAGTAACAATAATGTAAAGAAATGGAGTAAAGAATTGGAGGAAAAACAGACATGTAATTATACAGCTACAGACGATAGATCGAGGCAAGTAATACAGTAATTAATTATTATATATTCTGCTAATAATCTCAAGTTGATGAAATCGAGACCCCACGATTCAGACTTAAATTAAGAGGATTCAGTAGAACCAACATGTTACATGTTCCTGCTGGCAAATCACTGAATCAAAAGTTTGCCAGATATTTTTTGCTTTTCCTAGGAGAAAGACATTTTAGTAAATAGTACTATATTTTTGGTAAATGTAATTAATTAATTAATTAATTAAGCCAGCCCTCAAAATTTTTGGTTTCGATGAGACATTTGTTCCCCCATAATGTCTTTATTCCCTTTACTTATTTATTTATTCGTTTGTTCAACTATATTCACGTCCTAAAACTTTGAGATCTGATCACCGATTTCCTCTTTGTTAATTAATTAAAGATGTGTGATGCCATATATCATTTTGTCTTATTTGTTGTTATTGAGTAGTAGTTTCTTTCTGACTTTTAAGACCCCATTTGTTTTTTGTTTTTTTTTTTTAAGTCTTGTCATTGTAAGTGTATAAGTGTTGTCTTGCAAAACGTACTGAAATAACTAAAAATACCAACAAAAAAAGTGAAAATTGAGTGTGGTTTGATCCCATGAACATTGAAGAAAGATTTTCATTTCACCAATACATTGATGTAGATGAGATTGTCATTTTATAGACAACCTGATTTGTTTTGAGCAGAGATTTGCCATCATATTTGAAGATATATAATTTGTTTTCATGTCCAGTGACAGATTCAGAATAAATAAGCAGAGGAAACATCATATAATTAACAAAATAAAAATATTAATTAAATAGGGTCCTTCCATAATTAGACCTTTGAAATACAACTAACTCTTCGAAATTATATCCGAGTGGGGGTACTTCCCCCGGTACTTAGATGCTAAATCCTCCCCTAATCCTGCCTATACTTATGCCAATTAACAATAATAATGGCAAGCTAGAGCCAAGAGCCAATATATGCATTTTGTCATGGAAATCAATCAGAAATGAAGGTTACAGTCTACTTTCAGACCGTGAAATCCTAAGGTATCATTCATAAGTAGTATTGATGTTACTATATATGAAATGCATCTTCTGCATAAAGATTGACAAAATACATGATTTGACTACCAATGCAATATGGTGAGGGAAAAACAACTGAATATTTGCCGTCTTTTGGGTCTACAAAGCTGGACAGAATAATTCAAGTAGCACGACATTTGTTGTAGATAGTATGATCACATGCATGTCATAAGACTCATAAACTTGGGGTCATGAACCAACCATTTACTGGTCATTTTAATTTGTTTAGGATATACTCTTAACAAAAGACTAAGAGAAGGAGGAGTACTAAGAACATCTCCAATGCAATATTTTTAGAGCATCTCTAATGCTATAATTTTTTAATTGAGTTTTTAGGTGTGCCACATCATAAATGCAAAAATCTTCTTTTATGAATCCTTTTCTTCCAATGTTACAAACTTTCAAAAACCTTATATTAAGGGGCCCAATATAGAAAAAGATCGAACATGCTAAAAATCTGGTTTGTCTAGACAAATCACTTTGTAAAAACACTACAGGTTTTTAGGTTTGTCAATATGGGATAAAGGTTTATTAGGAAGGTTTTTGACTTCACAAACCTCTACAAAAACCTTGTATTGGAGATGTTCTAATGGGAGGTTTGTGGAGAAAAAATATTTTATAAAAACCTCCTTCGGATCCTTATAGCGATGAACATATAAACCTCAAGTGTGCACAAACCTGATTTATAGGCTATGATGTATCACATACAAAAACCCTCTTAAAAGTTTGTAACATTACAACATAAAGGTTTGTGAAGTGAAAATGCAACAGAGGGCGGTAGAGAGAGAAAGAGTGCGTAGGTTAGCTATTTTTCTCTTGAGGCGCATCTTACGTTGGGTCTAGCTAACGTGCACTTTTGCCGACAATGAGCCGGAATAAGAAAGGGAAGAAGAAGCGGCCACCTTTCACACCACCCTCTACGGCTCCGATACCGATGACTACACCACCATCGGCGATTGGGGTATCAGTACCTCAGATTGCTTTCAGTTCGTGGGAGGCTCCACCGGAGGCTGTGGAAGAAGCGGGGACCTCCACCGCTACACCGACGAACACGGATTCGACCAGAGATGCTTCTAGGCGATTGCAATTTTTGGATGAAACTGAACCTCCACCAAACCCAGAGGCTACTACAGGTAATCGAGCTGCTGCTCTAGAGCTTAGATTGAATTTTATTCCACCTGGTTCTGAGAATGGGAAATTGGTTGTGAAATTAAATGTTAGTGAGTTTAACTCTCAAGAGGCTATGTGGAAGAACACTCTTGTTGGTTATGTGCTAGGAGATAAATCTGTTTTTAAGGATATACTGAATTTTGTTAAAGGAGTATGACATTTTGTCAAAACCCCCCACATTTTTATGCATGAAGAAGGTTATTTTCTGATTCGTTTTGATTGTGCTGAAGATAGAGAGGCCATCCTTCAAGGAGGACCTTTCACTTATCATAATAAACCTATGATCTTGAGGTTGTGGGATGCTGGATTCAAGTTTGATAATGAGTTGTTAAGGGTTATTCCACTCTGGGTTAAATTCCCAAATCTTCCTTTGCCTTGTTGGACTGAGGATAATCTTGGTCGGGTGGCGAGCTTTGTAGGTAAACCACTATATACAGACAAGCTTACAACTAGGGATGAGAGGATTTCCTATGCTAGAATTCTTATTGAAACTGATATATCCATACCCCTACCTACTTCTATGGCTATTGCGCACCTTGAATGAGATTATATTGGCCAAGAAATTGATTATGACTGGAAACCTTCTTTTTGCACTCATTGTGCTATGGCTGGACATGATACTACTGAATGTGATAGAGTACAGCACCCTGTTCCTGGAGGTGGAGGAGATCAGGAGTTTGTTAGGGCTAGAAGGAGGAGGAGAGTTAGGAGGGAATGGAGACAGGCTGCTCCCCCTGTTCCTGTTGGAGCACCTGAAACTCAGCCAGTGCAGGAAGTGGCAACTGGCCAACTGGTAGTTTTTCCCACTGGGCCTCAGCCAATCACTGTCTCTACAGATGATATTACTCTAAATGAAATTGTGCAGCATAACTCATTTCTATTCTTGAAACTTATAGCCAGAATGTGCTGGATAAGCAGCAAATGAGTGGTGGCTCTTCAAATGTGCCAGATCCCCCCCATGATTTTAACTTCGTGGAATGTGAGGGGTTTAAATAAACCCTCAAAGTAGAAGGATTTGAAGTCCTTCTTGCTGCGTAATAAAGTTCATCTTATTGGTTGTTTGGAAACTAGAATTAGGAGACCTAATGTCTCAAAGGTTACTGCAAAATTCAGGGATTGGTATTATGCTTCAAACCATTCTCTGGCAAAAAACTGTAGAGTTTTGGTTCTTTGGCAGGCAAATAATGTGGATTGTAATATTCTTCATATGACGGATCAACTGATCCATCTGGAAGTTGCTGACAAACATTCTGAGTTCTCTTGGGTTACCTTTGTTTATGGGCTGAACACAGTTGCTGAGAGGAGGGGACTTTGGCAGGTTCTCAAGGATCTTAGTATTGTGGTTGTGACTCCTTTGCTCATTTTGGGAGATTTTAATAGTCTCCTTTCTGTGGAGGATAGATTAAATGGTGCTCCAGTTCACGCAGCTGAGGTTTGTGACTTTCGTACCTATATTGAGGACATTTCTCTCTTCCGAGTAAAGGCAAAAGGTTGGGAGTTTTCTTGGTGTAATAAACAAAATGCAGAAGACAGGGTTTATAGCCATATTGACTGGGCTTTTGGCAATTCTTTATGGATGCAAGCCTTTGGATACTTGGAAATTGATTATCAGAATCCCCTCTTTTTTGACCACTCACCCCTTATGATGAATACTACTGTTCAACATAAAATAGGTGGATGTCCCTTTAGGCTTTATACTGTTTTATTGGACCAGCCTGAGTTCCTGCAGATTGTCCAGGAGGTCTGGAACACCCCCATCCAGGGTTGTTATATGTTTAGAGTTTGGAGGAAACTCAAAACTATTGGAGTACAAGCAAAAAAATATAAATAAATCAGTTGCAAGGCTCGATCTGAAATTGCAGCAATTGCAACATGATCTGGAGATTGTTCAAAGCAATCTGAAAAATGATTTATTCAATGAGCAACTTATAGAGGATGAGAAGAAAATTCTTGTTGATCTGAATGTGTGTTCTACTACACATGAAAAGGTATTGAGACAGAAGTCAAGGGCAAACTGGATAAATTGTGGAGATTCAAACTCCAAATTTTTTCATGCTTATTTAAAATCAAGAAGGGCCTTCAACACTATCTCTTCTGTATACACTGAAGCTGGGGTGAAGCTTACTCAGCCTGAGGCTATACAAACTGAATTCCTCTCTTTCTTTCAAAACTTGATGGGAGATGCTGCAAATAACCTTCCAAGCCTTGATCTCTCTATTATTAGAGATGGGCCCTGCCTTTCCCTGGCACAGCAAAGAGAAATGCTTGAAGATGTGACTGCTGTAAATGTGTGGAATGTTGTTAAGGAGCTGCCAACAGATAAAGCTCCTGGTATTGATGGATTTCCTACTGAATTCTTCAAGTTCCACTGGGATATAGTTGGTCCTGAGACTGTTTTTGCAGTACAACAATTCTTTCTGAACGGGAAGCTTCTAAGGGAGGTAAACTGTACTACTGTTACCCTTGTGCCTAAGGTTTCAAAATCTACTTTTCTAAAAGATTTTAGGCCTATTGCTTGTTGCACTACTCTCTATAAAATCATAGCTAAAAAATCCTTACAAACAGACTCCGAAAGGTGGTTGATTTTCTTGTGGGACCATCTCCGTCTGCTTTCATTCAAGGGAGGCATATTTTTGATAATGTTCTATTAAGCCATGAACTCATCAAGGGTTATACCAGAAAAGGGGTCTCACCTAGATGCATGTTTAAGGTGGATCTCAGAAAAGCTTACGACTCTATTGAATGAGGTTTTCTAAAAATGGTACTACTTGAACTTGGGATTCCTTACAGATTTGTCAACTGGGTTATGTGTTGTGTTTCTACTGTGTCTTACTCACTGTTATTAAATGGTGGCCTCACCCCGAGTTTTTCCTACAAAAAAGGGGTTGAGACAGGGCGACCCTATGTCCCCCCTCTTGTTTGTGCTGGCTATGGGGTATCTGTATAGATCCCTAAGACAACTTAGACAGCAACCTGACTTCAATTTCCACCCTACATGTGGTAAGCTGGATATTCTGCATGTCTGCTTTGCAGACGACCTGTTGATGTTTTGTCGAGGTGATATTCTGTCAGTCAAGATGTTATTTGGCGCTTTTGATCATTTCTCTAAGGTGTCAGGATTGAAAGCTAACCTAGAGAAGAGCTCCCTTTACACAGCTGGAGTTCCATCAGATGAGAGGAATGAAATGCTCAGTGCCCTTAGGGTTTCTCTTGGTGAACTGCCCTTCAAATATCTGGGAGTTCCTTTGTCATGTAAAAAACTCTCAATCATTCAGTGTCAACCACTAGTGGACAAGATTTTGGCCAGAATAAAATGTTGGAGTTCTAGATTTTTATCATATGGAGGGAGGGTGCAACTGATTCAAAGTGTCCTTTTTGGGCTTCAAACTTATTGGTCTCAAATTTTTCTCCTGCCAAAAAAGGTAATCAAATTGATTGAAGCTGCTTGTAGATCGTTCTTATGGACTGGAAGTGCAGGCTCAAGGAAAGCTTTGGTGGCTTGGTCAAAAATCTGCCTTCCTCATTCTGCAGGAGGACTAAATCTTATTGATTTCCAGATTTGGAACAAAGCTGCGATATGTAAGCATCTTTGGGCTTTAGAGCATAAAAAAGACCGAATGTGGATTCTTTGGATTCATACATACTACTTGAAGAACAAGACTCTAGCTGAGAGTGAAGTGCCTACACAGGCTAGTTGGGTTGTAAAGAAAATTTTTGCTGCAAAAAATTGGTTACATGGCAGTAGCTTCTGGAGTTCTGCTTTGCAGACTTGTGTTGCAAATGGGGAATTCTGTATTAAAAAAGCTTATCAACTGATGAGCTCACCTAATGTTGCTGTAACCTGGAAAAGGGCTATTCAGATGAAGGGAATTCTTCCCAAGCATAGATTTATTTTGTGGATTGCTTTCTATGGCAAGTTGCAGACTATGGACAAGATTATTAGCTGGAACAATCAAGCTTGCCCATAGTGTGTGTTGTGTACCACTGGGCAAGTTGAGACAATGAAACATCTGTTTTTTGAATGTAGTTACTCCAAAACTCTGTGGGGTTGCATTCTTAACTGGTTTGGAGAAGGAAGACAAGTAGGGGACTGGACTCATGAGAGAGCTTGGGCAATTAAGAGATTTAAGGGAGAAAAGGCTCGTACTGAAATCCTTAGCCACCTATTTGCAGCATCATTGTATCACGTCTGGACTGAGAGGAACCACCGGAAATTTCAGAACTAGGAGAAACAGATTCAGCAAAGAGTTAGACAGATTGTCCAAGACTTGCACCTTGTTGGCAGGAAGTATGGTAGATGGGCAACTAGTTTCGAGAAGTTAAATAGCTATCCTATATGATTCCTTGTATTGAAGTACTACTGCTTGCTGCCTGAGGGGTGGGGAGTTGAACCTTTCCTAGAAGGTGGCAATTCTTCCCCTGATGGGAGTTGTAGTGCTGGTAGTAGTTATTTCTTTGTGATCTGGTTGTGTTGTCCTCACGCCAGTTGTACTTAAACGTTTTACTTGGTTAAATAAAAGCAGTCTAATTTGACCAAAAAAAAAAAAAACTCCCATCAAGATTCGTAGCATTGGAGATGCTCTAAGAGAAGTTTTATCTCCCCTAAAAAAAATAATAATAAATTAAATTGTCAATTTCTATATTACTTTCCCATTTCCTTATTTTTTTCACCATTAGAATGACCGGCTTTGTTATTTTGTCACTTGTTAATTGTCACAAATTGACTAAAACTTAAGCGATCTATTCAGTTGAGTTCAATTTAGTTCAGTTCATACTTTTTGGCTAAACTTACAACTATTTCATAGAATAATAAATGAAGAGGGAGATCAATTTTTTGTTATTATTTATGTTTGAGTCCAACAAACTCAAATGGAAAAAAAATTCAGAAAATACTCAATTTTAGAGCTAGCAAATAGGTCGTGTCGTGTCATAATTGTGTTCGTGTCAAAGTTAATCGGGTCAGAAACCTCTCGACACTAACCTGACCCATTTATTAATCGTGTCGGAAACCTTCAACACTAACCCAACCCTCTTAATAATCGTGTTATTCTTGTTGACCCGCTTAACTTTTTAAATCTAATTTCTTTTTAGAAAACAAAAAATATAACGTAAAAAACTAATAAAAAATATAGTAAATAAATTTTGAAACATCACTTTTAAGTTTTCATTGGTGTATTAGTCAATTAAATTAATGAATATCATATATTTGAACTTTATTTTCTGATATTATCATTAGTTAAGTGACTTATTTCTCAACATGTTTGAATAATCGTGTCAGAGCGTGTAAATTTCGTGTTGAAAGTCTCAACACTAACCCAACCCATTTAACTAAACGTGTTACTCGTGTCGACCTGCTTAAGTTAATCGTGTCGAAAAGCTCAACACTAACCCGTTTATTTCGTGTCCGGTTCGTGTCGTGTTATCGTATCGTGTCAGCTTTTACCGGTTCTACTCAATTTGAAGGTAAAAGGCTACTCATCCAAAATCTGTGTAAAATACTGCATGTTGAATGTAATGGGCCGGGCAACTGTGTACGAGTACTGGACTGAGCCCAGATCATAAAATGAAGTAAACTCAAACTCAACTAACTACCCAGACTTTAAAATTCAGTTTCTTTCCCTCCCTTCTACCCTTTTCTCTCTATGTCTCTATCTAATGGGAGTATATATGGGACTATAGCCATCAACAATCGAACAAAAGTCCTGGGCACTTTAGCCTTCAGAGACTGAATCTTCTTCGATTTTCAGAAGGGATTATAGCTTTACTACATAATACATGATAAACTCCTATACCTGGACTTTTAAGATATATATATATATATATATATATATATATATATATATATATATATATATATATATATATATATATATATATATATATATATATATATATATATATATATATATATATATATATATATATATATATATATATATATATATATATGTTTGAGTTTTTTCTGCTTGTTCTTAGCTTTGCATTGAACATCCTACTCTTAAGCCATCCACAGGCAACAAGAAGGAATTATAATTAGTGCCCTCTAAGCTTTGCGTAGGCAATGCGCGGTGAAATGTTTCTTATGTTGCTAAGTAATTTGGTCTGAGTGCCACCATCGATTATTGTACTTTTGGCAAGAAAAAAGTTTAAAATCAAAGCATTAGAACATGCCTGTTGGCTGTTGGTTCATTATTTGAGAGGTTTTCGATGGCTTTTTCATTCCTGTTCAAAACCAATAATGTTAACAGTTTGTTCAAATCCTTAAGCAATGTCTATAAATTTGTAATTACAGTTGTTATAATGAATCTGAAAACCATAGATATTCATGTTCATCTACCTATTACTTTTCCTTTAACAATGTTCTAGTACGATGCTGATTAATCTGGTCTGGTTAATATTTATGTTTCCTGTAGGCCTGTGGTAGAGTCATTCTATGTTATAAGATCCATAAAAAAGTTACTCCTTGGTCTTAATGAACTTAAGCAACTTATTAAGCAATACACGTTTCGAAAAACAGAAAACAAATCAAAACACGCGCACACACACTGAGAATAAGTTGCATAAACTTTTTCACATAATTTATCATCAATAAGTCACAACTAAGGGCGTGTTCTTTTCAACTGGTTTCTAATTTTATCCAATTTTGTCCAATTTTGCCCAGTTTTGTCCAGTTTTGCCCACTTTTAATATTAATGATAACAACAACAATAAAAACTAATAATCATAACAATAATAATAATAATAATAGCATTTATTATTATTAATAATAATAATAATAGTAATATTATTATTATTAATAATATTATTGATATTATTATTATTATTGTTGTTGGTATTATTATTAAATATTATTATTCTTATTATTGATAATAATAATAATAATAATAATAATAATAATAATAATAATAATAATAATAATAATAATAATAAAAATAAAACAATTTTCAGTTTTTCCCAGTTTCCCCCAGTTTGACCCAGTTTTTCCGAGTTTCTCCCAGTTACCAGTTAGACTTTCCAATTTTCACCAGTTTTGTCCAGTTTCTCCCAGTTACCAGTTCCAGTTGAAAAGAACGAGCCCTAACATATTGTTAGGAACCATAACAAATTGCAAGAATAACATTAGGCCAAACAAACTAAACTGACCTTCAACAACCGACAACAACATGGCACAATTGTGTCTTAAGATACGAGTCATATTTAGAGTTGTCAAAAGCTAACCTGATCTGAAATCTCGACCCATTTTTCCAGGGTCCAAACACAATTGTCTCAACTCAAATCCGTTTACATTATCTCGAGAAAATGAACTACAAATTGGATTTGACCCAAAAACCAACCCGACCCGAAATGACCAAACTCATAACCCGACTTGAATCAAGCTGTTTGATAGGTTTAGTACTCATATTTCATTATTTCTTTTCTAGCTCACCACAAGAGTAAATTCTAATTTAATATTAGGGCTTGCCTTCTGTTGGAAAAAGATGATATTTGCATAATTACTTTTTCCCTGTTATTAAAATGGGCTAAATAATAAATTTGTGGAATAATGACAGAGATAAAGACACTGAAAATTTCGCATGGAAAATCCTCCAAGATGAAGGGAAAAACAACGGGACCTTTTAGTCCGATAAAAACTTCCATTATACTAGTAAGATTACAAAATGTCGTCTCTATTATAATTTTTTTTTCTTTTTCCTCTGGTATAAATTAGAGGATCACTCAAAAATGTCATCCACAAAAGAATGGATTATAATACTTAATTATAACCTCACCAAAATGGAACTCTCAAATTACCTCACTTTGTTTTCACCCACTCACTTTGTCCCTATGAGCGGACACTTGTTAACTCACACTTGTGTGTTGCTTGCTACAAAATATGGATACTTTGCCTCTACCAAACATCTATTAGCAATTAGCAAAAAAACATCTATTAGCAATGCCAAAGAACTCTTAAAGTCCTTATTAACTAATGAGCTGTGGACTTTCAAGTTTCAACCCATCATGAATGGTCGGTAGTGTAAAATTGTCTGCAAAGACTTCATGCCATGGCTTGATGATCAACGCATGACTAAATCATGTTGGGATATACCTTTGCCGACCACATTTATTATTTATACTCCATGACAAAGAAGTCAAAGAGTTACTAAGTGACGAAAGAACCATTAATTAGTATTATTTTTTTCTCATATACAACCACGAACATATCACACTAATTGAACAACCAGCGCAAATACCAACCCGTCAACGCACCACCAATAAATAACCATTGAACTTACTTCAACAGCTTATCACGTTTTTGTTGTTGATTGATTTTTTTTCTTCTCCTCTGGTGGCCCACCAAAAGGAGGGGCCCCAACGGCCAACACCTTCATTTGCTTGATATATATACCTATCTTTTCAAAAGCCTTTTGCCCTGTCGCTATATTCATGACACAAAAACACCAACCACTTCAGTTGAGAGTGAGATTGTTGTTGAGAGTATAGTGAGAGAATTATTCATTGTTAAATCGCTGCTTATATATAATATGTTACGATTAATTTGTTCGTCCAAAGTAGCGATATTTCGTACTAAATTGGTATCAGAGCCTTGGTTTATGATGCGCTAGGGTTTCGAATTGTATTAACACAATGACAATCACAAAATCTGACATCAAAAACCGCGATATATCGGCCAATTTGGGGGAAATTATATTAGAAGCTATATGGAATAAGCTGGAATCACTCTACATGACGAGATTTGGAGCAAATCTTCGATTGTTGAAGAGCGTACTGAATTATTTGAAACTTAGTGAAGGTAAGCAAATTAAACCCTTTCTTGATGAAATTGATTCTATTGTTAAGGATCTGCGGAATTTGATGTTGAATTAGATGATGAGGACTTGGGTATGCTGTTACTGTGTTCGGTGCCTGTTAATTGTAGAAAACAGTTTAGAACTATGGTATATAGTGGACTTGATTGTGGTACTTTTGAAGATGTTAAATGTTTGTTGCTGAAATGTGAAAGGATTAAAAATTGTGTAGCTGGAGAAAGTGATGATGGAACTAATGATAATAATAAGAAGAAGAATTCTAGGTCAAAATCTGGAGATAATGATGTAATATGTTATAATTGTCGCGAGAAGGGTCATATTAGAAAGAATTGTCTTAACAAAAATCGGAAAGGTGATGAAGCTATTGTTGCTAAAAATGATTGTGATGGTGACCTTTTATTTGTTTGTGATGAGGATGAATGTACATCTTATTATGATAAGTGGATTTTTGATTCGGGGTGTGGTTATCATATATGTACACGTCGAGATTGGTTTTTTACGTATGAGACAATTGAAAGGGAAGATGTGTTGATGGGTAATGGTTCTTCTTGGGAAGTTGTTGGTACTGGGACGGTCAAGATAAAGATGTTTGATGATGATGTTGTGAGAGTGTTAGCTAATGTCAGATATGTTCCGGATATGAAAAGGAATATTATTTCAGTGGGTATCTTGGATAGCAGGGGGTGTCAATGCTCTTTTGGAGGTGGAGTGCTTGAAGTCACCAAGGGTGAACTGGTTGTGATGCAGGGAAAGAAGATCGGAACTCTATATGAGCTTGTCGGTTCTACAGTTGTAGGGTCTGTATCTGGAGCAACATTGTTGATGTCAGATTCAGATGCTACAAAACTTTGGCATATGCGGTTGGGTCATATGAGCATCAAGGAGATGGCAGGGCTGTCAAAAAGAGGTTTACTGAGTGGTCAGCGTATTGGGTCCATGGAAGTCTGTGAGCACTGTGTATTTGTCAAGCACACTGGGGATAGTTGTGGTACAACTGTCAAAAGAGCAAATGGAATTCTTGAGTATATACATTGTGATGTGTGGGGTCCATCTACGGTGGTCTCCAAAGGCGGTTCACGGTATCTGCTGACCTTTGTAGATGATTATTCTAGGAAGGCTTGGGTTTTTTTTTTGAAAAACAAGAATGACGCTCTTGAAAAATTCAAACAATGGAAGATTCTGATAGAAAAGCAGACTGGCATGCAAATTGAACAGCTGAGAATTGAGAAAGGCCTTGAGTTTGTTGAAAAGGACTTCACAAAGTTCTGTAGAGCTGAGGGCATTGTGCAACATAATGCCTGTGGTGGAAGACAAAAACAGATTGGGGTTGCTGGGGGAATGAATAGGAATCTAATTGAGAAAGCTCGATGTATGTTGTCACATGCTGAATTAGGTAAGGAATTCTGGGCAGAAGCAGTTAATACAGCATCTCACATTGTGAACCTTTCTCCAGATACTTCTATTGGGTTGAAGACCCCGGAAGAGTTATGGTTGGGTTCACCTGCAGATTATTCAAATTTGAAGATATTTGGTTGTCCTGCCTCTACTTATGTTAATGATGGGAAGTTGGAGTCAAGGGCCAAGAGGTGCATTTTTATTGGTTATAAATCTCGAGAGAAGGGTTTTAGACTATGGGATCTTGATGCATTGAAGCTCCTGATTAGTACAGATGTTACCTTCGATGAGTCTGTGTTTCTTCATGGAAAACAGTCTTCTGCACGAAGATTGCATTTTAACAAGGTACAAATTCCAAAAATATCACTTAAATCTCACAATGAAATACTAATTTGTGGTCCAAGCATTTGGATATGTTAGTATGATGAACTGTATCATAACAGGTCATTTCTTGAAGCATAAATTCTGGAATTGACATGGAAACCACCAATTTAGGAATTTGTTGTCTAACCTTTCTGTTTAAAGTATAGTTTTTAGAAACCTTTGTTCCATTTAGAGGTTTGAGAAGGTTTTTTCCTTTGAAATTCATATGGTCAATATGATAAGTTTCTTAGAATCCTAAGCATTCTGCCTCATAGTAACTTAAAGCTCAGTTTCACGGAGAGCTGAGTTGCACAGTACAGTTCACTTAGTTGCCCTTTTAGGTGCAAACCCGTTCCAGTAGGCTGTTTCAATGAATTTGAAGACATTAGTAGGTTTCTTCTTGCCATTGAGCTGAAAATTCCATCTAAACCCACTCCAAACAATGGTTATGAATATTTTTCTCTTTTTCTCCCCCCCCCCCTAATGAAACGAGCACATCTTGTGATCCCTATTTCTCCATTATGAAGTTTGAACCAAAAAGAGCAAGGAAGCAGCTCTCGTACTGCCCAAGTCTCTACTGAATGAAATTGAAGTAGTGCTTGGGTTACTTGGGTACCTACCTTACCTTCACTAATATGAGAATCAGAATATATGATACATTTCTGGCTTTATAGTGGTAAGACCATAAAGGGAATTTGTCAAATGCTTTCCAATATCATCCAGGAGAGAAATAGTTGCAATGCGTATAATGCTAAAGAGAATTCACATCTCTCCATTGCTTACGCATTTTTAATCTTCTTGTTTGATGCTTATTATTCTGATTGGGATTATTAGTACTTAGCAGTTACTACTTTTGCTGTAGGTCCGTTGTTGAATCATCTAATGATATAAAGTCCATACAAAAAAAAAGTCACTCCTTGGTCTCTGAAAGCTTAAGAAATGGCTTGATGTTGTTAAAATGGTAGCAAGTGGGCAGTGGCAACTGCTTTTTTCCTCAACTTTTTTGCACTGTGGATTGAATGATCTGGCTCATTCAGATATTTGAAAAGCTAAGGTTACATTAGTCATAACTCACAAGGTTCCAGGGTTGTCGATTTAGAGGCAACAAGGCATTATAGGTAAAAGAGGGATGTAATATCCCACCAGAATGTTGAACTGTTGAAGGTATTTAAAAGTCAGTTTCTGAGTGAATTTGTTTCTGTGGTGGTTGTGCATATTCTCTGGTGGCTGTGCATAACATATGTTACCAATTTTTTGTTTCTTGAACATTTCTTTGGCTAGGCCTAGGACTTATCCACAAAACAATCAAGCGAACATATAAATCACATACCCACAAGCCACAACATCATTTGAGGGGAGTTGACAAGCATTCTTCACCTCCTCACTTGTACCATTCTACAATAATTTGATTCTACAAAATACCTCAATTTACGTTCAATGAACCAAATTGTGGTAGTGCATATTGTGTGTAAGAAAATTTATGTTGTGTAGTATCAGGTTCAGGTTGTAATTTGCCGTGTAATTTGTGTGGTCATTCTGAGGATACATGGAGAGCACATATTTGCATTTCTGGAGTAGCACACAAAGTGTTCTATAAAATACCGCAAAGAAACCAAAACTTACTTTCAGCTAATCTCCTTCAGTAAGGGCCATCTCCACTTCAGAAAGCCGTTTATTTCCTCCCTGTTATTCACCAACAAACTCCTTTCAGTCATCATATCCCTTCTCTCCCAAAATACAAATAAGCTGCAACTTTGGAGGATCCATCCATGGCAGACCTATAGAAAAAGCTCCTATTACTGAATCTTTGAGAGATTCGTCCGTGGCAGAACCTGGAAAAGATAATGCAGTTACTGAATCTTTGGAAGAGAACCTGGAACCTCCAGAACAGAACCCTGAACCTTTGAATGATACAATCCTACTGTCCTACACATTGAAATTGTGCTATGTTTGTATTTAGCTACTTGTTCTGAATTTTGCATGGAACACCTTGCTCTCTGCGAGTCTGCGGTGACAAGCGGTGACAAGAAAAAATTACACCTAGGGCCTGATGTTAAGCAACTTGCCATGGTTTGTTTCTTAATTGTTACCCCTTAAATTAATCTTCTGTGGAGAATACATATCCTTCATTGTAGTTAGTTCAAACCAGTGGATCATCTTTTTGATCAGATTATGCACAGTTGCTTATTAGGGATTCAGAGCTTTCTTTTCGACACTGATTGCTATTGGTAAAGAAAAATGACACTAGTTCACAGGGTTACAGTCACATAGTTTTACTAGTATTTTTCCAACCCAAGCTTTATGGTTACTAAACATGTTATCTGGGAATCTCTGTGTTAGAGTCCAGATTACAATTTTGTTGGGCGTCTTGTATTAGACGGACTAGTCAGCAATATATCACTTCGTATCTTGCACGTATACCCTACATCTAAATTTCTAATTTGAGGTTTGGGTGCTCAGACAAGTCCCATATGGTATCAGGTCATTCTAGGAGGATAAGTTCTGCAGTTTACGAGGAAACTCTGCACCCAAACTTGTACTAATTTGAATCATCAGATGCACGAGTCACATTCTTTCTGGACTCCAAACTTGTGTGCGCAGAATGTCTACCACTCTGCTAGCAATTAGCCTCCCTCCTCCGAAGGACAAAGCTTATTTCTTTGATCGTCTTCCTAGCTGCATAGACCTAGGCTTTGTTGTTTGCATTAGATAACGTCACTGGCATTAACAAGATGCATCACAATTTTGCTGCAGAATTTCGTTATTACTCATCTAGTCATCTGTGTCCAAGGTGAATTGTGACCCAACAGAACAGAGATCTTTTTATCAACTGTAGCGGTGCATGAACTTGATATGCTTCTTAGAGGACTTTTGTGTGAATTATTATTAATATTGTGCTTTATGCATAAATTTACCAGAAGATGGCCAGAAATGGAAAAAAAATAAGTAGTTTTGCTGAAAATCTGTACTGATGCAGCTGGTGTACTTGCAACTGTTGCAAGTAATAGTTCAAAAAGTCTAGTTGAACAGATCAAGACATGAATAAAATTAAGATATTAGTCGTCAATCTGCCTCATGTTCAAAGAGATCAGGTTTTAGTTTGTTTTGGTAGGGATAAGATGTATAATGGTCTTAAACATGAAGTCCTCTAATAAATACTTCAGGGTTTTCACTTTTTCTTGTGGATCGGAGTTCTCATATTAGATCAAAGCTATTGAAAGTTTACTGATGTCCTAACTCCTAAGGACAGTCTCACATTACTTCCAGGCTCAGTTTCATTGATTGATGAAGTACGCACTAGAGTTCACCTAGTTTCCTCGATGCAGGTACAGACCTGTTCCAGCGGTTGTTCAATGAATTTCGGACCTAAGCAGGTTCCTTTGGACAATTTCAGAATGCATGTAGTTAATCATAAATATGTTACAAGTGTTTGAAATCCAACTTCATGTATAAACTATAAATATCCAATTAATTGAAAAGTTAGGTAGGTCTAACCTTATTGCTATTCTGAGCAGTTGCAAATCTGTACTGACAACTGTTTAGGGGAAATTACAGATCGTAGTCGTTATTTTATAATAATATTGAGTTTCCTTTTATGATCTGTTGTTACTTGATTGTGATAACTAATTTGGAGTTTACCCGATATCTCAATTAGGTAGTCTTTTCTAAGTAGCATTTGACAGCCAAAATGTGTATTAATCATATTGGATTCATTATGCAGAGAGTGAAGCAAATCGAAAAGGCCATGAATGACAATGTGATCACGGGGCAACGTGCAATATTTGTTTGCTGGATTGGTCCGAGAGAAGGATGGGTCTGCCTCAACACCGATGGGGCGTCTCGTGGTAATCCAGGCCCAGCAGGCGCAGGTGGAGTTATTCGTGGACACTTGGGCAAATTCAAAGGTGCCTATTCTGTCAGACTGGGTCTTTGCTCTTCATTTGAAGCTGAACTACTAGCAGTATTCAGAGGGCTGCTTGTCACTTGGAATTTGGGATATAGACGGGTTCTGGTGGCGATGGACGCCGAAGCAGTAATATCCTATTAAACACTCCTCTGACCACAGATAGTGCTAACTTCGACTTGATCAAGCAATGCAAGAAACTAATAGATAGAGAAGGATGGGTGATACAATTTACTCATTGTTATCGGGAGGCGAATCAAGCTGCGGATTGGCTCGCAAACTTTGGGATTAATTTACCACGTCACACAAGCTTCAAGTTTTTCTTTGACCCACCTTCTGAACTCTGTAGCATCCTCTCTGAAGACTCAAGCGGTGTTGCTTGGCCTAGAATTGTGGGCAATTCAGTTTAGAAGTATTCACAACAACAACAACAACAACAACAACAACAACCACCACCACCCAGTAAGTATCAACAAACAGTCATGTGAGCTAGTTAGAACATACTTTCCTTTTTTTTGGTAAACTGAATACTTCTAAACTGATTTTATTCCATGGGATCATTCAATAGGCATCTTGGTATATAATCTTTCCTTTGCGGTACACAAAAACGCATTGCAGCATGCAAAATGGTTCAAATTTGTGTGTCTACAGTAGATAATTACATTTCATTGCATACTATCGGTCTATTCCAACTTAATTGGTTGGAATTGTTTAGGGGAAATTAAGGATCCTACCGATTATTTATGATAACTAGGAAATAACCCGTGCTACTTACGGACTTTCCGTTTATTACTTATATCCATATTATTATCCGCTAAAATTGTGAAGTTTTTTAATTTTTAAAAAGGTATATATAAAATAATAAGTATAGTGATTGACCAAAAAGTTACATGTCATATTACTTATCATTGTCCTATAAAAAACTAATATCTATAGTTTGTCACCTAACTTGCAATTGTACATCTAAAATATAACTTAACAAATTGCATTATAAATGTGAGACATGTCATTTTATTTTCGCTTATCCGTGCAAAATTTAGTCACATGTCTAACCTACGTTTTATACCCTCAAATATAAATCTTAATTAAAATTTGAACACTGTCATATTAACAATGATTATCCCCACAAATAATAGTACATTTTCACGTAACATACGTTTATACCAATTAATATAGTTTTTGTTATTAAACAATTATTAGTTTGATTAGACCGTCCCTTAATGTGTATTTCACTAATTCGGATTTAGAAATTGGAAGACTAACTTCCTTTCAAATGAAAAAACAATTGCAAACAATTCACCATTTAAGAAAATGAAAAATAGTAGGTAAGTCCTCAAAGTGTGACTATTGTATGTTACCTGCGCTTATACCCACAATTACGTAAAACTTGTTATATATTATGTACATCTACACAAATATTCAACATCTATACTTAATTAAAGTTTTTATAATTTTGATAACGTTAAAATTGGACGTTAATGTCATTTTAGATTTATTAAATTATGACACTTGTACGTCACATGCACTTTTACCCACAACTATATAACATTTTTTTATATACCGTGTGAAATATTCATCCTCTATAACGAATTGATTAGAAATTTTAATTACTTTTTTAATTGCAAATATACTTTTTTTATAGACAACTAATTGTCAAGTCAAGCATCCTTACAATACCTGAATAGTCAAAAGTTATAATTGACAACATTAATGCGGGAGAATGATGCTATTTTAGGTTGTATTAATGTAATTTTAATATTAAATAAAAATAAGAAATATGAATAGGTTATAGTAATTATTATATGATATTTAATTTTAACAATTCATTACTCGCCATAATAAAAATCAAAATAAAAAAATAAATAGTAACCAATCAATGTAGGACACTTGTCACGTTACCAGCGATCTTACCCAACTTTTTATATATACTGGATTTCGTGCCCGTGCGATGCACGGGTTCTTGTTTATCATCGTTCATTATTAGAATCACTATAATAAAAAAATTAATCATATCAATATATAAAGTTGAATAATAGGAGTAGCAAGGAAAATAATAATCTTTTTATGAACAAAAAAACATGTTTAATAAAGAAACTACATTTTTAGTGAATATATAACATATAGTTTTAGGATAATGAATCTTATGTTAGTTATTTTTATTCAAATAAAATAAAATTATTTTTAATTTCTTTTTAGTCACCCAAGCATTTATGACTATTGATTACATATTCAATGCCACCTTGGTGAGAACTCGATTATACACACATATGTAATCATCCTATATGTTTGAGAACCCGTTTTCCATCATCCTATATGTAATTTATATTCTTTCTTTCAAATAGAAAGTTTACTTTTTGTCTACTAATTGTGATAACATTCAAAACTTAGGATCTCGTATAGTTTAACTATCAATATGCAGGTAGTCATATTTTGTACGGTAGTATTCTTATGCATTTTGTTTCCTTGTGGAGGGGACTACAAAGAAAATAAGGTAGTCATGACCGAAAAAATGTTTTAGTTCCATTTATACCACACATCAATAATCTTTCCAAATATTATAATTTTTACTCTTAAATCACCTACAAAGCATTAGCAAATTATAAAGAATTACCACTCTTATGCGTAGAATATTGGAGTTGATTTGGAATCTGAGTGAATCTTGGATCAAGTGGAAAACTAACTAAAAATGCTAGTAATAAATTGCCAACCACTGCGTCTAAGGAAGAGAGCACAAAACTCAAATGATTGGAGGAAAGAGTATAAATTCGTAAAAGCCTTGATTGAGATAAAGGAGCATAGAGCCAACTACACCAATATTGAACTAATCAAACAACATGTAATGAGCAAATGCTACATAGTACAATACATTATTTTAAGGGAAAATGAAAATACTAATAAACTCGTGCCCAATACAATGCAAAGGAAAAACGCTTTGTTGAATCATCAGTTGTACTTCACATCTATAATCAAACAGCTTGATTTATTTAATTGGTTGGAGTATAGTAATCGCTGTTGTAGTTCCGTCGTAGTAGTGTTGGTGGCCAGTTCCTCTTGATGAGCAGAGAGAAATGGAGATAGAGGAAGGATGCCAGAACAATTTGCTAGAGAGACATTTGCCTTTCCTAATCCCTTGCTTGTTGAATGGTTTTTTGGATGAATTCCTTGTTGAAGAGTTACGATAATGAACTCATTTAAAAAGTACCTTGAATTTGTACAGTTTTTTTTTTTTTTTTTTTTTTTTTTGTCTACCTTGGATATTCAATGCTATTGATACTGAATTTAATTTTGTTCTCAAAGTAACAACTGAGTATATTCTTCATCTTATTGTGCTCTCCAGATTATTATTATTATTTTTTTTATAATTCTTTATCTAATTATTTAAGATCACATTTATAACTATTTAATACCACCTTGTTGAGAACTCAATTATACATATATACTAGATTTTGTACCCGTGTGATGCACGGGTTCTTGTTCATCATCATCTGTTATTAGAATTAATATAATAAATTTTTTTTAATCACATCAATATATAAAGTTGAATAATAGAAGTAGCACAGAATAATAATAATCTTTTTCACACATTTAACAAAGAAATTATATTTTTAGTGAATAAATAATATACCTTTTTTAGGACAATAAATATGATACTTATATATTACCTTTTTTTAGGATAATAATAAAAGTATTTTTAATTTCTTTTTAATCACCCATGCATTTATGACTATTTATTATTTATTCAATGTCACCTTGGTGAGAACTCTATTGATATATTAGATTAGATTTGATCCTATTAATGTTTCTTACTTGTTATGAATTACTCCTACTAAACCTCATTTCTCAATTTGTAGCAAAAATAAACTAGTACATACAGTATATTTCTAGAACATTCAACCAGGAAAGCCAACCAGGTGTTTTAGGTTTCAATAAATAAATAGGGTTTTTTTTGGGTTCACGACTAAGGGTATCCACCGTCGACCACAGTGACTATTTTCCCGCGCTAACTTGTAGGTACCTCAAAGGGTGGGACAACTTGCCAAGGATTTTAAAGTTGCTCCATGTCCAAGGCGAAATTCGAATCCTCAACCTTGGTTAAGAATTGATGAGTCCCTACCACTCAACCACACCTCCTTGATTAAATAAATAAATAGTGTGGGCCTCGAAATCCAATATAAATCCAAATCCCGTTGTCTGAAAAATATTGGGTTAAACCCGATTTGGATCCGAAAATATAAATATATATGATTGCATGAATAGAAAGAAAAACTGCCCTAAAATTGGTATCTAATAGATGTATTGGCTTTTTGTGGCATTTTCCATGCTCCTTACTTTTGAAATTTGGCAAACTTGACACCGAGCAAATAATTTTTTTTTGGGTGTACCAAATAATTTTTTGAATAATGGATTTGAGCCCTCTTCTTTACTACCCTCTCCGTTTCCTCTTTACGTTGGTAGTTTGACTTGGAACGGAGTTTAAGATAAGAAAACTTTGATTGAAAAATGACTCAAACATCCTTGCTTTAGTATGAGAGAGAATATGGTGGTCCCTTGTGGTCCACTAAGTATGAGAGAGAATATACTGATCCCTTAAGTGAGTATATAAGTAATCTCATTACTTTTTTCTTACTTAAAACGGAAGTACCAACGTAAAAGAGAACAGACTAAAATGAAAACTACCAATATAAAAAGGGGACGAAGAAAATATCTATTATTATTCTTTTCGATTACAAACTTGTTGCATGTGTATATGTTGACAAGCACTAGTTAAAAACCTAAAGAGTCTACAAGTAGACGTTTATTTTGGGAAGCACAACACTTTTCTAATATCATTATACTTCGCTCTTAGTTGGAGCGAAAAACTTATTTATATTACGTTCTCTGTCTCATTATATAAGTCGTTTTAGAGGATTAGATTTTTTTCCATAATATAAGTCACTAGTTTTAAAACGCGTGCAATGCACGGATTCATTGTTAATACACTCGTACATGATATTTAATACATTAAATACTTTATACTATTATTTCATTAGCTTATATAATTTTGTTTTAAGAAAAAAAGAGTATAATTCAACACTTCCAAATTAATATATAGAGTAATAAAGTAACTTTTATTATTACATATACCAAAGTTGAATCCTTTATTTGTAAAAGTATAGAGTGATATTTATATGTATAAAAATTAATATATAAACATGAAAAAAGAAATACGTCTAATGGAACGTAGAGGGCTACTGGATGAGGCAAATGTGAATGAAGAATATCAATTTTATATGGAGTAGGTTCTCATGCATACTCATATTAGGACTCCAAGTGTTTATAGACCTTTAGAGTTAAAATTTCTCGCTATATGAGTATAATTTATTTTTTTTCTCACCGTCTAAATTGTTTTGTTGTTAATGCACATACAAAACATAAGTGGGGGGAAGACCGACCGGAAGTGGTGAAATTCTTTATTTTTTTATTTTCAAAATCTCACACACTTTGAGTTTAAATAACTCTCTAATTGTTAAAAGTACTATCAAATACCATAAGAAGTACTAATCAACGTAGGCACGTACTTTACATTTTTTTGTTGAGTACTATGCTTTTGGAAAATACTTCCTTATCGAACACTTTTATCATTGCTTACTTCCCCTTCAATTATAAGGTTATATTTCCATCAAAAACATTTTTTGCCCTGCATATTAAAAAATTGTTCATCCATAAAGTTGAACGTTATTACATTCCAACACTTTAGTGGTCCCAAAATCTGCAAAAGTATGTAGTCAAATTAATCAATATACACTTAAAAAAAAAGCTACTATTTTTTCAAGGTAAATAAACTTATCGAACCTTTTTACCATTCCGTAACTCCCCTTCAACTATATGGTTATATTTCTTCCAAATATATAATTGAAATTCAACAATCTTTTAAGTATAAAAATACTATAAAAACTAAAAACTTACTTTAAAATTCATGAGCAATCTTGAATACATTCTCAATACCTGCAAGTATATATAATGAAGTCGTATTGATAAGAGTTACATACATAAACATAAAAAACTATATAAACTAATAAGACATTCGAGTAGAGATAAAAAAAAAATAAAAAATAACAACCAGTGACAAAAAAAAAGTAACGTGAAGGGGGAGGGGAAGGTGCATATCAATTATCATTATGGTTGGAAAGATATGTAGGATAGTTATAGATTGAAGAGTCTTCTATTAGAACCACAATTTTGCTACATTTGATAACTACACTTTCTTTTTCTTAACTCATAGTCTTTCTTTTAAAGCTTTTTCTTAAGTCCTAGTCTCCTAAGGACTACAAATACAATGCTTTTTGTTGAGTACTTTTTAGTGGGGGAACATCCGTTTTTTTTTGTTTTTTTTTTTTTTTTTTTGCAAAGAAAGAGAAATGTTAATTGGGTGACTGACTTTATCTTTGCAAGTATTGAAGCTTGATCAAAATTCATCAAACTAATGATGCGGAGTACTGGTTATTGGCTAACCTCTTTGATTTTTTTTTTTCATATTACTAAAAATCACAAAACAAAATTGTTATAAGTGATTATATTTACATATATGACCTTATCACATTCTTTTTAGGTATCCTACTTTTATTATTATCTTCTGTTAATAATTTATCATTTTTACTACGCTTAGGTAACGCTTTCTATGCTCTTTTTCAAGTTGGCGTGCCTCATTGCTCCCGAAAAATGTCTCCTAAAAGATGACTAAATATATTATATATGCATATCATTTTAAAGTACTTTTCGGGCCAAACATTATGGTATAAAATTTAAGATTTTTTAATTTGTATAAGCAAAGTTATATTTGATCATTTAAAATTTAATAATTTTAGTCCTAATATACCATTCCAAATCAAACTCTATTTTTTGTCATTATTCTCACTTAGGTGACGCGCTCTTTTATTTGATTTAAATTTTATTTTATTCCTAAGATTTATAGAAAGTGTTTTTTTTTACTTAGTTGGCACGCCTCATTGCTCCGAAAAATGCTTACTTATGTTCTAAACATATTGTAAATGCATCTTGTTCTGAAGTATTTTTTGATCCGAATCTGATGGAGTAACTTTTGTTATTTTTTGAGATGTATAGAAAACGTTATATGTGATTTTGAATATTTGTCGAAAATCTGTTATAACCCTTTTAAAATTCTAATAGTTTATCAATATCTAATTCTACACCAATAAAGATGCTAAAACTACTAAACGCTTTATGCCAATTATTTTTTGTCTTTATCTTCGCTTAGGTGGCACACTCTTAAATTTTTTGCCTATGTGGCACGCCTCATTGCTCCCCGAAAATGCATCCTTTATATATATAATAATAATATATATTGATTGATTGATTGATTTTAGAGTTCCAATAAATCATTTATTATTTTTTACCCGTTTACCATTCTTTCACATTATTTCATTAATTGTTCACCTACTTTATCAAATCTAAAGTCAAAGGGTAATCTAGTAAAATAAAACTATTTTTTGTTAAAATTGAGACTATTTAATGACTTTTTTAATTTTAATGCAAAAATCCTAAATGACCTATATTATGAGACGGAGGAAATATAGTCTAAGCATATCATAACTTAGTTTCCAGCGTTAGCTTCCTAGAAGTTGAGAGAAGTAACTACTTTAATGCTATTTAGTAGACTTTTAGAGTATATGATGGTATAGTACACTGCACAAAATTTCCTAAGAAGTAAAGTTGACTATTGAGGTGCAAAAATCATATGCCTTATTTACAAATCAAATTGGTACTTGTTTTTTTTTTGACGGGCAAATTGGTACTCTACAAGACTACAACTACTCAAAAAACAATAAAATTGGTACTGTAACACCAACGCTCACTTTACTACTCTCGCTCAACCCACAATTCGCCACTCACTCTCTCTCTCTAGCAGTAGCTGCTCCAACATCGGTTCCAAACCCAGTAAATATCCATGTCGAAGCTCATACAATCTCACCCCGTTTCATCTATAATGGAAAATCCCATCAAGTTTCTTGCTTTGTGTAATTTCTTGGGGTATTTATATTTTCATGCACACCAACTGTTCGACGAAATGCCCCATCCACTTGATGTACTCTGTTTTGCCCAATTAACACTTTCACCTTCTTTTCTTTACTTTGCGAAGTTCAACCCATCCAAGAAAAAGAAAGAAAGAAAAGAAATAAGCTTTAGCTAACTGCTTCCAACAGAAATAACGACCCACTTCAAAAAGCTGTTATTTCCCTCATTCCCTCCCTTTTCTTTCCCTTAAAAGTAAACCAAGTTACCAAGCCTTTCTCTTTCTTCACTCACTCACTCACTCTCTTTATTCTCCTCTAAATTTCTCTCTCTCACTGAAACTTAAAACATCCATGGCAGAACCTTCAAACAAAAACCAAGAAACTACAAAAGAACACCCAGAAACTCCAGAAATTCGGCAAACTTGCGAGCTATGCAGCATAACGGCGACTCATTACATTCCCTCAGATGAAGTTTTTCTTTGCCCAGAATGCTTTGCTGTATCCATGTTAACGAATTCGCTTGTTCATGGAGAGATTAATCCTTCAACGGAGAACTCAGGAATTCTGTACAACTAGACAAGGAAAAAAGAAAGAAAAGTAGCATATGAACTAACTGCTTCCAACAGAAATGACGACCCACTTTAAAAAGCCGTAGTTTCCCTTTTCTCTCTTAAAACCCCAAGATGTTCCCTTTCTTCGTTAACCATTTTAAATCACAAAAAACATTTCTCTCACTAAAACAGCTAATCTCTCTGTTAATTCTATCCTGACTCACAATCTCTCTCTTCTCTCTCTCCCTCTCTCTCTCACTCTCTCTCTAAGCCTTTCATCCATGGAAGAAAACCAAGAACCTTCTGTAATAACGGGATCTACGAGCCAAGGATGCTCCTAAGTCTAAGAGCCAGAATTACTTGTAAGTCTACGAGCCCAAATTGCTTCTCCTAAGTCTAGGAGCCCCAGCTTGCTCAGAAATTTAGGAGCCCAGATTTGTTCCTAAGTCTAGGAGACCCAAATCTGCTCCTACGTCTAGGTGCCTCCACCTTATCACCTACTGCAACAACAATAGTAGAACCTTGTACACTACTACAAAAGAGAGATACCACGTCGCCCATACCACGTCGGTTTGGAAAAAACCGACGTGATATACTAGGCGGTGGTAAAATTGTGAATACTATGAAAGAAATTTTCGTGGGTTTTCTCAAAAAGCCGACATTATAGAGCCAAATTTGAGAACCGCATGTTAACGCCGGTTTTCCTACCAAAAACCGGCGTGGTAGCTCACCATGTAATGTCGGTTTTCCTACAAAAAACCGGCGTGGTATTGGTGTATGTGAAATTAGTCGTATGAGGTCGGTTCAACTTGAAAACCGACGTTATATACTTAAACGAAAACCAAAAAGTAACCCTGTGTTCTATCCTCCCTTATTCTCACTTTCATTATTTTCGATCTTCACCTCACCTTAGCTCTCCCCCCTCCCCACCCTCTATCTCTCACCAACTTACCACCATCATCAAGGTCTCCAAGCAAGAACACCGCCATCGTCACCTCCAATCAAGATCACCACCACCACTGTCGGCGTCACTCCTCCGCATCTCAAGCGCGGTCGCATCTCCAGATCTATAATCTTCACTAGTACAAAAGGTGTCATAGGAGTCGATCAAAACACCTAATAGGCGGTTTCAACCGACATTTCTAGAGTTGACGCCAATGCTGAGGACTATAGGCGTCGGTTATTAAGCCGACGCCAAAGAGTTATAGGCGTTGGTTGTTTAGTTCAACCGACGCCAGTTCGAAGCCATAGGCGTCAGTGCTTTAATATAACGACGCATGTTCAAAGCTATAGGCGTCAGTGCTTTAATATAACCGACGCCAATTTTATGAGATAAGCATCAGTTCAATAGGAGAACCGACGCCAGATATGATTTATAAAATAAAAAAAAAAGACAGTGAATTACTTCGAAGGAAAAATTATTTAAAATGAGGAGTATATTAGTACTGTACTCTCAAATCACCAAAAACAGATTGGTATGAAACATACAAAGCATTAAATTAAAAATCAAAGACAAGTACAACAATTGTAGATGGCGTCAATTTACTAGTTACAATCTATCCCATATTCTCATTCATCTCTATTTTCCCAAAAAAAAAATAAAAATTAGATGGTGTCTCCCTCAATCTGGTTCCTCCTTCAATTCGGTGTTCTTTGGATCTCTATTTTTTTGTTCAGTTCTTAGTCTTTTTGCTTTGAGTCCAGATCTGCAAAAAGAGAAACCAATATCTAGGGAACAATGAATATAATAATTCAACCATTCAACATATCTAGGGAAGAACATAATACCTTCATAGAGAGTGAAGAGCGGATTTGTAGCCACAAGTTAGGCCCAATTGTCTGAAGTTTAGTCAAGATGAAAAAATCATCAAAGTTTGAACCATCAGAATATTGAACAAAACAGAAGGATGAAGAACAAACCAAACTAAGTAGTAGCAAATCCTTCTTTAGTGGTGTTCTCCAGAACATTGAGTTAATTTTCTCCACACTAGAAAAATAATATATAAAAACCACCAAAAAGAAGCCTAGATCTAGAAATTTAAATTTAATCAAAGCCCCAAATTTACAAAGCAAAATTAACGAGCACCTTGTTAGTCATCTTCTTCAAACGCCGCCGTTCAATCGCGGGAGAAACCAGAGCCATTCACCTAAATTGGCTGTCAAGTTGACAACCCAATCGATTTCCATGAACAATAATCGATTTCCATGTCAAGACTATGCCATTTAAATTACCCAGAAAACAAAAACTCTAACAACAAGCTTGAAGTACCCATGGACAA
The DNA here is from genome assembly GCA_038025085.1 of Tetragonia tetragonoides. Lineage (NCBI taxonomy): Eukaryota > Viridiplantae > Streptophyta > Magnoliopsida > Caryophyllales > Aizoaceae > Tetragonia > Tetragonia tetragonoides. The sequence continues at coordinate 10,398,897 of CM076143.1, forward strand.
AGATAACCTGAATTGGTAGAAGGTTCCAGATGAGAGACATGAAAAATCAGAAAGGGGCCTAGTTAGTGGAGAGAGAGAAAGCAAGAAAGAGAGTATACAGGCTCATTGGCAGAGTCAGAAATCGATTCAAGTGGGTTCACTCTCTTGGAACTTATAAGTCAATTTTTAAATATTACACCAAAAAATTGATTTTTATAAAGGATTTTTGTTAAAAAAAAAATAAAATCCAAGAGGGTTCAACTGAATACTAAACCTATTAAATAGGTCCGTCACTGTACAGACTAGAGGCGGACGAAATGAAATGAAGTTTAGGGTTGCTTTTTGCACCGAGATTTTTTTAATTATATTTTCATTAATTAGGTGTGCGTCGGTTCAGTACTTCGAGGAGATGCCAATTTCCAGAAGCGAGTGTTTTTTTTTTCATTTTTTTGTTTTAGGCATCTGTTAAGCAATTCAACCGACGCCTAATCGTCACAATTTAATTACCAGATTGCCACCGTGTGCGTATATGCGTCGGTTGACCAATAACCGACGCCTATGACTTCTTTTGTACTAGTGCTTGCAAAGGATTCACACTTACATTCAAATCAAACTCGCAACAAAAGGCATCACAAGCATCTCCAATATTCGCCGATTTAAATTTCAGGTACTTTCCACAAATTTTTCCTAATTTCTTCAATTAGATTTAGGGTTTCAGATTCACTTTTTTTCTTCATGCGGCCGCTTTCAATTAGGTTAGGGTTTGACTGAATTCCTCTTCAATTATTAAGTTACAGTGTTTTTCGAATTAAATTAAAGTGTTGCTGGGCTAATTGGGTGGAGAAAGTGAAGCAAGGTTTGTGATTGTTCAACCTATGGAATTTGAAGCACTTATAGTCTATGTTACATGGTGTCTTCATTTCACCTTGAGTACCCGTGTCGGACACTCGACACTCGGACATGGGTATGGACACTCGACATTTCATTTTCAGCCAAAAACATGCTAAAATTTCAAAATATTGCCGAGTCCGACACTTGGATACGTATCCATGTTGGACACGTCCAGCCGAGTCCATGTAACATAGCTTATAGTTGTACTGGGCTAGATTTTAACTATTCTACAAATTTGGGGTTCATATGAGTTCACTAGGTAACCATTTTGCATTTCCAAAGTTTGACCCTCTTTTAATTCGAGTAAGCGCCTTTCATTTTTGGGTTTGTGATTTATTTGGGTCGTTTGCCAAGTACGGTTTATTTGGGTTTCTTTGTTGTTTGCAAATTTACAGTAGAAAGTGCTGGGTATTAATCTAATTTTTGAGTCTTAGTGAGTAAGAAAATTGTTGGATTCAAGTTTTGAGGTTGAGTACTGACTTAATTTCTAATGTTCCAATATCCAAAGAGATGGCAGACAAGGTGAATGGAGAGGAGTGTCAAGAGCATCAAAGGCATTTAGTTGTGATCAATAATTTAGTGAGGCTGGGTTAGTTTATGCGACTTCAGTGGGTGGAAAGTTTAATTGCATTCAGTATAGGTATTTTCCGTACTTTGATTTCATTAAGTTTGTATTTCAATTAATGTTCAAATTTGATGTAGTTCAGATCGTAGTTTGTGCATTGTCATGGTTTTTTTTTTGCGTTTTATACTTGAGCTACAATCTGGTGTTAGTATTTAAATGGCATAGTAACAATCTAAGTGAATGTTTAATTGGTATAAGCCAGACTTTGCAAGCTGTTTAAATGCTAAAACTCGCTAAATCAGAAGTTCTATCTACTGCTGCAATCTGTTTTTGTTGTTTATTACCTACTTGTTTCTCTATAATCTCAACATGTTCTTCAGTTATTACTTATTAGTCTCTACTGATCTTAAATAATGGGGAAATCAAGTTAGACAGATAAGCTCTCTCTCACTGTTTTTCAATTTTTCTCTCTCCTCCTTCTTTAATTCTGTCTGTCGGTGATGGTGTTCTGATGGCCAGAGACCCTACCAGTGGCCAGAATACAGCAACGGACTGGCTGGCGATGGCGATAAAATCAATGGCTAGTCAGCGACGGTGCTAAATACCATTATATTAAGGTTAGATTGATTTCTTCTTTCTCTCTCTACTTCTAGGTTTTCTTTTTTTAAATTATTGATTTTCTCATTCTTTAAGAACTTATAGGTCAATGTTGGGCATGAATTGAGGTTTGATCAATTTTGGTCTTTAACTTGTTGTTTTGTTTGTTGGAATTATTAGATTCTGTAACGCCATTTGTGAACTATATTTATGACCAGTGAATTACATAGAGGACAAATGCTTGTTTTAGTGGAGTTGGTAATCTGAATTTGGTCTCCTTGTTGAATTGGCCTATTGACCTATTGTATCATCGCTGTACATATCAATTCACTTTCAGAATTGTTACTAGTAGTTTCTCTAATATTTTGTTAATTATGCTCTGTTACCAAAAGTTTGATGTCAATTTGCCATGTCTAATTAAAAACTGAAAAAGGTGGAGTGTCTGGTGATGGAAGAACTTGGTACTAGTAATTTTGTCAAGGTAGAGGGGAAGCATATGTTTGATAAACTACTCCTAGGAGTATAATAAGCATGGCCATTTATTAGCTAATGGAATAGTGCAAAGGTATGCTTTTTTGTATCATCAGGGTGAGAGGTTGGATGATAATGATGTTGTTTAGTGATCAAAACACTACGCCAGAATTTAGCTTTCACAGCACATTTTTCACAACTTGCGGCTTGAAACTGCAATGAAAGACCTTTTAGTAAAAAAAAAAAAGAGCGTAATTTTGTGATTGAGTTCTTCATTTCTTTTGTGATTTTGTGAGTGGTGTTATGAAAAATCATGGTTGAAGAAGCCAGTTGCGTATAGGGTCAAATGGGATGTGTTATTCCAGGCAACTAGTCCAGAGATTGTCTACTTGTTTGAGACGAGAGATGTTCTGATTTTAGGCTGTATACATTGATTAGACAGCAAACATAATCAGGTTACGTGCAATGTTGGTTGATGGTAGGTAATAGTCTACCTTATTTCACACTTTTAGATGTTGTACCATGTGCGATAGCACTTTGGTAAATCTTATTGACATTGGTTCATGTGAATGGCTCTGATGTACTTGGTACATCACGGTCAAGACCAAGTAGATAAATAGGCTGTTAGTTTAGTTATCACTTTGGTATATGGGTATGGTGTTTAGCACAAGGTTATTTCGCTCCCTAGACAGCCATGATTTAATGTGTTATGTCATTTTCCGTTGTCTTTAATTGGCTTTCATATCCGCGGCCACGACCCATAGATTTCTTTGCTCAAGCATTTTCTCTGTAAGGTGTATATATAAAAGAGAAGTGCCGATTCACCCAAGTATAATACAGTTATAATGAATTTTCGATCTTCTTAAAGGGCAGCTAAATTCTCTTTCTTATTGTCAGTTAAGCATGATTTGAGGTTATGAGCAAACCTATATGTAACTAAAATTGTGTTTGTTTTCTAGAGCACCGAATGACTTCCATAGAAGCTAATTGAAGTCGTAAAAGATAAACAAGCTGACATTTTCCATTATGTTTCTCTACTCTGAGCCTCCCATTTTCCAAGTGCATGCATGTACTGCCACAATGCAACACAGTAAATCAGCAACAACAGGTGAACAATTGCATACTGTCACAACCAGCCAGCAGGTCGTCGCTGCTGCTATCACAGTCAGCCAGCAGGTCGTTGCTGCTGCTGCTGTCACATCCAGCCAGCAGGCCAACCATACCAATGCAACAGTTGCATCAGCTTAGGAGACTTGTCGAAGTTGCATATATGTTAGTTGTTACGGTGTATCTATAATTACATAGATATCTGCTTGAAAAAAAAAAATTACATAGATACCATTTTTTTTCCAACTTGGCGTATGTACAAGTACAAGGAACAATGTCAAGTTTGTTGGTGATTTGTAATTAATAAAATGAGGATGTTTGTAGAGGGGTGCACACTTGTATATTTAATATATATTGTTTTTTGAAAAATTTCTTAACCTACAACATCGGTTTTTTCAGAATAACCGATGTAGTAGTTGCACCTTTCACGCCAGTTTTTTAGAAAAACTGATGTTGTTGGTGAACCTTTCACATCGGTTTTTTAAGAGAACCGACGTTAAAGTGTGACCTACAACATCGGTTTTCTCACAAAACTCACGTGAAAGGTTCACCTACAACATTGCTTTTTTCGAAAAAACCGACGCTGTATCATGGCTTTCCGAGTCGGTTGAAAAACTGACGTTGTACCCCTACCCCTAGAGGTGACAAACGGGTCAGTCAGGTCGGGTTTAGGTCAGGTCAGTTTCGGTTGGGTCATTTACAGGTCGGGTCGTTTCGGTTTCGGGTTGGGAAATGCTTGTTAATGACCCAGAGTGTTCGGGTTCGGGTTGACCCAACGGGTTATGCATTTATTTTCTAATTAGGTTATAATTGCATAATTAATTCTATTTTCAACTTTAAAATAAAAAAGTTGCACACTATAATGTTATTAGACATAACATATATGGTTCTAATCTACTTGAAAACTATTTAGTAAAGTTTTTACAAGTTATTATGTTTTTAATAATGCAATACGAAGTTTTAAACCGCTACCTATGTAACAATTAGTTAAGATCGTTCCACAAGGATTCGAAAAACCCTTATTAAAGAGAAATCTGAAACTACATATGTCAAAATTGGTTGATATGTAAGAAATTCTGATATGATTAAGCTTTTTGTCATTCACTTTTCTCATGCTGATATGTCTTGTTTTGAAAGCCTCAACCCAACGGGTCAACCCAGAGCGAGTTCGGGTTTGACCCAATAAATGTCGGTTTTTCGGGTTCGGTAAGTATCGTGTTTCGGGTTGGAATTCTTTGTTCAAGACCCAAACTTTTCGGGTCGGTATGGGTCGGGTTCTCGGGTCGGGTCAAATTTTGCCAGCTCTACCTACCCCTACTACGTCACCTCCCTATTACGTCGGTACCAAAACCGATGCTAAACGCCCTAAAAAATCGACGTGGTTGCCCCTTTCTGTAGTAGTGGTAGTATGTACAAAGTACTATATTTAAACCCTTTCAGAACAACAGACGAGCATTTACTGATGCACAACTCTCCATTTTCTCCCTTGAAACTGAAACCCTTTCATCCAAAAGTGGAAGTGATATCAGATTCTTAGTCATGTGAGGAACGTGCATGAATTGGCTCAAAGTAGCTACTCTTCCCGCATGTGTCTTGATCTTGATGTAGCCGATCCCAACAACCTTGTAGACAACATCATTAGCAGTAGTAACATTACCGCCATCCACCTGCTCATAAGTAGAAAACCACTCCCTCTTCAGACATATGTGAAAAGATACCCCAGAATCAAGAACCCACACATCAGTTTGATGTGTTTGTTCATTCGCAGCTAACACCAAATCTTGTTCTGAACTACGGTCATATTCTGCAACAGCAACAGAAGATTGTTGCTTTTCCAAATTTTCCTGCTCTCTCTTAGGACACTCATTTTTCCAATGCTCCTTTTCTTTGCAGTAATTACAGATGTCATCTGGTTTAGGACCCCTGAAAACATGCTTATTCTTATTAAAAAATTTCCTGCCTCTTTTATGTCCATTACCCCCAGTGACTACTAACCCAATAGCCTGATTTTCTGTAATTTTACCATTCGCCTTATGGCGCAGTTCTCTGCCGCAGACCTAACTTCTTCCAGACTAACTATATCTCTACTCCCAATAAATGACTAAACAAAATTCTCAGATGATGATGGTAAAGAAACTAACAGAATTAGGTCAACATCCTCATCTTCCACGTTAACATCAATATTACACAATTCGAAAAGAATCGTACTTAATCGTTCTAGGTGTTCTCTAAGAGGCATACCTTCTTGCATACGAAGACCGAATAGACGTTGCTTCAAAAGCAACTTATTGGTTAAAAGACTTTGTCATATACAGACTTCCAAGCTTTGACCACAGACCAACAACAGTTTTCTCAGTTGCACCATCAGTAATGACGTCGTCAGCCAGACACAGTATGATCGTTGAATGTGCCTTTTCCTCTAGACTCGTCATATCAACATCATCAGATCCAGATTTCGCTGCACTTTTTCACTAAAGGTGCCCAGAGTCCATGTTTCTTTAACAAGGAACGCATCTTGTTCTGCCAGATAGAAACTGTTGCTCCCAGTGAATTTGTCGATCTTGGTATTCATCCCAGACATTTTTCTTGAAACTCTGATAGCGAAAATACAAACTCTGACGAACCCGAATCTCTGATCCGATTACAATCCCAAATGACCGAATCCGAAGCTCTGATACCAGTTTGTTATAATGGGGTTCATTCTAATAGTAGTTTGTTATATCAGGTGCAAGAAAGATTAACAGAAAATAGGAAAATCAACACAAAGATTTAACGTGGTTCACCAATTAGTCAATTGGCTACGTAGCCAACCAAAAAAGGAGACAATATTGTATTGAGATAGTTATGAAGGTTACAAATTACGGTATATATAGGAGATAGAAAATTACTAACTTGCTAAACCTAACCGGACTGAGCTTACTTTAATGAACCCGAATAGTATATGGAATAACATAACGTAATATCCCATAACCTAACATACCGTAACATAACCTAACGTACAATAGCGTAACATATCGTAACTCAAATACCGAAGACTTCAAGTCATACCCAACACCTTCAACACGACCCAAACTGGATTAGAGCACTCAAACTTCAAATGCACCTTCCATGGCAGAAGTATCAGAGCAAAACCTAGAAACTAAAATCCTTTCTTCGATTGGCTCAAACATGAATTTGGGCGGAAGTTCTCACTTCTTGATCAACCTTTCAAGGGCTTTATCATCAATGACAATTGATGACCCTTCAAAGAATAAAACGTTTACGATTCAAGTTCCTGTGGGTATGCTGAGAGGTTCTTTAACAACTCTTGCTGATGAAGTCTTCAACCCATCAGGGCAGGCAATGTTTGAAGTTGAATCTACTGGTGTGGTTATTACTGTTGGGGTCCAGCTCCAATTAAATTGTTATTTACTATTCAAGTATTTATTTTCAGCAAAAAGAAAAGAAAAAAAACGAAACAAAAATGATGAAGTGAGCTGCCGATGAAAACCGAATGTTTTCGATTTGTTATACTGGTGTTGGACTATAATTGGCCACATGGGCCATTATTTCCTTGTGCCAACTTGAGCCCACTTTGGGGCTTTGACTTAGGCTTCCAAGAGAAGCTTCTCAGGGGCTTTGTAAGTCAGAATTGTGATAGAGAGCAACAGACGCACAAAAGGAAAACAGAGCGAGAGAGAGGAAAAGTGAGGGATCTCAACTCAATCTGTAGGAGACAAGCGGCAGATGACAAGTAGCTGTGAGGAATTCAACTTTGGGTCGTGGCTCAGTTCTCAAAGGTGTGTGAGTGCTCTATTGGTTGTTTATTCAACAAAGGTATTTTTCTAAGGTTTGTTTATTTGGGAGTAAAATTGATAGAGTGTATCAATTTACTTGTTTCCTAGAATTGGTGAGTTACCTATTGTTGATTGTTGTCGGTTTCAAGTCTAGTTCCTTGAGACGATTGACTTTGACGTTGTAATCACTATTTGAGATTATTAGTGGATTAATAGTCGGTTTGGTCCGTGATTTTTACCCGTTTGGGGTTTTCCACGTTAAATCTTGTGTTGGTTATTTTGTTGCTATTTTCTGGTTGTTTGTGTGTGATTATTGGCTTGGTGAATTTGGTTGAATTTTGTTGTCGATCCCAACAATTACAGCTAGAAAATGATATGAAAAACAATGCCCTTGGAATATCTTAGTTTGAATGCTGTACGACTAGCTGAATTTAAATTCCAAAAGGCGATGAAGAAGATACTGACCGTTGCATGACATTATGAAGAATCTGAGTGAAGGTGAAGTACCGGTGATAAAATATAATAGACTAATAATATTGCTTCTTGTTATTGATGTTGAGGAGACCTCATATTTATAGACCCTAATGACTTGCCCTCCAAGTCCGTCCTAATAATATCCTAATAATACTAGTTTCCTAATTACATAAGATCTCTATAATAGCTTAACCATTTAATATATTAATCATATAGTCTAATATATTATATTTCCTAAATAGATGGGGAAAATATATTCTTAAAATATTTTCCCGATATCTTATCTCTAACACCCTCCCGCAATCGTAGCGGTAGGATCATCACAAACGGCTACGATTGGAACAATACAATACGTAGTGTCCTTGTATTCAGTGAGTCCTCGATCTGCACATCGAGTCTAATAATATTGCCACAATTTGGCATATTGACGATTCTAATAAGCTGTCCTTTCAGCTTGGTATGATCTATAATCCAAATTTAATCAAGAAAATTGTATAGTTATGTCCTGTTGTTTGTTGTTTTTTATTTTCTGAATTTAGCTGCTGCTTTTTATTTTGATAGCTTTCTTGAACCTGTTATTTGTTTGATATATATTTACGATAAAATAACCCTGTTATTTGTTCCCTGCCTAGAACCCTTGTTCTTGAATTTTATGAACAAAACCAAGTGTGGTTGATGATGTTGAGTTTTGCTGACTTATTTCAGGGCCACCCTTGGGAGATACTTTTACCGTATTTGCAACCGAAGATTGTTCCCCAAAGTTTGAAAAGGCTCCCGTGATCACCAATTATGAGTGTGAATCTACTATATCCGCTGAAGCTCTTGAGGCGTTGATTAAACTGTTGGAATGTTTGCTTCAAAGAAAAGATATTGGACATTATTATTGTCCTATATTGGTAGCTTACAAGAGGTAAGCTGTGTAGTTATCTATATATGGGATGACTCCTTAATTCCCCACATTGATCAAGTTTGACTGGAGAAAATTAATTGTTTTCCGTTACACAAATCAATAAGTGTTACAAATATCAATTCCCTTGATATTCACCATTTATTACCTCCAAATTAATTTGTCTTTGCCATCAAGATTCTCCTTTGTTTTCCTCTATATATTGGAGACTTCCCATTTCACAAAGGAACACAGACACACAAAATACTCTCTCTGATTCGTTTGGCAGTAGTTCAGTGTGCTCTCAAAACCATTGCGCCGTAGTACACCGGAGCTTTGGTCGCCGTGTATTCTTGAAGGTCGGTTGCCGGAAATTTCCTAGTGTACGTGTGGGGGCAAATTCGACTTTAGGGCAGTGATTTATCACGCCATGACTTTCATTCGAGATAAGTTTATTTTTCCATTAGCCTTTATTTCTAACATTCTAAAGTCGAATTTTATTTTTACCATGGCATATGATTTAGAGACATATTGATATACATTGGGGAAAACCAAGTGTGTCAATTTTTTTTTAATGATTTGTCAAAATCAGTGTGTAATGTTAAGAGATGACTCATTTGCAATAGACAAAGTGCATCAAGTAACCATATAAATTAAAGAAAAATTGTTCATAGTTTTGTTGTTGAATCGTCGAGGGGGATGAGTCTTAAAACCCTTAGATTGAGGAAATCATGGAGGACACCCAACTTTTATTGGTTCAATGTGGTCAAACGAAGCCATGAGATTACTCAACATGCACCTAAACAATGGTATGATAAGTTTCATTGCACTTTGATTTAGATGGTTTCAAGATTGATGATCATAATACTTGTGTTTATTATAAATATGATGAGCATGAATGTGCCACAAATTGTCCGGTTGTGGATGACATGTTTGATTTTAGTATAAGTATTGATGTGATAAACACAACATGGACTTTCTTGAAATCATGCTATGCTATGAAAGATAAGGGTAATGATGTTGTAATTCATTCTTGATATTAAAATCACTAGAACTTCTGAGAGTTTGAGTTTGAATCAGTCTCATAAAGTTGAGAATTTTTTTTTTATTATTTAAAAAAAAAAGGAGTTTAGTCAATTTCGATTCTACTCTCGTTTATAATTCTAACATTCAGTTAGAAAAGAATAGAGGTGATAGTGTATTACAAGGGGAATATGTTAAGAGTGTTGGAAGCGTTTGATGAGTTATACCATACCAAATATAGCATATGATGTATACAGGTTGAGTAGATATACTTATAAGCCCAAACGTGATTATTGAAATACTTTGATTATTTTATTGAAGTATTTATAAGGTACTATTAATTTGGGTTTAATTTGCACTACAAGAATTTTCCTTGTGTTTGAAGGAATTTTTCATGCCAACTAAATCTGCATGAATGATGAAATACTCTTGCTAGGGCAGGTTACAAAGTCGAATGACTAAGAATGATGACATTTTTTTGTCGCAATGTTTCACATTGGAATCTAAGTTTTTATTCAAGAATGTGGCAGGTTACAAAGCCGAATGACTAAGAAGTTTGCCTGCAGATATCCCATTGTGTGGGAGACCGGCTCCGCTAGTATCCATGTGTCGTGGTTGTAAATTGTGATTGTCAATTGTGTTTGTCGAGTGGCTAATAAAGTAGCCCACAACTATTCTTTCAACAGAAAGAGAAGGCATGCACGCCTTAGACATGGAATTGTGAAAAATCTGATCAGATATAATGTGATATCACTCGAGTGTGTTAAGTTGGAGAGGAACTTGCAAATCCTCTTCCAAAGGCCTTTGTGGAAAGATAGTGCTTGAGTCAGCACTAGGAATGGGGCTTCAGCCTAGTGGGAGTGAATTGTGATAGATACCCAACCTGAAATATTTCCAGGTTCAATGGGTCAAATGAAATCACAAAACAACTCCAATTATGTGTACTACAAACCCCATTCCTCTATTAATAAAGTGATGTAGTACTTTTCTGTATACTGTCATGTGTGTGAGGTTGAACATTTTAGCTCTTAATGAGTTCATAGCCTTGTAAGGTGGTGTGAGACAGTACACACTTGATGAACTCACCTATGTGAATGTGGGGAAATTGCCCGCCCCCTATGAGAGCATTTGGGCTAATGACTCTCTAGAGCGTTCGCAGAAATATCCAGGCACGTAAGGGGCTAATGTATATATGTTTTTCGCGAGAGTAAATCTGATTTTGAGGTTAAACAAGTGCGCAGTTTGTACTGAACAAATACCGTGAAGGTTCAAGGAATTTTTTCCACCTAAATGGTTGTTGGGCAAACTTGTAAGCACAAGGTACTAATTCAAGTCCACAAGACATTAGTATCGTAACGTGCGACCTCCTACTGCCGCTCGAACCTTGTTCCTTTCTATCTTTCCTTTGAATCATGCGGGGGATTGTTGGAATGTTTGCTTCAAAGAAAAGATGTTGGACAATATTATTGTCCCACATTGGTAGCTTACAAGAGGTAAGCTGTGTAGTTACCCATATATGGGATGACTCCTTAATTCCCCACATTGATCAAGTTTGACTGGAGAAGATTAATTGTTTTCCGTTACACAAATCAATAAGTGCTTTCCGTTACAAATATCAATTCCCTTGATATTCACCATTTATGACCTCCAAATTAATTTGTCTTTGCCATCAAGATTCTCCTTTATTTTCCTCTATATATTGAAGACTTCCCATTTCACAAAGGAACACAGACACACAAAATACTCTCTCTGATTCGTTTGGCAGTAGTTCAGTGTTCTCTCAAAACCATTGCACCGTAGTACACTGGAGCTTTGATTGCCGTGTATCCCTGGAGGTCGGTTGCCGGAAATTCCCTAGTGTACTTGTGGGAGCAAATTCGACTTTAGAGCAGTGATTTATCACGCCATGACTTTCGTTCGAGATAAATTTATTTTTTCATTATCCTTTATTTCTAACATAAACAACTAACTACTGATAGATGGGGTACTTATTTCTTCTCTTGGGAAAAATTTGCCCTTTTCATGTATATTCCACAGCCTGTTAAAAAAATCTTATCTTAGGACTCTATATATATCTCAGTTACCTTTGAAGTTGCAGTAAAAAAAAGAGTGTCCATCGGGATCATGATGGGTGACGACACTGGCGAGGGAGTGAGGTACATAGATAGGGTGTAAACGAGCCGAGTCGAGCCCGAGTCAGGCCTGGCTCGGGCTCGGCTCGGCTCGGCTCGTTTACACCCTATCTATGTACCTCACTCCCTGCTGGCTCGGGCTCGGCTCGGTTTGTTTTGACTCGGTTCGGGCACGGCTCGAAGCTTGTCGAGCCGGAAAAATCAAGGTTTGAGCTCGACTTGATTTAGGCTTGTGGCTTGACTCGGTTTGGCTCGGCTCAAATTCAAACTCATCATTATAAACGTTAAAAAAAATTTGATTTAAAATAATTGCAATTGAATTTTACTATAAGTGATCTCTTGCACGTTCTCATATGAAAAAAAAACCCTTAAAAAATAAGAAATCTCTAAAAATATTTAATGATTTTATTTGAATAGAGAAGAAAATCAACTAAATCGAGCCAACCAAGCCGATCGAGCCGAGCCATCGGCTCGGAAAGCATTTGAGCTGGCTCGGGCTCGGCTCGAGCTCGATTTGACCCAAGATCGAGTCGAGCTTTGACCGAGCCGAGCCCGAGGACTCAACGAGTCGGCTCGACTCAGTTACACCCTATATTAAATTAACCTTAATTTTGTTGCTATTATGTTATTAGATGCTAATATCCTATGCATAAAACTCTTTGCCAGAGGTATAATGCATCTATCCAATTGCCTTACTATGGCTGTTTGCGAAAGGCCTCCTTTTTGGGAAGAGGTATTTCATTCTTCGTTAGGAAGAACCCAACGCCCAGCATCAAGTGGTGTTTCAGACTCAAAGAACTTGGTGATCTGTGCTTTATATATAGCTGGTGTGATAGGTTTGTTTGTCTGCAATCTGCATACTATTTGTTGGCTCATAGCTTTAGTCTCATATTCACCATATGTTAGATATTTGGATGATTTTAGCCGTTATGAACATGGTGACTTGAAGAACTACACCTTGATCTGTATGAATTTTAGTGATTTGCTGTGATGCGCTCTTTCATCAATAATATGATTCACTTTTATATGTTAGATAATCTGATCCTATTGTGCTATGGTTTGGGATGGGGCGAGGGTGGGTAGGAGGGGTGTGGCAGTCATTACTACACCACCAATCCGAAATAGACTAGAGGTTTCAGGCTTGATATGAGCTATTAAGTAGTTTTGACAGAAACATTGACAGAGAACTGAACCTCCAGAACAGAACCCTGAACCTTTGAATGTTACACTCCTGCTGAGGGTTCTGATTATGTTCTGAGGGCGGCTATAGGTTCCGACAAGAAAATGCTTACTTTGCAACAATTCCATCTTGGAGGTTTCTAAAGTATAACTTCTGACGACGTAGATTCTAGTTTTTTTTGGAGACAAGTAAAGAGTTCTACCAGCAGCTTAAGTATTAAGTAGTTTTGAGAAAAACGCTCTCTCTTTCTCCTCTCCTTGCTCGGCCACCCATTGCGGTTTGCAGATCAGACGTCGACGAGAAGAGGCTCCATTGCTAAGGTAATTGGGTGTTTCTCTTTTGGGTTTAATTTGGGTTTTTGTTTGTTTTGTTGGGTTTTTGAGTTTTTCTTTCAGGCATTTCGTCGAACACCTGGTGGTTGTGTGGGTGGTGGTGAACTGGTGATTGATTGATTAGAGTTCGTGCTTTTTTAGTGATGTTAGATGCTGTATGCTTAATCTGAATGTGATCATTTATTTACTGTTCTTTAGAAATCTTCCATAGTTTTGGTTTTTAAGGAGATATTTTACCCAGAAGAAGAAAATAAAAATGAAATCTTTCGTGGTGAACTAATTAATTAGATTCTACTTCAATTTAGCTAATAACAAGAATTCGACAACTTGATGATATGAATTTTAAATCAAAAATCTGGAAGAAAATAACATCACAATGTGTTTCTTTTTTTGTTGTTCGAATAACATCACTATGTGTTTCTTTATTTATTTTTTGTTGTTCTTAGCTTCCAGTCCGAGTAGTTTTTTCTATTCTTTCTAAATCTTCCATCGATTGGTAACATCGAACAGAAACATGGCAAAGACGAGGCCTTATTGTGAAAGCATCACTCATAATAAGCAAGAACTGCATGATGATGTATTGATGGAAGTGCTTGCGAGGCTTCCCAGCAAGTCTCTTATGCGATTCAAGTCCGTATGCAAAAGTTGGTTCTCTCTCATCACGCATCCTGTCTTTGTTGAGATGCGTCAAACTCAATCTTATGCCAAACAGGGTTTTGTCATCCTAGTAAAATCTCGTTCACAGAACAATGAGAATTGCCGTTTCATTGTTATCAATAGGAAGAAGGAGACCGATCATAGTGCTAGGGCGAGCGGCCACCATCTGCAGACATTGCACATTGTTCTCAATATGAGAAGTACTGTTAATGATATGACAAATATTGTTAATGGTTTGATATGTTTCTATGCCGATGATTGTTGCGGTTGGCAATACCTTTATAATCTCACAACTCGTGAACTCATGCATCTCCCTTCAAATATAACAGTGCCGACTAAAGGTATTATTCCTTATGTAGCAGGGAGATGCCTCTTAGGCTTTGATCCTTCAAACAAAGAATATAAGGTGTTCTGTTTTTCGGAGGATGAAGACTGTCACAGTCCTGTTGTAAAATGTGAAGTCTTTACCGTTGGAAGCCAGAATTACAATAGATGGAAGCAGATCAACATGTCCTGTATCTGTAATTTTAGGCTTACAGAATCCATGGGTGATTGCATTTGCATTGATGGGGTCCTCCATTGGCCTGCACGGGACATAAGATCTAACAAAATATCCATGATTTTGTTCGATGTTGAGCAGGAGAAGTTTAAAGTTATCGAGTACCCAAGAGATATAGGTCACTATTCAACCGTAGCATATATTGAAGGTCATCTTTGGCTGGTCGAATTTGATCACATGAGTGAGATTACTTTCTGGAAATTAATAGATGCTAGAGACAATGACAATGTGTTGTGGATAAAACAAGTTACTAACTGCAATGAGTTTCCTTGGGCAAGTGGTTCTTGGTGCAATCGTTCTGTCCAAGTGTTATCATCCTTTCATCATCCAACTGCGGATGAGTTCGTTATTGCTTCCCTTGATCTTGAAACTGGTAATTGTCAGGAGCTGCGAATAAATATTGCTCAAGAAGTACTTCCTGATAAAGACTGGTATGTTAGTTTAATTCATCCTTCCTTAGTGGTTGAGAACATCATTCCTATCAAGTCCAGTACTGTGGTTTGATTTTCTGGTTGTCACGTAATTATACTCGCATTAGTTATACTCGTATTAACTAAACTTGCATTATTTTTGGCAATAGTTCCCTTGTATTCTTGTACTACTGTTTGAGTATTCATTTTGACATGGAAACTTTTCAAAGTTGGAGTTTGTTCTTTAGAACTGTGCTCCTTAAGGTGGTTACTTTCAAATTGAAGTAGTAGTGTTTATTGATCAAATTCTTATATGTGCTTGTAGTTTCAAAGTCAATGTCAGGCTTGGTAGCTTGCAATACTATGCAATGACCATCTGAGGCCTCACTCACTAGCTGATTAGAGTGAAGAACAAACTCGATCTGAGGTGTAACATCCCTGTATAGTCTTCTTAAGCAGCTTCCTACAATTATCTAAGGGCGTTATACAGCAGTAAGCGAGGCTATTAATGGAGGCAATCACCGAAGATCTGTTCTGTTCTGTTCTTTTCTTTTTCCCCCCAAAATTGTAGTCTCCCGCCCCTCTTGCCCACTCCCAAAAGTCTAGATTTCGCCCCTACAAAATGGTACCGGTATGAGGCGCTATCCTTGTCACCTCCTTCCACAAAGACTTCTTAGACAATTGGTACTTTATTCTTGAGGGTTACAGATGATAATTTAAGCACAAGTTGAACAATTGACATAGACTAATTGTTGATTTAATGGCACTGCATCAAATCGAATCAAACAACGCGAGTTTTATTCTCTATCACCGTCTTTTTGGTACTTGGCCGTGGTTCATATTACATAAGCTGTGGATTCTGGATTTGTTGTCTCAGTGGCTGTTCGAGTTGGTTTGTGATTCTATCACAAGAATACCAAAGATCCCTGATCATTTATGTCATCTAAAAGGCACTAAAAATTTATAGTATGTTTTATAATAATAATAATAATAATAATAATAATAATAATAATAATAATAATAATAATAATAATAATATAAATCACGATTGTTCTGAGAGCAAATCACGGAATAAAATCTAAGCAATTTATTCCTTTTTATTATAGATGCATTCTAGTCAAGATCTAGAAGTATAAGTCTTGTAGGTCTCTATCACACCTGGGAACATAAGAGCCTAGTTTAGACCGTCTATGTTTTAGCAACATAACTTGGAGCATCAGAAAGTTTTGTAGAAGTCATGGAAAGAGGCATCATTGTCAAAGCATCACTCACAAGGAAGAGTTGCCTAATGATGTATTGATGGAAATGCTTGCGAGGCAAGTCTCTTATGCGATTCAAGTCCGTATGTAAAAATTGGTTCTCTCTCATCACCCATCCTATCTTGTCAAGATGCATCAAACCCATTCTTATGCCAGAGACATTCTTAGTAAAATCCCGGTCACGGATCAAAGAGAATTGTCGTTTCATTGTTATCAAAAGCGTATTTCCAGCCAATTTTCATCTGAACACCGATTTGTCCCTGCCCTGAAGTTGCAACCCGCAAAATTAAATGATGTTATTTTCCAACATGTATTACTAGTGGATAGAAAGTCCAACCCTCTTTTCATTGTTCTCTCCTCTAGCTATTTCCCCCCACCGTCTCTCTCCTCTCTCTCTCTCTCCTCTCTCCTCTCTCTCTCTCTCTTTCTAGCCCATGTTCCAAACCCAGTAAATATCCATGTCGAAGCTCATACAATCTCACCCCGTTTCATCTATAATGGAAAATCCCATCAAGTTTCTTGCTTTGTGTAATTTCTTGGGGTATTTATATTTTCATGCACACCAACTGTTCGACGAAATGCCCCATCCACTTGATGTACTCTGTTTTGCCCAATTAACACTTTCACCTTCTTTTCTTTACTTTGCGAAGTTCAACCCATCCAAGAAAAAGAAAGAAAGAAAAGAAATAAGCTTTAGCTAACTGCTTCCAACAGAAATAACGACCCACTTCAAAAAGCTGTTATTTCCCTCATTCCCTCCCTTTTCTTTCCCTTAAAAGTAAACCAAGTTACCAAGCCTTTCTCTTTCTTCACTCACTCACTCACTCTCTTTCTTCTCCTCTAAATTTCTCTCTCTCACTGAAACTTAAAACATCCATGGCAGAACCTTCAAACAAAAACCAAGAAACTACAAAAGAACACCCAGAAACTCCAGAAATTCGGCAAACTTGCGAGCTATGCAGCATAACGGCGACTCATTACATTCCCTCAGATGAAGTTTTTCTTTGCCCAGAATGCTTTGCTGTATCCATGTTAACGAATTCGCTTGTTCATGGAGAGATTAATCCTTCAACGGAGAACTCAGGAATTCTGTACAATTGCAAAGTATGCGGCCAAAAGGCGGCGTTGTACTGTCCCACAGATGACTCTTTGTTTTGCTTGAACTGCGATCATGGGGTTCATGAAGAGAGTCCTTTGACTCGTAGTCATACTCGCTACTTGATTTACCTAGAAACTTCAAATGCTTCATCATCATTGGGGGACACTTCAAAGAAGATTGACCCCAAAACTCCAAAACCCTCAAAAGATACCCCAAGAACTTCAACCCAGAATGAAAAATTGTACAACATTAGCTTTCGAATTCGCCCTGCTAGTAAACTGAAGTCTCCTCTTCAAGCTTTAAGCTATCTCAATTTTAAGGAACATGATTCTGGTATTTTCCAAGTGACAAAAAAAGGATTGATGATTAGTACTGGTCTGAGCAAAGAAGTGAAAATCTTGGGCAATTTACAGTTAGAAGTTGGTGATTTCATCTGTTTCTGTTGCTACAATCCAATCAGGAGCCTTATTGACTTTACCCAATTTTCAAATCGAGTTTTGGCAGCAGCTGATGATGATGAAATCAATGTCTACCACGATGATGGGTCTGATGTAATCCAGCTCGTAATTGGTATCATCTCTACCTTTCCTTCTAAATTCTATGAGTTTTGCTATTTCTGGTTAGTTCTTTATTGTAATATTTTCTTGATAATGGCTGAAAATGATCAATTTCAACGTTTCAGAACTGATTTGGTCATTTTGTGTGAATTCATTTTATAAAGTTTCATTACAGAATAATTTTCAACGTCTTGAATTTATTGCAGAAAGATGGAGTAGTACTTAATCCTCATTTTTAAGCATAAGTAGTACTTGATATCTTTCATTACTAGGATGTTTTTCAGGCATCAAACTGTGTTGCATGAGATATATTAATCACCCATTTTCTTCTTCTTAAGTTCATTACTTGAATCCCTTTCAGAATTCCATTGAATACCAAGTTTCTGTGACTATTTCAGGAACTTCTGATCGTACAAGGGTTAAAGTGCAATTACATGCCATAACTGGGTTTGGAAAAGATTACCGGGTTACCTGCTGGATATCGGCTTATATAGCTTCTGACAATTTGCGGCAGATCATTGAAGATATAGAAGCTAGTGCAGTAAATGCTGGTGCTTCCTTACTGTTCTCTTAATAATAATATATTTGCTGTCCCTGTTTACATACATACCCACTTTAAGTTACAGCTTAAATCAGTCAATATTATTGCATTACTAACAAATGCCCTCTCTTTTTAATCTATGACTCAAGCTCAATTTGACCTACGAGTTGATGGTAAATTGTATATCAATGTCGAAGGAAACGTACGGAAGTATGAGTATGAATTTACGGTATAATATTTTTTCAAATTACAGTACTAAAAAGACATGATTTGCTACCACTGCCATGAAACTCCAAAAAAATGTTCAATTTTATTTTAATGGTGTTTTGCAGGCTGCTCGTTTAAGGGCGAGTGACCCATCGGTGAAGTACCCTATAAAGATTGAGATGCCTATACCCCGATATCCTCATTGTGTGTCTTTGAAAATGGCGTTATCTCTAGGAAAAGAGTTTCAATGGGGCCTTTATACATCACCACCCAACTGCATTGCGTTGCGCTGCCCCATCTCAGAACATGGGCGTCTGGAGTATGTCATTGGACCAAATCTGACCCTCCCTGAATTCAGAAGTTTGAAAGAGAGCGTAGAGTCTTCCAAACAGAACCTTGAAGATTCAAAAGACACTACAATGGCCAAACCATCAATAGCTCCACTCCTTATAGAACAGAATTTTAATAAAAGCGTGCAACCTTTGAAGCAACAGCCTCAATCTTCAGAGCAAGATAGCACCTCTGGTACTGACAAGCAAAAGATTGAACCAGGAGAGCAAGTAAGCAGCTCGAGTACTGACCAACCAAATCTTGAACCAGGAGAGCAAGGAAGGAGCTCTACTTCGAAGGCCACCAAAGAACCTTCGAAAGACAAGCTTCAATCTTCAGAGCGAGACATCTTCTCTGGTATTGACGAGCAGAAGTTTGAACTAGGAGAGCGAGAAAGCAGCTCTGGTACTGACCAATCAAATATTGAACCAGGAGAGCAAGGAAGGAGCTCTAGTTCGATGGACACGAAGGAACCATCGAAAGACAAGCCTCAATCTTCAGAGCGAGGCAGCACCTGTGGTACTGACAAGCAAAAGTTTGAACCAGGAGAGCGAGAAAGGAGCTCTGGTACTGACCAGTCAAATCTTGACCCAGGAGAGCAAGGAAGGAGCTCTAGTTGGAAGGACATCGCAGAATCTTCAAAAGACAAACCTCAAACTTCAGAGCGAGACAACACATCTGGTACTGAAAAGCAAAAGTTTGAACCAGGAGAGCAAGAAAGCAGCTCAAGTACTGACCAAGTAAATCTTGAACTAGGAGTACAAGAAAGGAGCTCTAGTATTGACCAGTACAATAATGATCCAGGCATGGACAAAACCTTGATAGATAGCAAAGGACCTTCAACCCAGAACCCACTACCTTCAAAACAGACCCCTGAAACTTCAACAAATCCATCCATCTGCGAATTTTCAAATGATAAAGGTCCAGCCATAGATGAGCCTTCGGAAGAGAACCTAGAGACTCAGATACATAACCCTGAAGCCTCGCAACATCCACAAATGGGCAAAGCTTCTGAAGATAACATAGAAACCAATGACAGAGATTTCACAATCGGGTCTGTGCTCTTAATCAAAACCACTCCAGGAGAAGTATTTGAAGCCCGCGTTATTACCTTTGACCGACCCAGAAACATGCTGGTGCTTCATATCCTTTCTCCCCCACTCCCCCTCTCTACCCTTTTCCTTCCCAATTTTGGTGTTTGGTATATTCATTGCAGGTTAAGTTTTGAGCTCCTTAACTTATTTTATTGGTGAGCTTACAAAAGGGTCCAAGATCAGGACCAAACAGGGATACAACAACTTTGAATGCCAAGCATATTGAAAAGTTCACCTTGTTGCACCAATCAGAAGACCCTCTCAAGAGCTGTAATCTCGAAGCTTTGTCCAAGACGTAATTTACTCTTTAATCTCTCTCTATTATGATTACTTATCTTTTTGGACATGTAAGATTTATGCATTCACCCTGCCAGTAAGCTGAAGGATGCAATTGAGGCTCTGAGGGATGCCAATTTCAATGAACACGGCAAGGGAATCCTTGAAGTGGGGCCTGAAGGATTGGATATTACAGCTGTAAACATTGAAACCAACGTCATGGGGTGTGTTCATTTGATGGCTACTGGTTGGATCAACTTCAATTACAAGAAGATGGTTGATTTGAATCAGATTTCCCAGCATCTTTCTGCTGCTTCTGAAGATGAATCAGTTACTATTCACCATGTTAATGGCTCTAATGAGCTCTCCTTGATGTTTGGTATCATCTCCTCTCTCTCTCTCTCTCTCTCTCTCTCTCTCTCTCTCTCTCTCTCTCTGTATTGATATTGTTCTGCTTTGAATTGTTGTGGCACCTTTTATGTTTATTCCATCAACAATGATATTTGGTCATTTTCTTGGTTCTATATTTGGTCCTTTTAAGCTGAATGAAATCTTCAAAATATTCAGAAACACAACTTTCCTGATTAGTTCTTCAAGATAATGCTCGAAATATTTAATTGGATAATAATTACTGAAGGTTTTGTTGAGCATAGCATCATTTGATAATGAGGATAAACCAGAATCTACTCATCTTGGCACCAGAGCAAGGTTGTGCTGACATTTTAAGAATCATATCCTCCTCTATCTTAAACCGATTCTTAAATGCCCTATAAGTTGGAGGTCAATGATGTGTAATCAACTATTGAACAGTTACGATCCACTGAAAGTATTTTCTGCTTCTTATAATTTCCTATAATACTGTCATAATGCTTGCTATTGCTAATTTAAATTTAAAAATTGTTTCTGGCCTGGAAAGGGTTGTAGTTCATCACACACCATGATGGTCGTCTTCTCCTCTGTTTCATGGATATTAGTTGTATCAATAATGTGGCTAGCACACTCAGTAATTTTTTTTTTTGAATTACTCAAAAGATCCCAGAATTTGGAGGTTTGGTTAATTTTGATGTTTTGAGATTCACTTCAGGAGAACGTCCAGACCAAAAGTTTCCTGTAAAGACACTTCAAATCAATGATGAATTCGAAACAATTCCCAAAATCGCCTATTCATTTGAGGTTACTATACCATCTGCACGTCTGAAAGAAATCATTCAAGAAGCTGAGGCCAATTCAAATAGCTATGGTGCTTATTTCACATTCTCTTTCAAAAGAAAAAAAAGGCTTTTGTGCTTTCACTCATATCAATATTATTACTACTTTAACAATTTCCTTTCATTGCAATTGCATATCTCAGTTTCATTTTCCCTCACAAAAAGCAATGTCCAAGTCAATGCTGGCAAGCGAACATGGAAGTGTAACTATTCCAAAAAGGTGCGTAAAAGTCTCTATTTTGGTGCCATTTGCTACCACCATTGATGGAATCTACAAAAAGTCTTACTTTTGTCTTCTTGAGGTTTTGCAGGATAATACGATTAAACTAACCAAGAAGTATCCTTTGAAGTTCCAATGGCGTCACTGTGACTCCCTAAAGAAGGCGACTCTGGTGGCAGAGAGGGCCCTTTTCTGCCTTAACAAAGATCAGTCCAAGTGCATGATGCTGCGATTCAACATCCAAAACCAGGGTCATCTGGTTTTTAACATGGGAACAAACGTGGTCCTCCCCGTACTTGCACAATGGGAACAAGGGGGAAGCTCTTGTACCGAGGAACAAAGATCAGTCCAAGAGCAAAGAGGTAGCTCTAGCACTGAGGATCCAGATTTGGGAGAAGGGGAGCAAAGAAGTAGCTCTGCTGTTGACCAACAAAATATGGGACAAGGGGAGCGAGAGGGCAGCTCAAGTATTGATGAATTAAAGTTGGGAGAAGGCGAGCAAAGAAGAAGCGCTGATACTGGCCAACCAGATATGGGACCTGGAGAGCAACAAAGCAGCTCAAGTACTAAAGAATTAGATTTGGGACAAGGCGAGCAAACAAACATCCCTGGTACTGACCAGCCTGTTATGAGACCAGGACAGCAAAGAAGCAGCTCCAGTACTGAAGAACCAAATTCGGGACGAGGGGAGATAAGAAGCAGCTCCGATACTGACCAACCAAATATGGGATCTGCGGAGGTAAGAAACAGCTGTAGCTCTGAAAATTGTCAAAAGTGTTTGAAATGTGGAGAGTCAGGGCATGATCCCTTCTCATGCAATTACGACCACTCTCCTGATGTTCTCAATGTGAGTTTGACTGGCTAAGGCCAGCATGCTCATGATATGATGTCTTTTCGTTCTCTGTGTTATATGGATTTCTTGGGTCTAAATCATAGTTGTTTTGACATACTTTTGTGGGCAAATAATCCTTTTCCTTGACAGAATTCCCAATATTGTGGTTGCAACGAACTTGGGCATCTCTTGTTACAACTGTGGGGAGTCTGCACGTTGAGGCTCAGTAACTTGTTCAGCCCAGCAACAGTATCTTGTCACAACTGTGGGGAGTTTCGACATTCAGGCTCGGTAAGTTGTTTAGCCTTGCACTAATAACTTCTTTCCATTTTTGGTACTATAATTCAAAGCTTATCTTTTGCCTTTTCCTTGTAAATCTTCCTTAAAAGCAATGCCCGAAACCACACATGGATGAGTCGAGCTCAGGGCAAGAAAGTTACTCCGGTACTGACCAACCAAATTTGGGACCAGGACGGCAAGGAAGCAGCTCTAATGCTAATTTGGATAAATCTGAACCAAGAAAGCCAGAAAGCAGCTCCAGTGCTACCCAAGGGTAATACAGAAACTGAAAGCAGCTCCAGCTTTGGCTATCTGGCTTCTCTGCACTGATCCTAAAATGTATGCTTAATCAAATTCTGAAATCGCTTCTTGTTCTAATGTTGGTATTCTGAGAAACCTGTAAAATTTGAAGGCTTTACTTTTGAAAAGGAAATATGTTGTTGACATCTTGACATGAGCTGAAAACAAAGCGATTCTATACTGCAGAAAATGGCAGCACCCAAGTTTAGCAGTGACTTTTCTAATGAGCCTCCTGAGTTACTAGAACTTTTGGGAATCTGTACATTCTACAGATCAGTTCCAACCTCACTTTTAATTATTATTGCTAAAGAGCGAGCTTTCAAAACTATAATCAAAGTCACCACATCAAATAGTGACTTGTTTTCCAGCTGTTCGGTGACTGTATTTTCAAGAGACTATAGAGCTAGTAGTATAAGTTTCTAGGAAAACAGAACCATCCAATCTCTTATTCTCTTATACCTGCAAAACTACATTTTGTAACGCATGCGGTTGACAATTAAAGAACGAAAATAATACCTACCATACTCAAATCAATTGTGATATATCCCAAACAGACCACCATCGACCGTAAATATCTTGAAGGCATTTTTCTCTAAGAGCTAATTAACGCAAACTTAGTCATACAGGGGCAAAAATGCCCCATCCAGATGAGAAAAGATAAAGATAAAAAGAAAAGAAAAATGACTAACTGCTTTCAACAGAAACAACAACCCACTTCAAAAAGCCGTTGCTTCAAACAGCCATGGAAGAAAACCAAGAACCTTCAAAACCATCAAAATTTGGATCCTGTTTCTCTACGTGTCAGCCATGGAAGAATACCAAGCCCAAATCTTCGAAACTGAAACATAGCCCTGAAACTTCAAAAGATCCTACCCAATTTTTGGATCCTGTTTCTCTGCGTTTCAACCCCAACTTGACGAAACATCCATGGCTGCACCCTCTTCAAAGAAACCATTTGAGACCAAACCTTTATTAAAAGCCATTTATAATGACTATAGCTTTCTCCTTCAACTGGGTCCCGCGAGTACGCTGAAAAACTCTATACAATCTCTTCAAGGACTTGAATTACAAGCCACCACACTAACTCCTTGTCCATGTTTTCAGGTCTAACAAGTGAAGTCCACTTCTCTTTGGACCCTAATGTGGACCTAATGCGGTGGTCTGAGCTCCCACAGCTAGGGTTGATGGGTTACATGATGGAAGGACAGCTTAGTGGTCTGATCTGGGACTTTAATGAAGAGCTCTGATCGGTCTTGATTTTATACTTTGGTGTTAAACATCATCGTTAAATGTCATGTTACAATACTGTGTCTATATATATATAGTATGATATTAAACTGCAGTTAATAGTGGTTTGGTTCACTTCACTATGAAAAAAGAATGGATGCAACAATTAAGTGATCTGAGGGAGCTAATTGCATGGCTTATGATTGCTTTTTGTTGTTGAGTACAATTTGGGAAAAGGATTTGTTTTATGATCGAGGTGAGTGGAAAGGTTGTGCGATATTGGCTTCATGGTTTATTTGGAGTTATCTGATGAACAAGCTTGGTCTTTTCTTTGGTACTTGACGAACAGTTGGTGTGCGCCATTCTTAAATTCAAGTTTGCAATCATTATAAATTCGAACCTCAAAGTAGATATATAGTTCTTTCACAGTTTCACTGCGTTGCCAGTGCAATTAAACCAACCTTGCATAGCATGATATAAAGAGGATGAATTTGTTCTACAAGAACTCGTGGCAAGAGCATATGCTACTTGAGGTGCATCTTAGTGTGTCTTGGACTATTTTACTTGAGACCTTCCAGTCTTATTCGGTCTCTCAGAAGCCAAAGCAAAGCGGGGAAATAATTAACAACCGACTTCAAAAGGCGGTTGCTTCCTCATTCCCTCCCTTTTTCCTTTCACTTTTAGTAAACCAAGCCTTTCCCTTTCTTCTCTAATACATTTGCCATTGGTCGTCTTAAGAGAATGTTTCAAGTTTGGCCTAGTTTCTTGAGTGCTCCAAGTTCTCGCTATTGATGTTCGAAAAAATTCCAAGAATATAGGCCAAATGGACCCTAAGACAATAAAGCAGTGCTAACACTTCAGACAAGTGAATTTAGACTGCCAAAGTTAATTTGTGGTTAACCAGTAACAAAAGAACTTCATTCACTGTGATATCCTTAAGTAGCTTAGCAGTATGATGTTTGAATCGCAACTGAATAATTAGTAACTTTTCTTGATGATATCGATAAGATAAGATGAACTCGCCCATTACTGTTTATCATCCTTTGCAACATATATAGCCTAATAGCCCCAAGAAAAAGAAAAAAAAAAGGAAAAAAAGAAGAAACTGAAAGTAATAAGGCATAACAGAATTAAAGCTTACAATGATTTTTTTTTCTTCTTTTTTTAACATTTCACAATAAGTTAAGAGTATTCTGATCAATTTGTAAAAACAATGGCAAACAGTTAAATAAGAGAAGAGCTAGATTCTTTGTAAGTAACTCCCCTTTTTATATTGACACTGACTAACGGTTTCAGATATTTCCACTTCAACTCTCTCTCTCTCTCTCTGCCTTTCAGCCAGGGAAGAAAATCAAGAACCTCCAAAGCAACCGGCCACCATGTCTAAACCTCCAAAACATCCGGGCACCAGTTCTAAATCTCCGAAACATACCGCCAAACCCGAGCCTCCGAAACAAGCCCCCAAAGCATCCATGGCTGAACCCTCTTCAAAGAACCCATCAAAGACCAAACCTTTTGTAAAATTTGATGAAAACATGAGCTTTATTCTTGAACTCGGTCCTGCGATTAAGCTGAAACACTCTTTATTTGCCCTTGGCGATCATGGATTCAACTTACCAGGTACAGCAATGATTGAAGTGGAGCCTAAAGTTGTTGAGATTACAGCTCGAAATACTGAAAACAAAGTGTTTTACCAATACAAAGCCTTGGGATATCTTCGGTTGACTGCTTCGGGTTTCGTGAGATTCGAGTTTCGAAAGCCCTTGAGGAGGATGAAGATCCTATTGAACAAAGTTTATGACAATCTGGATATGGCTTCTGATGAGGATACTGTCACCATTTGGCATATCGACCATTCTGATGAGCTCTCCTTTCAGTTTGGTATAATCTCTTACTCAAATTTTATCATAGTATACTTTGCTGTTTTCTTCTGAGTTTTAGCTGCTTCTTTTGATTTAATTGTTTTCTTGAACATGAACTTTTGAGAAACAGATGTTCCTTGTATGTTTTCTTGGTAGATAGATTCAATGTTGCATCTTGACAGTGTTATGTTAAAGAGATAACCCTGCTGTTGTCATTCTGCTGTTTGTTCAGATTTCTTGACTAATTTGCTCATTACACATTTTGAGGGTTAAAGCCTCTATTACCATTTCGCATGTCCACGAGTCTAATCAGCTGTCGTTCAAATTTGATATGGTCTCTAATCCAAGTTTTAAGACGATACAGGAATGGGATAGGACGATGGTGAAGCTTGTGATCGAGTATTTGGTGTTCTTTGTAATCTTCTTCTCCTTGAAGATTGATATTTAATAAAATGAGAGCGATACGAGAATGTATAATTGTGTTCATATCTGTTCTTATGTTCTATGTTTAGGAGCTTTTTTAGATTTTGTTCACTTTCTTGAGCCTCAAATTAACAGAGTTGCCCTGTTCATTTTATTGGAAGAAAGTTTTGATGCTGCATATACTGCATTGTGACAGCTTAATTTGTACACCATTATATTTATTTCAGCCAAAAAAATTGTTGTTTCTGTTATTAGTTGCCCTCAAAAGTTCAATAGGCATCTGTTACCCTTGTTCTTGAAAATCATGAACAAACCCAGCTTTTCAGGAAGGGCATATCACATCTGTTGCCCTTGTTCTTGAAATCATGAAGAAACCCAACTTCGAAGTTCAAGGGTTAAATGATGTTGAATTTTCCTGACTTATTTCAGGAAGTATACCTGTGATAAATTTTGGCGTACAATTACACGAAATTGATGCTGAGTTTCGAAAGGTTCCGGACATGACCCATGCGTGTGAATGTATTCTACCGATTCCGCATCTGCAAAAGTTCCTTACACTAGCAGGACAAACCACAAATAAATTTGGTACTTATTTCTCCTCCTTGTAAAATCTGCTCTTTTTCATTGATCACTTGAAAACCCAATTTATATTTCAGCTTTTACTGTTCAATTCCACTGCATGTTTAACAAATTCCTGTCTTGTTAACTGTTTGTATTTCTCAGTTTCCTTTGAAGTATCAGACAACAGTGTGTGTTTGCTTGTGGGACAGAATAAAGTGGAGTATATCTATGATACAAAGGTATATTAAATAAACCTCAATTTTTTTATTATTATTTTTTTTTACTTCTTAGATATTAGGTGCTAATAATATGCATGAAAATCTAAGGGACTTTTGCAAATTTCAAAAAAATTTCTCTTGCAGAAAGGTGTAGTCCGGGGGATGGAACGTGGCCTGAAGCATCGTGCATATTTCCGCTGGCCTTACTTAGAGGCTTTGAGGAAGGCCTCCAGTTTGGCGAAAGGGGTTGTGATATGCCTTGTTACCGAACCAAAGGACAGCATCATGTGGCGGTTCAACCTCAGAGAACTTGGGGATCTGGTGTTTATCCAGGAACTGGATCTATTACTGCCTAATTCTCAGCTTCGTGACGATTTTATTGACCCATTTAGTAACTTCAAAGTGCTTGTGCCGCTTGACAAACTCCCTTCTACAGAGACTACCATCTGAAAAAATATGTTAGGATGGATTTTAGTCATAGGATGTTAAACGATTGCGTTGTTTTTAGTAGTTTGTGTATATAGCTGCTGCGATATGTTTGTTTGCTTGTTTGCATACTATCTGTCAGTGCAAGCGCAACACAGCATATTCAACGTATGTTAGATACTTGGATCATTTCGTCATTAATCAACATGGTGATTAGAAGTAATATACTTTGGTCTGTGTAAAATTTTAGCGAGTTCTTGAATTGCTGCGACATACCCTACTGTTTGTTAGCTAACCTGATCATACTGTCTTATGGTAGAATGTTACACCCCACCGTGCAGTTAGTTTGTGCGAGTGCATATATGTTCTTGTCTTACATATATCAGAAGTGTATCATGAAAAAAACATTACTACCATATAGTTTGGTTCCCTTCTTTGTATATGATCAGTTGATCACCTGATAGCTAAAACACTTTCTTTTCATGTTATAAGTATCTTACAGAAAAGTTCAGGTATTTAGACTAGATAATAAAGATGACATTAACTCTATTAGCACTAAACACCAGATCACTTCCTATTTTTATTCTCTCCTCTGGCTAACACCCCCACCGCCTATTTGCTTTCTCTCTCTCTCTCTAGCTGTAGCTGCTCCGTCATCGGTGGGCTAAACCCATGTTCCAAACCCAGTCGATATCCATGGCGAAGCTCATACAATCTCACCCTCTTTCATCTATAATGGAAAATCCCATCAAGTTTCTTGCTTTGTGTGATCTTCATACAGTTCGTAATTCTAACACTAATAGTAACAAGGGTTTGGGACATCTTCATCTGAAAGCTAAAGTTTTTATTAAATTCGACTTTCGAAAACCCTTGAAGAGGAAGATGATCAACTTGGTACATATTTCTGAGTAGTTAAGGAATTACAGTATGTAAGTATATAGTGGTTAAGGAAGTCAAGGTCTCATACCAAGAAATGGGATCATTCAGTTCGGTAAATCTATCCTAATTATCTTTTAATCTTATCTAAAACAAAAGTGGAAGAATTAAACTTGTATGTAATTACTGTAAGATGTAGGACTCTCTTCCCTTCCCTGTCTATCTCAAACTCTCTGCCCTCAATCCATGGAAGAAAATCAACAACTTTCTCTCTCCTTGCTCTCTCTTTCCATTTCTTCCACCGTTTCTGAGCCTTCGAAACAAAGCCCCAAAGCATCCATGGCTGAACCTACAAACAACAACACATCAAAGATCAAGCCTTTCAAAGATGATAAAAACAATAGCTTTAGCTTCCAACTGAGTGCCGCGAGTAAGCTGAAACACTCTTTATTAGCTCTAAGCGATGTCGAATTCAACGAACAAGGTATAGCCATGATAGAAGTTGAGAGCAAACTTGTCGAGATTACAGTTCGTGTTAATATATGGCTCATATTCACCACTATTATTTATCTATTCCTCAAATAGAAAAGCAAAAGTTTGAAAGGGGATAATTGCTTCTTACAAAATAAACACACAGCTTATTGGTTAGAATAGATTTACTAAAATAAGTTTTGTACTTTGTTTAGCAAATGAAAACATTATATAAGTCACGATTTGTAGAGAGATAATTAAATCTATTATTTGTTAAAAGTGTTGTTTCATCTGAGTGGGTTTATAATTTTCTTTGAATTGTTGTCTTTAGAAAATCGTTTTTCGTAAGTGTCGTCAGTCAGGGAGTGAATTTCCTAACAAGTGGTATCAGAGCTCCAGGTGCAAGGGCATTATCAAGTTTCAATTTTTTTTTGAAATTCCACAAGACAGAATGTCGACCAGCACGGCGAAGTACGATATTGAGCCATTTGATGGTAAATCCAATTTTAGCATTTGGCAAAGTACCGTGAAGGACATATTGGTTCAGCAAGGACTTCTAAAGGCATTGAAAGGAAAAGAGAATAAACCAGACACTATGAAGGATGATGAATGGGAAGAGTTAGAGGCGAAGGCCGTGTCCTGTATCAGGTTAAGTTTGGCACCGCAAATCAAATATCAAGTTTTAACGGAAACGTCTGCCAAAGATCTGTGGGAGAAATTGGAAAATGTTTATATGTCCAAGTCTCTTTCAAACAGATTGTATTTGAAGAAGGATCTGTATCAGCTAAGAATGCGGGAAGGTTCAGATCTCAATGATCACATAAATGAGTTCTGTCGGCTGACTACTCAATTATTGAACATTGACGTCAAACTTGAAGAAGAAGACAAGGCCTTATTGTTACTCTCCTCTCTTCCAGAGTCATTCTCAACACTTCAAACGACTCTACTCGTTGGGAAGAGCACGTTATCAGTTGATGACGTAACGTCAGCGCTGTTGGACGCAGATAGATTCAGAAGTACGAATTCCAACAGTCAAGGTGAAGGTTACGTAGCCAGGTCAGCTGGACGTGGCAGGAGTCAATCTCGAGAAAAGAGTTCAAGACGAGGTAGAGCACGGTCAAAGTCTCACATTAGGAATCGAGACAAGTCACAGATTGAATGTTTCCGTTGTCATGAGAAGGGACATTACAAGAACCAATGTCCAAACTTCAGGAAAGACACGGGTGAAACAAAAAGTGACAGGAGACCAGGAAATTATGCTCATGTCGCACATGTCAGCGACAATAATGAAGCAGAATTATATGTTGCAGCTGCTAGAGAGGATTCAGGAAATTTACTTTCAGTTCGAGATGACACATCTGGGAGAGATTGGTTCATTGATTCCGGGTGCACGTTTCACATGTGCCCAAACAGGGATTGGTTCGAGACATTAACACCATGTAGTACTGGAACCGTGTTAATGGGCAATGATGCTGCTTGCAAGGTTGCAGGAGTCGGAACAATCAGAATTAAAATGTTTGATGGTATGGTGAGAACATTGGGGAATGTTAGGTATATTCCAGATCTAAGGAAAAACCTGATATCCATGGGTACGCTTGATTCATCAGGTTGTACAGCCTCGATCAGAGGTGGAATCATGAACATCTGCAAAGGCTCAATGATAATCATGAAGGGCCAGAAGATGGGTAACCTTTACAGGTTAATAGGGACTACAATTGAAGGTGGAGCAGCGGTCTCTACTTCAGAAGAAGCCAAGAATGATGACACAGACTTGTGGCATAAACGGCTAGGCCACCTTAGTGAAGTAGGCATGAGAGAACTGTACAAGAGGGGGTTGCTACAAGGTGTGAAAACATGTAAGTTAGAATTCTGCAAGTTTTGCTTGTATGGAAAGCAGAGGCGAGTTAGCTTCAAAGTAGGAGTTCATACAAGCAAAGGTGTCCTTGATTATGTTCATTCAGACGTGTGGGGTCCACTTACGGATGTCTCCATTGGAGGAGCGTAGTATTTTATCAGTTTCATAGACGACTATTCCAGGAAGGTATGAGTATATTTTATGAAACACAAGTCAGAGGTTTTCAATATTTTTAGACAGTGGAAAGCCAGGGTTGAAAACCAGACGGGAAAGAAATTGAAATACTTTAGGTCAGACAATGGAACGGAGTTCAAGAAAACTAGGTTCTTAGAGCTTTGTAAAGATGAGGGTATCATCAGACATTTCTCCGTTAAAAGAACTCCACAGCAAAACGGAGTAGCTGAAAGGATGAATAGGACATTGCTAGAGCGAGCCAGATGCATGAGATTAAATGCAGGCTTGCCAAAGAAGTTTTGGGCTGAAGCAGTTAATACAGCCTGTTATCTAATCAACCGCTCACCATCAGCTGGGATAGATCACAAGATTCCAGAAGAAGTGTGGTCAGGGAAGCCAGTAGACTTTTCAGTTTTGAAAGTATTCGGTTGCCCAGCTTACGTTCATATACAAAGTCCAGAGAGATCCAAGCTTGATCCTAATTCAAAGGAATGCATATTCCTTGGTTATGAAGACGGGGTTAAGGGTTATAGGTTATGGGATCCAGTGAGTAGGAAGAAAGTAGTGAGTAGAAATGTTGTTATCAACGAGAAACAAATGTTGAATAAACAGATAAACGAAGAAGAAATAGTTAGTGAAAAGCCAAAACTAACTATTGTGGTAGATAGCCGCAACTCTGAAGTTCAAGAGGAACTAGGAGCAGAGTCGCAGGAGAAGGAACTAGAGGATGAACTAGTTTCAAATGAAGTTATAGAGGAACAACCCATAGTGCAACCAGGAGATACATACATGCTTGCAAGAGATAGAGTCAGACGCACCATCAAGCCAGTACAAAGGTTAGGCTTTGAAGATACGGTAGCTTTTGCGTTAATGACGGGCAATGGAGAACCAGACACTTACAGAGAAGCAATCAGTTCGGATGACAGTGGTAAGTGGGTGACTGCCATGACAGAGGAGATGGAATCTCTCCAGAAGAACCAGACTTGGGAATTAGTTAAACTTCCTAAGGGTTCTAAAGCAATAGGTTGCAAGTAGGTGTACAGGAAGAAGGAAGCGCTCTCGGAGACAGAGGGTGAGAAGTATAAGGCCCGGCTAGTGGCGAAAGGATTCTCTCAAAAGGAGGGAATAGACTATAATGAAATTTTTTCCCCAGTAGTGAAACACACTTCTATTAGACTACTTCTATCTATTGTAGCATCACAGGATATGGAGTTGGAACAACTGGATGTGAAGACAGCCTTCCTCCATGGTGATTTAGAAGAAGTAATCTATATGCAACAACCAGAAGGCTTCAAGGAATCAGGAAAAGAAGACTTAGTATGCAGATTGCAAAAGTCTTTATATGGTTTGAAGAAATCACCTCGTCAGTGGTATAAGCGTTTCGATGTATTCATGACAACACACGGTTACTCCAGGTGCGAGTATGATCCTTGTGTTTACTTTCGAAATCTTGAGGACGATTCTCTATTGTTGTTAACTCTCTATGTGGATGATATGTTGATTGCCTCTAGAATCTAGAGAGCATTATCCACTTGAAGACATTATTAAGCAGAGAGTTTGACATGAAAGATCTTGGAGCTGCCAAGAAGATCTTAGGTATGGAGATCCAGAGGGATCGAAGAATTGGAAAATTATGGTTGACACAGAGAGGATATGTTCAGAAAGTGCTGGAAAGGTTTAGTATGCAAAAAGCAAAACCTGTAAGTTCACCACTTGGTGCGCATTTTCAGTTATCTTCACAGTCTTGTCCGAGTACAGAGGATGAGGTGGAGTATATGTCTCGTGTCCCATATGCAAATGCTGTTGGTTGCCTCATGTATGCCATGATATGCACAAGACCAGATATCTCACATGCAGTCAGTGTGGTAAGCAGGTATATGGCGAATCCAGGAAAGGATCATTGGAATGCAGTTAAATGGATTTTTCGCTACCTAGCAGGTACCACAGATTACGGGATCATGTTTAATCGTAATGGAGCAAGAAGTGAGGTCATAGGATTTGTTGATTTAAATTATGCAGGAGACTTAGACTCCAGGAGATCCACGACAAGGTTCGTGTTTTGTTTTAATGGAGGACCCATTTGTTGGAGGTCAGTACTACAGTCTACTGCAGCGTTATCAACGACTGAGGCGGAATACATGGCGATAACAGAAGCATGTAAGGAGGCATTATGGTTAAAAGGTTTGGTTAAGGAACTTGGTTTCAAGCAGGATAGTGTTCAGATACAGTGTGATAGTCAAAGTGCTATGAATTTAGCAAAGAATCAAATATTTCATGCCAGAACCAAACATATCGATGTTCGATATCACAGAATTCGAGAATGGGTAAGCTCGGGCGATATAAGCTTACAGAAGGTTCACACTAAGGATAATGCCGCAGATATGCTAACCAAGCCCGTACCAATAGAGAAGTTCAAACGTTGTTTGAAGATGATACATTTTACCTCGTTATGATTTCAGGTAGAGTACCTTCGTCAAGGTTGATTATTAATAAAGTCAAGGTTGAAGAAATCATCGTAGAATATGATCCAAGGTGGAGATTGTTAATATATGGCTCATATTCACCACTATTATTTATCTATTCCTCAAATAGAAAAGCAAAAGTTTGAAAGGGGATAATTGCTTCTTACAAAATAAACACACAGCTTATTGGTTAGAATAGATTTACTAAAATAAGTTTTGTACTTTGTTTAGCAAATGAAAACATTATATAAGTTACGATTTGTAGAGAGATAATTAAATCTATCATTTGTTAAAAGTGTTGTTTCATCTGAGTGGGTTTATAATTTTCTTTGAATTGTTGTCTTTAGAAAATCGTTTTTCGTAAGTGTCGTCAGTCAGGGAGTGAATTTCCTAACAGTTCGAAACAATACTAAAAAACAAGGCCTTGGGATATCTTCGGTTGAATGCTGAAGGTTTAACTAAATTCGAGTTTCGAAAGCCCTTGAAGAGGAAGATGATCAACTTGCGTCACATTTCTCAGTATCTGGAGATGGCTTCTAAATCTTCTGATGAGGATACTGTCACAATTTGGCATGTTCATGAGTTTAATAAGCTCTCCTTTGAGTATGGTATTGCTCTAATCTGTTAGAATTTTTAGAAGCAAGAAATTATTGATAGAATACTCTGTGTTGCTTACTTTTTTCGTGTCATACAAATTTTTAGTAAAATGATGATAAAATGATTCTTTGTGTTGCTTACTTTTTTCATGTCATCTTTGATAGATCTAGGCTTGTGTCTAGGTAATTATTATTATTATTATTTTTTTTTTGGTTTCGGTAACAGGATTTTGAACATCACTTCCAACATAATCCGAACTTTGATGACTAGTATGTATAGTTTTAGCCAGATTTGTTCTTGACTTTCGAGTCTTAGCTGCTGCTTTTGATTTGATCACTTTCTTCAACTCAATCTTGAGAACAGAGTTGCCCTGTTTGTTTTAGAAAGATTCAATGTTGCATAGTGACAGCTCTATTTGTACACCAACATAGTACTTGGACAAATATTTAGTGTCTCTTAACTACAATACATTATGTAACAAAGGCGATGTGAGTCAGACCACAGGCTTCTTCCTAGGCGGGCCATCATCAACCGAGTAGAAGGAGCTCTTCATGAGGGAGTTTCAGACCTCCTGATTTTAGTTAGTTTCCTGTTTGCTTTAAGTTTTCGAGGAAACTAACAGATACGAGTGAATCAAAAGTTTATCACCCTTTGTGGCCTAAAGTTTGAAAGATATTGACTTTTCCTGACTTAGTTCAGGAACCAGAAGCAAACATGTGATAGAGTTTGGTGTAGAATTACATGAAATTGATGCTGCGTTTGAAAAAGTTCCCGACATTACCTATGCGTGTGAATGTGTTATACTCACAGAAGATTTGTGGAAGTTCCTGGAACGAGTAGAAGCCACTACAGCGAAATTTGGTACACATGTTTTTCCTCCTCAAAAACAAATTTGCTCACTTTCAACAGTTGTGAATTATCTCTAGGTGCAGGTTTAAATAGTCAATTATTCCACTACCTGTTTAACAAATGCTTATCTTGTTTACTGTATATATGTCTCAGCTTCCCTTGAAGTATCAGACAGTTCCATGACTGTGTTTGTGGGAAAGACAGAAATGAAGTACAAATATGACACAAGGG
Organism: Tetragonia tetragonoides; assembly: GCA_038025085.1. Classification (NCBI taxonomy): domain Eukaryota; kingdom Viridiplantae; phylum Streptophyta; class Magnoliopsida; order Caryophyllales; family Aizoaceae; genus Tetragonia; species Tetragonia tetragonoides. Next base: position 10,434,370 of record CM076143.1, read on the forward strand.
TATATTAAACAAACATCAATTTTCTTTCTACTAGAATACTAGTGCTAATATGCTATGCATGACAAACAAGGAAATTTACAGTTTCAAACAATTTCTCTTGCAGAAAGGTGGAGTTAGGGGGTTGGAACCTGGCCAGAGGCATCGTGCATTGTTCCAGTGGCCTTACTGTGATACTTTAAAAAAGGCCTCCATCTTGGCGAAAGGGGTTCTTTTATGCCTTGTTACGGACCCAAAGGAGAGCATCATGTGGCGGTTCAACCTCCGAGAACTTGGGGATCTGGTGTTTATCAAGGCACTAAATGTGTTCGTCCCAAATTTTCGACCTGGAATGCATGAAGGCAACTCTGGTACTAATGATAAGAAGCCACCAAAGAAGTTTGAAATCCTTGTGCCGCTAGACAAAGAACCTTCCAAAACTATCTGAAAATATCTCAGCATGTATATTAAATGTTTGTGTTGTCAACAAGAACCAATGTTGAACCACCTACGCCAGTTTGTCTACCTGACCTTAGTTTCACCCAAGTGCCAGTTTTAAACATTTGAGTTTGACAATGAATGTAATGAGCTTGAGCTAACCATAGTGTGAACGGATATTATGGTAGTCTGCTCCTTTACGCCATGATCCTTCATCCTTCTGTATGAAAATTTTACCAAGTTTGGTCCCATAGGAACATAAGCGTTCAAGTTCATGACAGAAATTTTATCCCATGATGCATAGCTAGAGATAGCGACAAACTGATATTTTGGCAGATTGCTCCTTCAAATCATTGATCCTTCTTTATGAGCAAATTTGGTCCTTCTTTATGAGCAAATTTGGTCCAATATGAACATAAGCCTTCTTGACTGAAAGATTATCATGTGTTTAGTCCTCTCCAAATAAGAAAATATCAGGTGTCCTGTTATGCCCAGCTGTGACAGATGAAATCTGACAAGGTATTCTCATTTTCTCATGGTTCAAAGTCCACACTACATATTTTCACAAATACACTTTGCAGACAATAAGCTATGTTTCAATAAGGCACATGACAAACAGATAAGATGTTTACATAATCGTAGTTTGTTCTGTGTATGACGGGACTAAGTACGATGTTCAAGTAAAGGAATTTGCAGATTAATCAAGATCCATACTGGTTTGTTTTTTTTTTTTGATAAATCAGCGTTCTCATTAAAATGAAAAGGATCATTACAAGAATGCAAGATGCTACTCACGGTATCAAGAGACATCATACCCCCACCTTCTAGGAAGGGTTTGGTATAAAGTGAAAATCATCTACCAAGAAATAGCCAAGAAAAACAAAACAACAGTACACAGAAAAGAAATTACAGCCATGTTACAAAATTTTCTCCTCTAGTGAGACCTTGTTTAGCCAACCCATCTGCTATCGCATGTACACTCCTAGGACGATGTTGAACTGAAAATTTTGGCCACCTCACCAAAGTACTCCTAATAATATTGAGGTCAAATCTTGCATTCCACGGACCTCCCTTTCGCACATTACACCAATTGACCGCATTAAGAGAATCCGATTCAAAGACTATATCAAAATTTGACAACCATTCCTTCGATATCGTTTCCATAAGAGCCCTCCCAATAGCACTGATTTCGGCATGATTTATCTCAAGACACCTCACACGAGCTGAAAACACGCATCTAAACTTGCCCTCCCAGTCGCGCAAAACACCCCCCACCGCTGCTACCCCATCCTTGAAGGAGGCGTCAGTATTCCTCTTCAAACACCTTTTTTTGGAGCTTCCCAATCGATCACAGGTTTACGTCTTGGTGCAGGACAATATATTCTCAAGCAACTTGGTGTTAAACTGACCTGTTGTGGAGAGTATGGAAAGCCTTCATCCCAAGCTTTGATCCACCATCCTAGCCTCAACAAAACAAGAGCAAAAACCTCTGCACCATCACAACGTTTCCCCTTAAAAATTCTAGTGTTCCTTTCCTTCCAAATCGACCATGCCATCACATAAAGAAAGGTCATATGCACCTTTTTAAAGTGAGGGCTTGCTGTCAATGAACCCCATTGCTCATAGAAATCCATCATTCCCCAAGGTACACACCATACCATATCCCATAGAGTAAGCCAATGGTTCCATATACCTCTCGTAAACGAACAGTGAATCAGCAAATGAAAACACGACTCATCATCACTCCCACATCAAGATCCATACTGGTTACTACCTTAAAATTCGTTACTGTATTCAGCAAACAGTTTATGATGTGCCAAGTAATGTTTCTATTTCCTGGTGCAACAAATAGTAGTACAGAAAAATGGCCCAACCAATATTTTTTGCTAAGACAACTAATTTAACTCATTAGTTCAGAACACTACATTAAGTTGTCTAGGCTTGAACGCTTCTGGTTCAATCGACTTCGATTTTCACAAGCCTATTGAGAAGAAAATGATGATCAATTTTGAAGAAACTGATCATTCACCCAGAAGACAAGGAAGCAATTCACATGTTACTAATCCAGATAATGAACCTGCTATAATCAGTAACAAACAATTCAGCTCTTGTTCTCCCTAAGCTTAAAAGATAAGCTTATCTTTTAAACTCAGGTAAATATGTAACAAACAATTCTAGTTTTTAACTACAAGAGTAAATGCTAACTAAAGTAACTGCAGATAAACAAGGGAAATTTAAACAAAAACAAAAATGAGAAAACAAAAATGCTGTAACTAACTCCCCTCTTTCTGCCACTGATCATAACGGTCTCAAATATGATAGGTAAAACTCATCTTCCCTCCCTTTCATCCTCACCAACTTCAAAACCAATATTTCCACTTTAATTCCTCTCTCTCTCTCTCTCTCTCTCTCTCTCTCCCTGCCTTTCAGCCATGGAAGAAAATCAAGAACCTCCAAAACAACCATCCACCATTTCTGAACCTCCAAAACATCCGGCCACCAGTTCTAAACCCCCGAAACATCCCGCCAATCCCGAGCCTTCGAAACAAACCGCCAAAGCATCCATGGCTGAACCCTCTTCAAAGAACCCATCAAAGATCAAACCTTTAATAAAATTTGACAAAAACATGAGCTTTATTCTTGAACTTGGTCCTGCGATTAAGCTGAAACACAGCTTATCTTCTCTAACCGATCAAGAATTCAACTCACTTGGTACAGCAATGATCGAAGTGGAGCATGACGTTGTTGAGATTACAGCTCGAAATACTGAAACCAAAACCTTGGGATATCTTCGGTTGAATGCTTCGGGTTTTATTCGATTCGAGTTTCGAAAGCCCTTAAGGAGGACGAAGATCAACTTGGTTAACATTTTTCAGGAATTGGAAATGGCTTCTGATGCGGATACTGTCACCATTTATCATATTGACTATTCTGATGAGCTCTCCTTTCGATTTGGTATTATCATCTCTTATTCAAAATTTAATTACAAATTTTTTTTTTCTTCTGAGTTTTTGCTGCTTCATTCTTTTGATTTGATCGCTTTCCTGAACATGAATGATAAAGAAACAAATTTGCCCTCGTTTCAGTTTGGTGTCAGTTTTGCTGTTTCTTTGGATTTCTTGAGACATTTCCATCACATTTGTATCGCGATAAATTTACTCGTTAAAGACATTTGAGGCCTAATTTCACATGTCGACGAGTCTAATCAGCTGTTGTTCAAGTTCTGTATGTTCTGCAAAGGTCTTTTCTGTGTTTAGCAGCTTCTTTTGATTTTGATCACTTTCTTGGAAGACAGATTCAATGCTGTATACTTCATAGTACACAAATAGACATACTGAATTTCATGAACACACCCAAGTGTAAGGGTTGGATGCAGGGGCGGATCAAGGATTTTACAACTGGGTATGCACAAATCACAATTAGAAAATCGACCTGGGTATGCACTTGCATAGGTATTGTTCAATGTGGATCCGCCACTGGTTGGATGATGATGAATTTTCCCGACTTATTTCAGGACGCAAACCTGTGATAAACTTTGGCGAAGAATTACATGAAATTGAGGCTGAGTTTGAAAAGGTTCCAGATGTTACCTACGCGTGTGATTTTGTTCTAGGCAATCCACCTCTGAGGCACATCCTTAAAAATGTAGAAACCACTACAAATAAAATTGGTACTTAATTCTGCTCCTGAAAATCTACTCTTTTTCCTCACTAGAAAAGTATTTCTGCACTGCAGCTTTTACTATCAAATTTCATTTGCCTGTTTAACAAATTCTTACCTTGTTAGCTGTATATATTTCAGTTTTCTTTGATTTATCATACAACAAGGTGACTTTTGTTGTGGCACTGAAGTTAATGCCAAATGAATATGACACAAAGGTATGTTAAACAAAAGCTCAATTTTGTTGCTACGAAGATATTAGGTGCTATTATGATGTGACTGTGCATGAACAAATAATTAAGGAAATTTTGCAATTTCAAACAATTTCTCTTGCAGAAAGGTGGAGTTAGGGGGATGAAACCTGGCCAGAGGCATCGTGTATGGTTCCAGTGGCCTTACTGTGAGGCTTTGATGAAGGCCTCCTACGTAGCAGAAGGGGTTCTTTTATGCCTTGTTACGGACCCAAAGAACAGCATCATGTGGCGGTTCAACCTCCGAGAACTTGGGGATCTGGTGTTTATCAAGGCATTAACTAAGTTTGAACCTAATTATCAACCTGGAATGCCTGAAGGCAAATCTCATACTGATGATAATAACCCAGCAAAGAAGTTTGAAATCCTTGTTCCACTTGACAAAGTCCCTTCTACAGCTACCTGAAAATACATCAGGATGGATTTTTAGTCATATGATATTAAATGGTTCCGTTGCTTTTAGGAGTTTTGAGTAACTAGATATGTTGGTTTGTCTGCATACTATCTGTCGGCACAAGCGCAACATAACTTAGTCACTATATTCACCATATGTTTGCTACTTGGATGATTTGGTGAGTAGTTTTAAGATGGTGACTTAAAGAACTATGCCATGTTCTGTATGAAATTGAGCAATTTGCTGTGATATGCCCGTTCAATATATGATTCACTACTATTTGTTCGATAATCTGATCATTGTCATCATACTCATGTTGTAGAATGTCCACTGACCCTGAAGTTAATTCGAGCAAGTGAAAGCACTAAATGGCTGTTTAATAAGATGAAATGGAGCAGAAATGATGTCTATTGTGTGGTACTCCAGAAATCATACGAGAACTTGTCAGACTAATATTTCATCTTCATATGCATCTTAGGAAAAATTCTTCATCATATTTTGCTAGGAATAAGCATGGTGGTTCAACATCGAAGCAAACTATAGAGAACAACAAGAACAATGGTCAACAAGAACAAAAATAACAAACGAAATCATTCGGCCCCAACTCAATTGGCCTACATCCACAATGAACTTCACGTTTGTGGTTTCAATGACCATTTTCCTGCAGTATATCTATCATGCACCAACTGCATCAGTCGACTTCTCTAATTTGAAATGTATGTTACCAATGTAACTGCTTCCTGTGAGTCCGTGCTAATGTTCACATTATTCCATCCAGTCCTCTTGAATTATTCATCTTAGTGCCAGGAAAATGCTCCTGACCAATGTGTTATTGGTGGGTAAAGCCTTCATTCCAAGTTCCTTTCCAATCCCAGTTGCCTAAACCTGCACAGTCAGTAGACCAATTCTACTTTTTCAAGGAGACATCCACATTAATTTTCGCGAAGCCCATCTCAGGTGGTTCCCAAAGTCACAAATGTGGGAAGGAGTATTACCTAGTTGTTGGTAAGGTGGTTTTGTTTAAAAGGAATAGAAGGTGGTGGGGGTAGGGAGCGGAAAAACTCACAGGCACTATAACAGATTCTGGTTTTCATTATTTGTGGAGATCAACTAGGGAAAAAAAACATGAATCAGGTCAGTTTATAGGAGGAGAAGTTCATGGATTTGCTGTCTAAACTTTCCATATAAGGATACAACTTTGGCTCCATCTTTGCTGATTAGCAGGTTTTCACAAAAACTCGTATGAGGCGGCCTCAAGGTGAAGCCCGAACAAGCATGACGTCGTTCTTATGTCAAGCTTGGGTATAGAGGAGGCCTCACCTTGAGGCGGCCTTATAGGAGACCTTTTGCACAAGTTTAGTCATAAAGAGGCAAAAGAAGTATAATGACCAAAACAAACAAGTTGCCTTATTTTTTATTTATATATTGTGCAAACAAGTAATCCTTATTAGTAACTCAACACTCAAGTAATCCAGAAACCTCTCTCTCTCTTTCTCTCTAAATTGGCACTCCAGCTTGAGCTCCAGCATCGGTAGGCGAAGCTGATACAATGTCACCCTCTTTCATTAATCGAAGTAATATACTTTGGTCTGTATGTATAAAAACTTTGGCGATTTCTTGAATTGTTGTGATATGCCCTTTCATCAATATTATGATTCCCTACTGTTAGTTGGCTAATCTGAACATACTGTGCTATTTTAGAACGTCACACCCGACCGTGCAGTTAGTTCATGCCAGTGCATATATGTTCTTGTTTTACATGCTTCAGCACTTCTCTTGTAAATCAGAAGTGTAGCATGAAAAAAGTACCCAAATAGTATATAATCAGTTAATCTGCTGATTGCTAAAACATTTTCTTTCCATGTTTTATCTTACAGAAAATATCTAGTATTTAGAATAGATAAATAGAGATGACATTAACTCTAGCACTAAAGTTAGAGCTTGAAAAAAATTGCAGGTTCTCAACATTCTTGCCCAGACTAGGGTGGTTTTCTCATTGTCAGGGAATTCGCTTTTTCCGTACAGTAGTGTGAGACTCATCGATACATTATGGAAGGCAGCGAATGTTGAGAGTTAATGTCATCTTGGCCGAAGAAATACCACCTCCAATGTTGTCATGTACTTATCTTAATCATTATACTGAAGGTTTTACGAAAAACAAAATTGATCAAGCTCATTCCCTTGGGAAATACCACAAATTTTGATCAGAAGTTGGTATATTCAAACAGATCGAACATCAGACTGTCTCATTTTGATTTGGAGAAAAATATGAGCACAAATGTTTAGCTTGTTTATGTTATTGCTGTGGCAAGATGGGCCATATAACTCAACTGGAAAGAAGTATGAGCAGAAATGAGCACAACTGAATTCTGCAAGCAGTTGTGCATAGACATAGGGTTTGATTGCATTAGATAACATCACTGGCTTTAATAAGAATTTATTTCGAGACAAGGAGCTTGAGTTTGGTGGCAAGTTGGAGGTTGTTTTCCCTGGTATAACACCTGCCATGAAAGCTGACGTTACAGAACCTGCTGCTCAGCTTAGGAGATTAGATGACAGTTCCACCACCTCCATTTTGTGAGCAGAGGAGAAGGATACATATGAGACTCAAAGATTGCTGTCTGATGGTATTGAAGCCACAGACATGCAGCCCAAAAGGATTGAGCATAGATTTGAAGCTGTCGAATTGACACCAATTGACATGCAGCCGCCGAATAGGATGGAGCATCTATAAAAAGGCTGTTGAATTAAGGCCGAGAGACATACAACCCAAGAGGATTGAGAATCTATATGAGCCATTCGAAGTGAGTCCAATACACACAACAGCCCAAGGTGATCGAGCGTGGATGTGATGCCATCGAATCAAAACTTTGACATGATTGCACCAGAATGAGCAGCGCAGCCGAATATACTTGGGTCATTCTTCAATGCCCAAGATCCACTCTAAAATTATCCTTAGTTTATCTATGCCCAAGATTGAAGATACTTGGTCATTCTTGAACATGATTGCACAAAACAATACAACCAGAAATGCAAAGCCTAAATATGTAAGAAACCATACATCAATGAACCAGAGATCTCAAAAATGCATGAATTTCATTGAATAATTCGTTTCTGACTGTACGGAGACTACAAACAATCACTGATATCAGAATTAATGAAGGAATCAGTAGTCAATCAACATCATCAGTTACTCCTTCTCCACCTGTTATACTACAAAACACAAACACAAAATACACGGTTTACCCTACAACTACAAGAGTATTTTGCTAAGACTAAGATACCAAGTTTCCTCAACCTGTCTATCATCTTGCTTTCAAACAACCTAACACTATCAACCTCGTAAGAATCCCATGCAGATAAAATTCAAGATCAGTTTCCTCCCCTGCATCAGGTCCGGGGGAACTTGACTCGTCGGTTTCGGTAACGATCACCGGAATGTTCTCACCTTCAGATACGGCCATTGCACCGATAAGAGAAAAACCCTCAAGATTATCAACAACAGCCATAAAACAGAGCAACGTAGAACACTTGAATCGGCTAATGAAAAAACCCACTGCTAAACTAAAGAAAAGAATACTAACAAAAACAAAAGATAAAAAGAGATAGAAATGGCTGATTAATTAGCTTGTTGAACCCTTCCCCTTCTTGTCACTCTCTTTTTCTTTTTCTTCCTCCTTTTCTCTGTCTTTGATCAAATCTGGTACAGGAAGATGTCCGAACACTTTTGTGATGAATCTGTAGAGTGATTTTTTATTTTATTTGATTTTATTTGAGTGTAGCAGCACTAAGATTTTATAGCTTCGCGATCAACGAAAAAAAAAGATTTATAGCTTCGCTTTAATTTTTGAATTGCATTTAGAGTGTTTAAGTGTACTTAGCCATGTCTTTCATGTTGAGGTAACGCCCCAAGTACCAAATAATATTTAGTTGTGTTTTATTTTATTTTAGTTTTGTAAAGAAAATAAAATAGAACAAAAAGAAAAGAAAAAAAAAATGAAGTTAAAAAGTTGGGAAAACAAAAAGGCTGAAGCCTTTTGGTTTTCTTTAGTTGATGATTGGGAAAGAAAAGGTCTTAGCCTTTTGGTCTTCATTAGTTGTTGATGATTGAATATAAAAGGGGCAAGCCCTTTGTTTTTTCAAATGGCCGAGTGATTGAGTTTGGCAGTAAAAGGAAGCCCAAACAAAACGAAAGAAGGGAGAGCCAAGTGAGTGAGAGACAAACAAAGTGTGAGAGAAATTGAGTATTTCTCTAAAGAGGTTTGTTCCAGTTTACGGTTGATTCGGTTTGTTCGGGTGAAGATAATCAGAGTATTCGAATCGGTCATCGGCAGGTATTTGTGGGTGTATCTTTGGTTTTGTGGGAGTACCAAATTGAGTTAGAGTTTATCAATTTGTACTAGTACCAAAGATAGTTATTCTACTTGTTGCTTGATCTTGTGAGTGTTGCCTTTGTACTCTTGATTATCATAGTGGATTATTGTTTAGTGCGTGGAGGTCCGCACCGTGGTTTTTCCCCTAATCTTTTGGTTGTAGGATCGGTGGTGGGAAAATTACTGTATTTGTTGAAGGAGGAATTATTTTGTGCAAGTAACATGTCTGGTAGTGTGCCCAAATTTGAAATCCCTTTGTTTGATGGTAAAATTAATTTTACTGTGTGGAAGAGTACGGTTGAGGATTTGTTGGTTCAACAAAATTTAGATGAGGCTTTAGATGAGACAAAGCCTAGTGAGGTGACCGATGCCCAATGGACATCGAAGAAGAAGAAAGCTGTCAGTACTATTAGATTAGCTATGGCTCCGGAGATCAAGTATAATTACTTGACTGAGACAGATCCAAAGAAGTTGTTGGATAAGCTCCAGAGTGTATATGCATCAAAGTCACTGACTAACAAGCTTTGTTTGAGATATGAGTTGTACCAGCTAAAGATGGAGCAAGGTACAGTGTTGCAGGACCACATTAATAACTTTAACCAGCTAGTATGTCAGTTGAGAAATGCAGATGAGAAGATCTCCGATCAGGAGGAGGCATTGTTATTGTTGGCTTCACTACCTAAGTCCTACAGGCCAATTGTGCAGACATTACTTGTAGGGAGGACAGAGATTACACTAGATGAAGCAATGACAGTGTTGAGAGAGAATGATCGGATTATGGTGCAGGTTGATGGTATCTCTTCAAGTGATGGAGGAGATAGAGTACTAGCTGCGGAGGTGTCCGAGAGAGGGAGGAATCATGAGAGAAGAGGAGGTGGCCCGAGAAGTAGATCGAAGTCGCGCGCGAGAGACTTTAGTAACATAGAGTGTTACTATTGTGGTGAGAAGGGTCATATTCAGAGTCGTTGCCCAAAGATGAGAGATGATTTGAAGAGTTTCAAGCAGCTGCAAGAGAAGATGGGTAAGACCAAAATTGATGATGATAGCGGTTCCTCTAATGTAATTATGTCTTGTGATGGTAATAAGGAGTTGTTCTTGGCTAGTAACAATGAGGGGAAGGAAAGCCAAGAGAGTTGGGTGTTGGACTCTGGCGCTTCGGTTCACATTTGTAGAGACCATGCTATGTTTGATACTTTGTGCCAAGATGGTGAGTATGGTGACATCAACATGGGGAGTGGTAAGATGAAGGCCAAAGGGATGGGAAGCATCCGCATTGAGCTCCATGGTGGTGTGACTAGAACCTTCCACAATGTGAGGTATGTACCCGATGCTCGTGTTAACGTGATTTCGTTGGGTGAGTTGACATCGCAAGGGTGTAGATACATTGGTACGGGAAGGTGGTGCAAAGTGTATCGTGGTGCTACTTTGATTGTGCAAGGAAAGAAGGAGGAGAACAACTTGTGCTATGTTGAGGGTCATTGCGTAGGGAGGAGCAAGGCCAAGAAGAAGGTCCGTTTCTCGGACAAGGTGGAAGTATTTGGTGATTTGGGTCGAGGGGGGATTTGTTGAGGTAACGCCCCAAATACCAAATAATATTTAGTTGTGTTTTATTTTATTTTAGTTTTGTAAAGAAAATAAAATAGAACAAAAAGAAAAGAAAAAAAAAAAGGAAGTTAAAAAGTTGGGAAAACAAAAAGGCTGAAGCCTTTTGGTTTTCTTTAGTTGATGATTGGGAAACAAAAGATCTTAGCCTTTTGGTCTTCATTAGTTGTTGATGATTGAATATAAAAGGGGCAAGCCCTTTGTTTTTTGAAATGGCCGAGTGATTGAGTTTGGCAGTAAAAGGAAGCCCAAACAAAACGAAAGAAGGGAGAGCCAAGTGAGTGAGAGACAAACAAAGTGTGAGAGAAATTGAGTATTTCTCTAAAGAGGTTTGTTCCAGTTTACGGTTGATTCGGTTTGTTCGGGTGAAGATAATCAGAGTATTCGGATCGGTCATCGGCAGGTATTTGTGGGTGTATCTTTGGTTTTGTGGGAGTACCAAATTGAGTTAGAGTTTATCAATTTGTACTAGTACCAAAGATAGTTATTCTACTTGTTGCTTGATCTTGTGAGTGTTGCCTTTGTACTCTTGATTATCATAGTGGATTATTGTTTAGTGCGTGGAGGTCCGCACCGTGGTTTTTCCCCTAATTGAGAGGGGTTTTCCACGTAAAATTGTTTGTGTTGTTTTCGGGTTTTTTGCACTTTATTTTTTCGATTATCTGTTGTTGTGATTGTGGGTAAATACCGTAGTTTTCCCCAACATTTCAGAAAAAAAAAAAAAGAAAAAAGTGTATCTTAGCCATGTTCCTAGCAAATCATTTTAATTTTGAACTCAAACATACACTAGAAGAGGGTTGATATTTCGATGTTCTTTGTTTTTTCATCTTCAAGATTGATTTACTTAAAAAACTACAGTACTAATTACAATCACTTGAAATGACAGTGGACCCGGTACATTATCAAGCAACACGTAAATTTTGCCCTGCAAAACTCCCAAAATAACAAATGAAAAAACATCTCCTATATACTATTAGCACTAGTAAAGTGAAGCGGTCTACAATGGATAATTGATGATTTCCATCATATTTATCAAATAACAATAAGTTTTATTCGAAAAAAAGATAATAGTACGTTCTTGTTAGTGATTACTCTATAAGTTTATGAGAAATTATTTAAATCAATTCGAGGACCTTGGGTTTTTTTTTTTTTTTTTTTTTTTCGCGTTAAAAAGAGGGTGCAAGTAGTAAATGGCGAACGAGGCACCCTCCGTTACATCATGTGGACTTTCGTGTTCAATAGCAAACATATCAGACTAACTGAACAACCAGCGTAAACACTGACTCAGTCAATATGATGATCTCCATCATATGTATAAAAAACTAGTAGTTCTTGTCAAAAAAAAAAAAAAAAAAAGTGGTAGTATCAAATTTGAATAACGATCGTCATGCCTTTTTTTGTTTTGTTTTGCTATTCCAACGAGGCAACGATCCTCGTGCATTTAGATTTAGTACGAGGTGCTCCTATGAAGTTATGGACATTGGAGAGTGGATGTTTTTTTTTTTCTTCTTCTTAATTTCTAATAACAATGAAACCTCTGTTGAGAAGCTACTAACTGCTTCTGCTGACCTGGCACATTCTATTATGACAGCTGGTATGTCATTAACAGTTCGTTTTGTTGCGTTTGATAGAAGCTAGCTAGCTAAGTCAGCTAATACAGTTTTGTACAGAAAATACATGAGCTTCTTGTTTAAGAGATATTGGAGCAAAAGTTGAAAGTTATACATGTATTTTCTTCGATAATCTCCGAATTAGACACATTTCAATCAAATTACTTGTTTTGAATTTCTGGAAATAAATTATCTGAGTTCATTTTGATTGTTGAAAATTCGATTTGTTTCATTGATCTCATCTCAAGCCCTAAATTACAATTTTCAGGTTTTTTTTTTTTTTTTTTTTGCTATTTTCTTCATCGATTTCTCGGATTGAATCTTGAATCCTTGATACTGGTGCAACAGACCACATGAAGTAGTCACCTCTTAAACACCTCACACACAAACCACAAATCAACCTATCATTATAGTCATACTTCTGAAATAACTCATTTAGGAACTTAATTTAACTATTGAGAATAACTTGATTTTACACTATGTACTTTGTCTTCCTTCTTTCAAATTTGCCTCGAATATCTCTTATCAGTATCAATTTTTCTGTCACAGTTCCTGGTCTAGCTTAGACTATCTAACAATTGTAATTGAACTCAGTAGACCTCCCTCTCCATTAGCACCAAGCCTCAAAAGGAATTTCTTTTTCTTTTTCCTTTTCATATTGGTTCCCCACTACATAAACATTCTCAATTACAAACTATAAATAACAATCTGGCAAGAGTGATACTCCAAACTCCCCTCTTGGAATTCTTCGAGTTGGGCACAATTGGAGGCTCTCTTTACTATTTCGCTAAGGGCTTGGCCCGCCCTAGTCGTGGCACTGGCACGGGCAGGGGCAGATTCGCGACTGGTATTAGATTTGCACGCGCCAACGCTATGCGCGTGGGGGGTCGTACTGTGGCTGTCTATGGCTTGTTCTGTACCGTGGAACATGTCATACGTTACTACCGCAAAGGAGATGATTGGTGCTATGACAAGGTCCTTCCTTTTGCAGTCATGGGGGCTGCCATCAAGGCCCACCGAGGCCCGTTTTCTGCATCTTGCTCAGCCCTTTGCTTCGCTTCTTTCGGCTTACTCATGGGTTATTATCTATATGATATGTACGACTGGCTCGAAAAGAAGGAATTGGAGGAAGCAATAAAACTACTTGAACAACAATCAATTACAACAACCCAGAAAAATATATATAACTGAGAAAACGATGAAAAGCGTAGCAGGAGGTGGCCAACTCAAATTCCATCAACATGGTGGCCAAATTACATATACACTGACATGGGCAAGGGCATGGTTGCCGGCACTATCGGCGGAGCCGCTTTCTACTACTTCGCCAAAGCCTTGCGAGGTCCAACCTTAAGGGCCAATGCCCTACGCGTGGGCCGTGGTACTACGGTTTTGTTTGGATTCAACACTTTGATGCATCACTCCCTTTATTATTATCGCCAAAAGGATGATCACTTTAACACGGGTGTCGCTGCTGCCGTTGTCTGGGCAGCTACCGTCAGGGCCACCCGCCCGGGCTCATTACCCGCCTCGTGTGCCGCCCTATGCTTAGGTGCTTTCGGGTCTGTTCTGCACTCTTACTATCATCACTATTGGTACAGCAAGGAGGATAAACCAACATAGTTGGATCAATCCAATTTATCTTTTAGTTTTGCTTTTCATTATCATTATCATTATCATTAGTTTTATTCAGATGTTTATTGTATAATGATTATGATTTACTGGTTGCTGATCATATTAGCTTGCTCTATTAATTTTGCTTCAGGTTTAAAATATAACTCTTGAGTACATTATTTGATAACTAGGGTTGCTTGGTATCCACCAATGATCAGTTTTTGGTTAACACATATATTTTACAAGACCAATTCCTGAATCTCAATCCAATTTCATTGCTTCATGGTGTTAATGGAGAGGGAGGCTTTTGATGTAGAGTTCTGAGTTCAATTAGAATGGTTAGATAGTCTAAGCTAGACCAGGCACTGTGACAGAAAAATTGGTCTTTGATCTGAGTGTGATGGACTGAAAATTGCCTGGATGGACTTAATTAGTAGCATTGTAGACAAATGGGTCACCACAAAAACTTGTATAAGACCGTCCTATGGTAGGACGGGTTTTTTACTTTTGTAAAAACAAGATTGACTTGTGGACAAAATGTCACCGTTTTTCTGTATAATAGTTAACCCTTCCCGTCAATGAACGGTCTTATACAAGACTTATTGTTTCATCACTTACCATGTAGTACTTATTGAATCTTAAGCACCTGCGACTTGGGAACTATGTTTATGTTTCTGATGAAGGGCTGATTAAGGCCATACAAAAGCTCCCAATGCTCGAGGAGGTGCAGCTTATTATCTGCTCATTCTCAGCGGAGGCCATTGAAGCGCGCTGTGGGCCGCACCTGCCCCTCACTAAAGTCCTTCAGCCTAACTCAAAAGGGTCTAAGAACAAGGATTTTGCATGCAATGAGGAAGCACTAGCCATTGCTAAAAGCATGCCTCAACTACGCCATCTTCAATTGATAGGCAATTACATGACAAATGAACGAAGGATTAAAATTGATGGATGTCCTCTTCTTGAGTCCCTTGATTTACGTGCATGTTTTCATACTGATTTATCAAGAGATTTGGGTAAAATTAAGATGTGAAACAATCAAGAACTTGAGACTACCTTATGATTCTACTGAGGATTATGGACCAGAAGCTTATGAAGAATAAGACTACTCGGCTTATGAGGCTCAACAGGAGAATGAAGATGGATACGATGGAAATTGGGTATTTTGAGGCCGAATAGGCGAATACCTTGACAATGTCACCCAGCCTGCTGTTATGATGATTGCTTTGATGGTGGTGGCCTTATAATCCATATCTTGGTACTAATGTTTTCACTTTTGTAGTTTTATTTCGCCTGTTGAACTAGAATATGACTTACTGATTTTGCATTAGTTGCATCAACCTTGATGTACTTTAGGTGTCACAAGTTCACATTTGTCCTCACTTTTTGGAGGTATTGCTCCATATTTGCTACTGTAATTCAACTGATATCTCGCTGTCCATGTAATCTGGCTGAGGTGCCACGCCAATTTTGATCGAATCTATGTGGGTGGGGAGGGAACATTTGCCACACACTGGCTGTTCGGGCCGGGTCAGGTGGGCTACCCGGGGGAGTGAAATTGGCGGGAACGATCTTGGTTCATCCGTATTTTGGGGAGGATGATAAGATGTGGAGGTACATGTGTGGCCCTGAAAATGAGGGGTCTAAGGACACTAGGATGTGCCCTGCAACAGAGGATTTAGCTCAGATCGGGTGTGGGCGGGTGCTGGTGTTTTTGGCAGAGAAGGATGACCTGAGGGGTGCCGGTAAAGGGTATGTGGAGAAGCTAAAGAAGAGTGGATGGGAAGGGACAGTTGAGGTTGTAGAGAATCAAGACAAGGAGCATTGTTTCCATGTGGGTAATCCGTAATCCTCATGATGAGGAGGCTCTTGCTATTCAGCACAGGATTATTTCTTTCATCTATCATCATACATACTACATAGTAATCACAAATTCACAATGGTTAGTCCATATTACTCCAATACATTCATCTTTAATTTTCCTGAGTAGTCTGTTCCCAATTTAATGTATGTTTCGCTACCTAAAACTTTTGGCTTTTAAATAAAAAGTCATAAAACTGGATGACATAGTAATATTAATGACAATATTCTCCATAATTGTCTTGTTTGAAGTCTGTTGACAGTGAATATCATTGCCTTCAGAAGACTGCTGCATTATACTCCGTATATACTGCAGTAGTCGAGTTAGTTGACTCTGACATTACAGACGAAGTCAGAGAGGCTGTTGGGGGAATTTGCAGCACTTCAAGTGGTCCTTCTAGCATATCCACCACTTTACTCATAGCTGGTCTGCTTGAAGGGTTGGTTTGTACACACCATAAGCTCACCAAAATCATCTTCCGCTGCATTTCTTTCTCCTCGATATTCAAGTTCTCTTTGTTGGGATCCTCCCCTAGTTCAAGCTGCTTGTATATCCACTAGGAAAAATACAGCTCGCTACCTTCCGCTTCAACATCAGCCTTTTTTCTACAATAATCTACCATTTCTAGAACTAACATTCCATAGCTGTAAACGTCTGATTTGTAGGACACACCACCAAAGCTCCTCAGGATCGGAATACCTCAGGGGCAATGTATCCCACACAGTCCCTCTAGCTGCTGAAATTGAAAAAAACCATGCTGTCCATTTGTGTGCATGACTTAGCAAGACCGAAATCATATATCTGTGGGCAGAAATTTTCGTCTAGCTAACAATATGTTGTGCTGTTTAATATCCAAGTGTAGTATTCTTGTGTTACAACCTCGATGCAAATACTCAAGCCCTCTTGCTATTCCGATGGCGACTTCATTCGAATAGTTTTTCCCATTCTAATGTTTGATGGTTAATGCCCCGATGTATGAACTTCTCTAAAGATCCATTGGGCATGAACTCATACACAAGAGCTCGTTTTTTACCCTCATAACAAAATCCTAAGAGCTTGACAACATTTACGTGGTTGGTCTGTCCAATAATACTTGCAACCTCATTAATAAATTCCTCTGCATCTCCTTTTGATTTCTATAATGTCCCACCCGGTTTCATCTATAATGGAAAATCCCATCAAGTTTCTTGCTTTGTGTAATTTCTTGGGGTATTTATATTTTCATTTTCACGAACACCAACTGTTCGACAAAAATGCCCCATGCAGTTGCTCCACTCTGGTTTGCCCAACAAACACTTTCACCTTCACCTTCACCTTTTTTGTCACCTTCACCCAAAAGAAAAAAGATTTAGCTAACAGAAATAACGACCCACTTCGAAAAGCCTTTGCTTCCCTCATTCCCTCCCTTTTCTTTCTCTTAAGAACCAAGCCCTTTCTCTCTCTCACTCTCTCTCAGCCATGGAAGAAAATCAAGAACCTCCAAAACAACCGGCCACCATTTCTAAACCTCCAAAACATCCGGCCACCAGTTCTAAACCTCTGAAACCCGAGCCTTCGAAACAATCCTCCATTGCTGAACCATCTTCAAAGAACCCATCAAAGACCAAACCTTTGAAATTTGATGAAAACATGAGCTTTCTTTTGGAACTGGGTCCTGCGTTTAAGCTGAAATACCTTTTATTTGCTCTTGGCGATCATGAATTCAACTCACCAGGTACAGCAATGATCGAAGTGGAGCATAATGTTGTGGAGATTACAGCTCGAAATACTGAAACCAAAACCTTGGGATATCTTCGGTTAAATGCTTCGGATTTTGTTAGATTCGAGTTTCGAAAGCCCTTGAGGAGGATGAAGATCATATTGGATAAAATTTATAACGAACTGCAAATGGCTTCTAATCAGGATACTGTCACCATTTGGCATATCGACCATTCTGATGAGCTCTCCTTTCAGTTTGGTATTGGTATCATCTCTTATTATTCAAATTTTAATTATGAAAGTTGTATGATTTTTTCCCAGTTTGTTATTTCCTTTTGAGTTTTAGCTGCTACTTTTGATTTAGTCGCTTTCTTGAACATGAATTTTGAGAACACAGATTTTCCTTGTATGTTTTCTTGGTAGATAGATTCAATGTTGCATGTTGATTATGCTAATCCAAGTTTTCCTTGTATAATTTTGTTCATATCTGTTATTGTCTTCTCTGTTTAGGAGCTTCTTTGATTTTGATCACTTTCTTGAACCTCAATAGAACAGAGTTGCCCTGTTCATTTTCTTGGAAGATAGATTCAATGCTTCATACTGCATAGTGACAGCTTAATTTGTACACCAATTTTTTTTTTTTCCAACAAAAATTGAATCTCTATTATTAGTTTCCTGTTTATTGTTATTTCATGCCGAAACCCAATTTCAGTAGAAGCTGACTTATTTTCCTTACTTATTTCAGGAAGCAAATCTGTGATAAACTTTGGCGTAGAAGTACTTGAAATTGATGCTGAGTTTCGAAAGGTTCCAGACATTACTTATGCGTGTGAATGTGTTCTACCCATTTCACATCTGTGGCACTTCCTTGAACTAGCACAAAATATTGAACATAGTTTTGGTACTTATTTCTTCTCCTGAGACAATCTGCTCTATTTCATCACCTCCTATATTGCAGCTTTTACTATTCAGTTACACTGCCTGTTTAACAAATTCTTATCATCTTGTATATATATCCCAGTTTCCTGTGAAGTATCAGATAACTGTTGTAGTTTGGTTGCGGGACTGGATGCAGTGAAGTGTAACTATGACACAGCGGTAAATCATATAAAGCTCAGTTTTTTTACTACTAAGATATCAGGGAAGAAATTGAGAATCTACTGCTATGAATGGATATCTAAGGGAGTTTTGCAAATTAAAAAAAAAATCTCTTGCAGAAAGGTGGAATTAGGGGGATGGAACCTGGCCTGAGGCATCAAGCATTTTTCTTGTGGCCTTACTGTGACGCTTTGAGGAAGGCCTGCATTGTGGCGCAAGGGGTTGTGTTATGCCTTGTTACAAACCCAAAGGACAGCATCATGTGGCGGTTCAACCTCAGAGAACTTGGGGATCTGGTGTTTATCAAGGAAGTGCATCTATTATTCCCTAATTCTCAGCTTCATAAAGGTTTCATTAACCCACATAATAATTTCGAAGTGCTTGTGCCTCTTGACAAACTCCCTTCTACGGAGACTACCATCTGAAAATATATGAGAGGAGTGATTTTTAGTCGTAGGATATTACATGTTGCATTGATTTTAGTAGTTTGTGTATATAGCTGCTGCGATATGTTTGTTTGTTTGCATACAATCTGTCAGCGCAAGCGCAACATAGTTAGTCATCATATTCAACATTGCTAAAACATTTGGTCACTAATCACATGGTGATTAGAAGTAATATACTTTGGTCTGTATGTTATAATAACTTTGGCGATTTCTTGAATTGTTGTGATATGCCCTTTCATCAATATTATGATTCCCTAATGTTCTTTGGCTAATCTGATCGTACTGTGCTATTTTAGAATGTTACACCCGACCGTGCAGTTAGTTCATGCCAGTGCATATATGTTCCTGTTTTACATGCTGTAGCACTTCTCTTGTAAATCAGAAGTGTACATGAAAAAAGTACCCAAATAGTATATAATCAGTTAATCTGCTGATTGCTAAAACATTTTTTTTCCATGTTATATCTTACAGAAAATATCTGGTATTTAGAATAGATAAATAGAAATGACATTAACTCTAGCACTAAGGTTAGAGCTTGAAAAAAATTGCAGATTCAACGTTCTTGCCCAGACTAGGGTGGTTTTCTCATTGTCAGGGAATTGGCTTTTTCCGTACAGTAGTTGTGAGACTCATCGATACATTATGGAAGGCAGCGAATGTTGAGAGTTAATGTCATCTTGACCGAAGAAATACCACCTCCAATGCTGTCATGTACTTATCTTCATCATTATAATGGAAGTTTTATGAAACACAAAATTGATCAGCTCATTCCCTTGGGAAATACCACAAATTTCGAGAAGTTGGTTTATTCAATTCAAACAGAACATTAGACTGTGTCATTTCGATTTGAAGAGAAAAATATGAGCACAAATGTGTAGCTTGTAATATGTTACTGCTGTGGCAAGATGGGCCATGTAACTCAACTGGAAAAAAATATGAGCAGAAATGAGCACAGGTGAATTCTGCAAGTTCTGCATAGACATAGGCTTTGATTGCCTTAGATAACATTTATGCTGCACAATTTCTGCATGTAAGTGAAAGTTAACTTATTCATATGTGATGGCCCTGATGTATTTTTCATCTGATCCATAACTTCCAACTCTAACCTTTGACCATTGGTTAATGAAAAATTATAAAGTTTTACAACATATACTTTTGCCAGATTCATTTCAAATAGTACGTTCAAACAATTTATAAATTTTATATTTATATTAAAAGAGTTATATATACCTGGTCAAAGTAGTGAAAACGGCGAAAAGTCCAGTGTAATGTTATTTGTGGTTCGGAGGAAGTAACACTTATTTCTTTCAGGAAATTAGTTTCTTTAATTTGTAATATCAAGATTTTTTTCTTTGTGTACTCCGCTTTATGCGTTTTGGAGTGTCAAACTGTATTAACAAAATATCCATTTAGCACAATGACTACACAGATTTTTGCTAGTACAATTAGTTAAGTATCCTTGTTTAGATCAAATTTGTTATAGAACTTATTTGTGTTACTGGTAGAATTCCTAATCATATCAAACACTATGTATGTACTTGTCAACTGATCTCTTTCTCCTCGATCTTTTACTATTTTTCAGCCATGAGTAGTGATAAAGAAAGGACCTTTACCTTGGAAATATGCCCTTCGAGTAGACTGAGATATGGTGTAAAAGCTCTATGTGATATCCAACTTAATGAAAGTGGGATGGGGTGATCGAGGTATATCCCACTGACTTGCTTATCACCGTACTTAATTCCAACACCCGTACCGAGATGACGATGACGACTAATAATAATAGCAGGGTCGTCGCCTACTTAAGCTTGAGGGGTGGTGGCTATGATAGGTTTCGTTGTGAAAAACCATTTGATAGGAAGATGGTCAACTTGAATCACCTTTCATCGTTTCTTGATTGGCTTCCTGATGATATTACAATTCCCTTTCACCATGATGTTGGATCTGATCATCTCTGCTTCTTCATCTGTAAAGGTATCATCAATATTTAATTTTCGTCGTAGAAATTGATTAGTTGGAGATCATTGATGGGACGAGTGGGCGATGCAGAATACCCGAACTTAATCTGATGGTTAATCTGCTATCATCTTTGTGTGATTTGTTTCAGCACCCTTTAAGATCGATTTACTTGAAATGAATGCTGACTTTCAAAGGGTACCTGTTGATTTTAAGTATGGGTGTGATGTTGTTTTTCTCCCCCAACATTTTAGGCAGCTTCTTCAGCTTGTAGAAAAGGAAACCAGTTCAAGTAATAAACTTGGTACTTAATTCTCCTTCTTGAGTTATAGTATTATTTAATCTTGTTCTAACAAATTTCACTACTTTCTTGTACTTAATTCCTTCTAACACATCCCTTTCTTTTTTTTATGGTAAATCTCAGTTAGTTGTAAAATAACAGATAGGACATTGTCATTCACTGTGTCGGGGGAGACAATTCAAGGTGACTATGACACTTGTGTAAGTGTAGAACTTCTAATTTTGGTGCTATGGAAATAAATTATAACCATAATTATCCACGAAGATGTATTCTAAGCATGTTTACAGTTATCCTTTGTCATTTACAATTTTATTTTATTATTTTTTTATTTTTTGGGTTTTGCAGAAACTTGAAATTAGTGGGGTGAAACCACAGCAAGTTCTTGAACACGGCATCACTTCTGGCAGAACGGGTTCGCTTATTCCTCATTACAGACCCAAAGGACATCATCTGGCAGTTTGAACTCCAAGATTTGGGTGTTATTGGGTATATCATGGAAGCAACCTCGGTCACCCAATTTGGCTTTGGGCACAATGATGCTGACCAAAATTGAAGAAGAACTTATGTACAATAATCTGAAAAGGAGAGGTCTATTATCTAGCATGGATTTTTTTTCCTTTGTCTTAGAATGTTTTTATAAAGTAGTATGATGAATTTATGTTTGTCTCTAGATACATTTGCATACGTTGGACGCTGCATGCCTATCATGGGGAAACCTCGAGGTGGCGGCCTGGGAGGATACGGTGTGGTGGAGCATGATTATTGCAGAGGTTGGAAGTTGCTTGGCCAGGCAAAATTTGTAAGAAGTTGTGTCTGGCCGGGCAAGTGTGCCACTGGCAGATATATGCTTTGCTTACCTTGTAATCGCCAGTGCAACTTGAGTGACTGTTTGTCTTTTGGTTGTGAGTATGCTTTTTTGGAATAAGAAAACAGACTGTATTGGAACTGGTCAGGCTACCACGTCAAGTCGTCAACTTACTTGGATTGAAGGTGGGCAATCTGTTCTTTGATGTGTGTTATTAATGTTTATCTCACTTGCAACAGAAGTACTTGAAGGAATCCTTTACTAAGTGAAATTGTTTTATATGAGTCAAATTTTTGTGAATCTTACTTGTGCTGTCAATTATTATGGTAGTTAATAAGAAAGATAGTATGCCCGTGCATTCTTGCATATTGTTTTGCTAGAGCTGCATACTGATCTGCTTTTAATCTGGTACTGTATCCTGTGTGCTGTCAGTAGGAGGTTTCTCTTTGGTTTTTTGCAACGATTACATATTGGACTTGGCAGCGCCTGTGATATGAGTGGAACATAACACACAAACATAGTTTTGCTCCCTGATACCATGATCCTACTCTATTATAACTTCGCCAAAATGGTGCATAAGAACATAAGTACTTAAGTAGTCTCTGAATCAATATAACCGAACACCTCCTCCTGGATCAAAAAACTACAAGAGATGTTCCAAAATTATGTTTGCTCCAAAACACTATCATCAGTCCTAGTGTATTTAGCCAATCTGTCAGCTGCTCTATTCCATCTTCTACCTTCGAACACGAGTTTGATATTAGTAGTCCTAGCCAGCATTTCCCCGCATTTCCCTACGTACATCAGTGAATGGTGCTTGATTCCCCTACTAGTTATCGATCAAATCAACTGCTTTCTGTGAATCAGTGCATAAGGCCACACTCTCTCATTGGCACTGTAGGCTAATAACTGGATTGATTTTGAGTTCAGCATGTAGGGCACTGGAGGAACTGGTTCCTTGTGAAGCCTCGCTCCAAGCCAGCAACCACTATGGTTCCTGCAAATACCTGCACAACATGGTGTCCGAGTATCCTATCAACATTATTCTTGACACCATCTGGAGGAGGTGGCACGCAAGGTAAGGCAGATAGAACATGATGATTTTTGATCCTGAATAAGGGTAGTAGTAGTAGAGGGAAAGGTTCCTTGGGTTGGCACTTGGGGTAGGGAGCTGAAAAACTCACAGACACTTGAGGGCAAGGAATGTGTGGCTCGATCGACTTTATGTTAGTATTATGACAATATTAGAATCGAAAGAATACCTAGCATATATACTCCGTAAATGACAAATTAAATTAATCAATCGTGATATATCCCAGTAGATAACCGAAAGTCATCTTTCCCTATAAGCTTTCAACACAATTTTAATCAAGCATAGGAAAAATGTCCCATCCAGATAAGGGTTCTCTTCTTTACTTTGCACCCACTGCCAGGACTATAAAAAAAATTATAAAAAATACAAATAAAAAACATCTGAACTAACTTCTTTTAACAGAAATAACAACCAAGACTTCAAAATTCAGTTGTTTCCCTCATTCCCTCCTTTTCTTTCACTTTAAAACCAAGACGTTCCCTTTTGTTTCAAACCCACTGCCATTTCACTGAGCTTAACAACCCTTTTCCCTTCTCTTATTTTCTTTCTCTTCTTTATTTGTCTCTCTCACCATGGAAACTCCAAATCAGAACCTTGAAGCTTTAAAAGATCCTTCAATGGCAGAAACAGAACAAAACCAACAAACTTCCAAAGATTCGAACCCAGAAACGAAAAGAGATTCTTTGATTACTGAAGCTGAAGAAGATTCTTCCATTGCTAGCTAAACCCAGCCCAGATACATTATTATCCATTGATGAATTTACTAATACTTCAGAGGGAGAATCACCAGAAGAGGAGGAAATTGTGCAAGTTAATTGTGTTCAATGCAACGAAAAGGCCATGGTTTCCTGTCCATCAGAAAAGGCTTCCTATTGCTTGAACTGCGACGCCATGGTTCACGGCGCGATTAAGCACGCCAATCGCCCTGTTCGCTACTGGATCGGCCCTCCCCAAGAAATTTATTCATCATTTGAAGAATCATCACCTACTGTTTGGGTGAAAGTTACCCATTGTGATTACTCTCACCTCGAATTCTTGGCAACAAATGGGAATTGGGAACCTTCCAACTGTGAACATATTCAGCATCAATATAGGCCCTGCTGGTGTAATCAATAAAGCAGTAAAAGCTTTATGTAGAAGCTGAATTTAACCCAAATAATGGAAGAGGATTTATCAAGATTTCGCCTAGAATGTTTGCAATTGGAGCTCTGAATACTGATACCAACGTGCTCGGATTCATAAGCCTAAAGGGTACTGAATTTTCTTGCCCAGAATCATGTAACAAGTTGATGAAGGTTAACTTGGAAGCTCTATCACAGTATCTTGATAAAATACCTGCTGACAAGATGATGTTTGTTTTCAACTCTGGTGAAATTGTGTACTTTAACTGCGCAGGTACGTACATTTATTTCTCTGCTCCTCTCTCCTTAATAAAGTTCAATTCAAATATAATTCTAGTCTGAATAAGTCTGACACGTTGAGCTTTGACTAAAGAAAGAAGATAGATGAAGAATAAAAACTACAAACAAAGATTTAAGATAAACTTAATTAGTTTGTAAGTTGAAACTTATTATAAGAGGCCTGTTTCAGGACAAGATTCCTATTATTTCCGGTGTGAGTCAATGGAGACAGACATCATCATTCCTAGCAGCATTGATGGTTCTCAAGAAGCAATTTTCCATCCAGATGTTCTCAGGAAGCTCCTTCAAGATGTGAAAGATAAAGCACCATCCTCCAAACTTGGTACACTAGCTAGTTAATTTCTTTAATTTAACAATTACTCCTTTAATTTAACAATTACTCCTTCATTCCAACAATTTTCTTTTTAATTAAATTTCCTTAATGATGCCAGTAACTTGCATGGTGGACAAAAATCGAATGTCTTTCAGTGTGTTAGTTGACACAGAATACTATCATCATAAGGTATGTATGATTTAAACCTCCAAATAAAGCTTCAATTACTCTATCAATGATAAATCTGACTTTCTTTAACTTTTTCTTTTTCAATGTAGAAAGATGTCAATATCTTACAAGGGGCAGATGATGAGTGCACTGTAACTTTTCGGTGCCACCACAAGAAGTCCTTGTCCATGTTTTCGGATCTAGCAAGTGAAGTTCACTTGTTTTTGCCTGTGGTGACTAGTTTGGGCGTGCTGTGGTGGTCTGAGATACAAGACCTAGGCTGGATGGGTTACTTCATGCCAAGGACAACTTAGTGGTTAGTGCTACTTACTAATTAGTGGCCTGGTATGATTGGAGTCCGAAGAAGAATCTGATTTTGATTGTATATACTACTCTGAAAGATGTTAAACTTGGTTAACTGTCATGTTACAATACTTTGTCTGTATATATGGTTCTGATCAGCTAATTGCATGGCTTGCTTGTGAATATGGTTTTGATCAGCTATACTTGTTTGGGTGTTCTTTTACTGTGGTGGTCAGAGATACAGGGCAACTTAGTGGTATGAATTAACAACCGACTTCAAAAAGGGGTTGCTTCCCTCAGCTCATTCTCTCCCTTTTTTCTTTCACTTTAAAAAGTAAACCAAGCCTTTCCCTTTCTTCTCTAACCCATTTGCCATTGAGTGAAATTAACAACCTATAAACATCCCTCTTGGTCGTCTTCAGAAGAGTATGTTTCATGTTTGGCTATAGTGATTCAAAAAGTTCTCCTAAAAAGTTCCAAGAATATAGGCCAAATGGACCCTAAGACAATAAAGCAGTGCTACACTTCAGGCAAGTGAGTTTAGACTGCCAAAGTGAATTTGTGGTTAACCAGTAACAAAAAAAAAACTTTACTGTAATATCCTTAAGCAGTATGAAGTTTGAATTGCAACTGAAGAACTAGTAACTTTTGTTGATCAGATAAGATAAGATGAACTCGCCCCACACTGTTTATTATCCTTTGCAACATATTTAGGCCCCAAAAAAAACTGAAATGTTTGTTTGTAGTAAGTTTTCGCATATAGCTGCTGTGGTATGTTTGTTTATGTATACTATCGTTCTGTCAGTGCAAGCGCAGCATAGATTAGTCATCATATTATTTAACATTTGTTAAATGATAGGAAAATTTGGTTATTAATCAACATGGTGATTAGAAGTAATATACTTTGGTCTGCATAAAATTTCAGCGATCTCTTGAACTGCTGTGAAATGATCTTTCAACAATATTATGATTCCCTACTGTTTCGAGGCTAATCTAACCATAGTGTGCTATTGTAGAATGTGCACCCGACCGTGCATTTAGTTTGTGCCAGTGGACATATATATGTTCTTGTTTTACATGTTGCAGAACTTCTCTTGTAAATCAGAAGTGTAGCATGAAAAACAAATTACCATATAGTTTGGATTGCCCTTCTATGTATATAATCAGGTGATCTGCTGATAGCTAAAACACTGTCTTTCCATATTATATCTTACAGAAAAGTTCAGGTGTTTAGAATAAATAATTAGAGATGGCATTAACTCTAGCACTAAATTTAGAACTTAAAATGATTGCAGATTCTCAACATAATCTTTTGTTGATTGTTTTTGTTCACAATCGGCTATCTCGTTTAAAAGTTTAACTGTGGTATTAATTCCTCGTTTAAAAGTCCAGATTAATGAACACAAGCTAAGTCATAAAGAGGCAAGACATTCCCTTACTTCTCTAACTAGTGGCCTCATTTAATTTCTAATTTTCCAAAAAATGGCAAACAAGTTTCCCCTCCCTCTCTCTCTCTCTCTCTCTCTCTCTCTCTCTCTCTCTAGCAGTAGCTGCTCCATCATCGGTTCCAAACCCAGTTGATAGAATGTCACACGGTTTCATCTATGCTAGAAAATCCCATCAAGTATTTTGCTTTGTGTAATTTCTTGGGGTATTTATATTTTCATTTTCATTTTCATGCACACCAAATGTTCGATAAAATGCCCCATCCACTTGATGTACTCTGTTTTGCCCAACAAACACTTTCACCTTCTTTTCTTCACTTTGCAAATTTCAACCCACCCAAGAAAAAAAATAAGAAAAGAAAGAAAAGAAATTTATTGATCATGTGTTTGTATTTATTTATATTATTTTGCAACAATTTATTGTCTAATAGGAGTACTATTTGATAGTTGCATGTAATTGCTCTTTGCGATATCCTGGAAACAAAATACTCTGTATTTATTCACTTCAAAAAAAAAAAAAAACTCAGTATATATGTTGTATGGCTTGACCTATCTCTCCAAAACTCCTCCGATCCCCTCAAACTAAAATAAAAACCTAAAACGAGGAATCATGCATATTCATATATAGATCATCGATCTCTCTTGAACTAAAGCAAAGAAAAGCCCTGAGATGGTATGTACAGTTATGGTGAGCGAGAGTTCGAAAAGACACGAGAGTGATCATGATGAAACAAAATTATCACGGGAACTTCCTACAGAATTATGGAAGAACATCATATTAGGTGATCTTTTTGCTTCCAATGATGGGTGGGTGATCTCGAGGTCGTGGATTTTTAACCCCTTCACCACTGAATATGTTCTTCTTCCGAAAATAGAACATGATCATGATGATGATCAAAGAATTATTAGCTTAGAGTTAGACTATTACAAACGTAAAGGTAGTGGCTCTACATCTACTAGTTATCCAATGTTACAACATGAGCTAGCCCTTAATACATGGCTCAAAGTGGCGCATTCAAGAGAGGCAAGCGAATTACGTCTTTTGTCATTGTTTAAGGGAATCGATATCCATAAGTCAGCATTGTGGACACAAATGATCAATAATAGCAACTCTTTGACTACATTCCCTGGAAATCAATCTCATGACATTCTTGATCCTTTCATGAATGATGCCCTTACTTCATGTAAAGGATGTGTCTACGTATTAACTAGCACCAGGATTTGGATTTTTGACATACAATGTGGTTCTTCTAAGTTTGTAGACTTAAAATTTAGCTATGCTCAGCCTCGCACAACTAAGAGGTACACCACAAAGTCGAGGTACCCCATAAGGTTGGTCGAGATTGATGGGGATTTGCTCTTGGTTGTTATGGTTTGTGAACCAAACACACCTCTTGTATTGTTTAAGCTAGATTTTGATCAGGTGAAGTGGGTCAGTACTAGTGAAGAGGGGGAGACTTTGAGAGGTGAGTTCAATATTGACTTCTTCGAGGATAACGTGCGAGATATTAAGGATTACACATTGTTTTTAGGTAAATTCTGTTCCAAGTCATTGCTTGTGACCGACTCCATGACTAGATCAATTAGGCGGAATTGCGTATATGGTGTAACATCAGAGTACCCTATGAGATTGTGGGTGTATTCCCTTGAAGATCAAGGTATGGAGCCTCTGCTCTCTGATTGGATTTTTGACAGGTTTTATGCTCCATATCCATTGCAGTGGCTGACGACGAGCATGCGTTAACACCTAAACATTATATTATTGGGGGAAAGGTCTTTCACTTGATTACCAATGAGGCAATGACATCATCAGAACTAACTCTCTATTTATGTATCTTGACTTCGAATCAATGACTAAAGCAGTTTGGCTGTCTTTGCCTCTTACGGGGACATCTGATTAAAATGGAAGCAGTGATGCTCTCCTGATATATATCTATATATTGATTATGCTCTTGTGGTGTTATTGAACTAGCTGTTATCAGTAGGTAGATGGATAACCTTTCTCTCACTAAGCAGCTAACCTTTCTTCGTTAACCATTTTTTCTCTCACTAAGCAGCTAACCTTTCTGTAACCCTCTTCAGAGAATCCATCAAAGACCAAACCTTTATTAAAATTTGATGAAAACATGAGCTTTATTCTTGAACTGGGTCCTGCGATTAAGCTGAAACAATCATTATTTGCTCTTGGCGATCAAGAATTCAACTCACCAGGTACAGCAATGATTGAAGTGGAGCGTAGCGTTGTTGAGATTATAGCTCGAAACACTGAAAACAAAGTGTTGGGTGGTCTCTTTTCCCAAGACAAAGCCTTGGGATATGTTCGGTTGAATGCTTCGGGTTTTGTTAGATTCGAGTTTCAAAAGCCCTTGAGGAGGATGAAGATCATATTAGATAAAGTTTATGACAAACTGGATATGGTTTCTGATGATGATACTGTCACCATTTGGTATATCGACCATTCTGATGAGCTCTCCTTTCAGTTTGGTATAATCTCTTATTCAATTTTAGTTATGAAGATTGCATGGTTTTATCATAGTATAGTTTGCTATTTTCTTCTGAGTTTTAGCTGCTTCTTTTGATTTAATCGTTTTCCTGAACATGAACTTTGAGAAACAGATGTTCCTTGTATGTTTTCTTGATAGATAGATTCAATAACGTTTGCATCTTGACAGTGTTATGTTAAAGAGATGACCCTGGTGTCACTCATTCTGCTGTTTGTTCGGATTTCTTGACAAATTTACCATTCGCATGCCCACGAGTCTAATCAGCTGTCGTTCAAATTTGACATGGTCTCTAATCCAAGTTTTAAGATACGAGAATGTATAATTTTGTTCATATCTGTTCTTGTTTTCTGTGTTTAGAAGCTTCTTTTGATTTTGGTCACTTTCTTGAAACTCAACGTAACAGAGTTTCCCTGTTCATTTTATTGGAAGATAGATTCAATGCTGCATACTGCATTGTGACAGCTTAATTTGTACACCCTTGTATTTATTTCAGGCAAAAAATAAGTTTCTATTATTAGTTTCCTGTTTGTTGTTACTTCTTGGAAAAATCCAACACATTTGGGTCCTTCAAAATTTCAATAGGCATCTGTCGCATAAAACCCTTGTTCTTCTTGAATCTCATGAGCAAACCCAAGTGGAAGGGTTGAATGATGTTGAATTTTCCCGACTTATTTCAAGAAGTGAACCTGTGATTAATTTTGGCGTACAATTACACGAAATTGATGCTGAGTTTCGAAAGGTTCCGGACCTGACCTATGCGTCTGAATATATTCTACCGGTTCCACATCTGCAAAAGTTCCTTAGCTTACACTAGCAGAAAAAACCACAAATAAATTTGGTACTTATTTCTCCTCCTTGTAAAATCTGCTCTTTTTCATTGATCACTTGAAAACTCTATTTATATTTCAGTTTTCACTATTCAATTCCACTGCCAGTTTAACAAATTCTTATCTTGTTAACTGTCTCAGTTTCCTTTGGAGTATCAGACAACAGTATGAGTTTGCTTGTGGGACGGAATACAGTGGTATAAATATGATACAACGGTTTACTAAATAAACCTCAATTTTTTTCTACTTCTTAGATACTAAGGTGCTGATATGCTCCTACGCATGAAAATCATAGTTAATTAATGGAGGCTTTGAAGAAGGCCTCCAGTTTGGCGAAAGGGGTTGTGATATGCCTTGTTACAGACCCAAAGGACAGCATCATGTGGCGGTTCAACCTCAGAGTAGTTGGGGATCTGGTGTTTATCAAGGAACTGGATCTATTACTGCCTAATTCTCAGCTTCGTGAAGAATTTATTGACTCATTTATTAATAACATCGAAGTGCTTGTGCCGCTTGACAAACTCCCTTCTACAGAGACTACCATCTGAAAATACGTTAGGATGGATTTTAGTCATAGAATGTTAAACGATTGCGTTGTTTTTAGTAGTTTGTGTATATAGCTGCTGCGATATGTTTGTTTGCTTGTTTGCATACTATCTGTAAGTGCAAGCGCAACACACCATATTCAACATATGTTAGATACTTGGATCATTTGGTCATTAATCAACATGGTGATTAGATGTAATATAATTTGGTCTGTATGTATAAAACTTTGGCGATTTCTTGAATTGTTGTGATATGCCCTTTCATCAATATTATGATTCCTTACTGTTTGTTGGCTAATCTGATCATACTGTGCTATTTTAGAATGTTACACCCGACCGTGCAGTTAGTTCATGCCAGTGCATATATATTCTTGTTATATATGCTGCAGCACTTCTCTTGTAAATCAGAAGTGTAGCATGAAAAAAAAAAACCATATAGTATATGATCAGTTGACCTGCTGATTGCTAAAACATTTTCTTTCCATGTTATATCTTACAGAGAAATTCTGGTATTTAGAATAGATAAATAGAGATGACATTAACTCTAGCACTAAAGTTAGAGCTTGAAAAAAATTGCAGATTCTCAACATTCTTGCCCAGACTAGGGTGGTTTTCTCATTGTCAGGGAAATGGCTTTTTCCGTACAGTAGTTGTGAGACTCATCGATACAATATGGAAGGCAGCGAATGTTGAGAGTTAATGTCATCTTGACCGAAGAAATACCACCTCCAATGTTGTCTTGTACTTGTCTTAATGATTATAATGAAAGTGTTATGAAACACAAAATTGATCAGCTCATCCCCTTGGGAAATAGCACAAATTTTGAGAAGTTGGTATATTCAAACAGAACATCGGACTGTGTCATTTTGATTTGAAGAGAAAAATATGAGCACAAATGTGTAGCTTGTAATATGTTATTGCTGTGGCAAGATGGGCCATATAAGAATGAGCACAACTGAATTCTGCAAGTTCTGCATAGACATAGGCTTTGATTGCATTAGATAACATCACTGGCTTCAATAAGAATTAAGATGCATCACGTTTATGCTGCAAAAGTTCTGCATGTGTGTTCAAGCTCAATAATGACCAAACACAAACGAGATCTATAACTCAGCTGTACTGGGGCATATAGACAGGGGACGAAGCCAGGATTTGACATAGGCTTTGAGGAAGAAAAATTATTTAGGAAACTGGAAACCACAGTGACCAACTTGCAAGTACGCCATCAGTGACCAACCAAAATCGTCGAACCTGGAAACCACACGCTGCCACATGCACTACCAGTCATACGCTTAACCAACTGTGCTAAGCTTCATTCTTTCATGCTACTATTCTGAACCTAAACTATATATGATAAAAACTTGAACAGGGTCCAGGGCCCCCCTAGGCCCTCTCCGTAGCAAAGACCTCATATGCTTCTTAATGGACTTTGTGTGAATATAAGAAAAAAATTGTGTTTTATGCATGAATTTACCAGATGATGCTCAGAAATGGAAATATAAGTAGTTACTGTCTTTGAAAATCTGTATTGTTGCAAATGGCGTACTTGCAAGTATTAGTTCAGAATGAAGTCTATTTGAACAGATTAAGACACGGAGAACAACATTAAGAGATTAGTTGTTAAACTGCCTCATGTTCATAAGGGATCAGGTTTTTAGTTTGTTTTGGTAGGGATAAGATGTATAGTGGTATTTAACTCTTAAACATGAAGTTTACTGAATAAAGATTTCCGGGCGGGGTTTTTCTTGTAGATTGGAGGTCTCAAATTAGATCAAAGTTATTGACAGTGTTCTGATGTCCTAAGGAATGTCTCACATTATTTTCAAGCTCTGTTTCATAGCTAAATTTATGCACTATACTCCGTCTAGTTTCCCTTATGCAGGTGCAGACATGTTCCTGCGGCTGTTCAATGAATTTCAGACCTTAACAGGTTTCTTTGGACAATTATTACCTTTGCTTGAACTGCTATCCTACTGTAGTCATGTGCGATAATTGGAATTTTCCTGAAGAGATTTAACCCAAAAATACCAGAAGATCCATCAATTGGTGACCCTTCAAACAAGTTCATCAGCCTCATGAATCATGATAGGCCCTGTGGGCGTACTCAAGGCAGTAGTAAAACCTTTATGTGATGCTGATTTTAATCCAACTGATACCAATGTTCTAGGGTCCATAGGCCTAAAGGCTACTCGATCAATTTGATTGTCCACCATCATATTATTACAGGTTGAAGACGGTTAACTTGAAAGAACCATCACAGAATCTCGATAATCCTTATAAATATGAAAGACTCTTATACATCATGAATCCGATGTATATTTGTCCTTTAGATCGGGTATGTACTTAATAAATTTTCAACAATCTTTTAGAGATAACATCTTTATTAATTTAAGTAAGGTTTTAGGTGTTTGATATACTAATTATATATAAGAAAAACTCTTGCACATCATTAATGTAACTGTTGATCTATATGATACTATATATGATAGTTGATAATTGATATGCATGAGAAATGTAAGGCCATTATAGGTTAGTTTACGATTAGGGATCCGACTGCTAATAGAGTTCATAATGTTGAACTTTGCCTATTGATTTCAAGATGTTGTCTGAATGTCTTCGCACTCCCACGTTTGTCTGGTTTAGTTAGATGGTCAACATGCTCCTTTGTTGATTGTTAGGGCTAGTTGATCCTATGGTTATAGACAGCATATCTTTCTTAGCTGATTTTTTCATAGTCACAACTCTCAGAAGCTGTTTCATCTACATAATAATAAAAAATAGACTTCATAAAAAAACAGACTTCATGACTACTTCATAATAAAGTAAGTTTGCAGTGAGTTTGAATAAAGCATAGAAAACCTAATAAGATCCGAAACAAAACTCGAATTAGTTTCAGGAAAACATCACTTTAAATTGCGGTTAATTGCCACTTCCAATCCTAACGTTTTTCGGAACCTGCGTTCCTGCAAGATGTGGCAGACAAATCACCAATTACCAGCAGAAATGGTAGTTAATTTCTTTTACCATTTTGAAACAGTCATTTTACAATCAAAACTAGCCCTAACAATTTTCTTTTAAAATTTTCTTTTGATGCCACTAAAATGCGTTTTTAAAAAGAATATTGCGTCTTTCACAATGCTTAATGACACAATAGAGTATAAAGAGGTATGTTGTAGCCTTGTAGGTATGTATGGTTAAAGTTTCAAAGTTTCAGTTACTATTATCAATGATAAATCTGATTCTTTTTTTTTTTCCATTCTTTTCCAATGTAGGAAGATGTCAAGATCTCATACTCTTAATGGTCTCTCAATAACGTAACCTACCATAACAAAACATACGATAATGTAACCTACTGCAATCAGAACAAGAAAAAAATGTCTCTGCGATAAACATCCCTCCACGATTTTCGAGGAGAGTCGAAGAGAGGGGGCAGTTTGGGAAGAAAAAGAAATTAGAGTAAAAGGAAAAAAGGTGGAAGGCGATCTGAGGTGCGTCTTCGTTACCACCTTAAAGAAGGAGGGGAATAAATGGGTTCGAATGGTCAAGAAGTTTGGAATTTGGATAACACAACACTCAACTAATATTCTGAGCGTAAAGTTGTGGGTGTGAAGAGATACTTTAAGTTCACTTCTAAAACCTGGTAGTTGATCACAACGAGCATGAGTGAATAATGCACGAGTTCACCTGTTGTGTCGTATAACACGTAAAACAGTATACAAGAAAAAATAAAATTATATAGCTGACTAATGCCGTGGAAAAATAGCTTCTTAGGAAAGTTATTTGAGATTACAAGTACTTGTACAGTTGTACTTCCACCTCATCCGCATATTACATCTTTTACCATTTTGAGAAAGTACTTCTAACATTTTTTTTTTCTAGATTTCTGTCAAGAGGTAGTATGCATTTTGAAAAAGAATTGTGCGTCTTTCATTGTCATGCTTAACAGAAGAAAGTATGATGATGAGGTATGTATGGTTAAAATTCAAGTTTCAATTATTATTATCAATGAAAAATCTGATACTTTTTTCCTTGCTCTAACATTGTTTGGTCATGATTGTCTAAATCAGTTGTCCTTCATGTTACACACAAAAAGTGTAATTATCAGTTACTTGTAAATTGAAGTATAATTCACATCTGCTCGTCTTCTGTATTATTTTTAGATTTAGATCACTTAGTGTTGCCCCGTTCATCTTCTTGGAAGATAGATTGAATGTTGCGTAGTGATCTGTTTCTTCTAATAATTTCTTGGAGAAATCTAACACATTTGTGGCTTACAACCCTTGTTCTTCTTGAATTTATGAACAAACCCAAGTATTACAGGTTGGATAATCTTGAATTTTCCTGACTTCTTTCAGGAAGCAAACCTAGAATGGAATATCACGTAGAATTACATGAAATTGATGCTATGTTTGAAAAGGCTCCCAGCAATTACTTGAATTATGCGTGTGCATGTCGTATACTCACTAATGGAAGCCAATCCTCATGAACCTGGTACTAATTCTTATCCTGGGAAATTCTTCCTCTTTTCATGTTTATTGCAGCTTTTACTAATAGTGAACTTCACAGCCTGTTTCTTATCTTGTTGACTTTATATATGTTTCAGTCATCTTTGACATAACATACAACAGAGCGACTATAAAAGTGGGAAGCGAGACACTGAAGTGTGAAGTATACAGAGGTATATTAAATAGACCTTGTCAATTTTGTTGCTATTAAGATATGAGTGTCTGCATAGGTATTAAATTATTAACTGCTATGTTTGTAGGAGTTTGTGTGTATATATAGCTGGTGCTGTATGTCTGTTTGTCTGCATACTATTTGTCGGCACATTCTAGCTAAGTCTCATATTCACCATTTTTAGTTAGATATCTGGATAATTTGGCCATTAAAGAACATGATCTGTATATAATCTGATCATATTGTGCTGTGGTTTGGGATGGGGCGAGGGTGGGAGGGGTGTGGGTGTGTGGCGGCCATTACTACACCACCTGGCGGCCATCAATAGAGCCATAGAGGTTCCAAGCTTGATGCTGTTAGAGTAAGATAAGCTCCAATTCTTGGAAGTTGGATGTTGCATGCTCTTTTTTTTTCTTTTTCATTTCTTATTTAATTTCTTTGCATATATTTTTGAATTTGTATGAGATAGTATTCCAAAGCTATTCTTAATTTGTTTTTATCTTAATTAATGTTGCAAGACAGCTCTTAACTTTCTTTAATAGCTAAGGAATCAACAACCAAAGGATCCAATACATTACAAGGAAACTCTGTGCCACAGAACCTACAGCCTACCTCCCATAGGACAACATGCGCCAGTTCGTGCGCCACCTTACACCATCCCTACTAACATGACACCAAGTCTTAAGTTAAGACATGTAGATCTACGCTGTAAGTGAAGAAATTGCTCCAAGAGAATCACTTTCAACAATAAGATGGCCGGAGGTCGAGGAAAATAGCCTTTGCTTGTGCAATTGGAATTTCCCCATTCTTCAACAAAGCTCATAGCTGCTCTAGATACTGTTGAACCCCAATCCCTGTTCCTGAATCACCAAGCCTCCCTGCATCAACATTTACTTTCAATCTATCTCCTTGCAGTTCGCGGAACCAAAAGACTTGAATCTCCTTGCTTGGTACATGATCGTGCTTCAGCAGCCATATCATCCACCGTTCTGCTAACAGAACGCAATACATCTTCTATATTGTTTGAGATAACAGATAACAGACTGCTTGACAAGTCATTTGTACTGTGACTCCCAGTGGTGCTTGTCCGCTGACCTCGGTGGGCAGTTCAGATCGTCCTGTCTTGTTAACAGCAGCAGTGTTTTTGTTCAAGTTCAAGAGTATAGAAAGCCTAGCTTGACATCTTAAATCCAATTGCAACCAAAAGATATGAGTACATAAATAGACGTTTTCTGTAAGGTCGGAGAAAACTGTCAATTTTGAGTGAATTAGGAAAACACTTCTGTTCTGTACCAATTTCCGTGGCATTATCTTAGGCAATAAGTCGGTTAAAAAAAAATCTTACGCAAAAAGTAAAGTAGTTAACTAGAAAAAGAATTCTTATTAATTTACTCAAAAAGTCATCATATCTTGGGGATATAAAAGATGTGTTAGACGGCAAGTTCTCCACCTCAAGTTAATCCCAAGTCCTTGTGATGATATAATCCGTGAGATTCTTCTAAGACTACCAGTTAAATCCCTTTTTCGATTTAAGTGCGTATGCAAGGCATGGAAACGCCATGTTGAGAGCTCAGATTTCATCCAAGACCACGGCCTTCTACACCGATCTCTCCAATGGGAATCGGATGATTCTTGCTCACTTATCCTTACTTGGACGTTGTTGATGACTTGGACTATAATACTTCTCCTTCCCCTAGGGAACTCGCCTTACCGCCATCTTTCCATCACGACAATGGCACAATCAAAGTCGTAGGTTCGTGCAATGGCTTGCTTTGCATTGCTAGTGGTGAAGGGTCCAACTCTTATGCTTTGTGCAATCCCTCCTACCCTGGCTCCTTCAAAATCCTTCCCTTCGCACCTAATCAGCAGCTAAGCAGAGATGAGAATTATTTTTGTCTAGATTCTTTTTTCGAGTCAGAAGTAGATACAATGTTCGGGTTTGGTTATGATCACAAGGGTGACGATTACAAGATTGTCTGTGCTTGGTGTCATTTTAATGACCGTAAAAGTAATGAAGTGTTGCTTTATAGCTCGAAAGCTGGTTCGTGGAAGTCCATCGAAGACCCTGGGTTTACTGTTACAAACCGCCCTGCTCATGGTGTTTTCCTAAACAACTGCTTACATTGGCGTGTTTCCTGGAATAAGGTTGTTCGCTTTGATCTTCATGACGAGCAATGGTATGAAGTTGACTTACCCTACAAGTACTTGGTTATTGATATAGGTGTCATTGGGGGGTATCTTACTTTGGTTTTGGAAAGTCATAATTTTGGGTATCTTAAGCGGCCTGAATTTTGAGTCATGAAGGAGTATAATGTGAAAGAGTCGTGGACGAAATTGTTTACTCTTCCGGATATGACTTTTTGTGTCCTCCATTATTCGAAGAGTCGAAACCAAGTTCTATCAATGCGTGCTGCTCCTCGTCAAGATTTAGCTATAGGTTGGTGTAGTCCGCAAGAGGATAAGATTATTGAGCCGGTTGAGATTCAAGGTGATCTTACTATTTCTAGGGTTATAACCTTTGTCAGAAGCCTAGTCCAGGTTGAGCATGTACTAGATGAAGGAAATCCACAGGAAAGCAAGGACAAAGACACTGAGATTGAAACTGGTGAATGTAGTTCTACTACAAACAAGGGGAGAAAAAGAAGAAGAAATAAAGAAATATTAGCTCCTTTTTTTATTATTATTTAAATTAGTTCATTTATATTGTCTTCTTGTAAAAAAGCGTATTATTATTATTGTTGTTATTTGTTGCATTACCTTTACTATAAGTTTCTGACAAGGTGCCAGGACTTGTTTTGTGAATGCTGAATTTGCACAACCTAGATTTCTGATCGAAAAAGGACACAGTATCATTCCTTCTGAAATCTAATTCAATCTGTGGAAAGAACTCCATAGATCAAGCATGTTTCGCGAACCCTGTATAATACAGCACAGCCGAAATAAACACCATCTGCACATCTTGCTCAGATCAGTACTACTAATAAACAATCCCAATATATGCTCAAGGGTCGAATTAACTCTAGCGAAAACTGTCATCTCGTACAAGTGTATTTGCTTCAAAAGGAAGGTAAGGTGTTGAAGTTTGTTGAGCTCAAATTTTTATCCCCGGTTATCCTTGCTGGGGCCTGCTGACTATTTAGGGGCTTGATTTCTCTGACTCCGCTGAAAACGAGCAGCATTTTACAGTTCGTGACACTAATAACAAGGGTTTGGGATATCTTCAACTGAAAGCTGGTTTTATTTCTTCTCCTGGGAAATTCTGCCCTTTTTCATGTATATTGCAGCTTTTACTAGTTGATCATACAGCATGTTGCTTATCTTATTGACGGAAGTGGAAGGCGAGACACTGAAGTATACAGAGGTATATTAAATAAACCTCATCAATTGTGTGGCTATTAAGATATTAGATGCTATAAGCTATGCATAAAAGTTTGATGAAATTTTCAACTTCATTTTTTTTAGGAAATTAAGGGGATGCACGCTTCTCAGACGCATAAAGCAAAATTCCAATGGTCTTACTATGAGTCTTTGAAGAAGGTCAACTCTTTCGCGACAAGGTATCTTTTATGCTTTGTCAAGGACCCTAAGGTCAAAGAAAAGACCAGCATCATGTGGCGGTTCACAATCGAAGAACTTGGGAACCTGGTGCTTTCAAGTGACGACGCAGTAGAGTTCTACCCTGATAACCAAGAGGAAGGCGACTCTGGTACTCGTGATCCCAGAAAATCATTTTGAAGTCTTTGTGTCGCTTGACAAACTCCCTTCTACAGCCATCTGAATATATATGTCAGGGTGGATTCTTAGACATATTGCTTTTTTTTGTAGGAATTTGCATGTATATATAGCTGGTGCTATATGTCTGTTTGTCAGCATACCATTTGTCTGCGTGTCCTAGCTTAGTATCGTATTCACTATATGTTAGATATCTGGATGATTTGGCCATTAAAGAACACGGTCAATAGAAAGTTTGTCTGATACCTTGATCTGCATGAAATTTAGTGATTTTCTGTCATATATATGCTCTTAAATCAATATTTTGATTCACTTCTACATGCTGGATAAGCTGATAATATTGTGCTGTGGTTCGGGATGGGGCGAGGGTGGGAGGGGTGTGGGCGTGTGGCGGCCATTACTACACCACCTGTCCGAGAGACTAGAGGTTCCAAGCTTCATATAGGCTAAGTGTTGGGTGGGAATCATACTAAGTGTTTCTGTAGTTTGGAATTTTGGGTTGCTGTTAGAGTTGGTACAGGATTGAAAAGTTCTAATTCTTGGAGGTTGGATGGTATTTAAATTTCCCTTTAATTTGTATGCTCTCTGAACAACAAACTATACTCTAAAATATCTTCTACAAGTAAGTCTAAGTTACCAAGACATGTAGATCTACGCTGAAGTGAAGAAATTGCTCCAAGACAATCACTTTCAACAATAAGATGTTGTACACTGTAAACAGTATACGTCAGCAAGCTGGAGGTCAAGGAAAATAGCTTTTTCTTCTGCAATTGGAATTTCCCATTCTTCAACAAAGCCCATAGAAATAGCTGTAAATGCTGTTGAACCATCACACCCAATCCCGGCCTGTTCCTGAATCACCGAGCCTCCCTGCATCAACATTTAATTTCAATCTATCTCCTTGCAGGTCGCGGAACCAACAGACTTGAATCTCCTTGCTTGGTAGATAATCGTGCCTCAGCAACACTGTAGTGGTCCTTGTCCAAGTTTTCAGATCTAGCAAGTAAAGTTCACTTGATTTTGCCTGTGGATACCAGTTTGGGCCTACTGTAGTGGTCTGAGATGCAATGCAAGACCTAGGGTGGATGGGTTACTTCATGCCAAGGACTACTTAGTGCCTTAGTGGTATGGTAGGAGTTTAAACTAAGAGTCTGATCCTGTCCTGATTGTATACAGGATCGAGGAGTATGATGTTAACTTGGTTAAATGTCATGTTACAGTGCACTGTCTGTATTTATGATGTTAAAAGTTAAAACTGCAGGTAATAAAGGTTTGGTTCATTTCACCTCCCAGCTATTTGTTTATGATAACCTTATACAAGCATGTATGGCGTGTATCGTACTGAATTCCATTACAAGGTCAAAGGTCTATGAGATGTGTTCACGTAGTGCTAGCAAGTAAACGCCACCTTAGTGCACTAAGTGCATAACTTAAATTAGTGCACATATGCTGCTTTTGTTACAGCAACAGGAAAAACTGGATGCAGATGGTTTACAGAACCTTGAAACTACAAAAGATTCTGACCCAGAAACTAAAAACGTTTCTTCCATTGCTGAAAATTCAAAACCCAACCCAAAAACTCCAAAAGATCAGTCATCAATGGGTGACTCAAACCTTGAAATTCAGCAAGGTTGCGAGCTATGCGGCGAGAAGACAATGGTTTACTTTACCTCAGATAATGTTTACCTTTGTTTGGATTGCGATTTTAAAACTCCAGAAGGTTCTTCAGCTACAGTAAAATTCAACCGAAACCAAGAACCTACAAAAGAAAACCCAGAAACTAAAAACGATTCTTTCATTGCTGAAATTCCTAAACCAAACCCAGAAATTTCAAAAGCTTCATCATCAATGGGTGACTCGAACCCAGAAATTCAGCAAATTTGTGAGCTATGCAGCGAAAATGCGACGTATTACTGTCCTGCAGATAAAGCGTACGTTAATTTCAAAGAAAAAATGTAGAGAGAGAAAGTAAGGCTGAGAGCGAGCGATGAGAGACCCCCCTCCCTCCCCCGCCCCTGTTGCAGGTCAAGTGTCCCCTCCCCCCGGAGAAGCCAGCGGCTCAAGCAACCCAGGTCAGGAAGGCAGTGGTTCTCTTCTTCTCCCTCCACCTCTCCCTCCTCCCTCTCCCTCTACCACCATCTCACCCTCCTCTCCCTCTCCTCCCCAACCACCTCTCCACCCAAATTCCTTTCGTTCAAAACTTTTAGCCTCCATTTCTAGCCCTTCATCCTCTTCTAGATCCTTTTGGATGAATTTTCAACCTATTTCCCTACCCTTTGCATCAACACCACCAGACAACCCAACCCCCCACCACCCTCTTAACCCGGCCTCAAACCCTTCTACTTCTGTCACCACCCCCTCCCCCCCCCCCCCCTCTCACTTACCCTTTATCCCCCTATCTCTTGAGGAATATGTCGAACTTAGCCAACCTTGGCTCCACTCGATTATTTGCAAACCTATTGGCAAATCCATTGATACTAAATGGATAAAGGAAAAACTTTGTTCTTTATGGAAAGTTGTGGGCAACTTTGAGTTCATTCCAGTAGGCAAGGGCTATTTTTTAGCTAAATTCTCAGAAGAATCGGATTTTAAGCGTATTATCACTGGAGGACCATGGACGGTCAGTGGCTGCCCTATTCACACCAGGCTTTCAAGCCTCTAAGGCCTTCATTGATCGTGAACCTGTGTGGGTAAATTTACCTGAACTTCCAATTGAATTTTATAGGACAGATGTGCTCACTAAAATTGGAAATTGCTTGGGAAATTTGATCAAAATAGACAATGAAAACTCTGGCTGGGAATTTAGCTAGGTTTGCACGTATTTGTGTGCAAATGGATACCTCAAAAATCCCACCTCCTTCCATAGTTATCGGCAAGGTTGTTCAACCCATAGAATATACGGATTTTCCGAATTATTGTGGGCACTGTGAAATTTTTGGGCACTTCACTGCCAAATGTAACAAGTCAAAGCTCCGGCCACCGGAAAAAGAACTGAGAAACGGGAAAATGTCACAGATGATAAACTGAAGGACAAAAACCCACAGGAAAAGCCTGTCCAGGACAAGGATGGGCAGACGCGGCCTTTGCAAAAAGACGATTGGAAGTTAATTCAGTCGAGGAATGCTAAGAAGGGAAAGAAGAACAGAGGCCCTTTCAAAAGGCTACATAGAGTTAATTCTCGTTTTAGGTGGGAAAGGTCAAAAACTCAAAAGGCGCCTTTACCTAACAGCTCTGAGGGTATCCTGGGCCCAGCTCCTAACCCAAGCCAGTTTAAGCCCGGTGACTTGGGGCCTCTTCCTAGTGATGGCTCGGCCCACCCAATTTCTGAATTTGGATCCAACCCGGCTGAAAGAACCACCCCTCCTCCTCTTAACCCTAATTCTAAAACCCTAAACACAAACCCACCTCCTCCACCACATCCTTCATCCTCATCTACTCCTTCCCCTTCTCCCTCTAGCCATGGAGCTGTACCCCTCCCCACCGGAGTCTCCCCGTCCCCCGGGGATGGAACTCAACATCTCACCTCTCACATCACCACAGAAAAGATCCATTCCACCACCTTCATTACCGCCAATCCTCCTCCGACCCCCTAATCGATCTCGTTTTGTGGAACGGGAATTGATCCCCTTCACGACCAAGCCGTTCCTCCACCGCCCGGACTTCAACCCCCTCAGCATAACCTACTTCACCCCGATCCAGGGATCCCTAATTCAGATCCACCCAGCTACGTTCAGACACCATTTCCTTCTTCCCCTCTCAGTTCAAGGAGAACCCTGGATGGATCTAAAGATGAGATCGTCGGACGGTCTTTTGAGGCCAACGCATGTACCGAACCTCGAGGATCTGGCCAGACTACCACCAGCAATGTTAGTTTTCCTCAAATGGTGGTATCGCCAACATCACAGGGGCCAGAAAAACGGGACAAATACTCCCCAAGGAGTTGATCTCGGTCTTGGATCCACCACCAC
The DNA here is from genome assembly GCA_038025085.1 of Tetragonia tetragonoides. Lineage (NCBI taxonomy): Eukaryota > Viridiplantae > Streptophyta > Magnoliopsida > Caryophyllales > Aizoaceae > Tetragonia > Tetragonia tetragonoides. The sequence goes on from CM076143.1 coordinate 10,477,440, forward strand.
TATTCCCACGAGTGGTAGAGACTTGCCCACTAAGAGCCCAAGTGGCCAAGTGCAGTATACTGAGCTACGCAAATGCAGTCCAATCCTTCAACCTCGAAGGGAAAGCAAAAGAGCTGAGCTTGACCATCCTCAAGATAAACAAGTACCTCCCAGAAGAAAAAACGCTCCACTTGATCCGGATACAAGCAGAAAGAAGGTTCTCTCATATCCCAAGGACCAATCTGTTGGTGAACAATCTGGATCTGGCACCAGAAAGAGTCAAAGAAGGACTAAGCCCTCCTCCAAACTTATTCCATAATATGTCGATTATCTCTTGGAATGTTAGGGGAATCGCCCGACCGTCCTTCCGACTCAACTTCATGGAGCTTTACAATTATCATCACCCTGACATGTTCATCCTCACTGAAACTAGGGTTAGTAGAGTTAATACTGCTGAGGTGGTTCGTAACCTGCCTTTTGACAATTGGGTTTTGGTTGAGCCAGAAGGCTTCTCTGGGGGCATTCTGATCCTCTGGAACTCCCTCGTGAGTTTCGATGTGATTACTCAGAATAAGCAGGGGATTCATGGCATTGTGCAGGTGAGCAACTCAAACACTGCCCTCCCTACCTTTTTTATGTCTGCTGTTTATGGTAGTCCTGATTTTGCTATTAGACAAAATTTATGGTCTGATTTAGGTGATATTGCTATAACTATTAATCTGCCATGGATGGCTATTGGTAATTTCAATGACCTTTTGTTCAAGGAAGAGAAATTTGGGGGTAACCCCGCAAAAAAAAGAAACATGATAAATTTCCATGATTGCCTGCGTAGCTGTAATCTTTTTACTTGGGTTTTGTTGGCCAAAAATTCACATGGTCGAACAAAAGGAAGATTGGCCTTATTCTTGAGAGGCTTGATAGGGCTTTAGCCAATGTCAGCTGGATTAGTGTTTTTCCCCATAACTCCCTTACCCATCTCCCTCGCCTATCCTCTGACCATTGCCCTATTATTCTCAAATTGGATGCCACTTGTTTGCCTATAGGTCGCAGACCTTTCAGATTTCAACCCATGTGGATTTGGAGCCTGCCTTTGATTTGTTGGTAAATGATGATTGGGTCAATATTGAACTGCCTTTGCATAAAAAAAATGTCTCACTTTGCTTTAGCTGCTGCTAATTGGAATAAACATGTGTTTGGAAATCTCTTTAAAAGAAAAAGACATTTATATGCTAGGTTGGATGGAGTGCAAAAGAATCTGTGTGACTACCCTCTTTTTGCTCACTTGCATGACCTAAATGATGTGCTAACAGATCAGTTGAATGCCCTTTTAGATCAGGAAGAAAACTTTTGGATGCTTAAAGCCAGATTTAATTGGTTAATGGATGGTGATCGTAATACTGCTTTCTTCCATAACACTGTCAAAATTAGGAGGAATAAAGGAAAAATTACTAGCTTGTTTGATGAGGTGGGTAATGAGTTATGTGATCCTTTTGATATTTCTAGGCATATTGTGCAGTTTTATGAAAAGCTTTTTACTACTGATTTATGTGTTGCTTCTTGCCTGGAGAATGATCATTTTGATGCTAGTAATGACTGTCTGCACCTTGTTGTTACTCCTACTCCTCTTGAAATCAGGGAAGCCATATTTGGCCTTGGGCCTTTAAAAGCACCAGGGCCATATGGCCTTCATGCAACCTTTTTTCAGAAGAATTGGGATAAAACAAGGGGGGATGTTGTGCCTTTCATTCAAAAAGTTTTTACTGATAAATCCTTTCCTGAGGAGCTAAACCATTTCCTGATCAGCCTCATCCCTAAGGTTGAGAAACCTTCTCTCATTAAGCAATTTAGACCTATTGGACTGTGCAACACCATGTATAAGTGCATTACAAAGATTCTTGTGGCTAGACTGAGACCTTTTTTGCATGACCTTATCTCACCCAAACAAAACAGTTTCACACCTGGTCGTGGGTCTGATATTAATGTCATAGTTTCCAATGAGATTTTGCATTCCATGCATAAAAAGAGAGGGAAAAAAGGTTTCTTTTTGCACTGAAAATAGACCTTGAGAAGGCCTATGACAGGCTTGAGTGGAGCTTCATTAAAAATTGTCTGCATTTTTTCAATTTTGATCAGGATTCCATTTCTCTCATCATGCATTGCATCACCACCACACAAGCTTCTGTCATAGTGAATGGGAATCTGACTGAGTGGTTCAAACCATCTAGGGGCATTAGACAAGGGGACCCTTTGTCCCCTTACATTTTCATTTTGTGCATGGAAATGCTATCTAGGCTTATCCATGATAGTTGCACTAATTCTAATCGGAACTGCTTAACGTAAATCTTAAATTACTAAACGCAAATATTTTTGTCATTATACTTCCCAAATTACCCTTTTATTTGGGAGCAACTTTCTTCTAAACCCTTATTCTTTTTCCAGTTAAATCTCTGGCTTTACTCATTGAAGAACTAAATCAAATCAACCACGTTGAACTGTTGATTGAGGCAAATTGAAAAAACTAACGAAGACATCCAAATAACAATAGAAATGCTTTTCTTTTTAATTAATCATGATTAGAGGTTTATGGGTGGGAATTGAAGTGCAAGTTGGATGTGTAGCGTATGGGTTGGTGTGGGGCTTGGGTGGGTGTCAGTTGAGGGGTGATGCTTGCGGTGGCTGGCTGGGTAGTCGGCGACTCGGCGCTGGGTTAGGTAGGTGGCTGGTCGGGAGGAGATCAGGGCGTTCCCGGCGGAATCTCCGCTCCTATATATCTATACCTTGTCGCCGTAATCCTTGCATCCGAACAACATCTTCACCCGATTCCGATGCCGCCATCCCTTTTCGTCGGCCAACGTCACCCACCATCACCGGTTAATTTCAGTCAATTGTCTAATAGAATTGTAGACTGAGAAAATGAAAGGGAGAAGGTAAGGAAGGAGAGAGAAAGGAAGGAGGGAGAAAGGAAGGAGAGAGAAAAGTGTTACAAGTTGTTAAGGGCATTAAGGGAAACAATGATTTGCGTTTAGTAATATGGAATTTACATTTAGCAATCCCCATTCTAATTGGAAGCCCTTTCTTGTTGGTAAGAACAAACTGCCTATTTCTCACCTACTGTTTGCAGATGACTTATTGGTTTTTGGGGAAGCTGACCAGGGAACCTTTCAATGTGTTATGGAGACCCTGGATAGTTTTTGTGAGGCCTCTGGCCAAAAAGTTAATTGTGAGAAAAGCAAGATTTACTTCTCCCCTAATACTGAGCCTGAGTGCATTGCTCTTACCACTAATTTGCTAGGTCTGGGTCCCAGTAAAGATCTTGGCACCTATTTGGGTTTTCCCTTATCCCCTCTTAGCCCTAGGAAAAATCATGTGGATTTTATTGTTCAAAAGGTTAAGAACAAATTAACCAATTGGAAATCTAGATGTCTTAACAAGGCTGGGAGGGTGTGTTTAATCAATGCTACCCTAAATTCAATCCCCAACTATTACATGCAAAATATGCTTCTTCCTGCTGCTGTGCTAGCTGACTTGGATAAAATCATGATTAACTTTTTGTGGGGTGATGAAGAAGGGAAGAAAAAACTGCATTTAATTAATAGGGATTTTGTTTTTAAACCTAAAAATAGAGGGGGTTTGGGCATTAGGTGCAACAAAATCATGAATCAGGTCCTTCTAGCTAAACTCAATTGGAAACTCTGGGGTGATAACCAGACGTTGGCTCATGAAGTCCTTAGGAGTAAATACCTGTGTAACAGGGATGATCCTGTAGACTTCAACAAAGGATCCCATATTTGGCATGCTTTTGCCAAAGGATGGGAGTTATACAAAGATAATTCTATGTGGGTGATTGGGAATGGTAAAGACATTAATCTTTGGGAGGACAACTGGACTGGTTGTGGCTCTCTTAGGTCCCTGCTGTTTGGACCTTTGCTTGAAAATGATTGTAAACTCACTGTGAGTGATTGTCTGGTTAATTTGCGTTGGGATTTTAATTGCATTCATTATGACCTGCCTGAGTCCATCAGGGTTGCTATAGAAACTTTACCCTTACCTTCAACTGGCTGCTGTGACTTTCCTGTTTGCCTCCGTGCTGAAAATGAGAAATTTAATTCTGGGCTTGCTTATGATCTCCTGTGTGATAAAGGGCATGATGAGACTGATCTCTCTTGGATTTGGAGTGTGAACACTCTATCAAAAATCAATTTTTTCTTGTGGATTTCCTGGTATGATAGGCATGCACATAATGTTTCACTAGCAATTAGGGGTATGCTACCAGATTCTACCTGCACTATTTGTAACCTTGGCATTGAAAACACGCTGCATATTTTAAGAGATTGTCCAAACACTAGTTTGATGTGGAAAACTTTTGAACTCACTGATACCTTTTTCAATGAAAATCTAAAGGTTTGGCTCCACTCCAATCTAACCTCTAAAAGAACCTTCAACTCTCTGCCTTGGCCCACCCTGTTCTCTTTTATTATCTGGAACTGTTGGAAAAAAAGAAATGACCTTATATTCAAAAACACTTGTTTACCTGCTGACATTTGGCTACAGAACACCAAAGCCAAAGCTTGCGAATACTGGGCCTTTCATCAAAGAACCCAGGAAACTAGGAAACCAAAGGAGAAGGTTTTAATCTCGTGGGAGCCACCTCCCTTAGGATGGTTGAAGTTGAATACTGATGCCAGTTTTGATAAGGCAAACTCTCTAGCAACAATTGCAGGCATCTTTCGTGACAGTGCAGGGAACTGGAAGTATGGATTTTGCATGAAGATCAGAGCTGTTGATGTTCTTACAGCAGAGCTGTTGGCTATTAGAGAGGCTCTAAAAATCATCACAGGAAAGAAATGGGACAGTATAATCATCTGCTCTGACTCTAGTAGAGCTGTTCAAATGCTGGCCAAAAAGGAAACTAACAGAAATCACCTTTCCAACATCCTTTTGGAGTGCAGGGAACAGATTTTGCGCTTGGAGCGGAAGACGATCCTCCATGTATTTAGAGAGGAAAACAAACTAGCGGATGCTTTGGCGAAAGATGCAATGAAGATCATTACTGATTGTAATATATTGAATACTTTTGATTTAGTTCCTTCTAGTTGTAGAGATCTATTCCATCTAGACTGTAAGGGATTTACCCATCCCAGACTTGTTTCAACGTAGTTTAATTAAATCAGCTCATTTTCAGCCAAAAAAAAAAAAGATAAAGCTTACATTTGCTCGGGCTGCACATTTCAAGGTTCACAACGCGAATGAAATCGCTGCTCTCCATCTTCGAATACAGATTAACCCTTCAATAGAGAACCCAAAAACTTCATTGCATAATTGCAGGGCTCAAAGTTGGAAACATAACCCAGACCAGTCAAACAAGTTCAGAATCAAGATAGGCCCTGTGGGTGTACTCAATGCAGCATAAAAGCTTTATGTGAGTCTGATTTTAACCCGAATGATGGCTGGGGGTTTATCAAGATTTTACCAACAATGTTTTTGATTGGAGTTCGGAATACAAAAACCAACGTGCTCGGGTTCATAAGCCTAAAGGGTACTCAATTTTATTGCCCACCATCATATAACACGATGATGAAGTTTAACTTGAAACATCTAACACAGACTCTCGATGGTATACCTGATGACAACATGATGTGTGTTTACAATAATCCTCAAAACTCTGATGCTTTGTACTTTTTGGCCTCGGGTACTTACATCTCTCTTCTCTCCTCGCTCCCTCATAATTAATAGTATGAAGTATGTGATCTTTAGCTTTCTTTAATTTCATCTTATTTTATCAACACAACATGTTTAATGTGTGCAAATTATTTCATGAAAAAGAAGTGAGTGTACCATTAGATATGTCAACATTCTTTGTAGAGATAACAATGTTTTTAAGTAAGGTTTTAGGTGTTTGATATGTATGATACATATGGGACATTCAGGGACTACTAGCTTCATTTTCCTTTAATGATCGTTTAGGGACTATAGACTGTACTAATAGCTAATACAATTCATAACACAAAATATAATTTGGCCAGAGTTTGAATAAATTTAACCTTGAGTAAAGAATAATTTCAACTTTTAAACACCAATCATCCTTAACTAATTTCAGGAGGACGTCAGTTTAGATTGCGGTGGGAGTCCGTTAAGTCCGTAGGCATCGTCCCTGATGGCATCACTCATAGGGTGAAAGCTACCATCTGTTCGGAATTCGTCAGGAAGCTTGCCAGTGGGAAAGAAAAAGCAACATCTGGTAGTTAATTATTATTTTCGTTTGAAATTAGTGATTTCACTAAATAGTTACTTCCTTCTAACAAATTTTCTTTTAAATTTTCTTCTGCCAGTAATCTGTACTATGCAACATAGTTGTATGTCTTTTGCTGCCATTCTTGATGAAGAATTCCAACATGAGGTATGTACGATCAAATTATCATTATTATTATTGTTACTATTTTTATTTTTATTTTTATTATTAATGATAACTTTAATTTCGTTTCTTTATTTTTTTTGTCAATGCAGTTCAGTAGCAAGATCCCAGGGGTAACAGATGATCAAATGTGCTCTATAGAGTTTACATGCCACCACACTAGGTCCTTGTCCATGTTTTCAGATCTAGCAAGTGAAGTTCACTTTTCTTTGGACCCTAACTTGGACCTAATGTGGTGGTCTGAGCTCCAACAGCTAGGCTTGATGGGTTACATGATGGAAGGACAGCGTACCTCTCTAAAATGGGATTTTAAAGAAGCATCTGATCAGCAACCATGATTTTATACTTGATGCGAAACATTGTTAAATGTCATGTCGATACTGTGTCTGTACTGTATATAGTGTGATGTTAAACTGCAGTTAATAAACATTTGGTTCACTTCATCACCTCCCAGTAGTATGATGTGTGTAAGGCCATTGAATTACTACTCTCCCCATCTCTGTACGCCCCTCCTTCCTTTCTACTCCATCTTTACTCTATAAAATGGTGCACTGTAATCACCATTGCTACTAAGTAAATGCCACCTATGTGACTGTCTTCCTGTTATTGAGTTTGCCTCTTTAGAATAGTAATTGGATGCTTAGTGTAACAGGTTACCTTATGAAATTAAGACTCCGTACAATTTTGTCAATATAACGGGAGTTTTGTTCTTGTCTGTCTCCCTGCTGTTGTTGAGAGATGTTTTGAATATTGGAACCGACATGTCACTGGCTCACTGCATTGGGTGTTTAGATGGGGTTTACTGCACCAATAAATCATATTTAAGATATCATGTGTCATCTGAAGCAAAATAGACTTTGTAACTTACGATTGACTGGATTAAAATGAAGAAAAGTTATATAGGAAAGCTAACAGAAAGCTCTTCTGTAAACAGTTCATAAACTTAGAACAGTTCCTCATCGGTGATACTCTAATCTCACTTGTTTTCTTGAACTAGTTTCATTTCTGCATATTATCGTACATTCGAGGATAACTATGTTCCATAGCACTCTGAGTTGCTGCTACTCTGACCACCATCTGACTGTCAACAGTTCTGACAACTCTTCACCAAAAGAAAACAGACTTGAACTGGTCAGGCTAGGCACGTCAAGTTACTTTTATTGAAGGTAGGCTCTCTGTTTTTTGAGTCTGTTATTGATGTTTCTGTAACTTGTACCATAGGTACTTGAAGGAATCATTTACTACGTGAAAATCTTTCATAGTTGGACTCAAATTTCTGTGAGGTTTGATTTTGCTGTCAAATTATTATGGTAGTAAATGGTACAGATAGTACGCCCCTGCATTATTGCATATTGTTTTGCTAAAGCTGCACACATATCTGCTTCTAACCTGGTAGTGTATCGTAGTGCTGTCACTAGGAGGTAGCTCTTCTCTGTACAGGATACTTTGGCTTTTTGTATGTTCATCATTGTTGGGAAATATGCAACGATTATATATTGCACTTAGCATGTGGCTGTGTGTAGACATGCAGGTGATGTGGTTTCTTTTTGGATTCCACTGATTGTACGTAGCACACAAACTTAGTTTGTTCTATGTATGGTACCAAGTATGGTGTTTAAGAAAAAGGATGTGCAGATATAATCACGATACACACTAGTTACTACAACGACTTTCATGAGTGTATTCAGAAAAAAAACTTTCTGATGTGCCATGTGATGTTTCCATTTTCTGGCACAACAAATAGTAGTACAGCAAAAATAGACCGAATTAGTGACGTTGTATCTGGTTTTCTGTTTTCAATTCTGTCCAAATAAGGAAGAACAGGTATCCTGTATATGCACAGCTGTGAAGAATCTAATTCATGACCGATGAAATCTGACAATGCATTCTCAATCTCATGTTTCAAAATCCATACTACACATTTTCACAAGTATGCTTGACACTTGACAGACAATAAGCTATGTTTCAATAAGGCACATGGCGCAGAGATATTGATGCCAGGGAGCTGAGGGGCTTTTTAAACTGTATCACCAACTACTTAAGTGGAAAGGTGGCGTTTACATAGTCATAGTTCTGAAGATGTTTACATAGTCATAGTTTGTTCTGTGTATGATGGAATTAAGGTGGCGTTTACTTGTAAGCAATGATGATTACAATGTAATGCATCATTTTATAGAGTACATGTGAGTAGAAAAGGAAGGAGGGGGAGGAGAAATATGAGATTTGGGAGCTTGATTGCATCATCCAATGTAATCATATTTACATGTTCTAAAGTAGAACAATTATGATTACAATGGATGTTGTAATCAAATTCATTCTTTCCATGTTTCTCCTCACCCTCCTTCCTTTTCTAACCCACATTTACCCTATAAAATAGTGCATTACATTGTAATCACTATTACATTCAAGTAAACGAGCCCTAAGTATGATGTTCAAGTAAAGGAATTTGCAGATTACATTTTAATCAAATGCATACTGGTTACTATCATAAATTTCGTGACTGTATTCTGCAAACAGCTTTCTGATGTGCCAAGTAATGTTTCTGTTTCACGAAGAGCAAAAAAAAAAAAAAGTAATGTTTCTGTTTCTGGTGCAACAAATAGTAGTACAGCAAAATGTTGCAACTAAAAGTTTTTGCTAAGACAACCAATTTAACTCCGTAGTTCAGAACACTTAACCAGGGTCATGCTATCTTGGCTTGAAGGCTTCTGGTTCAATCGACTTCGATTTTCATAAGCCTGTTGAGAAGAAAATGCTGATCAATTGAATCTGGCTTAACATTTATGTTGCTACTGAAGTTTATACCATCAGCATCCACCAACTTTGAGCAAAGTGACGATTCCCAAATTTTGAACCAACAAGAGCAAGGAAGCAACTCATATATTACCAATCTGGATAATGAACCTGATACCTACCTGAAAATCAGCAACAAAACAGTTCTTGTTCTACTTAAGTTTAAGCAGAATGAGTTCCAGTAAATCTGAAAATGAGAGATTTAGAATGCTTTCTTGGTTGTCTTAAGAGTATGTTTCATGTTTGTCCTTCCATTTGATTGATCAGTTGATCTGCTGAAGTTTGATTTACTGGATTTTCGCATTTCGTCATGTGGTGATTTACTGGATTCTCCTCCATTAATCTTAAAAAAGACTTAGTTTTTCCTCGTTGGGCTGTATTAGCACCTTCATAAACCTGGCCTATGGCTATGAGCAGATGGAGTCGAGTAGGAACCAATGTGTATTGTTCAGTACACAACAAATCATATGAGAACTGGTCAGACTAATTACTGTTTGGACCCCTTTTTTAATCAGAATTTGATCGTGTTGATGTGATTATTTGAGATATGCTGCTGGTTTTGCTGTCATTATCTTGCTGCTGTAGTTGGTTCGATCTGGCAGTTTGTGAAAGGGAGTGTAGGTGCCTCTAAATTATTGTTGTTGCTGCTGCTTGGAACATCGTTGTATGTATGCTGCTACTGCTTGATGTTGCTGCATTCTGCTGTTATATGCTGTCACTAACTCACTATGCACTGATGCTGTACGCTGTTGCCTGTTATTGTTGCCGTCTTCTGCTGCTGTGTTGCGTTTCTGTAGTATCTGTCTGTCAGTCTGTCTGCTGCTGTTGTGTTCTGTTGCTCTAGGTTTTGGCTGGTGATGCCGCTTGCTGTTACTGCCTACATGATGTGAGTTTATATGCAGGATGCTTTCACCAAATGCTCTACTGAAGGGTCTTTTAGATACCCCTCCCTAGGAGGTGAGCTTAGATGACCCTACTAATGCTTGTGGGGAGCTCCTTTTGAGTTTTTGTTATTGGTGTATATATTGCGATTTGAGTTGTGTTGCCTCAAATATAGGTGAGTATTCAATTATTGTTGGTAGCTCATGAAGTTTGTTCAATTATCAAAACAAACTGGTTTAGACTAATTTCAAGGCCATGTACTCTCAATGCAAAGATGGCCAATTCACCATCTATATATGAATACAATTCTGGCCAAGTTTGTCAAGATTGTTCTTTGCTAAACTTTCTGATGTCAAAAAGCACCAACGTCCAGGATACCCCCAAAGCCGCAAGGTTCTTACTTTTACACAACATATTAACACCCCTTTTTTGAACCACCTTTGCTAGCTAGTTTGTCTATTGTGACCTTAGTCTCACACTATCACTCAAGTGTCACTTTTAAGTTTTACCATAGTCTAAATGTAAACACTTGAGTTTGACCACTGAGTGTAACAAACATGCTTATCGGAAAAATTGAACATAACTCGATTGGCTTTAGACAATCTTGTCAAACTCAATGGTCAAAAAAATATTTTATTTGATTAAGTTTAATCAAGCTCGGTAATCATTCAACATGTTGGAGTCATTTTGTATCTTAAACCTTTGAAAAATTTCCTAGAATATACTTAATAAGTTTTGACAAATGGTAAAGGCTAAAGATACACCTAATAAAACTAATTTGGTGTGGTAACGGTCACATTTCCATATGAGTCTTTTTTGTAGGGGGTCATTGTCATTTGAGTCTTTTTTGTTGCTCCGGCGACAACTGCGTCTTTAATTAATTTGACTCGGCCATTAAAGTCCATGACTCGCTGACCCGATATAAAAAGTCCGGCCATTGGCATTTATTGCTATTTACCTGCCCTTTTTTTACATTTATTTTATTTCTATTGTTATTTCTTAAATAGCAGCCCATTATGTTTTCATTTGCCGGGGTAGTTAACACAGAGCCTTCCTCTCTCCCTCTTATATTTCTTTTCACCCCAATTGAACGAAATTAGAGTTGAGAACGAAAAGGGAGAAATTGTGATATTTGTACTTGCAATGGTTTTCTTAGGCAAGATTGGTGTTTTTGTAATGCGTAGGTTTAGGGTAAATGAAGAATATGAAACCCTCAAAAAAAAAATGAACAATATGGGTCAGTGAGTTTTAAAAATAAATAACAATAAATGCCAATAATTCAAAATGGCCGGACTTTTTGTATCGGATCAGCGAGTCATGGACTTTAATGGCCGAGTCAAATTAATTAAAGACGCAATTGTCGCCGGAGCAACAAAAAAGACTCAAATGACAATGACCCCCTACAAAAAAGACTCATCTGAAAATGCGCCCATGTGGTGACACTTAATAAAAGAAAAAAAAACATATGTTGATCACACTCAAATTGAATTTTCCGACCAAAAAAAATGAGATTTTAAGGCCAATTTGCTCATCGCCCCTTCAATCACGTGCTAGTTTAGTTATTTCTCACAATTTGACCAACTAGGTGGATGCCCGTGAGTATGTTTGTGCGTTGCACGGACTGTAATTATATAATAAAATTAATATAACATGATTATTAAATCTTATCGAAAAATCAAAGTGTAATTGTCACTCATGAAAAACTATTACTAATATATGGATAAATTTTTATATAATCCATTTAATATCATGAATGCCATATAATAAGATTACTATGACTTTTTTTTGGTGAAAATAAGATTACTATGACTTTATAGGGCATCTTATCTAATTTAAACTCTTATCATCAATTTCAATTAACTATTAATTAACTCATCCCTTCTGTTACATGATCCAAGAGGTAATAGTTTCAAAGACTTTCTATGCTTGATGTTGGAACGCCAATACTTTTATGTTGATATAAGTGTACAACTAACATTCCAAAGATATATATGATCCTTCTTTTATGGTAAAATCAGTTTAAATGTCTAATGTATACATAACTACTTTTCAAAAAATAAAGAAGTTCTAGACGTAAACCTTAGAATACCAAAACGTATTTCAATGCTTGCTTGTTTTTTTTCAAAGTTATATGCGGTCAAAGTACTGCCTTGAAGAACGCAAAAAGTCCAATCTAATTTTATTTGTGGTCCGGAGGGAGTACATTAATAATTACTCCCTCTGGTCCACGGAAATCTTTACGCTTTCCTTTTATGTTTGGACCATGGAAATCTTTACGTTTCCTTATATGGCATTGTATTTGAGAACCTTTTACTATTTTACCCCTTTACTAAATGGCAAAATTTTGGGGGGAATATGAAATGAGAAGGCAAATTTTGATTTGCTGTTCAAATTATTCAGCAAAAAAAATCTTTTCCGCCACCACAAAAGTAAGGAAAGTATTGCTCCTTTTATTGCTAAACCGGAAAAAGCAATTCGTCCCCACTAAAATATTATTTTCTCTCTCTTAACACCCCATGTTCTCTATTAAGGGTAGAGCTGGAATTCTTGTGTTCAAATGTGTTTTCCTTAATATTTGTGTCATTCTCCAAACGTCAAGATTTTCGTGGACCGAAGGGAGTATAAAGTTGAACGGAACATAAAATTGGAACTCTAAAATAACATGGGGGGTCAGTATATTACGTACAGTTATAAAATTTAAACGTGATAATGGTAAAGTTTCCTATTAAGGATTGGACCTTGAATCATTTCAGATTCATCGTTTATTTCTTTATTCTACACATACTCTTTTTATTATATTTTACCTTGAGATTGCTTTTCAAAATTTTTATAACTAATATACATATTTTTTATCTTATTTTTACATGCAACTCTTTAGTTGTGTCAGCTTATCAAGCTAATTACTGATTACCTTTTTAGGTGGACTCATCTAATGTTGTAAATCAATAGAACATACTACAAATTAGTCTCATTTTAAAGGATATTTCGTACTCGTTCCAATGGTGTAAGAAATTTAATTTCTTAAGCTATGAAACTAAAGTTATATGTTTTTTAAAATCTAATAGTCTACTCTTTAATGATTTAGGAAAGTACAAGTTTAGTATATATTCTAAAACCTCTAATTAATAGTGTACTCTTTAAGGATTTAGGAAAGTACAACTTTAAATCTATACCAAAATATATATTTCTATTTTATATTTATTTTAAAATTTTATTACAATAACTCGCTTAGGTGGACGCCTCCAATGCTGTCAGAAAACGCCTCTAATATATAGATATTATGATTATGATTATGATTCCTTTCAAAAAAAAAAGACAGAAAAATATGTTGATATTTTTGTTTTCTTATTTTTAGGAAGAATAGGAAATCAAGTTGAATAGAAAACTCTTGGGAAAATCCTGTTGGTGCCCCTCAACTTATAACTAGTCCAACTGGTGCCCAGTGTTTTTGTAAAATCCAGCTAGTGCCCTTAAGTTATTTATTGTGTACGGGCCGTTAGCTAAAATGATGAACGACGTTAACATGTTTTATGATTCCCCTTTTAAACGTGGAAATACACAAAGCAATTAGAAAAGAAAAGGAAAAAAAAAAAAAAACATGTAAAGCAAAACCCCAAATCCCAAAACCACCCACTTCCCTCTCTGTATGTCGTCTCTTTCCCTTCCCTTCCATTTTCTTTTGCCTTCTTCCATAACTCTCTCACAATAACCTAGTTCTTGTCTTTTCTCTCACTTCTTTGTATGTATTCCTCGTCTCTCTTTCTGTTTTCTCTTCTGGAGTACCCTTAATTTCACACAATTTGACATCAACAACACTTAATTAACATCAAAAATCCACAAAAAGGGCAGAACATCAACCATCAGGTAAAGTTTTTTTCCCCTCAACTGGTTTAAAATTGTTCCAAGTTGCGATTTTTTGCCTTCAAAAGTGCGTAAATTTAGGTTGATTATGTTTTATTTAAGATGTGATGGGTATATGATGACAATTTTGCATGTGGGTGGGTTTGAAGCTCTGTTTTAGAATATTAGGGTTTTTTGGAATTTTCTTTTGTGTGATTAAAACTGTCTGGTAGTATGTATAGTTTAATTGTGGTAATTAATCAGTTATCTGGTAAATTTTATGTTGTCAAAGAAACAATAATGCTATGTGTTGTGGTGTTACTCATTTAGTTGGTAAAATTGCGATATTTGTTGCAGCATGGATGATTCAAGAACTATCCAAATGTATTATATGGGTGATTCATTAGATATAGAGGTAAAAGACACAGACAAATGTAGTTTGATTGATGTGTTAACTGATTTAGAGAAGTTGGCTGAGAAAAAAGGTGTTAAAATGCCTAAATATCCTAAGTTAAGCTACACTTACAATAATCATGATGTGGGGATCAACAATGATGATGATATGATGGAGATGTTCATTGTGGTCAAGAAGTTGGTGCTGGTTGTTTGGGTGACGGAGAGTGCAATACCTAATGAGTTTTTAGTGGCCGCAAGGGAGTTAATGGATATCCCTGGGTCATCATCAAGTAAACCCATTGACCACATTACCCCATCCCCTGCCTTTGCGTCATACTTATTCCCTGACCTTGGACAAACGGCCCGAAAATTGACAGTAAGGAGTAATAAGGTGATGGATAATGAAGTGGTAAACAACCAACCTCCATCTCCTCCACCATTCCCCTTCACATCTCCTTCAGATTTCTATCCTTACCCTCCACCATCACCACAACCATTACAGCCAGCCCCTCCTCCTCCTGTTGTACCTCAACCTTCCAATATCACCACTAGTTCCTCCCATCATGAAGATACAAACAAAAAAATGGCTATTACTACTGCCAAAAGAAAAGGTTTGTGGGTTCCAAGTGTTAGGAGTAAAAAGGTTGCAACTGATGATACTTCTAGTACACCAATTCCTATCGATATGACTCCAACTGCATCAAACCACACTCTTTCACAGCATACGAGTTCCAATCCCAATAACTCACACAACCTCTTTATTCCCAACAAACAATGAACCAGGAAGCTGATGATGAAATGAGCTACAATGAAGGTGAAATTAGGGGTATTGCAGATTGCTATGAACCTAACACAAAGAGAAACTGGTTTGATGACCTTGGGGATGATAATTACTTTGCAAAAATTTACAAAAATGGAAATATGTTTAAGGGTGGGGAGTTTTGGTCCATAATATCAAAGGAATGGATGATTTTTACTGATAAGGGCCATTTTAAGGGGATTTTAAGGGATTTTCGCATACAAGACTCATTTGAAATTGTTGTAAGAAAGGCTGACAATCTAAGATACACTGCTGAGTGTAATTTTGAAGGTTGTCCTTGGAGAATACATGCTAGTGTGATGTCTGATAATGTTACATGGGCAATAAAGTGTCTGGTGAATGAGCATAAGTGTACTAGAGTGGGAGAGAATAATTGTATGGCATCTAGTAAATGGGCAGCATATAAGTTGATGGAAGACATTTGGGCCAATCCTGAAATTCCAGTTAATTCATTAAACACCCTTCTCTATGAGAGATATGGTGTTAAATTGAGGAGAAACACTTCCTATGTGATGAAAGATTTTGCCTTGGAGATAATACAAGGGGGCCATGACACTTCTTATGCTAAATTGCCGGCATATTGTGAAATAATAAAGCTGAAAAGCCCGGGCTCAGTTGCACTTTATTGTGTCTCTAAAGAGAATTCTGAGAAGGCTACAGTATTTAAGTAGATTTCCATCTCATTTCATGCTCAAGTACAAGGGTTTATTAAAGGATGCAGAGGGTTGATTGGGGTTGATGGAGCCCATCTAAAGGGCAACTATGGAGGGGTTTTGTTATCTGCAATTGGTTTGGACGAAAACAATGAGATATTTCCAATTGCAGATGCAATTGTGGAAGCTGAGGGCAAGGCTACATGGTCCCAATTCTTCTGGAATTTGAAGAACTTGTTGAAGGACAGTGGTAGCTCAGATTGGACGATAATCTCAGATAGACAAAAGGTAATGTTCCACTTGCTCTCTCTCTCTCTCTCTCTCTCTCTCTCTCTCTCTCTCTCTCTCTCTCTCTCTCAGATAAACGAGTTAAGATTGGACCGTAATCTCAAATAGACAAAATCTTTTGTGTGAGTTGTTCTCTACTCTTTTTTTTAGATGGACAGATTGGAGTGTAATCTCAGGTAGACAATATTTTTTTTTTTGGGGTCATTACATCCCAAGAAGAATGACATGTCAGAACATATTCTGATTAATGGTGTAGCAAATAGGCAATGGATTAAAGCTTACTTCTTTGCAGACCATGTAAAGCACTTGTGTAAGACCATCAGGTTGTTAACGTCGTTCATCATTTCAGCACTTGTGTATCACATTATGTTTGACCATCAGGTTTGCATGAGCTGATATTTGCTTATTGTTGCTTGCTTTTCTATTTGTCCATATTCTATACTAGTAGGTACACCTATCTTTTTTCTTTTTGAAATCATTATGATGCACTAAAATAGACACTGAATGAGAGTTATTTGTTTTAATGTGCATAGGGAATTGAACCTGCTCTTCATGATCACTGGCGAGAAGTGAAAAGACGATTTTGTGTAAGACACCTATCCGAGAATTTTAGAAAGACTTATCCTGGACTATTAATGCACAAGCTATTCTGGATGGTCTGCAATGCATACTCAGAGTTCACATTTAGGCAAGCATTAGACAAAATTAAGCAAGAGGCAGGGTTGGGTGTAGTTAAGTGGTTCAAAGACCTAGGAGATCAAGATCAATGGGTTGTGTACAGATTTGATCCCAAGTTATGTTGTGAAGAGAATACAAGTAATTTTGTGGAAAGTTTAATTCTCTCCTCGGGACTGACAGGTGCAAACCAGTGCTAACTTTATTGGAAGGTAATGAAATGTATTTCTTTACCTGAATGATTGATTGATTTGTGGAAATTAATTGTTGTTTCATGATGTAGGTATTAGAAGAGTTAACATGGTAAGGATAGCTACTAGACAAAAAAATGCTAAGCTGTGGGATGATAATGGTATCTGTCCCAAAATTATGAACTACCTAAATGGTGTCCTCACCAAAAAAATCAAGGGCATGCCATCCCCTGCAATCAGGTAATGGTGAATTTGAGATTAAAGATGGCAATACTTATTACCCATTGTCATTGAACAACAGAACATGTGCTTGTGGTCAATGGCAAATAAGTGGAATACCATGTAAACATGTTGTCAGAGCCATCAACTTTACCAGGGAGCCACTTGAAAAATATGTGAGTGAATGGTTCTCTGTGAAGAGATACAAGGACACATATGCATTGACAATTCAGCCCATTCCTGATGATGCGCAATGGCCAGAATTTGACACTCCAATTATTGAAGCACCACCTATGAAAAGAAGTATAGGCAGACCTTTAAGAAGTAGGAGAAGAGAACAAGGGGAACCAAGAAAAGGAAAGAGGTCCACAACAGTCCAATGCAAGAAATGCAAATCATTTGGACACAATTCCAAGACCTGCAAAGGTGGACTAACTGCTAGGGAGCTTAAGGAAGCAAGAAAGTCAAAGGAGCTTAAGGTTGAAGTTAGGAAAGGGAAGAAGAAGAAGAAGCAAGTTGAATCTGCATCACAGCCTGTTCATCACACTGAATCACAAGACTCTCAACAAGTGCTTGCATCTCAACAATAGGCAGTGAGCATATTGGTTTTTTGGCAGCCTTATTTAGCACAATCAGTTTTTTTTTTTTGGTGGCCTTATAAACTTGAGACAGTCTTTTTGGTGCACTTATGCACAATTAAGTGCTGAATTTAGATGCCACCTTTTTTGTGAATTTGGTTAACTATGCACAAAACCTAACTGCTGTAAACCTGTTGGATTATTATTTATATCCATTTTCTGGATTTATTATTGGGTTAGCTTTATTGTTTCCTTTTAGGAAAGCAATGATTCCATTACAAACAGAAGCATACATGTCATCAGATGCTTCTTCTTCTTCTTTTTTCACTTCTTTAATTTTCTGTTTCCCTTCATCAATGGCAGTTCTCACTAATGTAGGGCCAAACTTTGAATAGGCACAAATGTTGGAGGGAGAATTGTGGGTGTAAAGGAGGGAAAATTTGAATTTATGGGTGAGAGAAAGCTTCTAACAAATGTTTAACGGCAAGACATAACTCAACTCATAACCCACACAAACTTAGTACCTTGAGGGCACCAGCTGAATTTTACAAAAGCACTGGGTACCAGCTGGATAAGTTATAAGTTGAGGGGCACCAACAGGATTTTCCCAAAACTCTTATATACTTTTACACGAAAATTAAAAATTAAAAATAAAATAAAAATAAAAATAAAGGCAAATAAAAATCATAAAAGAATCCTAATTGGCATATGGCACCGTCTTGAAGAAGAAGTCAAATAACTTGACAACTAGAGCTGTCAAAATTTGATCCGACCTGAAAACTTGACCCATACCGACCCGAAAAGTTTGGGTCATGAACAAAGAATTCCAACTCAAAACCCAAAGCATATCGAACTCGAAAAACCAACATTTATTGGGTCAAACCCGAACCCGCTGTGGATCGACCCGTTGGGTTGGAACGTTCAAAATGAAACACCTCAACATGAGAAAAGTGGATGACAATTGACTTAATCATATCAAAATTTCTAACATATCAACTAACTTTGACATTTGTAATTTCATATTTCTCTTAAATAAGAGTTTTTCTATTACTTATGAGGATTTTTATACTTCTTTTGCATTAGTAAAAACCCAATAACAGGTGAAAACCTTACAAAATATTTTTCAAGTAGATTAGAACCATATCTTTTATGCCTAATATTAGTATAGTATGGCAATTTTTTATTTTAGTTGAAAATAAAATTAATTATGCAATTTTAATCAAATTAAAAAGTTAAGTGTTCCACCCGTTGGGTCGACCCGAACCCGAACACATTGGGTCATGAACAAGCTTTTCTCAACCCGAAAATAAAATGACCCGACCTGTTAAATGACCCGACCGAAAGTGATTGAACCCGAACCCGACCTGATCGACAAACACACCTCTATTGACAACCCTACCAAAACCAAACATAAGGGTTTTAGCAACGCAACAGTTTCCATTAACGCCACCAACAACAATCAAACCCTCTCTCTTTCTCTCTCCTCAAATTGATTTCATCAATGGCGGATCCATCATCAGACTCATCAAAATACCGTCAATACAACCCATACCAAGACCTAAACACCCACACCCCAACAAACCCACAACTCTTAAAACTCTATAATCTCCCCACATCACCCGAATATCTCTTCGAAGAAGAAGCCCACAAAACCCGCCGTTCATGGGGTGAAAATCTAACCTTTTATACAGGTTCATCTTATGCAGCTGGTGCGATATTTGGTGGGGCAAAGGGTACTTTTGAAGGGTTAAGTGCAGCTGAATATGGCGAATCTTTCAAGATCCGTGTTAGTAGGGTTCTTAATTCGGGTGGGCATATGGGTCGTAAACTTGGTAACTCAGCTGGTATATTGGGTTTGATTTATGGTGGGTTGGATAGTTTGGTTGCTGAGAAATTGGGTACTGATGATATGATGGGAAGTGTTTTGGCTGGTTTGGGTACTGGTGCTTTGTATCGGATTGCGTCCGGGGTTCGATCCGCGGCTATTGCTGGTGCTCTTGGTGGGATTGCTGCTGGTGCTGTTGTTTCTGGCAAACAAGTTCTCAAGAGATATGTGCCCATTTGATTATATTGGTTAAAACTGAAATTTAATGTTTTTCTTATGGAATTTATGATTATTGCATAGAGGAAACTATTTGTCTTTATAATTTATAATGAGTTCTTCCTGTGGATTGACGGATTGTGTTTTTGGTTTGGAAGTTATAGGAGGCTAGCATATGCCTGTTATGATTCTAAATAGTTATCAATAAAAAAAATGGTGTTATTTGAGCTAGAGCACACAACCTATGGCTGCTCTTTAGAACCCATAAGGGGGGGGGGGGGTTATTATAGAGAAGGATTGCTATGTTGTTCTAGCTGTGAATAACAGCCAATAACTCCAGCTTAATCTGGGGTTGATGAGATTGATGCTTAGTTGCTTACCAAGGAGCAGGGAAGGACTATGCTTTCTTTGTTAGATGAGTTATTTCCTCTTCCTTCTGGTTGGAGTGGGGACAGTGTAGCATGGGGCAATAGGGAAAATGAGTTGATATTTTGGAAGCAGACACATCTACATGCTCAGGTTTTCGGGTTATATCACAAAACTTGACAGCATGGGTACTATATATAGGTCAGGAGGGAATGGCAGAGGAGCTGAAGGTGGAAGAAGAGCTGCAAGCCCTTCAACCCCTCTCAGTTTGAAGGATTTAGAATCCAAGGTTCTGAGATTTGTGAAGCATCAGTTTTTCCCCTTCGTGTAACCAAAAGAGCAAGGGTCCCTCTCTTCCCCTTCTGTTCAGTTGGAATTACTTGTAGTTGTAGCGTTGTAGGTGCTATTAGGTATTAGTTCATTAGGTGGACTGTATTTGTTTAGCATATTTTTGAAGAAGTTCGTGTTCCTGAAATCATACTGACCAAGTTGCGGAGATAAATGGAAGGAATGAATGAGTGTAGAAGATAATGTGGAGGAGGGTTGGAGACATCTAAAGAAAGGAGTAGAACTGCAGAAAGGACTTAGTATCCTTCCATTTACCAATCCCTCTTTTTTTTTCTTTTTTTTTGTTTGTCTATATAATGCCAACTATGATGAAGCTAACATTTCTATGTTATGATTTTGTGATCTGGGGACTGCACTCTTCACATTTGGTCTTTTTTGTCTCCATAGGAATGAGATTATTGTGCTGTGGATGGAGATGCATGTATGATTTTAGCTGAATTATAGGTGAACTTGATTGATGACTGGAATCTGAATTGTCTGTTTTAAAGATACCTTAATATCATGCGAATTGGGAAAAATAGCCATCAACTTTACTCTGCACATATTTTCGGAGTGTGAATTTGTTGATCTTGCAGCATTTGTATGGATTTCTTTAGAGGTGAATTCAGACTTCAGTGTTAAAAGTTTTGTGACCCCCCCCCCCTTCCATCAATTTTTCCAGACCTTGTCCACAGTTGACAGACACCATAGCTTCGTTTCTTTTTCGTTTTTCCTTTGCTTGCTTGCACATACGTATCCTCTTGATGAGCCATTCTGTATAGACAATTTGCTGCTTCTTTACACTGGAAATAGGAAATCTATCACAGAAACTGTTGTAGTTCTGCTGATTTATTGGGAGAATTATGCTCTGCATTTGGCTGAAATCTTGTTGTCTATGGAGCGGTCCCCCTCGCCCCCTCCCCTCCCTTTTTACTGACGGCGGGGTTTGACTGTGACTGGTGTTCAACTGTCTATTCCATTGTCATTAAATTACAGTGCTATTCCTGTCAGAGAATTCTACCATCAGACATCTTTTTTTTCTTTTTTTTGGGTGAGTCTGAAAATAATTTGGAACTAAGTGCTGTTTTTACAAGTGTGAGTGTACAGGGTACCCTGTTACAGATGTTAAATCACATCTAGTTCCTGCCTTTGCTAAGCAGTCTGGTTAGTTTCACTTGGTGAGTGGCTAATCTTAACCTGGCTCAGCTTGGAGGTTAGGTTTCCTGCTGTGTTCGATTTTGTGTTGTACCCTCACAGAGCATCTGAACAGCTGTGTTGATCATGTAGTTTCAACTACCTTCAAAAACATTGAGCAATGTCATTTTTCTGGATTGAAACTCAAACGAAAAACTTTAAGCAACTAGGAAATTAAACTGTACTAGATTACCAATTATTGCTATTGAACCGTCTTAGACCTCCTTCTAGCAAGATGTTGCTCATCTTTTAAAGGAAGGATTTATCTATAGGCTCACCTTTGTCGGCTTTGTATCCTTTGAGTTCTGAAGACAACCATGTCACATTGTAACACATTGTTGTTGTAATATAGTTTTCAGGCAGGATTATATGTTGACGACATAACTTGTATGTAGTTAGTTACTTTGTCACGCCATTGTCATATGTTAATACGTAAACAAGCTATGGTCCTATGTCGGAAATTTCTATATCGAAAATTGGGGTTTGGAGCAGTGGCTTCATTCCCACATTCACCCGAGATGGGGGTTCAATTCTCAACCCAACAATTTGGGATTTTTTTTACGCTACTCCCAAGTTGGTGGGACCATCTTACCACCTATATAAAAAAAATTGAATATGCGGTAGTGAAGGAAGTGAAACAGGGACACTTCATGGTTTCAAAACACACACCACTCCAGATCCAATCCACATAAACCACCTGAGAAATGGATCACAGAAACAATTTAAATCAAGTAAAACAACAACAAACCATCATCTAATCATCACCAATCACCATTATCATCTGTTCTCTTCTCTAATCTCCATCAAACATAGCCCTAGCTAATCGGCAATCAATCTAGGCCAACCAAGCAAGATGAGGAGTATCAATTTCAATTCTGCGCCAGACAAAAACGAAGTCAAAAAAGGAAGTTAAAGCTCCAATTTGCTCCTTCAAGCTCCAATTTGCTCCTTCAATGCCCGGTTCTTCCTTTCGTTTATGCGTAGAACCCTACCACCACTGCTCACAGTTTCCTGTAAGTGCAAGTTCAAGATTGATAAAGTGTATGACACACTTAGGAGAAAGGTGCAACTATAGCAGTTCCTAAGCAACTTGTATGTAATTCTTTTTTCACAATATCAACTTTTTATAACTTAAATATTTGTATAATTAAAGCTATTAATAGCCAAATTGTTGCCTAGGAGATCGTCTAAAGTCCAATAACAATAACAATAACAATAACAATAAGGGTGTGTTCTTTTTCACTTATTTTATAATCAGTTTAATTTGGTGTTGTTCAGTGATTATCAGTTCGGTAATCTATTTTTTCTCAAATATTACTAATCATTGATAGGAGATTTAAAAGATGAATATCAGCTTCAATATCTTAACAAAGCTCAAAAGTCTTCGTCCTGGTCGACATTGTCCTATCGCTCACCTCCACATTCAAGGAATAACGAACTTCCGACGACACTTTGACATATTGGCAGGGAAGCTAGCACCAGTAGCACAAACACTTGCTAAGAAACTTTAGAAATTGAGGAAGAGGAGTTATGCACTTGAAGTCGTTGAAGACAATAATATAAACATATTACTATACTAAAAAGAGATTCCTAAGGTTGTGGTCCATTACATGACTAGTTATGACACATGCCCTAAAACTGGTTAGCATAAATCTAAGCCTAAAATAGTATATTATGTATAATAATAACTTGTCCACGTAGTTCGAAAACTAGTAGATGTTCATATATGCAATCGATTCAATGCAATCAAAAACTTCATGAAAGCAAAACGTTGATTGATACTATTCATGCTCTGTATCTACATAAATTCTCTCATTAGCTTGTCTTACCTGCAAAACACAAGAAATAAAACTTGATAATTTACCAAATGAAACCCAAGCTAGGAATAAGAAAACATTAGATAACATAACATGCAATATACGCCAAACTATAAAGTAATATGTAATAAAAGAAAATTCATAAAGTCATTACAGTTATAAATTTTTAACCATGTCCTAACTTAATATTCGATCACAAAGCCACAACTCCACAAAATCCAACAATAATGAATAATCTCATATTACAAAAACCTTATTAATTAAGCAAAGAATGATTTGAATTCAGCTAACTAGTGATCAATTAATCCTCTCTTAACCATAATCATGATTGCAATTTAAATCAGAACATTTTTCCTGCTCTCTTCTTATGTCCACAAGCCAACAAAAAAAAAATTCAATTGAAATTAATTTGTCTCAATGATCTTCCAAATATTAGCTAGACCAAGCCCTCAACCTTAGCATAGACTGCTTTACGTAAATAGAGTCAATCTCCCCTATAAACTATAGAATGTCAAGTCTTACACACAAATTTTTGGACAGCCACTAGAATCAAGAGCTGTCAAATAAGTCGTGTTGGGTTGTGTTGGATAATCATGTCACATTCAAGTAATTTTTATTGGGTTGTTTTCGTGTTTATCTTAATAAAATTATCGTCACTTTATGATTGTACTTAACCCTAAAATATCTCAATAAAAAAGAAAGCTTAAGAAGTGCAATTGTAGGAATTTAAAAAACATATTGGCACAGATGAGAATCAATTGAAATGTCCCCGTCAAGAATACATTCGGAAAACTTAAAACCTAACCCGCCCATCATTGACAATGCAACTCTTTCCTAAAACACTTTAAGAGCTACACTTGGCTTTCTTTGGATTACACCATGTAAAGATGAATTGATAGACTTAAAAGATTTGTTTGCTATCATAGAATAATCATCCACACAATTACAAATGGAAATGAAATGAACATAACTTCTACATCCTCCACGATGGACGTGTTCTTTTTATTTGAGAACTTATGTTTTTCTATCTGTGAAATGGATAGCAATTTGATAGCCATTAGCCCCAGAAACTAATGTGCCCCATCATTCGATAATGTGTTGTTACTTCCAATATGCGTAACCCATTATATTGTGTACAAGCTAGCTCCCCAAAATCAGAATTTGTAACTCCTTCAACCTTCAACATTGCTAAATCCCAAGTTGGACGTTGAAACACTATGCTAGCATCACTACTAAGACCCACCATATCAATTCTACAGGCCTTAATATTTAAATTAAAGATACTTCTAAAAATATGTGTACATGTCATTACTAAACCCATTATTTTTCAAAGAAAACCCTGTCCCATATGTCATTACACTATTGTTCTTGATAAACCAGGTCCGTTTAATACCCATCTAATACGTCACATCCCAAGTTGGACGTAAAACACTGTGCTAGCATCATTACTAAAAACCCACAATATCAAGTCTACGAGCCTTAATTTCTAAAATTAGAGATACTTCTAAAAATATGCGTACATGGCATTACTAACCGTTATTTTTCAAAGAAAACCTTGTCTCATATATCATTACACTATTGTTCTTGATAAAACCAGTTACGTTTAATGCACATACAATATGTTACACCTTCTCTGGCAGCTTGGAATCCGTCTACGAGTCCTGTTTTAATAGAAGTAATTCGAATGAATTTTAGATAAATTAATCAGTAAAATGCAAAATACAAATACAATCATTAAAATAACACTTTAACAAGTTTAATTTGGATATGATAGACAGAAGAATTAATATACGTAGCAGATCAGAGTAAATAAAGAAAAAAAAAAAAGCAAACAAACAATTGATTGAAAACGACGCACTATAAGGAGAAAAAAAAAAGAACATACAACATAGTGTAGCTGAACAAGGTACTAATGTGACAGGAACGTTTTTTATTTAGGAATACAATGCTATATAAATATTAACTTTCCTTTTTTGCGTCAACTTTTAGATTTTTTAAGTCCCTTTTGTGATTTCACCGAAAATCGTACCTTATTAATAAAATACAGTGCGGTCCTTTCAAGACTTACCATGTGACATATTTAAGATTGACACATGTAATGACACGTAAACTCCTAATTTGTATGGTAACGACACGTGAGCCGCCACGTAAACGACCCATGCAAGTGTGTCAAGCATTTATTTGACTTAATAAATACAAAACGACATTATTATTATCATATTGTTCAAGTTGTAAAATCAAATAATTTTTGTTACGCAACTATAAAAACTATAATTCTTACTTCATTGGATCAGGTTCGGAAAATACTTCAAAATAAGATACGTATGTCCAATAGATATGTTACTTAGACCCTATTCTTTTCATCGATTCCATGCTGCATTCCGTTCCGTTCCGTTCTGCGCCACATTCTTCTGTACTTCATTTTGACTCACATATTTTTGAATTATCCGCGCCGCGCCGTACCGTTCCTTCCGTTCCTCACCGTCCCGCACCATTTCGTTGAAGAGAACAGGACCTTAATATTAAAACACAGTGCGACCCTATAGATATATCAAAATGAGATACGTATGTCTAGGGCTGTTCATAACCGGATATCCAAAATTTCGGATAGTGAATTTTGATATCCGAATCCGTATCCGAAATTTTGGATATCCGATTTTCGGATTCGGATACTCCGATATCCGAAAAAGTTATTTTTTTCTATTTTAATTGACTTTCATTTAGTTATTTTTCGGATATTTCGGATATTTTGAATATCCGAATCCGAAAGTATTCAAAATTTATCCATAAAATCCAAAAAAAGGATATTTTTCGGATAGTTTCGGATATTCGTATCCGAAATTACGGTTTTTCGGATATCTGAAATTTTCAAAGTTGATATCCGAATCCGTATCCGTTTTTTCGGATATCCGAAAATTCGGATATCCGTTTTTTTTGGATTTTCGGATCGGATGCTCGAATACGGATTCTTTTGGAACAGACCTACGTATGTCCTATAGATAATTGAGTATCAAAACGTTTTTGATTAGAACATTTACTTAATTTCGTTATAAAAAAAAAAAACAAAAGAGAGGAAAAACCCCTAATCACATGATTATACAATCCGTGTAATTAAGACACCTACTATAACAACTAAAGAGTAGACAACAAAAAAGATACAAAAAAAAAAAAAAAAAAAAAAAGCTTACCCGGGGCATCGCTTGGAGTCCAAAACTAGTCTAATAACAAAATGCACATATAGCAGATAGAAAATTTACCCTAGTACAAAACTTTTATGTTACGAGTTATATGAACATATGACTCGGATACTTACATATGTGTCACAATGCGTTAGACTTTTCACCCTCTATAATAGGTGTTACCCCATATTTGTGTCACGTAGGTAAAGAAGATGCTTGTCATATAGATACCCACCCCCTAGGAACGAAGAGTAAAAGGAAAGTAAACATTTTACTCCAATTTGGGCTATAATGATGTTGCAACTTCTTATTCCCAAATGAATAAAAGCACTCATTGGTGTCCAAAAATCTATTCTTTTTGTTTCAATATTATTAAGAAAAAATTGTCGAAAACTACCTACTATAAGCAACTTTTTTGTTTTAAAATTCACTTTACCGGAAAATTTTGAAAAAGAATAACCATTTTGCTACCTGCCAAAAAAAAATTTCAAACAATGGTCATCAAATATAGGGATAAAATAGTTAATTTATCACAATTTGGCCGGAAAGTGGTTTGAGGTAGTGATTTAATGCCCAAAACCCATAGAAGGCAGTTTTGTGAAAGAGAAAATTTATAAGGTGATTATTGAATTGATTGTATAAAGCAGATTTCTACAAAAATCATACAATTCTTTTAAACAATCAATGGATAGGTTAGATTTATTATTTATTTTAATGAGCCAAAATTTGAAATTGAAATCATTTGTTCAAAATTCTCAAACAGAGCATATTAGTCCAAATGTAGAATAACTATAGTGTTTTGTTATTAATTATTATATTATCCTAATTTCTAAATGGATAAAAGCAGAGGGAAAATAGCTACAAACAAAAGAATAGATTTTTGCATGATCCACGAATTTCGTTGCCTTTCATGATTGGGCCTTTAAGTGGGTGAAATCCCAACCCAAAATCAATTGAAAATGGGTGGATAAACTACGAGCTTATATACATACTCAACGTCATTTATTTTTTCCAAAACGGGGTAATCCCACTAAACACCCTATTACACGCAAACACTCATTTTAAGTTAAAACATGGACAAATTAAAGCATACTTTGAGCATTTCACATGCGTCGGGTAATACAAATAGTACTGAAACTTGCTATGATACCATCTTAACTTTCATCATTGGAACTCATCACGTGAGCACGTATAAGCAATTGAGCTTCAATTCATCCCTTTCCCTTTTCGCCTCCCCAATACCCACATCCCTCCACCCCTACCTATCTTCTATTCTGTTTCCATTTGCACAATTTAACTACAAAATCTCAAGAATTAAAACTTTATAATTAAGTGTTAGAGATAAGATATCGGAAAAAAATTATTTATTAGCCTTATATTTTATCATAATATCAGAGCTGGTTCATTCCTGAGTACCTAACCACAAAAGTTTCCGCTATGCTGGTGGCGGACTATTGTCTGTCCGCCACCGAACAACCCCAAACATACCAAGATTGAACTACTTAATTATAGTTTTATTCCCCTTTGATATATGACCCTCCATTGTTTTTATCCCCTGTTTGATGATCTAGAAGAATGATCCATGACATTAATTAATGGTTATGGTGAATGAAGACTCGCAAGTAGTGGGCTTCAAAAGATGACAGAACTACTGCCCGTTTGTCAGCAGTAGATAAAAGAAGGTGTTCATGTGATATACAAGGTCACCTTTATAATGATAATGAATGTTGTCGACGATCATGGATGGCGCCGATTGAAGTATTAGAGGTAGCGACAAGAAGTTGACTTCTCCCTACTTGATGATATGTGAAAATTCGACGGACAGATCAAAAATTCACCGACTATCGGCGTGCAGATCGAGTACTCACCAACCAAAGACTTGTGAAAACTCAGCGTGCAGATCGAGGACTCACCGAAGATGAGGACACTACGTATTTTATTGTTCCAATCGTAGCGTTCATGATGCTCTGCCGCTACGATTGCGGGAGGGTGTTAGGGATAAGATATCGGGAAAATATTATGAGAATATATTTTTCCCCTCTCTTTAGGAAATAAAATATATTAGATTATATAATTAAGATATTGAATGGTTAAGATATTATATTTGAGATATTACGTAATTAGGAAACTAGTATTAATAGAATACTAGTAAGGCTTAGAAATCAAGTTATTATACTCTATAAATATAGGGTCTCCCATACATCAGTAATAATAATAATAATAAACAATTTGTATTTTATCATTAAGCAGATGACCTCCTCTCACTATCTTGTGTTTTGTATTCACATAGTAGCTTTCACACATATTTACCTGCAAAGCACAAGAACTAAATTTAGATGATGAAACCAGAGCTAAAAACATGAAGAGACTATAATAAAGATCATTATTATCAAACAACAACAAAAGAGAAAACAACACTAACAATTGCCGAGTTAAGGAAGCAACTTGATAGTAGATCTTGCGACCAAAGCCAAACAAGAAAGTGACAACACTTAAATATATTAGATAATTAATTAATAAAATACAAAGCATGTACACGAATATTTGCACTCAAAGCTCCCAAATATCTCATAACAAAACTAGATGTCGATCTTATCAAACAGTCAAGACCACACTCAAGTCCACCCGAAAGAGAAACTCCAGCTAAAAGATTGTAAAAAACAGATTGTCAGGATTAAAGAGATGCTCCAATGGTAGGAGTATTAAACCGGCCGGGGTTTTATTTTTCCAGCACATAAACATCCACACCTTTTCTAAGTTCTGTTTCAAATATGGTCTTACAAATTGTCTTTGCACTACCAGGACACCTCCAGATGCTAGTGTCTTTGCTGCTGGCTTTTCTCTCACTGTGCAACTGCAGCTCTCTCACTCTCTTATTAAACCTTTGACCAATGCAGAAATCAAAGCTGCCCTGTTCATAATTGACCCAACTAAAAGCCCTGCCCAGATGGATTTGGCAGTAGGTTTTACAAGGATGCTTGGCATGTGGTGTGTGATGATATTACTGAGGCAATTCATGATTTCTTCAGAACTGGGAGAATGCTCAAACAGGTTAGTTCTACTAATTTGTGTTTGATTCCAAATTGATGCTCCTGTGTATGCTTCTGACTTTCGTCCTATTGCTTGCTGTACGCCTGTAACTCTATCTACAAATGCATTTCCAAGGTGTTGTGTGATAGATTGAGAATGCTTTTGCCTGATTTAATTTCTGTGAACCAAGGTGCTTTGTTAATGGCAGAAATATTGTTCATAATGTCGTGATCTGCCAAGACATCATCAGACATTATAATAGAAGGAAAAATGCTACACCTCGTTGTCTTATGAAAATTGACTTGAATAAGGCATATGACACTATACACTGGGGTTTCATTGGAGACATGTTACCTGATTTTGGTTTTCCCCCAAAGTTTTTCAGTTGGGTTATGGCTTGGGTGAAGACAGCCAGTTTTTCTTTGTGTGTGAATGGTGAATCCATAGGATATTTTGAACGTAAAAGAGGGATAAGGCAGAGTGACCCCATCTCTCCTCTCTTGTTTATAATAGTGATGGAATATCTTTCTAGAATACTGAAAATGGTGT
Organism: Tetragonia tetragonoides; assembly: GCA_038025085.1. Lineage (NCBI taxonomy): Eukaryota > Viridiplantae > Streptophyta > Magnoliopsida > Caryophyllales > Aizoaceae > Tetragonia > Tetragonia tetragonoides. Next base: position 10,507,669 of record CM076143.1, read on the forward strand.
CTTAGCTGTCTGACTTTAGATTCCATCCAATGTGCAAAACAGTGGGTTTGAATCATATTTGCTTTGCTAAATGATCTGATGGTTTTCTGTAAAGCCAATGAGAAATCTGTTGTGAGAATCATGGAGTTTAGATACTTTTCTAGAGTTACAGGGCTGCAGGCAAACAAAATGAAGTCTCAATGTTATATTGCTGGAGTTGATTCTACAGTGAAGGATAAGTTGTTAAAATTAACTGGTTTTCAGGAGGGTTCATTTCCAATGAAGTACCTGGGGGTTCCATTGACTCCTACAAGCTGGAATCAGCTTTTCTAGAAAAAATCACACAAAGACTGAATAGTTGGGCAACAAGAAATCACTCATATGCTGATAGACCTCAATTAATCAATTCAGTTCTTCTCTCCCTTCACGTGTACTGATCTGGCATTTTTATTCTACCATCTGGCATTCTGAAGCAAGTGGAGCAGAAGGGCAGACAGTTCTTATGTGGTGGGGGGGAGGGGTGTTGAGTTACAAAGGAAACCTAATCTGGTTTCTTGGGACTGGATTTGCAGGCCTAGAAAGTTGGTTTACAGTTCACCAACTGTAGAGTTTGGAATTATGCACTTAATGGCAAGCATATTGTGGGTTCGTTGGATAAATGGTGTTTACTTAAAAGGTGCAGATCTCTGGGGTTATGCCCCAAATTGTGACAGCAGCTGGTATTGGGTTAACATCAACAAGCTGAAAGAGAAGTTTTTGCATGCTTATGATGATTCAGGTTTGTGGGCTGGCCGGCTGGCAGCAAAAGGTCCATACACTGCAGCAGCAGGTTATAACATGATGATGAGACATGGTGAGGAGTACAGACATGCAAATCATTTTTGGGGTAAATACAAATTGCCTCGACATAGTTTTATCCTTTGGCTTGCTCATCTGAGGAAGCCTCTGACAAAGGAAAGAATGCATCACATGGGATTCTTCCATGGTGACCTGAAGTGCTATCTGTGTAATGATCAAAATCAAACAAATGAGCATCTATTCTTTAGCTGCAGTAGAAGCAGGGACCTGCTGGAAGTTCTTAAAACAATGGCTTGGTTGGAGACCATAAGCTACATTTATTCAGGGGCTTCTTAATGGAGCTGCCAGAAGAAAATCCAGATTCCGGAGATTGCTATTTTCTTCAACTATAGCTGCTCTCACATATTGCATTTGGAGGGAGAGGAATAGCATCTATTTTCATCAAACTGTGCCTAATGATGATAGCATCATACAGCAGATCAAATTTGCAGTACGAATCAGATTGCATGGAGTCAAAGTGTTGAAGCTGAACAGTTCTGATAGGATTTTGTTTGCTCAAATAATGTAAAATTGTTGTTTTTAGCTTGTTCTTACATATCAGTTGTACTTAGATGCTTTCAGGGGCTAATGTTAGAGAATACCCTACATAGTAGGTCTCTACTTTAGTCTTTTAGGTGTAATCCTTATTTCTGAAATGGTAATGATATCTAATACTTACCAAAAAAACAAAAAAGCAGTAGTTATTGCTTATATCCGAGTAACTAGATATACATATGAAGGAGCTAAAATTAGTGTCATGATACCAGGGAAAGATACACACACACTCTCCTATCAATATCGGGCTTCCCCCGTATCAGGTTGTCATTCCTTTCCACTACAGCTATGGATGAGCTCACAAGGACAATTCAGCGAGACGTGCCGTGGTGTATGTTGTTTTTGATATATTGCTATAGTGGATGAAACAAGAGAAGGCAACTATAGTGATAGACTGACGTTGATATAGATAGAAGATAACTCAGAATAATAGTATATATTAATATCTTAATCTTAATAGAACTAATAAAAACTGTAAAACGTAACTATTAGAAGTTTGGCTGCTGCTGCTGTAGCTCTAATATAACTCAAATGAATCCAAACTTTTTCTCTATGTGATTTCAGACTTTTTCCACTCAGAGGTAACCTCTTAAATAAATCAATGTGTGAAGTTTTTGGTTCCGTTATTAACTAGATGATCGTATCACTTTATTTTTTTTCATTTATTTCGATAAATGAACAATTGCATTTATAAAGCTGTAAAACAGCAAGGGAGGACAAGCTGTCGCCACATAGAGTTAAAGTTACAGATTCCCCCAGTTTCATTGGACATCAGCAATCAGGTAGCTCTTGAAAAGTTCAGGTGAATGACTTTAGTTATTTGAGATCCATTTAATAGGCTAAACTAATTTTGTTCAGTTTGTTTACAATAGAAATAAGGCTTGGTACACAAGTTATTCCCAATAAACATTGTTTTAGACATATTGGGTTCAGAAAATCCAAGGAGACAATGAGATAAACAAAGACATCACTCAATGTATTAACGTTTAACGCTGAGTGGTTAAAGTGGATGAGCACCTCGTGAATTTAATACGACAAGAAGATTCCACACAAACTCAGGGAAAGGATTATCTCAAAGCTATCAGACCAGCTATGCAGATTTTCAAATAAAGCAAGCTCAACTTCAGAATGGAGGCAAGGATGTGATGCTTCATTAGATGATTGGCAACACACACTAAAGAAAAAACATTTTTTTTTAGATAAGAGAAACTTTTTATTAATCAAATATTAAAGAATACAAAAAGTGGAGGATAAGGCATCCTCGGTAACAAGAAAAACATATCTACACATCACGCCAATGTAGCTGAACTAAGGTCAGCGGTACACCCTTCAAGGCCCCCGCCGCCTTGGCCCAGAGGGACGCCAAATAAACTATGTGATCCCAAACTAAATTCGGAGACTTCTGAGTCTCAGAGAAGACCCTCGAGTTCCTCTCCAGCCAGATACACCAAAGAATAGCCATACAGGCACACATCCACAACAACCTCCCCTCCTTACTCCTCATTGCAGCAAATCGTACCTGCAAGAACTCGCCCACCGTAGCTGGCCACACAAAACTCTCCCCACACAGCAGTCTATTCCAAAGGTTCCTAGCAAAATCACACAGCACAAACAGATGCAAACAATCCTCCCCACTGTGACGACACATCACATAAATCCCCGGTAAAAGAGCCCAACCAGGTCTGCGTCGTTGCAACATGTCATAAGTGTTCACCTTACCTAACACAAAAGCGCGAACCTTCAGTAGAACCTTAGACTTCCAAATAAATGTGCATAAAGGGAATTGTGGAAACTGAGAAGGGAGGCTAATCTGGGAAAGGAAGACTAAGAAGAAAAAACATAAGAATGCAGTATCCGAGATGAGGTGGAATGATCACCATTGAAGCTTAAAACGCAGGAGGCAAGGCTCATAGTTTGAACATGTTCGAAGAGTGCCAGTGTTCAAACGAGGCACCCCAATGCTCCAATGAGGATTGAGGACTGTGGATTGGAAAAAAATGAGTAGGCATAAAATGGCCCATCTAAAGCTCACCGAGAACATCATCCTTGATAGAAGAAATTCGTAGGTGGTTCAGGACCACATAATCCCACTCTTACAACAGAAGTTGTTACCACTTGATTTAAAGTAGGCTCAACAATGAGCCTGTGAGAATGGGACTATGTGGTAATGCACCACCTGACATTCTCCAACAGATAGGTAATTATGCTCTCTGAAGTCACTGATTCAAGTGGAAGATCTAAGTGAAGAGTCACTTCAGGCTGATCAATCAAAGACATTGCCTCCTCATTTGTATACTCCCCAATACTATTTTTTATTAGATAAAATAAATGATTTTATAAATGAGAATCGTAGAAAACAGCAAGAGGAGGATCAGGAGTCCTCACAACACAAAACCAAAACAAAAAAAATACAATTACAATTACAGTTCCGCCCAACTCCCCAGCACATCAGAAATTAAGTAGCACCTAAAAGCAATTCCCAGTCTAGCCCACAAAGATGCCAAGTGACCCTATCCCAAACTAGCTCAGGTGACAACGCTCTCCCACTAAAAATCCTAGTGTTTCCCTCCAACCAAATACACAAAGAATCACAAAGAGTTTCCCTCCAACTAACTTCAACTAGTCATGCAACATGATGCTCAATTGCTCTCATCATTGGAAAGAAATTATATTCATGATCACAATGACGATGATAACGATAGAGTCTTACCAGTAAGCTAATCGAAGATCCTTGTCAGATGTAGTTCCAACGAGGCCAACTGTTGAAGCAAATGAGATTATGAAATATTATAAGTAGCATGCAGAAAACATATTTGTGCAAAACTTCCCACCATCTTATACATACCAAAAGACTAACCTGTTAAATTCATCTGGTTTTGCCTCAACAACTTCCATTTTAAGATGTAAAGGGGTAACATGATCTGAACGTGCCACTACCAATTCCACTTGATCTCCAACCTTGTCCCATATTATCTCAAAAAACTGTTATTTAAGAGGGGAGAAAATAAAGAAATTAATGACAATTTGTTGGGTTTAAATGTTTAAATACAAATCCTCAGATATTTTTATCCCAAACATATACACAAGTACATAACCAAAACACATGTATGTTGCTTTCTCGGACCATCTTTAACGTATAGGCACTCTTTTGTCAACTCGGTAAGTGATAACACAATAACAAGCTATAAATGACAAACATGTAAATTCAGGTATGCAGAATTGGACCACCATAAACTATCACAGAGGCAACTATAAAAAGTTCCAACGACGAAGTCATAACCAATATTATAACTATAAATAATAACAAGGGTTTATCATGCACAACAGGTGTGTTTTAACTGCCGTACCAATAATGTGATATTGCTAACTCACCAAGGGCGCTTGATTTAGCGTACATAGAAGTTGCAAAACACACAAAGAAAATATGCAAGAGTTTTTTCCATAGAGCACACACACAACACAAAACAAAACAAAGCAAAACAAAAGAAAACAAAACAATACAAAACAAAAAAAAAAAGAAAAGAAAAAAAAAAAATGTTTTCTATTACTATGGTTCTCCAAAATCAGGGCAAGTGTAATCGTTATCCCCTTAATAATGATAATAAATAGGAGCCTGATTATAGTACCAGACTAGCAAGAACCAAATGCATTGAATGGTAAAACTCAAAGCTGAGTTGTCTTGCAAGTTGAACTGAAAAGGAATGTAAATCGATACATCTAATCTGAAAGGACTATTTGTCAGAAACCACCTTTTAGTTAGGTCATTCGCAAGAAACCACTTTTTGTAATTTTCTCTTACGCTAAAGAAGGGCCTAAATTGATTCTCAATTGACCATCAATTGGTAAATGGTGATTGCAACTAGCCCCAGGTAGTCAATTTAGAAGCAAATGAGAAATCAATTGAAGGATCAAATCAGCTCAATTGTTACCTCAAATACAGCAATGAACAACAAAGAGTGTCTTAAATGGTGGGTTTTGACCAAACAAGTTGAAAAAAGTAATTTCGTCCAAATTGAACTACCCAAGAGATGGGTTTTGACAAATAATCCAAACTAATGGTTTAAAAAATGTACACTAGGACTTTCAAACACCCATCAAAGCTTCGACATTTGATCCCACCAAACACCCTTTTTCAATAATCACCTACAACATTAAAAGACAACCAATTACTTAATAGATGTATAAAGCCATAAAATCTAAAAGAAGCAAAAAAAAGCTTTCAAATAATCACTAAATATATGTCCTGACTAAGAACCACCACAAGATAACAAAGAGTACATAGACACAGAAATACTCAGAAGCAAAGAGTTTGGAATCAACTATACAAACACAATCAGAGATCAAACATCTTCAATAGCTAGCAAATGTACTTACATTCTGCCTTAAAAAGAACAGGAAATACAAATACTATCAAGAGAGGGAAGCATTGGTAAAGGTTAACGAAATCCTTTACCATAATGTACAAATCAAGATTTTGGAAAGAGAAAGTATCACTCTGGGACAAAAATAGCAAAAGAAATAAGATGATTTCCCAAAGGTTCTTCAAAGAACAAGGTGCTTTACACAAACAGGCTTTGTACAGCTATGCGCTAGCAAAACAAGTGGAGAAATTGGGGTAAAATTGAGGTAAAACTTAAACATTACATAATTTAATACTCATTCGTATGTTACTCCCAACAAATAATCTTGGTATGAGTTCCTCTATAAAAACATTATGATAAGTTCTTATATACTCTTAAGAATCAAATTAGTGTACCTCAAGGAAACTCTGTACTATTTTTCCACCACACTGAACTATCACATCATCTTGACGTATTCCAGCAAAGTCAGCAGAAGATCCTGGGATTACCTAGTCATGGTTGCCAAGATAATAAAGAAGTATGCAATTAATACCAAACAAATCACTTGTAACAACCATACATATGAAAACAAACATAAAAGCACTGCTACAAATATTGACAATTCTGAAGTTTAGATGAACATATATATGAAGTAAGAAACACGTTAAAATACACCGTTCATTGTTGACATGGGAAAAATTTACCTTCTCAACAAGAACACCTTTGCAAAAGTTAGGAAACTTTTGAATAACCATCTCTATGATATCTAAATCAGCTACATAAAAGTTAGTCGCTTCAATTCCCAAAACAGGTCGGCGGTGTTTCCTGTTGCAAAATATTATTTACAAGAACGTTAATGCTTAAGTTATATTCATCAAACAACCAATTAGCATCAATAGAAATGCACTGCATTACATCTTATTTTTCAAACATTCATAGGTCATAGTCAATACTCTTAATTCAAAAGGAGTAACAGACCTAAATGATTAAAGAATACATTGGAGGGAACAAACTAAATAGTTACAGTACAATACACACACTTGGCATGGGCAATAGTCATCATATGTCACAACAAGTGTTGCGAATTATATACTTTAGAGAGATAGACAAAGGAATGGTTGCACTCGCGGGTCCATATTAATCAGCAAAAACATTGAAAAAGAGAGGGGACCACATAAAATGAAAAATAAACAAATAAAATGTTAAATTGTCAATATACAAATGTATTAATTTGGAAGTCTTGGACGGGGGATCCTTCTGGGGTCTTCTCTTCCAAGTCCTTCCTATACCATATTAGCCTTCCCTCTCAATTTCCCCACTTTCCCTTCTCTACTTTTATTTGGAAGTCTAAGGTTCCATTGAAGGTACGTGCTTTTGTGTGGACTTTGGTGCTAGGTAGGGTGAACACTTATGATATGCTGCAGCGTAGGAGACCTAGTTGGTCCCTTTTACCGGGGTTCCGTGTGATGTGTCGGCATAGTAGGGAGGATTGTCTGCATTTGTTTGTACTCTGTGACTTTGCGCGGAGTTTATGGGCTAGATTGCTGTGTGGGGAGAGTTTTGTGTGTCCAGCCACGGTGGGTGAACTCTTACAGTTACGTTTTGCTGCGATGAGAAGGAGTAAGGAGGGGAGGTTGTTGTGGCGTTGTGCTTGTATGGCTTTACTCTGGTGTATTTGGCTGGAGAGAAATTCTAGGATTTTTTCGGGGACGGCGAAGACTATTGATTATGTTTGGGATCACCTAGTTTACTTGGCCTCTCTTTGGGCTAAGGCGGCGGGGGCCTTTAAGGGTGTTCCGTTGACTTTAGTTCAACGCCATTGGCGTGATGTGTAGATAGTTTTCATTTTATACTGAGGATAACCTTATCCTCCACATTTTTGTATTCTTTACCATTAGATTAATAAAATTTTCTCTTATCTAAAAAAAACAAATGTATTAATAAAACAACATATTAATTTAGACTTAGACGACACTCGGTTATTCGATGAGGAGGGTGGGGTTACTGGCCCTCTAAGGGGCGAAGAAGTTGCCAAAGAGGGCTCTCCTGCCAATGTCAGATGTGGGGAAATCAATCTTCTACATGGTCGAAATGAAATGGATATCACTAAGGGATTGGAGGTCCTTATTGGGGCTTACCAAGATGATACAATTAAGGAAAGGGAACCTGAGGGTGATGGGATTTTGCCTATCCCGAAACCTTGCATCTTAAGCCGCTATTCCCTAGGTAGCACGGAGGCCGATGATCGTGGCAATGCGATTTTGGATATGGGGGGGATGTTCCTCACTGATGGTACAGGAAAGAAGGCAACCCTCGGTTCTAAGGAGTCTAATGATAGAGGTATAGAGGCAGCTCTCGGTTCTAAGGAGTCTGATAGTGTGGGGAGGAAGGCCATTCTCGATTCTAAGGCTAAGAGGATGAACCGAGAACTGGAAAAGTTAAAGTGCGATGTCAATTATGACAGGCACGGGCTTAAGAGAGGTTTTCTTCATGGAAAGTAGCCTTAGGTTTTTGTATCTTCTTCATTAGATTTTATCTAGGGATTGATTATTTTTGGAGGATATCTTATCCTCTATGTATTTCTTTCTCTTCATCTAATAAATTTTTTTTCTTATCTAAAAAAAAAAACATATTAATTTAGACTTGTGACCTTCAAACATCCGTACAAGCAGGTGCACAACAAGAACGCATCCTACTATTCAGCAGCGATTACTATATATGGTTGCTAAATGTAAGGATTTAAGTATAAACAGAAAAATATAAATATAAAATAAACAATATTCAGTACATACCCATATGTCTTGTAGTGCTCCCACCATTTGTAAGCTATGTTTATAGGTATAAACGGAGTCAAAAACAGATCATAAAACATAATACCAATAACTTCTCCAGAAACGTTGATAAGTGGACCGCCATCACCACACTATCACAAAAGCAAGAGTTAATCAATTTATCAGGATTACCTATCCATGTCTAGGAAATAAGAAATATAATCGTCGTACAATACAAGGGAAAATACTAGTATATACAATCAGGCGAATTCCAACCACACAAAGTCAAAAAGGAGCTTCCTAGGGTGCCTTTTTTCTCTTTTCTTTTTCTTAACAGCAAAAACATAGTAATATTAATTGTCGAAAAAGCATCCCATAATTAAAAGGTGATGATCTGAGCCCTACACCCAGCAAACCAAATACAATATAGCAATAAATGACTCCCAATCGAAGGACCTAGGAAAAAGAATTAGTTTAACAACACTTTATCTCAGATTAGCTAGTGATATTGGAAACTCCCACCAAAACCATCCTACCAAAACTTCCCTGTTTTTGCCCGATCCCCTCTTCCCTTCTTCATCAATCAAATCCTGCAAAAAATTAATTGCTTTCTGTTCCCTTGTAGGCATGGTAGCACTTCACATACTTAATTTATCTCCCACGATAAATCCAGAAACAGCCAGCCTAAGCACTAAAGTACTTCTGTTGCCTAATCCACCATTAGTTTTCTTCGAAGAAAAGATTGGTTGCCTATTCCACTATTAGTAACAACAATAGCCAGAGGATCATCACCTTATTCTCAGTAATAACCTTGTTATCAATTTCTATCAGCTCCCATTGGGTACCCCAACTCTCGCAGCTTCTTGGAGTGCTTTGTCATGACGTCAAACTGCAAAGGTTTCTACATAGCCAACCCCTAACTATTTGTGGAACTCACTTTCTAACATGTATGAACAAAACCGTGGTACAATTCACATTAGTTGATCAAGAAAATCAAAGCACGGAAAGGGAAAACTGTTATCACTGGGGGCAGGCTCACTCTCATAAATCAACACTCAGCAACTTGCGTGTATATTATACGTTCTCTCTCCAAGCTCCCTCGGCTGTCATAAAAAGAATTGTAATATTGCAACGTGATTTTTTTCGGTGGAAATGCAGCGGAAAGAAGACTCACATGCCTTGTGAGCTGGAAGGAGACTGAAAACCAATATATATGGGGATTCTTGGCGTAGGATCGATTAAAGAAATGAACCTGACATTGCTCACAAATCGTTTTGGCGTATTGTCTCAGAGGACCCTGCTTTATGGAAAATTTGGTGCAATATAAATACAATCTGGAATTTTTGCCATTGAAGATCTGCCTAGTCTGAAACAAGGGGGAGTCTGGAAGGAAATTTGCAAAACGATAAAAAAAGGAAGAAAATCTGGTGAATACTTTGACCAAAGGAGTTTCAGTTGAGATAGGAATGGGGATCACACAAAATGTTAGATGGACGTATGGTTACAAGTTAAGCCGTTAAAAATCATTTTCCCACGCCTATTTTCTCTTATCCTTAGAGCAAATTGCTTAAAAAGAGTCACTTGGCTTTTGGGACGGCATGAGTTGGAGATGGAATTTGAAGTGGACTCCCCATCAATTTTAATGGGAAGAACAAAAATCTGAGTAATTGCTTCTCTTCAGCAGGTTCATTTGGACCCTGATGCAAAGGACAGAGAGTTTTGGAGGTTTAGTAGCAAAGGGAATTTTTCAGTTAAGTCTGTGAGGGAAGACCTGATGCTGCTGAGAGGATCTCCAGTTCATGAAACAATCACAGGTGTGTGGTGAGGCCTTGCGCCTCGAAGAATTTAAACCTTCTTGGCGAGCATGTTTAGGCAGATTAAAGACCAAAGACAGACTATAGAGGCTGGGGTCAAGGAATAAGTGATGCCAATTGCTTATGTGATGAGGTCGAAGAATCAGTTGATCACTTGTTAATTCATTGCAACTTAATGAGAAAACTATGTGCACGATGGCTTGATCTTTGGAGCATTCTGTGCTGTCCACCGAAAACAATGATGAACTTCTTCGATCAATGGTGTTCATTTGGCACAGGTTAACATTTTCAAAAGGTATCGATCACTTTTATTTTGATTTTGCCTGGTTAGTTTCACAAGAGAGACAACAAGGTATTTGAAGGGAAAAATGCGAGGAGCAGAAAATTTTTGAGTCGATACATAGGGCCTGGTCTTCTGGAATAAAGAATGAGATGAATCTTTTCCCTATTCACTCCAAGAAATCATTCGAGAGCCTAACTGTCTCAAACTAGCAGAAGGACATGTATTGATAAAACAAGCAGAGTTGTGGGAGGCGCCTTCTTGTAAGATTTGGAAGTAGAATGCGGATGCCTCATGTAAAAGTGAGATGGGGGCTGTGGTACGGGTTTCTCGTAATTGGAATGGTGAGTTTTGTTGCTTATCTTCTATGAGAGTGCCATTTGTTGAAATCAATGAAGCTGAGGTCTTCGCCATTTCTCAAGCTTTACAGTAACTGATGATGAGATATGGGACGTGCAAGAGAAATTGATAATTGAGTGGACTCGATGAACGTTGTGCCATGGTGCGACGCGAATGAAGGTGGACCATAGAATGGCGCTTTCTCCTTAATTATGTGCATCTGACAAAAACAAGGAGACCTAGCCTAGTCATCGTTCACAGGCCAAGAGGCGAAAATGCAGTTGCATACAGCATGGCCAAACAAGGTTTAGATAGGCCGCAGGAGTTCATAGCGTGGCTGTAGAGCTCTCATTTTTAGGCCATGAACAGCGATCAAAGGAGTGAAAGATGAATCAGCTCCAATGTCAAAAATATTCAAAGCAAACAGGACTTTATCATCGCAGCTCTACAACAAAGTAGAATTGGACACACTTGCACTGACCTAACTATATGTAGAGCTCCTAATCCTTTGAAAATGCATGATCAAATCTAGTGGTCTTCACTTTTCACAAACATTTATCAAACAAACTCAATGTTGCACTCAACATTAATCGAGATCTCGAGATCGAGAGAGAGAGAGAGAGAGAGAGAGAGAGAGAGAGAGAGAGAGAGAGAGAGAGAGAGAGAGGTACCCTTGTGGTACAGCAAGTGACCATCAAAAGCTCTTTGCAGTCATATTCAGAACGATCAAGCCTAAAAAGGATCAAGAATACAAGCATAAGTAATCAGAAACACACTTAACTTTACCACCAGGCTTAATTCAGGATTAAGACCACAGACAAATCTAATATGCATAACCACAGATATAACTGAATACAACCTATAAAGAAGAGTAAAAATGTTGTGTTTGAACAAAAAAAGGCTGCAGGGTGCAATTTCAGACATAATGAAAAATTATCAATAAAATGAAAAACTTTTGCTCAGACCTAAATTCACCAGCAGCAGCCATGATATTAAATGGCTGAGCAAAAAAGCGCCCTATAGCAATTACGGCATCCCCAGGAACAAGCTTGAATGTAGATGAACTTGAATGTGGACGAAGTTGAAATGGCTTATCCTCGTGATTGCTAAGGCTAGGATCAACACTGATAGAGTCATCCACATGTGTCAATCTAGCAGTTGTGAGTGGAGTATCTGACTGAAACCTTATAGCAACAATGTTGTAGTGGAAATCATATGTCAATATTTCTCCCTCATATGATTTACCACCATATAGGTACACAACAACCTGCAAAAGAAGTAGAACTCAATCATTGTCATATTCAACCTCATGATACACTTAGCTAAGAAACTTTTCTTTTAAGATAACATGGGTGTCCAAGCTTTGCTTGACTAATCCCATGGGCCCTAAAGTTAACGACTAGGAATCCAGTGGCCCTGAGGGGACTCGAACCTGGAACCTCTGGAATACTTAAGCAAAGAAACTCACCTTTATACTTCATATGTTCAAGAAAAGAAAATTTCGACATTCAAGCCAAAGTTTCATCTATGTTGTACTTCGCTCATAGCTTGTTTGTGTATGCGAAATGCAAGCACCAAGTTTACCGATAGGAAAAAGAAGTGTTCTAATGATTCAAACAAATTATTTTTTCAATTTGGGGTTTCACGATATTTAATGGGATGCATACTAGCAATGGAACAATCAAGCTCCATTTCTCTAGTTGATAGTATCACTGACCATTTCTATTCTTCCTCTGTGTGTGTCAGGAACATATCATGGCACAAAACCTTATGTAAATGTAAGAAATAGATAAATCAAAATGCATATGTATGATATTTAATCTTAACCAAATCAAACAGCAATGAAATATTAATAAAACATTAAGACATCAACAACGGCTCAGAGAAATTCTCATCATGTCTAACTCGAATATCAGTTTACTGGTTAACGGCTCAGAGAAATTCTCATCATGTCTAACTCGAATATCAGTTTACTTGTTAACCGTTCAGAAAAATTCTCATCATGTCTAACTCGAATATCAGTTTACTTGATGCATGATGCACAACCAGTCTGGACCTGAAAATGGCCTTGCTCAGTTTGAGTGGCCTGATATGCTGAAAGAGTGGGTGTGGGTGCACCAAAAGATGAACACTCATACAAAACTAGAAGAGAACAAGCACCAACCTTGAGATTAGCAGCCAAAGTGTTCTCCATAATATCCTCATCAGTAGGACGTCGTACAAGATTTGCTGAAGTCAAAACAATACCCTTATTACTCTTGTCGCTTTCTATGATTGTACCGGAACTCTGAAATATTTCCTTTTCACCTGGGCAAAGATATAAAATGAAACCATTATATTTTGCAATAGTTGATAATTAGTTATAATTAATTAGTTATAAATATGTTGGTTGCTTGATAGGCAACTCGTGACTACGTGCACTCTCCAGAGCTGTAGCATGTCCATTTACAAATTAATTGAGTAATAAAAGAAAAACCAACCCTCCAAACATTAGATTACTTTGAAAATTGGGAATTGCCGAAAAAGAGAACAAAGAAAACTCACTACTATAGTCAAAAAGATGACTGAATTTTGAAGGAAGGGGAAAAACCAGTACTAGTAGATTACAAATTTAACAAGGTTGCAAAGCAAAACAATCAAACGCCATAATTTGTAAGAACCAAGCAAAGCAATCTGAAACTAACATTCATGATATTCTAATTTAGAAAGAAGCTACAGTAATTTTCGAAATTTAAGCCTTGACCGAAATTACCTGAAGATTCTCTCAAAGTTCGAGCCACTCGAACGTTACTGTCTGAGTGCGGGTTGAGGAAGACGATGGTTTAGGTCAATGGGTTCCCTCTAATTCCGAAAGTATGTTGATGTTTTGAGTATTTTCAGAGACTAGGTTTTGATTTCCTAGGCTTATTTTCCGAACCGAACCGAACCATTCCGAACTTTGCAAAGCTTGGGTTTGGCTCACTCCAGAATTCTCATATTCAAACTCAAGCCTAACTATGTTGGAACCATAATAAGTAGAGGTGTAAACACCGATCCAAATCGGAACCAGAATAGACCGGAATCGGAAAAAAAACGGAACCTGAATCGCCCAAAAATTGAGACCTGAATCTGAACCGATATAATTCCGGTTTAAACCGAAACCGAACCTGAATTTTCCGGTCCAGTCCAGTTTAAGTCCGAAATTTTTAATTTCACAATTTTTTTTAAAAAATAAAATATTCAGTGTAGCATTTACCTTCAATTTCGATTGCTAATTATGCTAGAACTTCTCAAGTGTACCTAACACAATTATTGTACTCTCGGTGCCTTTGGAGGGGTCATCTGGATCCCAAAATTCTATATCACTCTTGCCTTCGGCGTTCTGACCCTTACATTGGTGTCCCATATAAACGCCCTTACAAGCATACGAGGGACCCGATAACAGACTCTGGAGGCCTCTTATGTTCCCTTAGGGTGTCCTGTGCGATGTAGTGCGAAAATATCCACCTTCGTTCCGGGCCCCCCGGAAGCCCAAAAAAGGTGTATTACCTTTGATTTTCGGCTTCCCGGAGCCTGATTTCCGTATTTGCCCAAACTTCCCCGGAAGGTCTATCATCACCCTAGAGGACCTCCGATCCCTCGGGACGGTCATCCAGGTCCCCAAACTCCGATTTTATACATGGGACATGAGCGCTGGGACATGGGATATAGCGCTCGCTGGGCGCTGGGACATGGGACATAGCGCTCGTTGGGACATGAGACATGGGCCACCCATATTTTGTTTCAATCAATTTTTGATGTATTTAGTTCATTTCGCTCCATTGTCTACTATGATAATATTTGATAGAAGAACTTTATAACAGAGTATTCTCAAGTTTGTCAATAACAGGCTAATAATCGTTTCCTAACACTCGGTTAAATACTCTATAGAACAAAATTTACAGTGCGACTAATCTTAATAAGTAGAACTATTATGCAACAAACAATGTCATTTAGGAGTAGGTACCTCCAACTTTTATAGTGGCACAATACAAGACAATAAATTGAAGTAGCCCGGCCCTAATCGCTCGCAATTGAATTAAACTCAATCGATCAAATAATTTGCCGGATGAATCGCCATGAAATTTTTAAGCATAAGTCAACTATCTGCTGATGCAGCATCATCAAGATTCTCAAAAATCCATCTCTATCCAAATTCAAGTTAATATGTGGAGAGAGAGAGAGAGAGAGTCGTTTTGTGAATCTTGATGATGCTGCATCTGCAAACACTGGCTATTTCAACATCTCCAACAATTTCCAAATATGTATGTATATATGTAGAGAAAAAAGAGGAGGAAACAAGAGATATGATGAGAGGAAACGATACTCTCACCAAATCTCATCTTCTCAGTACGAAACACAAATTTTCCGTTTTCAAAGACCAAGAAGTCCACCTGTTAGAATTCCTCATTCTTTGGGAATTGGGACATAAAACTCATTGTCAATACACAAACAAACGTTAACATGTTTCGAACTAACTGAGCCAATCTAGTTTTAGCGAATTATAAAACATATAAAAAATAGAAAACATCAATTGGTTCAAGAGGTAAATCACTGAACAACTTAATTCCTTTGATAAATCACAGAAGAATTGCTTCTCAACCACAGCTGACTTCCTAGCTTCTGAAAATTGCCTCCATCATCTGACTATTCCAAACAGATGAGAGAAGGGCAGGCAAAGAGTATCCGTTTAGCT
Source organism: Tetragonia tetragonoides (assembly GCA_038025085.1). NCBI lineage: Eukaryota > Viridiplantae > Streptophyta > Magnoliopsida > Caryophyllales > Aizoaceae > Tetragonia > Tetragonia tetragonoides. The sequence continues at coordinate 10,523,298 of CM076143.1, forward strand.
GAGAAAACAAGAATATAGTGAAAGTCAAAGAAGGGATGTGGATCTCCTAAAATTATACAACTCACAAATGAAAATCAAGGTTTATCAAATACTTGAGCAAGTTCATATTATTGTCCTCGAAAACTCTTCATAAGAGAAGACGATTGAACCAAAAACACAGCCATTCAAATGGCAAAAACATGCATCCTGGAGTTGCTCGTAGTCAAGAAGTTGATTCCTTTTGCTAAATCATACCAATTCTTCTCAATTGCAACTAGTTTTCTACTTTTCATTCAAACTCGTTATTCATAAAGAACTACCTCCATACTACATCTTCTGACCATTATCAAGGTTACTCCCAGGAACAGCTACGAACAAGATATATGGGTAAAAAGAGGAATTGAACGAAAAAGATTGATTATGTAATATGTTTGATGAAATACCCTTATTCATTTGGCGACACAATTCAGTTGCTCCTCTTAGCTTTCTTTGAAACACCCTGTATAGAAACAATGATACAATTAAATGAAGCATTTTTCGAATTAAAATTATTTATAATTGAAAACTGTAAAGACCAAACCTCACTACTAGCTCCTTCATCCTGGACAGCTTCTTTTTCTTTGATTGCGATTTCGTAAAATACTCTTAATAGTGTCACATGTATAGCAATGTCATAACTCTCAGCTTGTGAAACTAACAGCCCAACAATTTCTCCTCGAGTATTGAACACTGGACCACCTGAACAACCGTGTCCACAAGTAAGTCCATTACATTGTAGGATGGGAACCAAAGGGTGAAGATTTTTTTCATAACTGAAACCCTGCTGCCCCTTAGATTTCTCAAATACCACATCATTCCAAAGGTGCCCCATTATTCGGTACTTGGGTGTTACTCTTAATGCAGTTGAGTTATATTTACCACAAGTACGACGATCAGTGGGAAGAGTCACATCTTCGATGCAAGGATATGAAACACGACCAATCAAGAATGACCCTACTAAGTCCTGAGGATGCCCAATATGTAACACAGTCTGCCCTTCCAATAATGACCCATTAGACGCGAGCACTCCATAATCACAATCAATCACACCTTCAACCTTCAAAAGAGCTAGATCCCAACTTGTACGCATATATTCTCTCTTGGCATAATTATTAAAACCGTCCTCATCAAGTCTACGAACCTTAATAACTAAACCAGAAAAGTATTGGAAAATATGCGCACAGGTCAACAATAGCCCATCATTGCTCAAGGAAAAGCCCGTGGCGTATGTCTGTATGTCATTGCCCTTGATTTTACCACTCAACTGCAAGACCCAAACAATGGGTTTCACCCTCTCATGTAGCTCAGTAAATTTAGAATCACTCAATGAGTCCTACAATCAAAAGGAAGCAAAGATGCATATTACAAATTAAAAAGTTGAAGTAAACGACCTACTGTAACAAAACATACAACATATCTTCAGTTCTTAACTACTGTATTTCGCAAGGTACTCCAGTATATACTACTAAATGATAGCTTTTCTAAACTTCCTTCCCAATTTTAGTGAAAATTTTGAGACAGATAATATAACAACGGAACTGCTTAATGTAAATCCAAAATTTGCAATCCCGCATAATGATTATATGGTAAAAAATTCATTATACTCCATATTACTGAGGTCAACCACTTAAGTCTGTAAGGAAAACAGGAAATTTGCACAACAGACACTCAGAGAATACAGTGTTTTGCTTACTTCATATACATCATAAGATGCATTATTCATGATAAAGTCAAATATTAGTTGTTCGATCAGTAACACAGTTTATTATATCACATTAGTTTTCTGGAAAATAAGATAAAGGGATTACCATGAGATCAAAGAGCACTGAACCCAATTGAAGGTTATCAAGACTTGAAAGAGCAAAGCAGGCAACCCAATATTTGCTAATGCCACCGAAAGACAGAAGTAGCAGGGGAAAACAATGTCAAGCCCAGAAATGAATCAAATTATATGGCAAAGCGAGCAATGAAAAGTGCGGCGAAGGCTAACACCAGGTGCTTCAATCTCTCTCTCTCACTCTTCGGTGGCACGAATAGCAACGACAACAACAACCAACAACAACAACCACCACCAACAACAACAACAAAAACAACCAACCAAGCAAGCAAACGAAAAATTTAAGAATGCAGTACAAAAGCCCCAAAATTCAGTACAAAAAACCCAAAAATGTGATGGTCATGATATTAAACTCAAATGCAGTATAAAACCCCCAAAATTCTCCAAGAATTTGAAGTTACAGCAAAAAAAATGTTCATTTACCTCAAAAAGACTCAAAACTTCATGATTTAGGTTTGGGGGAGTTGAAGGAAAAAATAAAAAACCAGCTGTGACATCGTTAGGGCAAAAATCTATGAAATCATTCAATTGAATTTCGGAAAAACAAAAATAGAATACGAAGGGCATCAACAGAGTGTGGAAACGGTGTGTGAATTTTTCTTTTTTTGAAGTAAAAAAAAGTACTGTTGGTAGATTAGCAGTAAAAAACTAAAAAGTGGAGTGGTAAAAATTAGGGGGGCTCGAAAAATTTCATGTGTTCCAGTAACAAATCAACTATTTGTTTATGTGGTGTTACTCAACTAATAGAATATTTTCAAATCAATTTTTTTTTTCTTTTTCCAAATATTTCAAAACCACCCCCTATTTTCAAATGGTGTATTAGAGGGTAACAAATCCAGGTGGTGTTACTGAAACACCAGAAAATTTCTGATGGGAGCGGGGGTTTGGAGGGAAAGTTATTTGAGTTTCCGTTTACTTTTTGATGATTGCATCGTTTACAAATTACACATGTTTATGACTAATTTTAGTATCCTACCATTGCTTATTTTGTTCCCTCCACTTTTTTTCCTAGTAAGTCTTTTATGTTGCGGTTTCAAGCTGAATCCACCTTTATAACTAAGATAAAGTTATTTTGGTACGAGGTGCCTCATACGAATTTTGGTGCCAATTATTTTGGTGTGTATAGTTCTCTCTATTTCTACATGGCTAACAATTTAGAACTCTAGGTTGTCCATGAGATTTTAGTGGTCCTCTCTTACAATTAAATTTTAGATCATGTAAAAAAAATTATTTAAACTTTAGCTCAAAAAATTGTACAAAATACTAGAGTACTCCATATATACTTCTTCTCAAGTGTACTATTACTCGCACAACCTTTACCAAAATTTGGAAATTGTTAGAAATTTCTAACCATACCAATTTGCTCTCTCTTTTCTAAAATGATATTAGAAGTTTGAAAATTATAAATCTATTAACAAATAATATCCAAAGATTAAATCATAACTTATCCAGGAAAGAAAAAAAAGATTTAACCATCACTAATCAGAAATTTGAAAGTTATACAATTCAACAATGAAGTCATATTCGAACATTATTCTGAACCTTCAATTGAGGGAGGAGGGGAATCGGAAGTTATGGAGAATTACCCCAGTTCCACGAGGCTAGATTTGACGACCACCCTAAATAACACAGGGTCCTGGCTTGAAAGATTGGAGAAGTAGAAGAAAAATAGTAATAGAGTTAAGAAAAATACTTCTGTATAGTCTATCAACCAAGTGAAATTGCTTCTTTTCATCAAAGAAACAATTTCTAGTTTTTTTTTTTTTGTTAAAAACAACTTCTAGTTAAATCAAAACAAAATACGTAAAATCATAGCCAAACACTACCTTAATTGCATGGCACCCACATGTATCTTTGTGCACAATAATATCATATTACTAGTACAAATATTGTCGAAAGTCAAAATTGTAATAAAAAATTATATGAGGGCTGCTAGCTGTAGCCTTGTCCTCACAAGCTGACATGTGTAAAGTTCCTCAAAATTTGTGACTTTTTACATTAAATTCACTCTTTCTCCTCAATACTCATGTTTAATTAACTGAAATTTGATCAATTATTTTACCGACGTCAATCATCATTAATTCCGACGGCTTCGTCTTCGAAATTCTACAAAAGAAAACACTAAGATGAAAAGGGTGAATCCTAAAACCCCCCAAAACCCAAAATGAAAACCCTAAGATGGGAAAGGTGAACCCCAAAAACCCAAAAAGAAAACCCTAATATGGGAAAAGTGAACCCCCAAACTCTCGAAATAAAAAAGAAAATCCTAAAACGGAAAGGATGAACCCCAAAAATCCCAAAAGAAAACCCTAAAATGAAAATAGTGAATCCCAAAAGGAGAGAGAAAGTGAATTAATTGTTAAAATTAATAGTTTTTAAAAAATTGTACACGTGTCAATTTCTGAGAGTGAGGCTGCAATGATGAGGCTGGAACTAGCATCATTCAAATTATATTCTAATTTCTTAATAACAAAATAACTTCAAAAATGTGCTAAAAAACTCTTATGACTCATAGCCATAGAGGATGTATTGGTATTTTGGTATAATCTCAAGGAATGGTCCTGCAATGTAAGATAAACATGTGAGGGAAAAAATACGAGTTTACCATACAACCTTGAAAATAGGAGTGTGATTTGAAAATTTTGAGACAACAAAACAAAATGTGTATGATCCACTAGGTATATTGGTAGCATTTCCCTATTGCCATATCAAATCTTCAACTGCCAAACGGAAGTGGGCGTATGATTCAGGGTCCATTATAGGTAATTAATACATGTATAGCAAGCATATGAAGCTTAAAAATGAAGCATACAGATTAATTAAGTTTAATGAAGGCAATTCTGCACTTCAACGTCTTTTACATGTAAAATGAAGTAAAGTACATTCTCATGGCATAAGCATATCCGCAAACAGGAAGAAATATGGGTCTCCACGACCCGATCACAACCTCTCTGCAGAATAGAGCTAAACCACATTGGTCATCCCTCTTTCATTCTGCCCCGTTCACCATTTTCTTTGCAAGTTTTAATGTATTGGCAATGAAGACAGCCACCATATCTCAATTCATAACTTCTTTGGATTTTTGAGCCTGTTCTCTGCAAAACCATAACCACCAATTAGTATAGTTATCTGTTGTAATTACTTTGCCAGCAAGAATGGAAGTACCGTTATTGTGATGTTCAACATGCTCTACTGTGTTAATACATTCTAACACTATTGTAAAAAAGAACCCAGAAGTATACCTGCCTTCACAGACATTCTGTTTTTAACAAGTGATCACATTGCACAGAATGTATGCGTCACCTATTAACTGTGCAGCTATATCTGATCATTCAATGTTTTATGGAATGCCACCTGCAACATACAAGGAACATGCAAATGCATTCAAGGTCAACAACAAATGAATTCTGCTAATACCACAATTTAGATGGTTGAGGAGAAGTAGCTCTAAGATGCCATCTTAAAGACATAAAGTCAGTACATACAGATGTCGATGTTTTGAGAAGCTCCCTTATAGCCATTGTAGCATAGCAAGAAGCTGGAAGGGTAAAACTGAGCTTGAGAGCTGTCTGTGCAGCCTTTGAATTTGAGCTTTGAGTTGCAACTTCTGCTTTACTATCACCTTGTAGTGCATGACCACACTTTTGTGGCACGGTCGTAGAATCAAATGAATTCACCTTGCTACCGTTGGCTGTATCCTCTTTTCGAATACTGTTTGCAGGTTTGGACTTGGCGAGAATGTCCAAGTCTGTATCTGCCAAAGGTGTACTAGCATCTATATACTTCATTATTTCCCTGCCAAATACAATCCTTAGCTATATATATTCTTATTTTAACGTAACAGAAGTAATTTCATATTTTCCATGGAAAACGAGAGCAAGAATACCATTCAAAATCCACTGGCTTTTGGAAAACCCGTCTATAAGCCCCACTCATACTTGTTATTGAAAATTCTCTGTAAAACAAAGGGAAAAAGAAATCAAACCATTGGATTCCTTCCAGTGGAAAATATGGGAAAACAAAATTCACATGTAGCTGAACTATTATGATTCAGTGAACCCTGTAATAGTGAATAACATACTCGACATTGTGTACACTCTCTGTCAAGCTGATATTATCCTGCCAACCACCAGAGGGAAAAAAATAATAAGTATTAAGAGAATTACAAGATCATGGAGCAAAAGCAGTACAAAGAGCAAAAACACATAAATCACTCTTTACACTTGATATTAGCAGGCAAAACAAAGACTTGTTTGTACACACTGAAAAATCAAACCAACTCATAAAGCTGACCCACAGCAGTTTTCAATTCAAACCCAAAAACTCTTGTTCGAGCCTATGATAGAAGCGGATTGACCTAAATGACCTGGTCAGTGTTTCAACTTCCAAAACTTGTAAGAGGGTGCCAGTATGAATTATGATGAGGCAGCACATCAAGTTGCAGAAAGCCAGAAGCATATCTAGCAGCACTGTACAGGAGGAGTCTGAGTCATGACCAACTGTAACCCGTTCTCTCCCATTCTTCTTCTACTGTTTTACTAAGATTTAAAGAAAGTGATGGTCTCACGATTAAAGTTAGTATAATTGCAGAAAAAAGACAAGACACTGATTACTATACAAAAAAAGGGTCAACCACGGGTGAAATGAAAGCGTTACTGAAGCAAACAGTGTCAGCAAACAACTTAGTATACACCATTGAGAGAAACCAACCCTGGGTCCCTTGACCAACTAACCGGGAGACGTCCTTTTAAGCGTATATTTTGGTAAGTGCTTACGTCACACTTAAGATCAGAATACCCTAGATACTTTGCATGAAGGTATATATATTGCCCCAGATGTCGGAGCATCTGGCCAACACGCGGCTCAGAGCCCTCCAAAAGGTGTACTGACAAGAGAATTGAGTTCAACAATGCTGCTGATTTTAGTAACATCTTATCTGAACTGAAAGGTAATGTCAATATTAGAAATATTTGATTTTCTTTTGACAAAGATTAAATGTGCTCCATCCAATATACGAAGCTATCTCGAGGTTCTCGGGTATCAGCATTTTGAGGTTCTCGCGTATTAGCAATATGAGAGATTTGTTTGGGAAGCCATACCTTCTTAGCCAAATCATGATAAACATCAGCAACATCATTTGCTGGATACACTGCTCTTGAACTGCCATAAAAGTCCGTTTTACAGAGAGAGCATACAATGATTAACATAAAAATTAATGTAGATTTAGGAAACGAATAGGACCAGTAAGGCAGTAACTCACCCTGGCAATGGAAGGACAACATCTTCAATTGTATACTTTCGATTGACCAGATCTTCCTCATCCACGACCTGAACAAAAGTTGAGTTACATTAAGCTCTTCCACCAACATAACCTTCCCAGAGCAGGGTTTCTACTAAAATGCTAACTTCACATTCGGCATATTGACTCGCATCTAAAGACTATTCATCATTTATTTGAACTAAGGATGGATCAAGAACCCTAGCAACGTACCTATGATATACAAGGGATCCATCTTTTAGTGGTACAAGTCTTACGACACCAGAAATTTCAAATAACTAAATACTAGCATATAACAAAGTAGCAGGCGTGCATATGGTACGGTAACTGTGGCAGAAACATTCGCTGATTACGTCCAGAAACTTCTGACAACATGGTTCATTATTGGTATCTTCCTTCTTGTCTTCCTGAAGATGACCAGATCTACCATGATGACAGTAACAATCACAAGAAGCTCTGAATTTTGCCTCTCTAGTGACCGCTCTAAGCCATTTAGCAGTAACGCCTCTCTTATTCTCGCTCTAGTTTATTTAAAACAGTTGGAACTTGGACGCATGATGTGCTACACCACTACTATCGTGGGCCTCGTGGCCATTGTCACATAGTACGCAATCCATTTTGGTAAGGAAAACGGATATAGGAATGTGATCATTGAGTAACCAGAAGTTAACAAGAAGATAAATTTTGCAATCAAGGACTTCCCGAATCTTTCTTATGTCATCCCTTTGTACTTAAATAAGTCAAGGAAGACTCGGTTTCCTTTCTCATTTTACTGTACTTGAAAGCAGTTCATTTGCAGAATATATAAGAAGAATTCCTGATACCATCTTAACTTTCATCATTGGAACTCATCACGTGAGCACGTATAAGCAATTGAGCTTCAATTCATCCCTTTCCCTTTTTGCCTCCCCAATACCCACATCCCTCCACCCCTACCTATCTTCTATTCTGTTTCCATTTGCACAATTTAACTACAAAATCTCAAGAATTAAAACTTCATAATTAAGTGTTAGAGATAAGATATCGGAAAAAAATTATTCATTAGCCTTATATTTTATCATAGTATCAGAGCTGATTCATTCCTGAGTACCTAACCATAAAAGTTTCCGCTATGCTGGTGGCGGACTGTTGTCTGTCCGCCACCGAACAACCCCAAACATACCAAGATTGAACTACTTAATTAGAGTTTTATTCCCCTTTGATATATGACCCTCCATTGTTTTTATCCCCTGTTTGATGATCTAGAAGAATGATCCATGACATTAATTAATGGTTATGGTGAATGAAGACTCGCAAGTAGTGGGCTTCAAAAGATGACAGAACTACTGCCCGTTTGTCAGCAGTAGATAAAAGAAGGTGTTCATGTGATATACAAGGTCGCCTTTATAATGATAATGAATGTTGTCGACGATCATGGATGGCGCCGATTGAAGTATTAGAGGTAGCGACAAGAAGTTGACTTCTCCCTACTTGATGATATGTGAAAATTCGACGGACAGATCAAAAATTCACCGACTATCGGCGTGAAGATCGAGTACTCACCAACCAAGGACTTGTGAAAACTCAGCGTGCAGATCGAGGACTCACCGAAGATGAGGATACTACGTATTTTATTGTTCCAATCGTAGCGTTCATGATGCTCTGTCGCTACGATTGCGGGAGGGTGTTAGGGATAAGATATCGGGAAAATATTATGAGAATATATTTTTCCCCTCTCTTTAGGAAATAAAATATATTAGATTATATAATTAAGATATTGAATGGTTAAGATATTATATTTGAGATATTACGTAATTAGGAAACTAGTATTAATAGAATACTAGTAAGGCTTAGAAATCAAGTTATTATACTCTATAAATATAGGGTCTCCCATACATCAGTAATAATAATAATAATAAACAATTTGTATTTTATCATTAAGCAGATGACCTCCTCTCACTATCTTGTGTTTTGTATTCACATAGTAGCTTTCACACATATTTACCTGCAAAGCACAAGAACTAAATTTAGATGATGAAACCAGAGCTAAAAACATGAAGAGACTATAATAAAGATCATTATTATCAAACAACAACAAAAGAGAAAACAACACTAACAATTGCCGAGTTAAGGAAGCAACTTGATAGTAGATCTTGCGACCAAAGCCAAACAAGAAAGTGACAACACTTAAATATATTAGATAATTAATTAATAAAATAGAAAGCATGTACACGAATATTTGCACTCAAAGCTCCCAAATATCTCATAACAAAACTAGATGTCGATCTTATCAAACAGTCAAGACCACACTCAAGTCCACCCGAAAGAGAAACTCCAGCTAAAAGATTGTAAAAAACAGATTGTCAGGATTAAAGAGATGCTCCAATGGTAGGAGTATTAAACCGGCCGGGGTTTTATTTTTCCAGCACATAAACATCCACACCTTTTCTAAGTTCTGTTTCAAATATGGTCTTACAAATTGTCTTTGCACTACCAGGACACCTCCAGATGCTAGTGTCTTTGCTGCTGGCTTTTCTCTCACTGTGCAACTGCAGCTCTCTCACTCTCTTATTAAACCTTTGACCAATGCAGAAATCAAAGCTGCCCTGTTCATAATTGACCCAACTAAAAGCCCTGCCCAGATGGATTTGGCAGTAGGTTTTACAAGGATGCTTGGCATGTGGTGTGTGATGATATTACTGAGGCAATTCATGATTTCTTCAGAACTGGGAGAATGCTCAAACAGGTTAGTTCTACTAATTTGTGTTTGATTCCAAATTGATGCTCCTGTGTATGCTTCTGACTTTCGTCCTATTGCTTGCTGTACGCCTGTAACTCTATCTACAAATGCATTTCCAAGGTGTTGTGTGATAGATTGAGAATGCTTTTGCCTGATTTAATTTCTGTGAACCAAGGTGCTTTGTTAATGGCAGAAATATTGTTCATAATGTCGTGATCTGCCAAGACATCATCAGACATTATAATAGAAGGAAAAATGCTACACCTCGTTGTCTTATGAAAATTGACTTGAATAAGGCATATGACACTATACACTGGGGTTTCATTGGAGACATGTTACCTGATTTTGGTTTTCCCCCAAAGTTTTTCAGTTGGGTTATGGCTTGGGTGAAGACAGCCAGTTTTTCTTTGTGTGTGAATGGTGAATCCATAGGATATTTTGAACGTAAAAGAGGGATAAGGCAGAGTGACCCCATCTCTCCTCTCTTGTTTATAATAGTGATGGAATATCTTTCTAGAATACTGAAAATGGTGTCTTAGCTGTCTGACTTTAGATTCCATCCAATGTGCAAAACAGTGGGTTTGAATCATATTTGCTTTGCTAAATGATCTGATGGTTTTCTGTAAAGCCAATGAGAAATCTGTAGTGAGAATCATGGAGTTTGGATACTTTTCTAGAGTTACAGGGCTGCAGGCAAACAAAATGAAGTCTCAATGTTATATTGCTGGAGTTGATTCTTCAGCGAAGGATAAGTAGTTAAAATTAACTGGTTTTCAGGAGGGTTCATTTCAAATGAAGTACCTGGGGGTTCCATTGACTCCTACAAGCTGGAATCAGCTTTTCTAGAAAAAATCACACAAAGACTGAATAGTTGGGCAACAAGAAATCACTCATATGCTGATAGACCTCAATTAATCAATTCAGTTCTTCTCTCCCTTCACGTGTACTGATCTGGCATTTTTATTCTACCATCTGGCATTCTGAAGCAAGTGGAGCAGAAGGGCAGACAGTTCTTATGTGGTGGGGGGGGAGGGGTGTTGAGTTACAAAGGAAACCTAATCTGGTTTCTTGGGACTGGATTTGCAGGCCTAGAAAGTTGGTTTACAGTTCACCAACTGTAGAGTTTGGAATTATGCACTTAATGGCAAGCATATTGTGGGTTCGTTGGATAAATGGTGTTTACTTAAAAGGTGCAGATCTCTGGGGTTATGCCCCAAATTGTGACAGCAGCTGGTATTGGGTTAACATCAACAAGCTGAAAGAGAAGTTTTTGCATGCTTATGATGATTCAGGTTTGTGGGCTGGCCGGCTGGCAGCAAAGGTCTGCAGCAGCAGGTTATAACATGATGATGAGACATGGTGAGGAGTACAGACATGCAAATCATTTTTGGGGTAAATACAAATTGCCTCGACATAGTTTTATCCTTTGGCTTGCTCATCTGAGGAAGCCTCTGACAAAGGAAAGAATGCATCACATGGGATTCTTCCATGGTGACCTGAAGTGCTATCTGTGTAATGATCAAAATCAAACAAATGAGCATCTATTCTTTAGCTGCAGTAGAAGCAGGGACCTGCTGGAAGTTCTTAAAACAATGGCTTGGTTGGAGACCATAAGCTACATTTATTCAGGGGCTTCTTAATGGAGCTGCCAGAAGAAAATCCAGATTCCGGAGATTGCTATTTTCTTCAACTATAGCTGCTCTCACATATTGCATTTGGAGGGAGAGGAATAGCATCTATTTTCATCAAACTGTGCCTAATGATGATAGCATCATACAGCAGATCAAATTTGCAGTACGAGTCAGATTGCATGGAGTCAAAGTGTTGAAGCTGAACAGTTCTGATAGGATTTTGTTTGCTCAAATAATGTAAAATTGTTGTTTTTAGCTTGTTCTTACATATCAGTTGTACTTAGATGCTTTCAGGGGCTAATGTTAGAGAATACCCTACATAGTAGGTCTCTACTTTAGTCTTTTAGGTGTAATCCTTATTTCTGAAATGGTAATGATATCTAATACTTACCAAAAAAACAAAAAGGCAGTAGTTATTGCTTATATCCGAGTAACTAGATATACATATGAAGGAGCTAAAATTAGTGTCATGATACCAGGGAAAGATACACACACACTCTCCTATCAATATCGGGCTTCCCCCGTATCAGGTTGTCATTCCTTTCCACTACAGCTATGGATGAGCTCACAAGGACAATTCAGCGAGACGTGCCGTGGTGTATGTTGTTTTTGATATATTGCTATAGTGGATGAAACAAGAGAAGGCAACTATAGTGATAGACTGACGTTGATATAGATAGAAGATAACTCAGAATAATAGTATATATTAATATCTTAATCTTAATAGAACTAATAAAAACTGTAAAACGTAACTATTAGAAGTTTGGCTGCTGCTGCTGTAGCTCTAATATAACTCAAATGAATCCAAACTTTTTCTCTATGTGATTTCAGACTTTTTCCACTCAGAGGTAACCTCTTAAATAAATCAATGTGTGAAGTTTTTGGTTCCGTTATTAACTAGATGATCGTATCACTTTATTTTTTTTCATTTATTTCGATAAATGAACAATTGCATTTATAAAGCTGTAAAACAGCAAGGGAGGACAAGCTGTCGCCACATAGAGTTAAAGTTACAGATTCCCCCAGTTTCATTGGACATCAGCAATCAGGTAGCTCTTGAAAAGTTCAGGTGAATGACTTTAGTTATTTGAGATCCATTTAATAGGCTAAACTAATTTTGTTCAGTTTGTTTACAATAGAAATAAGGCTTGGTACACAAGTTATTCCCAATAAACATTGTTTTAGACATATTGGGTTCAGAAAATCCAAGGAGACAATCAGATAAACAAAGACATCACTCAATGTATTAACGTTTAACGCTGAGTGGTTAAAGTGGATGAGCACCTCGGGAATTTAATACAACAAGAAGATTCCACACAAACTCAGGGAAAGGATTATCTCAAAGCTATCAGACCAGCTATGCAGATTTTCAAATAAAGCAAGCTCAACTTCAGAATGGAGGCAAGGATGTGATGCTTCATTAGATGATTGGCAACACACACTAAGAAGAAAAAACATTTTTTTTTAGATAAGAGAAAATTTTTATTAATCAAATATTAAAGAATACAAAAAGTGGAGGATAAGGCATCCTCGGTAACAAGAAAAACATATCTACACATCACGCCAATGTAGCTGAACTAAGGTCAGCGGTACACCCTTAAAGGCCCCCGCCGCCTTAGCCCAGAGGGACGCCAAATAAACTATGTGATCCCAAACTAAATTCGGAGACTTCTGAGTCTCAGAGAAGACCCTCGAGTTCCTCTCCAGCCAGATACACCAAAGAATAGTCATACAGGCACACATCCACAACAACCTCCCCTCCTTACTCCTCCTCATCGCAGCAAATCGTACCTGCAAGAACTCGCCCACCGTAGCTGGCCACACAAAACTCTCCCCACACAGCAGTCTATTCCAAAGGTTCCTAGCAAAATCACACAGCACAAACAGATGCAAACAATCCTCCCCACTGTGACGACACATCACATAAATCCCCGGTAAAAGAGCCCAACCAGGTCTGCGTCGTTGCAACATGTCATAAGTGTTCACCTTACCTAACACAAAAGCGCGAACCTTCAATAGAACCTTAGACTTCCAAATAAATGTGCATAAAGGGAATTGTGGAAACTGAGAAGGGAGGCTAATCTGGGAAAGGAAGACTAAGAAGAAAAAACATAAGAATGCAGTATCCGAGATGAGGTGGAATGATCACCATTGAAGCTTAAAACGCAGGAGGCAAGGCTCATAGTTTGAACATGTTCGAAGAGTGCCAGTGTTCAAACGAGGCACCCCAATGCTCCAATGAGGATTGAGGACTGTGGATTGGAAAAAAATGAGTAGGCATAAAATGGCCCATCTAAAGCTCACCGAGAACGTCATCCTTGATAGAAGAAATTCGTAGGTGGTTCAGGACCACATAATCCCACTCTTACAACAGAAGTTGTTACCACTTGATTTAAAGTAGGCTCAACAATGAGCTTGTGAGAATGGGACTATGTGGTAATGCACCACCTGACATTCTCCAACAGATAGGTAATTATGCTCTCTGAAGTCACTGATTCAAGTGGAAGATCTAAGTGAAGAGTCACTTCAGGCTGATCAATCAAAGACATTGCCTCCTCATTTGTATACTCCCCAATACTATTTTTTATTAGATAAAATAAATGATTTTATAAATGAGAATCGTAGAAAACAGCAAGAGGAGGATCAGGAGTCCTCACAACACAAAACCAAAACAAAAAAAATACAATTACAATTACAGTTCCGCCCAACTCCCCAGCACATCAGAAATTAAGTAGCACCTAAAAGCAATTCCCAGTCTAGCCCACAAAGATGCCAAGTGACCCTATCCCAAACTAGCTCAGGTGACAACGCTCTCCCACTAAAAATCCTAGTGTTTCCCTCCAACCAAATACACAAAGAATCACAAAGAGTTTCCCTCCAACTAACTTCAACTAGTCATGCAACATGATGCTCAATTGCTCTCATCATTGGAAAGAAATTATATTCATGATCACAATGACGATGATAACGATAGAGTCTTACCAGTAAGCTAATCGAAGATCCTTGTCAGATGTAGTTCCAACGAGGCCAACTGATGAAGCAAATGAGATTATGAAATATTATAAGTAGCATGCAGAAAACATATTTTTGTGCAAAACTTCCCACCATCTTATACACACCAAAAGACTAACCTGTTAAATTCATCTGGTTTTGCCTCAACAACTTCCATTTTAAGATGTAAAGGGGTAACATGATCTGAACGTGCCACTACCAATTCCACTTGATCTCCAACCTTGTCCCATATTATCTCAAAAAACTGTTATTTAAGAGGGGAGAAAATAAAGAAATTAATGACAATTTGTGGGTTTAAATGTTTAAATACAAATCCTCAGATATTTTTATCCCAAACATATACACAAGTACATAACCAAAACACATGTATGTTGCTTTCTCGGACCATCTTTAACGTATAGGCACTCTTTTGTCAACTCGGTAAGTGATAACACAATAACAAGCTATAAATGACAAACATGTAAATTCAGGTATGCAGAATTGGACCACCATAAACTATCACAGAGGCAACTACAAAAAGTTCCAACGACGAAGTCATAACCAATATTATAACTATAAATAATAACAAGGGTTTATCATGCACAACAGGTGTGTTTTAACTGCCGTACCAATAATGTGATATTGCTAACTCACCAAGGGCGCTTGATTTTAGCGTACATAGAAGTTGCAAAACACACAAAGAAAATATGCAAGAGTTTTTTCCATAGAGCACACACACAACACAAAACAAAACAAAGCAAAACAAAACAAAGCAAAACAAAAGAAAACAAAACAATACAAAACAAAAAAAAAAAGAAAAGAAAAGAAAAATATATGTTTTCTATTACTATGGTTCTCCAAAATCAGGGCAAGTGTAATCGTTATCCCCTTAATAATGATAATAAATAGGAGCCTGATTATAGTACCAGACTAGCAAGAACCAAATGCATTGAATGGTAAAACTCAAAGCTGAGTTGTCTTGCAAGTTGAACTGAAAAAGAATGTAAATCGATACATCTAATCTGAAAGGACTATTTGTCAGAAACCCACCTTTTAGTTAGGTCATTCGCAAGAAACCACTTTTTGTAATTTTCTCTTACGCTAAAGAAGGGCCTAAATTGATTCTCAATTGACCATCAATTGGTAAATGGTGATTGCAACTAGCCCCAGGTAGTCAATTTAGAGTCAAATGAGAAATCAATTGAAGGATCAAATCAGCTCAATTTTTACCTCAAATACAGCAATGAACAACAAAGAGTGTCTTAAATGGTGGGTTTTGACCAAACAAGTTGAAAAAAGTAATTTCGTCCAAATTGAACTACCCAAGAGATGGGTTTTGACAAATAATCCAAACTAATGGTTTAAAAAATGTACACTAGGACTTTCAAACACCCATCAAAGCTTCGACATTTGATCCCACCAAACACCGTTTTTCAATAATCACCCACAACACTAAAAGACAACCAATTACTTAATAGATGTATAAAGCCATAAAATCTAAAAGAAGCAAAAAAAAGCTTTCAAATAATCACTAAATATATGTCCTGACTAAGAACCACCACAAGATAACAAAGAGTACATGGACACAGAAATACTCAGAAGCAAAGAGTTTGGAATCAACTATACATTCAACTATACAAACCCAATCAGAGATCAAACGTCTTCAATAGCTAGCAAATGTACTTACATTCTGCCTTAAAAAGAACGGGAAATACAAATACTATCAAGAGAGGGAAGCATTGGTAAAGGTTAACGAAATCCTTTACCATAATGTACAAATCAAGATTTTGGAAAGAGAAAGTATCACTCTGGGACAAAAATAGCAAAAGAAATAAGATGATTTCCCAAAGGTTCTTCAAAGAACAAGGTGCTTTACACAAACAGGCTTTGTACAGCTATGCGCTAGCAAAACAAGTGGAGAAATTGGGGTAAAATTGAGGTAAAACTTAAACATTACATAATTTAATACTCATTCGTATGTTACTCCCAACAAATAATCTTGGTATGAGTTCCTCTATAAAAACATTATGATAAGTTCTTATATACTCTTAAGAATCAAATTAGTGTACCTCAAGGAAACTCTGTACTATTTTTCCACCACACTGAACTATCACATCATCTTGACGTATTCCAGCAAAGTCAGCAGAAGATCCTGGGATTACCTAGTCATGGTTGCCAAGATAATAAAGAAGTATGCAATTAATACCAAACAAATCACTTGTAACAACCATACATATGAAAACAAACATAAAAGCACTGCTACAAATATTGACAATTCTGAAGTTTAGATGAACATATATATGAAGTAAGAAACACGTTAAAATACACCGTTCATTGTTGACATGGGAAAAATTTACCTTCTCAACAAGAACACCTTTGCAAAAGTTAGGAAACTTTTGAATAACCATCTCTATGATATCTAAATCAGCTACATAAAAGTTAGTCGCTTCAATTCCCAAAACAGGTCGGCGGTGTTTCCTGTTGCAAAATATTATTTACAAGAACGTTAATGCTTAAGTTATATTTATCAAACAACCAATTAGCATCAATAGAAATGCACTGCATTACATCTTATTTTTCAAACATTCATAGGTCATAGTCAATACTCTTAATTCAAAAGGAGTAACAGACCTAAATGATTAAAGAATACATTGGAGGGAACAAACTAAATAGTTACAGTACAATACACACACTTGGCATGGGCAATAGTCATCATATGTCACAACAAGTGTTGCGAATTATATACTTTAGAGAGATAGACAAAGGAATGGTTGCACTCGCGGGTCCATATTTATCAGCAAAAACATTGAAAAAGAGAGGGGACCACATAAAATGAAAAATAAACAAATAAAATGTTAAATTGTCAATATACAAATGTATTCATTTGGAAGTCTTGGACGGGGGATCCTTCTGGGGTCTTCTCTTCCAAGTCCTTCCTATACCATATTAGCCTTCCCTCTCAATTTCCCCACTTTCCCTTCTCTACTTTTATTTGGAAGTCTAAGGTTCCATTGAAGGTACGTGCTTTTGTGTGGACTTTGGTGCTAGGTAGGGTGAACACTTATGATATGCTGCAGCGTAGGAGACCTAGTTGGTTCCTTTTACCGGGGTTCCGTGTGATGTGTCGGCATAGTAGGGAGGATTGTCTGCATTTGTTTGTACTCTGTGACTTTGCGCGGAGTTTATGGGCTAGATTGCTGTGTGGGGAGAGTTTTGTGTGTCCAGCCACGGTGGGTGAACTCTTACAGTTACGTTTTGCTGCGATGAGAAGGAGTAAGGAGGGGAGGTTGTTGTGGCGTTGTGCTTGTATGGCTTTACTCTGGTGTATTTGGCTGGAGAGAAATTCTAGGATTTTTTCGGGGACGGCGAAGACTATTGATGATGTTTGGGATCACCTAGTTTACTTGGCCTCTCTTTGGGCTAAGGCGGCGAGGGCCTTTAAGGGTGTTCCGTTGACTTTAGTTCAACGCCATTGGCGTGATGTGTAGATAGTTTTCATTTTATATTGAGGATACCTTATCCTCCACATTTTTGTATTCTTTACCATTAGATTAATAAAATTTTCTCTTATCTAAAAAAAAACAAATGTATTAGTAAAACAACATATTAATTTAGACTTGTGACCTTCAAACATCCGTACAAGCAGGTGCACAACAAGAACGCATCCTACTATTCAGCAGCGATTACTATATATGGTTGCTAAATGTAAGGATTTAAGTATAAACAGAAAAATATAAATATAAAATAAACAATATCAGTACATACCCATATGTCTTGTAGTGCTCCCACCATTTGTAAGCTATGTTTATAGGTATAAACGGAGTCAAAAACAGATCATAAAACATAATACCAATAACTTCTCCAGAAACGTTGATAAGTGGACCGCCATCACCACACTATCACAAAAGCAAGAGTTAATCAATTTATCAGGATTACCTATCCATGTCTAGGAAATAAGATATATAATCGTCGTACAATACAAGGGAAAATACTAGTATATACAATCAGGCGAATTCCAACCACACAAAGTCAAAAAGGAGCTTCCTAGGGTGCCTTTTTTCTCTTTTCTTTTTCTTAACAGCAAAAACATAGTAATATTAATTGTCGAAAAAGCATCCCATAATTAAAAGGTGATGATCTGAGCCCTACACCCAGCAAACCAAATACAATATAGCAATAAATGACTCCCAATCGAAGGACCTAGGAAAAAGAATTAGTTTAACAACACTTTATCTCAGATTAGCTAGTGATATTGGAAACTCCCACCAAAACCATCCTACCAAAACTTCCCTGTTTTTGCCCGATCCTCTCTTCCCTTCTTCATCAATCAAATCCTGCAAAAAATTAATTGCTTTCTGTTCCCTTGTAGGCATGGTAGCACTTCACATACTTAATTTATCTCCCACGATAAATCCAGAAACAGCCTGCCTAAGCACTAAAGTACTTCTGTTGCCTAATCCACCATTAGTTTTCTTCGAAGAAAAGACTGGTTGCCTATTCCACTATTAGTAACAACAATAGCCAGAGGATCATCACCTTATTCTCAGTAATAACCTTGTTATCAATTTCTATCAGCTCCCATTGGGTACCCCAACTCTCGCAGCTTCTTGGAGTGCTTTGTCATGACGTCAAACTGCAAAGGTTTCTACATAGCCAACCCCTAACTATTTGTGGAACTCACTTTCTAACATGTATGAACAAAACCGTGGTACAATTCACATTAGTTGATCAAGAAAATCAAAGCACGGAAAGGGAAAACTGTTATCACTGGGGGGCAGGCTCACTCTCATAAATCAACACTCAGCAACTTGCGTGTATATTATACGTTCTCTCTCCAAGCTCCCTCGGCTGTCATAAAAAGAATTGTAATATTGCAACGTGATTTTTTTCGGTGGAAATGCAGCGGAAAGAAGACTCACATGCCTTGTGAGCTGGAAGGAGACTGAAAACCAATATATATGGGGATTCTTGGCGTAGGATCGATTAAAGAAATGAACCTGACATTGCTCACAAATCGTTTTGGCGTATTGTCTCAGAGGACCCTGCTTTATGGAAAATTTGGTGCAATATAAATACAATCTGGAATTTTTGCCATTGAAGATCTGCCTAGTCTGAAACAAGGGGGAGTCTGGAAGGAAATTTGCAAAGCGATAAAAAAAGGAAGAAAATCTGGTGAATACTTTGAGCAAAGGAGTTTCAGTTGAGATAGGAATGGGGATCACACAAAATGTTAGATGGACGTATGGTTACAAGTTAAGCCGTTAAAAATCATTTTCCCACGCCTATTTTCTCATATCCTTAGAGCAAATTGCTTAAAAAGAGCCACTTGGCTTTTGGGATGGCATGAGTTGGAGATGGAATTTGAAGTGGACTCCCCATCAATTTTAATGGGAAGAACAAAAATCTGAGTAATTGCTTCTCTTCAGCAGGTTCATTTGGACCCTGATGCAAAGGACAGAGAGTTTTGGAGGTTTAGTAGCAAAGGGAATTTTTCAGTTAAGTCTGTGAGGGAAGACCTGATGCTGCTGAGAGGATCTCCAGTTCATGAAACAATCACAGGTGTGTGGTGAGGCCTTGCGCCTCGAAGAAATTAAACCTTCTTGGCGAGCATGTTTAGGCAGATTAAAGACCAAAGACAGACTATAGAGGCTGGGGTTCCAAGGAATAAGTGATGCCAATTGCTTATGTGATGAGGTCGAAGAATCAGTTGATCACTTGTTAATTCATTGCAACTTAATGAGAAAACTATGTGCAAGATGGCTTGATCTTTGGAGCATTCTGTACTGTCCACCGAAAACAATGATGAACTTCTTCGATCAGTGTTGTTCACTTGGCACAGGTTAACATTTTCGAAAGGTATCGATCACTTTTATTTTGATTTTGCCTGGTTAGTTTCACAAGAGAGACACAACACGGTATTTGAAGGGAAAAAATGCGAGGAGCAGAAAATTTTTGAGTCGATACATAGGGCCTGGTCTTCTGGAATAAAGAATGAGATGAATCTTTTCCCTATTCACTCCAAGAAATCATTCGAGAGCCTAACTGTCTCAAACTAGCAGAAGGACATGTATTGATAAAACAAGCAGAGTTGTGGGAGGCGCCTTCTTGTAAGATTTGGAAGTAGAATGCGGATGCCTCATGTAAAAGTGAGATGGGGGCTGTGGTACGGGTTTCTCGTAATTGGAATGGTGAGTTTTGTTGCTTATCTTCTATGAGAGTGCCATTTGTTGAAATCAATGAAGCTGAGGTCTTCGCCATTTCTCAAGCTTTACAGTAACTGATGATGAGATATGGGACGTGCAAGAGAAATTGATAATTGAGTGGACTCGATGAACGTTGTGCCATGGTGCAACGCGAATGAAGGTGGACCATAGAATGGCACTTTCTCCTTAATTATGTGCATCTGACAAAAACAAGGAGACCTAGCCTAGTCATCGTTCACAGGCCAAGATGTGAAAATGCAGTTGCATACAGCATGGCCAAACAAGGTTTAGATAGGCCGCAGGAGTTCATAGCGTGGCTGTAGAGCTCTCATTTTTAGGCCATGAACAGCGATCAAAGGAGTGAAAGATGAATCAGCTCCAATGTCAAAAATATTCAAAGCAAACAGGACTTTATCATCGCAGCTCTACAACAAAGTAGAATTGGACACACTTGCACTGACCTAACTATATGTAGAGCTCCTAATCCTTTGAAAATGCATGATCAAATCTAGGGGTCTTCACTTTTCACAAACATTTATCAAACAAACTCAATGTTGCACTCAACATTAATCGAGATCGAGATCGAGAGATCGAGAGAGAGAGAGAGAGAGAGAGAGAGAGAGAGAGAGAGAGAGAGAGAGAGAGAGAGGTACCCTTGTGGTACAGCAAGTGACCATCAAAAGCTCTTTGCAGTCATATTCAGAACGATCGAGCCTAAAAAGGATCAAGAATACAAGCATAAGTAATCAGAAACACACTTAACTTTACCACCAGGCTTAATTCAGGATTAAGACCACAGACAAATCTAATATGCATAACCACAGATATAACTGAATACAACCTATAAAGAAGAGTAAAAATGTTGTGTTTGAACAAAAAAAAGGCTGCAGGGTGCAATTTCAGACATAATGAAAAATTATCAATAAAATGAAAAACTTTTGCTCAGACCTAAATTCACCAGCAGCAGCCATGATATTAAATGGCTGAGCAAAAAAGCGCCCTATAGCAATTACGGCATCCCCAGGAACAAGCTTGAATGTAGATGAACTTGAATGTGGACGAAGTTGAAATGGCTTATCCTCGTGATTGCTAAGGCTAGGATCAACACTGATGGAGTCATCCACATGTGTCAATCTAGCAGTTGTGAGTGGAGTATCTGACTGAAACCTTATAGCAACAATGTTGTAGTGGAAATCATATGTCAATATTTCTCCCTCATATGATTTACCACCATATAGGTA
Organism: Tetragonia tetragonoides; assembly: GCA_038025085.1. NCBI lineage: Eukaryota > Viridiplantae > Streptophyta > Magnoliopsida > Caryophyllales > Aizoaceae > Tetragonia > Tetragonia tetragonoides. The sequence continues at coordinate 10,545,216 of CM076143.1, forward strand.
CACAACAACCTGCAAAAGAAGTAGAACTCAATCATTGTCATATTCAACCTCATGATACACTTAGCTAAGAAACTTTTCTTTTAAGATAACATGGGTGTCCAAGCAAAGCTTGACTAATCCCATGGGCCCTAAAGTTAACGACTAGGATCCAGTGGCCCTGAGCAGACTCGAACCTGGAACCTCTGGAATACTTAAGCAAAGAAACTCACCTTTATACTTCATATGTTCAAGAAAAGAAAATTTCGACATTCAAGCCAAAGTTTCATCTATATTGTACTTCGCTCACAGCTTGTTTGTGTATGCGAAATGCAAGCACCAAGTTTACCGATAGGAAAAAGAAGTATTCTAATGATTCAAACAAATTATTTTTTCAATTTGGGGTTTCACGATATTTAATGGGATGCATACTAGCAATGGAACAATCAAGCTCCATTTCTCTAGTTGATAGTATCACTGACCATTTCTATTCTTCCTCTGTGTGTGTCAGGAACATATCATGGCACATAGAGCTGTCAAAATTTGATCCGACCCGAAACCCGACCCATTACCAACCCGAAAAAAACAGGTTTTGAACACCATAATTTTATCCAAAACCCGATAGTGACCGAACCCGAAAACCCGATTAATTTCGGGTCGGGTCTCGGTCGGGTCGGGTTTGACCCAACGGGTTGGAGGCTTAAAAAATAGACCCTCTCCACCGAGAAGTTTCTAAAGCTAAAAAGTAAACCCTAAAAAAATCAAAACCTCAGTTCTCTCTCTCTCCTCACTTCGCTCTGGACTCTGGTCGCCTCGCCTCTCTTCGCTCTCTCTCTCCTCTCTCTCTCTCTCTCTCTCAAGCTCATATCTCCGATCTGCTCGGTTGCTCCTCAGTTCCACCCACAGGCGGCCACCTTCTTGTCAATGCTTACTTTTGATGTTTATGAGATTCTGTTCTTTGAGCATGTTTTGATGTTTGGTTTTGTGGGTTTTGGGGAATTAGTGGAATTTTGTGGAGAATGATTGATTTTATTTGATTGTAGTTATTCAGTTTATGAAGTTTGTTTGAGGAAATACGGCATTCACTCATGTGGAGAATCAAATGTTATGTTAGTCGTCCGAGGGTTGTTTTTAAGTTGTTTAGTGATTTTTGTATGAGAAATTTAGGTTTTTGGCTTTGCTTAATGTGTATGACACTTTCAAGTCTTCTGTGGCATGGGATTATATGACAATTAATTCTTCTCAGAGGGACTACCACAAAACTTTTTTTTATTTTTATTTCTATGTTTTAGTTTTTGTTAATTAGAGCCTGTTGGTTTAGACTTTAGACTAATCCACAGCTGGTATAATTGGTTGTTGATTGAAATAAAAGTCATAATTATCTAAATCAAAAGTATTGGGTGCATCTTTGGGATGATTGTATCTTTGGTTCACTGGCTGTGAGTATATTCATTTTAAACCCAATGCCTGTGAAGTGAATGAGTCCTTGATACTTGATAATTTAATCAAATGACAATGAGGTGAATGCTTGATAATTGTATCTTTGGTTCAATGGCTGTGAATATATTCATTTTAAACCTAATACCTGTGAAGTGAATGACAACAACAACAACAACATTGCCCCAGTGCCTCCAAAGAGGCTCCCGCCTAGGCAGGGTAAGGGGGGGTCGGTTGTACGCAGCCTTACCCCTGTGAGGGTCTCACAGAGAGGCTGTTTCCGTTTGACCCGAGATTCGAAGTGCGACGACCATCGGCAACTTCACAATAAATAAGAAGTGCTGACAGTTTTATGAGCCATTTTGCTTTAGTCCACATATTCCAAAGCCAAAAAGTAGTGAAGCTTTTGGCCCCAATGGAAATGGTGGACATATGTGAAGTGAATGAGTCGTTGATAATTTATCAAATGACAATGAGGTGGATGCTTATCATAGCATTGACTTGCCTATTGTGTTGCTTGCCAACCCAAGGCAGTGGATAGTAGTGTTCATTTTCTCCCATCTGTGTAGGATCATTTTCTTCATTTTGGCATAAGTATATGAATACCTGTTGTTTTGTTTTATTTAAAAAAAAAAAAGTATTGTTGTCATTGATTGGAATGACAACAGTACTTTGTGGTTACTTGATTGGAATATGCTGTTTATGACCAAGTTCAATGTTTGTTCAACCAAATTTCAGCTAATTTATTAGTACTGTTGGGTCAAAGTTGACCTAGTATAATACTATAATAAACTTGTTTTTATCATTTTAACCAATGACAACCAAGTGAAACAACTGGAGAATAGTATCGACTATTGAGTGTTAATAATTTGTTATGATTTGATCAGTTTGTCAAAGTTGGGCATTTGCTGCTGTTATGAATCGTAGGGGAAGTAACTATGTTGGAAGCCCTATTGGAGCTCCGTCACCTCTTGGTGTAGGAGGCTCATCTTCAGGTTATTCTTAGCTCTCTTGTTTCCAGATGTTTCATTATTGATGTTGCAACATTAACACTTTTAGATAAAGCAACCTGTCTTATATTTACTCTTACTTGTGGTAGGCCAATCTCCTGGAGAACCATGTGTAACACCCGGCCAGTCCGGGTCTGGCAATGAGCATGACATTGACACCGAGAAGTTTGAGAACGCATCAGTGGGTTGTAAAAGAAAATGGAGTTCAGCAGTTTGGGACCACTATGATTGTTTTGATGGGGAAGAAGCTGATGATGGTGTGGCCAGGGCTCTGTGCAAGTATTGCAAGAAAGGACCAATTCTGGCTGACTCTAAGTACGGTACGACTAACTTCAAACGTCATACTGAAACTTGTCATGCACGTGTTGCAGGAGATGTTAATCAAATGATTCTCAATAAAAATGCAAAATTGCTTAATAAGAAAATGAACAATGAGGTTTATAAGGAAATGGTAGCACTGGCTATTATTAGGCACGGATATAGTTTCACTTTTGCACAACATGAGGGAAATAGGGCTATACATCAATACCTGAACGCAGATGTTAGGACAATGTCTAGGAACACGGCTAAGAATATTTGTAAGAGAATCCATGAGAGAGAGAGGCTAAAGCTTAAGAGGTTGTTGAATGCAGCTCCTGGCAGAATTTGCTTAACTAGTGACATGTGGACTTCGATTGTTGGTCAAGGTTATCTTTCCTTGACAGCTCATTTTGTGGACAGTGAGTGGAAGTTGCATAACAAGATTTTAAACTTCTGTCATGTACCCCCTCCCCATAATGCTAATGTATTGCATGACAAGGTTCTTTCCCTTATAAAACATTGGGGGATTCAAAGGAAAGTTTTCTCTATTACATTAGACAACGCTAGATGCAATGACAATATGCAAGATTTATTAGCGGATAGTCTTTCTTTGTTTTCTCCATTAGTTGGTGGTGGGAATTATTTTCATATTCGTTGTGCTTGCCATATTCTGAATTTGGTTGTTAGAGCTGGATTGGATGTGATTGGTGATGCAATGGTTAAGCTAAGGGAGTTGATAAAGTATGTGACGGGTTCTGAGGGTAGAGCTTTAAAGTTTGAGGAGTGTGCAGTAGGTGCTGGAATTGACTGCTCGAGAAGTTTGTGGTTAGATTGTCCCACAAGGTGGAATGCTACATATAACATGCTTGAAAGGGCGTGTTATTATCGTGCTGCATTTGCTAACATGAGAAGAGTGGATAGGGAGTCAAATGCTCCTCCCGCTCCTGCTGAAACAGAATGGAATAAGATTGAGAAGATTTGTGCTCTTCTTAAACCTTTTAACGACATAACTACTCAGTTCTCAGGAAGAAGCTACACAACAGCAAACTTGTATTTGGTAAATGTGTGGAGGATTGAGAGCCTTTTAGTGAGTTACTCCACTGGTGCTGAAGCTGAATTGAAGGCAATGGCAAAGACAATGAAGGTGAAATTTGATAAGTACTGGAAATCTTATAGTTTAATCTTGTCTTTTGCTGCTGTCTTAGATCCTCGCTTCAAACTTCAATTTGTCAAATTCTATTTTGATAAATTGGACCCAGAGACGGAAGAGTTGAAGACCAAGCAAGTTAGAGATAAACTCTATGAGTTGTTTTCAGAGTATACACATGCTCCTACATCAAATGTGGGTAGTTCGTTAGGAAGAGGAATTGATGATCTTGAGGTAAGTCACATTATGTATGGCTTTTATTGATCTTTTTTATGTTGTAAACTTGTAAGTATATGCTGCTGGCCTACTGGTGTGTTACCAATTGGCTAAATATTATTTAGGCATTTTCTTCTTTTGGGAATGCACCTTGTTATCAAAGGTCACAGCTTGATGTATACTTGGAGGAATATCGATTGGATCATAATGTGAAGTTGGATGTTCTTGAATGGTGGAGTGAGAATGAGAAACGGTTCCCCCAAGTGGCAGCAATGGCAAGAGATTTGTTGAGCATTCCTATTACAACCGTTGCATCTGAATCGACATTTAGCTTAGGAGGTCGCATCCTAACAAAGTGGAGAGCTTCCCTTCTTCCCGACACCGCAGAGGCTTTAGTCACCACCCGTAGTTGGGTATACGGCTATGACGTCGAAGAGAGTAAGTTCATATATATAATGCTTTTTATTTACAGAATTGTATTTTGAATTTTAATCATTTATTTTGTTATTGTTCATTTGTTATGCAGGTGAAGGTGAAAAGTTACTTGATGGTGTAGAGTTGCATTTTAGTCGGACAAGTCGTAACAAGGAATCTGGTAACAAAGGGGTGCCTCGTGCTGAAAACGACGAGGAGATCGAGGACATGACAGCCGGTGTACTCAACTTTGATTAGAAATTGCACCAAAAAAAACTTGGATTAAGAAATGACTTTGCTGTTTGTATGGTGGATTTGAAGACTGTTTGTTTGAGTGTATTTGTTTAAGAAGCTTGGAATTTTATTTTGTTTGATTAAGCTGGTTTATTTGAAGACTATTTGCTATTATGTTGTGGTTTTGTATGTATTTTGTGGTCTTTTAGGCTGATATTTCTGTCGTATCTCATATGATATAGTTGTGTTTTTTTAAGAAAATTAATTAGGAAAATTAATTTAAAGACGTCATCAACCCGTTGGGTCAACCCGATACCGAAAGTTCTGGGTCATGAACAAGCTTTTCTCAACCCGAAAAGTTTATGACCCGACGTGCTAATGACCCGAACCTGTTAGTACCGAACCCGAACCCGACCTGACCGACCTGTTTGACAGCTCTAATGGCACAAAACCTTATGTAAATGTAAGAAATAGATAAATCAAAATGCATATGTATGATATTTACTCTTAACCAAATCAAACAGCAATGAAATATTAATAAAACATTAAGACATCAACAACGGCTAAGAGAAATTCTCATCATGTCTAACTCGAATATCAGTACTGGTTAACGGCTCCGAGAAATTCTCATCATGTCTAACTCGAATATCAGTTTACTTGTTAACCGTTCAGAGAAATTCTCATCATGTCTAACTCGAATATCAGTTTACTTGATGCATGATGCACAACCAGAGTCTGGATCTGAAAATGGCCTTGCTCAGTTTGAGTGGCCTGATATGCTGAAAGAGTGGGTGTGGGTGCACCAAAAGATGAACACTCATACAAAACTAGAAGAGAACAAGCACCAACCTTGAGATTAGCAGCCAAAGTGTTCTCCATAATATCCTCATCAGTAGGACGTCGTACAAGATTTGCTGAAGTCAAAACAATACCCTTATTACTCTTGTCGCTTTCTATGATTGTACCTGAACTCTGAAATATTTCCTTTTCACCTGGGCAAAGATATAAAATGAAACCATTATATTTTGCAATAGTTGATAATAAGTTATAATTAATAAACATAATAAAAGAAAGGCCTAATGCTCTGAAGAAGTCAATACCAGAATAAGAGACAAGAGAAACAACAGAAAGAGAGACTTTCAAAGCAGCTCTCTTCGTCTGGATGTCTTGGTACCTATTGGCATCCCTTGAACTAAATGTTGGTTGCTTAATAGGCAACTCGTGACTACGTGCACTCTCCTGAGCTGTAGCATGTCCATTTACAAATTAATTGAGTAATAAAAGAAAAACCAACCCTCCAAACATTAGATTACTTTGAAAATTGGGAATTGCCGAAAAAGAGAACAAAGAAAACTCACTACTATAGTCAAAATATGGGTCTGGTTCTCGTACCCATGGGCTCTTCCTCTTTAGACCTCTGTCATACATAGTTTCTTACCTGTAAAAGAATGTGAAACTATAAGCAGACAGAAAAGTTGTTGCTTGATAGACACTATTAAGAAAAGAGGGAAAAAAAAAACTTATAAACAACATAATCCCCGAAATTTACCATGTAGCAAAATTGAAGAAAAAAAAAAGGAAAAGAAAAGAAATTTCACAGCTAATGTAAGTTTGAAACTATCATAAATATTCATATAAAGATTGAAACTTTGATACGTGAGAAACTAAAAAACCAAGCTTTTTCGTGGAGCTACCCAAAATTTTCACAATAACATTAAAATCGAAACAATACTGACTTGGGAGACGAATAAATTAACGGGGGAAGAAAAATTGCAAAAAGATGACTGAATTTTGAAGGAAGGGGAAAAACCAGTACTAGTAGATTACAAATTTAACAAGGTTGCAAAGCAAAACAATCAAACGCCATAATTTGTAAGAACCAAGCAAAGCAATCTGAAACTAACATTCATGATATTCTAATTTAGAAAGAAGCTACAGTAATTTTCGAAATTTAAGCCTTGACCGAAATTACCTGAAGATTGTCTCAAAGTTCGAGCCACTCGAAAGTTACTGTCTGAGTGCGGGTTGAGGAAGACGATGGTTTAGGTCAATGGGTTCCCTCTAATTCCGAAAGTATGTTGATGTTTTGAGTATTTTCAGAGAGTAGGTTTTGATTTCCTAGGCTTATTGTCGAAAGTCAAAATTGTAATAAAAAATTATATGAGGGCTGCTAGCTGTAGCCTTGTCCTCACAAGCTGACATGTGTAAAGTTCCTCAAAATTTGTGACTTTTTACATTAAATTCACTCTTTCTCCTCAATACTCATGTATAATTAACTGAAATTTGATCAATTATTTTACCGACGATAATCATCATTAATTCTGACGGCTTCGTCTTCGAAATTCTACAAAAGAAAACACTAAGATGAAATGGGTGAATCCTAAAACCCCCCAAAACCCAAAATGAAAACCCTAAGATGGGAAAGGTGAACCCCAAAAACCCAAAAAGAAAACCCTAATATGGGAAAAGTGAACCCCCAAACCCCCGAAATAAAAAAGAAAATCCTAAAACGGAAAGGATGAACCCCAAAAATCCCAAAAGAAACCCCTAAAATGAAAATAGTGAACCCTTAAAGGAGAGAGAAAGTGAATTAATTGTTAAAATTAATAGTTTTTAAAAAATTGTACACGTGTCAATTTCTGGGACTGAGGCTGCAATGATGAGGCTGCAACTAGCATCATTCAAATTATATTCTAATTTCTTAATAACAAAATAACTTCAAAAATGTGCTAAAAAACTCTATGACTCATAGCCATAGAGGATGTATTGGTATTTTGGTATAATCTCAAAGAATGGTCCTGCAATGTAAGATAAACATGTGAGGGAAAAAATACGAGTTTACCATACAACCTTGAAAATAGGAGTGTGATTTGAAAATTTTGAGACAACAAAACAAAATGTGTATGATCCACTAGGTATATTGGTAGCATTTCCCTATTGCCATATCAAATCTTCAACTGCCAAACGGAAGTGGGCGTATGATTCAGGGTCCATTATAGGTAATTAATACATGTATAGCAAGCATATGAAGCTTAAAAATGAAGCATACAGATTAATTAAGTTTAATGAAGGCAATTCTGCACTTCAACGTCTTTTACATGTAAAATGAAGTAAAGTACATTCTCATGGCATAAGCATATCCGCAAACAGGAAGAAATATGGGTCTCCACGACCCGATCACAACCTCTCTGCAGAATAGAGCTAAACCACATTGGTCATCCCTCTTTCATTCTGCCCCGTTCACCATTTTCTTTGCAAGTTTTAATGTATTGGCAATGAAGACAGCCACCATATCTCAATTCATAACTTCTTTGGATTTTTGAGCCTGTTCTCTGCAAAACCATAACCACCAATTAGTATAGTTATCTGTTGTAATTACTTTGCCAGCGAGAATGGAAGTACCGTTATTGTGATGTTCAACATGCTCTACTGTGTTAATACATTCTAACACTATTGTAAAAAAGAACCCAGAAGTATACCTGCCTTCACAGACATTCTGTTTTTAACAAGTGATCACATTGCACAGAATGTATGCGTCACCTATTAACTGTGCAGCTATATCTGATCATTCAATGTTTTATGGAATGCCACCTGCAACATACAAGGAACATGCAAATGCATTCAAGGTCAACAACAAATGAATTCTGCTAATACCACAATTTAGATGGTTGAGGAGAAGTAGCTCTAAGATGCCATCTTAAAGACATAAAGTCAGTACATACAGATGTCGATGTTTTGAGAAGCTCCCTTATAGCCATTGTAGCATAGCAAGAAGCTGGAAGGGTAAAACTGAGCTTGAGAGCTGTCTGTGCAGCCTTTGAATTTGAGCTTTGAGTTGCAACTTCTGCTTTACTATCACCTTGTAGTGCATGACCACACTTTTGTGGCACGGTCGTAGAATCAAATGAATTCACCTTGCTACCGTTGGCTGTATCCTCTTTTCGAATACTGTTTGCAGGTTTGGACTTGGCGAGAATGTCCAAGTCTGTATCTGCCAAAGGTGTACTAGCATCTATATACTTCATTATTTCCCTGCCAAATATAATCCTTAGCTATATATATTCTTATTTTAACGTAACAGAAGTAATTTCATATTTTCCATGGAAAACGAGAGCAAGAATACCATTCAAAATCCACTGGCTTTCGGAAAACCCGTCTATAAGCCCCACTCATACTTGTTATTGAAAATTCTCTGTAAAACAAAGGGAAAAAGAAATCAAACCATTGGATTCCTTCCAGTGGAAAATATGGGAAAACAAAATTCACATGTAGCTGAACTATTATGATTCAGTGAACCCTGTAATAGTGAATAACATACTCGACATTGTGTACACTCTCTGTCAAGCTGATATTATCCTGCCAACCACCAGAGGGAAAAAAATAATAAGTATTAAGAGAATTACAAGATCATGGAGCAAAAGCAGTACAAAGAGCAAAAACACATAAATCACTCTTTAGACTTGATATTAGCAGGCAAAACAAAGACTTGTTTGTACACACTGAAAAATCAAACCAACTCATAAAGCTGACCCACAGCAGTTTTCAATTCAAACCCAAAAACTCTTGTTCGAGCCTATGATAGAAGCGGATTGACCTAAATGACCCAAAACTTTGTTCATTATAATAAAGTACACCTTGGCCCAAACCAAACTGACGCATGTAATTGCCCTTGATTCTACTGTACTCTGGATACTAACAGAATAAGAAGCCTGCAAGTTACAAATGGACATTCTAGAAGTGACAATCTAGCTTGGTTCCACATTGTATTGGGTCTTTTCCTTCTCTTCTTTTTTCATCTCCCTATTTTTGCTTGGATTTTTCTGTGCGAAGGCAAGGTAGGGGAGGAATTACCAAACTAGACTTGATACTGGTTAAGGGAAAAAAATCAGAAGTGGGGTAAAAGAAAGAGCTGGTCAGTGTTTCAACTTCCAAAACTTGTAAGAGGGTGCCAGTATGAATTATGATGAGGCAGCACATCAAGTTGCAGAAAGCCAGAAGCATATCTAGCAGCACTGTACAGGAGGAGTCTGAGTCATGACCAACTGTAACCCGTTCTCTCCCATTCTTCTTCTACTGTTTTACTAAGATTTACAGAAAGTGATGGTCTCACGATTAAAGTTAGTATAATTGCAGAAAAAAGACAAGACACTGATTACTATACAAAAAATGGGTCAACCACGGGTGAAATGAAAGCGTTACTGAAGCAAACAGTGTCAGCAAACAACTTAGTATACACCATTGAGAGAAACCAACCCTGGGTCCCTTGACCAACTAACCGGGAGACGTCCTTTTACGCGTATATTTTGGTAAGTGCTTACGTCACACTTAAGATCAGAATACCCTAGATACTTTGCATGAAGGTATATATATTGCCCCAGATGTCGGAGCATCTGGCCAACACGCGGCTCAGAGCCCTCCAAAAGATGTACTGACAAGAGAATTGAGTTCAACAATGCTGCTGATTTTAGTAACATCTTATCTGAACTGAAAGGTAATGTCAATATTAGACATATTTGATTTTCTTTTGAGAAAGATTAAATGTGCTCCATCCAATATACGAAGCTATCTCGAGGTTCTCGGGTATCAGCATTTTGAGGTTCTCGCGTATTACCAATATGAGAGATTTGTTTGGGAAGGCATACCTTCTTAGCCAAATCATGATAAACATCAGCAACATCATTTGCTGGATACACTGCCCTTGAACTGCCATAAAAGTCCGTTTTACAGAGAGAGCATACAATGATTAACATAAAAATTAATGTAGATTTAGGAAACGAATAGGACCAGTAAGGCAGTAACTCACCCTGGCAATGGAAGGACAACATCTTCAATTGTATACTTTTGATTGACCAGATCTTCCTCATCCACGACCTGAACAAAAGTTGAGTTACATTAAGCTCTTCCACCAACATAACCTTCCCAGAGCAGGGTTTCTACTAAAATGCTAACTTCACATTCGGCATATTGACTCGCATCTAAAGACTATTCATCATTTATTTGAACTAAGGATGGATCAAGAACCCTAGCAATGTACCTATGATATACAAGGGATCCATCTTTTAGTGGTACAAGTCTTACGACACCAGAAATTTCAAATAACTAAATACTAGCATATAACAAAGTAGCAGGCGTGCATATGGTACGGTAACTGTGGCAGAAACATTCGCTGATTACGTCCAGAAACTTCTGACAACATGGTTCATTATTGGTATCTTCCTTCTTGTCTTCCTGAAGATGACCAGATCTACCATGATGACAGTAACAATCACAAGAAGCTCTGAATTTTGCCCCTCTAGTGACCGCTCTAAGCCATTTAGCAGTAACGCCTCTCTTATTCTCGCTTTAGTTTATTTAAAACAGTTGGAACTTGGACGCATGATGTGCTACACCACTACTATCGTGGACCTCGTGGCCATTGTCACATAGTACGCAGTCCATTTTGATAAGGAAAACGGATATAGGAATGTGATCCTCTACCTAAGTTGTTTCGTAGTTCAGTAAGGTAAATATATATGTATGAATTTTTTGGTTCGGGGTACGCATTACATATTAATTTACAAACATGTATTAACCATTTTAACGATTGGTTCAAATACACATGCTAATAAAAGGAACTGTGGAACATCATTTCATTGCTAAATATCAAACACTAAAGACATGCTAAGCTCTATTTCCATTCTAATCATCTGATTATACAAGTCCTTTTTTCTGGCAAATGCTTATCCAGAATCAGGTCGCTAATTTGAGAGTATGCACCTTCTGGAACGATATCCGCAGCAGGGCTCTCACCAATGCAAAACCCAACTTGTATCAGCAAGAAACCAATAACATATACTCTTACCCACTTACTAAAAGTGGGTAAGCTATTTAAAATTTTGTGGCAAAACCCTTACCACTTTCTACATAGAAATAACATCTACTCTTATGTCACTGGCCTTCACCATCTTGGTGTTTCAAAATAATTTCCAACAAGGCTGAAGTCATCAAGAGAAGTCAAACCCATCCTCCTTCACATGCCCCCTGGGTAAAAAAACGGAAATCGGAAAGAGTCCAATCGTCATAACTTATACACCCCTGGGTAGATTATCGGAAATCAAAAGTTTAAAGAGGGACAGAGGGAGTAGTAGTTTTCTACTATTTCATGATTACCATAGGACTTGGTCTAGGAGTGACATGGATCCCTAGAATCCTTAAATGATTAAGTCCCAGATTTAAATCATTGAGTAACCAGTTAACTCCTTTATTAGAAAAAAAATAACACAAATTAAATTACATTCAAATTTCCATCTTCCAGTTTGGGTTCAGAACATAAATATGATGTTGAACAAGTGAACATTCAAGAGAATTATGGAGCTAAAGCTACTCATTGGATTGATTGGCTTGGATTATAAAACTATTTTGGATCTAGTTTTCATTCCAGACCACTTCATACCATTACTACTCCCCAAGCCCATAAGGCTCGCACCCAAGATAGAGTATGATAGAATGATAGGGTTTTACTTAGACACTTGAATGACAGGTTTCTAACTTTAATACAATCACCATGCACAGGACACTTTGGCCAAATTTTTGTTTCAAGTCCATTATCATTTATAGTGAAACAGAATTGCCAAACTCTAAATCTTTCAACTCCGTTTAAAATAGAGAAAAAGTTCATAAGATTCAACTTGAGATACAATAAACCAGACAAATCTTTTCTCAAATCTAACCCAATCCTAACAAGCCAACTTTTTCCTAGCTGCAATTTGATTAGCATACGTACGTCGTACTTTCTTATCATAAATATCAAGAAGATGCATCTCTAAATAAAGTAAAATTAACAAACGAGAATAGTTGAAGTAGGGAAGCTTCTGATTTTGAAGATAAACGCGACTCTGTACTGTAGTCATTAAACGTGAGTCAATGCAACAGTGTGACTCCAGTCAGCTTCTTCAATAACTCATACTAGATGAGGGGAGGGGGAGGGAAAGCAGGTAAGGAGCCGGGACAACAAACAAATTGTACAGGTTCTGGCCTTTCAAAATTGGGTTATAGACTTTGGAAAAACTTTAAGGTATACAGGCCAAAAATCCACAAGTCAGGTGTTGAATCTCTTTCATTTCCAAAAGATTTAAAGTTTTGATTTCATCAAGATTTTATCTGAACCCTTTCCAAGATCCAAAATATTCAGAAATCTGATCCAAACTGATTAAACCTATCAAACCGGTTGGTCAGGCTTGGGAGGGCTAACTTCGGATTCGGTATAGGCTGGTTTTCTAATCTGTTTTTTGTTGTTATCCCTGTATTAAAAAACCTGGATCTAAACCCAAAACATCGATCAAGATCAGGTCGGTTTTCGCGTTGGTCAGTTTTTGACAGGTCTAAATCTGATCAAATCACTTTGAAACTCAAGTGCTTAGAGCTGGATATTAGACTGTATCAGATTTTTGTACAGTCCTACTCCGACATGGAGTCCAAGAAATCACACAGCAAGCGCCGCAATACATAACGGCCACTTCAGATCGGATTTTGAACTTATAGCGACAGGAACGAACCCTTACTCAGCAGGCACAGCAGAATGTGATGCAACTGGATACAAAGGACCACCATAGCTACTCACGGAAGGGCAGTTGGAAGTCTCAGCAAAAACTATGGAACTTATTTCTCTAGTTTCTTAATATCTTACCATTACTGATAGCTTTTTCAACCCCAAAAAAATAATATCAAAAGGACACCTGTCCTAATACTTACCATAGAGGGCAAGAACACCATATAAGGAACTATGTAATGACTATTATATTTACTACAAGAAATACATCCGGATTCCCTTCTCCCTAAAATTCCTCCCATAAATTGCCCCCAAAATTATCAGTTTGCATCATCTTGCAATGGTTACCACTTTTCAAAACTGTGACTGCTTCGCTAATTAATTTTCTGATGAACCCGTAATAATTAATTGATTATTCAAACAAAAGCATCAACCTCTAGAGTCTAGTCTCTAGAGCGTCAAACCTCTAGAACCTAGATTTAAACATTTGAAGTCAATAATAATCAATACAAAATCGATATCATACAATTGCAGAAATTAAACAACCGACCTTGACTGTGAGATTTTTTTCATCCGGAAGATCAACTTCAGGAAGTTCTTCAAGATGGCTATCACTGTCAGGCTCATCAGAGATATCATTGCCACACTCTAAGTGGGTGGCAATGACCTCATTGTTGCAATCTTCTTTGGAATAGACGAGATCTCCCACAACTACTCTGTCAGCTCCTGCAGATAGTCGCAGAGAAAGCAATAAATACAATTATAAAGTTCAGGTCTTACAAGAAGGGCAAAAAATAAAGCCACCATTACATACCATAGTTTTGTACTCTAATACTTGCCGCATGGTTCCACAGATAACTCTGGTAACTATGTACATACCTGAAAAGAGGATCATTCAAAGATGATAAGGAAGTTAGATACTTTCCTATTGCTACTCTTAACATAGGGAGGGGAATTCAACACTTATCATCATATTATCCTATTTATTGCCTTCAGATTGTAGAAAAAGATAAGTTTCAGCATCCATAACAAGTCCCATATGCCAATACCTTATGTCAAAACCGAAAAAAGGCGAGTACTTTAGCTTGATGACACTCGCAAGGATTAAGAGGTAGTTCAGCTAACAATCCCAAGATTGCCTTCATCAATCAACAAAGGATACAGTATTACATCTTACATGGAAAATAGCCCACATGAGCACTGTCCAACAATTGAATTACAAATAAAAAAATGATCCTAACGCCCGAGGAAACAAGTAACACAAACCCAAAGCTTCTACTCAGATCCAATTTCTGCTGGTCGTTTCAGAAGAAACATTCAACAGTCCAACGTTGGCTGACAATAATCCAGGATAGAACAGTAGCAACAAGCAAGTTATCTAATCAGACAACACGACGAACTATGGAGTTTGAAACTATTGATGGAGAAATGAGCACCTCATAGACAAGGAGCAAACAAAAGAATATGAGCTAGACAATCAGTATAACCAACCACTTAGGCACTTACATCATTCTCAAAGTTCTAGGAATGGCCTTTAATGCCTGCACGTAATTTCCAGGAAATTTCTTTAAGCACTGCAGCTGTAAGAGATAGGAGGAGAGTCAAATATTGAAATATTGATTTAAAGTAATGAACAACAGGAACCTACATCAAAGAAGAAAAGTAATTCAACTTATACAGCAGAAATTTTATTCTCATGGGCCCTGATATTTAAGCTAAGGGTGCTTGAACTAGTGACCTCTGCAATAAATCACATAGGCCTTATCAGCTACGCTACCCACTCAGGGTTTATACTGCAAGAGTTTTACTGAGACGATAATAACTCATAATTGATACAATCATAGATAGTAATTCCCATACCATGGGACGTAGTCAAGGGAAGGTCCTCTCTTCAAAAAATTCTTTTTATGCACAAGATCACTTTGCTAGATCACTTAATAGGAAAAAGCCTCAAATAGTCCTAAGAAGATTCATGGGGTGCTCCTATAGCGGCAGGCTCACGAGGAAGAGTTTAGTCAAAGAAATCTGGTACACCACTTAAATGAGCTTCACACAATGCTACAGCTTAATCAAATAAAGTTGCATTGAATCACAGGCCAACATTTTGAAAAATTTACATCGAAATGTTCTCCAAGACAACCATGCATCCACATTTAGTGACGAAAATCATGTTCTGAAAAAAGAAAATTACCAATAGCGCCAAACGGAAAGATGTATGTGGAATGGACAAGCCTTGCAAGGAAGATAGATATCCAGAAGTTAACAAGAAGATAAATTTTGCAATCAAGGACTTACAACAGCTCTTTCAGCAACCATATTATGTGGGAGTCGCCTCAGCGTTCTTTCAATATCATTGCTTTCCTTGTAACTTTCCCGAATCTTTCTTATGTCATCCCTTTGTACTTAAATAAGTCAAGGAAGACTCGGTTTCCTTTCTCATTTTACTGTACTTGAAAGCAGTTCATTTGCAGAATATATAAGAAGAATTCTCCACCAAAATAAACAATTAGCTGTAAGGATATCCCCTTCTCTTGGATCAAGGATCATATCAATTGCAGCTTTCCACTCTCCACGGAGCAATGCAGCTCCAATAAGGTGAGTTGGTACTGAACCACTTCCAAACCTCTGTATTAACTCATGGGAATTGGGATAAAGTTTTAATTAGTTGGCATCATTTACCAACAAAGAAGTGGAAGAATTTCTTAGCAGAAAAGAATATGAACTAAATAATATTAATAAATAGGGGAGGATGAAAAACATCAGCTGAACAGGAAAAAAAATGGCAAAAAGTGATAAGAGGATAAAGAACACTGATGTAAAACAAGTCAACAATGAAATTTGTGCAAAGTCGGAATTGAAAAAATTAAATAAGTTTAAAAAAAAAAATGTCTAAACAACAAAGAAGTATAAACATGCAAATGAGTTCCCTGTCAAATCAAAGTATACTTTGAATAAGTTAACAGACACCAAATGCCCAGCCACACATGCAAAAGCATGCAATGTATTTTACAAAGCTTTATATAGTAGTCCCTCCGTCCAGAAATAATAGTAAATGTTACTATTTTAGGATGCCCAAAAAGATAGTCACTTTTCTAATCTTACATGATTATACATGTCCAATACTCCAATATAACTCGTTACTCTTGTAGTTACACAGCTTGTAGTGAAAGATGGATTATTATGAAGCAAAATTTTGGTCAATGTGCAATACATTAATAATTAAGAGGAGGTGCCCCCATGTGACAATTATTCTGGACAGAGGAAGTATACATCATCAATCCATTGACGGTTTTCATGCTGATAGTGATAGGTAATGCTATAAATTTTTACTGAACACTATGCTACTTTGTGCAAAGGACACTAAAAAAATTGAAATACCTGCAATCCAAAATAGTTAATAAATCCATGCTTTCCCAAGGCATCCACAGATGCTCTAATGGTGTCCTCAGAATCAGCGACAACCGCTCTGAAAAGACGAGCAAGCTCTTAACAAACTGGACCTGATTTTGCACAAAATAAGAGAGAAGGCTCGAAGTACATGTTACATAATAACAACTTACCTCAACGTTATTGTGAATCGATTGCCAAGGAGCTGTCCAAGCTGAAGTCCTTCTTCAACATGGCTGGTAGGTTAGAAAGCAATGTAATTATCTCCAAAAAAGCACATAATGCTTTAATAAAGAGGAGTACAGTAACCCAAATTTTCCAATCTTACCAGAAATCACCAACTTTTATACCAATCAACCTTTGATTGAGAGAAGCTAATCTACTAGCACGCTGCTTGAACATGGTTACCTGTGATGCAAGAAAATGACAAATCATTTAAAAGATCAATTTGCATAGCAAAATGTTCATTAACAGAGCCACCCAATACAATCTGAAATAACATAGTAGGTTGACAAAAAAACTCTGAAATAGCTAAGTTTCCAAATTACCACTCAAACAGATAATAGAGAGCACATGCACACAAGCACAATACACAAACATGTTCGACCTTGAACCCAGGCCCACTCACACGCACAAATACAGATAAACTACAAGTCTGTAAAATGGAATAAAAAGACATAACGGTTACTACTGAAGCAGATGCACAGACAAGATGACTGGATGGAAACAAAATAATGCATCAGGGAAAGGGGGACGAAAACAAGAGCAAGAAGACCAGAAAACACCATCTAAAGAAGAAAAACTATTTTGAACAGCTTTCATGGAAAGGATTTCACTTAGGACTGCCAGAGCTGCACTGCTTTGAACTTCAATCATTTTTTTCACAACAAAGAATATTTCGGTGTTTATGATGAACGAGAAAGGCTGAGGAAGTTTGACATTAGTGTCCGACTCTGACCACATAAAACATGAACGATGAAAACCATAGCAACTACAGAAAACATGGTCAACTCCACTGAGGTGTTTAGAATCTGGTCCAAACTGGAAAACAGAAGCAGTCAGTCTCGACCAAACCAGACAAGTGGAATTCGGTCTGGTCCCTGATCCTCAAAATAAGAATTTCCGAGTCTCTGGTCAGGTCCTGTCTTGTCCAAGGTTCCAAGAAGGAAATAAAAGGAACCAGTTCATAAATCACTTAAGGGAAAAAGGTTTCAGTCAGTGTTACTTGGTGCATCTTTTCTCCCACCCCCACTCCCCCTCTCTCTTTGCCTTTGCGCTCGAGAGGACTCTCATGCCAATGACAGCGCCCTCTGAGTCTCTGACCCTCTCCTTCTCAATCTGATGAATGGCATAACCCCTCGTCCCCCACCCATGGCTACCATTTCCACTGTCCTCTACCCGCTGCTGTGAACACCCCCAGTCTCCTTCTCCTCCTCCTTATTTCTATATCTAGTTTGAAAACTCTTTTTTTTATAGTAAAAGGAGTTCTATCAAGAAAGAGAGAACGAATACAAAAACGTGTCATCCTCAAGCAGAGGAACTATCCAATGCTAAGCCAAGATCCAACCAACCCCAGAAGAATGACTTATACAATTAGTGTTTATTCATAAAACATTTCTTTAACCAATGACCACCATAGTTGAGAAAAGATTTCAAGTTATCTAGCTCTTGACTACCCTTCTTTTTCCTAGGCTTAGCACCAAAATGAACTTCTTTCCCCATAATGTCAACGAGCTTTTAATCCCATAGCCTCAAAAAGTATTTGTCCACGAGCATCAGCCTCTTCACTACCAAGAGTACGACTCGGAACCGACATAGTCGGAAGAAACCCATCTTCCTGACACGCACCCTCGTTCAACGGCTAGTGAAAACTTAAAAAAAAATGGTTGGGTTTTTGTGATTTTATGATATTATATGCTTGTTTTCAGCGATTGTATTTAGAATTAGATAATTGCGTTAGGATATACGTGGTCATTTAGTGGAAAAAAAAAATTGTTTAAATTGTCCCAGATGACTGGAAACTAAGGAGATTGTGTTAAGGGGAGGAAGGGGGAAAAGAAAAAACAGAAAAAGTCAGAGTCTCAGACCCTTCCCTTCTTCACACACACAAAAAAATGTAGTTTTCTTCTTTTCAGAATTTGTTAAAAATAGTAACTGGTCCAACAGCTCAAGTCCGATCTGATACTGAAATTTTCTGATTCAGTTTGGACTAGAACATACAAGCACACTCCTTTAATCCAAAGAGTTTGGCCCTGTCCGGTTTCGGACCACTGAACACCTTAACTCAACACAACGGAGTCTATAAGGCATTACAAATTTAAATGGAAGTGTTCCTGAATTTAGTCCCGTTAATGTGGAGGCCCCGTTTCAAGCGTCATAAAGGGATGGGCTGTTACTATTGAATTTGGCCTCAAACTCTAATTATTTATCAAAATTTTGGTGTGGATTTGGGCCCTTTACATTAACAGAGTAGAAAGTTCCAAGGATCTCTCAAGTTCAATGATTAAGGATAAGTTATTTGACAAGAACATTGGGCTAATTGCACTTGACCAAGGTCTGTGACAATGAATACGATGTTTGAGCAAATTGGGGGACAGAATCTGCTACCTGCAGGCATAATTTGTTTCATGTGTAGTTCTCAATGCTTCATGGATTTGAAAGATGGTTGTAGATTCTTATGGCTGTCGTCGAATACATAGCGCTTTGAAGTGGGTGACTAAAAAATTTAAAGGTTCAAGATTCAGAAGAAAACTGATGTTTGCAAGCTTGGCACCACAGGTATATATCACCTATAGAGACCAAGAAACTCCTTTGCACGGAACCTTATGTGCATACTCTTATTGTATTAGTTAAAGCAGGAAGATAAATATTCTCAATAGAACAGCAAGTATCATGCTGAAGAAATTTTAAGATACGAGACTAATGGTTTTCACAGTTAGAGATCTAGTCACACAGGAAAGACAACCTCACTGAGTGAGAATTTACCAAATGCTCAGCCATTTTGCCACTTGTGATTGTATGAAGCCCTTCCTAGAAGATACCCATAACTCCTTTGAGTCCTGAGATATTATGGGGGCAAGTTCTATTTTATAAAATATTGATTGCAGTAATTGAGAATAAATAATTGCCAATGGGCAATTTGACTTGTATAAAACCAATGCCTATTAGAAGGGTTTTTTTTAGATAACATGGGCATCCAAGCTTCTGCTTGACTAATCCTATGGCCCTGAAGTTAAACCGTGGAAACCTCTGTTGACCCTGAGGGGACTCGAACTTGAGAAAACTGAGATAGATATCAGAGGTCTTACCACCTATGCCTATCAGAAGTTCAACCTTATGAACAAGGTATCAAAAGGCGGCAATGAGGCGAAAGAGGGCCATAGAGTCTAGGCGCAATGCACAAGGTGAAGGCGCGTGCCTCAGTGAAGTGAGGCGCACTAGTGTATGACTGAACATTTGCTATTAAGTAAATGGTTTTTTCATCAAACGTATCATAATACCCTATGGCATTAAATATAGGGGAAGCACAGTCCATAAAAAAGCATCAAAACATCACTTCAACGGAAAAACAACAAATTTGGCGCCTCAGGCGCACCTCAAGTGCGCCTCACTAATGTCGTTGCGCCTAGCAGCTAAAAAGCGATTGGCTTGTGCACCTCACGCCTAGACGCGCCTCAGGTGCGCCTTTCTATACACTGCTTATGAAGAAACCAAATGGACCTAGATTGCATATAAGTTTGGCAAAACATAATATACAAGAAAGCCAAAGGTCCATGACACATCAAGCACACGAAAAGGAACCGTAAACCTTACTTCACTACACTGTGCTGCTCTAAAAAATAAAATGTAGACTTGACAATGCAGGGAGAAAACAGATTTATCTGTAGGAATACATACTTTCTCTTTATCTATAAAACAAATAAATACAGCTTAATTGTAGGGGCAAAATATGGGCTTATTCTGGGCAAAGAAAGACAAAATGATATTTAAATCAAGGAATACAGTAAATCCTCATTGAAGCCATTCCGATGGCAATATGCCGATTTGTTGGTAATAAATAGCTTGATCAAAAGGACGTGGAGTGCATCGGAGATTTTTGTGATTAAAAAGGAGTCTGAGGTCACTTAAAGTCCATCTAGGTGTGACCTATAATAATACTTCAAAAAGCCCCATGAACCATTGGCATACGGGTCCAGGTCGAGGGCTCGAGGCACCAGGTGACAGTGCACAAGTTCAAATTCCCCTATGGAATGAGCCTCCAGCAGATATTAGAAAACATTTGAACTTGAAAACAGACCACAATGGAGCAAGTTATTCACCTAACCTTGAAAACAGACCACAAGGGAGCAAGTTATTCCCCCAAACTTGAAAACAGACCACAATGGTTATTCACCTAAACTCGAAAACAGACCATAATGGAGCAAGTTATTCACCTAATCATAAACCAGACATGTTCACATGAAAATGAATGCAATGAGTAATGACTTCCAGATCCATATTCTAATTTGAAAATTACTATACCCTTTGTGTAGATACAGCTCGCTTATCCTTTGTGCCTGAAAATCCAAAAGATCTCGGCTGCCAAACACAGTCAAACAAGTGTTAGTAACCATAGAATACCTTCCAAAACTAGAACTGCACTCAACATTACATTACATGATAGATATTGCTAAATTCATTTAGGAGAACAAGAGAGAGATTATATAACATTTCAATGCCCATGGAGCTGCTGGAATGTACTCCATTAAATTATTTGCAATATATGTGCAGAGAAGGGAATGATGTACCTGTACTCCTAACATCTTGCCAATCAATCTCAAGGCCTCTTGAGTGTCCTTATTCTCCTTGTACAGATGAAACCTCCATACAAAATGATAAAGCATTAGGAAACTCAATTGCGAAACTAGTCAAGACAAATTGATCAGGGTGAAACTAAGAAATACCCTAAACAGAGAACAAAAGAATTTTTGTCCATCCTTTCGATTAATATCAAGGCAAGATAACATATAGGAACTAATAGGAATCAAACTGAGTCAAATACAAGAGTCAGGTGGCAGTAGAATGGCATAAGCTATTTTGAGTTAATAAAGCTATTAGGGGTACCAAATGACCAAATAGAGCTAAATTTCAAAACTTTATCCCCGCCCTCTTATCACCAAATTTATATGTTAGGTGAAAATTTCATGACAAGCAGGAAAACGGGATCATTTGTCAGAATGAGAAGCATCAACAAAAGAATGGAAGGAACAAATTCAACAAATAACATTATGCCTTCTCAGTTTCCCCCTATATAAAGAGTTGAAAATTTACTACCAAAAAGCACATAGAAAGAATGCAATACCTAAGGAACTTGCCCAGATTCTCTGGCCAGTCCTGTGAGCCTCTTTTATCAAATGGCTTATCATCCCTATCTTTCCGCTTTCGTGGCTGCCTACCCCTATTAGAATTCCCTCCAGAATTCGGCCTCACACGAATGCATTTCGACGTGTCTTGAGGTCCATCTATAGTATCTGTGACAAGGAATTTCAATTTCTCCTTGAAGAAATTGTGCACTCCCTGAAACAACCTCAAAAAATGTACACACCATAAACAACTTACCAAAATAGGTAACACAGCACCAAAAATGTCACTGAATCTTTATCCAACTCATCAAAATCACTCACAAAGCCTAATAGCCTTTCACTAAAAATTACACACGAACTTCACAATCTTTACCGTGCGATGGGCTTTATCCGAACTCGGAGAAAGAACAAGTGTAGGAACATCATCATCAACACCAGAATTAATCTTTTCAATAAACTCTTTCAAACGATCAGCATCTGAATCACCAACCATCGACCTAAACGACTCAATTTCCGACGTGTAGCTCTTATCTAATTGCTCAGCAACCTTCTCTTCCTTCTTTTCCACCAACTAAAAACCATCAATTCACCCAAAAACAATTCATTCATAAACCCAAAAATAAATACTCCTATCTAATACACTAAAACAAGCAGCCACAAAATTATATAAAAATACAATTACCTCTGGTGGAGCATGTAATGAAGTTAAATGCACAACATTCCCATCCAAATCAACTTCATTCACAATAAAATCCGAATACCTAATCAAACACATAAAAAAATATAAACTTTCAACATTCTAAACTATTAAAGCTTGCTCTGAATTGCTGAATTATCAATATTAAATTTATAATTAATACTAATGTTAATAATACCTTTGCTTGAGAATGCCACGAAAACCTGGGAGATGAGAGATGTAACAATTGATACCAACATCTGCTTCTTCTACGTTTTTATGAGGAGATTTAATGGACTGTTGTTGTAGTTGTTGTTGTTGTTGTTGTTCAACGGGGAGTTTTTCAACAATGGTGGAGCTCATCGTGTTTGTTACAGTTATGGTTGCCGGAGTGAAGAAAGAGTAGGGTTTAAGGAGTGTGTTGCAGAGAAATCCTGTTGTTCTGTTTCGCCACATGCGGAGTTTTCTTTTCTCTATGGGGATTTTTTTTATTTTATGGCTTGAACTATTATTCATTTTCTTCAATTTCTGTAAAATAATTTTTATTTGGAAAAATGGGTGTGAATAATCCTACATTTGGACGGTCGTATAAGAATAATTCTACAAATGTGTTTAGCCCAAAATAATACCAAATATTAACGGCGTTAACGTGAGTGGATTAAATGAAGACGGTGCTAACTTTCCGTTAACACCTTCATCTTCACCACCCACTCACCATTCTCTCTCCTCTCCATTACCTCCATTAATGGCAAAAGGCGAAGCTCGATAGTGGCGGAAATCAAGCTCGATGCCGGCGATATCTCTTTCACCTACCAAACAATAATTCAATCTCATTCACTATCCTCTCCAATTGGTAAATGTTCTACTCGTAATTGATCTAAATCACCCACATTCATATCGAAACGACGGTGTATTGATAATCTTGGTAATTGGTAACCAGATAAAATCCAATATTCGTCAATAACTCACATTTCCTTACCATTTTAACAGTCCAAATTAGTCATATTCTCCTTCTCTAACAACATCCTTAATCTCCTGTTCTCTCTCTCTGTAATTTCTCTCTCCACTTCTCAAGAAAATGGCCTTCTTGCTCACATTGGTGGCACACCCATTCTACTTCACAACATTCTTAATCTTAGCTCTAATCGCCATGACTTCTTCTCCCCCACTCACCATTACCACCACTCCCGCTTTTCCTCCACGGTGAAGATTGAGAGATTATAAAAGATCGTTTTGATGAGAGAGAGGATAGCGACTGAGACTTAATTGTTGTTTTGTGGGTAAAATGAGATATCGTCGGTGTCGAGCTCGATTTTCGCCGCCATCGAGCTCCGCCTTTCGCCATTAATGGCGGTAATAGAGAGGACAAAGATGGTGAGTGGGTGGTGAAGATAGAAGAGTTAACAGAAAGTTAACTCCGTCTTCTTTTAATCCACTCACGTTAACGCCATTAATATTTGGGATTATTCTGGGCTAAACACATTTGTGAAATTATTCTTGTATGACCACCCAAATGTGGGATTATTCACATCCATTTTTCCTTTTTATTTTTATGAAATTAATTAAAAAAAATTTTATCTCTTTCTTCAATTTTCGCTATAATATATCGTGTTTGGGTTAGGTTGTGAATAGAGATGGCATTGGGATGGCACTGAGACGAGTATATGTGGGTTTCACCCCGCATCTGCCCCCAGTTGGGACGGGGATAAGGAAGCATCATGCGGAGATAGTTTTGAAAAGGCAAAATCGTCATGGGGATGAGGCGAGGATGGTTTGTATTGTTCCCCCGTTGGATACCAACCTAATACACACCTAAAACTAAAAAAGTGTAAAAATTCTAAATATAGAATGTTCTTACACAATTTGTTCACCTTGTTCAAATGTATCTTAGTTTTGCTCTTTGTAGTAATGACATAATTTGCATGTGTATTGGGTTTGTTTGTTGAATACACTGTGATTGTGAATTTATGATTGTGAGACTCATGTGTTTCATATGTCCATTTGTCCATAGAGTATCAATAGACTTTGCTTTATGCGGGTACCAGGTGGATTAAAGGTGGGTACCAAGTGAGTTCGAGGTGCGTATGGATACCGGGTAATTGCGGCGTATATGGTTTATCTCATACCCACTGGGACAATGATCGTTTTGGGGGTCTTCCCCATGGCAAGGATGGGGCGGGTGGCAGATTAACCGAAGACAAGTGGGGTGGTGGTATGGATATGGATATAACCTATATCCACCCTCGCCCCGCCTCATTATCATCTCTAGTTGTGCAGTGAACATTGTGCCTCCACTTGTCCTAGTAAAGACTCAAGTTTAAGTGTCATACATCAACTACTCTTTAAAACACCATGCATCCACCCTAAAAAATACCACACTACACTACTTTGATTATCTTAGCAAAAGCCACATGCTATCTACTGAGACAATGAACATTTTCTTATTTGGAAAGATATTTGGAGGGACACTTCTTTTAGGTAATTTGATACGATGACTACACAACGACTATTAATGGTCGTTAATAGACTTCGGTCTCGAAAGTCAAGAAATGTGACTCATGGTCACTTTAACACTATTCCATGTTAGAAACCAAGGCTAATTAAGGGATAAACTTATCTCGAACGAAAGTCGTGGCATGATAAATCACTGCCCTAAAGTCGAATTCGCCCCCACACGTACACTAGGGAATTCCGGCAACCGACCTCCAGGGATACATGACAACCAAAGCTCCGGTATACTACGATGCAATGATTTTGAGAGCAAACTGAACTACTGCCAAACAAATCAGAGAGAGAGAGTATTTTTGTGTGTCTATCTTTTTGTCAACTTGGAGGTCTATATATATAGAGAAGGTAGAGAATAATCATAATCACAATGGAATAAATAGGTAATAAATGGAGAAGATCAAGGAAATTGATTTCTGTAACGGAAAGGAATTATTATTTTGGGTAATGGAAAGCAATTAATCTTCTCCAGTCAAACTTGATCAATGTGGGGATTTAAGGAGTCATCCCATATATGGGTAACTACACAGCTTACCTCTTGTAAGCTACCAATGTGGGACAATGATATTGTCCAACATCTTTTCTTTGAAGCAAACATTCCAACAATCCCCCACATGATTCAAAGGAAAGATAGAAAGAAACAAGGTTCGAATGGCAGTAGGAGGTCGCACGTTACGACAGTAATGTCTTGTGGACTTGAATTAGTACCTTGTGCATACAAGTTTGCCCAACAACCATTTAGGTGGAAAAAAATTCCTTGAACCATCACGGTATTTGTTCAGTACAAACTGCGCACTAGTTTAACCTCAAAATCAGATTTACTCTCGCGAAAAACATATATATATACATTAGCCCCTTACGTGCCTGGATATTTCTGTGAATGCTCTAGAGAGTCATTAGCCCAAATGCTCTCATAGGGGGCAGGCAATTCCCCCACATTCACATAGGTGAGTTCATCAAGTGTGTACTGTCTCACACCACCTTACAAGGCTATGAACTCATTAAGAGCTAAAATGCTCAACCTCACACACATAACAATATACGAAAAATACTACATCATTTTATAGAGGAATGGGGTTTGTAGTACATGACTGGAGTTGTGTTGTAATTTCGTTTGACCTCATTGAAACTGGACATATTCCAGGTTGGGTATCCATCACAATTCACTCCCACTGGGCTGAAGCCCCATTCCTAGTGCTGACTCAAGCACTATCTTTCTACAAAGGCTTTTGGAAGAGGATTTGCAAGTTCCTCTCCAACTTAACACACTCGAGTAATATCACATTATATCTGATCATGTTTTTCACAATTCCATGTCTAAGGCATACATGCCTTCTCTTTCCGTTGAAAGAATAGTTGTGGGCTACTCTATTTAGCCACTTGACAAACACAATTGACAATCGCAACACATGGATACTAGCGAAACCGATCTCCCCCACAATGGAATATCTGCAGGCAGACTTCTTAGCCATTCGGCTTTGTAACCTACCACATTCTTGAATAAAAACTTAGATTCCATTGTGAAACTTTGCAACACAAAAATGTTTGGAAATTTTCCTCGAGTATTTCATCATTCTTGCAGATTTAGTTGGCATGACAAATTCCTTCAATCACAAGGAAAATTCTTGTAGTGCAAATTAAACCCAAATTAATAGTACCTTACAAATACTTCAATAAAATAATACAAGTATTCCAATAATCACGATTGGGCTTATGAGTATATCTACTCAACCTGCATACGTCATATGCTATATTTGGTATGGTATAACTCATCAAAAAAATATAACACATCCAATACTCTTAACATATTCCCCTTGTAATACACTATTATCTCTATTCTTTTCTAACCGAATGTTAGAATCATAAGAGATTTTAACGAGAGTTGAATCAAAATTGACTAAACTTTTTTTTTTTAATTCTCAACTTTATGAGATTGATTCAAACTCAAACTCTCAGAACTTCTAGTGATTTTAATTTATATGGTTACTTGACTGCACTTTGTCTATTGCAAATGAGTCATCTCTTATCATTACACACTGATTTTTGACAAATCACAATTAAAAAAAATTGACACACTTAGTTTTCCCCAATGTATTTCAACATGTCTCTAAATCATATTCCATGATATCATGCTATACAAATCAAGTTTTAGAAACAACACCCCAACAAGGGGAAAGACATATTCACTTATACAAGTATATATATTATTAACTTGTCACATAATTTGCACCATTATACCCATCAAACACAACAAAGATGTCTATCAAAGTGCAAACACAAGTTAATGTATAGCATATTAATTCAATAACTCTAGCATACACAAAATAATAATAAAAAATATTTAGAACCTTAGTTGTTCTTATGTGATATGCTATCATGAGTTCCTTGCATAGAGAACATAAAAATAATGGCCTCTTTCAATATATGATAATTTCATATATAAATAATATGGTTTTATCTACCACATACACATTGTGATAAAAATTAGCTTATCCTTTGCACATTGCATTTAAGCTATACAAGAATAATAAATTATTTCACTTAGATCATCATTTTTATGCTCAAGATATTGCTAGAATTATATGTAACATTTTACGAGCATAATATACATAGACATTCAAATATCTTAGATCCCAAAAGCTGAAACCCACACAGATTTTGCTAAACTAAATTTAATTACTTACCCCCATATTCTCAAAGAATCGGGTTATATTGAGAACACCAAAAATAAATATAAATATAGTTATACAACTTTCCCACATGTTCTCAATATATATATATATATATATATATATATATATCAACTCATCAAGTCTAATTGTAATTCCTTTGTAAGGAATTTAAATATAAAATATCAATATACCACAATTGACAATATTAAGGAATCAAAAATGTGAATTTTGTAGCATGTTATAAACTACAAATACCATCCAGCTATTTACACAATGTTCCAAATCTTAGACAATATTTATCCAACTCACAAAAACCTGAAACGGTCTTTGACCAAAAAAAACAACATTTAATAATTATAAATGAGGCTCAAATAATGATCCCAAGAAAATTCTCAACTCACAATTACATGCTTCGGTAAGTACACAAAATATGGGAAAATATTTGGGCACAAATGCCTATTATATTTTAATAAGTGTGACAATACTTCTATATGAAATAGCATGTCTCATGAAATTGTATGCGAATAACGTCAAGTAGTTAATGCTCATCAAAAAAATTAACCCATGAGCCCAACTATTTGCATTGATAACTGTAGACGCCAAAAAAGCGCCTTAAGATTTCTCCGCAAAAGCTCGATGATGAAAGGAGTAATTTATAAACATGAACTGCTATTTTTGCTTTAATAGTTAAGATAAGGTCTCAGGTTTTTTTCCTCCAAACACTCCTTCATTCCATTTCATTCAGACGCCCCGTTCAAGAGCTTTCCAACGACACGTCTCACGCCTTTTTTTGACCCCCGGTCACCAAGTTGCGATTTAGGGGTAGCACTGTCTTTTACAGTCCAAGGGTAAAACGGCCTTTTCATATTTTTTAGAACACAAAAATTCCTCCGGAAAATAAAAATAGACTGGATGACGTCATTATGACGACATCCAGCTGGCTGCTGAGAGCCGTCAGCGGCCCTGGAATACGTCCCAGGGCCGCTAGCGGCGCTGACCCTTCTTCTGGCCCGGCTGATTTTTCAAGCCCGTCTCATTTTTCAGCTCAATTTCTGTCGTTCAACCCTACTTCCCCACGCCTATATAAACAACCCTTCACCGTAAGTTCAAAACTCACAGTCTACAGTTGACACCCTCTATTCTCAGTAGTATTGATTCTGAGCTTCTCCCTCTTTCTTCCATAAACAATTCTATTCTATTCTCGGGAGTATTGACACCGAGCTTCCCTCTCTTTCTTTACTTGAGATCTATTTTTACTATTCTTGCCAAATATAGCCTACAGTTCGGGTACAAATTCCTGAGGGCTCAAATTAAATTAATTGCTTAATTGTTTATTTTTCTAGTAGTCATAATGTAGATAACATGCTAAGTAACGTCTTTTATTGCTTCCTAAATGTTGTCTGTCTAGTCGTTGTGCTGCCCAACTTGTCAAATCGAATGCATGTCTAAATAAGGGTTAAAAATAAATGTTGTGATGCTTGTGGTGAACCAATTAATAGTCTAAGTCTAGGTTGTTAATCCGGTTTTGCATGGTAATTATGTCTTTAAATTATTAAACAAACTTGTGTTAGTAGAGGCCGTCATAATACGGGCGAGTTGGGTGCCTAACACCTTCCCACCTCGTACCTTCGCCCCCGAACCTATTATTCTTGAGTACTCATATGTTGAGCGGGAGTCTTTCTAAAAACATGATCAATTCACTTATCTCGCTATTGGGTTGTCCCTTCGGATTGTCCCTTCGATAAAACGCCGATAGCAGATTTGTGACCTCTTTCATGGTTTTTATTCAAGTCTTTTCAAATGCTTTTTTAACTCGACGGTTCCTTGAACTTATCTAAATCCCCAGCTTACAAATTTTCTATAAGGACGCACTCTATGAGCCGTAGAAATCCCGGGTCCTTACAATAACAATTTTCTTTTTCCTAAATTATGACATGATTAAGAGACAAAACTGACTGACATCACCTTGTCACAAACTAGATATTCACATAGCCTATTAACACATTGATTTGATAGCTCACAATAATGACATAGGCCCCAATAATAATAGCAATATCATATTTTTAATTCTAAAAACTGTTCACACATTCTCCATATGCCACATTCAATGAGTCAACACTATTTGAACGAACTACGGTAAGATATTTATAAAGGCTCCACTCTCCACATTAACTTTCAAGGTAATGAAAAAACTCCAAAAAAAATAATTAACAAACACTCTAACCGTAACCATAATATGTAAACCCAATTAGTGGTGCAACAATAAAATGAGAGTATAATAATTCAACAAAAGGGATTTGCATGCGCAGTAGCTAATTCCAAATGATAAATTTGGCAGAAACTCAAGAAATATTCCACCTCGGAATCTTCTTTGTCAATAATAATAGTTTTAAATATTGCACAAGAAATCAACAACTTAGGTACTATGTCGTTCAACATGAAATTGAGCTCAAAACCATTGTCAGTCTAGAACACATTCATACACACCCACTCAACACTTTGGACCAATACCCAAAAAGCAAATAATTCAATTGGACTTGTTACCAATTAAATAAGACAAGTTTGTACTTTGTAACATGATATCAATCCTATAAGGGGGTGTTTGGTTGGGTAAAATGTAATGGAATGGAATCACTGAATCCATTCTTTATGTTTGTTTTGATTTTTTGGACTACTCCACTTGAATACCTGAGGATTCAAGTTTCCCCAATAGAATCAATTTGATACCTCTCCATTTATCTCTTTTCTTTTTTTTTGTTGCAACCAAAAACATAACAAATTAAAACATAATTATATTAAAACAACACTGCATTTTCTCTCTCATCACCATCATCATCATCATCACCCACCACGCCCACCACCTCCACTACAACTCTCTGCCCCCAACCACCCTACGCCGATTGTCCAACCACTGCAGCCACCGCCCATATTCTAGCCCCTCCACCGCTCACCACCCAGATTCGACCACCGCGACCTTCACCATCCCCTCACGAAACATCAGCCCACGCACCCCGACTTCGCCGCCCATCACCACCACGAACCCACCCACCTGCATCCCTCACCACCCTCCACCGTCAGACCTCTCACTGCCCATTTCGGCCAACGCGCTACCACCTAGTTCCACCGCAACCACCAGAAAACTCAACCGCCATACTCTTATCCTGTCACTCACAACTGCCCAGATCTCGTCACCCACAACCCCAACCTTCTCGCACCACCTACACCCCAAAACCACCTTCCATCATGACCTCCCCCAGGCTAGCCCCCGTAACCCATCTCTACATTCGTTCCCTATGCAGGTGATAGTGATGTCGGTGGTGGCGTGAAGACTGGAGCTGGGAGGAGAGAGAGAATTGGGTGGATGGGTTCTATTTTTTATTTTATTGATCTACTTGAAAAAATAAAAATCATGTGTTTTTGATAAAATGATAAATGAAAAATAAATAAACTGATTCCATATCTTTCCACAATCAAACAACATTTAATAGGTATGGAGTCTCCATTCCATAGCCGTAGGTTTCAAGTTCCATACCAAA
This sequence comes from Tetragonia tetragonoides, assembly GCA_038025085.1. NCBI lineage: Eukaryota > Viridiplantae > Streptophyta > Magnoliopsida > Caryophyllales > Aizoaceae > Tetragonia > Tetragonia tetragonoides. Next base: position 10,576,595 of record CM076143.1, read on the forward strand.
TCCATTTTATTTATGTGAACCAAACGGCCCCTAAGTAGCAATTTAGTACTTTACAAGATTCAAAGTTTGAAACCCAAAAATAATCGACCCACAAATTTGATGTGTATCCGGATCAAATACAAACTACCCCACATCAGAACTTTGCGGATGCGAACCAATATTTTATTCTTTATAAGTAAATACAATTTTTTTTTAAAAAAACATCATGATTAAGGGAACATTATCGCCTCATTGTATGCAAGCAAAACATGTAATACAGTTATACTCCTATATAGATTTCCAATTTTTTTTCCGAACCAAAGTATTGTTACTCATGGCAACTTGCGAAAGAACGTTCAGTCAATCAAACTTAAGATAATTTCGATGACACACGCGAACATAACCCAAGTATCTAACTTAAAAATTTATGACTTATCCCAACAAACATATCTAATTTTAACATTTGAGAAACGAATTATTAGAGCATAGAAACATCAATAGCAAACATAATTCCATCACCAGCCATGGTAGAAATAAAATAATATAATTCGACTCTATAATGTTAGAAACCAAAGCTAATGAAGGGATAAACTTATCTCGAACGAAAGTCGTGGCGTGATAAATCACTGTCCTAAACTCAAATTTGCCCCCACACGTACACTAGGGAATTCCGGCAACCGAGCTCCAGGGATACACGACAACCAAAGCTCCGGTGTACTACGGTGCAATGGTTTTGAGAGCAAACTGAACTACTGCCAAACGAATCAGAGAGAGAGTATTTTTGCATGTCTATCTTTTTGTCAACTTGGAGGTCTATAATATATAGAGATGGTAGAGAATAATCATAATCACAATGGAATAAATAGGTAATAAATGGAGAAGATCAAGGAAATTGATTCCTGTAACGGAAAGCAATTATTATTTTTTGTAATGGAAAGCAATTAATCTTCTCCAGTCAAACTTGATCAATGTGGGGAATTAAGGAGTCATCCCATATATATGGGTAACTACACAACTTACCTCTTGTAAGCTACCAATGTGGGACAATAATATTGTCCAACATCTTTTATTTGAAACAAACATTCCAACAGTCCAATGTTTTAGTCACTACTCTATTGATAACTTTCCTAATAGATGAGTTTACTATCAATGATTTTTTATCATCACATTAAAAAAAATGAAATATCTTTTTATTGTCTTTGTTTCTAAATTGTTTTATTTATACATGGGAAATCATGAGTTAAAATTAACTGATAACATTTTAAATGTTCGAACTTAACGCGTTAAGAATGAATATTTGGAGCAAAAGTGTAAAAGAGTTTGAGGTGACCTGTACCAGATGTCCGGCCGTAGATGTATGATGTAGGACAAAAAACACTTACTAGGAATTTGACAAAGAAGGTATTCTTAAGACTATGAGTATAAATATATTGCTATTTTCTCTTATACTCTACCTTTTCACTTACCAAATTATCACTAAAGTTGCAAAATAAAAATAACGTAAGGCCTTAAAAAATAAACAAGAAAATTAAAATTAGCCTAAAAAGGGAATGGATAAGAAAATGAAATATTTTAACTATGTTAATGTCAACATTTTAAACTCAAAATGGAAGCACCTACTACATTAACTGTTTGTCGGCGCAATCAGAATGACACGTTGTTTACATTCTGTTTATCTTTGCTTCTTACTTGTTCGGGGACCACTATAAGGAAGTTATTAATTAGAGATCTATTTTATGGGCTGTAATAAGACATGCTGAAAATGTTGGCTTGGGCCAGGGCTCTCGCTCGTCCTCCTATAGCCTTTGTTTTTTCGTTTGTCTTTTAAAGTAATGAGTAGTATGAATTTTTCTCATCTAATATATATATATATATATATATGGGAAGGTTTCCATGAGAACCGTTTATATGAGAACCATAAGAACTCATCTTGACCTTTAATGTAGATGAATGAACGGTCGTGATTATTTTTCAATTTCATTCTACTAATCCTACAGTACACCCATCCCCACCCAACCTAAGACTTCCACGCTGCAGCACACCCAAAGACCACATCATCCCTCTGTTCCTCCTTTCCCTTTGTCCCACCATTGAAGCTTTCAACCATTAAAGTGAGCTAATAGATGGTTGTTTGACAGCCCACCCATCCCCCACTCTCTCTCCTCTATCCTCCCCCTTCCACAACTGGCCAATCCGAGTATCAGACCCACCCGCACCTCCCTCGGCTATAATTTTCTCTCTCCTCCACTAAGACCACCCGCCCTCACTTGTTGTTGCCTCAAGTATTCCACCAGGTCTCGGGTCTGAATCTAACCGGAGATGCTCCTAGACCCACGCACTCTGTCGATTTGGGAGTAGTGGTAGTCCAGCAGCTCAGAGCAGTGCAATGGAGTTGGTCTGAAATAAGCGTGATTTTCACCCATTGAAATTGAAAACTTAAAGCTCGTGGTAGGCTGGTAGCTATGTCGTTTAGTGTGGAGGAAGAAGGTGAGAGGAGGGGGACCACAACAGACCATAAGTATAAAAGTTAAACCTATAATTTACAAAAGTCAACCCTGTTATGTGTAAAAGTTAACCCTGTTATGTATAAAAGTTAAACATATAATGTACAAAAGTTAACCCTGTTATAAATAAAAGTTAACCCGCTTATGTATAAAAGTTAACCATGTCTTTATTAAAGTTAACCCGCTTATGTATAAAAGTTAACCAGCTCATGCATAAAAGTTAACCCTATCATGTATAAAAGTTAACCCGCGTTTAAATAAGAAGAAAAGTTCTCATAGTTCTCATAAAAAGGGGAGTTCTCATATGATCCTAATTTTCTCTCTCTCTCTCTCTCTCTATATATATAATTAGAATAGAGTTCAGGTGAGAAGATAACCTACAGTGAGATGGTGAGAAGTCAGGAGGACCATTGGATTAACCAGATCTAACGGCCAAAAGGGACGCGTGTTTTAATTAGGTGAACCACGTGTTTAAGTATAGATGAACCAGATCATACTCCATTTTCTCTCACCTCAGTCCCAACTCCCAAACCAAACTTGATGTAATTCTCTCTCTCTCCTCGAATCCCCTCACAGGCGCACTCGTACACTCTCTCTCATCTTTCTCTCTCCTCAAATTCATGGAAGAAGCACGAAGATGCCTATCTACAGCCATGTAATCGTCATCACAAAGCATCCATCGACACAGTTTGTATGCTCTCTCTCTCCCCCAATTATAGTTGTAAATCCCTAAATCGATCTTTTTTGTTTTTCAGGGTGCGAATTCATAAATTGAAGGATAAAGTGGAGTTCTTGCTTACATCTAGTTTCCATACATATAAGGTATTAACTATTAGTGAACTTTTTGTTTTGCTGTAGATTACAATTTATTTCAGTTATTTGGGTTTTTTTCCATCTCAGTTTGAAGTAGAACTCGATTATCAATCTTGATTTTGAATAAAATATTTGTAATGCATGTTAATTTGTTTGGAGGGAGCAATTGAGTTTGCTTTTAGGGATTTAGGGTACCTTTTGCAGGATTCATAGAAGTTTTGGTGCTTTGTAGTCCTTAATTGAGATTTTTAGGTATTAAGTACTCTAATCGTTTATATTGCAATAGTAGTAATTTTCTTCCAATAAGTTTCATTTTGCGTGAGGGGTTAATGTGGTAGGTCTGTATTTTACACTGAGATACTAACACATGCCAATTTGATGATAATCTTGTTTGATGAGTGATAATTGAAGTAGTTGTGAAATGTTCTCATAGTACAATGCTCATCTGGTTTAAATTGATTACCGCCAGTTTTAGGTTTGATGTGTAATTGTTTATTGAGGAAAATAATTTAAAAGATAGTGATGCTCTTTGTGCTCTAACTGCTTCTCATTGATGGGAACTGGGAAGTTCAAGGCCTGGCCTATTCGTATTTAATTTTTTATGATCAGTACATACTTCTTGTTGATTTTAATTTAGTTTATAGATAACTAGAGACCTTGTGCATGTGTGTGGTATCTATTATATGCTATATGTGTTCTCTTATTTTTTCCAGGGATATTAGATCTCGCTCTCTTTTAAAGTGAGCCATTAGACTTGTTTGAGTTCGAAATAAAGGTTTAGTTTGTTGCTATTGACATAGTTCGATTATAATTCTACAAGTGATCCATCATAGTCTTAAAAATGACCTCTCTCTTCGATTATTATTCTGGTAGTATGTTTTATGTTGTGTTTGCTCTTTAGTTCTGTAATGTATCTATCGTCCTAAGATCTATTCACTATTGTTAAACAATAAAGTGACCCCCGTTTAACTAAAAAGTAACCCCTCTTTAACCCTGAAGTGACCCATGTAAACTATAAAGTGACCCTGGTTTGACTATAAAGTGACTATTTTTCATCTGAAAAATGACCCCTCTCCCTTTATATCTGATTGTTGTAATTGTAATAGGAATTTTGAATCCCTGCTCTCCTTACTTGCTTCCCCTTACAATCATCCTAATAGAGGATGTATAGTCCATCTACGCCAGCTTCCATTCAACCTACCCCATGATCTTATGGCGCTTGTTTCTTTTCTTGCTTTGCTTGCTATAATAACTAATAACTCATGAGTCAAGCATTCAAGTTATGTATTTCAGGTCGTGACAATTCTCCGTTTGGATAGATATTTGATTTTAGCTGTTTATGATCTTTTATTATGAGGGAGCTTTTGCACAAGAGGCTCAATTACCAGCGGTAGGGAATGAAATAAATTCGTTCGTGTTAAGATTTGAAGTCATGAGAATGCAATGTTTCCTGAAGGGTAAGGGCTAGTAGTGTAGACCAATAACAGAGAAAATATTACTTATAAACTGCCATTTATGCAGTATATACTAGAGTTAGTTATGTGTGCATGCAGCATCTTGCACATAATCATGCACAGTAGAATGTATAAGGATTCTTTCAAATGTCTTGGCTGCTAGATTTTGAAATATTCATGCAGGGGAGATAGCAAAGCTCTTTGCAGATGCTGGCTTGATTTTTGTTGCGAGCCTCATATCTCGCTACAGGAAAGATTATGATGCTTGTTATGCAATGGTTCCCGATGGAAGTTTTATTTAGGCAAGTTTATTGAGTAACTCTCTCTGTAACTTTATGCTTTTCTCTTCAACATGAGGTGCTAAGACTGCTAACATGTTGACATGTTTACAAGGTTTTAGCGCTCAACAATGAGTAATCCAGTTAGTGTATATGCTATAAGTGACCCTGCAAAGTGTTAGAAGGGAACCCTCCTTTTTAGTCCATTAGCTCAATGGTAGAGCGTTTGTGCAATGCACAAAAGATGCGGGTTCAAATCCCACATAGACTTCTTGATATCATTATAGTTAAAAGTGACCACTCTTCCTTTTGAATGATCAGCAATTAGTAATTCAGTTAATGTGTGCAATTCAGTTAGTGTGTGCTTTATATGACCCTGCAAACTGTTAAAAGTGACCCCTCTTCTTTCTTAAAATGACCCCTCAAAACATAGTGCAGTTCATATCATAATAGGTGCCCATGCGAATTTTCATACAGCCTGTAACAGTTAGACATACATGCCCATGGGATTGCCCTCATACGACCAAAAGTCGCCCAAATTGTCAAGTAGTAGCCTATGTAGGACTCGAACCTACATTCATTGTGCAAAGCACATTGCTCTACCAATTGAGCTAATAGGGTTCTACATCAATACAATAAGACATAAGAATGTTTCTCGTATTTAGGTTAAATTATTGGAAAATCAAAATAAAATGACATACAAACTGACCTGATGCTCACCTCAACTCTTCCAATGATAAAAAAAAAAATGATAAATATCTTCCAAATGCTCAACTCTTCCAATGCCGAATTTCTCATAGACAGCTTGAAACTTGGCAAAATCCTCTTTCGGTGCAATTTCACACTGCCAAAGGATAACATAACTCCAATGAATTGATGCTTCATTGTAATAAACTTTTGTAGAGCACAAAGTCAGACTGTTTTTGCGTCAAACGTCTTTTGGCTTCGTGAGAAAATGTGAAACCATTAGACAACTTTCCTCAACAGACAAGATCAAGCATTGACAAATCAGAAACACAAATGACCTCATAGAGCCTTACGAGTGACCCCAACAACACTTACGAGTGACCCTCAAGATAAAAAGTTTTCTGCCAACAAACCTCAGAGGTGCATCAACAAATCTTTTCCCTTGTGCTTTAGGAAGTCGACGAAAAAGTGTGTTCTGTGAAAAATTGAATGACCTTGTTTAACTATAAAGTAACCCTTGTTTAACTATAAAGTGACCATTGTTTAACCTAAAAGTGACCCTATTCAACTAAAGAGTGACCTTCATAATATGTCAATGATAATAACTTTAGCCCATTTTCCAGTATTTTAGCAGGTGAAATAGCTTGATCAAAGTTACTCATGAACCAATCACATACCTTACACATACACTTCAAGTGACCCATCAAGTGCCTAGCGGTAAGTCAGTGCAAATGTAATAAGCATCCCCTCTTTTAACCAGAAACATAAGTTTCCTACATGTTACATCTTTGACTTTACAATAAGCATCTTCACCCACCATATTATTCAAAGTAACAAAGCCCATCAACCACCCAACCACCACCCCATGCTCTCAACTTATCCTCTCCCACAACTTTGTCTACACCTCACTTCTACTATTGTTAAACGTAACTAGAAGCTGTGTATATGTATTACTATTTCAAAGTAGAAAACCAAAACTGTCAAAAATTGTGCTATGAGGACCTTCTTTGACTCGCTAAGGTATCATCCCTTGACTAATTGCAGTACCTAAAATCCAACCTATAATTTTAAAAGTCATCATAATTTCTCTTAAAAGTGACCCTAAACTCTCATAAAAATGACCCTAAACTCTCATACAAGTGACTGCAAGTTGTGTTACAGTTATACAAAATATTCTTCACAAGTAAAATAATACAACAAACTGTTAGATGAATATGAGAATATCATAGCCAATAAGAACATGGTAATTAAAGACTCTTGAAAGTTTATTACAAACTCATGAACAACAAAAGACTATAATACATGGGAAAAAGTGACCCTTTCTTTCAATATTAATCTTTGCAAATTAAAGCAATACACTCAAAAATGACCCTTTTTTACCCATTCACACAAAACCAAAGATTGATGTTATCAAATTCAACAATTGTATCAAAGAAACTGGAGCAAAAACGAAATCATATCAGAATTTAATTGAAATAAAAAATCACATCATCAAATCAAAAATCAGACAATACGAATATAATTATTGACAATTGATGTAAGATCGAACGTATACCTAATTTCACGAGAGAAAGCTTGGTTGACCTCCATTAGAAGAGAGCTTCGTTGAGCTTTAATAGAAGAGGGACAACTTCATTGGGGCGAAACTTAGGGTTTCCTAATTGCGAAAAAATAACTGGAACAAATTCCTCCAAATCAATTGAGAGTTATTGAGATTCTTAAAATCAATGGAGAGAGAAAGTTTCGTGAAGTTGTTGCTATGCAAGGAGAGAAAAAGCTTCATGAAGTAATTGCTTTGAAGGAGAGAGAAAGCTTCACAAAAAATTTTGCTACAGTAGTATGAAGGGTCGACAAAATTTGTTAAGCAAGGAAAAACAAAGTTCTGCTTATTTACCACAATACCATTAATGAACCTGATTAGATCTGCGCGATTGGATGACTGAGATCGACTTCTCACCATCTCACTGTGGCTTGCCATCTCACCAGATCTCTACTCTATATATAAGGATCAAAACATAGTAATAACTACTTAAATCGGGATCAAAACATAGTAATAAACATTATACGATAAACAATAAACAATATAGAAGATAATAATAATAATAATAATAATAATAATAATAATAATAATAATAATAATAATGATAATAATGATAATAATAATAAACAAAATAGAAGATAATATATGAATAACAAAGATTTGTATTACTTACTTTTAAATAAGACTGTTAAAACAACCTTGAAGATGAGAACAAACTTGGAACTTTGAAAAGATTACAGAAAATTATTTGAGAGTTTATGAGTACATGCAAAGAGAAGTAGTAGTGTAAAATTCACTCTGCCCTCTTCGGTTGGAATTCTGCTCTATTTATAGCGCTTTGAGTTGTAGCCTTTCTTCTCCAAAATGAAAACATCCATCTTGAAGTAAAGGTCCTGATTTGCTTGAGATGTCGACAAGATCATGTCCGTTCTTTAAGTCTTGAATCTGCATCAACCATTTTTTGAAATATTTGTAAATTTTGGGCCCTTGTTTTTGTCGGCAAAGAGAACAAACTTGGAACTTTGAAAAGATTACAGAAAATTATTTGAGAGTTTATGAGTACATGCAAAGAGAAGTAGTAGTGTAAAATTCACTCTGCCCTCTTCGGTTGGAATTCTGCTCTATTTATAACGCTTTGAGTTGTAGCCTTTCTTCTCCAAAATGAAAACAACTATCTTGAAGTAATGGTCCTGATTTGCTTGAAATGTCGGCAAGATCATGACCGTTCTTTAAGTCTTGAATCGGCATCAACCATTTTTTGAAATATTGGTAAATTTTGAGCCCTTGTTTTTGTCTGCAAAAACTAGGCCGTTGTTTTCTTCTGCTTTGAAATGATACAACCGCTGACTTTTGTTTTTGGATCTTATCTTACCATTCTTGAATGTCGGCCAATTTAACTCGTGACAAAACCTGCAATGAATATATAAAAGAAAAAATATTTTTTTTATTTATTTAATTTTTCTTTTTTAAAGTCTACAAATCAAATGGATCCTGAGAGTCTAACATAATTTGCGTTGAGGATCCTTCAGATGATTTCTCACATAGTTCAAAGTAGCGAACTTCATGCTCCTATTGATTACAAAAATTGGACAATTCCAGAACAAAATATCGAGTCAATATATAAAATAGGATTAGCTGATTTCAAGACTGCATTTTCAATCAAAACTCATGAATAGGGATGTAAATGGATCGGATTCGGATCGGGTGGAGCATCATCCGCTCCATCCGCGATATCGATCTAATCAATCCGCTCCATCCGTCATCCGCGAACCATCCAATCCATATCCAATCCGTCCGTCATCCGCGGATTAGTGGATGGATCAGGTGCTTAACGGTTTATGGACTAAAAATATTAAATAGACCCAACTATAATAAAAGTATTAGTAGTCAAACAAAACTTCAACTCATATACGATTGTTTTACCTTGTAAGAATAAAAATAACACAATTTAGTTTAAATAATAACAATACAAATTAGAAAACAAGTAAAATTAAACTAAGATGTAAATATAACATAGGTTTGATATCTTTTTATATAATTCTTTTACACGTTTATATCTAAACGGGTGATGGATAGATTCGCGGATCGGGTTAGCGGGTGAGAAATATCATCCATCATCCGCTCCATCCGCCATCCGATCCATCCGTCATCCGCTCCATCATCCATTTAATCGGGTTTTAATCCATATATTCAGTTCGGATGGAACGGGTATCCGCGGATCATGAATCCATTTACATCCCTACTCATGAAGAAACTATCAGCATCCAAGAAGAATTTCATAGCATTCCTTTATTATCCAATGTTGCTATTCAAGATTATTTAAAAAGAGGATATCGTTATATGCATTATGGTTTAATTCAAGTAGCAGTTAAACCTCTGGTTCGAGAATGTATTAATGCTCCTATTTATCTAGCTTTACGTGATAAACGTTTAAAGCGTTATAAAAATTATTACTTGCTATGATTAAAACAAATATTTGCAATGGCCCTATTTATTTCAACTGCACTTCTAATTTTTTTGTTGATTTAACAGATCCTTTAATTAATGAATATATGATTTTGGATGTTCATTTAAAAGGTGATATTTCACAGTTTGTGCAAAAACTTTGCAATTATTTACCGTATTTATTTTAGACTTATGTCTTCTCATTTAAATCCAAAATTCAAAATGGCCCCTTCACTTAAAGAAGAAACAGTGATGCTTCATGTTGAAGCAGAAAGGCCAACCGTTTTTGTCCCTAAGAAACTCCAATGGGATGAAATCACTATTCTAGATGAATTTCAAATCACTCAACCACAACCTCCAAGAAACCTTGACAGAAGAGATGTTTCTCAAATCATAGAAGACCTTGATGGAACGGTTCTTCTTAGATTCAATTCATTTAGAGAAAGACCCTCAACATCAAATGCTTCCGAGAATTACAGAAGATCTTTCTCAGATAGTTCCTATTCAAATCCCATAAACTCATCCTTTAAAGTCAAGTTTTAATCACCACTTTCAGAATACACACAAAATTATTCTCCTCCATCATCCCTACATCCACACAAATGAAAGGTGACATCATGGTAATATCAAACACAAGCTTTGAAATTGATCATTCTTTTCTCCAGGAAGATTTTAAATCATCCTCTCACAAAAAAGAAAGAGACTGGTTTCTTTCTTTTGACCAAACCAGTCAAGACAAGATCAAGACAGAATGGTTTAAGGACATTCTGAAAATGCGTGTCAATATTCCTTTCTTTTCAAGGTTTATTACATATTCTTCAAAAAATGGAATATACAACCCTTATTCTTTACCCAGCATACAAGTACAGACAAACCTCTACAAAAAATGGCACCACACAGACAACCAAGTAACTACTTCCATCCATCCTCCCTTCACCTCCATAAATATTTCAACATCCCATGGAGAAGTTGCTGCGACTCCCTTTAAAAAGGGAAGGGAAGGAGACGACAAGTCAAATGTTTGTCTTGAAGATATCAGAAAGGTCTACCAACAAAACAACTATTCAAACCAGATACTCCACACTATAGCCGGACAAGTAGATCAAATCTCCACAAAGTTTGACTCTATAAGACAAAACTCAATAACCTCAAACACAAAATTTCCAAATGATATTTCAATACCACATTTCCAGCCAAGAAGCCTACCCCTAGAAGCTGAGAAATTAGCTATTCTTCCAAATAACAGTTTATTGAATAAAATTTCTCAAAGCCTAAACAACCTATCCAAACCAAGTACTTCAAAATCAATTGCCTTGATGAATGCCAGAACAAGGAAGAAAGTGAATCGTCTTCATCTTCTGATTCTGATAGCCCACAAAAAGTCCAAGAGATAGATTACAACCCAGAAATAAACAAGAATAGATCTTGGAAAACCTCCACAAAAAATTACTATCCAAAACCAACACCTCCAGATATTCAATTTGAAGAAAGATCTCAATTCCAAAGCCGCTCATTTGATGGTCAAAGTGTCTATGAATGGAACATAGATGGGAAAGTAGAATGTGAGATTATTAATACGCTACAAGAAATGGGAATGGCGAGAATAGCATACAGAGCTGCAGCACCAGGGATGACTGAAGAAAGTGTTGTAGCATTGTTAATCTCAGGTTTCACTGGTCAACTCAAAAATTGGAGGGACAATTGCTTATCCCTCCAAGAAAAAACAGAGATTTTGAACAATAAAGTTTCTCAACAAGACGAACAGGAAAACGTAGCAGACGTCAGTGATGCCTGTGATTACTTAGTAGTCACTATAGCCATGTACTTCATTGGAAATCCAAAAGAAGAAATGAGCGCTTCAAAAGTCATTTTAACAAATCTCAGATGTCCAACCCTCAGTGACTACATTTAGTATAAGGATGTCTTCCTCACGAACGTCTTGAGAAGATCAGACTGCAATGCTTCATTTTGGAAAGAAAGATTCATTTCTGGACTTCCAAAACTATTTGCAGAAAGAGTTCTGGTCAAATTAAAGTCAGAAACAAGATTGGAAGAAATTCCATTCGAAAATATTTCATATGGACAATTATTTGCCTTCATTAAAAAAGAAGGGTTTTTCTTATGCTCAGAACTCAAGATCCAGTCCAAGTATGGGTCAGAAAGAGCCAAATCAAGAAAAGAACTTGGTTTATTTTGTGAAGCCTTCAAAGTGGAGAAAATACAAGCCCCATCTGCTGCTAAAAGAAGAGAAAAAAAAGATATTTTCTGATAAACGCATCTGAAGATATTTCAAAACAAGACCAACCTCTTACAATTCTCAACCATACCAACACCCAAAGCAGAAACACAACTCCAAAAAACAAACCCACAAAAAACCAACCATTGTTTGTTTCAAATGTGGCAAGATAGGCCACAAAGCCAACAGATGCTCCCTCAAGAAAAAGATTAATGAAATATTTTCTCAAGACCAAGAATTACAAGCCAAACTCATGGCCTTTCTTATTTCTGATGAAGAATCATCTGAAAGTGAAGCATTCATCAACCAAATCGACAATGAATCCTCAGAAGGTGAATATTCAGATGATGAATTTGCATTAATCTGTCCTACCAAGACGATTAATGTCTTATCACAGAATAAGGATGAAAAAGAATTCATTTTTGACCTTATTCAGAGAATTGATGATCCTGAAACCCAGGCTCAATACCTCCTCAGACTAAAAAAACTTATTGACAAAGATCAACCACCTTCTCCTCAAATTACAGAACCTTTCAGCATCTCAAACGTTTTTGATAAATACCCCTCACCAAATGTCTTTCGCCAAATTACAGTCAGAGACTTGCAAACAGAGGTAAATTCCCTAAAATCTCAAGTCAAAATTCTTCAAGAAAACATATTTTCTCTAAAAAATAAAGACGTTGAACTTGATGCTAAATTTGCTCTCTTAGATTCAAAAACAACTGATAACCATCAAGCCTCTTCAACCTCGAATTCTCCCAAACAAACTCCAGAAAATGCCTTAATCCAATCTATATCCCCTGATGAACCTTTAAATGAGGAATTCCTCAGGATAATCAACAAAATATCCTTTCAAAAGTGGTATGTTATTGTTACCCTAATAGTACAAGACTTCCGGATAGATACTGTTGCACTAATTGATAGTGGAGCAGATCAAAATTGCATAAAAGAAGGATTAATTCCTTCAAAGTACTATGAGAAAACCAAAGAACAACTCATGGCCGCCAATGCCATCCCCCTTCATATCAAATACAAACTCTCAAAAGCAACTATCTGCAATGACGGATATTGTTTCAAAAATGCCTTTACACTCACTCTTGATATCAGTAATGATATTATCCTTGGGACTCCCTTCATCACCCAAATTCATCCTTTCTTTGTGAGCCAAGAAGGAATTAGTACCAAAATTATGGGAAGAGTGATCACCTTTAGATTTCTTTCTCCCATAAAACAAAAAGAAATCTCCCAACTACAGAACAACTCTGTCTATAAACAAATTAATCTAATTCAAAATAAAAAGTCTCTCATTTGTTCTTTAAAAGAAGAAATTTCTTTCAAAAGAATAGATGAACAGCTTCAAAATCCCTCCTTAAAAAGAAAAATCTCCATGTTGGAAGAAACCTTTAAAAATGAACTTTGCTCAGACCTTCCAAATGCTTTTTGGGATAGGAAGAGACAGGTTGTAACTCTTCGTTATGAAAAGAATTTTACAGAGAAAAATATTCCAACCAAAGCTAGGCCTATTCAAATGAACCAAGAACTCCTAGAATTCTGTAAACAAGAAATTCAATCCCATCTGGACAAAAAAACTCATTAGAAATTCTAAATCCCCTTGGAGCAATGCTGCTTTCTACGTAATGAAACAGGCATAAAAAGAGCGAGGCGTTTCAAGATTAGTTATCAATTACAAACCTGTAAACAAAGTCCTACAATGTATAAGATATCCTATTCCAAATAAAAGAGATTTATTAAACAGACTTTATGACGCAAAAATATTTTCAAAATTTGACCTAAAATCAGGATTTTTGCAAATTCAAATTGCGGAACAGGACCGATATAAGACAGCATTTACAGTTCCATTTGGACATTATGAATGGAATATAATGCCGTTTGAATTTCAACATATTATGAATGATATTTTCAATTCTTTTACTACTTTCATTATCGTCTATATTGATGATGTTCTTATTTTCAATACTAGCTGAAGAGAAACAAAAGGAACTCGTACGTTTCAATCTTTCACAAAATATTCACTTTTGAGCATTCTTCCACTTATTTCCTGTTACCCTTACAGAATCGAATTCAATCCATAATTGTAATCCTCTACAAGATATAAAGGTACTTTCAATTCCCTATACCTTCGATTATTTTTGTATGCTTAATCTGTTTTCTCCCTTTTTTCCTTAATGATTTGTTAGGTTTTGATCCTATTAGGGCTCTTAAATCAACAAGTTGCTAATGACTTTCTATCAATATTATCATCAATAACTATTATCAATTTGTTTTTTGAGCCACCATGTTTTTATTCTTTTGGTAGCACTCCAATTTGCATCTAATGGCGAAAGAGGGCGACAAAAAATAGAAACAAGGGAACGACACAACCCGTTGTGCAGCCACGGTAAGACGTTTGAAGATGTACAAAAGTCGACCAAAGCGTGATCGCAAAGGCAAGATTAAAAAGCAAGAATAGCAGTCTAAGGATTTGCCTTGCACTCGAATCCTACCCGATCCTTGCTATTTCGGAAACACAAGAGTTATTAGCCAAAAGGATCTCGAGAATTTTCGTGAGGAATATCAAAGCCTTACGTCGAGGAATTCTAGTAACGTCGAGTTGAAAAGATCAAAAGTGAAGGAGAAGGAGAAGGAGAAGGAGAAGAAGTCATCCACCATGAAAGCAATTTCGGATGTTGTTTTATCTCAGCAGGTTGAAGATGTGCCTGTTAAAAGTGATTTCTACGGAGGCAAGAAATAGGAGGAAGAAATTAAAGGTTTGTTTTTCTAAAAGTAGGGTTTCTAGTGTTTTTCAATTACTTATTATTGATGAGGACATTCTTGAGTTAGCGTCTAATTTTACTTGTGTCGTTTGGTCGTTTGTTTTTAGGCAAGGAGATAAAATAGCTTATGAATTAGTTATAGCGACTTAGCGTATGTGAAAGACTGAAATCTTGAGAAGTGGGGTGTTGTTTTTAAGACTCAGAGTATCCGAGTAACATCTCTAATGTAATTGCATTGCTTTGATATTTTACTTCTAATGAAAAGTTAGTACCGTACTTTACAGTCCTCCACTCAAAAAAAAAAAAAAAGAGGGGATTTTGCTTATCCTATGTTTGAGAGTTTTGTAAAATGGTGGAGGAAACTATAGACAAGTGATAGTGTAAAACAATAGGAAAATACAGTCTAGTTATAACTTGGGGCTTTTTTACATATATGACTAGTCTATTTTCTATAATTTTTCCTCCTCAAAACTAAGCATAGCAAATTTGATTATCACAGTATATATCTTTTTACTTGTTAGCATGGAAAATATATTGAAAGCATATAAAGGCAATGTAGTTTAGAGCTTGTGCAATACTAACAACACATCAACTTTTATTGTAAATGATAAAAAACACAAAGTTCTCAAACTTAAACAACACAAATACTAAGCGAACACAATAAAAGATTAGGCCATTCAACAACAATTCTTAAGGAAATTAAACAAACACTACACGAACACCGTGAATTGAAAGACTTCTCCAACAATAGCTAGCATAAGTTCTCAGTTCTCAGTTCTCTGATCCAAACATGTAACAACATCTAACACATTTTATTCCAAAGGTGGAACTCTCCCTCCGGCTGCCACGATGTCCTGCTCGAGCTACAATCATCAAGAAGTGTAAAAAACGACGTCATTATCATTACATATAGGGTGCGACTCGTTTACTTGACAGTAATGTATGCAATGCAATCATTTTGAAAATAAACACCACCTAAGTTTAAAAAATTATAAATCTTGCTTCAATGGATTGGATTTGAAAAAAAATCATCAAAATGAGATATATGTCTTATAAAAGTTGGGTCATTTCCTGGCGGTGATGACATGTAAGATGACACTTAAGAGGAAATGTTTGTGTGAAGATTACATGTAGATACCACATGCGTACAACTTGGTTAAATAACAATAAATGACACTTCTAACAATACCGGCCTTAACTATTTGATGTCATATGTATTTAACTTGACCTTTAATTTTTTATAGCATAAATGAAATTTATTTAAATGGTAAGTTCCTACGTTCGTAGATGATCTACTTAACTAATCTGAATTGGATTAAACTAAATTGAACTAATAATAAATTGAGAAAATAAAGTCTTAGTATACTCGAAGAAAAGTTTATTAATCTTTATCTTTTTTTTTTCTTTATAGAATTTTGATGTAGGCTAAAATTATGTTTATAAATCAATCTTTTTTACATTCATTCTAATTTTGATGTAGATTGATTTAAAGGGACATTTCATACCAAAAATATTAAAATAGTCAAATGTAGAATTAGCTATGCAGTATAAAACAGGCATGAGGTATCACTTAGGAAGTTATTTTCATTTTCGAGAGGTAATCACGAGTCCGTGGGAGCATGGAGATAAAACTAGTATATATATATAATTTTGGGTAAGATCGCTGGTAATGTGACAAGTGTCACACTTGGTTAGTATTTATTTTTTTATTCTTTTATTTTGGTTCTTATTATGGTGAGTAGTATATTGTCAAAAATAAATATCATATAATAATTTCTATAACCTATTCATATACTTATTTTTATTTAATATTAAACACTAATACAACCTAAAATAGCATTAATCTTCCGCATTAACATTGTCAATCTTAACTTTTGACTATTCAGATATTGTAAGCATGCTTGACTTGACAATTAGTTGTCTATTAAATTCTATTTGCTATTCAAAAAATAATTAAAATTGCATGTGACGTACAAATGTCATAATTTGATAAATCTAAAATGACATCATATCAAGTTTTAACGTTATCAAAATTATAAGAAATTTAATTGAGTATTGATGATGAGTATTTGGGGAATAGATGCACATAATATATATATATATATATATATATATATATATATATATATATATATATATATATATATATATATATATATATATATATATATATATATATATATATATATATATTCATTTTCCTAGATGGTGAGTTGTCGCAATTGTTTTTTCCATTTGAAAGGAAGTTAGCCTTCCCGTTTCTAAATTCGAATTAGTCACATATAGGGCCGGTCTGATCAAACCATCAATTGTTTAATAACAAAAATAAAATTAATTGGTATAAGCGTATGTTACGTGAAAATGCACTATTATTTGTGAGGATAATCATCATTTATATGATAGTGGTCAAATTTTAATTAAGTTTTATATTTGAGGGTATAAACATATGTTAAATATGTGACTAAATTTTGCACGGATAAGCGAAAATAAAATTACATGTTTCACATTTGTTGTGCAATTTGTTAAGTTATATTTTAGATGTACAATTGCAAGTTAGGTGACAAATTATAGATATTTGTTTTTAATAGGACAATGATAAGTAATATGACACGTAAACTTTTGGCCAATCACTATATTCTTTATTCTATATATACCTTTTTATAATTTTAAAAACATCAAAAATTTAGCTGATAATATTAAACATATAGTGATAAACGGACAATCCGTGCGTGGCACGAGTTATTTCCTAGTGTAAAGATAAACTTTGGACGGAGGGAGTAATTCAGTTCAATTCAGTTCGGGTGAATTTATCAAACGGACTCTAAAGGTGACCCTATTTTTCTGTGAGCACTACCATTGCTCCAAGCTGGAAGTAAGCAAGGTCGTGTGTTCGAATCTTGTGAAAGGAAACTACTTACTGGGAGCACTTTAGCCTTTGTGTGGCCGACTCGATGCAAACCTGATTAGTCTTGGCCCAAAGAGCTGAGTTGAACTTGTGGTTAAACCCAAAAAACAAAATTAAAATAAAAAATAAAAAATGGGAATACCCTAACAAAAAAACAAACAAAAACGGACAACACCTAAAAAAAAAAAAAAACCTATACTGAAAAAGCCCTAGCCGAAGAGAAACAAAAGGAACTCGTACGTTTCAATCTTTCACAAAATATTCACTTTTGAGCATTCTTCCACTTATTTCCTGTTACCCTTACAGAATCGAATTCAATCCATAATTGTAATCCTCTACAAGATATAAAGGTACTTTCAATTCCCTATACCTTTGATTATTTTTGTATGCTTAATCTGTTTTCTCCTTTTTTTCCTTAATGATTTGTTAGGTTTTGATCCTATTAGGGCTCTTAAATCAACAAGTTGCTAATGACTTGCTATCAATATTATCATCAATAACTATTATCAATTTGTTTTTTGAGCCACCATGTTTTTATTCTTTTGGTAGCACTCCAATTTGCATCTAATGGCGAAAGAGGGCGACAAAAAGCAGAAATAAGGGAACGGCACAACCCGTAGTGCAGCCACGGTAAGACGTTTGAAGATGTACAAAAGTCGACCAAAGCGTGATCGCAAAGGCAAGATTAAAAAGCAAGAATAGCAGTCTAAGGATTTGCCTTGCACTCGAATCCTACCCGATCCTCGCTATTTCGGAAACACAAGAGTTATTAGCCAAAAGGATCTCGAGAATTTTCGTGAGGAATATCAAAGCCTTACGTCGAGGAATTCTAGTAACGTCGAGTTGAAAAGATCAAAAGTGAAGGAGAAGGAGAAGGAGAAGAAGTCATCCACCATGAAAGCAATTTCGGATGTTGTTTTATCTCAGCAGGTTGAAGATGTGCCTGTTAAATGTGATTTCTACGAAGGCAAGAAATAGGAGGAAGAAATTAAAGGTTTGTTTTTCTAAAAGTATTGGTTCTAGTGTTTTTCAATTACTTATTATTGATGAGGACATTCTTGAGTTAGAGTCTAATTTTACTTGTGTCGTTTGGTCTTTTGTTTTTAGGCAAGGAGATAGAATAGCTTATGAATTAGTTATAGCGACTTAACGTATGTGAAAGACTGAAATCTTGAGAAGTGGGGTGTTGTTTTTAAGACTTAGAGTATCCGAGTAACATCTCTAATGTAATTGCATTGCTTTGATATTTTACTTCTAATGAAAAGTTAGTACCCTACTTTACAGTCCTCCACTCAAAAAAAAAAAAGAGGGAATTTTGCTTATCCTATGTTTGAGAGTTTTGTAAAATGGTGGAGGAAACTATAGACAAGTGATAGTGTAAAACAATAGGAAAATACAGTCTAGTTATAACTTGGGGCTTTTTTACATATATGACTAGTCTATTTTCTATAATTTTTCCTCCTCAAAAACTAAGCATAGCAAATTTGATTATCACAGTATATATCTTTTTACTTGTTAGCATGGAAAATATATTGAAAGCATATAAAGGCAATGCAGTTTAGAGCTTGTGCAATACTAACAACACATCAACTTTTATTGTAAATGATAAACAACACAAAGTTCTCAAACTTAAACAATACAAATACTACGCGAACACAATAAAAGATTAGGCAATTCAACAACAATTCTTAAGGAAATTAAACAAACACTACACGAACACCATGAATTGAAAGACTTCTCCAACAATAGCTAGCACAAGTTCTCAGTTCTCAATTCTCTGATCCAAACATGTAACAACATCTAACACATTTTATTCCAAAGGTGGAACTCTCCCTCCGGCTGCCACGATGTCCTGCTCGAGCTACAATCATCAAGAAGTGTAAAAAACGACGTCATTATCATTACATATAGGGTGCGGCTCGTTTACTTGACAGTAATGTATGCAATGCAATCATTTTGAAAATAAACGCCACCTAAGTTTAAAAAATTCTAAATCTTGCTTCAATGGATTGGATTTGAAAAAAAATCGTCAAAATTAGATATATGTCTTATAAAAGTTGGGTCATTTCCTGGCGGTGATGACATGTAAGATGACACTTAAGAGGAAATGTTTGTGTGAAGATTACATGTAGATACCACATGCGTACAACTTGGTCAAATAACAATAAATGACACTTCGAACAATACCGGCCTTAACTATTTGATGTCATACGTATTTAACTTGACCTTTAATTTTTTATAGCATAAATGAAATTTATTTAAATGGTACGTTCCTACGTTCGTAGATGATCTACTTAACTAATCTGAATTGGATTAAACTAAATTGAACTAATAATAAATTGAGAAAATAAAGTCTTAGTATACTCGAAGAAAAGTTTATTAATCTTTATCTTTTTTTTTTCTTTTTAGAATTTTGATGTAGGCTAAAATTATGTTTATAAATCAATCTTTTTTACATTCATTCTAATTTTGATGTAGATTGATTTAAAGGGACATTTAATACCAAAAATATTAAAATAGTCAAATGTAGAATTAGCTATGCAGTATAAAACAGGCATGAGGTATCACTTAGGAAGTTATTTTCATTTTCGAGAGATAATCACGAGTCCGTGGGAGCATGGAGATAAAACTAGTATATATATATAATTTTGGGTAAGATCGCTGGTAATGTGACAAGTGTCACACTTGGTTAGTATTTATTTTTTTATTCTTTTATTTTGGTTCTTATTATGGTGAGTAGTGAATTGTCAAAAATAAATATCATATAATAATTGCTATAACCTATTCATATTTCTTATTTTTATTTAATATTAAACACTAATACAACCTAAAATAGCATTAATCTTCCGCTTTAACATTGTCAATCTTAACTTTTGACTATTCAGGTATTGTAAGCATGCTTGACTTGACAATTAGCTGTCTATTAAATTCTATTTTCTATTCAAAAAATAATTAAAATTGCATGTGACGTACAAATGTCATAATTTGATAAATCTAAAATGAAATCATGTCAAGTTTTAACGTTATCAAATTTATAAGAACTTTAATTGAGTATTGATGATGAGTATTTGGAGAATAGATGCACATAATATATATATATATATATATATATATATATATATATATATATATATATATATATATATATATATAAAACAAGTTTTATGTAATTGTGGGTATAAGCGCAGTTAACTTACAAGAGTCGCATTTTGAGGACTTACCTATTATTTTTCATTTTCCTAGATGGTGAGTTGTCTCAATTGTTTTTTCCATTTGAAAGGAAGTTAGCCTTCCCATTTCTAAATTCGAATTAGTCACATATAGGGCCGGTCTGATCAAAACGACAATTGTTTAATAACAAAAATAAAATTAATTGGTATAAGCGTATGTTACGTGAAAATGTACTATTATTTGTGAGGATAATCATCATTTATATGATAGTGGTCAAATTTTAATTAAGTTTTATATTTGAGGGTATAAACATATGTTAAATATGTGACTAAATTTTGCACGGATAAGTGAAAATAAAATTACATGTTTCACATTTGTTGTGCAATTTGTTAAGTTATATTTTAGATGTACAATTGCAAGTTAGGTGACAAATTATAGATATTTGTTTTTAATAGGACAATGATAAGTAATATGACACGTAAACTTTTGGCCAATCACTATATTCTTTATTCTATATATACCTTTTTATAATTTAAAAAACTTCAAAAATTTAGCTGATAATATTAAACATATAGTGATAAACGGACAATCCGTGCGTAGCACGAGTTATTTCCTAGTGTAAAGATAAACTTTGGACGGAGGGAGTAATTCAGTTCAATTCAGTTCGGGTGAATTTATCAAACGGACTCTAAAGGTGACCCTATTTTTCTGTGAGCACTACCATTGCTCCAAGCTGGAAGTAAGCAAGGTCGTGTGTTCGAATCTTGTGAAAGGAAACTACTTACTGGGAGCACTTTAGCCTTTGTGTGGCCGACTTGATGCAAACCTGATTAGTCTTGGCCCAAAGAGCTGAGTTGAACTTGTGATTAAACCCAAAAAAAAAAAAAAATTAAAAAAAAAAAAAAAAATGGGAATACCCTATCAAAAAAACAAACAAAAACGGACAACACCTAAAAAAAAAAAAACCTATACTGAAAAAGCCCTAGCCGAAGAGAAACAAAAGGAACTCGTACGTTTCAATCTTTCACAAAATATTCATTTTTGAGCATTCTTCCACTTATTTCCTGTTACCCTTACAGAATCGAGTTCAATCCATAATTGTAATCCTCTACAAGATATAAAGGTACTTTCAATTCCCTATACCTTCGATTATTTTTGTATGCTTAATCTGTTTTCTCCCTTTTTTCCTTAATGATTTGTTAGGTTTTGATCCTATTAGGGCTCTTAAATCAACAAGTTGCTAATGACTTGCTATCAATATTATCATTAATAACTATAAAAATTTGTTTTTTGAGCCACCATGTTTTTAATCTTTTGGTAGCACTCCAATTTGCATCTAATGGCGAAAGAGGGCGACAAAAAGCAGAAACAAGGGAACGGCACAACCCGTAGTGCAGCCACGGTAAGACGTTTGAAGATGTACAAAAGTCGACCAAAGCGTGATCGCAAAGGCAAGATTAAAAAGCAAGAATAGCAGTCTAAGGATTTGCCTTGCACTCGAATCCTACTCAATCCTCGCTATTTCGGAAACACAAGAGTTATTAGCCAAAAGGATCTCGAGAATTTTCGTGGGGAATATCAAAGCCTTACGTCGAGGAATTCTAGTAACGTCGAGTTGAAAAGATCAAAAGTGAAGGAGAGGGAGAAGGAGAAGGAGAAGGAGAAGAAGTCATCCACCATGAAAGCAATTTCGGATGTTGTTTTATCTCAGCAGGTTGAAGATGTGCCTGTTAAATGTGATTTCTACGGAGGCAAGAAATAGGAGGAAGAAATTAAAGGTTTGTTTTTCTAAAAGTAGGGGTTCTAGTGTTTTTCAATTACTTATTATTGATGAGGACATTCTTGAGTTAGCGTCTAATTTTACTTGTGTCGTTTGGTCTTTTGTTTTTAGGCAAGGAGATAAAATAGCTTATGAATTAGTTATAGCGACTTAGCGTATGTGAAGACTGAAATCTTGAGAAGTGGGGTGTTGTTTTTAAGACTCAGAGTATCCGAGTAACATCTCTAATGTAATTGCATTGCTTTGATATTTTACTTCTAATGAAAAGTTAGTACCGTACTTTACAGTCCTCCACAATAAAAGTTGATGTGTTGTTAGTCTATTTTCTATAATTTTTCCTCCTCAAAACTAAGCATAGCAAATTTGATTATCACAGTATATATCTTTTTACTTGTTAGCATGGAAAATATATTGAAAGCATATAAAGGCAATGCAGTTTAGAGCTTGTGCAATACTAACAACACATCAACTTTTATTGTAAATGATAAACAACACAAAGTTCTCAAACTTAAACAACACAAATACTACGCGAACACAATAAAAGATTAGGCAATGCAACAACAATTCTTAAGGAAATTAAACAAACACTACACGAACACCGTGAATTGAAAGACTTCTCCAACAATAGCTAGCACAAGTTCTCAGTTCTCAGTTCTCTGATCCAAACATGTAACAACATCTAACACATTTCATTCCAAAGGTGGAACTCTCCCTCCGGCTGCCACGATGTCCTGCTCGAGCTACAATCATCAAGAAGTGTAAAAAACGACGTCATTATCATTACATATAGGATGCGACTCGTTTACTTGACAGTAATGTATGCAATGCAATCATTTTGAAAATAAACGCCACCTAAGTTTAAAAAATTATAAATCTTGCTTCAATGGATTGGATTTGAAAAAAAAATCGTCAAAATGAGATATATGTCCTATAAAAGTTGGGTCATTTCCTGGCGGTGATGACATGTAAGATGACACTTAAGAGGAAATGTTTGTGTGAAGATTACATGTAGATACCACATGCGTACAACTTGGTTAAATAACAATAAATGACACTTCTAACAATACCGGCCTTAACTATTTGATGTCATATGTATTTAACTTGACCTTTAATTTTTTATAGCATAAATGAAATTTATTTAAATGGTACGTTCCTACGTTCGTAGATGATCTACTTAACTAATCTGAATTGGATTAAACTAAATTGAACTAATAATAAATTGAGAAAATAAAGTCTTAGTATACTCGAAGAAAAGTTTATTAATCTTTATCTTTTTTTTTTCTTTTTAGAATTTTGATGTAGGCTAAAATTATGTTTATAAATCAATCTTTTTTACATTCATTCTAATTTTGATGTAGATTGATTTAAAGGGACATTTCATACCAAAAATATTAAAATAGTCAAATGTAGAATTAGCTATGCAGTATAAAACAGGCATGAGGTATCACTTAGGAAGTTATTTTCATTTTCGAGAGGTAATCACGAGTCCGTGGGAGCATGGAGATAAAACTAGTATATATATATAATTTTGGGTAAGATCGCTGGTAATGTGACAAGTGTCACACTTGGTTAGTATTTATTTTTTTATTCTTTTATTTTGGTTCTTATTATGGTGAGTAGTAAATTGTCAAAAATAAATATCATATAATAATTTCTATAACCTATTCATATACTTATTTTTATTTAATATTAAACACTAATACAACCTAAAATAGCATTAATCTTCCGCATTAACATTGTCAATCTTAACTTTTGACTATTCAGATATTGTAAGCATGCTTGACTTGACAATTAGTTGTCTATTAAATTCTATTTTCTATTCAAAAAATAATTAAAATTGCATGTGACGTACAAATGTCATAATTTGATAAATCTAAAATGACATCATATCAAGTTTTAACGTTATCAAAATTATAAGAACTTTAATTGAGTATTGATGATGAGTATTTGGGGAATAGATGCACATAATATATATATATATATATATATATATATATATATATATATATATATATATATATATATATATATATATATAACAAGTTTTATGTAATTGTGGGTATAAGCGTAGTTAACTTACAAGAGTCGCATTTTGAGGACTTACCTATTATTTTTCATTTTCCTAGATGGTGAGTTGTCGCAATTGTTTTTTCCATTTGAAAGGAAGTTAGCCTTCCCGTTTCTAAATTCGAATTAGTCACATATAGGGCCGGTCTGATCAAACCGACAATTGTTTAATAACAAAAATAAAATTAATTGGTATAAGCGTATGTTACGTGAAAATGCACTATTATTTGTGAGGATAATCATCATTTATATGATAGTGGTCAAATTTTAATTAAGTTTTATATTTGAGGGTATAAACATATGTTAAATATGTGACTAAATTTTGCATGGATAAGCGAAAATAAAATTACATATTTCACATTTGTTGTGCAATTTGTTAAGTTATATTTTAGATGTACAATTGCAAGTTAGGTGACAAATTATAGATATTTGTTTTTAATAGGACAATGATAAGTAATATGACACGTAAACTTTTGGCCAATCACTATATTCTTTATTCTATATATACCTTTTTATAATTTAAAAAACTTCAAAAATTTAGCTGATAATATTATAACATATAGTGATAAACGGACAATCCGTGTGTGGCACGAGTTATTTCCTAGTGTAAAGATAAACTTTGGACGGAGGGAGTAATTCAGTTCAATTCAGTTCAGGTGAATTTATCAAACGGACTCTAAAGGTGACCCTATTTTTCTGTGAGCACTACCATTGCTCCAAGCTGGAAGTAAGCAAGGTCGTGTGTTCGAATCTTGTGAAAGGAAACTACTTACTGGGAGCACTTTAGCCTTTGTGTGGCCGACTTGATGCAAACCTGATTAGTCTTGGCCCAAAGAGCTGAGTTGAACTTGTGGTTAAACCCAAAAAACAAAATTAAAATAAAAAATAAAAAATGGGAATACCCTAACAAAAAAACAAACAAAAACGGACAACACCTAAAAAAAAAAAAAACTATACTGAAAAAGCCCTAGCCGAAGAGAAACAAAAGGAACTCGTACGTTTCAATCTTTCACAAAATATTCAGTTTTGAGCATTCTTCCACTTATTTCCTGTTACCCTTACAGAATCGAATTCAATCCATAATTGTAATCCTCTACAAGATATAAAGGTACTTTCAATTCCCTATACCTTTGATTATTTTTGTATGCTTAATCTGTTTTCTCCCTTTTTTCCTTAATGATTTGTTAGGTTTTGATCCTATTAGGGCTCTTAAATCAACAAGTTGCGAATGACTTGCTATCAATATTATCATCAATAACTATTATCAATTTGTTTTTTGAGCCACCATGTTTTTATTCTTTTGGTAGCACTCCAATTTGCATCTAATGGCGAAAGAGGGCGACAAAAAGCAGAAATAAGGGAACGGCACAACCCGTAGTGCAGCCACGGTAAGACGTTTGAAGATGTACAAAAGTCGACCAAAGCGTGATCGCAAAGGCAAGATTAAAAAGCAAGAATAGCAGTCTAAGGATTTGCCTTGCACTCGAATCCTACCCGATCCTCGCTATTTCGGAAACACAAGAGTTATTAGCCAAAAGGATCTCGAGAATTTTCGTGAGGAATATCAAAGCCTTACGTCGAGGAATTCTAGTAATGTCGAGTTGAAAAGATCAAAAGTGAAGGAGAAGGAGAAGGAGAAGAAGTCATCCACCATGAAAGCAATTTCGGATGTTGTTTTATCTCAGCAGGTTGAAGATGTGCCTGTTAAATGTGATTTCTACGAAGGCAAGAAATAGGAGGAAGAAATCAATGGTTTGTTTTTCTAAAAGTAGGGGTTCTAGTGATTTTCAATTACTTATTATTGATGAGGACATTCTTGAGTTAGCGTCTAATTTTACTTGTGTCGTTTGGTCCTTTGTTTTTAGGCAAGGAGATAGAATAGCTTATGAATTAGTTATAGCGACTTAGTGTATGTGAAAGACTGAAATCTTGAGAAGTGGGGTGTTGTTTTTAAGACTTAGAGTATCCGAGTAACATCTCTAATGTGATTGCATTGCTTTGATATTTTACTTCTAATGAAAAGTTAGTACCGTAGTTTACAGTCCTCCACTCAAAAAAAAAAGAGGGGATTTTGCTTATCCTATGTTTGAGAGTTTTGTAAAATGGTGGAGGAAACTATAGACAAGTGATAGTGTAAAACAATAGGAAAACACAGTCTAGTTATAACTTGGGGCTTTTTTACATATATGATTAGTCTATTTTCTATAATTTTTCCTCCTCAAAACTAAGCATAGCAAATTTGATTATCACAGTATATATCTTTTTACTTGTTAGCATGGAAAATATATTGAAAGCATATAAAGGCAATGCAGTTTAGAGCTTGTGCAATACTAACAACACATCAAATTTTTTTTATTGTAACTTTCACCTAAGTAAAAATAGACAAATTTGCTTGTCTAGTTACTAGACTTGTAACATTTCTAATTTTTTATGCCTCTTGTATCTATGTTATTATTATTATTTTTTATTTTCTTAATAAATACAAATTTAGTATATTTGACTCTCTAGAAAAGGTAATTAGTCAAACACATGCACTATCTTGGAACCCTTAGGTAAGGTATAGGTTGACTCAATATACCATACATTGCCTAAATGTTTGTTAAACTAAAAAGTAAGTGAAAAATAGCTTGTGTGACAAGTTGAGTCCGTCTCCATGAAGACACAGTGACCGATGTGAGACGACACCACAAGGAACACATTGAGTACCTTGTGGGCGGGCTTCTTTTTAAAAACCTAAGACCCATTGGCACGACATATAAGCCGGTCCGAGACCCGACCCGATCTGATCCGTCCGGAGCCCCACCGAAACCATGACGAGCACACGAATCGCGATGCAAGTATGCAACAGAAGACCAAAACGAAGAAAAAAACACAAAATCTTGTTATGTACTTTAATTTGTTATGTCTTTGCCTTGGGTTTTGATTAAATTACCGAGAAAAGCGATACTCTTCCCACACTATATATCAGAGAACCAATAACATTAGCCACTGCTAGTGCTCAGTATTAGTCAAATCCTCAATTCCTCATCTTCCCCGTCTCTTTCAAATCGCAGATCCAACACAGAGAGAGAGAGAGAGAGAGAGAGAGAGAGAGAGAGAGAGTGATGGTGACGAAAACGGAGGAATTAGAGTTGAACATCCTAGAGACTCAAGTAGAGCATGGTGGTGGTGGAGCTTGGGAATATCTCTGTTTGGTTCATAAGCTCAAAATTCGCCGTTCTGATAAGGTCTTGAAGCATGGTTTCGCCATCTTGAATGATCCCAAGAAGCGATCTAGTATTGGCGATGAACGTAATGATCTCGTCTCTTTACCTAATTGCTTTTCATTTCTACTTTAAAGTTTTTTTTTCTGGGTTTATGCAATTAGGTTGTGCTAATGTGTTATGTTATTGAGAATTCTGATATTTGTTGATGGAAAGATTGGTTTTTGGCTTTTGGGTTTCATTGGTATGTTCTGTTTGAAGGTTTTATTGATTGGTGGTGTGTGTCTTTTGGCCCCTTTTGATGAATGTGGAATCCCCCCATTGGATTTGGGTCAAGTAGGTGTGTTAGGATCAAATTACATGACCTTGGTTGATCCGATTAGTAAGAACCCAGCAGCCCTAGTTGTGCTTTTGGTTTTTGTTGAGAATTGCTGATTTGCTGTTAGTACAATAGAATTTAAATAACACTTGGCGATTGTTAAAAGGACTTCACGAACATTCCTTTTGACTTTAAGGGCGTGCTTGGATCGAGGATTATGTATTAAGGGGTAATGGAGCAAATTAATGGGTAAAATAGGATTTTTTTTTTGTTTTTATCTTGGGGGGGGGGGGGGGTTGAGTAGTAGGTTTGGTGGAGTTGAACAGGAACTATTCATTTATGAATTCACTAA
Organism: Tetragonia tetragonoides; assembly: GCA_038025085.1. Lineage (NCBI taxonomy): Eukaryota > Viridiplantae > Streptophyta > Magnoliopsida > Caryophyllales > Aizoaceae > Tetragonia > Tetragonia tetragonoides. The sequence continues at coordinate 10,605,102 of CM076143.1, forward strand.
AAGATGAATTAAGAGTTCATTTTAGTTCAGAAAGATAGAAGAAAGGGATTTAAATTAGGTTCCTTTCCTGGGTCTTTTATTTTTATTTTTTGTTTAATAGATAACATGGGTACCAAAGCTTTGATTGAATAATCCCATGAGCCCTGAAGTTAATGACCAGGAAAACCTCCAATGGCCCTGAGGGGACTAGGACCTATGGAACAGATCTCAGCGGTAAGGTAAGCTGAGCTACCCCCTCAGGGTTCTTTCGTGGGACTTGTTTTAGTGCACTGTTTTCAGTTTCTTTGCTGGTATAGCAGTGAGCTTTCTCATCTAGCAATGTTTTGGGACTGGGAGCATATGCTCTAGGTTGAACTAACTAAAAAGGCAATTGAGTTGGCATTGTGAGTACCTTGGCCCTTTACAGTGATTATGTGCTTGCATGTACGTTGAATTGTGAAGAGAAAGTGTTAGTTCATCTTGTGTAGTTCGACAAGCTTCAGTGTTAGGTGGGGTAATTTTCAGATCTTAGCAGCCAATTTGAGTACTAATCGGAACTTGGTAATGTCTTAAGGGAGGGGCCAGGTTATGTGCTTTGGCACTACTATCTGTCTGATCTGTTTGATTGAGTTATTTCCTTGGGTTCTGAGTTTTGGCCTTATTTTGTTTGATATTAAGAGGAGTTCTGGTGCCTCAAACCACAAATAATTATGGAGTAAAGGCCATTACAAGTATTGAAAAATTGTGGAATATTTCTATTCTTTAATTTTTTATGCTGAGATGGACAACCAAGTGGTTTCATGGGAGACGTCTTGATTTTCAGAAAATGATATAAAACCAAGCCTGGTAAATGTTATACTATAATTTTTAGGCACTTGAAGCATCAGTCTTTTGTTATTTTATTTTTGGATAAGACAATACCACACAAATGAAGTATCAGTCTTCTTTGTCAAGTTGTTTGGAAAATGTCAATTGTCCTGTCTGTAAAGGTGTTTGATCACCTACATATCGGATCCAATTCTGTGGCGTTTTGGCCTACTAGTCCTGGGCCTTTTGGCTTTAGATATTTACCTCACCCATTTAACTTCTTTGGCTGATATTTCTGCTTCCCCCTTAAGTCTTTAACATATCAAACTAGAATATTTTTATTAATCGATTTAAATATAATTTTTAATTTTTGTATGTACGCTTTTAAAATTAGCAAATACATCATTAGCGGGAGACAATTCTAAAAGATTCTAGATTTGAGGGTCTTTTGGAAACAACTTCTCAGTTAGTAAGGGTAGGGCCGTGTATATCTGTACTTCACAAGTAGAGCAATTGTGGAGTCATTTTTGGTCATAGTTGTTGCTGTGTTGAAGATTTGGTTTTCCTTTAGCCCGTTTTTAACTGGGCACCATGCTGCTCTGACATTAATTGCGGGGATTGGAATAGGGTTTTATTAGTAACAGTCAAGTTTGACTTTAATTTAATGCGAAGAAATGTGTTTCCATTACCCTCAGTTGAGAGAACTCCGTTCGTCGCTCCGTAATTTATGATTTCATTTGCTCTTTGAGTGACTCTACAAGCCTACAGTCTACTAAGAACAAAGAAGCAATGTAATAGAGGAGAAGACTTATGATTACCCCTGCTACTACTTTAGTAATTACTATTACGGTTTTGTTATATGTTTGGTAATTATTGTTACTACTCTTGCTGTTGCTTCTATTGCTATTTTTTTAAAGTTCTGTGGTGCTGTTTTTTTCTTCTTTTCCTTTCTTCTTTTGTTGCCCAAATTTGTTTGCTAAACAGTGCTATTGGTTCCTTCTACAGAATGGACGTTATATGAGCAAGTAGCAATTGCGGCCATGGACTGTAACTCTCTTGACGTTGCAAGGGTATGTCAATACTGCTTGATGTGATAGCTCTCAGTCCATTCCCAAATACTATTCTCCCGCTTCTATTTGCCTTCTATTTTGAGGAAATGCCACTCGAAAATGTTAGGATGATTAAAATGAAAATTAAAGTGTTACTATTGTTCTATTGTATGGAGGGTCGTAATTGTATCCGGATGTCCATAATGGAAAATGATTCCATTATTGGAATAATAAAGAATACTTAGTTGGCAGAAGGATTTGTACCCTCAAAGGTTACAAGTTACAACCAGTATGCTAATTTGGAGTTTTGGAAGTAGAAAGATTATCTTGTATCAAGTTTGGTATCATTACAATTTTCTTGAGCTCTTCACAAGCAGCTGGAATTGAGCCTAGTACCTTGTCAATTGTGATCTTCTCTGTCCATTGTTGTATTTTCATCTGTTATTTTATTTTGGCTTCTGTGAAGCTTTTTGTGAGGGATGCATTCATATTGGGTTTTAGTTGGCTGTTTTACACAGAAGCTAGCCACGTTGTTAAGTAAAAGCTAATTGGCAGGGCCAAAATTTAAAGTAAAGAAAGCTTCTCTGCAACTATAAGAAAGCTTCTCTGCAACTACAAGGGCATTAGACTTTACTTACCCTCTGAGTAAACAGCTTGCTTGTTGATTCAGTTGTTAAGTTGTGTTTATTCTTGCATTCATCTTCTTCTGTAAGTATGCTAGAGTTGCTGCTCTTATTGTTAGTCTACACTGATCTCCTGATGTTTGATTCGTGCAGGATTGCATTAAAGTGCTAGGCAAGAAGTTCCCAGATAGCAAAAGGGTTGGTGAGTTGATCGATAAAACTTTTATATTTAAGTGTTGATCTGTTACTTTGGAGGAAGCGCACTGTATAAAAAAATTCTGTTGATTGTAGAAGAGTCAACTTGTTGGACATTGCTCATGATGTCTTTGGAAAGTGTCTTCTAACTTGGTTGAAACCATTGTAGTACCTTTGACCTTAGAAGTTGCGGATGTTAAAATAACCTAATGTTGTGTATCTTGAACAGTAGAAAACATATTACATTTCATCCTGATCTAATATGACCCGACAATTCATGTTCTTGAACCACCTTCATTACGTAGAGAGAATATAAATTTCTGATGCTATAAATTTTGTATTTTCTACTTGATGCCTGAGGGTACCTTATTTTGTATGAACTGTGGATATTCCTTTGTTCACATACCTCTAATGCTGTTTAGAGGTTGCTCAAACTATGTTGTTACCATGATAGATGTGTATCAGTTAGCATATGTTGCCTGCGTTCTTGTGCATGGGCTTCAGACAGAGAACACTTCAAATTCTGTTCTCTCATTATTTGTTATGAATTCCAATTCTTGTTTGTCAAGAACTCATCCCACTGAACATTTTGGTGTGAATTCTGCAAGCGGTGTTATATTATTTCCGTGCTTCCATTACGGGTTTTGGTGCTTTCTGACGAGTGTTGACTGTTGATCATCAGTGTTAATTAAAACACAATTGAAATACGGGGATCCCAGGCCTACTGCGCAGTCTCGTAGCATTCTCGATGGAGGATGTAAAATTTAATTTAAAGTTCAATACTGGTATTTAATTATCATATTGAGGATGGCAGCTAGCGTATTTTCATTGTCATGTCATTTCTATGACAATGTTTCTCATAGTTTGAGTGCTGTAACTTTAAAGTCATTAATGTTGAATTAAGTTACAATTTATATTTTGTCACTTATGCATATGGTTCACATTCTTGGTGTGAATTATTGATGTTGTATTCATCTTCTGCTTAACCTGTGCCAGGGCATAGCTTTTGAGCTAGTGATTCATTTTTTTTTTTTTTTAGATAACATGGGTAATTGGGTATCCAAGCTTTGCTTGACTAATCCCATGGGCCCTGAAGTTAACGACCAGGAAAACCTTCATTTTCCCTGAGGGGACTCAAACTTGGGACTTCTGGAATAAATCTCAGAGATCTTACCAACTGCTCTAACCCCTCAGGGTTAAGAGCTAGTGATTCATATTGCTCTGCCATTCCCTTTCTTTTTGTTTCCATCACATTTTCTCCTCAATATATTACCGAGCGATTAATATTGTGGTAAATCATCTGTATTATTACATTGCAATTGCTTGACATGAATTGTTGACACGGTTGTGAGTCTTTTGACCTAGAAGTTTTTCTGCTCCTTGCTATGTCCAGAGTAGTGTCTGGTGTTTGGTTGTGTCATTTGGGATTGTTAGGATAACATAATTGGGAACTTGAAGTTGTTTTCTCTTGTCTTGGTTATTTCACTTTTAATGGCTTGTACTTTTACAGGTAGGTTGGAGGCAATGCTGCTTGAAGCAAAGGGCTCTTGGGAAGAGGCAGAGAAAGCTTATTCTAGCCTTTTAGAGGACAACACACTTGATCAAGTAAATTTTTAATGTGTCTTCTGTTTCTTCTCACTCTTTCTCCCCTCCCTCGAATTGTTTTCCTTTCTCTCAAGAACGACCATGACATACTTCTACGTATATTGTAGCATGTCCCATATACATCTCTTCGTTCTTTTCTTGTGATTTAAAAGCAGAATGCGATATAGTGTTATATCAGTCAAGTGTAATTGCTTCTTTTTTTTTCCCTCCCTGTAGGTTATCCACAAAAGGAGGGTGGCCATTGCAAAGGCTCAAGGTGATATCCTGAAAGCTATTGAGTGGCTTAACAAATACTTGGAAATGTAAGGCTAATATACAACAATCTAATTTTTTTTTAATTTTTTTTAATGAGCCTTCGAAGGGCCATCGCGCTTCAACAATTGATATATGTATATGAATTTTGAGGTGTATGGCAAATAATATTCTCCTGTACCCCATTTTGTTAGATTTATGGCAGATAATGATGCTTGGAGAGAACTTGCTGAAATTTATGTCTCCCTGCAGATGTAAGATTTTTTTTAACTTCATTGATAATGATTGTATTTTATCTGCTCCTATAACATTTTTTTTGGTCGAGCTTTTATTTACGGTATTAATTTAATTTTTTGTTTGTGATTTCTTTCTGTCATATACTCAGGTATAAGCAAGCTGCTTTCTGCTACGAGGAGCTTATATTAGCTCAACCCACAGTTCCTCTGTATCACCTTGCTTATGCTGATGTAAGTGCTTTCTCCACGTTAAAGAACTTTTTGTTTTCTTTCTCTTGTATTGTCTTGTGTAATTCTACATGAGAATGGACTTTTTGAGAAGTAAGAAATTTGAGTATTAAAGAAGCTATTGTTCACCTTCATGAATAATATTGATATTGAGGTTTGCTAGAAGCCAAAGATCATAAACAAAGTGAGAGAACTATCATTGATCTTGGAAACTCGTAGATTTTCACATCGAGTAGAGGACCATATTAGCATGAAAAATAACAAAATATCAGGAATCCATCCGTCTTTTTCTGATCCCAAAAGGCTGAAGCATAGAAATTGAAAAATCTCCTGTAACAAAGAGCTCTCCAGGTTAGATAGATTTCTAGTTTCTTGTAGTTTGAAGTTATTTTGAACCATTCAATGACAAGTGTCCTTTCTTCTTTTGTTTGAAGTATCCTTTCTGACAACATTTCATTGACCGATTATTCTCTTGGTCCCCTAGTTTTGTCCCCTTTTTATGCAACATTTAGGCCTGACACAATATGAAGTATTAATGGATGCTTGGATGTATATGTACCTCGGTGTGATAGTGTGTTTAAGTTCCCTTACATACACACAGAACGAGAATAAATGAATGGAGAAACATAGTGTTAGGTGGTGCTACATAATCATTCCTCTCTTCCAACATTATTTCTCTTTCTGCCTTGGTTTTAAAAAGCGCGAGGCGCACTGAGGCGCAAGGGGGCCGAAGCGACGAGGCGAGAAGCGCGAAGCGCGAAGCGAAAGCGCACGCCTCACGTATGCGAGGCGCACTTTTTTCCCCAAAATGCTTCTAAATTGATTATAAATCATATTTCCCACACAAGACACATAAGAACTATACTTATAATGCAAACACACCAACATATAGCATACCATACCACAAATAGTCTCATAGTAACCAAGTAGCACAATAAACAACATAACTCCATAAAGTTCTGACTAAAAATAAAAGCAAAATGAAAGAAAACATAAGCATAGGTCATAAGGTCTCTAATCTCTCTAAAGCTCCACTACATATCCTCCTCGTCTGAATCAAGATCAATACCGAGCACTACATCTTCAACCCCCTCATAGTCTTCATCTCCGATCTCCTCTTCCTCCTCCTCATCTTCATCAACCAGCAAACCCCTACGAGATTGTGTAGACCTGGGAGTGGGAGTGGGATTAGCAGGACCCTTTCCTTTATCAACTCTTGATGAACCTGCTTCACCCCTCAATCTTGATGCTCTAGTGGCATAAGTACGCTCATTTGCCCCAGAAGCTCTACTAACATCCCTCCATGTTAAATCCTCACCCTCAAAGACAAAATCATTATCATTTAAAACATGTCATCCTCATCCATCCTTCCTATCAACCACTCATTGCTTTCATCAATTTCTTGCAAGAGGATAGGATCAACAATCTTCTTGGATCGACGGTTCAAAGCACGATTGAATTTGACAAACACTAAGTCATTCAATCTTTCTTGAGCCAATCTGTTCCTCCTCTTGGTATGAAGCTGTTGTTACAAATAAAAGTATTATTTTTAGCAAAATAATGTGAGTTAATAACAAAGAATATTAGGATAGTTTGCTTGACAACTTACTTACTGGAATACTGCCCAGTTCCTCTCACAACCAGTGGCACTACAAGTGAGACTAAGAACACGGACAACAAACTTTTGCAAGCTCGGAGCCGATCCTCCATATGCCAGCCACCAATCAGCTATTAAAATTATTAATAAATTAAAATTTAAAATAATCACTAAGTGTTTTCAAGTTTATAAGTTGTAAAAAAATAGTAGAGATGATGTCAGAATGTTTTACCAGGAGCTTTAACTTTTCTTTGTCTTATGGCCATGGGATTACCAAAAAGACCAACTTCATCTCTGTAACGATCCAACTCGGCTAATATCTTGTCTTGAGTTTCTTGACTTGGTACCAACCTTTGAATGCAACTATACAAGCCTGACATGACTTCTTCACAAGATGCACCTTCGGTGTTATCAGAATATAACTCCGGATTCAAGAAGAACCCCGCCGCATGCAAAGGCCTATGAAGTTGGCATTCCCACCTTTTATCAATAAACTCAAAAGCTTCCTTATAGTGAATATCCTTGTTTGCAAAGCTAGTTGCAATAGCCTCTTTAGCCCTATCCATGGACTCATAAATGTACCCCATGGCAGGCTTCTTCTCCCCATCAACGATTCTAAGAACCTTAACAAGAGGACCCGTCAACTTAAGAGAATAAACAACATTCCTCCAAAAGGTGTCTTGTAGAATGATGGATGCTACCTTCTTTCCTGGCGCTTCCTTTGCCCACTTACTAGCAGCCCACTCATCAGAAGTGACCATTTTTCTCAAGTTGTTTTGTTGCTTGTGTATTTGTGAAAGAGTAATGAAAGATGTTGCAAATCTAGTGATTTCCGGCCTATGCAAATTCCTTTGATTTGTGAACCTCCTCATCATGTTTACAAGAGGGACACGGCTATATAGATAGCCATGCATGAACATAGCCTTCTTCAAAGCACTATGCACTTTTGGAATCTTTCCAATGTCCTCTAACATAAGATCCACACAGTGTGCAGCACATGGAGTCCAATATAAATGTGGTCTCTCGATTTCCAAGTATTTGCCTATAAATATTTGAAAAGAAAATTAAGTAGTATTCAAAATATGGCAGATAAGCAAAAAAATGTGATTTAAAAACAATCAAGATTAGTATTCATGCCCGCTTTCACATAGTTTGATGCATTATCCGTCACCACTTGGACCACATTCTCCTCTCCAACTTCCTCCACCATGTCATCAAGCACTTTAAACAATAGATTAGCATCTTTGACAACTTCGGAGACATCCATGGACTTTATAAAGACGGAACCCTTAGGAAAGTTCACAAGAAAGTTGACAATATCCTTATTAACAACGGAGTCACGCCATCCATCGGATAATATAGAACAACCTTTTTGTACCCATTCTTTCTTGTAGTCCTTCAAAGTCAATTGGACTTCATTCACTTCTTTATTAAGGAAAGGAACTCTTATCTCATGCATGCTAGGTGGTTGCATTCCGGGACCAAATTGTCCAACCGCCTCAATTGCAATTGCAAAGCTTGGATAAGTAGCCGCATTGAATGCAATTCCGACATCATAGAACCACCTAGCTAATTCTCTACAAGCATTGTTCCTTAACTCCTTGCGACACAATTCATTTATTGTTTGTTGCCTCCCACTAGCTCCTCCTTTTCTACCTTTTATTGCATCTTCCGGATTAGGAATGAAAAACATGTCAATAGGACTCTTTTGCCTAGGCCTTTTGGGAATTGGACACTTGCTACTTCCCCCACTTCCACTTGCATTCTTAGAACCCAATCCAATACATTCTTCCTCACCACCATCATCACACTCATCATATTGTGACATAGATGGGAACATATTACTTGCCTCCTTATCCATTTGCTTCTTAACCATAAAATTTTTCATTTCTTCCCTAACATGTTCCGGACAATTTGGACATTTACGCACATTCCTAAAGCCTCCAATTAAATGTTGTTTCAAGCGATATGTTCCTCCACAAGTTTGCATGTCACAAAAATTGCATTTAAACTTGGTCCTATTTAAAGGGTCTTGTTTTCCATATTTTCTAGATGGGTCGGTTGATCCCGTAGAGCTCGAAGTATTACAAGAATCCATTAAACAAGCTGAAGATATAAAAAACAAGAGTTAAAATGGTGATTAAAGCTACTGTTAAGGACTCAAAAGAGTTTTTTTTTTTTAAAACAAAGCTACTGTTAAGCTAGTGTCGACAGAGGGTTGAAAACAAAACAAAGGCCAGGGGCCCAAGAGAGAAAGTGAGAGAGTAGAGAAAAACAAAGAGAGAAAGAAGGATAAATTAAGTGAAAAAGGAAAAAAAAAACAACGAAGAAATCAGAAAAAGAAAACGAAGAGAAAGAGAGAGAAAACGAAGAGAAACAGAGAAGAAATCAGAAAAAGAGAACGAAGAGAAAGAGAGAGAAAACGAAGAGAAACAGAGAAGAAATAAGAAAAAGAAAACGAAGAGAAAGAGAGAGAAAACGAAGAGAAACAGAGAAGAACGCAGAGAAAGAGAAAAGGATGAAGAGTCAAGAAGATGTGTACCTGGTTTCGAGTCGAGTTGCCCGGAGGTCGGAGGAGTTGCCCGGAGGTCGGAGGAGTCGCCGGAGGGAGCAGTGTTGATGATATATGCTAGGGTTTCATCTCCTCTTTTCTCTCTCTTCGATTTTTCTCTCTTTCTCTTCTGGTTTTGTTCTGAGGTATTTACCTCGTGCTTTCTCTTGGGTAGCAAAGCAAGTCATGTGCCCTTTTTTTTCTTTTTTTTAAACGCGCATGAGCATTATCTGCGCCTCACGTCAGGAAGCGGCCGCTTCTGGCTGAGGCGCGCTCGCGCTTTTTGGCCGCCTCTTGTAAAACGCGGCGCTTTGGCTTGCTGAAGCGATTTCCTATGCGCCTGAGGTCGCCTCACGCTTAAGCGCGCCTCAGGCGCGCTTTTTAAAACCAAGCTTTCTGCCCCCCAAAAAAACGTTATTTCTCTCGCTACACACACACACAAAAAAAAATAAAAGAAAGAAAGAAAGAAAAGTGACGTTCAAGGGATGTAGGTGAAGGGCAAGTAAGAATTTCCTATGACATTGAGTTGATTATTCTATGATATCCACAGAAATAACTGCACCTTTAACTCCGTGGTAGGTTTATATCTATTTCTGTAGTAATTGGGGGGGGGGGGGTTGATATACTTGAGACCAAGGGAAGAATTGGTACAAAGTCGTTGCTGATGTTATTGATCATGGTGTTCAGCGAGATAGCCAATCTTTCTAGGATTTTTTTTGTCTAAAACTACCTTTTTTGCACCACTTTTTGACACATACTACCTTATCTAAGTTTTTTTGTCAACAACTACGTTATTTCACAAAATAATTAGCCCAACACTACCTATTAACAGAAAAGACACTAACAGATGTTTATGGGGTTAGTCTTCCACTTGCTTTGACGCTTTTGCCCTCCTCACTCATCTCCTTTTATTTCTTTTCATTTCATCTGCCTCCCTCTACTCTCCCAGCCATTTCCTTTCTCTCTGTGCTCTGCTCATGCTCACCATTGTCGGCCATGCTGCTCAATTACTTGGTTTCCCTCGCTCATGTAAAATTCATCCTTAATTTTGTGTAAGTAAGTGTTTTTCATAAATTCAAGGGTTCTTGTGCAACCCGAAATTGGGATTTTTAAAAAAAAAATAATGCATCGGACAGATGGAAAAGTCAGGAGGCTGGTTTTTCTCACTTCGTGACCAACTCCATCATCATCTTGTTTCAAAATTCGTCTTTATACTAGATTTTCCAGAAAGATGCACCCACATACATCAATTATATATCACCGCATGATGCCACAAAGCCTAAATTAGCTTATTATTATTATGCATCAATAGAAGGTGCTTAAGAAATTATCATCAAGCCACAAAGTCCAAATTTTAAATGTTCTCTAGCTGATTGCAAGAGTTACAAGCCATGATTCGCTTGGGAGAGACACGCTTTCTTTTTTGAGTGGGGGCAAAATTACAGTATTATTTTCGTTTTGATTTTATAAATCGAAACTGTAATTTTAGGAGAGCGGAGGGAATGGGTGGTCAGTTAGTATGGTTGGAGAGAGAGAGAGAGCAGTGAGGAGAGAGAGAGAGAGAGAGAGACTGAGTGAAATGGTGGGTGAGGGAGTGATGGTGAAAATTGAACTGGGGGAAAGGTGAGTGAAGGTAAGTCACTAGGGCAAAAACGTCAAAACATGTGCAACAATAACCTCAGTTAGTACCGTTAGTGTCTTTTCCGTGAATAGGTAGTGTTGGTCTAATTATTTTGTGAAATAAGGTAGTTGTTGACAAAAAAAGTTTGATAAGGTAACATTTGACAGAAAGTGGTGCAGAAAAGGTACTTTCTGACAAAAAAAATCCTTCTTTTTATGCATCTCTAACCCCAAAACTCTAATTGCATTGTGCATTACAGCATCAACTTATTCTTCCAATTTATGAAGGTGCTGTATTGCGTTTTGTACGAGTTAGATTATTTGTCATGGAGAATGATGGTTGTCACAAATCATTGTCCTCGTCAATAACTCTTATCTGTTGACTGGTTGTTTTTTAGTGCCATTTCATGTCTTCTGCATACATGTCAGCGTGTAAAGATCATTACTGTCATCCTGTGTGATCATGAGCTCTCGTGTCGTTGGTATATGAACAGTGCAATTCAGGTTATTATTGTTTTGCTTTGGCGGCACAGGTGCTTTACACTCTTGGAGGATTGGAAAACCTTCAGACAGCCAAGAAATACTATGCTTCCACAATAGACTTGACAGGGGGCAAGAACACTAGAGCGCTTTATGGCGTATGCCTCGTGAGTTTCAACCCCTCTCGTTCTAGCTTAGCTAATTGCTGGTCTTGCATAAACATGTATAATTATTGCTCATCATGTCTTATACTATTATTTGCAATTCATAGCTGTTGCTATTTTACTGAGTTGCGGTTTCCCACAAATCTTATTATGCAGTGCACTTCTGCCATCGGGCAGCTGGCAAAAGGTCGAAATAAGGATGATAAAGAGAGTGAGTTACAAAACCTTGCCGCAGCAGTCTTGGAAAGAGAGTACAAGTATAGGGCTAATAGCAAGCTCTCCCTGCTGAATTCTACCTTGAGAAGTTTGAAACTTTCATAGTTAGCTTCTCCTTGATAAAATTTTCACATTTTCTTCATTGCCATTGTAAAATTGGTAGGATCCTCCATTAGCTAATGCCAAAATGGTGGAATGGTTTTACTTTTATTTGTGACCTTTGCCTTAATTTTTCCATCTTGTTTTTACTAGTTTTTACTCTATTTCAGGATGTTGTATGAGTATTCCCTGTACCTGCAGTTTCACCCAGTTTAAATTAAGATGGATTCATAGTCGAATAAAAGCTTAAACCCGTAGTTGTGTTTTTGGATGAGAATGAACAGTTCGTTGTTTGCCAAGTTGGGAGGCACTGAATTTCTTCTGTACTTTTCTATGTTGTTGCTTACTTGCTGAAATTACTCTTTTTCTTTTGCGTCCTTCTGAAACAACTCGTCTAACTTTGTACTTTTGTCAGTTTCAATTCTTAGTTTTATTTAGAAATTATGTTGAGGTTTTGCTTGAAATTCTTATGCAAAATACACTTTTGTAAATAAGAGTATGGATTCGAGTTGGGCTTAACATGCTATTTGCGTATGAGAATGATAGATTTACCTTTTTTTTGAGAGGAGAATGATAGATTTATCTAGGGGTTAGGAACTCAAATGACATATTAAATATTGAAATTGCTTAATTTAAATTCAATTTGTTAGGGTCTCTTAAAGTATCAGCAATGATGACCTAACATTCGAGTCATGACCAACTTTCTCTCTCCTGTATATTATTTTCCTTTATTTTCATGACATAATTCGATCCCCTCCGCTATGGTGACCTAAAATTCTTGTCATGACCAATCTTTTATTTTTCAATTTCACGTTGTCTTTATCCTACTCTATACATTGTACAATAATCTAAGTATGATTAACATTGATGTTTATAATTGTATATTCGGCATTGATTTATAGATAACAACAAACTATGAATTACGATTTTTTTTTTTGAAAAATAAAAATGGCCTTCAAAAATTTTAGTCACCATTGCTCCTACTTGTGGGCCCAATAATTTTTAGTCATGACATTAGTCAGTACTTGATTAAATTCTAGTTTGGTCATGAATGAATTATTTGTTTCATCATTGTGAGCTAAATTTTTGTAGTCAAATTGTAGTTTTCGAGTGGTGACTAAAAATTTAAGTTTGCTCATGTCTTACAATCACTCAGTAATATTTAATGGGTTACTAACCTATAGATCAACCAAACATAATCTCATTTGGGTTGCATTGCAATGGTATGAATAAGTTTGAAGCTGGAATCATATCCTCTCTTAGAGCATCATCTTTGATTTTTTTTCAACCACCCTCTCACAACCCCACTTTCCCAAGATTCCACCTCTATTACCTATTAGATATGAAAAATAAAGCTAATAAAAAATACTTGAAGTTGAGGAAGACTTGTTCAAAGCAATTCACAAGCGTGTACAATTCAATGGCGAGATATAGCTCACTTATAAATCTGTTTAACTTCAGAGTTTTGGTCAATATTAAAAATATGCGAGTTAAAAACTATGATATTTGTACCCTAGTAGTGTAGTATGAATTTAAAAACAGTTTGGCTTACGCTTTAAAAAGTGGATGTAACTCTTGCTAATGCACTCCTAAAGCTAGTACCATCATTCATCCCAACCAACTAAGTCAAGCTTAATAATTGCATATAAAATTTACTTTCACATTGGTGTTGAAACTTCAAGGTACTCACTTAGAATTGTTCATGGGCCGACCTCTTCCGCCCTAAAAAGGAGAAGATTCTGATAAAAAAATGTTTATTACTATATAAAGATTCAACTATTTAGCCTGTTTTAAACCAGATTCTCAATCCACAACCTCGATCACCACCTGGAGATGTCCGTTTTGATTACTATTACCCATAATGTTATATCTTGAATCAAAGTAATTTTTTTGTACCTCATCTGGAAAACAATTTGTTTTGGTGGATAATTTTAAGTATATTTTAATGAAAAAATATAAAAACAATATGTACAAAAATGATTTTTTTTTCCCAAGCTCAAAAAATCAAGAAAAAAGAAAGAAAAGAAGAGAGCAAAATAAGCCCAAACGAGATGAGAATAGTTAGGGCCCAAAGGATACAAAATAGGCCGGTAAAAGCAAAGCCCTAAATGAAACCAAAAATGCGTAAATAAAAGGCAAGACAATCTCTAGGGTTTGGTCATTTGTAGGGTTTTCGCTTCTTCTAACTTAAAAAGCTCCTCGCCACTGAGAGCAGCAGCAGCTCTAGAAGAAACCCTCATCAATCATGGCCGTCGGGTATCTCACTCTCTCTCTCCTCTCTCTCTCCTCTCTCATCTCTGTCTTTCTATCTCTATTCAATGGCGTTCATCTCTCTTCTTAATTAAGTAATCTGATAATCTAATTTGTTCCTGATATTTTTGCAGAAAGAACAAGAGGATTTCCAAGGGTAAGAAGGGAGGAAAAAAGAAAGCGTAAGTTTCTTCCCATTCATTTTTTCGATTTCTGATAAAAAATGTTTGATTTTGGGGATTTTTGTTAGAAATGTGTGATTTTGGTTTTGGTTCTGATGAGGGGTTTGTAATTATTGATAACAGTCAAGATCCTTTTGCCAAGAAGGACTGGTATGATATCAAGGCTCCATCACTATTCAGCGTTAGGAATGTTGGCAAAACCCTAGTTACCCGTACCCAGGGTACCAAGGTCAGTCTTTCTCTCTCTCATAGATTTATCTTAGATTTTTGATCATTTGGTTTTGTGAATGCTAAAGAAGCTGTTTTGTTTTGAGTTTGTTGATTGAATGTGTAAGTTAATTGAATTTTCTATTCATTGATTAAGTTGCTGGCTCATCTTTTATCCTATGATGATAGTGGTTACATGAAATACCCTCGTTGGGTTCTTAATTTTACAGTGATACGTTTTAATCGATCAATTGTAGGAAAATTTTGTCGAATTTTGTTAGCTGAGTATTATATTCATTAATTAAGTGGCTCATGGTCATTTGAGGATGATAATTAATTGTTATGAAATGTACTTGCTTGTTTGTAAAAGTTCAAAGTATTATGTTTCATTGGAACAATTAATAATATAAGATTGCAGGTGCCGTCTAGTTCTCAAATTTTGGTCTATTTGATGCTGAATTCATTTGATAAACATACTCTTATTTGTATGAACACTGTTAGGAAATTGGTTTATTGGGTACAAACACTAGAAGAATTTGTGTTTTCCTTATTGTTGATACTGAAAAACTTATCAGTATTAGACCTTGCTGCTGAATATATGCTCCCACAAGTTGTTTGCTCGTGGATTCGTGGTTCCTTGCTTGTTCGTACTTATCAAGTGGTTTGAGTTTTTGTAGATAATTCATTTTCTTTGTTATTGAGACAATTAGTTGTTCCCTGTTATCTCTAATTTCAAATGTTTATTGCATAATTAATTTTATGAATGTCTGATGTTTTCTGTTCTTTGTTGCCTATATTGGGTGTGATGTTTTGGAATGATGTACTTGAGATTGCCTGTTTTGTTGTATTAGTACAACTTTTGATGTACTTGAGATTGCCTGTTTGGTTGTAATTGAACAACTTTTGTTTGAATACTATTGTCTGTCCGGTTCCAGTTGTTTGAGGAATGATGAGACATAGATTCAGGACACAGTTATTGATCCATCTTTTTGTTAATGGCAGATTGCCTCTGAGGGACTGAAGCACAGAGTGTTTGAGGTTTCTCTTGCTGACCTCCAGACTGATGAGGATCAGTTCTTCAGAAAGATCCGCCTGAGGGCTGAGGATGTCCAAGGACGTAATGTCCTCACCAACTTTTGGGTATGTTCCCTGCTTGTCATACAAATTTTTTCCTCTTGTCTTTTATTATTTGGTGATAACCTGTAGGAGAGTTTTAAAATTGATCTCTTCGAAATTCCAGGGCATGGACTTCACCACCGATAAGTTGAGGTCCCTTGTTCGCAAGTGGCAAACTTTGATCGAGGCCCATGTTGACGTGAAAACTACAGACAACTTCACCTTGAGGATGTTCTGTATTGCTTTCACTAAGAGACGTCCCAACCAAGTGAAGAGGACCACCTATGCTCAGTCGAGCCAGATCCGCCAGGTTCGCTAAAGCCTGGAAGACACTTTTAAAGTTTTTATCCTTTATGATAAATGCAAGTCTTAAATACTCTCGTATGCAGATCCGTCGTAAGATGCGTGAGATCATGGTCAACCAGGCTAGCTCATGTGACCTTAAGGAATTGGTGGCCAAGTTCATCCCCGAGTCTATTGGCAAGGAGATTGAGAAGGCTACCTCTAGCATCTACCCACTTCAAAACGTGTACATCAGGAAGGTCAAGATCCTGAAAGCTCCTAAGTTTGATCTTGGCAAATTGATGGAGGTACAAACCATCCTACTACTAGCCTTCATATCCTGCATTTATCAACAGTGAAGCTATTTATCTTTCTGTTGACATCTAATTATGGGGTCTTTATAGTTTCCTTATTCAATATTTTGTGTTTGCCTTTGCAGGTTCATGGTGAGTACTCTGACGATGTCGGTGCGAAGGTTGAAAGGCCAGCTGATGAGACCATGGCTGAGGGTGAAGCTGCTCCTACAGAAGTTGTTGGTGCCTAAACAGTCTTTTGAATTACATCCATGTTGTGTCGTTAGCTTACAGACATTATTTAGCGAAATTTTCCAATGAGATTGACTAGTTGAAATTTTGTTCTTTTTTCTCCTTTTTGTTAAAGATCTGTATGATGATTTTGGAAGTGCAGAATATTATTATGCTGAATTTCTCGTGGTTCATACTTCTGCTAAAGTTATAATAGCTGCCTTCCTGTTCAGGTTATGCAATGTCATTTTCGGTTTACCTTTTAAAGAGTCAGGATTGTTTGTGTTGGCCATAATCAGTCGATCACTTGACAAAACTTCATTTTTGGTTCATCCATGGTCACAAGCAAAACCTTGTGTTGAATATCTGCAGCTGATAGCAAATATAGTGCATGAATATAATTCACGAGTAATCTGCCATTTTAGGTCTGTGATGTTCGTTTATATTTTTCCCCAAAGTTTTCGAAGTTTTGGAATGTGTTTGTTCTGCAGAGGAGATAGGTTAAATTGCTCATCTATGCTTGTGGAAACCAACTTAGACACATATATACTAGACTACTAAGCCCTCAACGATTTAAAGTGCAGTGCTCTCTCTTGCCTGCAAGTTTCATCATAGGAATGTAGATACCACTGAATGAAGGTCAACATGGGCATCGCTAGCCTTCACACGCCCGCCTTTACGAGGTTGCCTCTTGAATGAAATTGCGACTGCTCCACCTGAGACAAGATCGGACGATAGCCAGCATCCCTACGGCCACCATTACCAGTAGCACGAGAAAGGCATCAGACATTGTCGCTGGTCAGTAGTGAACTAGTAGTCTAGCAGATATGGGTCTAGGAGTTGGTTTATGGAGATAGAAGATATCCCTGTTGCTCATGAAAGCTTATTGAGAGTGAGCTTCCTTTGAGATTTCATGTGTGTTGAACTGTGGTTCAGTAGGCTGCGAATCTCATTGTCTTTATAGTGCCAGACCTTGTGTAATTGGACAGCATTGCGCTAGGCCAGTTTATCAACATCTTTTTGTGGAAGTTGTCACCAGCTCTCCTTGTACCTAGTTGGCAGGAACCTTTCATTAGGTTGCCTAAGGTCAGGTGTTCAAGGGCTGGTAAGGAGAGAGAGAAAAAGAAGAAATAGAGGAAAAGAGGTATTCTAAAATACCTTTCTTTTTGCATTCAATTTGGTTTTGATGTAGTTTGTACACTGAAAAAGTTGACATTGCCAATTCTCTATACTTTACACAGAAAACAATAAAGAAATTGCCAAACATAAAAAAGAGAGCAAGTGAACTTTTTACACGGCACAAGACATCGTTGGTGCAGTAGACGAAAAATTGGTATTCATTTGTTGGAGAGCTGCATCATGATGGTGGTGGTGGCGGTGGTGGTCCGGCCCTTTTGAGGAAGCAGGTACGGCAACCCCGTGATGGCCGGAGCAAAACTTATGTAGGAGGGCAAATGTTAATACGAGGACGAGAAAGATAACCCATATGATCAAAGCCATAGTAAAACTAATAGGAGGTCCCATTACTTTGATTGCTTGCTTGTGAATTTGCTTAATGTATGCTTGTTTTTGTGCATCTCC
Organism: Tetragonia tetragonoides; assembly: GCA_038025085.1. Classification (NCBI taxonomy): domain Eukaryota; kingdom Viridiplantae; phylum Streptophyta; class Magnoliopsida; order Caryophyllales; family Aizoaceae; genus Tetragonia; species Tetragonia tetragonoides. The sequence continues at coordinate 10,622,945 of CM076143.1, forward strand.
TTAGCTTCTTTAGCTTATATATAGCCTATATGAAACGCGTATGATACTTCTTCTTGTTTTGCTCTCAACTCTTATGGGGTTGAAATGTTCCAACGTTGGTTATGTAGAGGTCTTCAGAATTTTGAAGCGTTGAAGAAATGGGTCAACTTGTTGCATTTAGTAGACTATTTATTCTACTCCGTATTTGTGTGTATTTGATAATCATTGCTTATTCATGCTCCAGGTGAGATAAGTTACGTTTGGTGAGCTGTTATATTGTTAAGAGAGGCAATCCAAACTAATACTACTTCTAAGAATAGTAGATTAGAATGTAATGTTTACGAGGAGTCTCCAAAATTCCATTCAAGTGTCCTGTTTACTCTCTTTAAAACCTCACTTTGAATTTTAAAATGACCAATTACAATTAACATAATATGTCTGAGAAGCCAAATTAGGCAAAGAATGAGAGCTAATAGTCGGATCAATAAAATAATTATTTTTAAAAATATCATTTATGTCCCACAATATTTACACTAGCTAGTGCACTTGATCAACAACGGACCTTCAAATTAGTTAACTAATGGAAAGGATCCTCTCTCATTCCATACTAATCCTTTCAAATCTGTCATAAATCTTTTTGCTGTTGACATTGTAGTTGGTCAGTTTAGGGAACAACTTTTTGTGGAAGTTGACACTAGCCCTCCTTGTACCTTGTTGGTAGGAACCTTACATTTAGTTGCCCAAGGTCAGGGGTTCAAGGGCTGGTAAGAGAGAAGGGAAGAGAGAGAGAAAATGAGGTATTCTAAAATACCTCTCTTTTTAGAAAGGAGCAAGAAATCAAACTGAAAAAGAAGATCAAATTACATTTTAATTCTTCATATATATACTTTAGTAACACACCAATTCATCTTTAATAAGAAACATAATAAAAAGAGGAAATGAAGTACAGTACTACAGTATTATTTTACACGGCACTAGAAGTCTAGAGTAAACATCATCTTTGGTGCACTAGACGCATATACAGGACCTGCACCATGGTGGTTGTAGTGGTGGTGGGCTGGCCATCCCGAGGACGGTTGATTGGCAACGTCAAACGGGTTCGGCCACCCCGCAATTGCGGAGGCAATACATCCGTAGGAGTTAGGACGGCCGAGGCAAAAGCGAGGACGAAGAAGACAGGAAGCTATGATGATGAACACATTAAGAGGAGGTGTCATGGTCTCTAATTGCTTGTTAACTTGCTTAATGCAAATATGCATTTTTTTTTTGTGTGTGGCCTGTGGGTGTATATCTTCTCCTAATCTACTTTAGCTTATATATAGACTAAGAAACTAATAATGATATGTATAATATATGAAACACGTAGTATTATACTTCTTGTTGTGTCGCTCATTTAAGGGATTGACATGTTCCAACGTTACTCATGTAGAGTTCTTCAAAAAATGAATATATCTATATGTATTGTATAGTGATATATATTCTGACTTGTTGAATGTGTAATTGTGTATAAGATGTATATTCTGACTTGTTGAATGTGTAATTGTATATAAGATGTATATTCAGACTATAAGATATTACTATTATATTATTATTACTATCATTATCATTATTGTTGTGTGTATCCCATAATCATTCAAGGTTATGTCTATGTAAGCAAAAAACAAGGATTTACAAGTCAAATTATATGTTACTGGTTGTAGTTTCAGATTGAATCACTCTTAAATGAGATTTTTTTTATTTCAATTGAGATTTTTTCAAATTGAGGTTTTTATGGATTGAGTAAAATACAAAATTACAACAAACTTCATAGATAACTGATGTAAGATAAGAGAGACTTGACTTGAATGAGTCACTTGAACATTTGATGAGCATGTCCAAAGGTTTAGTGCATCTAGGAAGGCTTATTAGCTTGTTTAATCAACGAAATCCATAATCTATGTGAGAGTTTTCTGAGCACGGACAACAAATTTTTTATTTTTATTTTGGGGAATTTCAATTGGTGCTATTGTGGATATGACTTTTTCAATTGATGCCTAAAACTTTGTATCAAATCCAAGTGGTAATCCTTTGTTTGTTTAAACGTGTTCTCCGCCCTGATCTAGTGTTTTCCATTAGAAGTCCGTTACTTCCCCATTTAACCCTTATTGAAACACAGTCCTGAGACGATACCTCATGATTACGAAGTTTGCTGTGAAGTTTCTCAGAGAGAAAGTGAAAGAAAAAAAAAGAGATAAGCATATTCGACATGGGAGTTGAAGAAGATTCGAGGGATAATTGTTATCAGTGCTGAATCCAGTGCAGGCTTCATCGTGCACCGATCCCTCACCCTATCTAACTCCACACCCACGAAAATCATCACCCTTCCTTTCCTCGACCCCCACGCCCCACCTCGCTCTCCCTCAATTTTGCCTCCCCACTCGAAATCCCATCACCACTGTCTAAAACCATCTGAATTTCCAACCACCACATCCACATCTGAAATTACCTTGCATTGTTAAGTGAATTGTAGACCGGGTTCATGGCTGCAAAGGTTAGAAGGGAAGTTGAGGCAAATTTGGGAGGGCGTTAGGGGCAATCTCGTCATTAAGTTTTGGACAAAAATGAAACCTAACAACAGATAACATCTGAACGAAGTCACGCCATTTGATTACGACAGCCATTAACGGTAAACACTGAATAAGGCACAGAGTGCACCTTTAAACAAATAAAGGGGTACCATTTGAATTTTATACAAAGCTTTGGGCACCAATTGGAAAAGCCATAACCACAAGGGCACCAATTGGAATTCTCCTTTTATTCTATTTTTATTTTTTCTTGAGGGAAGTTTGATCCAAGTAACTGAAGGAGGGAGTACTACTCCAAACCCTTCTGAGTTCTGTAATGTAGTCACTCATCTAACATCTTACACGAGGAGAGAGATAGACGAGAGCGGTGAAATGGCTGCCAAAACTTCATTTGCCGGTAACTCTCTCTCTCTATCTTAATTCCCTCTTGTTATCTCCCTTTCAATTTCAATTTCAATTTTATTATCGATTATATAGCACAAATGCAAATGCTAGAAATTTGATTCACGACCCTAAGAAATTCTTGAATTCCGTTAGGCAACAATGTAGGCTAGGGTTTACTAATATCAACCATCCTCTCTCTCTCTTCCATCAAATGACCTCTTTGCGTCCTCTCCCTTCTATCATCGATTTTAATCAACTCTTTACTGCCATTCTCAAAATGAAGAAACCCCATCAACATCACTCCACTGTTGTTTCTCTCTCCAACCTCCTTGAATTGTTAGGTCTGCCACCCGATAGCTATTCCCTCAGCATTCTTGCTAATTGTTAATGCAAATTGGCCCGTTTCGATCTTGGTTTCTCTCTCTTGGGTAAAGGACTTAAACTTGGTTACCCCCCTAATTATGTGACATTCACTACCTTACTCGACGACCTTATTTACTCTGACAAGCTGTGTAACACCCCGAATTTTCGTCCAATTTAAAACCATTAAAAATCACGAGTTGCAGCGGAAAAATCCTGAAAATTTGAAGCGTCACCACCGTATTTAATGTTCAAATTAAATACGAGGCTAAAGAAAAACAAATGCTAGTGTCCCCAAACAAGCGTAATAGATAATTAAATATTAACTATCTTTTCCAACTAGACTTAAAACAATTAATCCAAATGAAATAGAAATATTAAACTATTAATTCTCATGCAAGAGAATTAATCTCACTACAATAAATAAAAATCCCAATAAATAGAAGTTCCAAACTAAACAATAATTTAAATGTTTTTAGAAGATATACTATCTTCTTGGCACGCCTTCACTAGCTCTACTCCTCGAGCTACAATCCTGTCAATCTACTCCCTCATATAGACAAATTCCATATAGGTTCATCATAGGCCCACCATTGAAGAGAAATGGACAACAAACACAAGTAAAAAGAAAAATAACTAATCAGCGATGCTGAGTAATTCATAACCACATAATCCATCTCAATCTCCAAATTTAAATCCACATGCTTAATCAAATAAAATAATAATCATGCTTTAAGAATAAAGACATCATGCTTTAAAAGTAAAGGCACGTATAATCATCAAATAATAAATCTCAGTATTTATTATTGTCCATTAGCCAAGTTCGTTAGAGAGAAGAGAATCGCATGAATTGTCAAACCAACCGCAGTCGATTCAATAGGATCTTAGTCCCGTGCACAGTGGCAAAAGAGGGATCAACCGTCCCGGAGTATAGATGACTCCCGAAGTACTTCAATGTTCCTTAGTATGCATACCCTCCTTCGACCCTGAAGTCTACAGGAAGAACTGTTCCGGAGAACCACTCGCCCAATCATCATATATGGATACGAGATTTCCAATACATTGAGGCCATAACCAATGGAACTACTCAACGCTACAAGTGACAAATTCCTATTCGCGTCCTTTGGTGGATCTCTCACACAAAGAAGTCTTAACTCTCAATTCAATTTAATATGGTGATCACATAACAAGTAATACACAAAATCTTGGGACTCAAGTAACCTAATATGGTTACAAATTTCCGATGACATATTACATGAATGGCATCTAGGCCCCAATTCAAAATCACCTATTCAATAGTCAAAATTCATATCAACTTGTTGAAGTAACATGCTTCTAACATGAATCCTCATGCTTAAACATGATACCAAAATAGCAATTCCGAGCTATATCCAATTGAACAATTATTAACATAATTTCGTTCAATAACCAATAATAAAACATGCATCTCCTCACATGAATATTAATCAAGTAGACATTGCTACACAAGTGAATTTCCAACATTATACATGCATTCACTAACATATAATACTATACGAATTATTACAAGGAAATAAATATTAATTATCCCTTTTCAAAATACTCACAAGTCCAAATATAAATTCACATTCTCAATTCAATACTAGACAAATGAATACAAATCCCAATAGATATGAATTATGACAAAGAGATTACATAATTCATCTAGACATGAATTACCTTCAGATTAAGGCAAGTCCAACAAATTACGTTTCAAGCGCGGTCAACGGTTCCTAACAAATCCACAATATAACAATAGTCAATATCTTGAATTTTAAACCACTTTATTAAACTTTAAAGATGATTTAGTACCCTTAATTTAATTAATTAAGTTGCTGGAATTTTAGTTACTCATGCATGCTCAAAATTTCCAAAAATACAATTTACATAAACCAATTTAGGAAATTTTCCAAAACCCTAAAATAAGTCAACATCAAAACATCACCACATCAACCACCACCGCCGACCACCACCATGGCCCACCACCAGCAGCGGCTGCTGCCGGCTACACGCGTGCCTTCGTGCACGGCCGTGCCCCTTTTTTTTAAAAAATAATCACTTTAATAAAACCCTAATCTAATTAAATCTACAATTAATAAATTTTCAAATTTAATTAAATTACAAAGATCTAACCTTTTTCAATTCAAACTTGATTCAATTTCAATAAAACCACAATCAAACCCTAATCATGATCCTATCATGCAAAATTAATAGAATCTAGCAAACCCTAGGCAAAACTAAATTAGGGTTTACCCATACAAAAACTAGGGTTCATAAAATCATACTTGAATTGAATCTAAAAGCTTTTAATGATCAAAGGAAACAAATTTAGAACACTTACTTGAAAATCAAGGATTAAAATTGAGCAAAGAAGAATTGTGAAAGAGTGAAGAATTCTCTTTCTTTTCCTCCTGGGTCGTGCGTGAGTTTGAGATGTGAGAGATGAGTGGCTTTTTTTTTGTTTTGTCTAGGTTAAGTTGATGAGTGAGGAAGTTGAGTTCAATTAGGAAACCAAATCCCTAATTCTACTCCTTCCTTTTCTCCTTCAACTTCCCAAACAAATAACCAGTCAAACCCTCTCAAAATCCACCTTTTTAGGAAATAAAATTTTGAAAAATAAAAACTGATTTCTTGCCCATATTTTCGGCTCTTGGCCGAAAATAATGGGCTTGATTAGGCCTTAATTATTTTTGGCCAATCCGAAAATAATCCAGCCCAAATTCTTTCTTTTTATTTTGGCCCAATTACATTTAATGAGGTCCAAAATTAAAACCCAATATTAATTAGGCACTCAAAACATTTATGACCCCAATTAATTATTTTAAATACGAAATTGCATTTTTTTTTGAGTAATTATTATTCTAAAATAAATAAAAATTACGGGGTATTACGAGCTACCCCAAGCTGTTAAACTCTTGGATAAAATTGTCAAGCTAGGCATCCAACCTACCATTGTTACCTACGGTACTATTATCAAAGGCCTTTGCAATATCGGAGACAATGCTGGTGCTCTCAAATTGCTTATGAATATGAAATATGGCCTCTGCAAGCCTGATATTGTCATATTCAGCACCATTATTGATAGTCTATGTAATGAAAAATTGGTAAATGAGGCGGTAGTTCTCCTTTCTGAGATGAGAGGAAAGGGTATATTGTTGGAATATTTTTAGAGTAAGTGTTAATGTTTCTTATGGCGTGACATGTGGCGTTGGTTATTATGTGTATATGTCTAAAGGAGAGATACTTGTCTCAAATATCCACATATGTAACCACCACCAACTTCTAGTAACTAACTTGATCTCTATAAATAGAGTGACATTATAAGAGATAAAAGATAAGGAGAATGAACTTTCTCCTTGGAAAGGAGAAGATTATCTCCTTGGATGGTACAAACTTGTTGGTTTAATTAGAAGATGTGATTATCTTCTTTAATAGTTAAATCATGCTATATGAAGGAATTAGATAGTGTACCATGGACAATGGATCTGATGATGGTTTATCATATTGGTTAAGACAAATATCAACAAAACAAACGCATTAGTAGAGTATGATTGTGGGGCGAACAATGTACTCTGTGACTTTTTTGTATCTCGAAAGTTGTTTCATGTAACCCGGTCGTTCCTAGAGCGTCGAAACTAAACTTTCAGGAAAGTGTACTTGTACATGCCTAGAAGCCATATCCAAGTTCCTCTAGTTTATATATATCCTATAATTTTATACTAACAATCTAAAAGTTTAGTTTATCGAGTTTTGGATATGGCGGTTAAATTGTCATGTTAGACAATGTTAAAGAAGTCAGTTTTACTTATGTTTATACTATCGAAGGTTTGCTCGATGAATGATATCCAAATCGGTTGAAAAGACTTGGATGGAAAAAGCCGAATATCAAACCCAAGGAATTGAGATAAGTTTCTTTAAAGTTTTGTTGATGTCGGTTGCTCTGGCCATTATCAAGTTAGATATGTTGTTTGGCTATAGTTAATTATTTGTTGATCAAAGTGGCAATTTATTAAATATTTATCCATATATATATAGTGATATACATGTGTCACTAACAAATGAGATGATATATACATTTATAATATGCTCATGCGCCTGTTTTCTCATGGGCATTTTATATTAGTGATTACATGATGGATCATGGTAGTGGACTACATGCAATTGGTGTATATCTATAATTCCATTGTCACTTGTCTGCATGATATTGCCTTTGAGCGGTTGAAGGAAGTTTTTTCTTGCTTTTGGTTGTTGGTCATTGGTAATTTGTGTAAAATTAATACACATGGTTAAACGTCAAAATAACCCAAAATTAGTTTTTTGAGAATATCAATGGCCATATATCGTATGCTTTGAACGTATACATACATGCTTTGAGCGAGGTTATGGTCCTTGATCCTTTAAGGATGAAATATTGAAATATTTTATGGGATATAAATTTGGATGAGATATGTAATACTCTCATGTTCCCATGTACATGTTTTGTGAGTTCATGTAGTTGAACTTGAAATTTTTTTTAAGTTCGGAAATGGACTTAGGAAATTTAATAATTTAATTAAATTTAGAAATTAATTAATTGTGATGATAAATTCATGAATATTTAGATTTTCATAATTGTATTTGCTATTTATATTGATTCACTAGTTAAGTGAATGTTATTGTTTGTATGAATTGTTATGATACATCACTATAGAAATCCATGGCCATGGTGAGGGTGTAGTGATGGTGAAAAATTATAACATTCATATGTTATCAAATCGATCATAAAATTATAGTAGGGTATACTACTATGAATTCAATCTTACAAAATCTAGACGGTTCGGTCTAGGATACTTGTGTGCATAATGTTGAATGGTGGTAAACCATAAGGGATGTGTAAGCCCATATAATTAAGTCACCAATGAGGGAACTTCAACTCTACGCTTAATAAAACGTCATGTCTTAAGTTCAATGAGTAAAAGTACCTCATAAGAGTGATTTGCAAGCACTCAATAATTTTTATTGACATCCCAAAGAGAAGGGAGTGCTTGGGTCTTGTAACGAAAAGGAGGTTGAAATGTTATTTCTTAATAGATCTTTGAAAATGTGTTTAAGTTACAAAACACGATGTAAAGGTCTACCTATGTAAGTGTGAAGTGTGGCCGCTTCAAAAAGCCTTGGGCTTGGCTTAATATACACTTATGAAAGGATATGGACGCATGGCCTTTAAAGTGTCAATTATCTAATGTTGTTTGTTATAAGCTTGTGTGTGTGATATCTTCATTTTTCCAAAAGGATTATTTGGTTCAATCTTTTTAGACACCATTATAATTCGAAATATTGAAATGTGTATTACACTAAGTGGTAGTTCAATCTTTAAGACACTATCGTTTAAGCATGAGTTTGGAACCTTATTCCAAAAATGGGGGAAGATTGTTGGAACATTTTTAGAGTAAGTGTTAATGTCTCTCATGGCGTGACATGTGGCGCTGGTTATTATGTGTATATGTCTAAAGGAGAGACACTTTTCTCATATCCACATATGTAACCACCACCAACTTCTAGTAACTAACTTGATCTCTATAAATAGAGTGACATTATGACAGATAAAAGATAAGGAGAATGAACTTTCTCCTTGGACAAGGAGAAGATTATCTCCTTGGATGGTACAAACTTGTTGGTTTAATTAGAAGATGTAATTATCTTCTTGAATAGTTAAACCATGCTATATGAAGGAATTAGATAGTGTACCATGGACAATGGATGATAGTTTATCATCTTGGTTAAGATAAATATCAACAACACAAACGTATTAGTGGAGTATGATTGTGGGGCGAACAACGTACTCTGTGACTTCTTTGTATCCCGGAAGTTATTTCGTATAACCCGATCGTTCCTAGAGGGTCGAAACTAAACTTTCATTGTACATGCCTAGAAGCCATATCCAAGTTCCTCTAGTTTATATATATCCTATAATTTTGTACTAACATATATCACCAGATGTCTACACTTATACCTCCTTACTTCAAGGAATGTGTAGTTTAGGCCTCTGGGATGAAGCCAAAGCCATGTTGGCTGACATGCTGGAGAGTAGCGTATCGCCAGATCTTCAGACCTTCAGCATGCTTATAGACATGCATTCTAAAGAAGGAATGGTGGATGAAGCACAAGCCATATTTGAATTCATGATTAAGAAAGGTGAGACTCTAGATGTCATCACTTACAGTGCTCTCTTGGATGGATATTGTTTACGTGGCCAAATGGATGACGCGTCCAAGTTATTTGATTCGATTGCCAAAAGTGGTTGTCTTCCTAATGTTGTGACCTTCAACACTTTGATCAATGGCTATATCAAGGCCAAAAAAATTGACAAAGCCGTCAAAATATTCCAGGAAATGTCTTGTAAGGGGATTGTGCCTACTGTTGTCACCTACAACACTCTTATAGATGGCTTGTGTAAAGCTAATAGGCTCCAAGTTGCCCGTCAAATGTTCGAAGAAATGCAGGTATGTGGAATTGCACCAGATGTCGTCTCCTATGCTTCTTTGCTTGATGGACTTTGCAAAGATGCACGGCTTCATGAGGCAATGACCATATTGGAAAACATGGAGAATAATGGACTCGTCCCTGATATTGTTCTTTACAGTATCATAATTAACAGTTTATGTGAAGCTGACAAACTTGAAGGTGCTGTGGATATTTTTGCTGGTCTTCTAGCTAGGGGTGTTCAGCCAAATACTCGTGCTTACACTACAATGATCAAAGGATTTTGCAAGAAAGGGTTACTAAAGGAAGCAAGTGAACTAATGAAGAGTATGCAGGACAATGGGTGTCCTCCAAATGATTGCACCTACAATACAATGATATGGGGGTTTCTTCACGGGAACAACGTCAAGAAGGCTTTGGAGCTTCTCACCACTATGAAAAGCAAACGATTTGCAGCAGATGCTGATACCAGTTCCTTGATTCTTCAGTTATTATCTTCTTGCTGGTATTGGTCATGCTGACAAAGAATTGCTTCGAAACTATTTTCTGAATTGAATAAGCAGGTGAACCGTAAAGTGCTATTTGTATTGTGTATCTTTTGTTTTAATTCTCTTAGTAATAGATTTATATTGGGATGGCTTCTACCTCAACTTGATTACTTCCCTCAGCAAGTTAGAATTTAAACTTCCAGCTACCTTTTTGGTTTGTGGTTTAGAGGCCAGATCATGTCTGAACTGATGTTTTATCTGAATTCTATTCTTTCCTCAAAGTATCTGCAGGGTTGCTACATAATTAACTACAAAAATAGTTATTTTTTCTTTCCCCTCACAGTGTCAATTACTGTCTTCCTTCTTTTTATTTTATGTTTTTTGAAAGGGGACTTGGTTTTCCTTCTGTAGTAAAAGAAAAGAAGGTTATATTGTCTGATCTTCACTCAAGCAGTCATAGTAGTAGCAGAAAGTGGAGTGGACAGAAAAAGATTAGGGCCACTATTACGTTTCCAACTTTCCATCACTCCAAGTTTTTTTTTTTTTTTTTATCATATAACTGAAAATATATTTCAATTGAAATGATAAAGTGAACCTCAAGATTCTAATGCCAGAAATCTATGTGAAGAGTTGACTGGTGCTTGTGCTTCCCCATGTGTGTGTGTGTCTGCGCGCGCGCGTTGGTGGGTGGGTGGGGGGTTCGTTTTGGTGGAATTGGTCAAAGTGCCTGAAGGCATGCAGTGGCGGGCTTCTTAGCATATGAGTGTGTGTTTGTGTGTGTGTGTGGGTGGTGGGTTGGGGGGGGGGGGGGAGGGTGGAAATGTTTATGAGAAATTAATATTCAGTTGAAGTGTATCTTGCATTTCGGGCTTGACTTTTCGTGCGCTGATGAGAGATTAGACAGACTGTGGGCATGCAGACTTCAGGTGTCTACTTCACAAATTTAGACAACTTTACAAATTGCAAGTGTACTCTTTTTAGCATAGAGATTTATTGGAGAAGTGTTTCTGACCATGCAATTTTTGTGAAAAAGAGACCAAAAAATCTGTGGATCTTTCTCTTGATTGCTTTTGATGGCAGCATAAAGGCTCTGATGACCTGGCAGGCGGTGAATCTACCTCAAGAGGATCACAGCATGGTTGTTTTTTTGCTTCTTGACATGGTCTACTCTATAGTCCTATGATATTGTAATGAAATCAAGAGTAACTTTCTGACTTTTCTGTTGTGTCAAGTGGAGAGGGATACTTTTCCTGCAATTTCTAGTGTCCCTAGTCGATAAATCAGAAGAGCTTACTAGATCAGAGAACTTGCTAATTTCCTGATTGGAAATATATTGAAAGCTAACCATTTGTTTTCTGTCTCCCCATTACCCCCCGCCTCTTTCGTATGCATTCTGCAGAAGGTGGTTTTGAAAGATGTGACCTCTATGACTCTGTCATCTTTCAGCTAAGACACCACTTGTAGCGTACAACTGTTTTGTGGAAGCTGTATTTCTTGTTAATGACTGTCATGCTCATATGGGGAACAAGAAGTCTCAGATTCAGGAGTTGAGATTAAGCTTTTCTGAACCAGGTAAGTAGATTCTAGCTTCATTGTGTTACTTAATGGTGCTCACTTCCTTGAGGCAATTGACTGATTCATTCGGCGGGACAGACGATTTCACTATCTGTGTAGGTCTCAGGAAGGGACATGGTAAGGGAGCTATGATATATAATAAAACAAATCAAATCATTTAAGGAAGCAACATTTCTTTGATCAGCTCTGTTTTTAGCTGAGAACCAGATCTTGTATACAGTATATTGTTCTGATATTACATTCAAGACCAAGTTCTTTTGGTTCATGATGTATCTTTTGCTTATCTTGTTTCTGCCAATTAACCACAGGTCTTAATGCTCACCACAGGTCTTGATGTATCGTGGAGCATATCTGCTAGTTTCCAACAGTAGTCTCAAGTATTGATTGAGTTGCAGACTGTGCCCTCTGGCATTCTTTTGCTCTTTCCAAAAAACAGGTGTGTTACGTTGCGATCACTAGATTCATCACATATTATTTCTTGTCCCTTTCCTACCAAAAGTCTGTTCGAGGGACACATCAGATAGCTACAAAATTATAACTATCATGATTGCCGAATTGTACTGTTAGCTGCAATGCAGTACAAAATTATTATCATGATTGCAGAATTGTGCTTATAAAAGTAGTTCTGAACATGTATTGTGTGCCACATGCATATTGGGCAGTAGGACATTTCTACCGAAACAGCACCCAAAATAGTACATAAAGCCTAGGTACACAATACTAGTCCATTAGTTTTGTGGCTCAAATAATTTCCCAAAGCTAGCATGTCTACATTATTTCTCGAACAGTTCTCAGAGAAACTCCCTTTCCACCCTCTATTATCTCTTTTACCCTTATTCCTCTTGACAATCTTCCTCTACAAATGGTTATCCATGATCATCCCTCGTGGCGCCTCCAACAGATTACCCTCTCCACCAAAGATGCCAATCCTAGGGAACCTCCACCAGCTCGGTATACTTCCTCATGTTGCTTCACTTAGGCAACAAACCTACCCTTGTGGTCTCATCTCCAGAAGCAGCCCAGCAGATCATGAAGACCCATGATATGATCTTTGCCAATAGGCCTAGACTCCGGTTCATGGACAAGATCTTCTATGGTGGTAATGACATTGGTTTTGGTCAGTACGGAGAAGAGTGGAGGCGTACGAAGAGCATCGCCGTGGAGCATCTCTTAAGCACCAAGAAGGTTCAAACTTTCCGAACCATAAGAGAAGAAGAGGTTACTCTAATGATACAAAACATCAAGAGCTCTAACAATGCCTCTATCAACTTAAGTGCTATGTTTTTGAGATTTGCAGAAGATGCGGTGAGCAGAACTGCGTTTGGAAGGAAATACAATACAAATTTTGACAAGCTTTTGAAGGAGTTCGTGAAGGTTATGGGGGCAATTAGTGTGGGAGATTACATCTCCTGGCTTGGTTTTATTGATCGAGTGACTGGCTTGGAAAGTCAGGCCGAAAAAGTCAGGAAAGGTTTTGATGAGTTCTTAAAGAAAGTCATCCTGGAGCATATTGATAATTGTCTAAGTCTTGATGATGATTTAGGACATGAGAACGTTAAGGATTTTGTCGATGTTTTGCTTCAACTACAGAGGGAAAACCCAGCTAGTCTTTCCACAGATACCATCAGTGCCATTATACTGGTAACTTTTTTAGTCATTTTTGAATGAAATTACTTTGTAAGATGGAGGGGACTTTGCTCTAACATAAAGGGGAAGGGCAAAGAAGGGGAAAGAGAACATTAGTAAAGGTTATTTCAAAGATCGAGCCCATACAACAAAACTGCCATTTTAGAACTAATGACACTAGTGGTTTATTGGGGGGAGAGGAAGAGGTGGCAAGATGTTCAACAATAGTATAAAGGTCAAATTTAATTAAGGCTACCATTGAAATTAGGACCAACTAATGATTCAAGTTGTCTTCTTCTTTGATACAGGACATGTTCATTGGGGGAACTGAGCCAATTTATACATTGCTAGAATGGGCAATGACAGAGGTGCTAAAGCACCCCAAAGTTATGAAAGAATTGCAAGAAGAGTTGAGGGGAATAATGAAAGACAAAAAGAGGGTAACTGAGGATGATTTGGAGAACATGAAGTACCTGAAAGCAATGATCAAGGAAACACTTAGGCTACATCCTCCATTTCCCATGTTGCTATTTCGAGAATCCTCACAGGATGTAAAAATCAAAGGATTCCACATTGCCAGAGGGACACAAGTTATAATTAACGCCTGGGTGATCCAAAGAGACACAACTTGTTGGGAGCAGCCCGAGGAGTTCAATCCAGAGAGGTTCCTGAAGAACTCTTCAGTGGACTTTAAGGGCCACCATTTCCAATTTACTCCATTTGGAGCTGGAAGAAGAGGTTGCCCAGGTCCTTTATATTCCTTGACCAACACTGAGCTTGTATTAGCAAGCCTTCTTTATGAGTTCGATTGGAAATTACCTGGTGGAGCAACAAGTGAGACTTTAGACATGGAAGAAAGTGCAGGGTTGGCTATCCAAAGGAAGCATCCTCTTATGGTCATTGCAACTCCTCATTCATGCCAGTAGAATATATCATTATGGTGATTCAATAAAGACTTTAAGCTTTATCAGCTACGTTTAGACGTGCTGGCTATCGTTGTAAATGTTCAGGCTTTCTCGTCATTTTGAATAAGGTATCGCATACTTTCATGTTTAAGTTTGAGCAAATACTTCTTGTATATTGGGGAAAAAAATATTCAATTTGCTATTTTGAATGTAACAGCTAATAAGACTTGAATCGAGAACAAGGATTTTGTATACCTCAAATGTATCTTTTAAAATGTCTGTATACTTCTATGTATTTAAGCCAAACCTCCGTATACCTTATCGAAATTTTCCTTTCATAAAATTTGAATGTGGTAATCGATACAAGAATACAAGATAAGGTAGGCATCATAAATTGCGGAATAAAAAAACCACAATACTAGGATAAGCTGGAGGCTGGGGTGATTTTGCTTTGCAAGGATTAAGGAAGTATGGCTGCATGAAGCTAATTAGGGAGCTGAATATGAGGGTAGTCTTGTTGGAAAGCTTTATGTTTACGAGGCATCATTTGCTTACACCTTGTCGTGCTTTATAGTTGATCACAATTCACACTAGTTGTAAACAGCGATTTTATATTCTGTTTTGATGTGCACATATGTTATTGTTGTTTACCTCTGCAATTGCTGTTTGCTCCCAGTGGCGGATCCACTCTTTCGAGAGTGGATTCCGCCGAACCCACTTGAATTTTTTTGTTATAAAAATTCTTTATAAATTAATATTTTTCAATCCGATAATTAAGGATTGTCCTATGTATTACAAAGGGTGAACACACTTGACTTAATTTCTGCATCCGCCACTGTTTGCTCCTCCATATTTGTTGCTGGATCATGGCGCTTAATAGTCTGTTTTATTAAGTGCAGTTTACAGGAAAGGTGAAATTATCCGTGCAAGTGAGTTTATATGCAGTGTAGTGAATCTAGTCATCTACCTCAAGAGGATGACAGTCTTGGCTTTAAGAAGCTATAAGCTTGGAGCATGACTGTTGGTCTCTGAATTTGTGCAGTGATCCATGACCATGATGTTAGAAATAATCCACATCAGCCAAAGAGACAAGGGAAAACAAAATGATGAGATGATAAATGACATCCGCAGATCAACCACTTAAGAATCGTTCTATGTTTTTACTTGCTGGTGATCCTGGTTCCATGCGCAACAGTTGTGCTTAAGGCCCAAGTTAATCTGTTGAAGGTCA
This sequence comes from Tetragonia tetragonoides, assembly GCA_038025085.1. Classification (NCBI taxonomy): domain Eukaryota; kingdom Viridiplantae; phylum Streptophyta; class Magnoliopsida; order Caryophyllales; family Aizoaceae; genus Tetragonia; species Tetragonia tetragonoides. The sequence goes on from CM076143.1 coordinate 10,638,537, forward strand.
AATCAGTGTGGGAGGCAAAAGTCTCTTCTGGTTATATACGGTGTTGAAAGATGTTTCTGCATGCCTCATATTTTCCTAATGGAGAAAACTCCTCAGCTTTATGAGCAGGTATCATAAGTTCATAACTGATAACTCGGTCATATGCCTGTGAATGAGATGCAGCGTTTAAGAGTTGTGAACTGGTCAAGGTTTTAATAGAGCAGCGGAAGAAGTACATTACATACCATGAAATGTGTACATATTCCTGATGTTCTTTGAAACACGGAAATAATTAGTTGCAGTGGGAACGCACATTCCTGTAATCGTGGTACCTATATAAAGACAGCTGATAGGAGAACATTTTGTTGAGATTAAAAGCTACAGTACATAGCAAAGATTACACCGTCTTTGTGGCTCCTGTGAACTTGTTGGAAAGCAGACATGAATCTTCCTCTATGGATTAGAGCAGGGTTGGGGTTTTTTCTTCTTGACATGGTCTACCATATAATCCTATGGTATTTGCAATGATATCAAGAGCAACTTTGTGAGTTTCTGTTGTGCAGACTGTCTTCTGTTTGTTGTTTTGGATATACAAACATGTTAAATATGTCCTACCTTATATAGTTAATGAAGCACAGTGTTTGAAGTTTCTCTTGCTGAGCTTCAGAATGATGAGGATCAGTTCTTCAGAAAGATACGGATGAGGCTTGACCTCTTTCACCAAGAGACGTCCCAACCAAGTGAAGTGGAAAACATTGTTAATGTTATTTATGTGGTGATGTATACAAGTGAAGTATTATACACCATATAGAGTGTTGATCGGGTATAGATCTAAACTCAAAAATATAAATGGGACTGATCTAGATGTACCCACCCCAGAGCGGGCCTGTTGACATCCTTACTGTGGAATGAAGTGGCCGAGTGTGTAGGGGAATAGGGGCCTTTAACCGCCTAACTCGATCCAGTTCGAGATGGGTTGAACTGTTAATCCAAGATGAAATGAGTTATGTGCAAGCCGTTGTTACCATATAATAAATATGTGTAATGTTAACGAGTTACCCAACATTACTCCAGATAACTCGTTAAAAAGGGTAATTTAAAATTTATACACATATTAAAAATAAACTTTAGCAAACAAATCTAACATAATACTTGAGAAGTGTAGTTATTTCTTTCCCCCCAACCTTATTAATTTCACTCGTAATTCCCTTTACCTACCGTTTCTTCTTGCTTCACTCCCTCTCCCGTCGCTGCTACTGAAGCAGACCGAAGAGTTCATTAGTTCATTCCCACTGACACTACGTTCTGTTGAAGAAACTCCATTTTACCATCAATCTTCAGAGTGAGAGAGAGAGAGAGAGAGAGAGAGAGAGAGAGAGAGAGAGAGAGAGAGAGAGGGAGAGAGGGGCAAGTGGCAAAGAAGATAACTATTAATTGAAGTACCAAAATCAATGTCTGCCAAAACTGCATTTGCTGGTAATTCTCTTAAATTTTCTGCCTCTTTCATGTTGTTTCATCCCCATTTCCCCTTGTTTTCTTCATTTCATATGCTGTTTCGTTTCCAATTTCGATTTTACAACAAAAATGCAATTGCAAATGCTAGAAATTTGATTCGCGACCGTAAGAAATTATTGAATTCCGTTAGGCAACAATGTAATCTAGGGTTTACTAATATCGACCATCCTCTCTCTCTCTCTTCCATCAAATGACCTCTTTGCGCCCTCTCCCTTCAATTATTGATTTCTGTCAACTCTTCACTGCCATTGTCAAGATGAATAAACCCCAAAAACATCATTCCACAGTTGTTTCTCTCTCCAACCAGCTAGAATTGTTAGGTCTACAACTCAATGATTATTCCCTCAACATCCTTGCTAATTGTTTTTGCAAATTGGGCCTTTTCGATCTTGGTTTTTCTCTCTTGGGTAAAAGACTTAAACTTGGTTACCCACCTGATTGTGTAACATTCACTACCTTACTCAAAGGCCTTATTTACTCTGACAAGCTGCCCCAAGCTGTTCAATTGTTGCATAAAATTGTCAAGCTAGGCATCCAACCTACCATTGTTACCTACGGTATTATGATCAAAGGCCTTTGCAATATCGGAGATAATCCTGGTGCCCTCAAATTGCTTAGGAGTATGGAATTCGGCCTCTGCAAGCCTAATATCGTCATATACAGCACCCTTATTGATAGTCTGTGTAAAGACAAATTGGTGAATGAGGCTGTGTTTCTCTTCTCTGAGATGAGACGCAAGGGTATATCCCCAGATATCTACACTTATACATCCTTACTTCGAGGAATGTGTAGTTTGGGCCTCTGGGATGAAGCCAAAGCCATGTTGGCTGACATGCTAGAGAGTAGTGTATCACCAAATCTTCACACCTTCAACATGCTTATAGACATGTATTCTAAAGAAGGAATGGTGGATGAAGCACAATCCATATTTGAATTCATGATTAAGAAAGGTGAGACACCAGACGTCATCACATACAATTCTCTCTTGGATGGATATTGTTTACGCGGTCAAATGGTTGAGGCGTCCAAGTTATTTGATAAAATGGCCAAAAGTGACTGCCATCCTGATGTTCAGACCTATTCCATTTTGATCAATGGATATACCAAAGCTAAAAAAATTGACAAAGCCCTCAAAATATTCCAGGACATGTCTTGTGAAGGGATTGTGCCTAATATCGTCACCTACAACACTCTTATAGATGGCTTGTGTAAAGCTAATAGGCTCCAAGCTGCGCGTCTAATGTTCAAAGAAATGAAGGTCTATGAAATTACTCCAAATGTCGTCTCTTATGCTTCTTTGCTTGATGGACTTTGCAAAGACGGACGACTTGATGAGGCAATGACAATTTTGGAAAACATGGAGAATAATGGGCTGGTCCCTCATATTGTTATTTACAGTATAATACTTAATGGTTTATGTGATGTTGGTAGACTTGAAGGTGCAGTGGATATGTTCTCTGCTCTCCTAGCTAAGGGTGTACAGCCAGATACTCGTGCTTACACTACAATGATAAAAGGATTTTGCAAGAAAGGGTTACTAAAGGAAGCAAGTGAACTACTGAAGACTATGCAGGACAATGGATGTCCTCCAAATGGTTTCACCTACAATACAATGATAAGGGGGTTTCTTCACAGTAACAGCATCAAGAAGGCTTTGGAGCTTCTCACCACTATGAAAGGCAAAGGATTCGCAGCAGATGCTCATACCAGTTCATTGATTCTGGAGTTATTATCTTCTGAACGTGTTGGCCATGCTGACAAAGAATTACTTCAAAACTATTTTCTGAATTGAATAAGCAGGTGAATCGTGAAGTGCTATCTGTAGTGTCTATGTTTTGTTTTAGCTCTCTTATTAATAGATTTATATTGGGATGCCTTCTACTTTCAACTTGATTACTTCTGTCAGCTAACCTCTCCAAACACTTTTAATTCAATCACCTAGCTTAATAATTTTTAGCTTTCAGCTCAATTCTCACAGTTAGCAAGTTAGATTATAGACTTCTAGCTACCTATTTGGCTAGTTTTGCCAAACAGATCTTATGCTATTGCTAATATCTATTCTAAGAGATTGAACTGACACATAGCTACAGTTCACATTTCTTAAATGAAATGAAAAGGGTTTATCAATATCCAATGATGATGTTGTGTAAAGTCTTCCCTCCAAAACAAAGAAAAAAAATGAAAAAACCTTTGTGGTTTGATGGCCAGGTCGCATCAAGAACAAAAATTGTGCAGTGAGCTTGGAGCATAACTGTTGTTTTGTGGGCATTGTGTTTGTGAAATTTTGCAGTGGCCCATGACCATAATGTTAGAAATAATCCGCATCAGCCAAAGAAAAAAGGGAAAAGGAAATGATGACATGACAAATGACATGCCTGGACCAACCATTTTTTAAATGTTCTTTGTTTTTACTTGCTGGCGATCCTGCTTCGATCTGCAACAAGTGTGCTTAAGGTGTTGAAAGGTGTTTCTGCGCAATTGGAGAAAACTCGATAGCTTTATGAACAGCTGCCATAACTCTGTTTTATGCCTGTGAATGAGATTCAGCGTTAGAGTAGTGAACTGGTTAAAGGTTAATAGAGCAGGGAACAAGTATGTACTTTGAAGTGTGTACGTGTTCCTGATGTTCTTTGAAACGCTGAAATGAGTTGTTGCAGTGGAAAGTTAAAATCTCCAGCTAAAGACAGCTGAGAGGAGAACATCTTTTTTAGACATTTACCTAACCATGGTGGAAATTAGCAGCTACGTAGCAAAGATTACAACTGTCTTTGTGGTTCCTGTGAACTTGTTAGGAGGCATACATTCATCTTACTCTCTAGATTACAGCAAGGTTGGTTATTTGCTTTTTGACATATTCTACCCTATAGTCCTATGATATTTGCAATGAAATCAAGAGCAAGTTTCTTTCTGACTTTCTGTTGTGCAGATTGTCTTTGTGAGGTGGAGTGGGATACTTTTCCTGCAATTTCTAGTGTCCCTTTTTAAAATGATAAATCAGAAGAGGTCAGACAACTTGCTAATTTCCTGATTGGAAATATATTGAAAGTTAACCATTTTTTTCTGTCTCCTCATTCCCTACCTCCTCCCCACCCCCTCCCCCGGTCATATGCACTCCGCAGAAGGTGGTTTAAAGAACCTCTATGGCTCTTTGTCATCTTTCAGCTAAGACCCCACTTGTAGCATACAACTGTTTTGCGGAAGCTGTATTTGTTTTGAATGACTGTGATGCTCATATGCTTAATTTATTTCTTGTTTGGCTGTTGAGGTCTTCAGTTATCTTTAATTTCTAATGTTTATGCGATATCCATTGATATGCACGTCTAATTTCTGCTGTCTTGTGTCACACTGTTGTGTCCTATGTTGCTCGGATTCTTCATTTCTCCTCAAGTACCCGTGTCGGACACTGGACACTCCGACATGGGTATGGACACTGGACACTCCATTTTCAGCGAAAAACATGCAAAATTTTCATGAAATGGCCAAGTCCGACATGGGTATGGGTACTGGACACTCCGATACTTAGCCGAGTCCGAGCAACATAGGTTGTGTCTGTTGTTTTGGATTTATAAACATGTTATTTATGCTATACCTTATATTGCCTATGCAGGTGGTTGTTGAAAATCTTTTGCATAAATACTCCTGTCCTTCGTGTTGGGTTTGTTTGAGAAACGATAAGAGTATGATAGAGGACACAGTTAATTAATGGTTCATGACAGATTGGTTCTGACTTCTGAGGGACTGAAGCAGAGAGTTCAGGTTTCTCTTGCTGGCCTTCAGAATGACGAGGATCAGTTATTTAGAAGGATCTGCCTGAGGGCTGAGGATGTGCAAGACCGTAATGTCCTCACCGACTTCTGGGTATATTGCATGCTTGGCTTACAAAATCATTATCCTCTTTAGAGTTTTATTAGTTGATAAAAATAAATGTGTACAAGTCTTAATATTTTTCTTGTGTGCGCGCAGATCGATCAGTTGCAAGTGGTGTGAGATAATGGTGACCCAGGCTAGCTCTAGTGACCCTAAGGATTTGGTTTCTAAATTCGTCCCTGAGTCCATTGGCAAGGAGAATGAGAAGGCTACCTCTAACATCTACCACTTCAAAATGTGTACACCAGCAAGTTCAGGAAGGTCAAAATCCTGAAAGCTCCTAAGTTTGATCTGGGTAAGAATCAGTCTTCGCCTAGCCTTTTTCATCTCTATTTTTGTTCTCTATGAATCAGCAATGAAGCTATCTCTCTTTTTATTGATCATTTAATTCAGGGGTCTCGATCATCGGTCCTGACTCAATATATTTTTATTCGCGATGCAGGTTCATGGTGACTACTCAGAGGATGTGGGTGTGAAGGTTGACAGGCTGGCTGACGAGACCATGGCTGAGGGTGAAGCAGCTCATACAGAAGTTGTTGGTGCCTAAACAGTCTCCTGAATTACATCCATTTTTATTTTATTTTTGGTCTTTTGGAATCCTGCCATTTAGTTACAAGCTCCCAAGTTTGTCAAAATTGTTTTTAATGGAGTTTTCAATTGCATTCAACTATAGCTTGTTCGTAGGCTTTTCTAAAAAAAAAAGTGGGGGAAAAGGTTATGGTTATGAATGCATTGTAAAATTGGATGAATAGGATCATCTGATGACAGGATTCCTCTTGAATGCTATTTTCACTATAGGAATGGAGACACCACTGAATGATCGCCAACATGGACCATGACCTGCATTTCCACGCTCAACATTAGGAGGTGGCCACTGCAATGCAACTGTTAAAATCGAACCATAGCCATGGCCAGTAAGGCTATGGCCAGCATCCCTATGCCCACCATTATAACCACCGCCACAAGTACAATGGCATCAAACATTGTCGTCGAGATCATATATTGGTCTCGTCTGGGTTGGTTTATGGAGGTGGAAAATATTGTTGTTGCTCATGAAAGTTATTGTTAATATTGAGTCTGGAGCTTAACGTAGGTGTTGAATCTGTGGTATATAGGAGCACTACTCTACTACTGCACATTTTTAAGTGATTGTTTTTGTGTAGATGTACATTAGGTGACAACCGTACAAGGTTAACTAGCTACAAGCTAAGGGCTCCATCTCACCCGCTATTATCAATACGAGTATATTTACGACGATACTTCGGTTTTATTACTCAAAATAATGAAGAAATTAATATTGAAACAGAATAAAGAGATGTAATCATTTAGGTATTGTACACAATTACATTACACGGCAGTAGACATCCTCGTTGGTGCACTACTTGCCATGTCCATTTGGTGGTGGAGAGCTGCGTCACGAGCGGCACCATGGTGCGCGTTGTGGTGGTGGTGGTGGTGGTGATGATGCGCTGGCCATTCCGAGGATGGTTGATGTTGATTGACAGCGTTAACACGGTTGTAGCACGCCTTCAGGAGGGTCAAGGCCAAACAGATGACGAACATGACAATAAATATGACCAACGCGAGAATAGGAGCATTCATGATCTTTATAGCTTGTGACGTTGTGAACTTGTTTAATGCAATTTTTGTGTATGTGTATCTTCGCCTTTAGCTTATATATGTACATATAATAGGGTAAGAAACTTGAGGATTTGTATAAAACGCGTATCATACTTCTTGTTGTTTTTTATGCTCTCACGGGATTGAAAATTTTGAAATGTTCCAACGTTGATTAGTTGTTATGTAAAGGTCTTCAATTCATATTAGCATTTGTTGGGGAAAACTACGGTATTTACCCACAATCACAACAACAGATAAACTGAAAAATAAAGTGCAAGAACCCAAAAACAACACAAACAATTTTACGTGGAAAACCCCTCTCAATTAGGGGAAAAACCACGGTGCGGATCTCCACGCACTAAACAATAATCCACTATGATAATCAAGAGTACAATCGGCAACAATCACAAGATCAAGCAACAAGTAAACAAACTATCTTTGGTATTAGTACAAATTGACAAACTCTAACTCAATTTGATACTCCCACAAAACCAAAGATACACCCACAAATACCTATCGATGACCGATCCGAATACTCTGATTATCGTCACCCGAACAAACCGAATCAACCGTGAATGGGAACAAACCTCTTTGGAGAAATACTCAATTTCTCTCACTCTTTGTTTGTCTCTCACTCACTTGGTCTCTACCTTTACTTTTGATTGTTTCGGCCTTCTATTTATACTGAACTCCATCACCAACTGTTTTCTATCAATCACTAAAGAAAACCAAAAGGCTTGAGAGCCTTTTGGTTTTCCCAACTTTTTAACTTCTTTTTTTTTTTTCTTTTTCTTTTTCTGTTTTTGTTTTTCTTTTCTTTTTCTTTTTGTTCTATTTTATTTTCTTTACAAAACTAAAATAAAATAAAACACAACTAAATATTATTTGGTATTTGGGGCGTTACCTCAACAAATCCTCCCTCGACCCAAATCACCAAATACCTCCACCTTGTCCGAAAAACAGACCTTCTTCTTCACGGTCTTGTTTCTCCCTACGCAATGACCCTCAACATAGCACAAGTTGTTCTCCGCCTTCCTCCCTTGCACTATCAAAGTAGCACCACGATACACTTTGCACCACCTTCCCGTACCAATGTATCTACACCCTTGCGATGTCAACTCACCCAACGAAATCACGTTAACACGAGCATCGGGTACATAACTCACATTGTGGAAAGTTCTAGTCACACCACCATGGAGCTCAATGCGGATGCTTCCCATCCCTTTGGCCTTCAACTTACCACTCCCCATGTTGATGTCACCATACTCTTCATCTTGGCACAAAGTATCAAACATAGCATGGTCTCTACAAATGTGAACTGAAGCGCCGGAGTCCAACACCCAACTCTCTTGGCTTTCCTTCCCCTCATTGTTACTAGCCAAGAACAACTCTTTATTACCATCACAAGACATAATTACATTAGAGGAACCGCTATCATCATCAATTTTGGTCTTACCCATCTTCTCTTGCAGCTGCTTGAAACTCTTCAAATCATCTCTCATCTTTGGGCAACGACTCTGAATATGACCCTTCTCACCACAATAGTAACACTCTATGTTACTAAAGTCTCTCGCGCGCGACTTCGACCTACTTCTCGGGCCACCACCTCTTCTCTCATGATTCCTCCCTCTCTCGGACACCTCCGCAGCTAGTACTCTATCTCCTCCATCACTAGGAGATACACCATCAACCTACAACATCATCCGATCATTCTCTCTCAACACTGTTATTGCTTCATCTAGTGTAATCTCTGTCCTCCCTACAAGTAATGTCTGCACAATTGGCCTGTAGGACTTAGGTAGTGAAGCCAACAATAACAATGCCTCCTCTTGATCGGAGATCTTCTCATCTGCATTTCTTAACTGACATACTAGCTGGTTAAAACTGTTAATGTGGTCCTACAACGCTGTACCTTGCTCCATCTTTAGCTGGTACAACTCATATCTCAAACAAAGCTTGTTAGTCAGTGACTTTGATGCATATACACTCTGGAGCTTATCCAACAACTTCTTTGGATCTGTCTCAGTCAAGTAATTATACTTGATCTCCGGAGCCATAGCTAATCTAATAGTACTGACAGCTTTCTTCTTTTTCGATGTCCATTGGGCATCGGTCACCCCACTAGGCTTTGTCTCATCTAAAGCCTCATCTAAATTTTGTTGAACCAACAAATCCTCAACCGTACTCTTCCACACAGTAAAATTAATTTTACCATCAAACAAAGGGATTTCAAATTTGGGCACACTACCAGACATGTTACTTGCACAAAATAATTCCTCCTTCAACAAATACAGTAATTTTCCCACCACCGATCCTACAACCAAAAGCTCTGATACCACTGTTGGGGAAAACTACGGTATTTACCCACAATCACAACAACAGATAAACTGAAAAATAAAGTGCAAGAACCCAAAAACAACACAAACAATTTTACGTGGAAAACCCCTCTCAATTAGGGGAAAAACCACGGTGCGGATCTCCACGCACTAAACAATAATCCACTATGATAATCAAGAGTACAATCGGCAACAATCACAAGATCAAGCAACAAGTAAACAAACTATCTTTGGTATTAGTACAAATTGACAAACTCTAACTCAATTTGGTACTCCCACAAAACCAAAGATACACCCACAAATACCTGTCGATGACCGATCCGAATACTCTGATTATCGTCACCCGAACAAACCGAATCAACCGTGAACGGGAACAAACCTCTTTGGAGAAATACTCAATTTCTCTCACTCTTTGTTTGTCTCTCACTCACTTGGTCTCTACCTTTACTTTTGATTGTTTCGGCCTTCTATTTATACTGAACTCCATCACCAACTGTTTTCTATCAATCACTAAAGAAAACCAAAAGGCTTGAGAGCCTTTTGGTTTTCCCAATTTTTTAACTTCCTTTTTTTTTTTTCTTTTTCTTTTTCTGTTTTTGTTTTTCTTTTCTTTTTCTTTTTGTTCTATTTTATTTTCTTTACAAAACTAAAATAAAATAAAACACAACTAAATATTATTTGGTATTTGGGGCGTTACCTCAACAGCATTTAAAGGAATAATTGGTCAACAAGTTGAATTTGTATATTAGTCTATTCTAGTTGAATTTGCATTTACGTTTACGTAAGCTAAATGAATAAGGATTTAGGGCTCCGTTCTTTTTACTTGGAAAAAATTGAGCTGAAATGAAATAAACTTAACTGAATTGATATTTTTAGTTTGATCTTTAATTATTTAAAATTCGTCCAAATATATTTAATATTCGACTCATTTAAAAGTATCTATATGCTTTGAAATATTTGCAATGACATAGATATCATTATAAATTTATTTCGAAATAAAAAATTATTTAATTGACAAATTCCACATAAACTAAACAAAACTGAACTGAGTTGAATTTAAGTGAAATTAATTTGAGCAGAACCGAGCTTAATACAGTAGTACTTAATAACTATAAGTCCATGGAGTATAAGTTGCCGGTTGTAGCTTTGGATTGAACCCATGCAAGTGGGAGACATGGTTGTTAACACTTGGACTTTAATCCAAGTGGTTTATGTGTTGGGAGTGCAGAAAAGAGGAGACAGGAAGGTGGATATGATTGACAGCATGTCGTGGACTTAGTCCACCGTTGACCAAGTAATTTGAGGGGTGACTCCAGGTGAAATAGGGGGTGGCTCCATGTAAAGTAGGGGATGACTCCAGCTGAAGTAACTTTGAGTAATTTTGAGGGGTGACTCCAGATAACGTAAGGGGTAGCTCCAGATAAAGTAGGGGGTGGCTCCAAGTGAAGTAGGGTGGTGCCAAGTATAAATTTGAGGGGTGACTCTAGGTGAAATAGGGATGACTTCAGGTAAAATAGAAGGTGACTCTAAGTATTGGTCCACCATGAACTAAACCCATACAAATTTTTGTATATGATTGAGTAAAAAGTTGTTACCTTCTAAATTAAATAGATAAAGGAGTAAAATCATAGATACAGTAATACTATTAAGGTGCTAAGTCAACCAAGTCTATGGTGACAGTCTACATGGGATCACTCTAGTCTACATGGGATTCTTTCCTAAAGTAAATTTACAAGGAGAAGATACACACATACACAAAAAAATTCCAAGGTCCATACTAGATCTGTCAATTTTCGATCCAACCTGAAAATCCGACCCAACTTGACTCGTTTTTTTAGGATCCTAAAACTGATTTTTCAACCCGAAATTCGATTTGATCTGAATCCGATTAACCCGATGTTTAGAGTCAAACCTAACCTGTTAGTGGGTTGACCCGTTTGACCTGAAAAATAGAATAATTTGTAATTATAAACAAAAAGTTCGACTAAACTATCCTAAAACATTAATAAAACTTTTTTTTTTGTTTCATTATCTTTTTCTCTACTTATTTGTTCTCTCAAAATAAGAAATTTTGCTTTTAACTACGCTAAAATGGATGAAAATATAAAGTACAACTTATCGAATAATTAAAAGAAATATAAAAATATCATAAAATCGTATATACATACCAAAACGTGAAAAATATACGTATTTAGTTAATACAAGTTATAAATTGGCAAATATACCATTTGAAAACATAAATTGAATATATTATTAACGAATATTTTTTTAATTGGGTCACTCGATCCGGTGACTCGACCCGAACTCGACAACACTGGGTCAAGGTCGAGCATTTTTCAATCCGAACCCGACCGCTAGTGACCATAACCTGAACCCAAACCCGACCGACCCAATTGACAAGTCTAGTCCATACAATTATTGTTATATGTGTTGGAGAAGTTGCTTAACTTATTGAATGTGTAATTGTGTATATAGTCTATTCTGACTGGTAAAATATGACTGAGTAATTTTATTTTTTTTTGTTGGTGTGTGTATCTCATAAATCATAATCATTAGGTTGTCATGCGTCTAGTCCGTCTACGTAAGTAAGGGATTGTTCTTTTCAACGGAATGGTGCGGGATAGTGAGGAACGGAACGGAACGGATTGGAATAGAATGGAACGGAACGGCGCGGCGCAGATAATTCAAAATTACGTGAGACAAAATGAAGTACAGAATGCGGCGCGGAACGGAATGGAACAGAACGGAACGGAAAGAAATGGTAAAAACTCAGTGGAAACAGAGACCAACTTCTGTTTTGAAGCTTCCAGTGGAAACTCAGTAGAATACTATGGAAACCGCCACGAAATGGTGCTTCCACTGAGTTTTGAAGCTTCCAATCCCTCCGAAAGTCAAAATCTTTTTGTGGCAACTATGTCACAAGTCGATTGTCGTGCGCAGAACATTGGCTTCTCGTGGGATACCTTTGGATATGCAATGTCCTTTATGCCAAGAATGTATTGAATGTATGGACTATCTGTTTGTCGAATGTCCCAAATCCAAACAAGTTTGGGCGGGTACACATGACGGTGGATGACTAGAGTTGGTTCCACCTACGAATAACCCTGTGCACTGATTTTAGCTCGATCAAATCTGATCACGGGACCAACCCAACGGAAATCGCTAAAACCGCTTTTGTGCTGTGGAGCATTTGGCGCGAGCGTAACGAAACAGTGTTTAGAAACAATCTCTTTAATCACATGGGGTGTTGGCTTAAAGCCAAGAGCTATTTTATTGAATGGGCTCACCACACCAAACCCATAGTTTTTTCGTCATCTACTAGTGATTACACTGCTAAAACAGTTAAAGTTGTGGGATCACATTTAGTCAGTTGGCAGCTACCCATTCCAGGACATTTTAAGATTAATTTTGATGGCTTCAAAAAAGGTGACACCGCAGCGGCAGGGTTTGTCATTCGTGATACACAAGGTCAATTTCTGAGTGCCGGGGCATGCTGCGTTGACAAGACTTCAATTCTTGTTGCAGAGGCTATGGGGCTAAGGAATGGAGTTAAAAGAGTCATTGCACTCGGGTGTGATAAACTGGAAATCGAAGGGGATAATCTCACGGTCATTAAAACATCGAGGGAAAATCGAAATACCTTGTTCCATTTACTCTCTAATTATTGACACTAGGCGGTTCTTAGCTTTAAGGAATCCAGTAGCCGTCCAACATGTCTTTTGCGAAGACAATAGAGCTGCGGACTGGATGGCTAATTATGGTTACTCGTGCCAAGATGATTGTTCTTTCTCTATACCTCCGGCTAGAGATTTTCGGCAGATTCTTCATGCGGATTCACTAGGGGTCACTCTCGAGAGGAGAGTTTCCTAGTTCCTCCCTTCACTCTACTCCTTACCTTACCAAAAAAAAAAAAAAAAAAAAAAAAAAAAAAAAAAAATTCCATATTTTTTCGTTTTTGCAAATTCAGAGCGGAAGGCTATCAAATATGCATTTGAAAATGAAAAACGGCCCTGCCAGAAAAAACGGGTCATCCAGTGAACTGAAGAGCTGTCGCCCGCCCGAAAAAACGGCCCTCTTCAGAAAAAAAACGCCCACCCCATTTTTCTGTAGAGGGGCGTTTATTGGCCTTTTTGGCCATCGACCCCTTCGCCTATAAATAGCTCATTTTCTCCTTTTTTTGGAGATATCTCATCTTAGCTTAATTTTCTAGGGTTCTTGAACAAACACTCTCAAATAGTGAGATTAGGGTACTTAGTGAACTTAAATTTTGGGTATTTATTCTTAACCTTCTCTTTAATCAACATTATTGGTTGTAAGTTTTCTCTCTCCTCTCTTTTTCTATCAATACTAACAAGTTTATATCTTTGTTGTTGAATGTTAATGGATATTGTTATTATGAAGTTTATTATGCTTAATCTCATGATTAGTGAGTAGTTTCCTAACTAGGATTGGGGATTAAGCCCCATTATGCCTTGACTATGCATGATTACCCTTTTCCCCTTGGTTTTGTTGGTAAAACTTGATGTTGCAATGTAGTATGCAAGGTGTTCGATGAAATGCTTTAGAGAGCATTTCACCTTATTTGCTTGTTAAATCTTACATTGAGAGATGTGGTTTGATTTAGAACTTCTAATTAACAAATCAATTAGTTCATCACGAAAGTAGATTGGATTGATTGATGGTTTGAGATTCACCGATGTTTTATTGCCTTTATATGTTTTTGATGCCACGAAAGTAGGTGTTAATCATGTTTAGGTAGTCATTGCATCCTTGAGAGAGGACAATAATGGTTTGAATGGGGTGTTTGCCTATCAAGTAATTAACATAGTCAAGGGGGTAGGAAATATTCATGCTAGTTGGGTATAGTGGGGTGAAATCCCAATTCTAGTCCTTTTTATCCATTGCCTAAAATCATTAATACTTTACAACTAGTTTATTGTCGTTAGTTGGTAGAAGTAGATTATATAACAAAAAAAAAAAAAAAAATATTTTAAACCCAATTTGCTTAGCTTCCTGTATTATAGGGTTTTTGGTATTCGAAACGCCTCGCTTCTTGTGGAGACGATCTTTTGTATTACTTCAATGATACCCGTGCACTTAGATTAATGTTTTAATTAGATATTACCAAAATAATGATGTATAGGTCTAGATCTAAAACTTCGAGGATGTCACGTTTGCATCCTTTAGAAAATGGAATACAAACAACCATTTTCCCAGAAAATAATCCAATTTAGCTATGTCTCATCTCCTTATATTCTCACTTCTACTATATTCTAATGTACAATAATTATCTTTGCAGGTCGTCCTCGATACTTGTCTTTTTTTTTTTTTTTGGTAATTCGATACTTGTCTTTTAATCATATATGAATTATTGATAGTACAACTATTGATCAATATCCAAATAATTATTATATAAATTCATCTGTCTTATTATCTGTATGCGTTCCCCTACTTCAATTCTATCACGTGTTATATATACTCCCTAATCACTTCAATAATTATATTGGTATTACATAGCGATAGATCAAAGACAATCGCTACATGTTCTTGTACCTAATCACTTCAATAAATATCCATTGTCACATTTTGTGTGCTATTTCTTATTTTACTCCCTTGTATAATTGACACATTATATATTTTGGATGCGTGACAAATCATGAACGACCATGTTATGATTGTATGAGAAAGTGGTACACCAAATGAGATAAATGATTCGTATTGATGTTTAATTTTGACATTTTCCCTTTGTTGTTGTTGTTGTTGTTGTTATTGTTGTTGTTGTAGTTGGGAAATATCTTGAAGTTCTTGACACTTTCCTTACCAACAAGCAACAAGCAACAAGCAACAAGCAAAAGGCAACTTGTATTTTTAGAGGGCCACATATAAGATAGCCACAGAAATATTTTCAATCATATATATGGATTGCACCGATAGCCACCATGGGAGTAATCGTTTTCATTCTTTACCCAAATGCATTAATACAATATTGTCGTGTCCATTGAGAGTTGAGACTGAGACATATACACCCAAACAAAATTCAAAACAGTACACAAACATCACATAGACATAAGAAATCACATAGACATAAGTCATCATCAGACATAATAAAATGTAATTTTATTTTTATTTATTTAATTTCATCCAGTATACTTGAAGACTTGTTAATCAAGGGAATTAAATAGATGAGTAAAAGTCGAGAGCTCATCATTTGGTAAATCATCCATACCTCTCACTTAGAGGTAGGGGTTTGAGTCTCAAGTTTCATTTTTGCTTATTAACCATTTACAAAAAAAAAAAAAAAAGTGTTCACTCATCTTTCTCTCTCAAAAGTACGTTCTAACTTCTTATGTCTCTTCTACCAATTTGGATCCTCTACCGTTGCAGCACTTTACTGTTCTTTTTTCTCTCTATCTCTCTCATCTAACTGTTTAAATTTCAAATACTCTAATGTTCTTTTAACAACAGTAGAGGATCCCGACTGCTCTTCTACATAGAAAAAATAAATCAAAACTCTTCCGTTTCTCTGCGCAACATATAGAAACTCTTTCACGCACCCTAGCCAATAGGAAGCTTCAATTTTATCCATATACTTTTTGTACACTCTTGGGTTTGCTCTCCCCCCTCTCTTTTCGAGCACATGATTCGTGCATGTACATCATGCTCATAGGAGAGGAGAAAGAGAGGGATGATCAAATTTTGCATGTACATCATGCTCCAGTGAGATGACTTACATCTGATGATGAGTTATGTCTATGTGATATATGTCTTATGTCCAAGCATTTAGACATAAAACATCACATATATAGTACCTACTTGGCTACTTGCACACTATTATTATAATCATTTTGTTGGTCAAATTATTTCCCAGTACCTTATAAAATGTAATTTTATTTTTATTTATTTATTTTCATCCAGTATACTTGAAGACTTGTTAATCAAGGGGATTAAATAGATGAGTAAAAGTCGAGAGCTCATCATTTGGTAAATCATCCATACCTCTCACTTAGAGGTAGGGGTTTGAGTCTCATTCTCCTTAATTTTAAAGTTGAGGATTTTAGTACTATTTAGTTCAGTTCAAATCAAACCCGATTGACAATCATAGTATAATCAGAACATTTATAGTTGTCATATTTAGCGCAAACGAGGCACATTGTTTGATAACAATTTATGTTCTAAATATGGATGTCGTATATATCAACTATATTTACTTTTATCAGCTGAGGTGACCGAAATATCTACATTTTATTTTATTTTTTTGGCAATTATAAGTCCATTTTATTAAATGGCAAAACAAGGGAGGCCAAGTTCATACACTAATAGGAGCAGAAACTCAAACATCAATAGAAGCCAAAACTTGTACATCCTCAAACCTAAACAAAACACACGCCATGATCAACACCATACGATTACCGAAGTAAGCCAACCCAAAGGCAGGGTGCGACCAAGGGGCAATTCAGGGTGCGACCAAGGGGAGATTCTTGTTTACCTGGATGAAGCTGCACAAGCTCTTCGAACTCTCTTATATGAAGAGGTAATAGGTGTGGCATGGCCACGGAGTGCTCCTAGTTCTTAATTTTGGGGCTTGCCCTCTCTAGCACCAACAAAAAAAGGACACATAACATATTGTGAGTACATCAATCAGGCAAGCAAGAATTTTGGCTCCATTCCTAGCACTCTCCCTATATAAGATTCAACAACAAAACCAAAAGTAACCCCCAGATCGAGTAGGAAGCTATAACAATAAAGCATGTCTACTACATTATCTTTCGTACAATTCTCAGAGAAACTCCCTTTCTACCCTCTATTATCTCTCTTTCCCTTGTTCCTCTTGACAATTTTATTCTACAAATGGTTATCCATGATCATTACTCGTGATGCCTCTAACAGATTACCCTCTCCACCAAAAATGCCAATCCTAGGAAACCTCCACCAGCTTGGTATACTTCCTCATCGCTCCCTTGCTTCGCTATCAAAGCGATATGGTGAGCTCATGTTGCTTCACTTAGGCAGCAAACCCACCCTCGTTGTCTCCTCTCCTGACATAGCCCAAGAGATAATGAAAACCCATGATATGACCTTTGCCAATCGGCCTAGACTGAGGTTCATGGACAAGATCTTCTATGGAGGTAATGACATTGGTTTTGGTCAGTACGGAGAAGAGTGGAGGCGTATGAAGAGCATCGCTGTGGAGCATCTCTTAAGCACTAAGAAGGTTCAAACTTTCCGGACCGTAAGGGAAGAAGAGGTTACTCTAATGATACAAAACATCAAGAGCTCTAATAGTATTAATAGTAATGGCTCTATGATCAACTTGAGTGCTATGTTTTTTGGGTTTGTGAAAGATGTGGTGAGCAGAACTGCCTTTGGGAGGAAATACAGTACCAATTTTGAGAAGTTACTAAAGGATTTTGTGAATGTTATGGGGACAATTAGTGTGGGAGATTACGTCCCCTGGCTTGGTTTCATTGATCGAGTGTCTGGCTTGGAAAGTCAGGCTGAAAAGGTTAGGAAAGGTTTTGATGAGTTCTTAAAACATGTCATCCAAGAGCATATTGATCATCTTCCAAGTCATGATGATGATTTAAAGGACTTTGTGGATGTGTTGATTCAACTTCAGAAGGAAGACCCAGCTAGTCTGTCCACAGATAACATCAGTGCCATAATACTGGTAAGTTTTTAAGACACAGTTTTGAATGGAAACACTTGGTGGTCGTTTGGTTCACCATGCGAAGTTGCAAATTCTCATGAACTTCTAATTATTGGAGTATGATTTAAATATCCTAAGAAGCGTAAGATGTTGCTTTGTTGAACAGAGGAAGTAACTTCCTACACGAAGTACCACTTACCTAGGGGGATCTAGGTAAGCGGTAACTAAGCCACTATCCCTATTTTGTGAGAAGTTATAACTTCCTGCGTTTTTTAGCAACCAAACAATTCAATATTTTGCACTTCCCACGAAGTTACACTTCCTACAAAATCGCACTTCCCATGTTTTTTCATGTTAACCAAGCAACCGCTTGGTAAGATAGAGCTTTAACATAAAGGAGAAGGGAATGAAATGGCGGAATAGGACAAAACAGAGGTGAAAGAGAAACGTTAATTAATTTTGTCCCTAGGCAAGAAGTTCAAAAGTAATATAAGGTGAAAATTAAGGCTAATTAAAAAATTCGAGTCCAACTAATGATATCAAGCTCTGTTTTATTTGATACAGGACATGTTTATTGGGGGAATTGAGCCAACTTTCACATTGCTAGAATGGGCAATGACTGAGGTGCTAAAACATCCCAAAGTTATGAAAAAACTGCAATTAGAATTGAGGGGAATAATGAAAGACAAAAAGAGTGTAACAGAGGATGATTTGGAGAACATGAAGTATCTAAAAGCAACGATCAAGGAAACTCTTAGGCTACATCCTCCATTTCCAATGCTGTTATTTCGAGAATCCTCAAAGGATGTCAAAATCAAAGGCTATGACATTGCCAAAGGGACACAGGTTATAATTAACGCCTCAGCGATTCAACGAAACGCAGCTTATTGGGAAGATCCTGAGGAGTTCAATCCAGAGAGGTTCTTGAAGAACTCTTCAGTGGACTTTAAGGGCCACCATTTCCACTTTACTCCATTTGGAGCTGGAAGAAGAGGTTGTCCAGGGCCATTATATTCACTGATCAGTACTGAGCTTGTATTGGCAAGCCTTGTTTACGAGTTCGATTGGAAATTACCTGGTGGAGCTGCAAGTGAGACTTTAGACATGGCAGAAAGTGCAGGGTTAGCCATCCAAAGGAAGCATACTCTTATGGTCATTGCAACTACTCATTCATGCCGATGATTCAATAAAGATTTAATCTTTATTAGCTACGTTTAGACGCGGTAGCTATTGTCGTAATGCTCAGGCTTGCTCGTCATTTTGAATAAGGTATTGCATACGAAGTATATTTTTCATGTTTGGCTTGAGCAGATAGCAAGGTTTCCTATACTTCTTGTATAATGTATTTTGGGAACAAATATTTTTAATTTGCTATTTGATGCAAGTTAATTTTGAATGTGCTAATCGATAGGAACCACAAATTGGAGAAGAAATACGGCAAATTACATCATCAAAGAGCATAGAAGTAAGCCACATCGTCATCAAGCAATTAAAAAAGTGGGATAAACAATAAGATGAGAATTGGTATTTCCAATAAGATGATAAACAAGTAGAGATTTATTGAAGCTCAAAGTGTGAGATCTCAAAAGGAAAAAGAAATGAAAATAATAATAGAAAGATAGGAGTAATAGTTAGATGCAAAGTGTATGAGACAGACTTATCTAATAGGGGTTGATAATAGTTAGATGCAAAGCTCAAGGTAAGGCCTCTCATACAAGCATAATGTCATGTTAGTATATATAGGTAGCCTCACCTTTAGGCGGCCTCATACAAGACTTATTGTTTAGCATATAGTTTTACCTTCTTCCTGTAGTTTTTCTTTGCTTTCTCGTCCCCGCCCAGCTTTCTAGAGAATGGACTAACCAGGCTTTCAACACACATCGACACTCCTTTTACTACACTAAACTTCCGCTTCCCACTAAGTACACCAAGTAGTTCAACACCCTGAATCGTTTGCTTCTGTGGATCATACCAATCTAGACTTCGTATCCCTTCTAACAAAACCTTGCATCCCTCTTCATGTCCGCCATACACATTTGGGATGCAATAAGAATATGGTCGAGGCAAAGTAAACAACTTTGTCCACGACTCTCCTACTCCATACTCCTTCATCACCCACAATGACATTTTAACATAGCTATTGTCCCATGGAAACAACATGATCCAGCAACATAGACATTCCTGAAAGACATCGAGCCCTCTTATCATGTAGTTACTCTCCTTTAGCCTCACATGATTAGGCACGGGAACAAAGTTCCATTTCTCATCATGAAGGTCAAAGCTAACAATAGCAGGTTCAAATGCGTTTATCGCAAGGGGCTCTATGCACCAATGTAAGCTGTTGTTAGCTAGAACACCGCGCTTATTAAGATCATATGGCACATGGAAGTTTTCCAAATCAATCTTGGATTGGAACCACGAATCAGATTTCAGATTATAAACCAAGGACGAATATTTTCCACTCCTTGGTACCACAATCTTGTATTCATCCCCATGACAATCATAACCAAACCCCCAATGCTCATAATTATAAGTTTCCAAAGAACGTGGGATTTTGACTTTGAAACCGGCCCGTGATGTTGGGTTGTATATAGAAACCTGGTTCTTGGGGTTCATGAGGGAGTTTACAGTGATGACGAGAATCAAGCCATTGCATGAGCCAATGATGTTAACATGGTTTGTCCTTCGTGATAGAGGAGAAGATAAGGTGAGCATGGCAGAGTGACATTGGGCCGAGTGAATGTAATCAATCCGATACAAAGAAGGCGGCCAGCCGCAAAGGACGAGAAAGTTATTCTTGGAGTTGATTTTGAGTGATCGGCTAAGATGGAGTTCGATGAACTCTGAGCTCTCGACGAGGTCATTCCAGGCCTTGCATACGCACTTGAATCGAAGGAGAGATTTTCCCGGTAGATATAAGAAGATTTGAGTGACCATATTCATATCCATGGAACAAAAAGGCTGTTTTATGTGTTGAGATTATTCGTTCTTGGTCATTTTGTGTATTGGAAGAACAGAGGAAGGTTTGCTTTTAAGTAGGGGGGAAATCAATTATCATCAAAACCCTAATTTTCTTCAAAACGGTAAAAATAATACTCCGTAACTATGACTAGTAATAATCAAAGTGAGCTTTTGACTTTGGTAAGCAAAAAAGAATTTGGGCCGTTTGTTGGGCCAAATAGCCCAAACATAAGACCTGCAACAAATGGGCTTTTTCGTCTCGCAAGTTCTGCCCTTCGATAGCCAACTTTGTCTATAGAACGACACAAGGGGGTTCAGAAATTTCATCTATTGTCATGTCTGTGAGGAGAGAGAAAAAGTACGCTTCAGGGTTTCGCCTACAGGTGAATCTTACTGACTTATAATTACAGGGTTACCTTCACTTTAATTAATTTCATAAACACCAAAAATATTAAGACTATAATTTATGTATTTTTAATAAATTGTGACAGTTTTGCAGTTTGAAATTTGATGGAAGGAGCAAGTATAATGAACAAGTTGGGCCTTCTGGGAACAAAGGAGGAAAATCTTGGGACCAAAAGGGTCACAATGGAATAGTGCAGTTCATTGTTTCTTATGAACCTCGGAAGATTAATTCCCTTCAATTTCAGTACCTTGAAGAAGATGGCAACTTGATCATGTCCGAGGTCTTCGGCAACCCCGAGTTCGTCGGATCCGGCTTTTCCGCAGTTCTCTCTCCTCCTCTCTCTCTCTCTCTCTCTCAATTTACTATGGAATAATAATGGTTAACCTATTAGTTAATGTCAGGCCGATGGGATTAGTCAAGCAAAAAGTTTGGTTACCTATGTTATCTTAGAGATAATGGTTAAGATTAACAAATTGGGAGAGTGAAGTAGTATATAAGATTAACAGTATGAAAAGTTAGATACAAACATCATAGTGCTCAATCTGACTTGTTAAGTTTAATAAACCAGGGCATTATCACTATTGCGTAAAAACATTCAATCTCTAGCTGGGGATGGCAATTTGACTCGGTTCTGGCTTGATACATGGGTAACTGAGATTCCATTAAAAGAAAAGTTTGCTCGTTTGTTTTCTTTGCCATGCTCTCCCCATGGATCAGTGCACTCTTTTGGATTTTGGGATGGGTTATATTGGGTGTGGAATCTTACATGGAGGCGCTCATTATTTGTGTGGGAGGAATCCCAAAGAAATGAGCTCAATCATATTCTGCAGCAAGTGTTTCTAATGCAGGGACAACCTGATCAAGTGGTTTGGGCCTCGTCCAAGGATGGGTTTTTCTCAGTCAAAAACATGAGAAAAGAATTGATGTATGCCAAACACACTCCCGGCTGTTTCGATAATGTCAAAGGGATTTGGGTGAACGTGGCTCCTCCAAAGGTTGAAACCTTTGCGTGGCTAGCGTGTTTGGAGAGGTTAAAAGCAAAAGATAGACTAACAAGGATGGGTGTTAGTATGCAAAGCCAGCTGTGTGTCTTGTGCAATGAGGAGGATGAATCAGTTAATCATTTGTTTATACATTGCAATATAGTGGGATCAATCTGGGATAGGTGGTTGCAACTTTGGGCTGTGAATTGGTGCAAACCAAAATCATTATTGGAATTTTTCAATCAGTGGGGAAGCTTAGTATCTGGCGATCACTTTTCTAAGGTATGGAAGACATGGTTCTTTGCTACTATTTGGATTCTTTGGCTAGAACGCAATAATCGTGTATTCAGAGATAAGCAAATCACGACGATGGAGATTTTCCAGTTAATTCTGCTTCGAATGGGATGGTGGATTAAAGCTTGGGACTCTAGCTTCCCTTATTCGCCCCTTGAGGTATCACAAAATCCTCTGTGCTTAAAGATTCGATATCCGAGCAGGAAGTTGCAGATTGGTTTGCTGTGGGAACCTCCGCGCCATGGCTCAGTTAAATGGAACGTGGATGCTTCAGTTAAAGATGGTATGTCTGCAATTGGTGGTGTTCTTTGTGATTGGATGGAAAATTTCAGATGTGTATTCTCCAAAAAGGTCCAGCATTGTGAGATAAATAAGGCAGAAGTTTTAGCTATCCTTTTTGAGCTAGAAACATCAGCTAGCAAGGAGTGGTTGTCTCATGTAGAAGTAATAGTGGAATCTGACTCCCAAAATGCTGTTGCGTGGAGTAATGCCAAGGTGAGAGGGCCATGGGAGCTGCGATTTGAGCTTAATAGAATACGTATGTATCTCTCTGTGTGGCCAAAGCTCAGCATACTACACAGAGGCCGGAGTGCGAATAATATAGCTGATGGTCTGGCTAAGCAAGGAATTTATAGAAATGAGGAGCTGTGTGCGTGGATGTGAGTAGTGTATTACTGATAGGAGTGTTTTACTAGTAGTTTAGCAGGCGTGTACTTCTGATAGGAGTTGCCTTGTGGGTTTCTGTGAGTGTAGGAGTTTGTACGCTGCTTGGTCTCCCTGTAACTAACTTGAGCAAATGATTATGTGATTTCATTTTCACTCTTCCTAGAAGGTGGGAATTGGATTCACCATGATGCTATTGCAAGTTAGTTTAATTTATCTCCCTTGTAATTTAATCTTTACAAGGTCGAATAAAATGAGAATTACTGATCAAAAAAAAAAAAAAAAAAAAAAGTTTAATAAACCAGGGACTATGTACATAAGTTCTGGCGTAAACCTTTTAATTCTATGCAAGGTCTTCTATAAACTTGGTACTCCTATATTTGATCCTTTTTTTGTCCCTAGATTGCTCATAAAATGATGTAATGTAATGCAGTGGAAGCTGGACTACCCTTACGAGTACATCACTCTAGTACGAGGTTGGTACAACAGTTCCGGGATAGAAGAGCTAACAGTTTCGACAAACAAGTTAACCTACACATTCGGGAAGGCTTCAGACTCAGATGACAAAAAGTGGTTCTGGTATGATTTTGGAGGGCTGAACCAGTTTGGTGGATTTCATGGCACCTGTGACTCTCAATGCATCAGGTCTATAGGGGTGTATGTCAAACCAGTTATGGCATTAGCAGCATTTAACCCAAACAGTAGCCATGAAGATCCTACAACTTGCAACAATCCTGCTGATATGATAGGGGACTCCATTGCCCAGATGAAATTCTAAACCTCGGCACAATCTTCATAACCCCGTCTATGCTGATGTTGCTTGGCATAATGTTAGAGTGGAACACTAGTACTACATAATAGATTTGATCCATGTTTTCTCGAATCAAGTATCCTATTATGTTCAAGAACTTGGCATAATATTGTCATAGATATGTTTAGCTAGTTTTCTGTCTTTCATCTGACCACACAATTTTGCGGTGCTTGCTCATGGGTTTTCATCAAACAGAACACACTTCTTGGGTAATGGTGCACCATATTTGAAATAGTGGATATGTTAAAAATAAAAAATAATAATTTAATCATTAAGAGTACCTAATTGTTTACCTTTTCTTATAGGTTTTTTCTAGCAATCAAATACTTAATCTGTTTTACCAAGATGTTTACACTTCATTTTTCAAGGTCAAAGTTCACAAACTTTGACCATGAATTAGTGAAAAAATACAAATATTTATAATGTAAAAATGGTATTGTTAGATTTATTTTAAAGAAAACTTTTGGAAATTATAATTTTATAATCTATATATGCATATAATTACAATTATATACGGTCAAAGTGATGCATTGGAGACCGTAAAAAAGCAAATGTAAACATCTTCGTAAAACGGAGGGAGTAGTAAAAAGCCCCCGTGACTCTAGCGACCACTATGTTAATAGTTTAAATTCTGGATCTTACCGTTAATGGAATTTTTTTTGTCCAATAAGTAATAAAGAAGGCAAGTCCACCATAAGGTCATCACGTCTATTCACCTCCTGTATGCTGAAGATGGGAGAGCTTGTTAAAAAATGAAAAAACTGGTAAACCACAGGCGCGCAGAGGGGAAGGGTGCCGATGGGAAGCTGGACGAAACCTGCCATCCAAATGATCTTCCCATCTCTGTTGTAGAAATTTGGAAACTACTAGGATAAAAAGGGAGTGGAAAAACGGGACCAAGAAGGTTCAAGTGTGATAACTCTGTTCCAAATGATGCTTGGCGGCATGGAGACAGGAGAAGTGACGGAGCAGGGAGTTGTCTTTGTGGGAGGTAACTAAGAGCTTCATAGACATGAAGAGCAGGAGAGCATACTACTACTTTTGTGCCATTCTAGTAATCTGTGAGTAAGAGACAAAGAGTAGACTAGAGCTGCCATGATTATACGCGTGTGTATTCTTTGTCTTATAAATATCATATCAGAACAATCATTCGACCATAACAGTTAGCAAAAAGGATTCCATAAAGCAATTTCAACACCACTGCACTTGGAGCTCTATAATTATCAGCCATCCATAGACACAAAATGCAAATTGACTTTCTAAATGAACTTTATCTTCAAAAGACATCGTCACTCATCTACCAAGGAATAAACTAAAAGAGAGACAATGAACAGGACAAACCAGCAGTCTGTGTTCCAGCTTCATTGCACGGTTGGATTAATCCACATCCATAGACTGTTGGTTTAGCAGCAGTTAGTTGAGAAGGTGCTTTGGTACAACGAGCATCACCCCTTTCTATTTTGATGAAGCAGCAGCCTCAGTAGTAGCATTTAGTGGGCACTGAGAAACATAGGGTTTCAGCTGCAAAAAAGATCCCAATATCAATGAGTCCAGTTAAAGAGCGTCTGTATTAAACTTTGGATACATTGTATACAACTCAGTGCAAAGTAGAACATTCAAATGTAGTTTCCCCCGCTTAGGGTGGTTGCCATAACCAGTTTTTGGTTTTGTAAAATTTTCAACTGTAGACCATCAATCTAATGTATTTTTTTTTCTTTACAGTTCATCAAAATTGAACCAAAAAGCGGAAACATAACTGGTTTTTAGTTTTCAAAAACACTGAAAACTAAAAACCATCCCAAGCCGGTGAGAAGGGCAGTACAAGCCAATTATGTAAATTTGCAGCACAACATATATGCAAATAATGTTCAACGGTACATAGTTGCACAGGACAAAATTCAAGCAAGTAGATGTGACCACTCTGTCAAGGGAAATCAAATCAATTTGAGAAAATGAATATCTACAATGACATTTGCAATCAGAAGGAAACTTTCTGCATGATTGAGGCTCCTTAAATAAGACTGCGTACATTAGTAAACCAACCCATAGTAAGGCATGTAGAAAGCTTAATAGTACTTTATAATATAACTCTTCACAGAACAAAAAGAGATGCAAAACAAATTAAAAATTTGACAAGCAATGTTAGTAACATTGAAAAAACAATCTAAACTTCAGATATTTGAGTGGATGCTAGCCTGCCTCTCAGTCTGCTTTTCCCTTTTCCGTTTATCAGTTTGGAGGAAGACTGGCTTATGTTGACTATCATCAAGTTATTATAAGTGATCGTTTGGCTGACAATAACAGACACAGAATGCCATTTTGTGAGTCATTTGGGTGGTAAAACCTGTAGAAAGTAGAAACATCCTACAAAATGGATAATTTGTTTGGCTCGAGTCTCCTCAGGCACATGGCGTTAGTCAAGCAAAGGTAAGAGGAACTTCCTGTTCTCACCCGATAAAACTTGGGTACCTCTTTGGAGGTCCTAGTTCATGAGAATTGAGAAATACTTTTTAGGAGTTACATCTTCCCATAGTGAACCAAAAGACCAAGTTTTGACAGTTACTACACCCTTTCTAACATAGAATCATGATAATGCCTACATGAATGCTGACTACGCAGCAAGTTGCCAGAACCCAACCTATGACTGGAAAAGACACAAAATTTACCAAGGAGAGAATCAGTGTATTCAACACTTCACATATCAGTAACCATTCAACTTCAAACAAATTCAATATCTTATTCTGCAGAGATATAAAGCTCCCTTCTTTACTCCTAAATTTATCATAATTTGTATCATAAACTGCACAGTTTATCTTGGCAACTTGATTAAGAATTTATTCAAGCAAGTGCAAACAACTGTTTCAACCTAAAATTAATTTCTCTAGCCTAAGATTCCCTTGAACTAATTCAGGACATCTTATTTTCCAGGCTATTTACATGAGCATCGTTTAGCATGGCCACTAAGCATTAAGAACATAGGCTACTCCAAAACATTCAGAATGGACATAAAATCCTTTGTTTCTCATTCGTCAGAAGTTCTCCATCAAGAAATAAGAAAGATGAAATAAAGTACCTTGAAATCAGTCAGATCAGGTACCACATAGTTAGGTAGCTTTTCTTGCACCAAAACGTAGCCACCTGCACCATAATTCAGGATAATTGCGATAAGCAAAAGGAAAAAGACCCTACAAACCTTCATTTTGCCTGAAAACATCTTACATATATCATACAAAACAACTGAAAAAAATTTAGAAAAAAGATGGGCATGTAACAGCAACTCGAATCAGAAAAAAATCTTGATGCCAAGATACAGATTGGGATCAAATCTTCTAAGTAAATCAGAACATGTAACCAATAAATTAATTACAATCAACAGACCAATTCAAGCTACTTGCATATTAGCCAAATGTCAAAGATGGAAAATATATCATTCACTACCAGTGTGCCACTATTCAGCCATAATACTTAATCATACTAACATTGTCAATTATGACTTCCAGAAGAAGCTTTGCTTCCTTGAAAAACGAAAGGCATTTTACATGTAACATTATAAAACTAACTGAAAGGTTTCTGAGTAAGACGGGGCATGATAGCAACAACACATTTAACGAAATTCTTCATGCAAAATACAGGTTTCCTTCAGCAATACATTGATGTACAATCAGCTGGCCAATGTGAGCTACTAGCATATTAATCAAGTCAAAGAAGGAAAATACATAGAAGTGAAGGAGAAACCGACCTTTGCGTGTATGGAAACCAGTGGGTTTGCAGTTCTTTCCTTTGTAATAATTCCTCGGGGCTCTTTTGGAAGAGAGGATATCCAGCGACGAAGCACGCTTTAGACGCATTGCTCTCCCCAACCCTAGTATCAACCCCAATGGCATCTTTCCTTTCTTCAAAAATTAGGGTGCCAAAAAGCAATCACCAAATCTGTCCAACATTAGAAACAATATGCAAATGAAAAAAAGCTCATTTATAAAGTTTTAATATGGTCTCGTTTACTGCTTATAACCACAATCATAATCATGGGTATGCACATCTACCACAGATTGACTAATTACACAAACTAGGTACTACTCCTGGTAGTTCTTTCAACTACAATTTTAATCATGGGCATGCACATTTATCACATATCTAATTAGCAAATTGGTTAATTTCACAAAACTAGATAGTTCCAAGCTTAAGCTAGAAAATGGGTTCTCGAATTTGTTAAACAAAATAAGTGAAACCATAAAAGGGTAATGGTAGAAATACTCAAAGATGGGATCAAGTGTGCAATTTTATGGTGATATTTAATCAGAAGACCATAAATTTGAAATTGCGACAGTAATGATTGAAATTGAAATAACAGTTTGTGGGAAATACCTGGGCAGAGGATCGCTGACAAATTCGGAGCCAAAAACTGGGTAGAAGATTGCAGTGAGGAGGGAGAGGGAGAGGGAGAGGGAGAGGGAGAGAGAGGGGTTTAAAGGGAGTTTTGTGATTTGTTTGTTAGCCCAAGATATGTGGGTTTGGGCTTTTAATGCCATTGGGCTAAAATATTGTGTCCTTATAACTTATAAGTCATACTCCCTCGTCTTAGTCCAAGATAAGTGTTACTCTCTCTGTCCCAAGTTTATCTTTACATTGGATTTTTTAAGGTCAAAGTTTGTGAACTTTGACTCCTTATTTGTGAAAAGTTACAAAGTTTTAAAATGTGAAAATAGTATTGCTAGATTCATTTTAAATTGTATTTTCAAAATATCATATTATTATAAGTTCTATAATTATGAAATCATAAATATTCATGGTCAAAGTAGTGTCTTGAAAACCGTGAAAAGTCCAATATAAAGATAAATATGGGAATGAGGGAGTATATGGGTTTGGGCTTTTACTCCACTTTGATATTAGGAAAAGAACAAAAGAAAAGAGGGAAGAAAAAAAGGAAAAAAAGAAAGGAGATATATTTTTGTTATTGTTTTTAAATAGTTAACTAAAAATGCCATGCTGGTACTTTAATTTGGAATTTGAAAGGTTAATTCAAATGTGTTCAATTGCGGTCTGAGTTTGAGCCAAACTAAGCAATAGTTAAATGTTACTCTCATGTTTATTGTACATGCTAATCTCTCTCTCTCATTTTTCCTTTCTCTCTCCTTCCCCCACCTACTCTCTCTCCTCCACTCCTCCACTCTCCGGATTAGGTTCCTCCATGATATCGAGATTAGGCAAAAATTTGTGAAACTCCGGAGGGGGTTGACCAAACTTCTTCAAATTTCAACTTCTCCCCTCATTTTCCTCACATTCTCCCCCCTCCAACATCAATTTCAGCTTATTAGAAACTGAAAATAGCACCCAAACATGTTAGAAGTAGAAGTTTTAATTTGAAGCTTCTATTTTTGGTCATTTTGAGGGTTATTTTCAGCTTTTTGGAAGCTAAATCTGGTGGTGGTGGAGGGAAAATGTGAAGAAAGTGAGGAGTAGAAGCTGAAATTTGAAAAAGTTTGGCCAAACAATAAAATATATTTGGGCATACTTTCTCTTGGTAAGTAGTATAATCCAATCCGAATATAGCATTACTCGTTATAAAACCACAAAACAAATATAATATACTCTAGATATTTGTTGTTACAATTTATTTGTTTTTAAAAAGCGACAAATTTTAGACATGAAGCGTAACCTTTCAATCCCAAATTTCTCACTCGCCATTTTCCATCGATCATTATGTGCAATGGCGGGTCTAAGAAATTAATTATATGGGTACAAAACTAAATTATAAAGAAATTTTAGTAAAAATTTTCAAAAAGTTTGGATGTTCGGAACCCTCTCGTCATGTGTATGTTTTTTTTCTAATGATGATTGAAACAAGATTAGATGCATAAACACACGGACCACATGTAGTCCTTAGTTAAACATTGCAATCAATGATTAAAAAATTTGACTAGAAGTGAAGTGAAGTGATGTGAAAGAGTGAAATGCATTATGATGGATATATACAAGCATGGGTTTTTCCCACGGGGTTGCCTCAATCTTTGTCAAATAGACAAACTGGCAATGTGTGTATCAATCAACGTGATAGTGATCTGAGTCGGTACTTTAGCACTTGTTTAACTTTTTAAATGCGCACAAACAACTGATTATTAAGCATTCGTACAGCTACCCTCAATGATATATGAAGTTTAAGAACCATTTCTTATCCGAAACTGTGACAAGACATACCAACGTCTAGAGTACTCATAATTAGATTTAAAATCAAATGAGAAGACACACTAGCTAACAATAACGTGAATTACTAATAAGTCATAGTCAATTACCGATCTCATGTCTGATTGCTCTCAGTACTCTGTAATTAATTATGGATATTTTGACGTGGTGGTTAAAACTGAGGTGTTAGGTTCGATTCCCCATTTCTCCCTCTTCATGTTAATGTATATTGTATTCACCTTATTTGTGCCTCATCCGAATCAAAAAAAAGAAAAAGAAAATTCATTAATTGGGCATTATTCATCATGAGCTTGAGCTTAAAATAATGTTATGATGATCATTTGACGAATATTGCAAAATGGATTGATGCATTATCGAATATCGATTATAAGCAATGTAGACATCTCTCAAGGTAAGGTGGTTACCAAAGGGCAGTTAGCAAAATAAAAACAATAAAATATGGTTTTTCAAAAGTACTACTATGTTATTATAAAACAATGAATCTAATTATACTATTTCTACATTGTAGATTAAAATATTTTTTTCATGAATCAATGGTCAAAGTTAGTAAACTTTAATTTGACTTTCAAAACATTCGGGGTGGTTTTAAGTTTTTAGTTTTCTTGAAAACTAAAAATCAGTTTTTGAAAACCACAATTTTTGGTTTCCAGTTTTCAGTTACTAGTTTCGAAAATAAAGTAGACAACTAAAATAGAAAAAAAAATCAACTCCAAATAAAATTTCTATAAGTAGATAAAAAAATTCTATAACTCGCAACCACCTTGAACGGTTAAATGTTAGAGGGTTTTTCGAAACGGATGGAGTATATAACGGTTAAAGATTGAGAATTGAGAAATAGTATATAATAGGTGGATGCCCGTGAGTATGCCCGTGCGTTGCACGGACTGTGATTATATAATAAAACTAATATAATAACGTGATTATTAATCTCATCGAAAAACAAAGTGTAATTGTCACTTATGAAAAATTATTAGTAATATATGGATAAATATTTATATAATCCATTTAATATAATGAATGTTATATAATAAGATTACTATGATTTTATAGGGCATCTTATCTAATTTAAACTCTTATCATCAATTTCAATTAACTATTAATTAACTAATCTCATATGTTACATGATCCAAGAAATAATAGTTTCAAAGTCTTTCTATGCTTGATGTTCGTACGCCAATACTCTTATGTTGATATAAGTGTACAACGAACATTCCAAAGATATGATCCTTTTTTTTTATGGTAAAATGAGTTAAAATGTCTAATGTATACATAACTACGTATTATTTTTCAAAAATAAAGAAGTTTTAGACGTAAACCTTAGAATAGCAAAAACATATTTCAATGCTTGCTTGTTTTTTCAAAGTTATGTGAGCGATCAAAGTAATGCTTTGAATAATGCAAAAAGTCCAATATAATTTTATTTGTGGTCCGGAGGGAGTACATTAATAATTATAAAGTTGAAGGGAACATAAATTTGAACCCTAAAATAACATGGGGGGTCAGTATAATACGTACAGTTATTTTAACTCTATTATTGAATTATACGTGATGATGGTAAAGTTTTCTATTAAAGATTGGATCTGAAATCATTTTAGATTCATCGTTTATTTCTTTATTCTACACATACTCCTTTTTATTATATTTTAACTTGAGATTTTTTTTAAATTTTTATAACTAATATACATATCTTTTCTCTTATTTTTACATGCAACTCTTTAGTTGTGTCAGCTTGTCAAGCTAATTACTGATTACCTTTTTAGGTGGACGCATCTAATGTTGTAAATCAAGAGAACATACTACAAATTAGTCTCATTTTAAAGGATATTTCGTACTCGTTCCAATGGTGTAAGCAATTTAATTTCTTAAGCGGTGAAACTAAAGTTATATGCTTTTTAAAATCTAATAGTCTACTCTTTAATGATTTAGGAAAGTACAACTTTAGTATATATTCTAACCTCTAATTAATAGTAACTCTTTAGAGATTTAGGAAAGTACAACTTTAGTATATATTCTATACCAAAACATATATTTCTATTTTATATTTATTTTAAAATTTTATTACAATGGCTCGCTTAGGTGGACGCCTCCAATGCTGTCAGAAAGTGCCTCTAATATATAGATACTAGTTTTAAAGCCCGTGCGATGCACGAGTTCATGTTTATACACTCGTATTTGATATTTAGTATACTATATATATACGTTAAACTCACTACTACAAAATGAGTCTAATGCAACATTTTGTGAGCAACACTTTTAGAGTTTGTTACTTTTTAGATAGGATAAGGTAGAAAGCAACACTTTTAAAATAAATGTCGCATCTAAAGCTCTAAACCAACGTTTTTTGTTAAGTGCTGCATTTATTATAAAGAAGTACAACACTTCTAAGAAACGTTGCTTTTATCATATTTAATAAACAACACTTATTTTAAAGTGTTGTATTTCCAATATGGAAATGCAGCACTTTGTAAAGTATTGCAAATGGGTGCTGAATTGAAAAAGGCGGACACACAACAAAATTGAAATTGGAAAAGGCGGACAATAAAATGATTTGGACGGGCCTCATCAGCTACCCGCCGCATTGGCGGACAATAAAGAGAGTTTTTAACATGAGCTCGTTTCACCCATTGGCGGATGCAAAGGGGTACAAGAGGGGACAGTGGTCACCCCTTTTTTGAATAAAAAAATCTGTAACCTTTTTTTTTTTTTTTTTTTTAAAAAATAATTTGCAAGTGAAACTAATCACTAAAGCAAACCCATTACGGCATAACCCATCCCCTCATCCCCTCTTTCTCTTTAACTCTTTTCTCTCTCATCCCCTCACCATCTCAAGTTCTCAACTCTCAGCTCTCGCAGACTGCATTGCCGACTCTCAGCTCTCGCTCGCCTGGCCCCGGAGTCGACACTCGACAGTACCGGAGTACCGGACTACTGGGCCCCGATTTTCTGCACTCAACTCAAGCTTGATGACCTCGATCTGGGCTCGTTGATACGTCGCTGTAGTCTGTAGACCTCGATTTTTCAGAATTCTGTCTCAGATCGATTTAGGTATAAACTTCTTTCCCTTTTACTTCGCTTTTTTTTCTCACTTATTTCTCATTCGAAGTGTTCTGGTTGTTTGGGTTTTTTGTTTGACAATTGATTTAGGCTTTTTGAGTTTTGCGGTTGCGAAATTAGTGTGGATTGAGATGCTGTAGAACTTAAGTTGATGAAATTAATGTTCACTTTAATCGAAGATTGTTCGATTTTTTTCTGAGGTAGGTTTTCCTACCTCAATTTCCTCTTGTTGATTCTGTTTCTGATCGTATTTTTGTATGCTAGATATAACTGGAAACTCTCGATTTAGGGTTTGTTTGGTGGTGGTGCTGAAACTTACATGGTCTGTTATGAATTTCTTCTGCTCATACTCTTGCAAGTTCGCCAAGTTGTTTAGCTTTTTGTCATGTTTAATCTGATCTTGGGGCTTGCAAATGGCTCCCAGATAAAGGGGATTTATCAGCTTGTTTACTTTTAGCTATGTGACAGTGCAGTAGCTTAATTTGGTCCTGTCTTGATTTGGTTAGATTATAGATTTGGTCCTGAGGGTCTGAGGGAATATGGTCATCAGTAAATTGTCCTTTCTCTGTTAATTATGTCACATTTTCTCATTTTTAATCTTCCTGAGCTTGATATGGGTTGATAATTATGTCTTATTTCCTCATTCTTTTTGTGGGTTCATAATTATGTCTAATGTCCTCTATTAAGGCTTTACTCTCTGGAACTGTGTGTTTTCACTTCTGGGTTATAATTTGAAGACTGTGGGTTCCTCAGTTTGTAGCTTTTATTTTATGTAAGGTCTATAAAAATTTCCAATTATTGAACATTGAGCACGATCTGCTTCAAAACCTGCCGGCTTCATTTCTGTTTGCATACCTTTGGCAACTGTTAAGAGAGAATTAAGGAGTCTGATCCCAGTAGTGTATTATTTCATCTTTCTCAAGGCCTGCACATATTATCTCAATAAATGTTATGTGATGTTTTAAGAAAATTCCTATTGCTGTTTTTTAGTTGAACATGAGCAATAAAGAATGCTAATTAGAAGCTTTAGATTAATGTCACCTTGTTTTAGGCTATATATTATCTCAATCAATGTTTCTGTGATGTTTCTCAATGATTCTTACTTTGCTCAAATTTTCTTTTGTGTTACTTCTTATGCTCTCCACAATTCTGTATGTTGCTTTTGTAGTCTGCTCATAATCTGGTGATCGATTGGTGCTCTGTTTGCTCTTAGTTTTGTCCTGTGTGTATCTATTCTTTTGTGTTTAGTGATGCTTGACAATGATCAAAATTTGTACCTTAAAATTCAGTCTTTTCCCCTGCATTGTTACTCTGGAGGTTTGATGTGCTCAGTATTTCTGTCCTATTCGTAAGTATACAAAAGCAATTAAGAGATGTGATTAGTTGTAATGTGGAATTGTATGACGGTTTGATATTGAACTTTTTTTGATGTAATATGTATCGATGATTTTTACTTGATTTTGTCACCCTATTTTCCGAATCCTGGATACGCCACTGGTTTCACCTTCTATATTTTGGTACAAGGTATGTATTGCTCTTACCTTTATTTACTATATTGGACATGAGCAATTGACATCACTTCATTGGGGGTATCATTTATTTACTTTGTAGCTATCATACAAATTGTGTGCTGGTTGGAACTGCTTGTGAAAGGTTATGGTTGTGTTGGCAGTTCCATGTATAATGATTATTTATGAACTTGACTTATAAAATGTCCACACGATGTGGGAGAAATATAAAACCTGCACTGTCTGCAATCTGTAGGCCTAACTTCTTTTCATACTAGAAGTATAAGAAGTTATCTATACAAGCCTAACTTAAAACTTGGATTTTATTCCCGTATACATAGTTGCATGTTTGATGATGACTTATTCTATTACTTCATGGTTAAGAAAAGGACTAACTATATTCTTTGTTGTTTTTAAATGGCTTAGGCTACCTTTTTTTGGGGCGTATGGTGGCTAGTGGAGATTTGCAAAAGTGATCGGAAGAAAAGGTCGTATATATCGAATGGAAGAACATACTTTTGGAGCAAGATTTTTAGTAACTTTAATTTGTAGGATTGTAATTATTGACAGCATTTTGCGATGACAATAGGCGTTTTAAATTAAGGTAGTTTTATTATTGGACAAATGTGTAAGAGTACCAGATTATACTATCTATGATATGTCATTATTGCAATGGAAGGAAGTATTGGTGTATCTGTCTTTTAGAAAAAATTGATTGATATGAAAACAGGGGTATGGCATGGAACCTGCAAGTGCTGCTAATGAGCTTATCAAACGTTGCCTTTCTGTAATTGAAATAACAATAAAGTGTTGTATTAGGAGTTAGAAAGTGTTGCACTTATATGCTGAAAAACACATTAAGTGTTGCACTTGACAGATAAAAGTGTTGTTAAAATTTGGTAGAAGTAAACGAAAAAGTGTTGTATTTGAGTGCAAAAAGTGTTGCACTGAAAAGTGTTGCACTTGATAAATACAGGCAACACTTTTTTAAAGTGTTGCATATTCTAATAAAAGTGTTGCTATATACCTAAGGCAACGTTACCTAAGGTGGCACTTCAAAAAGTGTCGCACTAGCAATAATGCAACATTTTGAAAGCCTAATACAACACTTTATGAGTGTCGCCTTAGGCTCATTTTGTAGTAGTGACTATTATTTCATTAGCTTACACAATATCATTTTTTAATAAATAGACTATAATCCAGTAGTTTCGATCAAAGGTATAAAGTAATAAAGTAACTTTTATTAGTATACATATCATTACATAAATATAAGAACTTCCCAATTATGAGCTCTGGTATGTTTTCTCCTTGTCGTCCTGAATCATAACTTTTTTTTTTGAAGGACAACAGCAGGGAGGGGGGCTCATATATTACCAACATCAAAGTTCACCAAGGCTAAAATACCTTGGGGAAAGTTACAGAGCATAATTTGAGCTACCCTCTCGAGAGGACGCAATCTCGCAGCAAGATGCGCCACCGTATTCCCTACCCGTTTAACATGAGCACTAGCAAAATAATCAAAACAGAAAAACATTGCTAAGATATCTTCAGCAAACAGATCACAAGGACCCATACCCAACGTCTTCTTTTGTAGCCGATGAATGAGAGTGAGAGCATCTGGCTCAAGGACAACCTTCTTCAACCCCATTTGAGCAGCCACCTGCAAACCATACCGTCCTGCAGCACCTTCGGCCATCTCGACACTCCACTGAACCTTGAGCCGCTTTGTCGCCACAGCCATCAATCTTCCTTGCGCATCCCGAATCACAGCTCCTAAACCAATCACTCCATTCTCCATCATTGCTGCGTCAGTGTTAATTTTGCAGCAACCTGGAGGAGGGGGCAACCAAGAGCTCACCAAAATAGGAGCAGGAACCACATTCGAGGGGAACACCACTTGTGCATAGCTCCTGTAGTCACGGACCAAGCAAAGAAAACTAGGGACAAGAATACGGACTGCCCTCAAAGATTGTGTCGTTCCTCGCTTTCCACATAGCCCAGCAAAGTGTAAACATCACACACAACTCTTCCTTTCCAAGCCTCTCAATGCCCTCCTGACAATATCCACAAAAGTGCCAGTCTGCAACTCACACAACAAACCAGCAAAAGAGCTACGTAACCAGAAAACTCTAACCTGTGGGCAATCAAAAACAGCATGTCGTATCGTTTCCTCCGCCTCTCCACAAATCACACGCATGGGGCCAGTTCTTATATGTCTCTCAAAAAGCCTGTGAAACACACCAAGACATCCAGAACATGCTCGCCACATAAAGTGCTTGAGTTTTGGTGGTGCGTCCAACTCCCAAATAACCTTCCACAAGTTGCTTGTTTCTTGAGTATACTGCAACGTTCCCCTTCTCACATGACCTGATTGGCCCAACCAGTAAGCTGACCTGACAGAAAAAATCCCATTTTTGTTTGGCCACCAGTACATCGTGTCGCAAGGAAGACGGAGACTTAGCGGGATACTGAGTACCAGGTTCGCCTCATCTTCAACAAACACTTCTTTTACTACCTCGTCACGCCAAAGTCCCTGCTCATGATCAATCAGATCAGAAACTCTCAGTTGTAAATTGGAGTTCGGCCTAGGTGTTGGTACTAGTGAAGAGGTCTCCCCAGGTAGCCAGGATTCCTCCCAAACATTAATACTTGTCCCGTTACCAACACGCCACTTAACCCCATCAAGAAGGAGAGATTTAGCTCCCCAAATACTACTCCACGAATAGCTCGGGTCACGTCCTCTGCAAGCTTGGATGAAACTTCCATTAGGAAAATACCTCGCTTTGAGCACATGAAACAGTAGTCACCTCCATGAACTAAACGCCAGCTCTGCTTTGCAAGAAGTGCCTGGCTGCTAGTCTTGAGGTTCGTAAAACTCATGCCTCCCATATTCTTCGGTAAACAAAGTGAATCCCAACTTTTCCAATGTAGCTTTCTGTCAGAATCTTTTGATCCCCACCAAAAACGAGCCAAAAGTGAGTGAATTTCATCCAATAATCCATCCGATAGACGAAAAATACTCATAGTATATGAGGGGATAGCTTGTGCCACAGCTTTAATGAGAATTTCCTTCCCCGGTTTAGAAAGGAGTTTTTCCTTCCAACCTTGTAATTTTTTCCACACCCTCTCTTTGATTGCCGCAAAAATTGCCTTCTTGGAACGCCCGATAATAGTTGGAAGACCTAAATATTTCTCATGTTTCTGTACTTCCTTGACCTGTAATCTGTTCAAAATCTGCGTTCTTAGTTCCCCTTTTATATTCTTGCTGAAGGATACCTCTGACTTTTCGAAATTAATTCTTTGCCCCGAGGCTTTCTCATACTTGCTGATGATATCCGCAACCACCTCACACTCTGTCATATTTGCCCGAAGAAACAAGACACTGTCATTCGCAAAAAATAGGTGAGAAACACTAGGTGCTCCCCGACAAACTGATGCTCCGTGGATTTTTTTTAAAGTGGCTGCACTATTTTAGCATTTAATGTGGGGCACAGGTTAGCCATCCCTATTTTATATCAACAATGCTGTATAGTGGGCGATTAAAAACGGGTGTTACTATTTACCGCCCCTAAATTACTACCTACCGCCCTCCAAATTCTAATTTTGCCCTTTTTTAAATTTTCACTCATCCTCTCCCTCTCTAACTCTCACACCAATTCTCCCAATTCTCCCTCTCTACCACCCACTCTCCCACCCACTCTCATACCCAACCTTCATCAACATTCACTCAAGCAACGGCTGCGGATGTCTGCCGGCGACCAGGAAGTGCCGTCGACGGTGGCGGAGGTAAATTTTTTTTTTGCGCATTTTTTTTGCACGGGCGTCTGAAATTTACGACCGGTCCATGGTCCAGGCGTCTGAAATTTCCGCCTAGACCATGGACAGGCCGTAAATTACAGACGCCTGTACCATGGTTTAGTCGTAAATCTCGGACGCCTAAACCAATCTCGGACGCCTAAACCATGGTTCAGGCGTCTGAGATTTACGCCTGAACCATGGGACAGGCGTCCGAGATTTCCGTTTCTTCCATGGTCCAAACGTAAATTTCAGACGCCTGTCCCTTGGTTCACTCGATTTTGATAGACGTTTGAATTTAAGGTTAAGCTAACATTGTTTTCGTTGTTTTCGTTAGGTTCCTTTGGAGCGGTTCGGTGGTGATGGTGTTGATTACAGTACGCATTTCGTCACTGATGAGTTATTTGATAGTGATACAGATGCAATTAATTGGGCAAAATAAATTGCCCTTACTATCGGGTTTGAGTTGATAATTTCGTCACACAAGAAGAATGGAAGCGTAAAATTGTTAAGATGCAATCGAGGTGAACGCTACAGAGGGGAATTAAGAGACTTAGATACTGCTGCTCGGAAGAATTCGAAAACAAAGGCTTGTAAATGTACGTTCCAGTTAAGAGCTCAGCAAGTGTATGGGTCCAGTAGTTGGATGATTGTCATATTGCCTGGGATTAGGGGTACGCACAACCATGACTTTGCTGTGTTTCCTGAGGGATATCGTCAGATGAGTGGTCTTAGTCCTGGGTCAAAGAAACTCGTTCGTGACATGACTTCGGCACAAACAAAGCCATGTGCTATCTTGGCGGCTATTAAGGAAAAATTTCCCGAGGACAATGCAACTAGACGGCATGTGTACAACCACAAAGATCGTATAAGGAAACTTGATTTTGAAGAGAGAGATGTCATTGGTCAGTTTCATCATTTAGCTGTGGAGAATAAGTACGTACATTGGACAAGAGCCGACCGAGCTACTAATGAGGTAACTCACGTGTTCATGGCACACCCTACATCAATTCAGTTACTTCGGTCTTTTCCTTGGTTGATTGGCTTAGATTCCACGTACAAAACAAACAAGTATAAGATGCCGTTTCTTGAGATAGTGGGGATGACTCCAAGCAATAAGAACTTCCTCATAGCTTATGCCATTATGAAGGATGAGCCTCAGGCAAGCTATGCGTGGGTCTTAGATAAGTTGAGGATGCTTATTGGAAATGATGTACACCCAACAGCAATTTTGACCGATCGTGAGCTAGGGTTGATGACACCTATTAGAGAGATATTTCCCGAGAGTGCCCATTTGCTCTGTACATGGCACATTAACAAAGTCGTTGAATGAGCAGCTTCATCCTGAGGAAGCGAGTTACGTCGAGCCGGAAGCGAACACGACAGTCAGAGGTCGACCGAGAAGGAGTTCCTCTACCAGACGTGATCCTAGTTCATGGGAGTACTCCCAGAGGGGTCGTGGTCGCCCTAGGTCATCCAGTTCGAGCCGCGGGCGTGGTCGTAGCTCATCCTCATCGAGTAACGTTGTGCGGAGTACTGGTATCAAAACCCATAATTTATTAACATGTACATAATGTTGTTAATTACTTTTTGATAAGTACTATTAATGACTTTCTATTATATTGTCTTGCAGCTGGACACGCAATAGATATCACTGAATTCTACCATGTTAACAAAATTCCGGGAATCATCATACCTTTCATTGAAGGATATCTCGATGTGCTTGGGGATGGTAATTGCGGTTTCCGTGTCATTGCGGACTACGTTTTCGGAGACCAAGAGCAATGGCGATTGGCGAGAGTTTGCATTGCACACGAACTCTTAGCTAACCGAGCATTGTACGAAAACATATACGTTGAAGGGGTCGACGCTGGTTACCGCCGTATTATGTGGGACGGAGGTGCGTGTAACGATGATCACTGGATGATAGTAGTTGAGGATTTGTTCCCGATTGCCAACCTCTTCAATGCAGCGATTATGTTATTCGGATACGGCAGCGGAAGGGGGTTATATTCTTGTTACACAGTGCTACCGTTGCAAGCACCTTCGACTGCTACACGTCCAAGTAGGGAAATTGTCATAGCTCATTTAGGTGATTCGTACATGCATTATATCCGTCTGAATTTAGCCTCAGATTTCCATGTTCCTCCGATATGCGAAGCGTGGTTTACTTCCCGTTCTGATAGTGTCGCTGGTTGGGAGCAAATGTATGTTAGGCGAAGAGCACATTGGGATCGTTTAGCGAGGTCGACGTAATTGAATGTTTTGCGTGATTGTTATATTTTTCTACTTATATCATTGTCACATTTTTGTGTGATTGTTATATTTTGCATGTTATATTTTTTCGTGATTATTGGAGGTAAATAAAACAACAAATTACAATAAAACAAAAAAGGTGAATAAGAAACAACAAATTACAATAACACAAATAAATAACAATAACAATGAAACTCTTATATAAATATATAACAAATTCATCTAGGGTCAATACATCATTTGGCAGCCCGCCAATCTCTCATATACTCGTCCATAACCGATCGAGGACCTTCCGCTTGCTCCGGAGGAAGCGAACTAATGACAGACTCATGTGCGACGGCTAGACGATTCACCCACTGCAAAAAAGTAACAATGAGTGTGAGTTCAGAGATATGTAATACGTAAAAAAATATACGTAGTGTCGTCCTCCGCTCTAGATCGTTTGCTAGTACTGGACGACCCAGTACTAACAAACCTACCGCCTCTGCCCTTCACCACGCGCCAATCTGAGGATGATTCGTCGCCAATCTGATCATCGTCCAAAAACTGATCCCCGGAGTAGAAATCGCTAGTTTCGTAATCGTGTTGCTCAGCAATCATCTCCCTCATCCGAACTGCCTCTCTCTGTCTCCGTACAGAGGCATCAATCCCGCGCGTCCTCGTGTGACGCGGTCCTGAACCAGCTAGTTCACTAAATAACCTCGGCACCGATTTACCGACTCCTCCCCTCTATCATTTCACATTTTTAATTAATTAAACAATAATCAATAATAATAATAATAATATTAATAATAATAATAACAATAAATAATAATAATAATAATAATAATAACAATAAATAATAATAATAATAATAATAATAATAATAATAATAATAATAATAACAATAAATAATAATAATAATAAATAATAATAATAATAAATATTTTTTTATTTTTTTTTTGTGTCGGTCGTCTGCCGATCTCGACTCACCCTTGGGTGAGTCGCCGGTCGCAGACGACTCACCCAAGGGTGAGTCGAGATCGGCAGATGACCGACACAAAAAAAAAAAAAAAAACAATCAACACAAATTCAATTCATGGTCATGGTCGCGATTCAATTCAAGGCAAAAAAAATTCAATTCAAGGCAAAAAAAATTTCGAAAAGTTACCCCCCCGCCGCGATGCTCATGGTCGCCGCCTCCCTCGCCGTCGAAGCCTCTGCCGCTGCCGCTAGCCCCTGACATTCCGTTGTGATGGTGGTGGTGGTGGTGGTGCCGTGAGTGGTGGTGGTTGCCGGTGTGATGGTGTGGTGGTGAGGATGAGTGAGAGTGAGTGAGGAAGAGAGGAAGGATGAGTATGAGTGAGTGAGGAAGAGAGGAAAGATGAGTGAGTGAGAGTGAGTGAGGGCAAAATTGGAATTTGTAGGGGCGGTAGGTAGTAATTTGGAGCGGTATTTAGCAATTCACTTAAAAACTAACAGGTTAATGCACAATGACGTCCAAAACTCATAAGCCATGATGTTATTTGATGTGTTGAGCACAAATCAATATCTAATCTAATATATATATATATATATATAGATATAGATTTTTGGGTATAAGCGCTGTTAAGGTGACAAGTGTCACTCTTCAGTTGGCTTATACCCAAGTTATTAATTATACTCTTTTTACTTTTTTTTTTTAAGAGGGATTATGATTTGAATATTTATTAAGGCAAATTAATATGGAGTGTACTTAATGACTTTAGTTAAACCATTGTCATTATTTAGATAGTAGTTAATATAAAATAATAATTTTCTTTTTTTGTGCGAATTAAAATTTAACGATAATAACTATAATATAAAATATTAATTTGTAAAAGTATAATAAATTTAGTAAAATTACATTTTTTTTAATTATCTTTTAGCTTTTATAGCAGAATGAATTATATTTTAAGCATTTCAACCTTCTATTTTTTTTTATTATTTATGGACATGTTAAATGATCGATTGGTTGATTTTTTAACTAATATATGCAGCGATAAACGTAGGTCATGGGACAACGAACATGTGACTAATATTTATTGGCCTTGTTTTACCGGGATAAGCACAAGTAATGAGACAATGGTCACATATAAAGTGAACATTTTCAAGTTATATAATTAAGTTGTGGGTACTACATGATGGGCGATATTTGACTAATATTTTGTTGGGATAAACGCATGTTATGTGACAGTTAACATGTGACTGATATGTGGGGAATAAGTGTAGGTATATAATTTTGGGTAAGATGGTAGATAACGTGACAAGTTTCACAATTTGATTGGTAATTAATTATTTGAATCTTTTTATTTTTATTTTGGTGAGTAATTAGTTGTCAATACCCTTTTGTAATTGGTAGAAAAAATCGACAAAAATAATTCGAAATTTGAGCGGTCATACAAAAATAATCCCAGGTTCAAAGTCATACAAAACTAATCCGAAGTTGTAACTTTTGTCACAAAAATAGACCCGCCTTAACTCCATCTCCCTCCGTTACCTTTTAACCGCGAAAATACACGTTTCCTTTCCTTTTTCTTTTTGTTGTTCCTTACCCCACGTTTATACTTAAAATAAAAATAAAAATAAAAATGTTGCCCCACACTTTTTACAAATCCAATGTTATGGTTGTTGTATGCATGAAACAGGTTACGGTTGTTGAATGAATGAAACAGGTTACGGTTGTATGAATGAATGTATATTTTTGCAGATTGTATAATAGAGTACAAGTGTGCTAAAATCAGTATTTGACAACAATAATTTCAAGGAGAAGGGGAATTATTTGAAATAATTTGGGGATTTCAGATTCTAGGGTTTATGGGTTTCAATTTCAATTGATTTGGGGTTTTATGTTTGGTGGAAGAAGAGATAGAGAAATAGATCCAGTCAAATGGGGGGTTCAACAAGTCAAAGGTCATTAAATACCACTTATTTTCGCGCTTAAAAGGTAACTGAGGTGGACGGAGTTAAGGCGAGTCCATTTTTGTGACAAAAGTTACAACTTCG
Source organism: Tetragonia tetragonoides (assembly GCA_038025085.1). Taxonomy (NCBI): domain Eukaryota; kingdom Viridiplantae; phylum Streptophyta; class Magnoliopsida; order Caryophyllales; family Aizoaceae; genus Tetragonia; species Tetragonia tetragonoides. Next base: position 10,682,436 of record CM076143.1, read on the forward strand.
GATTATTTTTGTATAACTTTCAACCTGGGATTATTTTTGTATGGCCGCTCAAATTTTGGATTATTTTTATCGAATTTTCCTAATTGTTATAACCTGTTTATATTTCTTTAACTTTTTTTTTCCTTTAGTTAGAATTACATTAGTACAATATAAAATATTTTTAATATCCCGTTTTAATGTTTTCAACACAATTCACACAAAAAAAATGTTTTCAACACAATAAAAACTTTTATTGGGTTAGATCTGATGATGAATATTTGGGGAATAGATGCACATAATATAACAGTGTTTATATAGTGGTGGGTATAAGCGCAGGTAATATACAAGTGTCATATTTTGATGAATTACGTACTATTTTCCTCTTTTCTACATGGTGATGAGTTGTCACCCTTTTTTCCAATTGAAAGAAGCTTAGTATTTCAACTTTGATTGCAATTACTGAATTACTTATTAAGTCACTGATCAAATCGGCGGGTTGTTTGATAACAAAAATTATATCAGTTTGTCGGATATAAGCGTAGGCTACATGAAAATTGACTATTATTTGCTGTCATAATCGTCATCCATATGACAAACGATAAATATTTAAATACATTTATATTTGAGCGTCTAAACACAGATTAAACATAAAATTTGTAAAGATATTCTTAAATAAAATGACATGAATCACATTTTGAGTGACAATTTATTAAGTTATATATATGATGTACAATTGCAAATTAAGTGACAAGTGATAGATATTATTTTTTAATTGGAGAATGATGAGTGGTATATGACATGTGTAACATTTCGATCAATCACTATTTTCCATTATTTATTATATACCTCCTATGTAATTTAAAAAAAAATTCAGAATTTAATTTTAACACAAAAATATAGTGATAAATTGGTCGTCCGTGCGTAGCACGGGTAAAGTCCTAGTATATATATAAAGGAGGCATATTTCGGGAGCAATGAAGCACGCCACGTAGGCGAGAATTTTAATAGCGCACCACCTAAGCGAGGATAAAGATGAAAAATAATAGGGGTAAAATGTTTAGGAGTCTTAGCATCCTAATCGTTGTAAAATTAAATTTTGATAAAACACTAGAGTTTTATAAGGGTTAAAACAGATTTTCGTCAAATATTCAAAATCATATATAAATGTTTTCGATACTTCTCAAAAAATAACGAAATTTACACCATCAAATTCGGATCGACAAATACTTAAGAACGAGATGCATATACAAATATTCAAAATCATATATAAATGTTTTCTATACTTCTCAAAAAATAACGAAAATTACACCGTCAGATTGAGATCGAAAAATACTTCAGAACGAGATGCATTTACAATATGTTTAGAATATATAAAGCAGTCATTTTCCGCGAGCAATAAAGCACGTCAACTAAGCAAAGAGCATAGAAATTGTGTGAATTAGACTTTGTTTCTGAATAGACTACTGCAGGCCTAGAAGTCCATATTATTTGATACACATTCAAGTACAAATTGAACCATACAGCTTCCAGAAAAATTAAAATGTTAAAACGTTCAAAGTAGAGTTTGTATGTAATTACAAAACTTTTAACCACACAATATATTAGGAGTACTATAAAAATAAAACCCCATAAAGGCCTCACCTTCATCCCTACCCCTTTTTCCAATTTGTTTTGCTTTATGCCTGACTTCCGGTTGAATGTTTGTTTATTTTATTTTAATTTTTTTGTTTATCATGTATATATGCATATATTTGTTATTCCCAGCATGAATGATGATTTAACCTTTACACTTTTTTCTTTTCTTTTTTTTTTTTTTTTTTTTGTGTTTCACTTGGAGCAGGCAACGGAACAAGCAAATTTCCATCAAGATCTTAAGGATGTTGTGCAGGTATAACTAATACCTCATTGCTTTCTGTTGGGTTGGTATCCCAACTTGTGAAAGCACCAAAAAGATAAAAAGAAAAAGAAAAAAAAGGGGAAATAATGCAAACCGAATTGGAGTTCGGTTGCTGTGATATGCGCAAGTCCATAATGGGCTTTTGGACTTGGTGTTTGCTTTAGGGTAAATTATCTCTTTAGCAAAGTTTATAAGCATGTGACAGCAAAGTTGTTAGGTGTGCCGTGAGGTCCCAATGTAGGGCACGGTAGCCACAAAGTGAGAGGCGACAGAGAGGACGACGAGGCTACGAGAGCAAGTCGTAAATCAGCCATAAAGAGAGCTTGTGAAAGGAAGAGTGTTCCGGATGCTAAGCCGCCCTATAAACCGAGATGATGAAGAGAAAATTCCTAATTAGGGGGAGACCTAGTTAGGTGGTGAACAACTACGCCGGGAGTCCGTAGTGAGTGCGTTTGTTGGTTCGGGCATAAAACCAACGGTTATGGCATTTGTTGGTTCGGGCATAAAACTAACGAGTTTCTACAACAGGTATTTGTGTCAGTCCTAGTGATTTGGGTAGTAGTATTGATCGGGAGGTATCAATATTGTACTTGGCCGCGTTCATAGGAGTTGGGTAGTATACTTGGTTGTAGATGTGTTATCGGATGATACCGACTTGTAATCACTATTGAGTTATTAGTGGATTTGTCTGTCGGTTTGGCCCGTGGTTTTTACCCTATTGGAGTTTTCCACGTTATATCTGGTGTTGATTATTGTATGTTGTTTTCAGTATTTTATTATTAATTCCGCAATTGATATTAGAGTATTTGGATCCTAATCAAAGGGATTTGTTGTGTGGGTCAAAAATCCCAACACTTTCGCCATACACTGCTATTTCATTTTTCATCATCGCTACAACACTCATTATTTCGATTATGCGATATTCCAAGTGTTCAATTTAAAAGTAGTTAAGTATGCACTTCTAATAAATCATGTTTGTTTTAACTACGCCTAATGTACATGTATTGTGCTCAATAGCTAAATATGCATTTCAAGGTAAGTTTTATTGTTCACCCTCAAAGCAATTTATTGTTGAGTTTTTCTTTTTTATGTATATAAAAAAGTCAATCACCCTTATTCTTCGTAAAAGAAACCAAATCTCACTCTTGCTAATACCACGACACTATAAGAATAATCTGTACTCTTCCTCTCTTAACCCCTAACCTTTATCAGGACAAATTTTCAGGCCGGGAGGGTCGATTTAGGTCATTCCCGGCCTGTGGTTCATGTTTTCCACCTCTTTTTGTCATTGATTTCTAGTTTATGCATTCTAAGTGGAATAAATTTTCTCTCCCTTTTGTGGAGTTATTAGGGATATTTATATTTTTCCTCTTTGTAGGATCTTCTCTTCGCCTATTGTGCGATTTAGTATCCAGTAATATGAATTCGGGGACCGGATATGCACAAGATCGATGGTATCATACAACGTTTTGTGAGCAAACAATTACGGTACTTGCGGTGAAGATCTCCACTTCCGTTAAAGATGACGCATCAAAGGAAGCACATGGTTACTATGCATGTTGGGAGTCGCGCTCGGGTATTCTAGTTAATTGTTTTGTTAGCAGATTTGTTATTGTTACTGTTGATTTAGTATATTCTATGGTTATTTTCGATGTAGATGCCGTATGATTTTTCTATGAATGAAAGTCTCTTATTCCCTCTCAAAAAAAAAAAAAAAAAAGAGACCAAATCTCACCGGGGCAATTTTTTACAAGACTTATTACTCTCTTAATTTGTTTTTTGTTTTTGCTTTTTTTAAAGAAAAGAAAAAATATTCCTCTTCATGGAGGAAATAACTTTTTCACTGGTTCTTGATTCCAATTCTAATATAACTATCATTCTACCCTAAGTTCCTAATACGTGCATGGTAGGATGTACTAACCAAAAAAAAAAAAAAAAAAAAAACTGAAGAAGAAGAAGAAAAAGACAAGTATAGGTTGTAATGGACGAAGGTGATTCATACTCCTTTTAGAGTTCTACTAGACTACTCCTAATATGTGTACTAGAATCCACATGTATATAGATAAGTGGATTGATCTAGGTGCCAAAAATCAGTTATGATTTTCATCTCCATAAATAAGTCGGAGCTTCCTTCACCCCAATATCGTTATTTGTTTTTTTGTTTATTTATTTGTTTTTGGTTTTATCTAGAGGAGTGTTAGTATTACACTTTTACTAATATACAAGAGCTCACCAATAGTGGTTAAATTTAATAGATTATTACTTACTTATAATCGAAAAGTTACCATTACGTTGTTATGGATAGAATTTAAAATTTTGGTATACCAATAAAACTCAAACTATGTAACCTAAAAACAAAAAAAAAAATAAAAATATCAATATATATATATATATATATATATATATATATATATATATATATATATATATATATATATATATATATATATATATATAGTGGTATACCTTGCTTGCGGCTCCTGCTAACAGCTAACCCCAAGCACATCTTGCAAGGCAGCCACGACTTCCACCCTTCCAAGCACCTCTTTTATATTCTTTTGATTTTCTTATAGTTAATTTTGCAGTCACTAATAACCATCTTCAATCTCTCTCCCATTAAATAATATTTTCCTCCTTTTATTGCTTTGTATGTTTATGCTTTTTCAAGGTAAAAGTATATTTCAGGTAAAAGTATATATTGAATGTATGTTCATATAAAGTATATATTTATGGTTCTAATCAGGTTTGGGTTATGGCTAATGAAAATCGTCAAAGTGTTTATCCTTCATAGGATTTTTTGTGGTTTTACTTTATGGTTCAATAGGAGGAGATTAACTTATGTTTGATAACTTTTTGCAATTAGCCTATCATAATTCATACGCTAATGAAATTCTAAGATCAACCAGATCAATTCAAGGTAAAATGGGATACGGGCAACAGGTATAAGCCTCATACCCTACGTATATAAATTATATTAGATTTTATTTTTTTTTAATGAATGTCCATGAATCTCGAATTCCGGCCACCTGAGCGAAAATTATAAGAGCACGACACCTAAGTAAAGATAACGTCAAAAATTAATTGGTGTAAAACGTTTAGAAGTCTTAGCATCCTTGAGTAGCAAAAAGTAAATTTATTAGACTACACTTATATCTCATCTTTATTATATATGACCAACAATGATAGAACGAACGAAAAAAAAAAAAAAATGATAATTAATCTTCCCTAACTTTGTGAATGGAAATTAGCCGCAACTTCCTTTCACCACCCTCCTTCATCTTTTTATTTTTTTTATTTTTTTTGGTTTCTTCCTACTTTAACGTGTATTCTTAGCTTTTCGGTGGCACAAAACTAATAACGTAGAGGACCAAAGGGTAACAAGAGAGGGTAAACATGAATTAAGGTACTCCACCTGCAAAGTTGGAATCAAGATAGAATTTCAAGATTTACTATTTACTATCTATTACTCTAAGCGAATAAAACTAGCCACAATATATAGGCTTCTTTATAAAATAGGATAAACACCAACTTTTAATATAATCTAGGAAAATTTGATTTAAATAATTCCAAGTTTGTACCATGTGCCAAGAATAATCCCAAGTGAAGAAATCACTATCAATAATCCCAAATTGTGACCAATGTACCAATAATGCACCACGACGTAATGGTGTTAACATTCCGTTACGACTTTGATGATGTGGCATTTAAAATCATTTTTTCCATTTCTTTTTATTTTGTGTACCTTGTGTACGATTGTTGCAAACATTGAATAGACCATGAAAAAAAAAATACTCCATTGACAGCAATGGTAGCTCTGGCATCTCCACCAAAAACCAATCTCTAATCGCAAAATTACAACCTCAAATGGGTTTGAATTCCTCTCTGCTCTCCCTTGTCCTCCCCTATTCCTACCAACCCCACCAAGTATTCCTTTCGTCAAATTTTGTTGTTCGGATCTCACGGCTATGATTTCTCCTCTGGCATCCACAATCTTTGCGTATATGAATTTCATAGATACTATTATTGAGGTGAATGTGCAAAGGATTGAAGGAGGCCATTGTAGGTTGATTGTCCATATGTCGATTGCGGGGTGTAATAATAATGTGGGGATAATATTTAGGAGGAAAAAGGGCTAGAGAGAAAAAAATAATAATAAAGAAAATAACAAAAGAAGGACTAAATAAGTGAAAAAATAATGTAAAATAAGTAATGAGAGCCACTTCACCACGTATTAAACGAACCAGCTAACGGTGTTAGGCCGCGGTTCATTATCAGCACACGAGTCAAAATTTGGGATTATTGATAGAAAATTTTCAACCTGGGATTATTATTGGCACATCACTCAAACTTGGGATTATTTAGAGCAATTTTTCCTATAATCTATTGCCCCAAACCCCCAACCTTGGGTAAGTCCTCATGAAAGTATCCTACCACTATAGAGGCTTTAATAACCTCTCCTCATGTACATCACACTATATATCATACACAATTATAATCAATTAATAATTTTTTATGTTTTTTTTTAAAATAGGCATATTGGTGTGCGTACTTAACTGAATAAATATTCATTGATAGACCTTTCCGTGCATCGCACGGGATTTAAAACTAGTCAATATATAAAAGCAAAAGGAAGAGACTTAATATAAAGATGAAGATATTCAGGACTCTACAGTGATTCATACATTGTTTAGGATTCTATGACTAAATAGAACCCACGTTTAGACAATGGAAAGTCTTTGTGATTATCCAATCTATTTTTAATAAATTGATTTTTTAATTGTTTGGTGATGTGGCATGTCTTTATACTCCCCAAAAATATTTCTGATTTTCCTGCGCCTAGAACTCATGCCACATTTTCATTTTATTGAAACTCAATATCTATTATTTTTATTTTTCTTCTAACTTTTTCAATATTACAAATTAAAAAATAATTATTAAATAATGAGGTGGCGCGTCCTATATTCTTTCTTAGGTGACGTGCCTCATTACTCCCGCAAAATGCCTCATTTATATGTTCTAAACATATTGTAAATGCATCTTGTTCTGAAGTATTTTCCGAACCGAATATGATGGTGTAATTTTTGTTATTTTTTAAAATGTATAGAAAACGTTATATATGATTTTCAATATTTGACGAAGATCCATTATAACCCTCATAAAACTCTAGTATTTTATCAATATCTTATTATACACCGGTAAAGACTCTAAGACTCCTAAACATTTTACACCAGTTATTTTTTGTCCTTATTCCCGCTTAGGTGGCACGCTATTAAAACTCTCGCCTACGTGGCACGCCTCATTGCGCCCGAAATATACCTTCTTTATATATATATATATATATATATATATATATATATATATATATATATATATATATATATATATATATATATATATATATATATATATATTCTTATGATTTACTTGACACATTGGGAGTTCTCAATTCGAATACATTATGTGAAGCAAATATAGAACAAGCTATAATCAAAAGTTGGAAAAAATAGCTGACTATTAACATTCATTTTGTAGTCTACTACCAATGATGAAGATCGAGAACCCAAAAGAAGATATATGCACGAGAAAGTGACCTTTAATTTGTTGCATTGATGTGTTTTGAATGCAGATAATGACATCTAAATGAAAAAGAAAGCCGTACTAATTGATGTAAATACCAGCATATGTCACTAAAGTTTAAAGGGCATCAATTGAACTTGAAATTCAATATAAAGTTCAATGCAAACAGATCAGACTTAGCTTGTTTACAATGATTAGTGACCAGTGGTGGTCTCTAATGGGGGTGCACCTTGTTGGGTATTGGGGTTTCTGGTAATTCCTATGGAATATGGATATCCTTGACGTGTATATATGGGATTTGTTGCCTTGACAAAAGCAGCAAGTATTTCATTTCTGTAACCAAAAAAAAAAAAAAAAAGATTTGCAAGTATTTCATGAAACTTGTAGAAGTTTGTAACCCAGGGCTATTAAAATGGTTGAAGGCACTTCATGTTTTTTTTTTCTACAACTAAGAATATCTACCGTCAATCACAATGATTTTTTCCTCGCGATGGCTTGTAACTTGTAAGCACCTCAAAAAGGTGAGACAGCTGGCCAAGCAACTTAAAGCTGCTCCATGCTCAGGGAGAAACTCGAACCAAGGAATTGTGGGTTGAGTGCACTTTATGTAAGAGCTAGTTGGCTCACTGATAAACAAGTTACAACTTATATGCACTTGGTTATGAGTTCAAATCTCATGAAAACCTATACAAATTAATTCGCAGAATACCTAAAATTGTGCCTTACAATATGCCTTTTAAACACACCCAAATAGGCACGAACCAATGCAATACTTAAAAATGGTTGAAGGCAAAGATTGATGTAGCAATTCCTCAATTCGATGCTAACAATTAATGTAGCAAGACTTGTAGAAAGTAGCAAGACCTTAAACTGAGCAAGTTTGTAATCAAAATTAAAGCGCTTAGAAAGTGTACTTAGCAAGATCGATCTTGAACTGAAGTACTCATCATTCCCTTCTATTGTATGACATGCTCATTAATTAAATAGAAGTTAATGGAAATAAAAAATAAAAAATCGTACAATATATTGTTTTTAACACCCCTTTAATACAAATTAAAGATTCATACCTAATTTGCATCTATACATTAATTAACATTTTCCAATAAACCGTTTTAAGCACTTAATTAGTAGTAGTAGATAGGCTTTACAATAACTATTTAAACTGGTCACCCTGGTGTGGCCAATGCAAGGTTGGAGCTTGATCAACTGAAAAGAAATTACATGAGTCTTCATTATTACAAAACATACCCATCTCTTCGATCCTCGCTACTCGATTTTGGGATGAAGCTTTCCATAGCTGATATCCATCTCCTGACATAAATGATGACAATGCCATAGGAAAGGGATCAAATGTCGGTCGACATGAAGAGGAAGCTGAGGATGCTGCTGGTAATGGCACATTCAAGGAATTAGTGCTTTCATTCGAGACGTCGCTCGAGTTTAATAATGGAGGTGGGTTTGAAGGAGTGACAATGCTGCTCTTTGGCATCCTTGCTTCAATCTTTGCCTTCAACTCATTTAGCTGAGAGTAGATACAAGAGAGTCTCTGATTTAAGATCATGATATAGTATTATGGTTGAATAACCAAAATATAAGCGTCCTGTATCGAAAGAATTGAAAAGAGAAGTCTAGCATATAAGCTAGTAGATTACTCAATCATCAATTTGTTTTAAAATCGAACCCCACCACTTAACTTATGTACAGTCTACTCTAATCAACTGCGAGACATCCTTATTATGTACCAAGGTCACACAAAGTTGAACTACTTAAGTCCTAAGACCAAGCAAATTCTTAAGCTCCTATGCTTTCTTTTCTTTCAATCATTAGAGCATAATCACAATATTTAATAAAAGCTAAAAATCACATCCATAAAGTTGGTTATTGTGCATGAAATTTGAACAGACCATATAGTGCAATAACAAGTGTCCAAATTGATGTGATAGGAAGATGGGATGAATTGAATATTTTGGCCAAGGGCTGTTATCTCATTTACGAACACCTACTTCTTATTGCCATTTAATTAGATTGGGATGTCAACTTTGTGACATCTCTGACACCAGGAACTTGTTCACTGTACTTAATCCAAAATATCAGAATATTAAGTTCTGGATATAGAAAATATTTTTCTTTCTTCTTTTGTTTTTAAGGTCTCTATGAATAAAATTAAAGGCTTGTGGTCTCACTACTCGGAGCAAAGGACAACCACCTAACATGAAATATTCCAAAAAAATTCTTTTCTACATAAGATTAGGAAATATATAGGAATGTTGATTCAATTTAGAGAAGCTAGATTGTGAACTAGAATTGTAGTACTAATGTGTAGAATACTAACATAAAAGTAGCAGCAAAAGCGGCTTAATAGTAAATGTAAGCCAAACTGAGCCGAACCAAGCCTACAAAATGATACCTTTAGTTAAATTTCAATCTAAGCTCGAGCCAGCAGGAAAGAGCTTACTAAGCTGGGGTTCGTGTCAAACTGGCTCAAGCTAGCTCAACTCAGTTACACCCTGGAAAATGTATGTTAATCATTTTTGTTTATGATTAATAGTCATTAGTAGTTTCTAACACTAGTCTTCAAAAACTTTACAAGCTCAACCACCATTAGTTCATTAGTCATATAGTAATTAACATTAGTACCTGTGAAATTAGAGCTTGTTTCTCTTGTTCAAGGGAGCCATAATCATGCTTAAGAGCAGCATAGCTACCTTGAAGTTGATCATATTCTTTCTCCAACAGCTTAGTTTTCCATCGAGCTCGACGATTTTGGAACCAAACAGCAACCTGTCTAGGCTCAAGCCTTAATTCCTCTGCTATCTTAGCTTTCCTCTCCGGTTGTAGTTTGTTCTCCACTTCAAAGTGTTTTTCCAAAGCCTTCACTTGTTGAATGCACAACCTGCTCTTTGATGATCTCATGCATATTTCTTCCCCATTTCTTTCTGCATAGTCCTCTTCTTCTATTTTGTCTAGCATTGCCTGGAATTCCTCACTGTATAAAGCCTTCTTCCTCTGCTCCATTCCTAATTATTTATGTATTTTGTTATATATTGGAATTTCAAAAAAAAAAAAAAAAAAAAAAAAAAAAAAAAAAAAAAGAACATAAATTTGAAAGTATCAGAATATTTTAGAAAATTTCTCGTGTTACAGTAACACCCACATATGTAACCGACTTGGCAAAGGGTGCAATAGAAAAGATAGAAATTAGAAACCAACCAAGAGGAGGAGAAAAGGTAGGAAATAGGGAATATACCTTTTGGAGTTAGTGTGAGTGTTGCTTCAAACACGACACTCAATCTGCGTTTCCTGTTTCTTGTGCCCGTGGTCTTGGCTCTTTTTTTTTTAAAAGTTTTACTTTTGGTTGGGAGAAATTTCTGAATTGTTGTGCTCTGCTTGTTGGGGAAGTGATGAAGATATTATTGGTACTTAAGCTGATGAGGCCTTAGCAAGTTTAAATAGACAGCAACTATGTAAGACGTACAACTTGTGAAAGAAAGAAGTAAAATACAAAGTAACATAAAAGCTTAATTTAGTCTTGAGAGCCAAAGGTGTTGATTTTGAGTGAAAGGACCTTTCCCCATCTATGATTTCTGTCTTTTTCTTTCACTTCATCTTTAAGTTGTTTTGTTCTTTTTCTTTGATGGTTATTTATGTCGTATCAAATTGATTCGACTTTCATGAAAGTAAATTTTGGTTTCATAGTAATTTAAGGTACAAATTTCCTGTTGTTATGATGTCATATTATAGTTCAATTTCTCCAACTTCCATGATTACAAGAATATATTTTATCAAAAGTTTCATAAGAATAATCATTAGGAATATATCAAATTATGCATATGGTACTTGAAAATATTGGTTTCACTTATTACATATATATACTTCGCTCCCTATAGACCATTTAATTTTATGTAGTGCATGATATGTATTATGCTGATAAAGAAGCTAAGAATAGCAAATTTTTGTACTAAATTTCATAATAATAAGTTAAATTTTACACAATTCAATTCAATTCAAATTAGTCTATCGTCGAAACTGTACTACCCTTAAATTTTCGTGCTTCATTCAAATTATTATTGTTGTTATTGTTGCGCACTGCTTGATCACGTCATTATATGAATTATTACATACGTGAGAATTGGGATGATTTATGAACTAGCTGATCATATAATATGTCTCTTCTTAAACTCTCTTTTAGGATTGAGTAGTCAAAATTGAAATAGTTTCTTTCCATTCTTTATCTTTATCCCCTAAACATTTCACTTTGATTATTGTCTTACTTTGCATGTAAGATGTGCCCTTTTTTGGTCTAATAAACTTGTCCAATACCTAGGTCCCGGCCTTCTCTAGGCGCTCTAGCCTTTAGGACTCCTTGTACATTAGATTAGCTCACCCTATTTAGAAGAAATGATTCATTTTCAATTGCCCCTAATGTAACTATAATGGGGCTAATGGTGGTTGCTAGAGCCATTATCTACAACGCCATCATATTCATGGAAGTGAATAAATATATAATGCGACACATATGGGCTTTGCATCGCAAAAATGAAAATAGAATACACTATTATATCCTGTCACATATCTTAATAATTAATTGAGGAGATGATGATACTCGGAGGCATCAAGAATGCATGAATGAGTATTAGTTAGGTAGTTTAGTAGTTGAGCACCCACAACTCTAATTTTAAGATTGGAGGTTTAAGACTCATTGTCTTCAATTATATGATTAAGGGTGATATTTATATGTTAAATGCATATAAACCTTTTCCCTCCCCTAAGATATAATGGCCGATTGTCCGACTTCCTTGCCTTATCAAGAACAAAACAAAAAAAATAAGAATGCATGAATAATATCTATATCTATATATATATTTAAACATAACAATTCCACCTCCATTGTCATGTGTTGAAGTTCTAACCATATTCCTACTATAAATTCATGTCACTGAATATTGCACAACCGAAGAATTGTTACGTCCGATTACTCATCTCATGTATCGTAAAAAGTAACCTCTATTTATCGTAAGATGGTCTCTTACAAGATTTACTATTAGCTGAGTCTTATGTAAATGAGTGATTGAATGCAATGGTAGATCCACTCTTTAAGGAGTGGATTCCACTTACTCCATTTGGAATTATTATTTTTTTTGAAAATTTCCTTTATAAAATAATGTTTTTAACATCATATTCAAGAATTGTCCTATACTATATTAATAGGAAGTGCACCTACTTGACTTGATTTCTAATTTCGCCAGTAATTGAATGTCCAATTTCAATATTTTTTTAGTCTTGTAAATCTTTTCTTCCCATTTCATCAATCCCTCACTCCATGAGTCAAGAACGGAAAATAATTTCGTAAGAAAGAGATTCGCAATATCTTGGATGACATATAAAGTGCAATGTATAAACTATAAAGTAGGGGAAGGAAGCAACACAAATAGTAGGGAAACAATGTTACCAAACTCTTGTTAACGGAGAGGGCACACGCCTAGTCTCTAGAATTGGGATTCTTTTTTTTTTTTTTTTCTTGTTTGTTGTTGTGTTGGGCTGTCGGTAGTCAAGCGCACAACCATCTAATTGATCCGTAGAAAATTTGGCAAAAACATTTGACATTCCAATAAGAAAATTAAGCTAAGGGATGTTAATTATGGCTATTTGGTTAATATAGGAATTATAGGGAGTAAGTTCATTTGGAATTATTTTTTTTTTTGGAGGGGAAAATAAGTTCCATTGATTGAATCATATATATGGCATTTATATGAAGGATTGTATTCAACAGGTTATAAATTTAAAACATTAGAATACATCCGAATGTAAAAGCTATGTGGCACTAGAGATTCAACAATTTCGAACTGCTTTCATTTAATCGTTATTTTCCATTTTATAGCATGTTCGCGAAAGACTCTGCTATAACTTTGAATGCTTTGATCCGACATCATAGACCACCTTTTGATACAATAATAGATCCGTCAAAGTACCATATATACAAACGACGAATCGAAAACTAACAGTACTCTCAAAAAGTGAGAGATAGTCGAACTTAATGAATGAGACAAACTAACAACACCAATAACAAGGGTGCGATTTGTAGACGCATGGTGAGATTGCACATAACATGTATCTTTTTTCAATGTTAATCAAATACCCCAAAAAACTGAAATACCCTAATGGCATGTTTGGATAGGCCCATTTGATTTCAAATCTACCATTTCATCCAAATTGGCTATTTAGATAACCCAAAATTTGGAACCCATGAATTGGACCAAATCCACCTCTATTTGAAAAAGGCATGTGAGTGTTAATTCTAAATTCACTCATTTTTGGTCCAAATTTAAAATCAGAACCTCTCTCTCTCTCCTCGCGATTTTTTTCTTCGAGCTCTCTCTCTCTCCTCTCTCTCCCATCCTCCTCTTTCAGATGTTATCCATGGCGATTTTCAGTCTCATTCTCTCTCTCTCCTCTTTCAGATCTCATTATCTCTCTCACTCTTTCTCTCTCATCTTTTGATCGACGGCTTTTAGTGCTTTCCGAAGGTAAAGTTGCTAGTCTAGGGTTTTGGTTGATTTAGGGTTTGAGCTCGATTATTTTGGTTCGCTGATTATTTTGGTTCGCTGATTTGGTTCGATTGTCTTTGTTCACCGTTCAGTTTAGTCATCCGATTATCATCGTTCATCTCAGAATACTCAAGCTCAGGTACTTTTCATTTTGTAAACCCTAATTTAATAAAATTTGGTTTGAATTCGACTGGCCGATTGTTTGAGTGTTTGTTAATTTAATCAATCTCAGTTTTTGAATGCCTCTCCTATCTGATTTTGATAATTCTGAATTTGGCTGAAAATTATGTTAAGTTCTGCTAATTGAATGGCTGAAAATTATGTTAAGTTCTGCAAATGTGGAGGGTATTAGTGTTGTTTGTAAAGATGGGGTTTTGACTGTTAATGTTCAGAAATTGCCACCACCTGAGCCTAAGAAGCCCAAGACTATTCAGGTTCAGGTTGCTTGAGAAAAGCACTGGTTTTTTAGATGTCTCTCTGTTTTGTTATTGGTTGTTTTTATGTGAGGGTGATGATATAAATTAATTACTCGTATAATGTTGTCAGTTAATGTAGTAAGGTGAATGAGATGAGAGACAATGGTGTCCTGTAAGTGAGTGAGAGTGAACCAATGTAGTTGTCTATGGTAAGGTTGTGGCATGAAATATGAATGAAAATTATGAGCTTGTTTGCGTGAATGGCTCTAGATTGAATTTTTCATGGCTTATGAAATGTTAAGACTAGAGACTAAATTATGAACCAGTGATTTGTGAAGGATTAAAAGAAAAAAAGTTTGAACCAAGTCAGTGGTTTCATTTGATGGATTTCTTAAGGTTTCTAGTTCATGTGGCTTTATCAAATGATGCTGCATGGTGTTGTTCATGACTAGTGTTTTCCCAGTAGTCTAGAGACTAAGCTGTATTGGATTCCTAGAGATAGAAATGAAGTTGCAAGGTTAGGTTAATTGAGTTTTTGCTGGCAAATATTGTGGATGTTGCTGGTGGCTTCTGTTTTTACAATGTAGACTAGACATGAAATTTCTGAATGCCTATGGATACAACCTGAAGCCTTCAATTTAAGATGCAGTTCTGCTCTGAGCTGAGTGAAGATAGAAAATCAGTGGTCTCTCTCACTCGTAATTCATAGGACTCCTGACTCCTGAGCTAATAATTCATATTATTTTCTTACCCCAATGTTTGGATAGAATCTTTTCCATGTACACAAAATTTACAGTGGCATTATTATTTTTGAATCATGTCTTTTGTGGATGGTCAGCTTGCGACTGTCATCTCCTTGAAAGTTCAGCTAAGGGCCTAAGGCTTATTATTTTTCCTAACTCAGTAACTGATATATGGTCTTGGAAGTTTGTGAAATAGCTTACAATGAGGTTGACCTGGTAACATGTTTTCTGTTGTTTAAATGCTTCTGTTTATATCTATTAGGAAATATGCTCTTTAAATGCTTTTTTATTCCTGATTTATAATAGGAAAAATGTCCGACCAACAAAATCTAGAGAATACAAGAAAACGTGAGAGGGAAGATGAGGAAGAAATGGAAATAATAGTGATAGTTTCAAGTTTTTTGTTATTAGTAGTGACAACATGGTATGATGAAAGGTATAGAGTTAGGAATTTAACTTGGGACGAGGATAGACGAGCTCAGAAACGAGCCATGTGGATGGATTCGTTGATGAATGATACAATCTGTAGAGAGCAATTACGTCTGGATAGATGTCGTTTTGATAAATTGTGTTCTATTTTACAATCCAAAGGGGGATTGGTGACTTCGAGACATGTTACCATAAGGGAAGTGGTAGAACTTTTCCTCCACTGTCTTGCTCATAATTTAAAGAATAGAACTATAAAAGCTATTTTTGTTCGTTCTGGCGAAACCATTAGTCGCCAGTTTCATACGGTTCTTCGAGCGGTGTTGAAGATAGGAAAGTTTTATATCAAGCAAGTTGAGTTTACAACGGAGCTTTCTAGGGATTACAAATGGAAATGGTTTGAGGTAATGTGATATAAACTTAAGTTTGATTAGATTTACTTGTCTTCTTAAGTATTTGATGCAAAAACTTTGATGCGAATGCTTTTTTAGAGAGTGCTTGGAGCCCTGGATGGGACACACATCCACATGATTGTACCTATTGAGGATCGGCCTAGATATCGAGATAGGAAGGGTAACCTCAGCACTAATGTACTTGCTTCTTGCGATCCAAATCTCTGATTCACTTATGTGCTATCTGGCTGGGAAGGATCGGCTACCGATCCCCGCATACTTCGTGATGCTTTGCGGAGACCTAATGGTCTAAAAGTGCCAACAAGTAAGCATTGTCCCTCATTTAATTCATTAAGCCTTTATAAGTAAGACACTAATAGACATATGTTTGTATTGTAGATCGATATTTTCTGGTAGATTTGGGTTTCACTAATTGTCGAGGTTTCTTAACTCCTTACAAAGGTACACGATACCATTTGAATTTGTGGAGGGGGAATACTCCAACAAATTACAAGGAGCTTTTTAATTTAAGACATTCTTCCGCTCGAAATACCATTGAAAGAGCATTTGGATTGTTAAAGAAACGATGGGCTATACTTAGGACATCTAGTTTCTTTGAGAAGAAGACCCAAGTTAGGATTATAAATGCTTGTTTCGTTCTCCACAATTTTCTAAGAGATGAAAATATGGAAGAAGATGACATATTGCATGTGATAGATCATGAGCTAGAAGAAGTGGATGCCGTGGATCATGAGGTAGAGGAGAACTATATATCAACGGCTCGAGCAACGGATGAATGGAGTTTGTTTAGAGACACTCTTGCTATAGAGATGTTAATGAATACCAAGCTCAAAGAGCTCCTGTTGTTTAGGCTTTATTTGCTGGATTTTTTTGCTGTTTTTGGTCAGTATAGCTTGTTGTTTGGTCAGTAATATACATACTGCTACAATTAATTCTGTAACTTATTTGTTACTTTCATTATATAGTGCTGGTGCTTGATTGTTTGTTCTAAAATTGTTGTTGAAATTGGTTAATACATGCTGTATTGCTAAGGGCACTTCTTTGTTCAGTTGATTGTTTTACAATGAGTAGTAGAAAGGGTAAAGAAGTGTTAAAACCAACACAATCGTCTAGAAAGAGAGCATATGTCTCCTGGAATACGGAAATGGATGGAATTCTCGCTTCCGTTTTATATGACCAAATTAATCAAGGTAACAAA
Organism: Tetragonia tetragonoides; assembly: GCA_038025085.1. Taxonomy (NCBI): domain Eukaryota; kingdom Viridiplantae; phylum Streptophyta; class Magnoliopsida; order Caryophyllales; family Aizoaceae; genus Tetragonia; species Tetragonia tetragonoides. The sequence continues at coordinate 10,699,630 of CM076143.1, forward strand.
GGGGAGGGTGATTGGAAGCGCCAAGCCTACCAAGCGGTGGCTGATGAATTGAATTCGAAGTTGGGGCTGAATGTAAATGCTGATCATGCGAAGAATAGGCTTGGTTTGTGGAACAAACATTATACCAACATCACCGAAATCCGCAACACAACAAAATTTCTTTGGGATGAGGAGAAAAAGATGATGAACATAAGTAAAGAAGAACTCCGTGACCGGCTCGTGTATTGTGAGGTACAATTCACTCTACTTCTTTTGTGGCTTTGTACACTTGAATCAAGAGTTTTTGAGTACAATACACTGGTTGTTTTGTTGTTGTTATTTATGTCTGTTGCTGCTGTTATTTCTGTCTGGTGGTGGTTGTTGCTGCTCTTATTGAATCAACATGTTGCTGCATGCTGGATGTTGGTGTTATTGCTTTCTGTTTGAGAAAAACAGTGGCTTTGTTTTCATTGCCATGAGCTTGTTTGATTCCCTGAAATTTTGAAGATAACGATATGGATTACATAAGCTAGTTAGAATGGTGCAAGTTAGAAAAATATCTCTGTTTTGTAACAGAAAAACTGTGTTTTGATTACATTGTCAATTCACTTTGTTATTCAGTCTAATAGGCTGCTAAAAGTTTATGGGCATTAAGGCTACATTTTGTTTCCTCTTATGTGGTTCTAACATCAAGGCCCTTAGCATTTTTCAATGCTTGTGTTGCGAGTTGTTTACTGTCATCTGCTGTGAATGATTTAATGAATGCTGAAACTGTTTGTTTAGGGCCTTTTTATTGTTAAGCAAAGTATATTGTCAACTGCATGACCCTATTTCTAGTTGTTCGCTTCACAGTTCAGAATCATCATTTCCACGAACTTTTGAGGTTCAAATCTGGCTAATCAATAACTGCAAGTTTTGTTATTTTCATATGATCTATTGCATGAGATGATGTCATATTAGGCTGATTACAGACAGGTCTCTAAGCAGACCTTCTACAAACACACTATCATATTGCACCAGTCTAATGTGGCACCCAAAAAAGGAAGAGAACTTTCCTTTTAGTACCTCGTTGTGCCGCATTTTGCATTGTTGCGTCTAGGCGGCTGTGTAGTTTGCTTTGTATCTTAAGAATCGGTTGGTCCTTCTCAATGGTGATCTTGACAATGACGCTATATTTGTCATTGTCTTCTTTGTGATATTGCTTATATAGAGGTTGTGGCAGGCCATACCATTGGAGTATCTCAGCTAGCAATGTGGTGAAGCAAATACCAAACATTTCCTCTTTTGGTCCATTGTCTACACCCAAAAATGACATCAAAGAAATGTACTTGTTGATGGTTTTGTGCAGTGCTTATGCTAGTCTGTTAGCTCATGACTGTATGTTGGTTCTACATGTTATGTTTCAATTGCTTACTGTAGTTGTTGATTTCGCTGGTGCTGCTTTTACAGGAAAACGAGTTTGCGAAGGCTTATCAGAATAAGGTAATTGAAAATTGGGATGATATATGTGTTCTAGTTGGCCCGGATAGAGCGACAGGTGAAGAGGCGGAGCAAGTGGAAGAATCAGCTTCAGCTATGGATTTAGAGCATGAAGGAGGGAGCACTACTAAGGATATGTCTACTTCTTCCGGGTCTAACAAGAAGGTGAAAAGAGATCGTTTGGTGGATGTTGTAGCTAGTTTTTCAGAATCCATTCAGCGGTACATTGAGAGTAAAATCCAACCTGCAAACCAAATTAGTGGCGAAGAGATCCGTGTTGAACTTTCAAAGATAGAAGGAATTTTTCCTCATCAGATTTTGAGAGGCATGAAGTATTTTCTGGGTTGCCCAAAAGAATTTCAAGCATTGAAAGACCTACCGATGGAAAGCAAGTTGAATTGGGTGTTGTTATGCCTCAATGATTACTAGATATTATTGTATTTGATACTATCAATGTTTCGATTTTAAGTTGACAACAGGTTGCGGACAATAGGTTGCAAGTTGATACTATTGTATTTGATGGTGTTTGGATTTTAAGTTGATTATAAGCAAAGTAGAGTTGTAATTGATTTGCCCAACAATAGTTGAAATTCAAATTGTAGAATTGAAATTCCTTGTTTTGCCAAACAAGAAATTCATTTCAAATTTTTGAATTGAAATTCCTTGTTTTTCCAAACAAGAAATTCATATTTCAAATTTTGAAATTGAAATTTTTGGTTTTCCCAAACAATAAATTTGTATTTGAATTGCAAAATTTCAAATTCTTAAATCGAATTCAAGGTATTCAAATCAAATGGTGGAATCCAAACGTGCTTTAAAGAAAATGTGTGCACCACAGTGTGAAAGGAAGACATCTTTGCTTGTGATTATTACATATGCCTATATTCACTTTTCGTTTACCCAAAATGGCAAACAAGCTTTTCAGCGTAGTCGTAAAGGCTAGTCCTATAAAAGTGAGGCAAGTCGTTGCTAAGAAGCCAACCCCCTCCATCTATCTTTTCCCCCACGCCCCTTTTTTCAATGCTCTTATTATTGTTTAATCACATGGATTATGCATGTATCTTGGTTAGTTGCTTTCGTAATATTGAGATTGACGATGGCTAAGTTTCTCTTGAGTTTGATGCTTTGAAAGGTGACTAGTAACAAACATCAAATTAAATGCATGGTTGAGAGTTTTTCAAGGACCATTAAAAGTCAAGCTAGAATTTAAAGGATGTGGACCACTACCTTCCAATTATTTGCTAAGCAGCATGGGCTTGTTTATGAATATGTTAGTCTAGAAAGTTTGAAGCTAATTTCAAACTTTCTAGACTAACCTATAGGTTAGTCTATTGGGGAATTCAACATGGTGGTATTTTTTTACTATTACTCTGTTAGGTTTTAAATTTTACTAGGCAGATTATTATTCAATGTAAGTATATTTTTTCGTTACAAAGTAACGCAAATGTTACTTTCACACCATATCACATGGGATAATATACTATAGGAGATATGAGACTATGCGAGGCTCACGGAGTCACGGAGTTGGTTTATCGGGTTTCTTATAAGGCTTTGATGGTCATTTTACTAGTCACCCCACTAGTTTAAGTTCAGAAAAATACATGGATAAGATGAAGGAATCAAGAACAGCATTCTAAGCAAAACTTTGGAGCAACTAAATCAGCTTCCCTACATCTATGAATATAGAACACGAAATTCCTACTTATGAACAAAAGAGTTTATACAACATATTGATCTACATAGTACAAAGATAACAGAGCGCTGTAGCTTAGAACATTTGTACAATATTACGTTAACACTATTTCACTATCCAACTACATCTACAAGAGCATATAACCTGAAAATTATCTCTTAGCGAATGCTAAACATGGTTTCGACATAGGCCTTTATGATGGTACGCTACTAAGATCACCTCTGACAAGAAGCGTGCTTCCTCTTGTGTGAGATGGTTATTGCACGAGAGCTTTCACTGCAACCCTCTTTCATTTTCCTCTGGAGTCACGGTTGGTAGTGATGGAATTGAACGCAGAATCAACTTCCTACAACTCCTCCAACTAGGAGATGTTTCAAAGCCACAATGAGGAGGTGAAACTCTTTTACAATTAGGAGATGTAGACTTAACATAGGTAGAAAGTGAGTAATCACCCTTCAAAACCTCGGGATCTTTCTCCTCTGCTGCTATCTTGATCTTGAAATCTTCCACAAACGCAGACTCATCTAATTTATCGATTTTCTGGGTTTCGCATGGTTGAAGGGATGGTCCACTGGGAAGAGCAATAGATTGTGGGACCACGCCTCCAAAGTGACACGGCCGCCGCACAGGTTGCCTGACCAAAGGGATATAAGATCAAATACAAGAGTATGTAACCTCGAGATTTAGCAGGTCTACAGGGTCAGGGAGGGATGAATGGGATTTCATACCTTGCATTTTTTGAAGGCGCTGATGTCTCTTGCTCTTGATTCTCCTCATTGGAAACCTCATGATGTGAACTAAAAGCTGTTGCTTTCTTTTCAAGCATTTGAGTTTCTTCATATACTGAAATACTATCAATGCCTAAGAAATAGAAAAGGAAAAGGGAATTTAATTTAATTATTTTACATAATTTCAAGTCATACGCGTAACAAGAGACCACAAACAACTATCAGGCAGCTATTGCAACAATAGTATTCAGTGTATAGTCAATTAGTCATCACAATGTAAACATGAATATTGAATAGTATAGAGTTCAGCTGTTCAAGAGTTAATAAATAAAATTTGATTGAGACGGCATATATAATAGTCACTGACTCACTGACCTTCCTTCCGAGCAAAAGTATTCTTACAGCCCTCGCATCTGCAGCTCAGAGAGCATCCAACCCCGCCCTTGGAAAACAAAACCCAGTGGCCTTGTTAGCTCATAAACAGCGTAAATAGTCAAATACAAGGAGAATGACTAAAGATCCAACCTGAAAACATTCACAGTATTTCTTCAGGCAACCAGACTTCTTACAGTTGCATCCCCTTTTATGTCTAGCTGACGCTGGAGTCTTGTTCAACTCTTCCTACATTTGGGAAGATACATCAGAGACAAAGATAAAATAAAATATGTGAACTCATTGAAAACACAAAGTGCTACAGTGTATTACCCCATTATGCAGAAGGCTGGAACACCTGACCACCTTAGGAGCGAATGCAAGTGGATTGCGAGATTCTATCTGTCGACGAGTTTCAAGAACAGTTTCCTCGTGAATAGGCTTATTAAAGCAATCCTGGCAGTTACAGGGCTCAACACAGTATAAACCAGCAGCAAAGCACTCGCAGTAACTGCAAAGATCATAAGCAAATGAGGATATGTGTTCCCCGAACAGGAACTTTAGGAAACCAATGAGCAAGGCCTTCGATGTTTGTGATTGTGATGGTGATGGTGAATTTTTCTTTCATTTAAACTTTTTGATATAAACTGAAGTTAGAGTCTTTACTTTTTATCATGCAGATAAAAGAAACTTTTAGTGCCTAGAAATCAATTTGTTGCCCTCTGTTAAACATGGCTTGTGGATGGGTCCACATGACCACATCTAACTTCCAAGATGAATACATGTTTTTGCTATATCCACTATTTAAGTGATTAGAGCAACTTCATCATTTGTCACTGTCAAAACTTGAAAGCTTTTTCGGAGAGAACGTGACACAGATAATAATCATAATAGATCAATCATAGCATGATCAATAAATCAGTAAATAAATAATCCTTGAGACTCTTTTAAAGTCAGTAGGTAAACTCACAGTTTCAAGCATTTTGACCTCTTACAGTTACAGCGCTTGCAAGAATCAATTTCTCCAACATTTTCTGACTTCCGCCTGCAAATGTCAAATACCAAACTGAATCAACAGCTATACTAGTAACCATCCTTGGGCTTTGGAGGTGCTGACAGAAAGCCCCTTGTCAGGGATTGAAGGCCAAGTGGAGAGAGAGAGAGAGAGAGAGAGAGAGAGAGAGAGAGAGAGAGAGAGAGAGAGAGAGAGAGAGAGAGAGAGAGAGACACTAATCACAACACTGTATCCAGTAAGAAGCTGAAATGGCAAGCATATCTACGTACAATAAACGAAGAACTTTCAAAAAGACATACTTAACTATCACCAAATTACAGTAAGTGATATACCTCTTCTTTTTCGGAGAACTCTGCTGAAACTCAATACCCTCTGCAAATGTGGAGCTTTGACAGGCATTTTTAGTCACCTGACCTCCATCTTTCTGTTCATTGTTGTCATTACCAGGCCCAGTTATGTCTGGAACAAGTTGAGTTTTAAGAGGTTTTGCATCAGAAGTGAGAGAACCAGAAGAGGACATGGTGCATGGAGAGCTTATTAATTGCCTTCTGCAGGTCAGAGTATGTCTCTTGACAATTATTTTGTCTCTAGATGTCGCTGCAAGAGCATTTAAGTGCAGACCAATACTCGGGAACAATGAGGAAAATTTGTTGCTCCCCGGTCTGCTGGCAACTAAACACTTTCCATATGAGGTATTAGGACTACTGGGTGGTCTTGAAATTGGAGATTTGTCTGCAGGATCAGATAGCAACTCCCTGTAACGAGCTCCAGACATCTCATAAACTAGGCAGCGTCTTCTTGTTGTGTGTTGTTGCTGAGAACAAGACTTGAGACAAGTGTTAAATGCTCGATCAGTTACCAAAAAAAAAAAATTAAGTTAGCCAAAGAGGTTGATTCTAGAGCACTTAAACAGCAGTACTGGCACATTGAAGAATTAAGCACACAAAGAGTCCCTCAAGTGCTAGAGACATGACAGTCTCATTTCTCATATTGCAGCAAATGAACATTGTAAGGTCAGAAAGAGGGAAACATCTCCAGGATGCATGCCAAAACAGACAACAGTTAGCAGTTGACATTGTGAAGGCTAGAGGGGGGAAATATCATAACAAAAGTAGATGCATTATTGCAACCAGTACTGGACCTATTCATAGATTTCTAATTAAAGGATCCTTTTTCAACTGAAACTCCAGACATTCTACTCAAGGCCCCTTCACCAGTTTCTGGATGAAGTGAACTGCATATCCGTTATCGGCGATGAAGTAAACAAAGGTCACATACTCTTTGAAATGCATTAAAATCTTAATAAAGCCAACTAGCAGGGATGCAGCAGAAAACTCCAGTCATGGATCATAAGCTAATAAAACAAAAGATCAGAAGGCAATGCTTGCAAATATATCAGTGCATCTTCTTTTAGAATGATCATACTATATCAGAGATGATTCAAGATTAAACACTGCTCCAAGCTTTCTCTACCTTGTCATCTATTTTACTGCTTGAATAATGGACTTCCTCCTCAGCAATTATAGCACGAGCTTTGACAGCTGGCACCAGGCTTGCTTCATTTGGCTTATCAACTGGTGGCTCAGTCGGAGGAATTTTCAGATCATAATTTTCAGAGGATATAGGACGGCAAGCAGAATCCAATTTTGGTGTGCCGTCAGCATTTTCATTTGGCGGCTGCAAGACAGTTGAAACAAAAGATAGCATCCCAGAATCTACAGTTTTATCATCCAGCTCCTCTTGATGCTTTTCCTTAGCAGGGGAACGATAGTTTAAGATATCAGATGTTTCATAGATGAACTTTTCCCAGTCACATACTTCCTTGTTGTGCTCCAGTTTCATTCGCTGCACACCCATTTCATTCTCAAATGAACAGTCCGCTTCCCTAGATATATCCTGAATGACGTTCAAAGGGGTTATCTCTGTCCCATCCACATTTATATTGCAGTCTAAATTCACAGCATCATAGTTCACAGCAGTATTCTCAGGACTACCGCATTCATATTTCATCGATTTTGGAAGCTCAATAACCAGCTTTGAGGATTCATCAGTGGCATCGACAGTTACCTCCCCTGTTGAATCAACTTTATCCACCTCTTCAGCAAGTAAAGTAGCAGGCTGTACAGAACCTAAGTTGCCTGCAATTATGCCTTGATTACCACTCTCACTCTCTGAGCAGTTGTTTTTGGGTGCACCTGAAACATGGGCTGCACTGAAATGACAAAAAGGACCATTCTCAGGTCAGAAGAACAAAAGCGCCACATACTGTAGCTGGGAATTACTGATTAGAAAGAGAACAAGTTATTACCTTGTGATTCTAGATTCCTTAGGGCAAGTAGCTGGAGGAGAAGTTTGCGAGGACTTAGGTGAATCAAAAGAAAGCAGCTGCAATGATTGCGCACTGTGACGAAAGTTGAGAGGCCTAATAGGTGACAGGCTACTGATGTAATTGAAGACTGGAGAATCCTGCACATGGACAACTTTTCTTTGTGATAGCTAAAAATTGGACTTGTGTAGAAATATTTAATCGAAAACACAATGGACAAACTGTGTGAGAATCGAGATTAGTGCAAAGCATACACATGAGACTCCTAAGATCTGTAATATGTTTCCTTCTACCACTACTTCAGAGTTAAAATGGAAGAATGATATGATATGGCAATTGGTAACATGTCGCCATGCAAGAGGTAGAAACTCAATCATCTAAAAAGATAGAAATTGAACAAGTAAAAGGCAGGGAAAACCAGCAACGATAATCAATTTGATGTATGGGAGATCAAGCTGATGTGAAGAAAAAGCAGATTTTTAAATCATGCGTTATTTGATAAGTAAGCTTTCTTGAACATCATGATTCATGTGGAAACGGTATGAGTGTATGACCTTCCTAAATAATTGTTTTACAAGAGTGAGAGAAAGGTTAAGACTTTTCTCAATGGATCTCCTCAAAGCATCCCAGTTTTACTGAATCTAGATCTCCAATAGACTTTTCACTTATTCAGACATGATTATGCAAGAAAGGTTAACACCACTACTTTGACATCTCTACTTCAATACTACACATTTCAGAGTCCATGGAGTTCTCATCAATGAACAATGAGATACCACCACATTTCCATGTCCATCTTCTTCTTCATGCAACAAAATTCAACTCTTCCATGACATGCAATGATCTACCCAATTAAGAATTAAGTTTTCCATTACCATAATTCTGCGTCTCTTCACCCGGTGATCAAAACCATTCATCAAAATGTACCAGACACTAATTCAACAAGTACCCTCGCGTCTCAAGAATCATACCCATAAGCCTCTTCCAAAAACCCTCTACCATGCCATCTTATGACGACTAATATCAACTGTCAGAGGTCAAATTCAACAAGAAAATACCTAAAAACCATTGTGTAAGGAAATGGGTTAGAAAGGTTCCAACATCAGAGAATTGTGAGTGAGATCCTCAATAATCGTCGACTACTAGCAGTTAGGACTATCCTCTCACATCTTGGAGATCTCGGTCCTTCAAAGTATACCCTTCAAACGGCCATCCCGTAAGGGAATATTACTCAATTCCTGTGTGACAAACAACATTAAACAGGTCCCCTTTCCTAGGTGGCTTATGCTGTTTCAATGGCCCAATGTACTACCCTAATTCTAGGAATTAATTCCCCAATCCTCATGAGTCTAAAGAGATGAAGAAATAATCAAATTACACTCAACAATTCAGATTCCATTTCCCGACTAGTTTTAATTTTCCTCCCATTCTCCCCCAATTACCGTCACTAATTTGTACCAAAAATGAAATTAAAAAAATAATAATAATAAATTCTCACTGAACCCTAACTGAAACATGCACCAAGACCCATTCGAGAAATGCAGACACCCAAACATAATGAACTGAAAAAAACCATAAAATAGTTTACTATATGTTACTTCATGTAAAGAAGAAGAAAAAATTACAAAATCACAAACAAAAAGGAAAAATAAACCCTAATTTAGTTGACAAAACAGCAGATCTAATAAAACCCACTTCAGAAATGACAAACAACAACAAAACCAGAGAAAACCCACTTCACATTTCTCTCCAAACAATTCCATAAAAAATCAAACCAGTTCTTCACATGCATATATAAAACCAACCAAAACAAAATAAACATAAATTAACTAACTTTAAAAAAATAACAAAAATTATACCTCAAATTTGGAAAGAATGGAAGGGCTGAGATGGGTCTTTTTCTCTGGTGTGTCCATAAGAAGAGACTAACGTTGAAGAGCTCTCAGAGCTCTCTCTCTTTCTCTCTCTCTCTCTCTCTCTCTTCTCTTTGTGCCCCAAATTCAACCAAGGGTTTTTTATCCTTTTTTTACTAACACCCTCTTTATCATTAATTTTCTTATCTTTTTTTATCTCTTAGTGAAAATTTTAAGTTATGGGTTTGGCGGGAAAACAATAAGGTAAAATTGGGTTTTTTTTTTTATTTTTTATTCAATGGTCATGTCGACAATTGTCTTTCTGTTCTTTCCTTTCCTTGTCGTTTTATATTAATATTTGGTGCAATTGTTGTCGTTTTGTTCGTTTTTTATGGGGTTCGGTTTTTTGTTTTTGTTTTTGTTTTTTGGGGGGTTAACCGGCTGTCATAGTGGGAACTCGTGAGTCGTGACTGACCTGTCAGAATAAGAAACTGTTGGAGTAGAAGGTTTGCTTGCCACTCTCTCTCTCCTGGTTTGGGAATATTTGGATTTTGTAGCACCTGAAAGGGAGAAATTAATTTTTTTTAAAATGGAAAGATATGTGTACTAAGAATGAAATAATGTCATCAAGTACATTGTACTAAAAATATTTATATACTATATATAGTTTATTGGTTTTCACAATTTAGATGCTGTCATAGAAAATGCATGTACTTCCAAATATTCCATTTTATTATTAAGGATATATTATATTAATTAAAAGATTATAGGAGATCATCAAGGTATATGCACAATAGATATTGGTAATGTACTTGGAAGTTCTCTCCCAAGAAAAAGTAATTGGGAGTATTCTCCCAAAAACAAGTACTTGGAACTTGGAAGTTGTACTAGACTACTAGTATTTTCTGTTTTGATTTAAGTACAACTCATCTAAAATTGATTTATAGGGTAGTTGTTATGTATAGTATAATATGATATGCTAGATATTACAAAAAGTGTTTGAGAAGCTATATACCTTGGATAGGTGTTTCGCCCATTGATAAACTTATATTACAAGTTTAATTAATGGTTAACGTCTTATGAAAAACAATTTACAAAATATCTAAAATTGTACTTGTTGTATCAATAATCACCTTCAAATAGCAATTTCGTGGTTGCTAGAAATCAACATAAAAAGAAGTTTTACTCTCTTATTATGCATAGATACAATATTATTGTTATTTAACTGAGTTATTTATCGAGATTTAGCAAAAAAAAATAAAGATATACCGACGTTCACAAAATACAATGAGATATATATTCTTTTGGAAAAGTTCACTCTAACTCATGATTTCAATGATCTGATTTACTAAAGTAGGCAACGGGTTGATGGACAGTAAACCTAAGAAGTCAATAGGTGAAAGAGGAGTTTGTGAAAAAGGGGTTCCACGTTATTTATCGAGGGTTTGAGGTTCATGGGATAAATCTGAATGGACATTTGTCAATGTTTTGTTGACTATATTGTTGCTCTTGATAATCCTCAGTGCATAGTTTATTGAATCTAATCACCAAATCATGAAATGTAATTAATTTTCTATAATAATATTACCAATGTAGTTTTTTGAATAAACTATATATATTGATTACCAAAAAAGAATGGACAATATATCTCAATGTATCTTTTATGAAACCCAATATATATAACCTCAATATGTCTTGTGTGGACTTATAGTCTATTGTAGACCAAATAATTTTGAGGGATGGTTCCAGGTAAAGTAGGGGGTGGCTACTAGTGAAGTAATTTTAAGGGGTGGCTCCAGGTAAAATAAGGGGTGACTCCAGGTAAAGTAGGGAGTGGCTCCAAGTGAAGTAGGGTGATGCCAAGTATAAATTTGAGGGGTGGCTCTAGGTGAAGTAGGGGTGACTCCACTTTTAGAGGGGGGTGGCTCCAGGTGAAGTAGGGGGTGACTCCAAATATTGGACCACCATGAACTAAGTCCACACAAGTTTAGTAGAGTATCAAATTATCTAGTTAACACACTTTAGCCTAAACCTAACTAGTAAATATTCAAATTTGAATGCCCTAAAAGAGGTATTGGAGTTGGTCATGAGTTCAATTCTCACTGAGCCTCTTTACTGAGTCTGAGTACAAGATTTTATTTTGTTGGCTTGCCTGGGGTATGTGATTTGCAGGCTATTGCATACACTCGTGGTTTATCAAGTAAACCCTCAAAAAATAGTTTATAGATGTAATTCTAATTTTGTTCTCAAAAAACGTTCATATTGTGGGGCTCACTGAGTTTATTAGCTTGATTGAACTTTGTCAAGCCCAAACATAGTTCCATCGCAATCTCAAAAGATGTGGCACACCATGTTCGCAATTCTCAACCTCAAAAAGAAAAATGTATATAGTATACAGTACTCACTTTGGTAAGTTGATAATATAATAAGGTCAACATTTTATATATGCATGGTCAAATGGATAGTCCAATTATTTATCATATTATTCTTTTTGTCCCCTCTCATCAATATAATCAATTTTCAATTGAGTTTTGTCTTCACATATTACCAGGAGGTTGACAAAAAATAATATGCGCGCGTGACCGGATTACTCGTCACTTTGTCAGATTGCCTTTTATGAAAGTGGGCAAACATTTTTGAGTTTCTTATTCCCACGAGGGTGACACGTAGGCTCGAAATTTTAAGGACGGCAAGTTCTTCTTTTTTTGCTCAGCCGCAAAAGTCGCTACACGCACTAGTGACTTTCGTTGAAAAGAGTCGCCATCGCGAATGATGACTTACAAGGTGAATAGTTGCTAACCTGCTTGGCGACTCTTACTTATGCTATTCTCCTGCGCAAGCCCTTCATTGCCGTTAAATTAAAATATAAGTCGGCGATGGAGATCGATGGTGTCTTTCTTCTACATAAGTCGCTCTTGGCATGCAGTGGCGATTTACTTCATGTAAACACGCTGTTGAGAATGGCGACTTAGGCCTATGAGCGAGACAAAAAAAAATCACGAGATTCGTGAAAATCTCGAGACTAGATGGACACACTCATGAAAAATAGTTTCTAACCCAGCCTAATATGACCAATAATTTGTAATTGGCCTTTTTTCAAGAAACTATGCAATTGCATTGGATATCTAATTATATAAAAGGGAAAAATAAATTATTTAAAAGATATTTTTATTCACAAATTTTTAAATTAAGCCAGTTGCTGGTTAAATATTAATTTATAGTTAGCTAACATAACATCGCATAATTTAATAACAAAACGCGTATATTTCACATGGGTTTAAGTACCTTATCACATTGCTAATAAATTGTTGGGTTCACTCATTGTAATTTCACAAAGCCTTAGGCGATCCTTGATCTGTTATATTTAGTATTTCAAATATGTCTGTAAATCCAATTTAATACATATGCATATACGAGCGAAAATCGCTAAGCTAATTTCTCATTTCACATATGATTAAAATTTCCAAGCAAGGACCGAAAAAGGAGTGCTATTAGTCTAAATATTCAAATAATATCCAAATGATGTCACATATTCACATAATCAATTACTCAAAGTCATATTCGTGACTGTAATTAGTGGAGGGAAGTAATCTTAAACCTTTTTTTTAGGGCATGTTTGGAATAGGGGTAATGATTACCCTCCCTTTAGAGTAATCCATTACCCCCCTTTCTCCCTTCATTTCCTCCATAACCCCCTGGCCTTAATCATTATCCCATCACCACCTCCACCTTCCTATTTTATCCTTTAATTTATTTTATTATCCCCAATCCAAATATGTCCTAAGTGGTAAGAAAATCATTTTAATAATCCAAGGGTTGTTTATTTGGAGATTGAAAATTTTTATTGTGTTTCGAGTTTCACCCTAGCTCGAAGTACAAAACAAGGAAATGGTACGTACCTTGTTTAGTATGGACTGAGAAGGAGAACCATTCATTCCGGCTCCAAATTGTTGGTGCTTAAAAGGAATCGGCAAAAGGACAAGACAATGGCAAAATTGAGCAACATTGCGCAAAAAATGGGATTGTTATTGACTGTTATTTTCTTTTTGAGCCTTTTTTTTTTTGGTATTAGAATTGTCAATTGCTTTTACACAAAAAAATTTTATAAGACGGTCTTTTTGTGATTTTTTGTGAGACAGAGATCAAATTTCAATGAAATAAGGGTCACTGCTCACCATAGTGACCCCTACATTTCTAAATAGTTACCTTATTTTTCAGTGAGTTGGTATCACACAAAGAATTATTATTATTTTTATCCTTTGACATACGTGTTAAATTATTTTTGTTTTCAGATTTAAAATTTTTATCGTGATTTTTTTATTTTTCGGGGGTTTAAAAATTGTTAAAGGTCTTATTTATTTATTTAAATTTCTTATAAATAATTTATACTTTAATTAATCTCTATTGTGTGTATGGTTATTATTCATTCCAATCAAATCTCATGCATGCACATTCCATTCATCTAATTAAGCTTACATTCTATAATCTCTAATCCTTTATTTTATTTTATTTTTTTTTTTTTTTTTTATTTTGCAGTTTCCAAGCACTTTTAGAATCCAAAAAGGTTATGACACTAATCTGATGATCATATCCTAGAATTCTTATTTCTGCTAGCAAATGATTTCATAAATTTTCATGGATTTGACCTTATCAATAATTTTGGTAGCTATTAGTTTGCACGTAATTGGGTGTCAAGGAAAACCTCAAGTACCATGCTTCTTCATATTTAGAGATTCATTGTCAGACGCAGGTAACAACAATAAATTGCTAACAATATCCAAGGCTGATGTCTTACCCTACGGCATTGATTTCCCTGCTGGACCTACTGGCAGGTTCACAAATGGTAGAAATGTCGTTGATTTTATTGGTACATATCTTTATTCCTTCCTCTAATTTATTACGGGTACCTCACTATAAATTATTGGATAAATATGTGAATTGCTAAATACCGCCCCAAATTACTACCTACCGCCCCCCCCCAAATTCCCTCTTTGCCCTTCACTCATCCTCACTCATCCTCACTCATCACTCATCCTCCCTCAAACTCATCCTCACTCAAAGCACCACCACCACCACCACCACTCACCACCACTCGAAAAACCACTCACCACCACTCAAACTCATCCTCACTCAAAGCAAAACCACCACTCACGAATTCGAATTTTTTTTGCTTTATTTACTCTAATTTACTTATTTTCGAGTTCGTCGGAGTAGTCGGGCGTCTGAAACAGGCGACTCACCCATGGGTGAGTCGCCTGTAGAAGACGACTCACCCATGGGTGAGTCGCCTGTAGAAGACGACTCACCCATGGGTGAGTCACCTGTAGCAGACGACTCACCGTTGGGTGAGCCGCCAGTCGCAGACGACTCACCCTTGGGTGAGTCAAGATCGGCAGACGACCGACACAAAAAAAAAAAAAATATTATTATTATTATTATTATTATTATTATTATTATTATTATTATTATTATTATTATTATTATTATTATTATTTATTATTATTATTATAATTATTATTATTATTTATTGTTATTATTATTAATATTATTATTGTTATTATTATTATTATTATTATTATTATTATTATTATTATTATTTATTATTATAATTATTATTATTATTATTATTATTTATTGTTATTATTATTAATATTATTATTGTTATTATTATTTATTATTATAATTATTAATATTATTATTTATCGTCTAGCCGTCGCAGCTGAGTCTTTCATTAGTTTGATTCCTCCGGAGCAAGCGGAAGGTTTTCGATCGATTATGGAGGAGTATATGAGAGATTGGCGGGCTGCCAAATGATGTATTGACCCTAGATGAATTTGTTATATATTTATATAAGAGTTTCATTGTTATTGTTATTTATTTGTGTTATTGTAATTTGTTGTTTCTTATTTATCTTTTTTGTTTTATTGTAATTTGTTGTTTTATTTACCTCCAATAATCACGAAAAAAATATAACATGCAAAATATAACAATCACACAAAAATGTGACAATGATATAAGTAGAAAAATATAACAATCACGCAAAACATTCAATTACGTCGACCTCGCTAAACGATCCCAATGTGCTCTTCGCCTAACATACATTTGCTCCCAACCAGCGACACTATCAGAACGGGAAGTAAACCATGCTGCGCATATCGGAGGAACAGGGAAATTTGAGGCTAAATTCAGACGGATATAATGCATGTACGAATCACCTAAATGAGCTATGGATAAGGCCGAGTGCCTTCAAACCTTGCTACAGAGTTCCCTCCAGGGGAGCAACCGCGCTGATGACCAAGGTAGGCACCTTAAATAGCCCAATTTGTTTGGACTCGTTAGGTGATCTACGACCACCCTTGCCCCAGCAGAACGAACTAAGATATCTCGAATGAGGATATAGAATAGAACAAGGTAATCCGCAAGTGTCGAAAGAGCGGGTAATTCCATGTAAGGATGACAAAGGTAGGGCATTTCCCATTTTTATAGGAACTTCTGTACCAGAAACAATGGTATCTCCAATTATAGCCCCTCTGGGGTGTAAAATATATCTCTTCTCACCATCCCCATAGTGTATGAGACAAATGTATGCATTTCGATTAGGGTCGTATTCTATGGTTACGATTCTACCATATATGTCTTTTTCATTCCGTCGAAAATCGATTTTACGGTATAGACGCTTATGACCTCCCCCTCTATGCCTTGCGGTAATGATTCCTCTGGCATTACGGCCTTTACCACAATGACGCTGTCCATAGATCAAATTATTTCGTGGATTGGATTTCACTTGATTGTCTACGGCTCCATTGCGTGTGCTCGGGGTAGAAGTTTTGTATAAATGTATCGCCATGCTATTAAGTATTTTGATTTAAGTTCTTTTCTTTCTAAGAGGTGGAATAGAATAACCCGATAGTAAGGGCAATTTGTTTTGCCCAATTAATTGCATCTGTATCACTATCAAATAAATCATCAGTGACGAAATGCGTACTGTAATCAACACCATCACCACCGAACCGCTCCAAAGGAACCTAACGAAAACAACGAAAACAATGTTAGCTTAATCTTAAATTCAAACGTCTATCAAAACCGACTGAACCAAGGGACAGGCGTCTGAAATTTCCGTTTGGACCATGGAAGAAACAATATTAATAATAACAATAAATAATAATAATAATAATAATAATAATAATAATAATAATAATAATAATAATAATAATAATAATAATAAATAATAATAATAATTTCATTTTTAATTAATTAAACAATAATCAGTAATAATAATAATAATAATATTAATAATAATAACAATAAATAATAATAATAATAATAATAACAATAAATAATAATAATAATAATAATAATAATAATAAATAATAATAATAATAATAATATTTTTTTTTGCACAGTCGTCTGAAATTTCCGACTCACCCTTGGGTGAGTCGTCTGTAGCAGACGACTAACCCAAGGGTGAGTCGTCTGTAGCAGACGACGCATCCAAGGGTGAGTCGCCTGTAGCAGACGACTCACCCAAGGTTGAGTCGCCTGTAGCAGACGACTCACCCAAGGTTGAGTCGCCTGTAGCAGACGACTCACCCAAGGGTGAGTCGCCTATAGCAGACGACTGTGCAAAAAAAATGCGCAAAAAAATTTTTTACCTCCGCCACCATCGACGGCACTTCCTGGTCGCCGGCAGACATCCGCGGCCGTTGCTTGAGTGAATGTTGATGAAGGTTGGGTATGAGAGTGGGTGGTAGAGAGGGAGAGGATGAGTGAAAATTTAAAAAAGGGCAAAATTGGAATTTGGGGGGCGGTAGGTAGTAATTTGGGGGCGGTATTTAGTAACACCCATAAATATTTGTCTAGTTGGTAGGTAGTTTACCCAAATGATGTGTGGAATGTGAATTGTTATTTAGTTACTTTTTGAATTTTATTTTTTTAGTTGAAAAAAATCATTTGAATCCCAATGCACAAGCTTTTGTGTTTGTAGTCCACGTACATCACATGGATAAACTAACCACCTAATAGATCAAGCATCATTCCTAATTACATACCTTTTATGATTTCAAGTCTGTATAGGATCTGGGAATTCGAAAATTTAGCAATATCAGATGATATATATGTTTTCTTTTATTTATTAAAATTGCTCTTTATAATTAACTTAACAATGCATCTATATAAACAGGCGATTTCCTCGAATTGGAAAGCTATATCCAACCCTTTTCGACAATAAAAGACGTAGACATAATCAAAGGTGTAAATTATGCATCTGCTTCATCTGGAATTCGACCCGAAACTGGTTTTCAAGTGGTAAATAAACAAAATTTATTGCCGATTTATACTTCGTACATAGATTCATAACAAAAAGTTATAACCCTACCACTTTTATATATATATATATATATATATATATATATATATATATATATATATATATATATATATATATATATATATATATATATATATATATATATATATATATATATATATATATATATATATATATATATATATATATATATATATATAATGATTAGGACATTTCCCTCACTCTATTAACAAGAAAAGCGAATTAATTAACACAAAAACTTTTATAAGACGATCTTTTCATTATTTTCGGTGAGATGATAGTCACATTTAAGTGAAATAAAAATCACGGTTCGTGAAAGTAACCCCTGCATTACTAAAAGTAATGACCCTATTTTATTGTAAGTTGCTCTCACACAAGACTTAAGCTCCGTTTGATTCACCTTAATTTTACTTAAATTCAATTCAGTTCAGTTCAGTTCAGTCCAGTTCAGTCCAGTCCAGTCCAGTCCAGTTCAGTTCAGTTCATGTGTAACTTTATTACTCATATAATAACTTTTTATTCCGAAATAATTTCATGATGATAATTATGTCATCAGAAAGATCTCAAAGCATACTTTCAAATGAGTCCAAAATTGACTATGTTTGGACGAATTTTAAATGGTTAACGGTCAAGTTTAAAAAATCAAATCAGTTCAGTTCAGTTCATCATTTCAGTTCAGTTCAGTTCAGATCAGTTTTATTCAGGTGAATCAAACGGAGCTTTAATTATTACTAACGTGAAAATTGTATCTCTTTTGGTAAAAAAACTTGTAGGGAATGCGAATTGGCATGGATGATCAACTGCGAAATCACCAAACGTTAACATAAAAAATTGCAAGAATTTTAGGAAAGAAGAATTCTAGAGCTCACTTGAATAAGTGCTTATATTCCGTTAATATGGGAAGTAATGATTGGATGGTGAACTATTTTGCTGGAATAACTGCAAAATTTATATTCACTCCCGATACTTATGCTGATGCCCTTATTACTCAACTATCAGGACAATTATCAGTAAGTGCCAAAGTCAAGTTGTCTTAATTTGAATTGCATGCTTTTTTCTGGAGAGTGCTTAGGGGACGTTTAGTTGGGGGTAATAATTAAAAGGGTAACAGAAAAAATTTATAGGCTAAAATGGGAGGTATGTGAGATAGTGGGGGGGTTAGATTTTGTGAGAAGGAGGGTAATGATTACCCTCATTTAAGGGATAATAGAAAGTTAGAAACCCACCTCCCCCTAGGGTAATGACTTTCCCCCATTTTTCTTCATATTTTCCATTACCCTCCATTAATCATTACCCTTATCACCACTTCACCTTACTATTTTGCACTATAATTTGCTCCATTACCCCCTTAATCATTACTTCCAACCAAACGGCCCCTTAGTTTATACACCGGGTAGTCTTTTCGGGTGATGTGAACAAGAAATATAAACATGTATATTGGAACTCAAATAAATTATTTTCAACTTAAAAACAAAATATCAAAGTCCAACCAATCACCAATTCACACATCATCCGGGTAAACTACCCGGTGGATAAACTAATATTTATCCCTTTTTTCTATATGCAAACAAGAATACGGAATACGAAATGGAGAGAGTATAATTTATGTTTTTTCCATTATATATAGACTCTTTACAAAACTGGTGCAAGGAAAGTGATCGTATTTGGGCTTAGCCCATTGGGCTGTTTGCCACCTCTAAATATATTTGGGACGTGCACGGAGTTCTTCAATAATATCCTGGAGATGTACAATACCAAGTTAAGATCACTAGTTGATACTCTTAATACCAAGTTTGGAGATGCGAAGTTTATTTGGATCAATATTACCGGCATTGCTTCCCCTCATAATCTCCAAGGACTTGGTAAGACATTAATGTTATTATTTGGTGATATAATTAAATACCGATGCATATGAGTTTCAGTTCCGACCTATACAAATTTTAGTGGCCGTAGTTTGCTTTTTGTAGTTAAGTTTCAGGATAAAAATTTAAGATTTAGCGGCTATTCACTTGGTTAGAGTATATTGCTAGTCGTGACTTATGACATGATTTTGTTAAAAGTTTCAGTGTGACCATCTTATATAAGTTTTTGCGTATGTATAGATACAGATGAATTTCGTCGTGGCATGATTTGGTTGAAAATTCTGTAGGAATGAAGGTGATGAATATACCTTGCTGTACGACCTTTGGACTTCAATGCCTACCAGGAACTACTCCTTGTGCTCATAGGGAAGATCATGTATATTGGGACAATGCTCATATGAGTGAGGCTGCTAACAAGGTTTTGGCTAGTCGAGCCTTTAATGCCAAACAATCTACTGATGCTTATCCCATGGACATCAGCCACCTTGCTCGTCTATAAACAATAATGGAGTAATTAAAAATGTACAAAGTCATATTGCAACTTAGAAATTTTGTATATGCTATTTGTCCGACTTTTGATTTTGATAGAGATGATGCTGTAGGTAGTCATGTAAAGATTATATAGAGTTTGACGAAACTAATTCCTATAAATATTTAAATTCCTGTGATCGGTCTTAGCTTCCTGATTGTGTATCAATCAAGGAATGTTTTTTTTTTTTTTTTTGTTGAGAATGTAGGGACGCAGCCCCAAGCAAAAAAATACAAAAGGCAAAAAAAAAACAAAAAACAAAAACCAGAGCTAAGTAATTCTAATCAAACGCGGACGAGAAACACCCTGAAGATCTTCAGCTAAAATTTTATTGAGAGGAGGAGGAGGAGTAACCAAGTAGCGGATAGGGACATCCTAGTTCACCCCCAAATTTACCAACCAATCTGCGGCAAAATTAGCTTCCCGATAGCAATGATTAATCTCTATCTCCCACTCCGGCTGTTCCAAAAGGCGCCTTATCTGCATGACTAAGTGGAAGTGGAGATGGTGTTTCGGAGGATCACCTTTGATAGCCAACACCCACTACAACAAATTTTCTAATAAATGACACTTTTTTTTCCATGCTTTTAGCAGTGTGGCTAAAATAACAGAGTTTTTCCACGTTTTCCATACGCGGAAAATAAATTGACAAGTTTCCTACACTTGTATGTTGTATCTGTGGAACTGGATAGACAAGCTTCCAAAATTAGAATTTCAGGTAACGCGCCTAGTTTTGATCAACAAAATAATAATAATAATAATAATAATAATAATAATAATAATAATAATAATAATAATAATAACAATAATAACAATAATAATAATAATAATAATAATAATAATAATAATAATAATAATAATAAAAATAATAACAATAATAATACTAATAATAACAATAATAATAAAGAAGTTAAGAGAAGCCCAAAAACGAGAAAGACCTAGTTGGAATACGCTCAACTACGTACTCAAGGCTCTCCTCAAAATAAAAATAAAAATAAAAATGAAAATAACTGCTCAAGGCCTTTGCCCCCCCCCTCTCTCTCTCTCGATCGATCTTGTGATACTCCAAGCGTTCATCGAACTAGTGAAGAATTGGTCAAGGAACAAGCATCTAGGACAACTGATCTTCGTGGAATTGGATGTGGAGGTTCTCTCTTTCTCCCATTCGCTTTACTGCAAATTGATTGTGCTACTTGATTTTTTTTTTATTAGTTTTGCCTTCTGTGAACAATTTGCACATGTTTTGGGGCTATTTTTCATGTATTTGGGACTGGTTTTCGGTTTTTTGCTGATTGACTCTATAAACCCGATTTTCGTTTCACTTATTTGGTCATGTGGGGCTGATTTTTGTTTTTTTTTTTTGGCTAATTGACTCTTTAAGGGCTGATTTTGGCTTTCCCTTTCATGTGGGCATCAAAAAGAGGGTGTGTGCACTTCTGGGTCTCAACTGGAACGACATTAGAGAATTCAGTAGAATAGAAGGTAAGTTAGGGTCTTTTACAGTCCATTCGAGCAGGATTAAAGGCTTTTTTTTTTGACAAATTCAGTGGTCTCAGATTTTAGGGATAAAGATTTAGCTTGAGAAAGAATGAAACCAGTATAGTATTTTTGGGTTTACCTGGGTTGTGTTCATTCCTATGTATACTTGGAATCTTGAGATGATTGGAAAAGATGATGATACTGTTGATGGGTCTTTGGAAGAGAGAGAAGTAGAGATCTAAGAGGGTTTTGCTGTTTATTGTTGTCATGGCAGTGAACTGGGCTTTACTCTTTGGCTTTTGGGCTTTGCTACTTTGATAATTTTCTAGGTAGGCACCAAAGGGGTGTTAAAAATTATTTGTTCCTCTTAACTCATGAATCTGATTCTTGAATCTTAAAAATTTGATTATAGGATAGCCAATGCTTCCTCATCTTTTTTTGGTTTCTTTCTTTCTCCTACCTTTTCAGTTTTATTGCTATTGTATTTCGTCTCGTGCACTACAAAAAAGACTTGAGAGATCTTCCAATTACTGGAAAAACAAACTTGAAGCATAAAGATGATTCTATTGTTCAATTTATTATAAGTTGATGTTAACTTGATGTTGCAATGTGTAGAATCAATGGGCAACCAGGCCATATTATGTGCATGTAATTTCCTTTTTCTTTCCTGTTGGTGTGTTGTTACAGGACTAACATCTATGACTGTTTAGAGCAGTGAATTCTTCGATCTGCAGATTTATGAGAAACTTTGCCTGTTGCTATTCTTTACTAATTAGATGGTTCCAGTTGGCTATTTGTTAATGAGTTCAAACATAAATGTTTATTTTATTTCTTTTTGTTATAAATGTGCATCTTATTTTGTGATGTCCCAGACAAAGAAACATTGAACACGAGTTTCCTGGGGCTTGGATTTGGGTATGTGCTTGTGTGATGTCATCACATTTGTTTGACATACATATAGCAAGTTGCTTGTTGATGTGAATCATATTAGTTTTTCTGCTCACTATGAAGAAATGTCCTTAAGAATGTGTATTATAGATATATTTCCATGACAACTTCCCCCCAAATATACTCCAGAGTCTACATCTCCACCTCTTTGTGCCTTTAGTCTCGATTGATTCACTCTATCTTTGTAGTAAGTGTCCGCACCATTTTGAAGGCCTCTTTAATCTCTAGCATTTCTGGGCTGGATATCCTGGATAGGCTTGAGACACAGCACTTGCAAGTACAAGTTCTCTTTATAGATTATAATCCAGGACTTTTAGGCTAGAAATGAGCTTGAAGTGGCTTTTATTACTTAATGTTGTGTGTTTCTCCATTAATTAACTTAACCATCTTCGCCTCCATCCTGGTTTCTGTGTTCCCAGCTCAAGTGGTCTTTTGGTCTACATTTACTGTTGATATTACCTGGGCTTGGCAATGAAAGCACGGTGCACTATTTTTTCAGAATGTCACAGAGAATAAAGCAAGACCAATGTAATGCCAGATAAGACCACCCATTTATCCTTCACCTTGAGTGATTCTATTTTTAATTTCTTATATGTTGTTGTTAACTTGAAAGTATCTGCTGCAATGTATAGAATCAATGGACACAAAGCCATCTGTTGGTGTCCTTATCTACCCATCTATCAGGATTTAGTTGTTTGAACCAGAGCTAGTTACCCAGTTCTATATTTGGCATAGTAGTAGGAGTATTTTAAAAGAAAATCATTTGATTAGTGCGAGTTTGCAACCCTTGGCATGAATCTAGCCTCTGGCTTCGTGATTTAAACAACTGGAAGCACTAAATTTCTGTGCCTAAGCAGTATATAGGCAACCTGTCTTCTGTAATTGATTAAAACCTTTCACTTATAAAACCAAGGAGCACCAAAATGTTGTATTTCCTACTCAACACAATAGAATCATTGACATATGAAAATCATTGTCCTATGTTCTGTTCACTTAGTTTTTCAAGCTGGTGATCACTTTGGAGTTCTTTTGTAAATGAATTAGTCAATCATGGCTGATCCGTCTTTGGAACTGAGGTACCCTGTATATAATCTTTGTTTCGTACAGTGTCTGGACTTAGTCTCTAATCATAGTAATTCTGTGGCCATGGATCAAAAGATGTTATGCAATTCTGAGGAAAAGGTGTTACATCAGGCATCAACTGCTGATTACAGCAGCGAGCAGCCACTGGTTACAGCTGCAGCTAACAGCCAGCAGCTGCTGGTGACAGCAACAACCACCAGGTGCTGGTTACAGCACCAGCCAGCAGATGCAGTTACAGCAGCAGATGCTATTACAGCAGCAGCCAGTAGCTACTGTTACAGCACAGCCAGCAGCTGCTGTTACAGCCGTCATTACAGCATAGCCAGCAGCAACTGTTTATTCATTTTGATATTTAATGTGAATGATTTCTGCAGTATACAGTTTTCCAAACACAACAGTGGTATTAGAGATTGGCCGAAGGCTTTGAAGCCTACTCTTGTGATCCGGTGCAAGTAAGGCTTTTCAGCTTAGGTTTGTCTGAAAGCTAAAATGCAAAAATCATGTTTTACAAAAAAAATATAAATTCATGTGTTCGAACTTGTTTTATTTTTGAATTATGCAGGGCGTCATAGATATATGAAGGGGATCAACTTGAGGTGGGAATCTCTTTTGCTGCACCCTATGTACTGAAATCTGGTCTAAGATATTGAAATGGCTTGGCATTACTTAGTGGTTCCAGGCTTAATGTGATCAGAACTTATTACATTGAGCTAGAAGGGCAGCTGTTTCAGCAGCATTTTATGAAATATAAAGGGAGCAGAATTCAGGCTTGTCAACAACTCCATAAATATGTTTTTCAAATCTGCAGCTTGATACAATTCAAAATTCATTGTAATCTTTTCACTTTATTAAGATTTCATTAGCTTGTGTGAGTGGTTATTTGGGTTGGCTTTTGTATTGTGTTGAGAGGTGATTTTTTATGTCCGTTGGGGTGTTTTGCAAAGGCAAAATTGTATACAGTACATTCTCTTTTTCCCCCTAGTGGATGAATAATAAGAGCTTGTTATGTGACATACAGTGGTTGGCTATAGTAATTCTTTGAAAATTATACATTTTCCCACCAAAATTTGTTATGGTTTATGTGGTGTTACAAATTTCTGCCCTTTTTGCCACGTTTTTAAGTGAGGTAAGAAATCTTCCGCCTTCAAAGTAAAATGGAAAAATTCGACACATATAAGGGTGGATAAAGTTACATTTTCTACAACCAAAAGTGTGGAGAAAAATGACACTGAAAAGTGTAGAAAATCTCCACATTTATTTTTTCCACGCTTTTTAAAACGTGGAAAAACCTTTTCTTCCACACTTATAAATGTCAAAAATCAAGTTTTTTAGCGTGGACAATTAGCATTTTTGTTGTAGTGACCACCATTGACGAATCTACTCGAATATGGATCTTTTGATATCCTTCCTGCCAAGCCATTAAAATCCCCTTGTGTAATGCTACCAGTTCAGCTCGGAATGACGTGCAGGCTCCCAATCTTGCTGCAAATCCCTTAAAAGTGCCCTGTAGCGTCTCTCAATAGTCCGCCCCCTCCTGCATTCCCGGGGTTGCCTTTTGCCGCTCCATCAGTATTAAGAAGTACCCATCCTTCTTGAGGTGGGAACCATCTTATACATATTTCTTGTCTGTCATCGGCTGTTTGAAGTAGAACCTTTTCCTCTGTTTCAAAGGCTTTGTGAAGCTCATGCCAACGAGCTATAATGAATGCTCTTGGATCATTAGGGATATTTGTACCTTGGTCAAAAATACGGGCATTACGCCACTTCCACAACCACCATACGCCAAGGGAAAAGATTTGGCTCCACTTCTCTTCGTTCCCGTCATACCGCTTCCGAGCCCGAATATTCCAAAGTACCCAGTCCATCATATTGGTGTTATAGAAATTCTGGTCAGTTGTAGGCACCTCAAGCGTTGTCCAAACATACCGTGCTGCTTGACAATCACGAAGAATGTGAAGTATAGTCTCCTCTCCATTAGTACACAAAGTACAGCTAGGATCGTCTGCTAATCCCCGACGAACACGGCTGTCATTAGTGAGTACACGATCATGTAGGGCAAGCCATATGAACATCTTGATTCGTTGTTGAATATTTAAACTCCAAATTTTTTTCCAGTGTTGGAAATTAGTTGGAGCAATATCCTTCCTTAATAATTGCATAGCAGACTTGACGGAAAAACCACCTGTAGATGAGCCATCCCAAAAGAGAACATCTCTATCATTATCACCTAGCATAACTTCAAAGGATTCCAAGAGTCTAAGAGTATCAGATGGGAGAAAATCAATCAAGGAATGTGAATGCATAAAATAAACCGAATGTTATTGGGTATGTATAATATATTTCAAGATGCAAATGCACCACATTTGCGACAACTTTTGAGTTTGGAATTGATAGCACAATGACGCACCGTATCCTTATCATTCTCATCAAAGTCATGATCAGATTAAGTCTCATTTTCCATAAAAGAGAGACTTCCTTAATATTTCAAAAAAAAAATAAATAAAAATACATAACGACACCTCTATAACAAAGCTTGGTCAAAAATGTTCCGAAACTAATCATTTTAGCATGAGAGTAAGATTATCTAGCATATATTGAATTAATAATAAAATAATTCTCTTTTTTTTTTTTTTCCTTCTGAATTTTGAAATTTCACCCATACCAAAAAAAAAAAAAAAGGAAAAAAAGATTTGCAGTCACCCCAAACGGAGTAGTATAAGCTTCACCGCCAAGTAATAATTGAGATCAAATTCATTCAAATATAGCCATTGATTATCTGGCAATTAGAAAGCACCTCCTTAGCAAATTAAATTACCGGCTTGATGATCAAGTAATTCAGATATAGAAACCCAATTACCCAAACCTCCCACTTTATTTGTTCCTTATAAATACCCTCAACCACAATTTACTCTCATAAAAATTATACCCCAGTTTACCACATTATTACCGTACCCACACAACAACAAGAAAACAACCTCATCAAGAAACAATAATCACCAATTATGGCGTCCCAAACCCAAAACCCTGAAACAACGTCCACCTCCCAAGTGTTCTACTTCACCTCCACAGCCACAGCCACGGTGGCCGTCCCTCGGAAGAGAGCACGACGAGTTCGAGCACGTCGATCGAAACCCCCAAGAACTCCAACAATTCAGAACGCAATCAAGAAGAAGCAACTTATCAAATTATGGGATGAACCTTATGATGCTGATATTGATGAACAAGACTATAATAATTACTATCACGATCATGATAATGATGATCACTATAGCGGACGACGATCTATGGTGGCCTTCTTGGACTCTCTTATGCTGTTAGAACAGTACTAGCAGCATATCTACATGTACTTAATTAATTGCTGTTACTTTCTCTTACGTTAATTAGCCATGTTAATTTCTTGTTCGACTTCTCCATCGTAACTTTGTAAACTTACCACGGTGATTCTTTTGCCTTTGGTGCTGTAAACTGTAATTGAATCTTTTTTTGTTATCACCGCTGTAATTAATCGAATCTTGATATATTCTTTTTTTGGTATTGAAAATTCATAATCCTTTTCATTGCCCTTGTATTCATATCAATATATATCCATTGATATGGCGTGATTCTTTTTTCTACCCATGAATTAAAATAGCAAATTCAGATTTATGATATCGGTTGGAATCTTGTTTACTTGTTAAAAATTGTTTGGTTTATGTGGCTTTTAGTCTTTAAATTTTATTTTTGGGTGCAAATTATTGTGGTTTTTACTTTTTAGTAACTTAAGGATTCACCTTGTTGGGGAAAAAAATAAGTTTCCTGAAAAAAATTCAAGGGTTTTCCGCATTTATATTTGATTTGGTGCTTAATTACCAGGTAAAAAGCATAGAAGTTGATGTAAATCATATGCCTATGTACATTTGATTAATGGTAATTTCCTTATCAATGGATTATATATCAGTGTGTAATCAGTGAAACCCACAGTTCAAGAAGAAAACTTATCAAAGGGATATCAGTCTGACATTGGATTAATGATACTGCAATATTCTTATCTATGGATAAAGGCAATAATCTGATAATATGTTGCTCATGGTGATAAATACATGATCTCTACACTATTTTCAAGAGCATAACACTATGTAACCTAATAAAAAGCTAGCGAAACACATTCATATGCAGCCAAGTTGCTAAATAATCTCTGCCTCGTAGGTGGTCGTTACCACTTTTACCATTGTAAGTTGATGGCAAGTTCTAGCAAGCATTCGACTTGGCGTATAGCTTGTTGTTTCTCTTGCTGCTTCAACCGAGCTGCAACAGATTCTGGATCAAGGCCTTGTGCGTTCTCGACTTCCCTCTGTTCAGCTCTCACCTCTTGCAGCAATGCATCAACCTCTCTCAGAAAATCTACTCTCAGAAGAACCTCGTCTACCTCCAGTGATGGGCGCAATGGGCCTTGATGCTGATACCCAATCAGAATTAGCTTCAGTATACTTACCGCAGAAGTACAACTACTGAAACTGTCTCTAAGTCCATTTTCTTTGCAGAAAATACATAATCTAGTTTGCTTGGTTTTTTTACTTCTCTCACAAGGTGTACAATTCAGCTAAATCTAACAGTAAACTAACATAAATGTCTAGTGATAAGATGATGAAGCACTGGGATCTACAAGGTATGTGAAACAAATATGGAAGTTAAATGCATGTGAAATTTAAACCATTGGTCATGACTTATGAAGCTACAATAAGAAAGTGAGCTAGAGGGATGACTATGTAAAAAGGGACAAGTCTGAAACCTAAATGGTGATTTTCGGTGTCACAAGATTCAAAGAAACAGATTTAGCTACTGAAAAGGTCTCAGGAAGATTCTAAAACAAATGCTGGCAAGAGAAAGGGGAAGAAATGAAAGGAAAGAACAATGCTAAGCTCCAGATCTCCCAAAATTAATTGATCTTCCCCTATAATCTATCAGGAAATCACAATTCACAAAAGGTAAACAAGTTAGACATTGAAGTGTTAGCATACCTTATCTATGTCAAATCCTGTAGGAACAATGATGCTAAATGGATCCTCTCTTGGAAATGTCTCAATCATACGCTTCTTGCACTCCTTTAGCCATCCTTCATCATCAAACCCATCACGCATATTCAAAAGATCGTTGAGCAATCTCATGGCAGGCGTAGCCTCCCGTTTCAAAATCTCAGTCTAAGATTTTATTTGCGATTCAGATACTTAGCAATCTTGGGAAGGATGATAACGGGAAATATGATAAATGCGGCAAAAGAGAAAGTGAAGAAATTATTTAATTCCATATCATGCCTGACTATAAGTTGAATCATGCTTAGGTCCTAACTCCTCTTTAGGTTATATCGAGGTTTGAAAGTCTCACAACAATTAATTGTTAAGTTGCCTTCCATAGAAATTCCATGTTTAACATGACATGTAAGAACATAGAAAGAGTT
Organism: Tetragonia tetragonoides; assembly: GCA_038025085.1. Classification (NCBI taxonomy): domain Eukaryota; kingdom Viridiplantae; phylum Streptophyta; class Magnoliopsida; order Caryophyllales; family Aizoaceae; genus Tetragonia; species Tetragonia tetragonoides. The sequence goes on from CM076143.1 coordinate 10,728,757, forward strand.
CTTAAGAAAAACAGCCATATGTCTGGAGATGCATAGGACAATCAACTTGTACCAGTACGCTGCATATGATGCTCATTCCGAAGTTCTGATGAGATGACTGCACTTTTTTATTTGAGTTAAGTTTTTGGCCTAGTGTGATATTGGCCTTTTATGAGCAACAAGGTAACCAAAGTTTTTGAAAATGTAACTTGTGCAATCTGATAGCTTTTCACTAGATAATGAATTTCAGAGCTTTATGTCAAGTTGCAACCTCTATGAGGGGGTAAATAATTTGTTTTCTGCGACTACTTGATCAATCATGAGCTATTTACACATCAAAGATAAAGCATACCTCAACCCTTCTGTACAGGAGATCTAAACTTCTGATTGCATCCTTCTCATCCTGGATAAAGACACACACTTCTCAGAGAGAGACACAGAAAGAGAATGAAGAAGAAACAGGGAGAACAGACCACAGTATGTAAACAAAGAGAAAGATGCTCACAACTCCTAAGTCCGAAGTGTAATGAGCAGGAATCACTTGACTAAGAAAATTGGATTCCCCGTCTACAATAAGGATATGAAAATTTGACTATGTTTGAGAAAGGAAGATAATAATCCCTTTTTAGTGGAAATTGGTACATTTTACCATTTATTACTTCAGATGGAATTAATTATAGACCCCAATGTAACCATCAAACAGAAGCTCAGGCAATTGGCGGAGTTCACACGGCAATGGAATGCAATTAGCAGAAGACGATAACGCATAAGTAAACAAAAGACATACATCTCTTCTAGCAAGATCAAGTCGATTCCAAATGACCATTAGAACAAGTTCGTCAAGCTCTCCTCTCTCAGCAGCTTCCTCAATTTTCTGCAAGCACAATAGGTAAAGCAAAGATGTTATATTCTGAGGTCCTTAATCTTCTAAAAGGTGAGTCTTCCTACAACTGTAAGTTTGTATTCTGACAGGTTCAAGTCATGTTTAAACCAAAGAGACAATTCCAGATGAGTGGGGGTAAGAATACCTATGTCTAAACTTTGATATCCCACCTCATAGCCACTATGTGAGAGCCATAACAAGGGATCCACTGTTTGAGACATATGATCGAGAACTTCTTGATCCTATGTGGATGTGCATTTCCTATTTGCTATAAAGCAGTTGAAGTGACAGCTCAAAATTGCAATTAGGAAACAGCAACTATTATATGTTAAGTTTAAATAGCTGAGATTTGTATGATACAAAAGGAGAATAGAACCTTTTTTTTTTTGGACTCTTCACTTTACTTTAACATGTCCATTTAGGATGAGGATATCGGGTCTTTTTGTCACTTGGACACCTCAAATGAGATCAAATACTAACAAATGGCTCAGCATATCCTGCTGCAGTGAACACTCATAGATAGCCAGGTTCATGTGAATGATGTTTTCTAAATTTTATTTTGCTAATGAGGCAGAAGCTTAAGAGGAGTGCATATGCTGGGGATCATTCCAGACTCCAGAATACCATGAAGGTAGAGAAAGTTTAGGAGAACTGTGGCATGCTGGGTCTAAACAGAATTTTAGTTCCTAACTTCAAATGCTGAAGCTACATTGGATGCCTGTCTAGATGGTTTAACTCGGTTATAGCACTGGAACAAGGCTACATGAAACATGAAGCAAGGCTACTTTAAGAATGATGGAATAAGGCATGAGGTCTTTGCACAAAGGAATCACACAGAAATCAGAATAGACTGAAATCCCAAGGGATGTGGTGTGTGCAGGTATTCTTGATTGGCAATGGCTTCTTTTCTTAAAATTTTCATTAGATTCGCTACATATCCCCAAATTTCCTGTGATGGCTCTTTACAGGACAGCATAACCATCTAACTTCTCCAATTAGGAAACAGGCAGGTTGGTCAAGGCATCTGTACTTCAATCAGGCCTTGCGTCACCTCAGTGATTCATGATGGATTTTGAGCAGAACAGTGAATTTGTAAAAATTATTCAAAAAGTTACCTCTTCTACTTCTTCTTCAGCTCTAATAAAGCTTGAAACTAATTTTCTTGCTTTTTTAACTTCTTCTTCTGGAAACATCTTCAAGCGTGTACCAACTTCACGGTATTCTTGGATCTTCCTTTCCTCTTCTTCATCCTCTTGTTGGCGTCTTCTTTGAAGTTCTTTTGTCTTCTCCCTCTGTTGTGCCTGCCATTCCTGTCATAAGAAAATTTTACCTTCACTTTTAGAAGGCAAGCCATTAACTAACTGTCTTTTCCTTTGTATATAAATAATGTGAGATCATTAAAAAGGCAGAACTTGTGGCTCTAAATCATAGCATGGGCTAAGTAGCTGACTGCAAGTCCAATTTCAAAGTTCAACTCCTATTTTAACATGTCATAGCACATTCTCGGCATATTTTGATTCTTGCAAGCTTCTTTGTAGTACATTAGATACTCAAAATTTATTCTCGTGCTTGCTTAGTTGTGTGATATCATGCAAAACACTGATCGAACTCTATCCTTTAGAAGTCAACACAACAAGGAAGACAAGTATACCCAATAAGGAGAGCCCTTTATATTCTTGGTACAGAACACTGTCAGCACTACTGTTTTCATCTAATCACCCCCATCACTCTTTTATCAAGCTCCACATGCATCCCAACCCCACCCCTTGTTATAACCAAAACCAAGGGATAAAAATCAGTCTTTCAAGAGTCTCTTCTTTTTGCAATTAAAGAATACAAAGTACCCAAATCATCTTCAATTCAAGTGAAATAGACTTCTAGGAAATGAGTCTACATTTCAAGTGTTTCTCTTTCAACCAAAGGAACCTACCCTCCTGAAGAAAGAAGGTTCACATATCCTCCATGTAATTTCGTACATCTAAACACCTTCGGGTTCCATATCATACTTCACAGGTATCAATTTGCTATCTACAACACTCTAAATCAACCATACACAGTTTACAACCTACTCAGGATAGAATTTTCACCGCAAGGGACAAAATGAAAGGAGTATATATTGCAATTTGCAACAATAGCAAGTTCTTGCATTTATGCCTTTCAATCTATAACCAACAACCTTCAGTATAATCTATCTCATCTTCACAAAATTTTGGGCATATGCCAATGTCAAGTGTCAACAGTCCATTAACATTAGCATGACCCAATTAGCAGTAACAGTAGCTAAATATGTGGAGCGGCAGATGTTCTGCCTATTGTCAAATGGTGTTTGCTAATGGAAACCAAAAAATAAACCAATTTGGTGTTAATTAGGTGGCATACAAACCTAATTCAGGCAGCAACTGATTCAAGAGACAAAATAAATGCAAAAGGAACACCAAGATGAAAACAACATTTATGACATAGCTTCAAGATGAAAACATAAATACATCATCACCAAAGACAAGGACCTGCAATTCAATATGGAAAAGATACACCCAGAAACCAAAATTGACTGAAGAATCCAAACACAAAGCAAACTTTAGGGGCTACAAAAGTTACATGATTGAAAATCACAACAAATACATACATCATCATAGAACTCTGGAGATAAACCTGGGGGTAATTCCTGTAAATCTTGCTCCTCTTTGCTCTTGACCCACCTCAAAAAATCTGCATTTTATTTGGGGGATGAAGAACAATTAGAAACAAGGAGATATAAGACATAAGTAGAGAATTAATTGGAGAAGTTCACTCACCAGAGGGAAAAGGAAATTGTTTTACAGGAGAAGAAAGGTTCAGTATACTGAGATGACCAGAAAAGTGTGTGCTTTGATGAGGTGAGAGAAATGGGCATGTTAGCTGGAACCCTCTTGCCCCCATAGTTGCTAGTTGCAAAAGCTCAAATGGGGGTACCTGAGAGTAAACTGAACCCAATAAACCTTCAGAATTGAACTATTGAAGGAAGAGATTTATTAGTTGGGAACAGGGATGTAAATGGATTCATTCTCCGCGGATATCCAATTCACCCGAACCGATTATATGGATAAAAATTCGAATAAATGGATTTTTTTGCGGATGACGGATGGAGCGGGTGATTGTTCGGGTTGGATTCGGATGGAACATTCTCATCCGCTAACCCGCTCCGCGAATCCATATAATATAAAATTTTAAAAAATCATCCATATTTTATAGGAAAAATTGCAAAAAGGGTACCTGAGATTTGAGCTAATTACAAAAAGAGTACATGTGTTTTGCTAATAGCAATTAGGGTACCTTTAGTTTGAATTCTGTCTTAAAATCAGTCATTTGGCACACAGAGTTTTATTTCCGTCTAATTTTTCACGTGCTCATCATCACATGCTAACTTATTGGGTAAGAAGACTTTAATGCCCTTATGCTTTTGGTGCTTCATTGTTGCCCAACGTTTGTATTTCAACGGTTACAAGATCAATGGTTGTGGTTTGATCAAATACTCATCAAAGAACCAGATTCAAAAGGGGCAACGCTCAAAAAAAATTGTCTCCTCTTTATAAATTGTCTTTCCTCTTCTTTTTTTTGATCTCAAATTGTCTTTCCTCAGTTGATGAACACTTCATCAATATCTCTCAATTTTTTTCAAGGAAAAATTGCAAAAAGGGTACCTGAAGTTTGAGCTAATTACAAAAAGGGTACCTGTGTTTTTCCTAATAGTAAATTTAGGGTACCTGTAGTTTGAATTCCGTCTCAAAAGCAGTCATGTGGCAGACGAAGTTTAATTTTCGTCTAATTTTTCACTTGCTCATCATCACGTGCCGTTTTTAAAGGGTCTTGATAGTAAATTAATTAGTACGCATTTGTAAGATTGAAAAACAAATTTCAGAAAAAAGATTTATTTACTTAAAAACAATAAAAAAAACTGGAAAAGTTAATTCCCCTCAGAAAAAAGATTTTTGGAGGTTGGTGTGGGAATTATAAGGATTTGGGGGGGGGGGGGGGGGGTTTGTGGGTTTTTTTTGGTTGTTTTAGATTTTTTGTATTTTTTGTATTTAAACTAGATTTTAGGTGGGCTTTTGGAAGTAGTTTTTGATCTCCAAGATTTATTTTGGGATTTTTTGAATTTTTTTGTATTTTCAAAAAATGACCGAATATTGAAAAAAATTGAGAGATATTGATGAAGTGTTCATCAACCGAGGAAAGGCAATTTGAGATCAAAAAAAAGAAAAGGAAAGGCAATTTATAAAGAGGAGACAATTTTTTTTGACTGTTGCCCCTTTTGAATCTAGGCCTTTGATAAGTATTTGATCAAACCACAACCATTGATCTTGTAACCGTTGAAATACAAACGTTGGGCAACAATGAAGCACCAAAATCATAAGGGCATTAAAGTTTTCTCACCCAATAAGTTAGCATGTGATGATGAGCACGTGAAAAATTAGACAGAAATAAAACTCCGTGTGCCAAATGACTGATTTTGAGACAGAATTCAAACTACAGGTACCCTAATTGCTATTAGGTAAAACACAGGTACCCTTTTTGTAATTAGCTCAAACCTCAGTACCCTTTTTGCAATTTTTTCCTTTTTTCAATATTCGGCCATTTTTTGAAAATACAAAAAAAATTCAGAAAATCCCAAAATAAATCCCGGAGATCAAAAACTACTTCCAAAAGCCCACCTAAAATCTAGTTTAAATACAAAAAATCCCAAAAAATATAGAAAATCTAAAACAACCAAAAAAAACCCACCTAAAATCTAGTTTAAATACAAAAAATCCCAAAAAATATAGAAAATCTAAAACAACCAACCCCCCCCCCCCCAAATCCTTTTAATTCCCACACCACATCCAAAAATCTTTTTTCTGAGGAAAATTAACTTTTCCAGTTTTTTATTTGTTTTAAGTAAATAAATCTTTTTTCTGAAATTTGCTTTTCAATCTTACAAATGCGTACTAATTAATGTACTATCAAGACCCTTTGAAAATGGCACGTGATGATGAGCACGTGAAAAATTGGATGAAAATTAAACTTTGTCTGCCACATGACTGCTTTTGAGACGGAATTCAAACTACAAGTACCCTAATTATCATTAGGTAAAACACAGGTACTCTTTTTGTAATTAGCTCAAACCTCAAGTACCTTTTTTGCAATTTTTCCTATTTTGTATGATTTGTTAGGTTTTAATGTATCACATTAATATATTATAGTTGTTTTTTTTTTTTGTATTTTTATTGTATGGACCTTTTAAGTATGATACTTGGAGGAAAAATATTGATTTAGGAGATATTTTACAAATAATACATATTAGTTAATATCACCAATTTATAATCCGTTAATATCACCAATTTAGAATTGAACCATTGAGAGTTTGAGACTTGAGAGTGAAAGATAAAATTCCGGAGGGCGGGTTATGACTTAATAACATGGGGGCAACCCTCTTGCCCCCGTTTTGTGTTTGTACTATTGATATATCGTCCTAAAATGTAAAACAAATTTGGTAAAAAAGTAACGAGAATTTGTTCACGGATTAGAGTAAGATTCATTTACCCAAGAGATAATTGATTCACCGGTAAACAAGTTATAACTTATATAGCATTCGTCACAAGAGGTGATTGGTTTACTGGTAAACAAGTTACACCTTGTATATTAGATCATGGGTTCAAACCTCCTGGGGGCCACCTACACAAATTATTTCGTGAAATACCCGAGGTCGTGCTTTAGAAAGTGCTCTTTAGCCACGGACAAAGAGGAAGGAATATCCACCTTCGTTTCGGCCTCCCGGAAGCACAAAAAACATTGATTGTAGCATTTGATTTTTGCCTTCTTGTGGCTCGGTTGCCAATTTTGCCCAAACGCCTCAAGGGGGGGGGGGGGTCTATCATGGCATTACAATACCTTGGTGCCCGAGAGGGTCATCTAGATCCCTGAATTTCGATTTCACCCATACTTTCGATGTTCCGGCCCTTGCACTTGTATCCCGTAAAATGCCCTTAAAAACCTAATAGGGACTGATAACCGACCCTGAAGGCCTCCCATGTGTCCTAAGGGTGTCATGTGGTGCGAATATATCCAACTTCGTTCCGGGGCCTCCCGGAAGCCCAAAAAACGTGGATTATAGCCTTCATTTTTGGCTTTCCGGAGCATAGTTGTTATGTTTGCCCAAATTTCTCCGAGAGAAAATCATAACATTAGAGGACCCTCGGTGCCCCGAGAAGGTCATTCGGATCCCCAAACTCCGATTTCACCCGTGCTTTCGGTGTTCCAGCCCTTACATTCGTGCCCCGTAAAACACCCTTACAATCCAAATAACCTAATAGGGACCTAATAACCTAATGGGGACCTAATAACCGACCCCGCAGATCTCCCATGTCCCCTAGGATTTTTGGCTTTCCGGGGCCCAGTTGTTATTTTTGCCCAAACTTCTCCGTGAGGTCTATCTTGGCATTAGAAGACCCTCGATTCCCCGGGAGGATCATTCAGATCCCCAGACTCCAATTTCACCCATGCTTTCTGTCCGCAGGCCTCGCATGTCCCCTAGCATTGTCCCGTGCGATGTGGGGCAAAAATATCCAACTTCGCTTTGGGGCCTCCCGGAAGCCCAAAAATGTGGATTAGCCTTCTTTTATGGCTTCTCGGGGCCCGATTGTCATTTTTTCGGAGGTCTATAGTGACCCTAGAGGACCTCTAGTGCCCCGGGACGGAAAGTCACCGAACTTCAATGGCACCCATGCTTACGGTGTTCCGTCCCTTACATTAGTCTCCCGTAAAAAAGTCCTTACAAGCATATCAGGGACCCTGATAACTGACCCCAAACCCATGTTTCCTATGAGTGTTCCGTGTGATGTGTTGCGAAAATATCCAGTTTCGTTCTGGGGCTTCCCGGAAGCTCAAAAACAGTGGATTATATCCTTCATTTTTGGCTTTTCGGGGGCCAGTTGTTATGTTTCCCCAAATTTCTCTGGAAAGGTCTATCTTGGCATTAGAAGACTCTTGGTTACCTGAGAGGTTCATTCGGATCCCCAAATTCCAATTTTACCCATGCTTTCGGTTTTCCGACCCTTACTCTTGTGTTCCGTAAAACGTCCTTACAAGCCTAATAGGGACCTAATAACCGACCCCACAGGCCTCCCATGTCCATTAGGATTGTCTCGTGCGATGTGGTGCAAAAATATCTAGCTTCGTTCCGGGGCCTCCCGAAAACTCAAAAAGGTGGATTATCATTCATTTTTGGCTTCTAGGGGCTCAATTGTCATTTTTGCCCAAATTTCTCCGGAATAACTATATTGACCCTGGAGGACCTTCGGTGCCCCGAGACAGTCATCCGGGTCACTGAACTCCAATATGACCCATGCTTGCGGTGTTCTGTTCCGTACATTAGTCTCCCGTAAAAATACCCTTACAAGCTTATCAGAGATCTAATAAACGACCCCGTAGTCCTCCCATGTTTCCTATGGGTGTACGGTGCGATGTGTTGCAAAAATATCCAAACTTCGTTTCGGGGCCTTTCGGAAGCCCAAAAACCGCGGATTATAGCCTTCATTTTTGGCTTTCTGGGGCACAGTTGTTATTTTTGACCAAGCTTCTCCAGGAGGCCTATCATGTCTTTAGAGGACCCTCAGTTCCCTGAGATGGTCATTCGGATCCCCAAACTCCGATTTCACCCATGCTTTCGGTGTTCGCCATTACACTTGTGTCACGTAAAACGTCCTTAAAAGCCTAACATGGACCTAATAACAGACCCGAGAGGCTTCACATGTCCCCTAGGAATGTCCAATACGATGTAGTGCAAAAATTTCCAACTTCGTTTCGGGGCCTCCCGGAAGCCCAAAAACGTGGGTTATAGTCTTAATTTTTGGATTTTCCGGGCTCAGTTGTTATTTTTGCCCAAACTTTTTCGGGAGGTCAATAGGGGCCCTAGAGGACCTCTAGTGCCCTCCCACGGTCATCCGGGTCACCGAACATCGATGTCACCCATGCTTGCAGTTTTCCGTCCCTTATATTAGTGTCCCGTAAAAACGTCCTTACAAGCGTATCAAGGACCTGATAATAAAAGACCCCGGAGGCCTCCATGTGTCATATAAGTGTCCCTTGCGATGTGTTGCGAAAATATCCAAGTTTGTTCTGGGGCCTTCCGGAAGCCCAGAATGTGGATTATAACCTTCATTTTTGGCTTTCCGAGGCCCAGCTATTATTTTTGCCCCAAATTCTCCGGGAGGCCTATCATGGCATTAGAGGACCCTTGGTGCCCCAAGAAGGTCATTCGGATGCCCAAACCATTTCAATCATGCTTTTGGTGTTCCACCCCTTATATTTGTTTCCCGTAAAATGCCCTTACAATCCTAAAAGCCTAATAGGGACCTAATAACCTACCCGGGAGGCCTCCCATGTCTACTAGGATTGTCCCGTGCGATGTGGTGCAAAAATATCCAACTTCGTTTCGCGGCCTCCTGGAAACCCAAAAAATATGAATTATAGCCTTCTTTTTTGGCTTATCGGGACCTAATTGTCATTTTTGCCCGAACTTTTTTGGGAGGTCTATAGTGACCTTAGAGAACCTCCGATGCCCCAGGACAGTCATTTTGGGTCACCGAACACTGATATCACCCGTACTTTCGGTGTTCCGTCCCCTACATTAGTGTCCCGTAAAAACACCCTTTCAAATTAAAAGCCTATCAGGTAGCTAATAACCGACCTCAGAGGCCTTCCATGTGTCCTTGGGGTCTCCCGTCTGATGTGGTACGCAAATATCCAATTTCTTTTCCAGGCCTGGCCTCCCGGAAGCCCAAAAACCATGGATATAGCCTTCATTTTTGGCTTTTCGGAGCACAATTGCTATTTTTACCCAAACTTCTCCAGAAGGCCTATCATGGCATTAGAGCACCCTCGATTCTCCGAGAGGGTCATTCGAATTTCGAAACTCTGATTTCACCCATGCTTTCGCTGTTTCAGCCTTTACACTTATGTCTAGTAAAACTCTCTTATAAGCTTAACAAGGACCTAATAAAAAACCCCGTAGGCCTCACATGTCCTCTTGGATTGTCCCATGTGATGTGGTGTAAAAATATCCAACTTCGTTCCGGGGCAGTCGGATGCCCAAAAACGTGGATTATAGCCTTCATTTTTGGCTTCTCGGAGCCCGGTTATAATTTTTGCCCAAAATTTTTCGGGAGGTCTATAGTGACCCTAGAGGATCTCCGGTGCCCCCGACGGTCATCCGGCTTACCGAACTTCGATGACACCCATGTTTGTGGTGTTCCGTCCCTTACATTGGTTCCCGTAAAAACGCTCTTACAAGCCTCTCAAGGATCTGATAACCGACCCTGGAGGTCCCTCATGTTTCCTATGGGTGTCCCGTGCGATGTGTCGCGAAAATATCCAACTTCATTCTGGGGCCTTTCGGAAGCCCAAAAACCGTGGATAGCCTTCATTTTCGGCTCTCCGAGGCCCAGTTGTTATTTTTGCCCAAAATTCTCCGGGAGGTTTATCTTGGCATTAAAAGACCTTCGGTTCCCCGAGAGGGTCATAAGGATCCCCAAATTTCAATTTCACCCATGCTTTCAGTCTTCCGCCCCTTACACTTGTGTCTTGTAAAACGTCCTTACAAGCCTAACATGGACCTAATAACCGACTCCGGAGGCATCCCACGTTCCCTTGGATTGACTTGTGCGATCTGGTGCAAACATGTCCAACTTCGTTTCGGGGCCTCCCGGAAGCCCCAAAAACATGGATTATACCCTTCAGTTTTGGCTTCTCGGGCCCGGTTATCATTTTTACACCAAACTTTTCCGGGATGTCTATTGTGACCCTGGAGGACCTCCGGTGCCAGAGACGGTCAACCGGGTTACCAAACTCCGATATGACCCATGCTTGCGGTGTTCCGTCCCTTACATTAGTGTCCCGTAAAAATCCCTTACAAGCCAATCAGAGACTTGATTACCGACCCCGTGAGCTTCCTATGTGTCCTAGGGATGTCCTGTGCGATGTGGTGTGAAAATATCCCCCTTCGTTTCGGGGCATCTCAAAAGCCGAAAAACGGAATGAGGAGGAAGGGAAGGGAAGGGAAGGGAATGAAGGTTCACCTTCTTTGGTAGTTTAAGTACGGAGCAGAATGGAGGGGAACAAACTACTCTCACTTAAAAAATCTCCTTCCCCTTCCCCCCCCCAATTTGTGGGGGAACAAAAATTGAGTTAATGGAGAGAAGTGGAACGATTTTCTTTCATTCCCCTCTCTAAAAGAACCGACAAGGAGACTTTATTATTATTATTATTATTTTCCCTCCATCCTCCAACTCCCAGACAGACTCTTAAGATTAATTTCGTTCCTTAGCCTCGTTATGCTGGTAAAATCATGTCATCATCCATTAATACTAGACTGTTTTAGGTGGTATGAAACACCCTCAAAGCCTAGCTAAGTACTACCAGAACTTGAAGACATTAAGATTAGGGAAAGCTGGAGAGTTCGCCAAAATCCAGATTACCATGTTGTGCATGGCGCGCAGCTGGACTTGGAATTTGTAGTAGTTGGTAACTACTCCGTATTTCTGTCAATATTTACCTTGTCATTCCTGAAACCGGAGACCATCAGCAATAATATGCCTTCTGAACAAAGATATGGAAGAGTTTACATGATGCCCTAGAAATGGTACGACAAATTTCATACACGAACAAGGATTTGTTAGCTTCTGTTTTTTGATGAGGTGTGGTGAACCTGTGCTTCCAACCAACACTATGAACCAACACGTTTCCATATCTATTCACAAAAAGTTGTCACAAAGCTTCTAATTGCTAGTCTGTGAGATGTGCTACCAGCCGCCGGATATAAACAAAGAGAATCAGTGTCGAGGTCAGGCTTTCTGCACAGAGTCCAAACACCAACACCTGTAATTTGATCTCGACATCTCGAATAGTTCATCTGGTGTCAATTTCTCAAGTTCCTTCGTATTCTGATAGTCAAACTCATTAGTTAGAAACTCCGTAACTTTACTAGGTAAGCATGCACCAACAAAGTCTTTGAGATGATCTTGGTCACGCATTCTCTTGTACAGCCTCAATACCGAGACACAGTCTTCATAAGGATCATGAATTCCCATCTGAATTTCGTATCTACAGATATCGAAGTGAAAAATGAGGATCAGGAGAAGTTCATAGCACAGTGATCAGTCTCTCAAAGCCACATGATCAGCAGTACAATCATGACGAAATCAGAAACACAAGGGGAATTGTCACATTGTCTGCTTGTTTGTATTTTATGCAAACTACAACTACAACAAGATCAACCTAGGAGAATTACTTAATTTAGCATGCGCAAAAACCAATCAAAATCATATGCCACTTCAAAAATACAGTTAGATTCAAACAACTTTCCAGTTCTGGATTAATCTAGCAGGGAGCACAGGATGATTTAATGCACTTCAGTGCAGTGACTACAAACTCAGAATTGGAGGTATGCACAAGATACATGTTGGTCAGAACCTTGAATTGGAATTTGGATGTCAATGATTGGATGAAAAAGGATTAGCATTTGTAGGAAGAGAGATGTTTGTATATGCACATTGAGATGTGAAAATCATCCTAACAAATACAAACCTTTTTAGCTATCAGATGGAGAGATGTTTGTATATGCACATTGAGATGTGAAAATCATCCTAACAAATACAAACCTTTTTAGCTATCAGATGAAGAACAGCATTTATGTTCTGACTGGACAAGCTATAGGTGTTCTTCTAACAATTCCTAATCCAAATAATTAGCAATCATATGCTAGGATTCTGTGGTATGCGATAGTTTATTTAAAGAAAGAAAACCTGAGATATCGTATGGGACAAAAGAACTTACCCAAGATACATTTTTGTCAGATACTTGAGTGAGTAGCTAACTAAATTCGTCTTCATCAGTGGATGATATTTCGCAGTGTCCCTACATCAAAGGTGAAAATCAGAGGCCCAGAGCAAGAGCATTTAACAAGAACAAGACATTAACTCTAATTAGAAATATTCAGTTGAAGAGGGATCAAAGACTAAGGTTTTAAATCTTCTTCGGCACGGAAACGATTGCCCTATGGGCTTCTTATTTGACTATAAATAAAATTTAAATTTAAAAGATAAACGGAAATTAAAACGAAAGACAGCTCTTCTTATGAAGAGCCCAACCACACTCAAATAATTAACAAAAAGGGGGGGGGGGGTGTTTGGAACTACTTCAACAATAAACAAGCATCTCTTCTATTGAGCTTTTGGTGCAGCATTTACTTTCCCCTCAAATCAAAATCATTATTTATGACACCTGACTGAGCTAATGTTGAATTTATGATACTTGGCACAATTATGAAAAATGTCAAACCCTGCATCTTCCCAGCATAAAAAATTGGGCTGCTAGGTAGTTGCCTGAGCAGCCTTAAGAACTGGAGCCTGGCAGGGGACATGGAAACAACAAAAATAAAAGAAAAGCACAAAGAAATAGCATTGCACGAAGCCTTGCATATAGAGCAGCCTCGGCCCCAAAACCAGCAGTTACATATATAACAAAGGTGGAAACTTTTTTCAGATAATATTAACACCTGGATACATGATGGACATGTTTTGTTGATTAAACATCATAGAAGTTCTTTTCGGTTCATGAGCTCTATTATTTCTTCCTAATCTTGTCTAGTTATATTCCTTCACTTCTAAAATTTGTTTTGTCGGAAGGAAAAGATGGCACTGTTTGCATAATTTTGTTATTTAGTTTTTTCCTTTTCCAATAATTATCTCCTTCATTTCATATTCCCCCCACATAATAATTACAATTCTTTTCACAGGCACATATGATGTATGTTGACCAGAACATTGGCTCAATCAGTAAAGCGGGACATGTTACCCTGGGGACACTAACCACAGTTAGAATTGATTCAAACATGAAAACTTCAGGGCCCCGTGCCTCTAATCATAAGGTTCTTTCAACCTCTTCAGAAGGTAAGGTCAGGTCAGGTCAAGACAAAAGCAATAATGTTAGAACTGCCTTTTATTTTAGCTGAGACATGCTCCAGCTGCAAACAACAAAGTCCACAAATGCTTCATTTACTCCACTTCATTTACTTACAGAGCTGAAGAAAGAAAACAGTTTAAGGTGAAAAAATGCTTCTCCAATATAGAAACAGTTATCCTAAATTCCTAACTGCATCGTTCACACGTTTTTATAAATAGAAGAAGGCAAGATCCATTTTCCTGTCTAATTGTTAGCACTTAGTTACTGTTTACAATGGAGGTGCAATTTGGGTAGTGCACCTCAACTTGGAGAGAACAGAGAAGACCCTAAGACTAACTTTTGCAGGTAAAAATGAGTTATACACCATGAAGCCTGAACTAATGAGAGTATCTTTTGATATGAACCAAACAGCAAGCCCAATGATCTATATTAAATAGTGTCAAAAGTCAAGCATACTTTAGTTTCTCAGAGTTGAATGTAGAAGAACTAACCTGATCAAGTGGTCAGGATAAGTCATTGTTAAGCAGTCCAAATCATGGTCCACAGAGTGACCCACAAGAATTCTGGCCTTTCCACCATCTACCCTAGCTATTCCAATGGACTCACCATGGTATAAGATCTTAAGAATAGTCTCTTGCACTTCTTTCAGAGGCATTGCATCTTTCAGATGCTCTTCCGTTAAGCCAGTCACATCAGATCTTCAGTATTTACAAGAGAGATAACTTTTTACTAATTGTCCATAAGCATGATCAAAGAGAGTAATATACATGAGTAATTACCTGAGACTAGCAAAAAAAAATAAAAAATTACCTGTAATCAGTAACAGGCAACTCTGGCTGCACATAGGTGTGAAAAATAACGTTCTCATTCTCATCAATAAGGCAAACCCTACCGCATAAATTCAGCGTTCCATCACTACCACCTCCAACCATTTCACAGTCCAAAGCAACTACTTCCCGAACCTGATGCACAATTACGCCATTGTTTTCATCTGAGATAAAGGTTTTAACTACAGTGCCCTGCAGCAGTAAAGCAAAAGACCATACATCACTCAAGCCGGCATTTCTTTCAGTCACATATTAAAATATGAATCAAAGCTTAACTTACAGGGGGACTTGGTCGAGACAAACGACAACTCCACTTATGCTGACTTCGGGAAATGGTGTTATCAAAGATTTTGATGCAAAGGTTACATCCCCTCTCAGCAAATACCCTAGAGCAATTGTTTTTAGCCAATAAACCTGTATATTAAGTCAAAGGAATGTTATAATAAAATAATAGCTAAAAACCACCTATGTAGCTGGATACAACTCAGTTCCCTAGAATTACACGGGATCACTCACCAGTGAGGTGCTCCCGTAAAGAACCGAAAGTTCTGCAGTGTTTCTTACAAACTCCACATTTAGGTTGGTGTACAGAGTGGTATGAGGCCTTCATGTGCTCCACTAGATGTTCCTTTTTGTTATATTGCTTGAAACAAGCTGAGCATTTATGCCTATAACAAGGAACGACAACAAATTACATGGAAGCCCAACTAGCATCAGGAGATCTTGCACATGAGAGATACCTTAACATTTAGAATATCTATAAGCTATAGTATTAGACAAAATTAAGAATAACAAACCCCACCCCAAGAAGAGGGATGTGATATCCTGCGGCAAATATAGGAACATAATAAAGCAGCCAACCAAGTAGAGCCTTGATCTTTTCCAATGCTTGCGGAACTATTCGAAGTGCACAAGTGTCAGGTTCACCAAAGTATCAGTAATATGAAATAGGATCATTACTACAAGTTAGTATCCAAACTCTTATTTCCATATTCCTTCCATGCTAACATTAGTAGAGAGGGAACCTTTGAACATTTGACAGCCTTAGAACACTAGATCACCTCATTCATATGCAGCTATTATTAACTTGGCAGCACATAATTGTCAAGCATTCATGTTCTGATAGATCTATGAAATCTTCAATGAGCTACCATAAGTTTTGAACTAGTTATAGAGAAGTATTTTGAGGCTTATAATAGCATCAAAAAGGTTTAGTGTTAACTGTCTTATTAGTTGAGTGAAAATCAAGTTTTTGGTCATCAAACACCAGAAATCTGAAAAGGCTAGCACGCCCTCAACAAATTGGTATAGCTGTATGACAACACAAATAAAACTAGAGCAAAACCAAAAAGAACTAAAAACGAAAAAGGGCACTCCCAAAATGGGTCTTCCACATCTTTCCATTGAGCTCAAGTGAGCGGAGCATTGGAGCTGTTATAGTGGTGGAACCACCACCGCCCTATTGCAATCACAAAATCACCACTGTACTCCCAACACTGACATAGCCACCACTTTCTCCCAATATTTTAATTCCGCCCTCCTCAAACACCCATCTCACTCTCTCACCTTTAGTTGTTCAAGAAAACCTTCAAATCCCCTTAATTAATCCACGACAATCGTCAAATTGAAGGGTGTATCACTTGGCCTCCCTTCCCAATTTCTTCCCTTCTTTCTGTCCCCTTCCCACCAATCTCTCTCAAGTAAGAAGCATTCTAATATGAGAAACATGCAAACCTGGGCCATCCTCCTGCGATTATCAGACCTAACATGCACACCTAAATTTGCATAAATTACAGGTTTAAATTTTACTGCATATTAGTATAGTTATAAATGTATAAGATAGTAACAACAACCGTCCATTCTTTTCGCAGCTCCAAGACTAAGCAATATGCATCAAATCCTCCCTCCTTAGTCCTTCTCCCAACCCCACACCCTTTCCTGAGGCCACCTGCCCCCAAAACACTTACCAAAGAAGACTAGTCCTCTACAAATGGCTCATATACAAGAGCATAGTACTTAAGTACATGAAGTCTGTGTACATAAATACAACAAACTACCTAGTGGGATCTCGCCTTCACCTATGGTGACGATTGGGTAGGTACCAGTGTACACAGCCATACCATTGGAGACTGTTTCACAGATCACATAGACCCTGGTATGTTATCGGTTAATCACATCGAAAAGACAACTGCAAATCAGACCACTAGTTGTTTCTCTAGGTGCATTGACTCACACCCATTCTATGTACATGTAAAATTTCCCCAAATGCAATTCCCACAGAGTACTAAATAGCCAGATGATATCCAATTACACAAAGATGAGATCATGTCTACAAAGATGAGATCATGTCTACGAAGACAAGTGCAATAATAACTAAGCGGAGACTAAACGGGAAAGCAAATATAGTTCTCGAAAACTGTAACTCCTCATGAATTCATCATCTATTACAATAATTTTTCCACCAACTGAAAAGAAACAATTTTCAGTTCTCAGCACTCACCATAAGTAAAACTACGCCTTCCAAAGTAAATACTTTTACACAGAATAGATAGGGCTTACTTATACAATTGAATAAAAAGCACATTTCATCAACTAAGAAACAAAAATTGCAAAACTTGCTTAAATTTCTGAAACTCCCAGAAGAACAACAGAAAATGAGTGAGAGGGAGTGAACTTTTTGTCACAGAATTTGGAGGGTCGATCTCAGAACCCTCCAATTTTATTTTAATTTAATTTTCAAATTTTAAAACGGACCCTCCAATGTATTTTGAGTAAAAAAACACATTTCATCAACTAAGAAACAAAAATGGAAAAACTTGCTTAAATTTCCAATGTAATTTGGTCTCAGAACCCGCTAAACCCTACCATGGTCGGACCCTCCGTAATTTTGAAAAATAGAAGCACATTTCATCATCTATAAGACATAAATGGCAGAACTTTGTTGAAATTCCAAAGTGAAACAGAGAAAGAGAGAGAAAGTGACCTTATTGTGACAGATTTTGGAGGGTCTGTCTCAGAATCCATGAAGATGACCTTGGCAAAGCTGATGAGCAACAATGGCGGGAAAGAGAAAAGTAGAGTATTGCAATACCACTTCTTTGGTGGTCTGGTCTGAAAATGTAAACTAGAGAAAAGTGCCGCTGTTATAAACTTGTAATGGTAGGGTTTACAACTTATACATGTCAGACTGTCAGGTTGCCCTGTCACTAACTCACTACAACCTTTTATTTTAATTTTTGTACTTGTCCTCTTTTTAATTTGGCTCCTTTCTTCTTTTTTGGGGAACATAAAAAAAATTCTTGTAATCACACCATAAAAAATCACAAATTCTTGCCTAATCTCAAGATCTTAAAGTAGCCTAATCTGGGCAAGGCGCGTAGGCTTCACGTGTCGTATTCACGCGCCCCCAAACGTTTTTTTTAAAAAAAAATAATTTCCGATGGGGTCGGGGAAGGGGATTTGGTGGCTGGGGGTGGCCACGGCTGAGGTCGGCGACGGGAGTCGACCTCCGCCGTGGGCAGGGCAAGGGTGGAGGGGCGGTGGGGTGGTGGGGATGTGAGGAGAGAGAAAATAAGGGTTTGGGTGAGGGGAGGGGAGAGAGAGGGAGGGTGGGCTGGTGGGGGCCACTGTTGTGGTCTCCGGCCAGTGCCGACCACGAAGGTGGGGCGGGGCGGTGGTGGTGGCGGTGAGGCGGTGCCGTCGATCGGAGGGAAGAGAGAGAGTCACTGTGTGGGTGAGAGTGAAAGGAGGAGAGAGTGGGGGGAAGGGGATTAGCATATTGTATGAACATGAGACTATAATTTAAACATTGAAAAACAATAAGTAATAAACTAATAATACAATTTGCACCAAAAAAACTAATAACACAATTAGTCATTTTCTTCAACAAAAAAAAAATAGTCATAGAGGAATCTCAAATTTTTTGGGTATGTTTGTCAATTGATTTGATAAGTTGATATACTAAATGAAAACGGTCGTAGAGCGTGATTTTTTAGATGCTTACATTTGTACTCACAGACATTACCTATTAGTTGCAGAAGGACGAAATGATGGAAATTCATCAAATCCTAATAGGATTTCATGAAAGTCTTGAATAATAGTGTGCTTTTGATTATGTTTTAGTTGTAGATGAAGATGACTAGTACAAAATGGTTGCCAACTAGTTTGGATAGTAATTTTTGAACTTTAACCTTTTGAGTACATTGCATTATGCATAGGTGTGTGAAATGTTCTTCAGCAAATCATCCCTGTTATGCATAAGTGACAAAACCATGTAGCTAACAAGCCCTTCCAAAGTAAGTAGCTCATAAATAGGCATCAGATCAGCCATACAGCATAGGCCTTCGGCCAATCGTAGAAAGCGAACAATAATGAAATTATAGGTATTCAGCTATGCAAGAAATATCTCCTAATCTTAGATTTCCTAATATTCATCACAATTGTACTAGTGTTGGCTCATAAGTCACAATTGACATCATTCAAATTTCCAAATACTAAAAGATGCTCCAGAACAAATAAAGAACTCTGGAGCATCTAACGAAGATACCAATCTTGTACCCAAAAAACGGCTTTCTTACAGGAACAGACTGTCAGCATCTCATTCATCAGATATTGGTTTTAGTACAAATATGTAACTACAAGCAACAATTAGCCGCCTCGAGCTTCTCTTCTAGTGGCATCATGAAGTAATTCAACATCAACTCCATCAGGTGGTAGCTGGACATATCTGACCACTGAACCTCTTATGAAGCAGTTCCTAACTGACAGCTGACACATATAAGTACAACTATGTTATAACTCGATCAGGATGATGGCATAGTAAGATGGAATAAAGCAAATAAGAAGGCATTGCAGATCAAAGCAGAAAACAATTAAACAAACATGGAATAGCCTTGGGTTCCACACCATCACACGGATGCTAGCATATGGTAAAGAGTTTGGTAAATGGCAATAAAAGAAGAAAAAAAAAGAGTTTCCCAAAACCGCAACAGTCCTATCGATTAGTGCCAAATACCTCTACCAACCTCATTTAGATAGTTCACCTTCTATGAAAAACGATCATTCAAAAAAGTGTGTGGGGGAAAAATCCCACAAGCATTTAACAAACTACAAGAAAGAAAAACACATCTTATACAAATGCCAAAGAGTATTCTCTAAATCCCTCTAGATCACACTAGCAAAAGCCATACACATGAGCGCTCAAAGCGTTTCACCTAAAATATTGTGCTAAACATCGTTCTTGTACATGCTCAACACTTAAACTCTTGTTTTCACGTGTGGACAAATGCAATTGTGGTCAATGGCTTCTAAAGCCGTCATGTTCAGGCTAGAGTATCAAAGCTTCATTCATGAGAAAATCACATGAATGCGTCTTAACATACCTGAATCAATTGACGTCTTATGTGTATCAAGCATGTACATGTTTGCATTCACCTTTCACTGATGGGTAAGCGGGCAACTTTATCCCCCAAACTATTTTCCAACATCCCTAGTATGACCCTTGAATTTGACCTCAGTTTATTGGAAATATGATGAACCTTTCTAACTCATGTTGATGATACCACCCCAACTTTAAAGAAAAAAAAAAACAAACAAAAAAAAAATCGTTGTCTTCAAAAGAATGTTGAGGGACACATATCAAAATCAATCCATGATGCCCACCTGATTTAAGCACTTGATTCATTATCCAAAAAATAAGAACCAATTGATTCAATGATGCAGCTAGTTGACTTCAGAAATGGACCTCAAAGCCTCCACTATAACTTCTTTCTTGAACAAACCCAGGAAAACTCTTATTTCATAGCTTTACCTGGAAGGTAAGTACTTCTGACACTATTATCAAGCCTTATTCCAGTGGATTAAACTAATATTTTAAGCACATTTGACTAGCACAAACAGAAACAAAACCCAATCATTCCTAGAAAAAGCACCAATCCCTTTGGAGACACATCTCCATTCTCCATCATACACGAGAAATCACCAGCGTCTTTGACTTAAAACTTCTTCCCCTCCTTGTTCTCTTTATCTTCGGAAAAATGGAAGTTATATATGCCTAAACTCTTTACACATATAAAACTTTCAACATCCCTTCTAGATCTAAACCTTCCATTCTAAGATCTACTCTTGCATCATGATCATCCCCTGAAACTAGTGTGGTCTCAACATCCTGATGAGCTCCTATCAAAAAAAAATAAAATCCTGATGAGCCACTTTATCCTTCTTCCGCGCACCAATGATATGGCATTGCTCTATGCTGATTGTGTATTCAAGTATTAGAGAGAGACGAGGAACAACAGTGCCTTATCTTCTTCTTTCTTTCAACAAAACCCAAAATTCCATACCCTCTTAGACAAAACAAAGGTATACACAATAGCTCAGAGAGTGTTTCTCAAAGTGATCTCCAAAGAGAATTGTACTCTACATACGTATATCACGCACTCAACACTTAAATCTAAGGTTTTCTTTATGCATTCAGTCTTACATGCATACATTCACCTCACACAGTCACACTTGAAAGGTAATCAACCTTATAATCCCAAACGATCAATCTCCAACTTCCCATGCATGATTCATGAATCTAACCACTGAGATTATTGGCCACTACAAGATGGACCTACCTTTAGCGAGCAAAATACTTAGAATGATATTAAGGGAGTTATACAATAAGCCAAATAAAAAGAAAGAGAAAAAGAAGTGACAAACTTCTCCGGCATTTTTGAATATCCCCTCAACCGTGTTTTTTTAACACCAATCAATGTATCAAAGATGTCAAAAAGTAAAACTTTCACTCAGCTCTCGTTTCCATTTGTATCATAAATGCACTTAAAAAGAATATTTCTCAACCTTCATAACTCAGCAATAAAGGAAGCTCTCTTCTCTCGTCAATTGAGCTAAGAATATACACTATTGCAATTTGGAAATAGAATTTCTCCTACTCGGACATATTCAAAGAAGCTATGCACATTCACTGAAAGTTGACAAGTGTAAGAACCAATATATGTAAACTAACAAGGCCACAGGCCAAAAGAGCACTCATTAATTACGCACAGCACAACCTATCACTCAGAAGACCATCAAGAACTTTGACTTCTCTGGCCACCTTTCACGCATTAATTGAAATAAGAGAATGAGACAAGTGCACTAAAGGAACATGACGACCAGTATAACATGCTTTTCAAAACAGTGCATAAATCCCCAACCATCAAAAGAATCCTCATACATACCCACAGGTGAAGAAAAGGAATGAGAAACAAATGAAGGGGGAGGGAGTACCATGTGGGGGTACTTGTCTTGGTCAACAACCCTAGTGTTCTCCAGCTTGATATTGAGGTACTGATCAACAGAACGAAGGGTTCCCCTGATGGCTAGATCATTCTTCAGCTCCACAACCACTTCTCGCCCCACAATTTCCTTGAAATATGAGAAGAACAACTACCAACCCAGAAAAGAAACATCAAACTCAGTTACCATCAAATTCAGCAACATGAAGGTCATTCATCTATAGAAATCAAGAATATAGTTACCATTTTTACAGCTTCAAAGAAGTGCTACTCCCAGATTAATCTGTCACCAACAACAGACAGCTGGTCAGATATTAAAAAAGTTAAACTTATATGGGGTTCTGCAGTACATCAATCTAACAGACCAACAGTCCAAATAAAGTGTTCGGTCCACATAAATGAACAAAGTGATACATAGGATAAGCTGACTTATAATCTCCAAAAGTCATGTGCTTGCTTCACAATCCAGACCATCACTCACATTTATCCTAAAAGAGAACTCTATCACATTCGAAGGATAAAATAATTGAAATAAGGTGTTTTCTTTCCTTCTTTGAAACAACTTCTCTACTAGTCTTAATATCTTGACTTCTCCAGACCCCACCAATAATAGATTCAGACTAGTAATTAAATATTGTCTTGTTTCCTTGCTCAATATCACTTAACAAAGCAAAACAAAAAAAATCTGCAGTTATTTGCTTTCATGAGCAAAATGGTTTTTCCCTATCCTTTACTTTCACTTGCAAGGTTTATCCCAGTTCTGTTTCCTCCTTCAGATTTGAACAGTGTGCTAGCAAGCAAACGATTAAAACAGTGAAATTTATTGCTACTATTCCATCTCCAAGTTTCCACAAGTTCTCCAACTTGTTTATGTCCTAGGGTTCAGGAAAACAGTGAATATCTGAGAAACACATTTGAACATTACACATGTTCAAAAGCTCAACAGTTTTAATGTAAAATGAAACCAAATCCTAAAAAGATGGAAATCATTTAGGGAAAGGGAAGAAGATGTAATTGATTAACTTGAATTTTTCACGTCCCTAAGAATCCCGCCCCCCGTACATCGTCTTTAGTCTTTCCTGCAACAATTGCGAAATACTGATTTTAATCCAGACTCACATTCAACATTTCACCTTGGTCCCTGTATGCGTTTTCAGTAATTTGCAGCTTAATGAATACATTCCTTATTCCTGAGAAGCATTCTTCCAAGACTTAAACTATGTCATCCCAAGTTGCTGGATAGCTTTGTTCCTAATTCTTTGAAGATCCTTTGTGTTCCTTAACTAATAACTCAATTAACAGCAATGCCTCAGCTTGAACAAAATAGGGACTGAACTCTCAGCAAATTAAAGAGGACAGCAGGAACTGAAGAGAGAAGGACAACAGGGACAGAAAATTTTGGAGAGAATTGAGAAGATGATGGTGGCAGCAAGCAAGCAACAAGCAGGCAGCTTCCAGTGAAAGATCTGAGTTCAAAAAGGTACAATTTGAAGCCCAGATTTGCTTGAAAACATTTTTTCAAAATCAGAATCCTAACTGAACAAACAATACCTCGCACAAACCTCAAAATCAAACAGCAAACAACAAAACCCAATTCGATTTTAAAGCAGTAAAGAAAAAGTTACATGAATAAAGTGAGGCGAAAAATCTACAAATTGTAAAAAATAAGATGATCACAAAAATTGAAAATAATTAGACAATCACAAAAGGAGACTCCGAAAATTCCATGCATGTGTTCCACTAATGACTTCCAACAAACCAACAGAACTGAGATGAGAGAAATTGAAACAAAGAGAGATGAATCACAAGAGAGAGAAAGATCAAAAGATAGATGTGGGCTATGGAGCACCAGATACACAAACACATAAGAGCAAAAACTCAAAACGGGTGGAGAGAAGCATAGGAGAGGGGAGAGAGAAAGCAGTACCTGGAGGCTGAAGATGGGGAATGGTGAAAGAAAAAGCAGCTAGGCAAGGAAAAAAGAAGAAGCAGGATTTGTTATATTTAGATGTTTCATTCAATGGGAGGAGGACTGGTCCTAAAGTGAAAACATTTCTTAGGTTCTCGATTTTTCAGCTACAATTATTCATTCATGAGTCACAAAAAACAGCTTAAGTTTCTCAAATACACAAAGGTTCAACAATTTGAGAACACGGTTTCCCAATTTTCTTCCCCCTCAAAAGATAACACCCCTTGTTTTTAGCAACCAAATAGAGCTCAAGTTTCCCAGATACAAATTAACCTAATAGCCTAGTGAAAGTAACAAAACCATAGCATACAAACTATGGAATGATTGGAAATCAGAATCTAATTCACTCGAAGCTCATGTCGTTCAGTCGAATATTAGTTGGCAAAATCATCGAATAAGGATTTGTGTTGAGAATTGACGGAATTACTAAGCTTAGTCTGGATATCAAATACCAAACTACTAGTACAAGTTTCAACTCACAAAGAAACTCAATTACCTTCCCCTTTCACAAAGGGATGTTGCACAAGGCTGCATAACTAACAATTAAACCAAACCCTAGGACAGAAAATCATCCCATTACAAGAAAAACCAAGATTCAGAAACACAGGAAGCTAAATTCAACTACTTATCAATTGCTAATTGCTATTCGCTATTCGCCCTCTCATTCAACCACTTAGAAATAACAAATCTCTGGCTGTCTGTCCATATAGTCATTGAGTATCTATCATGACTGGTAAAACAAAGCATCTTGATGTTGTTGTTTTTTCCCCTTTTCATGACAATGACCAACTATCAAACATTTCCCTCAAAAGACATAATCTATGACTACAATTGACGCTTTGAGATCAAATCCCACCAACATAAATTGACAAGCATTAGCAAAATTGAAATGGGTGACTAAAAACACATCATAATAAGCGGGGAAAACAAGTCTCAATTAGTGGATTTCCCAATTTCCGAATTTGTGAAACCTAAAAAGTTGCAGGGTGTTGTATGAAAAGCTTAGAGAGTATAATAATCTCTGAGATGAAGGTTACTTACCAGTTATTTAGCTGCACCCACAACGAGGATGGCGAAGTGCCGAAGACAGTAGGTAAATTGACGCTTGTGTGTGTGTGTGTGTGTGTGTGTGAGAGAGAGAGAGAGAGAGAGAGAGAGAGAGAGAGGACATGCGTGAAACTATTGATATCCCAGCAAGAGGGAAGCTCTGCCCGTTAAAAGGGTTGTTTGGCCCAAAATCAACCCTATGCATTTTTATTTTAATGAAGTTGCATTTTTAAACAATTAAACAAAATATATTTCCAAAAAAAAAAAAACATTTGATTCCATAGTATACCATCACTAAATCAAACAACCTATAATTGGTACGGAGTCTCTATTTCATACCCGAAGGTTTCAAATTCCATATCGAATCCATTTCACTTATATGAACCAAACGACCCCTAAATGGTTTTTAGATCCTAAGCAAAATATTCTCTGTTCCAAAATTTTCTTTTAATTTGACGTATTGAGGTCAAAACTTACAAAGTTTGGTCATTAATTTAAGAAAAAGTACAAATATTATTCTAAAGAAAAATAGAAATTTCATTAATAATAGTAATACGGTATCTATAAAAGATTTCAAATTTGACAATAAACGGATCTAAAACATTCGTAAATATTCTATTAGAAAAGTTATCAAGCACTTGAGATTTGACGAATTCGGACAGCTTCTTTTTTTATTGATGTTCTCCGTCTCACAACCTCTTCGCGAAAAATTTTGCTATAAGCTTGTGAATGCACATATTTGACGTTATAGATTGTCTATTAAAGAATAAGATCTGCAGTATCACTGTACGAATGAACCGAAGCCACAAAATAATCAACTCCACATTCTACCTTCAATTTCGAACTAATACATAGACTAGAATATCTTGTAGCCAAGAAGCAAACTATCTCACGACAAGACACCCGACTGAACTCCATGAACTGAACACTACCAAAATTCCCTCCAAAGATAAGAGATAGTCCTAAAAAATTAGAAGTTAAAAATGAAACTCACAAAAAGAGTCAAATTAACCTCATGATTAGTGTGATCGAAATCCCACCAAAAGGAGCGATTAAACTCTCACAAAGTCACACCAGAACAAATTTTATTGACATACTCAATCAAAAACTAAATAACTATAAAGGAAAAAAAAGTAGAAAGAAGAGCTTATCGCTGGTAGATATCAACAACAGCCCCGATATCATTCTCATAGAAATACTTTTGTTAGATTCATTTTTTGGTATGAGATATATCAAGATTTTTCTATGCATAGAGTGAATTCATAATAAAAAAAAAGTAAAGATCTTTCATCTTAAGATAAGAAAAAGAAAAAAAAGGAAAAAACATATGCTACTCAATAGGTCTCATGTAGGACCGCCCTATGTATGCAGCGAGATAGCGTGGCCGGCCACGCGCCCTGTGTCGCTTCTCAAATCATCAAAAACCTTGTCTTTGTTCGTAAATTTGTTAGGGATAATTTCGCTTTCGTTGAATTTGACCCTTATGGTTTTTCTGTGAAGGACTTCATGACGAAGCACCATCTCCTCCGATGTGATAGCACCGGAGATCTCTATACAGTCACCGCCAATTCTTCCACCACCACATCTCCAACAACTTTCCTCACTTGCAGTAGCTCAACTTGGCATTAACGTTTGGGTCACCCAGGCGAGTCTATCATTAAGTCTATGTCTAAAAACGGTTAATTGAATGTAATGGGGACACTACTGCCTCGTCTTTATGTCATGCTTGTCAATTAGGAAAACATGGTAGACTTCCTTTTTATTCCTCTTTATCTATTGTTCACTCTCCTTCCCAGTGTTAGTGGCATTCGCTATTATGTTATATTTTTGAACCATTATTCTCTGTTTTTATGGGTCTATCCATTACGTCGCAAAAGTGAGGCATTCTCTAAATTCCTTCATTTTCGCGCCTATGTTCATACTCAATTTAACTGTGAAATAAAAGCTTTCCAATGTGACCATTAGGGGAAATTAGACAATGGACATCTACTTAAACTCTTTGATTCTAATGGAATGGTTGTCCGCTTATCATGTCCCCGTACTTCTCAACAAAACGGAAAATCCAAACGCATGATACGTACCATTAATAATGTTGTGCGCACTCTTCTCTTCCAAGCCAACATTCATTCCACCTATTGGGTCGAATCCCTCCATATGTGAAGAGTGCCTAAGTTACTCTAGAAGGGGGGTGAATAGAGTGAGTCCAATTTCTCGCGTTTTGCAACTTGAGAACAGGGTAGGGAACAACGTTATGGACGTTGTTCCTATGTAGTAGACTAAGACAGAATGTAAAGAACAGAATTCAAATAACACAAGGCTTTTTTCACGTGGAAAACCTCCTAGGCTCAATAGGAGTAAAAACCACGACCCAGTTACTTGGGATTTTGTCACACTTCTTATCTTATAACCAGAGCCAAAATCAGGATACAACACAGTACCCTAACACCACTACACACCGTTACTGATGTGTTGCCAATCTCTCAAAGTCACACACTGACTTGAGAGAAACTCTACACTCGTTACTGAGTTAGAGATCTTACAAATAACCAGATTGTTTGTCCTATTACACGCTTCAACACTAAGTAAAATAAGACCACAAAAACCTATTATGCAATGACCAATCTAAGCAAAGACTCAAACTGACCAGGACAGGGAAGAGGGTTCAAGGTTGTTCTTTGTGAGTACTGGACGTATCTGGTTTGGACGAATGTACGCTTTGCACAACTGATTCTGAACTCAATAATGCACGCAAAGCTTAACCTTGCAACTGAGCCTATCAGGCGCTTTATATAGGCATGCGTAGAAGCTCAGTCCAATTAGGTTAAATCTTTTCAGAATATATACGATAAGAACTTCTCAAAAGATAGGATAGAGTTTAAGTAAAGATCAATGATCTTTCCTTAACTCGTCCTATGCTATAAAACCGTCCAAATACCTTAACAGAAAATCATAGCCAGCTAGCAAGTGATTTATTAGAATATACTCTCTAAAAGATAATTGGAAATATTCCAAAAGATAATTCACTTATCTTAAACAATATAAACTTGGCCATTAAGTAAAATACTTTTTCAAGATAATATCCTTTCAAAATAAAATACTTTTGCAATAATCATTTTCCAAAATAAAATATATTTCTTCAGAAGAATATTTGTGTGAATATCTAAAAAGATAATACACAAAATATTCGTGGAAATAATAAATACGATATTATGCAAACTCGTCCAGATACATAGCTTAGAAGGAACAGGGTCCAACTCGTTGTTCCCCTTTGGTTCCTTCAAGCTGCAGTGCTGGTCCTAGATAATAGGGTTCACAAGAATGCTCCCTTGTACTCATAGACACATGCACTCAGTCCTACAACCTTGTTCCCTTGTCATGATCAATTTAGACTCTTGCTAACTAGTCAAGCATAGTACATAAAGACTAATGACAAATGCACTTAACTACATTACATTGTCTTCATGTCTTGTTAGGATCCAAGCATCTTCATGAGCAATCATGCTTTGAGCATTGTATCTTCTTGCATCCTTGTCAACCTGCCATCATAGTTAGTTCATACATAGATAAGGACACTTTCTTTGTTATCATCAAAACCAGGAACCCAACAAATTCCCCATTTTTGATGATGACAAACTAGTGTGCTTATCTGAGCTAGATGTCAATTAAGTTGAGTACAAAAACTAACTCAAGTGCGTACCTTGACTTACCATTGCTATGAACCAACCAGAAGAACCACGGGTAAGTAGGGACAGGGTTCACAACTTCACAATCAAGAACTTCAGCTTAAAATTATCATCCACCACGTTGAGACTTTTGCAGAGAGAAACTTTGCAATCAGAGTTGCAACTTACAAGACTTTAGAGAATCAGAGTAGGCAGAGGAAACACAATTTCAAACCAGAAGCCATTAGAGCAGAAATCAAAAATTTGTGTGCTACCCATCCATAGTGAATAGGTTGACAAGGTACGAGAATTAAATTAGTCTAAACCTAAACATGATCATATCAAACCTAATCATAAGCACACCACTCTTCCCCCTTTTGGCATTATCAAAAAGTGTCATGGACATCAGTGAAACATGGATATAGTGATAAGTTAAGGGAAATTTTTAGCAAGGATGTCACAACCATCACCTCCAGGGTTTAAGTGTATGCAAACAAATGCAAGAATTAGTAGCTCAAACTTAAAAATCAATTGATATAGGCCATCCAGGAAATAGTCAAATCATATAAACCAAAAAGGACCAAATATTATATATTGCCCAGTCACAAAAGAAGGTACTGTTACAGCATAAACAACACCTAGAGAGAAAAGAAAGAAAAGAAAACAGTTTAGACAGAGGGAGGAACAGGGTCTGATGGGTTGAGGTTGTCATCAGCATTGGAAACAGTGTCAACTTCAAACCCATCCTTCAGCATCCTGACAAGCTCATCATGCCTCCTCTGATGAGCCTGATCAGCCTTGGTCACTGCATCTGTAAGATCAACAACCCTTTGAGCCAAGTCAGCTTGCTTGGAGGTCACAGTATTGAGCTTGGCCTCAACCATTTTTAGTGTAGTAAACATGGCAGCTCTGCTGATGCTTGCCCCCTCCATGGAAACAGCCTCTGGGCCTTGTTCCCCCTCAGAACCAACCTCTTCCTCTTGCTGCTTCTCCTGCTGGTCCTCATCAAACTTGAAGCCAGTTTGCTTCAGATATTGTTTGCCCACCTCATTCACTGTTGTAGGCAATTTTCCAGCAGAGAGAGGCACACCAAAGTGCTGGAAGACCAGGGTAAGGGCATACCCATAAGGCAATGAGTGGGTAATCGTCTTGGCACTGAGAACATACCCAATGTGGTGAATCATTATAGCAGGAAGATTCACCTTTTCTCTCCTCTCAACCAAATCCATGAGACTCATGTCATAGGCTGAGCAGTATTCCCTGGCTTCCTCCCTAGGGTCCAGGGTCCTAAACACAAGTGTAAAGTGCAACTTGTGCATAGGAACAAGGTCCACAACCTTGATCCTGGAGGCCACATCTCTCTCCATGTCCCTCGTATACCTCCTCACTATGGTTGTGGGGTCCAAACCATCATATCCAGGCCATACACCACCCCTAGCCCATTCAGCAAACCCTTCACAAGGGATCCCCCAAATTTTCCCCAAATCAGAAGCATTAAATTTAATAGGAGTTCTAGACACTTCACTCTTAACCACCCCATTTTTCACAGAGCAATTTAAGTAAAATTGCTTAAACTCAGCATAATGAAAGAAGTCCTAGTGGTTAAGTAAGTACCCCACCCTTGTGACTAGACATTTGTAACAAATTTCCCAATCCCATTGTCTTTCATCCAGTCAAGACACCATACCTTGCCAGTGATGCATTTTCTGGAGAGGATCTGAGTTGTCCTGGCATCAATGGTATTTGGGTCCTGTTTCTTCTTTTTGCCCTTAGAGGCAGCAGTAGAGGTTGAGGGAGGGGAGACCAGGGTCTTCTTCTTCTTTGCTGGCCTGGAAGAAGGGTCAGCAGTATCGAACTGAGGTGTCTCAGATGGAATGTCCAAGACACGTGCAGCCACATATTTCCTCTTCTTGGGTTGAGGAGAAGGAGTAACATTTGCTGAGGCAGGGTTCTGAGCAGATGAACCCTGTTTCTTTGAAGACTCAACAGTGGTCTTCTTTGATTTCTTGAAACCAGCTGTGGGAACAGGTGGGTTCTCAGCTGACCCCTGTTCCCCCTGAGCAGTAAAACTCTCTGTTTCAGGCTTCTCTCCTCCCCTCACTCTCCTTTTTCTCTCTCTCAGGCTTTCCTTTTGATTTTCCAGCACCCTCTTTCTTTTTCTTTCCCTTCTCACCCTTCTCCTTTACATACTTTGCCCCAATTGCAGCTCCTTCATCCAGAAGAGCGTCACTTCTGCAGCTAGCTCAGAGACGCTAGCACCTTTTGGGACGCTTTTCTTTGACTTCTTTTTGACCGAAGAAGCCCCTGTTCTTTCAGCATCATCCTTCCCCAGTTGAGCAGTGGTAGGAGGTGGAGGTGGAGGTGATGATGAAGTCGGTGGTGGTGAAGAAGGACTAACGGGTCCAGTTTTCTTATGAGCTGACATCTTGACAGGCATGTCAGGTTTTATAACAGGGGTAGAAGTCTTGATGGGAGTGGTAGAAGGTGATTTCTCAACTGGAGATTTCTTGGATGTTGAAGATCTGGTTCCATTCACCATTTTATAGCTGGGATTAGGGTTTAGAAGAGATGAAAAAAGGCGAGATTGTAGGGATTGATTTTTGAAATAACGGGAAGAAATTTCAAAAAATGGTGAAGAAGATGAAGAGATTTGAGGGAAGAAGGAATAACGGGAGGATTTTTGAGAGAGAAAGAGAATTAACGGGAAGGATTTGAGAGAGAGAGAATTTAGGGAGCTAATTTGGAGTTGTGATGATGAAGAACAACGGCTAGCCCCTATTTATAGGGAAATAAATCCAACCGCCTCTAATAATTAGGAGATCAGACACAATTAAATGCGTCTGAATTTTTCCGTTGGAAACAGTATTGCTTGAGGCAGAGTGACTGAGGGAACAGGGTCCATGTATTGGTCTTTAAGATTCATACAACAACAGTTTTGAGGACAATAAGGGACATATCAATAGACCAAAGTGAATCCTTTAGTTCAGGTCATACAGTTATGCATTTTACTGCACGCGAGCTGGTATAGACATACAAAAGCTTTTAACAAGCCACACACATCACATATATATACATATAAAACATGTAAACATATTCTAGCCAATCATCGAGGGAACAGGGTGCACATACAACTAAGTAATCTTGATCATGCCTATTTCTAGTCTAAGTTTCTCATACCTTTCTCTGCTCAATGGTTTAGTAAATAGATCTGCCTATTGATCCTCCGTCTTGCAAAAATTCAATTTAATGAATCCTTTCTCTGCATTGTCTCTTAAGAAGTGATGTCTAATATCAATGTGCTTTGTTCTTGAATGTTGCACTGGGATTTTTGGAAATATTTAAAGCACTTGTGTTGTCACACAAGATTGGTATACAACCTGCATCAATTCCAAAATCCTTTAATTGTTGTCTTACCCACAACAATTGTGCACAACATGAAGCTGCTGCCACATACTCAGCTTCAACAGTAGACATGACCACAGAATTTTGCTTTTTAGGAGACCCAAGAAATCAAGCAAGGCCCTAGAAAGGTTGCCATGCCTGAAGTACTTTTCCTGCCTATAAGATATCCTGCATAATCAGCGTCAGCATAGCCAATTAAATCAATAGCAGCACCTCTAGGGTACCAAAGACATAAGTCCTCAGTTCCCTTGAGGTACCTGAGGATACGTTTGGCTTGTGTGAGATGTGACTCTTTGGGGTTTGCTTGAAACCTTGCACACAAGCCAACACTATACATGATATCAGGTCTACTAGCAGTTATGTACAATAATGAACCAAGCATACCTCTATACATTGTTTGATCAACACTCTTACTTGCTTCATCCAAATCAAGCTTGACAGTGGTGGCAACAGGTGTGTCATAGACCTTGGCATCTCTCATGCCATATTTCTTGATCAACTCTCGAGCATACTTTTATTGATGAATCATTGTTCCTTCAGAAGTTTGTTTGATTTGTAAGCCTAAAAAGAAATTAAGCTCACCCATCATACTCATTTCAAATTCACTCATCATCAACTCAGAAAATTCCCTGCACAAAGCTTGATCAGTTGCACCAAAAATTATATCATCAACATAGATCTGTACAACTAACAAACTTTCCCCCTTTGTCCGTAGGAACAGGGTAGTGTCAACTTGTCCCCTTTGATAACCATTGTCCATTAAGAATTTTGACGGACGTTCATACCAAGCTCTAGGAGCTTGTTTCAAGCCATACAGTGTTTTGTCAAGTTTATAGACATGGTCAGGGGACTCATTGCTTTCAAACACAGGGAGTTGCTTCACATTGACTTCCTCTTTCAAGTACCAATTCAGAAAGGCACTTTTGACATCCATCTGTTGCAATTTGAAGTCCATATGAGCTGTAAACGCTATCAACATGCGTATTGCCTCAATTCTAGCAACAGAGGCAAATGTCTCATCATAATCAATTCTCTCTTGATGGTTGTAACCTTGAACAACAAATCTGGCCTTGTTTCTAACCACAGTACCTGTCTCATCCAGTTTGTTCCTGAACACCCATTTAGTTCCAATGATGGTCCTATTTTCAGGTCTAGGAACAAGGTGCCAGATTTTGTTCCTTTCAAACTGGTTGAGTTCCTCTTGCATTGCAGTTATCCAATCAGCATCCTACAAGGCTTCATGAATATTATATGGTTCAACATAGGATAAGAAAGCAGAAAAAGCCATAAAGTTTTGTACAGAGGCTCTCGTTTGAATCCTTTTGTTTATATCACTGATGATTTGATTCATGGGATGAGAGCTCTGATGCTTCCAAGAACGTGGCTGGAAGCCAGAACTTTCTGGATCATCTCTTTGTGGAGAGGGAACAGGGTCCTCTCTAGGACTTTGAGTTTGATCAGCTCCTTCCTCTATGGGTGTTGTTCCCATATCAGGAGTATTGGTTCCCCCTGAGTCCATTGTGTGGACTCTTGGAGATGTAGACCACGTTTCCTCCTCCACTGCATTACCTGTTTCTTCTGAGACTTCTTCTTCTTCTTCTTCCCTTTCTGGTGCGAGGCCAATTGGGAAGTCTTCCTTATCCTGCAGCAATGACTCAAGACCTGCATTAGATTCATCAAACATATCATGTACACTTTCCTCAACTTTCTGTGTTCTCTTGTTGAGGACCCTGTAAGCTTTGCTATGAGGAGCATAGCCTACAAAGACAGCCTCATCACTCCTAGCATCAAACTTTCCCAGGTTAGACTTTTCATTGTTATGCACGTAGCATTTGCAACCAAAAGCTCTAAAGTGGGAAATATTTGGCTTTCTTCCTCTGAGTAATTCATAGGGTGTCTTTCTCAGAATAGGTTTTAACATGGCACGATTTATGATGTAGCAGGCTGTGATGACAGCCTCTCCCCACATATTCCTTGGAAGATCACTAGCTAGCAACAGGGTCCTTGCTATATCTTCCAGGATCCTGTTCTTCCGTTCAACTACCCCGTTCTGTTGAGGCGTTCTTGGGGCAGAGAAGTTGTGATCAATGCCATGTTGAGCACAGTAGTTTATGAATTTGTCATTTTCAAGCTCTGTGCCATGATCAGACCTTAGAGATAGAATATCAACTCCAACCTGTTTCTGCATTCTGTTAGCAAAGATTTCAAACATAACAAAGATTTCATCTTTGGAAAGAAGCAACAAGGTCCAAGTGAATCTGGAATAGTCATCTACAATAACAAACACATAATTTCTTCCTCCACGAGTTTGAACTCTCATAGGACCACAAAGATCCATGTGTAAAAGTTCAAGAGGTCGTGGAGTACTTACTATGTTCTTTGTTTTAAAAGAAGACTTTACCTACTTACCTTTAGCACAAGCACCACATAACTCATCACTTTTGAATTTGATTTTAGGTAAACCAATGACAAGATTCTGTGATGCCAGCTTGTTCAAGGTGTTGAGACTTACATGCCCAAACCGTCTATGCCACAGTGAGGCATCAGTTTCAATAGCACTGAGACATGTTAGAGAGTTACTGGAAAGCTTATTTACATCAACTTTATAAACATTCTTGTGTCGCTTCCCCTCTAGCACAACATTACTTGTCTTATGATTCGCAACTATGTAACTGTTTGCAGTGAATAGAACATTGTTCCCTTTATCACATAGTTGTGAAACACTCAACAAGTTATGCTTCAAACCATCAACCAAGTAGACTTCATCTATGGAGTGTGTTAGTGACTTACCAACCTTACCTATACAGACCACTTCACCTGTTTGGTTGTCACCAAAGGTCACACTTCCACCTTCATAGGCTGTAAGTGAAAGAAATACAGATTTTTCTCCTGTCATGTGCCTTGAGCAGCCACTGTCCACATACCATGGCTTGCTCTCTTTCACTTTAGCCTGCAATGAGAGTCACTTATTAGTCTTAGGAACCCACACTTGCTTGGGTTCCCTTTTCTCAGAATCAGTTTTCACTCTGTCTTTTCTCATCCAAACTTGCTTTACATATTGCTTATTCTTGATGACAAACCTAGTTCTCTCCTGGCATTCATATCTATAGTGACCACCTTGTCCACAATGCCAGCAAAGTGTGTTATATTTCAATCCAACATACTTGGTGTTGGGAGTCCAGTCATCTTTCTTAGGACTTCTTCCTAGACCCTTTTTAAACCTATTGTGATGATCATTTAGCCATTTTAAGGCTTGAGAGGAGCTAGTCCATTTATTAAGACGAACTAGTTCTTCTTGTACCTTATCCAACTTGCCCTTATAGTCCTTAGATTTTTCAAGTTCCTTTTCCAAGTTTATCCTAAGAATTTCACGTTCAGATTTTAGATCATCTAGGCCAGTTTCATCACACACATAAATAGGTTCTAATGTCTCAGCAACTTTCTTAGATAAATCAGTCTCAAGAGATAAATATTTTCTTTCAAGGATGGAACTTGTTTCCTCCATTTTGCATACTGTTTCTTTGAGATCTTCATTTTCCTTTTTCAAGGTTTTTAACATTTTTTCATAATTAGTTTTGATCTCCAACAGTTCACTTACATCTTCCTTAGAGTCATTATAAGCATGCAAAATGTTATCCTTTTCAATGTTTAACTCCTCATACTGATCCATTATAGAAAGTACCATTTTAAGCAATTTATCTTTAGACCAAGAAGCAATTTGACTTTTAATTTCAAGAATACCTACCTCGACTTCTTCATCTTTAGAAGAGATATTTGTTCTGGCCATAGTGCAAAGGTCCTCCACTTCATCTTCTGGACTATCATCCTTGTTGTCTGACCATCCAGCCAACATGCTCACGTACCTTGCTTCTCTTTTGGTCCTGGCTTTCTGGAGAAGGATGGACGCTGTTCTGTCTGCGTGCTCTCACTTGGCTTAGGACACTCATTTTTGAAATGACCAAGTCTTGAGCACTTGTGATACCTGATATTGGATTTGTCAAAGTTTCCACCTCTTCCTGAATTTGACGAAGCTTGATTGAAACTTCCCTTATTACCATAGAAGCGAGCAAACTTCTTGGCAACAAGGCTTATCTCATCTTCATTAAGATCTAGGTCATATTCAGGAAACTCATCAACTTGGAAAGCAATCTCCTTTTCCCTCTTGGTCTCATTAGTTTTAACTTGTAACTCATGAGTCATTAAGTTACCAATTAATTCTTCAACCTTCATGATGGTCAAATCCCTTGCCTCTTGAATAGCTGTTACTTTAGGTGTCCAGGTGTTATTTATTAGTAAACTTCTTAACAGTTTTCTAACAACATCTTCTTCATCAAAGGGTTTTCCAAGCGATTTAAGTTGATTTAGGATGTTATTGAACCGAGCATACATGTATTTGATAGTCTCTGTTGGTTCCATGCTAAACAATTCATATTGCCTAATCAACGTATCTATTTTGGATTGCTTTACCTGGGAGGTGCCTTCATATGCAGTTTCCAAGGTCTTCCAGATGCTTTGAGCAGTTTCACATCCTTGAATACGATTGTATTCCTTGGCATCCACTCCACAGTGTAGGATTTGGATTGCCTTAGCATTCTTCTCTATCTGCTTCATGTCAGTATTGGTCCATTTTTCTGGAGGTTTGATGCTCGTCTTTCCTTCTACATCTACTTGCTCTACCAACAGATCTCCATTCAGAGTTATTTGCCATAACTCATAGTCTACTACCTTGATGAAAATTTACATTCTTCGCTTCCACCAGGAGTAAAATTCTCCATTAAACAGTGGTGGACGGTTAGTGGGTTGTCCTTCCCTCATCTCACTAGGTGCACTCATTTTTGCGGAAAAACTCAAGGTGTTAGCCTTTTAATGAGCAACCTTGCTGTGATACCAACTGAAGAGTGCCTAAGTTACTCTAGAGGGGGGTGAATAGAGTGACTCCAATTTCTCGCGTTTTGCAACTTGAGAACAGGGTAGGGAACAACGTTATGGACGTTGTTCCTATACAGCAGACTAAGGCAGAATGTAAAAAACAGAATTCAAATAACACAAGGCTATTTTCACGTGGAAAACCTCCTAGGCTCAATAGGAGTAAAAACCACGACTCAGTTACTTGGGATTTTGTCACACTTCTTATCGTATAATCAGAGCAAAATCAGGATACAACACAGTACCCTAACACCACCACACACCGTTACTGATGTGTTGCCAATCTCTCAAAGTCACACACTGACCTGAGAGAAACTCTACACTCGTGACTGAGTTAGAGATCTTACAAATAACCAGATTGTTTGTCCTATTACACGCTTCAACACTAAGCAAAATAAGACCACAAAAACCTATTATGCAATGACCAATCTAAGCAAAGACTCAAACTGACCAGGACAGGGAACAGGGTTCAAGGTTGTTCTTTGTGAGTACTGGACGTATCTGGTTTGGACGAATGTACGCTTTGCACAACTGATTCTGAACTCAATAATGCACGCAAAGCTTAACCTTGCAACTGAGCCTATCAGGCGCTTTATATAGGCAGACCTAGAAGCTTAGTCCAATTAGGTTAAATCTTTTCAGAATATAAACGTTAAGAACTTCTCAAAAGATAGGATAGAGTTTGAGTAAAGATCAATGATCTTTCCTTAACTCGTCCTATGCTATAAAACTGTCCAAATACCTTAACAGAAAATCTTGGCCAGCTAGCAAGTGATTTATCAGAATATACTCTCTAAAAGATAATTGGAAATATTCCAAAAGATAATTCACTTATCTTAAACAATATAAACTTGGCCATTAAGTAAAATATTTTTTCCAAGATAATATCCTTTCAAAGTAAAATACTTTTCTGTTTAAAACACGATTTTGCAACAATCATTTTCCAAAATAAAATATATTTCTTCAGAAGAATATTTGTGTGAATATCTAAAAAGATAATACACAAAATATTCGTGGAAATAATAAATACGATATTATGCAAACTCGTCCAGATGCATAGCTTAGAAGGAACATGGTCCAACTCTTTGTTCCCCTTTGGTTCCTTCAAGCTGCAGTGCTGGTCCTAGAGAACAGGGTTCACAAGAATGCTCCCCTGTACTCATAGACACATGCACTCAGTCCTACAACCTTGTTCCCTTGTCACGATCAATTTAGATTCTTGCTAACTAGTCAAGCATAGTACATAAAGACTAATGACAAATGCACTTAACTACATTACATTGTATTCATGTCTTGTTAGGATCCAAGCATCTTCATGAGCAATCATGCTTTGAGCATTATATCTTCTTGCATCCTTAAGTCAACCTGCCATCATAGTTAGCTCATACATAGATAAGGACACTTTGTTTGTTATCATCAAAACCAGGAACCCAACAATATGGATGCCCATCTTCTCAATATTTTCACCCTTCCACTGCCATCTCAAATGAAATATCTTTTACTCGCCTATTTCAAAAGACTCTATCTTACTCTCACCTCCGAGTCTTTAGCTTCCTTTGTTACCCCAATCTCTCATCCTCCACTCCTCCCAAACTTGCTCCCCGTTCAACTCCTTGTGTCTTCCTTGGCTACCTGGCCCAACATCGCGAATACCGTTGTCTTGATCTTGGCTCTAGAAAAATTATCATCTCTCGTCACGTTGTCTTCGATGAAACCTCATTCCCTTTCTCCAATGTTTCTACACCGTCCCCCGCCTCCTATGACTTTCTCGATGAAAATAATAATTCCCTCTCTCTCACCTCCTCCTCGACGACTGATTGGCCCCAACCCAACCCAACTCAACCCAATATCTATCAATATGGTGATGTTGAAAATGGTTGATATTGTAGGCCTTAACTTGAAAGTTTTGATTTTATTTATTTATTATTTGAAGAAATCAGTTTGCTGGCTAATTATTCATCGCATATCTTTTCTATATATTTTCCTCTCCTCTGTATTATATACGGGATCTTTTGTTTGTTGGCATCAAAGTTGAAACACAAAAGTATTAGTGAGTGCTAACAGTAGTGAGTGCTAACATCTCCATTAGCTGGTTACAATAAGCTCTTCTAATATTCATCTTTATTTTTTTTAAATTTTTTTTTTTGGGTACGATACGTGATTTCATTTGATACCATCAAACTCTAGCTAGTGGCCAGTGGGTCAAAATTGCTGGAAATAATATCCCTGATGATCCATTTTTCCCCTTATTTCTTTTTGTCTGCATGCGTACATACTTAGATGGCTGCCCCTTTTCATTGGAGTTGGAGGAATAACTTGATTGATAACAAATCTATCCTACAATTATGATTATATTCAGGGTCTTGTGCACACCACGCACTTGCTGCAATTTTGGAATCTAGGAAGAAAAAACAATGGTTTGACGACCCGGTGAGAAAATGGATAACATTTAAGGACGAGCCATCAATTGAATATCTCGTAAAACACTGTCCGCCACCAATTCGCTTAAGGTTATGATGGATTTTGCACGTATCAACAATGGAGTAATTTCTGTAGAACATTTTCTGTGTGATGTTGATGATGATGATAACCAGTCTCAGGTAAATAATACTCTAAAACTTGTATTGTATTGTTCTTTGTGTCCCTTTTTCCCCTGCTACCATATAGTAGTAGCTTATCATGTTTGTACGCATGGTTTGTTTATTTGTTCAACCTTTAACAATATTGGTCAATAAATCAGTTTAATTAACCTATATTCACTTGTAATTGTAATTCTTCTTTTTCTTTTATTTTATGGAGGTTTATTCCAGATGATTATGAAATATATGACAATCCCAAAGATGAAGCAACCAAAAAACTTCTGATTGAACAACTGAAGAACCATTTAAACTTTTTAGAGGACTATTTCGATAGACCCAAAGACGTTTATGAGGCACGAAGAGCGTGGGTCCCGAATTCTCCTGCCGCGGGTACGTACTGTCACTGGACATGGGGTTTGTGTGGTCGGTTACGAGCGCACACCAAGTAATCGTGAGTACTGGGAGTATACGGACTCTGATGGTCAGAAATGGTATCTTGATAATGGCTTTGGTACCAGCTATGGCATGCTTGGATGACAATTGATACC
The DNA here is from genome assembly GCA_038025085.1 of Tetragonia tetragonoides. Taxonomy (NCBI): domain Eukaryota; kingdom Viridiplantae; phylum Streptophyta; class Magnoliopsida; order Caryophyllales; family Aizoaceae; genus Tetragonia; species Tetragonia tetragonoides. The sequence goes on from CM076143.1 coordinate 10,768,834, forward strand.
ATGCTTGCTTATGATGAACATCTACCAACTTATGTTGCTCTCTTTGTACTGTGACCTTTTGAAATCTATTTTAGTATTCTATAATCATTAAATTGTCCTATTATGCTACAAATTTTTTTTTGTTGCAGATGAGGGGACGCAGCCCCAACTAGCTAAGAAAAACAAACTATAAAACAGAGAAAATAAAAGACGGAAAGAAAGAAAGAACAAAACGAACAAGAAAAGCAAGGAAAACAAAAAACATTAGCTCCCCACAGAATGGGGCTAGGCTACTCCACAGAGATCTTCATTCAAGAAATGGTGAAGTTCTTCAGGAGGAGCTTCAAAAATCACCAAAGGTTGCTGCAGAGTAATTCCCAGGTTAGCTAGGTAATCAGTAGCTCTGTTTGATTCCCTGTAGCAATGAGATATGCGAACCTCCCACTCATTCTTTGCAATTAGATCACGGCATTGTTTGAGAATGTGAAAATTCACACTGGCATAGACCCTTGCAGCAGAGAACAGGTCCACAACAAGTTGAGAATCAACACTGACAATCACCCTTCTAAAGCCCTCAAGCACTAGAAAAGAAAGAGCTTTCAGGAGGAACGCCCATGCCATGCCACACTTGATGAGCTGTTGTACTGTCACTCACTATATGCAGGCTAGATTCCACGCTAGCACCACAGATTGTACACATAGAGTTATTTGTCAAATGACGAATAACTCTATTTTCATTACTTAGAAGCTTGTTATTCAATAAAAGCCACAAAAATATACGAATACGTTGTGGAACTGGAGCACGCCAAATCTCATCCCAAGCTTTATCAGGAGGAGACCTTTCTTCCTTACGAATTATGTTCAAGGCGGATTTGATACTAAATCCTCCTTTAATAGCACCATTCCAAAACAACTGATCAGCAGCATCAGGGTCTTCGATTAGTTCCAGAGATTCAATGTTTTTGAGATATAATTCAGGTAAAATATCTCCAAAAAGATCTCAACGCCAACCTCTGTTAATGTCCCATAATTCTTCAACCGTGGCATCCAAAATCTCATCTGGTATAGCAGCAGTGGTAACTAAGGATAATGGTTGATCAATTACCCAATTGTGATGCCAAAATAAAGTTGATCGGCCATTTCCAACTGCAGCACAAACGCCCTTGCGGATAGTTTCCATGTTCTCCAAAATTCCTTTCCAAGAATTAGAGGCATCATGCTTAGCTTCAAACATGTCAATGTCACAGCGATTGTTGCAATATTTGCTCCTAAGAACTCTCGACCAAAGCGAGTTAGGCTCTGCAAGAACACGCCAGCCTAGCTTAGTCATAAAAGCTGCATTTGATTGTCGCATAGATAAGTCCCAAGCCACCTGATTCCTTTGGTTGAGTAACTTTAGCCCACGAAACAAGATGAATCTTCTTTTGATCATTCGTTCCTCCCCACAAAAATTTCCTTGTTTTTCGATCAATATCATCACAAATCGACCTAGGAATTCTTGTTGTATTCATTGTATAAAAAGGAATTGAATTTCACGAAGATTGAATCAAAGTTGAACGCCCAGCCAAGGACAAACAACGAGCCTTCCAATCCGAGAGTTTCAAGTTCATCCTTTCAAGCACATATTGGTATGTGTCTTTTGTTATTCTCCCATTAATTGTAGGCACACCCAGATAACGTCCCAGATCATCAGTTTCTTCCTTGCCTAGCTCCGCGCAAATTGCTTCACGTAGATCAACATGTGTGTTATTAGAGAAGAAAACTCTTGATTTAGGAAGGCTTACCCGTTCACCCGAAGCTCTACAAAATTTATCCAAGCACGCCTTCACCATCTTAGCTTGATCAATAGAGGCTTCAGACATCAGTATAATGTCATCAGCAAATGACAAAGAAGAGAGCGGAGGGCCATGGCGACTAGCACGAATAGGTTTCCATACATTATTTTCCACGAGCATATCCACTAGTTGCGTGAGACGATCCATACACATGACAAAGAGGTACGATGATAGGGGATCACCTTGACGTACTCCTCTTGTGGCTTCAAATTTTGTCGTAGCTTCCCCATGCCAAAGAATTTGCAGTCCCATGGAAGCCACACAAATCATAATATATTCAAACAATTGTTAAGGTAAGCGCATATCACGCAAGGTGTCACGAATAAAGCTCCATTTCAAGCGATCATAAGCCTTCTCAAGATCAAGCTTGATGATCATGCACCCAGTTTTCCCCTGCTTCCTCCTCAAAGTATGTAAAACTTCTTGAACAATAATGATATTGTCCGTTATCTGACGTCCAGGAATGAAACTACATTGGGTGGGGGAGATCAAGGATTGCAAAGCTTCCTTTAATCGGTTGACAAAGGCTTTAGCGATCATCTTATAGGCAACATCACAAAGACTAATTAGCTTAAGTTGCATTACCTTTTCAGGGTTTTCAACCTTGGGAAGTAAGGACAAGAAGGTTTCATTCAAACCTTCAGGGAAGTGACGGTCTGCCAGTGCATCCAAGACCATATCAATCACTTTGCGGCCAAGGAGATCCCAATTTCTATGGTAAAAAACAGCCTAAAAACCATCGGACCAGGCGCTTTGTAGGGGCTAATGGACATAACCGAGGATGTAACTTCAGTAGTAGAAAAATGACAAGCCAGTTCATTCCATTCCTCATTAGACAACGCAGGGAATAGGTTGTGAGGCATGTCATTAAGATCCATATGAGGCTGTGATTCAGAGAATAAATCCAAGAAATAATCACGAACGATCCCTTTGACAGCAGCAGGCTCATGGAACCATTCTCCTTGAGCATTTTGAAGTGACACAATTTTGTTAAAATTATGTCTAATAATGATGCTCAAATGGAAATAGCGTGTATTACGATCACCATCTCTCTGATTGCTTCCATGCGAGATTTTTGAAACCAAAGGGCTTGTTCTTATTCAAGGACCATCTCGAGTTCTTTACGCAGCTCAGCTTCAAGCTTTAGTAAGTTCTTGGAGCAATGGGAAGCAAGAGTTTTCTGAACACCTTCCAATCGAACCCATAAATGCCTTTTTTTTGAAAAATATTACCAAAGACTTCTTTATTCCAAGCATTCAAAGTAGTAGCAACCTCCTTAAGACATGGAATAAGCGGGGAGGGGGTATTCCATGCTTTTCGAAGAACATCACCAAAATTATCATGAGTAAGCCAAGCCGCTTGGAAGCGAAATGGCTTGATACTCATAGGCAAGGGGGCGAACCCTGTTTGTACTGATCAAGATGGGGCAATGGTCTGATTGAATAGCAGGCAAGTGCTTCACTGATGCTTCCTTAAACTTTGCAATCCAATCAGCATTTACAAGACCACGATCCAACCTTGCACACTTACGCGTCTCGGGAGAATTCCCTCTAGACCAAGTGAAGTTTTGACCCGAAAAACCAAGGTCAATAAGATGATTGTTTTCAATCCAATTGTTGAAACGCATGCTGCGACGAACAACCTCGTTACACCATCCATTTTGTTCCTCTAACGAGCGAGTTTCGTTAAAATCCCCTGCGAGAAGCCACGGACGTGAGATGTTATTGGCCATGCTCTCAAGTATTTGCCATAAATCCTCACGTTTGGTGCTATCTGGGCTACCATATATAGCTGAGAAATACCAAGGTTCCTCTCCTACTTTGGTAATCTCAACATGGATAAATTGAGCATGAAGAGTTGAAGGTATGAGTGTCACAAGATCAGAATTCCAAAATAACCAGATACCTCCACTAAATCCTTCAGCTTCAACTCGAATACGGCCTGAAAAACCCAAGCGTTGGCAAACTCGCTCTGCATTGTCTCCACTAATGTGGGTTTCCAGTAGAGCTAAAACAATGGGCTTATGAATACGAATAATTTCCTTAAGGGCAGTCAAGAAAGCGTTACTCCCCGCTCCTTGAACATTCCATACTAAAATTTTTATCGACATATTACCATGTGATAAAAAAGGAAAAAAATCAAGATCCTCTAATGGGATATATAACACCCCGAATTTTACGCCTAATAATTAAATAAAAATAAATAAAACTCGCGCCGAAAATCCGACAGAGTCCCGTTTGAAAACTGAACAAACCAGCCTAAAAAGACTTATATAAACCTGCTTTACAAAAATAATATGGCATCATATCCCACAACCCAGCGGAAGATTCTAATCAAATTCAGGGCGCTACCTCCACACTCACTCATACGAATGAGTGCAAGGCTCTTCAACTGAAAACTAATAATAATAATCTGCAAATAATTCTAGGTGATCTATTTATTACAACTCAATTTAAAAACTAGAAACATAATTAATATCTAAAAATAAATTGTTCTTGCCAAGACAATCTGAACTATCTGTGAGCGTCCTTACAACCTGCATACAAGTAATCTGTCACCAGGGAAAGACACGATTCACATCGTGGGTGACAGCCCGAAATGGGTCAGCGTGAACTGAGTAACCAATATCTATCTAGTAAAGCTCATTATAGATTCAAATCAAGTCTAAACGTATAAACATGCTTCAGTTCCTATATACACTTTAATCTACTTATTTTGCGTCTATAAATACCATAGCATTTATACTGAAGATACATCATCAATCATGCACAAAACATAAGTAAGTATCAATGTAAATATCATAGCTCTTGCACTAAAGATAATACCATCAATCATACTCAAAAGCACAAGTAAATTACGAATCTTCACTTCAGATAACTCTAGTTATCTTGATAGCTTTTATTATTAATCTTGCATTACTGAGCTGGGCATAAGGGAGAGGTTCCTAGGGTCGCCGCATCTCGGGGGCGTTTAAACCCTTGACCACAACTGGGGGTCAAGCCACTACTGGGGGCCAAATGTGCTACACTTGCTGACCACAACTGGGGGTCATAGCCACAACTGAGGGCTAGGTCACAACTGGGGACCGCAGCTAAGCTCTGGGGACGTTTCCCATATAACACATCTGGAGTACCCATAGGTTCCTACTACCCAGAGCCATCTTCAACTTTACGTTATTAGTAGCTTAAGTAGCTTTTCATTTCTTTTATATCTTATAACATTAGCACAACAAATCATATAATTACTCACATATTCACAGCTAGTTTGTATTAACAATCATATCAGCATTCTTTTCTTCTTTTCATATCTTATTTGAGATCTTAATAGCTCTTCATTTCTTTTCTTTCTTATGACGTTTTCACTGTACGTCATATACTTGCTCATATCATTCATTTCAAGCTCATAGCTCTAGAGCACCTTATCATTGTCTTTTCTGTTTGACATTACTTCTTTACTCACTACCATATCACAAGGCTCTAGAGATAAGCTAGCTATCCCTTCATAACTCTAATAAACTTAATAAACTTATAAAGTTGCTGAGCTTGGTTAGCAAGTCTATAATCTCACATAATTTACATACATGAAGTACAGAAAACATTAATCAGCCCACACATTTATTAAAGGCAACGACCTGCATCTTAACTATACACTTTAACATGATTTCTAACCCAAAAACTACCATCAAAATAGTAAGCTGAGTCATTGTTGGACACACTTGAATATCTTCTACACTAACTTCAATCCCAACACATAAAAGCATATATTGGTCTATCTACCGCTAAGTCAAGCTTATGCATTTTCAGTAGTCAAGCAAAACCAAACTTTACATAGTTTTACAATTAACCCAACCGTAGCATCTAGCATATACACTAGTTCATAAATCAACTCAACTGCAATAAAACATGCTTTTATAATTCACCCACACATTAGTACCAGCAAGAACTATAACAAAGCCGAAACTGAATTTCATATAAAATACATCTTACGACTGCACCTATCATAAGCTCCCCCAATTCACATCAAAGACAATTTAATTAACCCAAATACACATAATTAGGCTCAAATTGAATGTAAAATGAACCCTACGTAATAGACGTAGTTACCTCAATTGAATTTCAGCAACTAGGCCACACAAATCCTCCAATTCAATCCTCAAACATCCATCATATATGCATATAAACAAAATAGATAAATTAAAACCAAATTCATAAATTAAATGAATAAATACCAATATCAATTTAGGGCTTAAGGTTTTTAGGGTATTTATCGAACAATAGGGGCACGGGGCTGGCGAATTGGGTCGAGCACCACCTACTGATGGTCGACAACCACCAAAACGACACAACAACAGCAGCTAGACAGCAACAACAGCAACATCATGCAACAGAGGAAGAGAGAAGTGACGAAAACAGAGAACAAGAGAGAGCAGCAGCGAACTTCTTCGATCAACAGCACAGTAGCTTCCGTAGCAGTAGAGTTTTGGGAGGAAGAGCAAGAACAAAGAAGATGGTGATGGTGACGGTGTCGAAATTGGTGAGGATGGTGGTGGCGGGTTATGCGTATAGTGAGAAGTGAAGAAGAAGAGTTTTTGAGCTGAAGAAAAAAATAAGGAGCCTCTAATAATAAGAATAAGGCGGTGGGAGCGGTTCTAGTTCGACCAACTCTCCTTGTTTCTTTTTTTCTTTTTTTTTAAAGCCCAAAACACAATGTACTAATTTAAGAAAAACAACTAAACAAATAAATCAAACACACTTTTATCATAATTACTTTATTTTATAAATAAGTAAATTATTTTCTAAAATACAATAAATATTCGGGGTATTACCGGATAAAAGGGAGAGTCCATAGGAAAAAAATCCCTAATTTCCCTCATTAGGTGACCCACATGATTGGGTACCTGCAGCGTAAGGACAAGTTCCTTTGGATTGTGAGTTGGAGGCAAATATGCCTGGAACCTGGCTTTCAATTTGTGACTCATTGGATGCATAATATCCATCCGAGGGTTGTCCATTGAGCTCCCCACAAACCATGTCACTTCCGGAGGGATGTTGAACGTGGTCATTGGATGTTGGTGAGGGGGAGGGCGTATGTTGGCCATGGTGGTTGATTAGAGAGAGACCGTTCACGCTTCTCTCTTGGAGTGGGATTACTGATATACCCAGGATAGGTTGCGGCAATGGATGATTTATGTTCTCTTTATCAACTTGATGTCTTTGGCGAAATTCATAGGGAGTTGCCTTCTGGAAGGGTGCTTTTCTTTTACTACGAATAATGCGTGACTGCTCCGTCTCTTGTGGGCTTATGATTTGGCAATCATTGGTCAAAGATGCAGAGATATTATCCATATCACAGTCCTGAATATTTCCGATATTTAGATTCAAAGTATCTTCCAAATACGCTTGTGAGTTATTTTCTGGCAAAATTTGCGGAGAAATAACCAAAATTGGTTGAGCAGGACTTTCCAAAATCCTAGAGTTTGACTTAGTTTGGATACTCGTATCAATTTGAGAAATACTAGGATTAACAACGGCCATAATTAACAACTTGCATAATCAACAACTGGCATATATATAGTTTGCTTGACTTATCCAGGGATGGTGGCATGTTAATAGCATGGTAGAACAAGTGATGGGGTGAATTGTGTTCTAATTTTTTTGCGTAATTTAAACCATTTAGAACACTTGTTGTACTTTCAAAATTATTACCAATTTTAAGGAACCTTGAGTTAAGGAACGTTTACTTAAATAAGAAACAACGTTATAAAAAAACTAATAAACAAATAAAAGCAATAATGAAAGCACTCGCGATTTTCTATGTGGAAACCCTTTGAAATTACAAAGGTTGAAAAACCACGACCCAGAGGACTATCAATGACTACTTCTCATTAATAACTAGTACAACTCGATCAAACTGGCTCGAAGAATTCAACACAGTCACAATTCGAAGAATAACTTTTCTACTATTCGGAGATATTAGGGGTTAAAATTAGCAAGAATTTGACTCTCTTCTTTTGGAGTGCAGGGAACTCCTGAAAATTTCGGACCAAGTTCAAATCAACCACCCCTTTAGAGAAGGAAATGAGCTTGCTCACTCACTAGCTCAATTTGCTACCACTAATTCGACCATTTGTACTCATACTATTTACTTTTGATTTAGTATCGTTGGCATGTGTATTGCTCATTTTGATCCTGACTGTAATGGACACACTCACCCAAGAATTAAATGCACTATTTTAAGCAAGAAAATGAAATGAGATTATGGCCAAATGAGAGAGGTTCACTATAGTATTTGAGATTCGTTTTCTGATACAGAAGAAAACTGCAATGTAAGGAGCTTCCGATGATAGCCATAGACAATAAATTATAATGGTAATTGGTAGGTAAACCAATCAACTACATGGAGGCTCGAAATATACATCCTCAGGTTTTCTGTAATGTAACTCAAGGTAAATGACCTAATGTGCATAAAAAAGAACTCTCTATATGCAATACAAAAGCCTTGTAGTTGTTGTTCATCTATCATAACTCCCAAGAAGTCGCTCCAAATGCATGTAACTCGATCAGTGTCGTCGATTGTAACCAATTGCACCACATGCAACCATCTTCATGTAAATCAGCAGCAATATCAATTATAGACATCTGCAAACTAAAACAAGAAATTTCCATCAATCGTTTAATGAATTTAACCATAACACCAATTTCAAGTTCAATGAACCTCATTAGGAAACTCAGCTATCAAGTTTTGCATATACCTTCCTCTTGCATTATATGAGCTCTAAAGGGATAACACAAACTAGCCATTTCTGCTGGCTGATGACCAAACATACATTCTAACAACGTAACCATATCCTACAACAAGAAAAGAAAGATAGCTGGTCGCTAAGCAAGCATGCCAAGTACTGGCTCGGCTTCTTTTTCTCTGTTTTTTTTTTTTTCTTCTTTTGAATGAATAGGTCTACTCCTCTTATTCCTCCACTTGTGGCCAAAACAAATCAAACTACAATATGCAGGACATGGCCTGCACACAGACAGACATCAAGAAACACTCACTCACAGAGTAGCATATTCACACTTTGTGTACTACTACTATCTACAGTTAATACCCTTGCACTAACAGTACAAGATAGGATGCAGCTCAATCTCGTTTGCAACATCCCAGGAGTGAACACCCAACCCCCAACAGAAACAAAAGGGTTCAAGAAAAATGGGAAGAAACAAAGATTTACGCTACAAAATTACTATGTCCGAAATAAACCTGTTAGGCTTCGAACACTATCCATGCTCAAGATTTCCCAAATCCAACAGCTGCTTTCCTTCTATTCCGATTTTCGATCTTTTCAGGGCTTGGCCGTCCAGTATTCTTTTCAAACTTGTTCTCTAAGGCCTGTGCCACACAAAGGCAGGGGGAGGGGGGAGGGTTCAAAACAGATGGAGAATAAAGTTGTGGCTCAAGAGATATCAGAAGTGGGAAGCAATGCCACAGAATATAAGACAAGCTATACTTACAACTACAAACATGAATGCTCAGCGCTCCTTGTGTGATGGAACAACAAATTAGGCCATGCTATGTATTGTTCCAACTTATGATTAGCCAAAAAAACTTATAATATAGGTCCAATTTAATGTCACATAAGCATCACCCTTTTCTCTCTCTGGTTGGAATTAATGTCCAAACAGATGTCAAGTTAGAGCCACTCTTATAATGTCCAAACAGATGTCAAGTGCTGAGGCAGGACAACATAGGGCATAAAAACAGTTCAAGGGGTTTTTATATGAAAATCAGGTCTTATAAAGTTACTTGTGAAGCTGACATTTAAATTTTAATAAAACCACTATTTCAAATGCTGTTGTTTGCTGCTTGTCTCTAATTAGTCTCAAGTCTACCAAATTTTCTTCCTCTATTTAATTAATTTGGAAACAGGGTAAGGGTTGCGTACTTGTTACCCTACACCTTTTTTGGAAGGTATTAATGAGGTATGTTACCGCACTTTAAGTTAGAGCAATTTTGAAGAATAAAGTCATAAACGAACAATAAAAGGATGGAGAATGTAGCCCAACCATGAAATCCATTTGGCAAAACCATTGAACTCTAAGGTGGTGTTTGGCATAGCTTCCACTTGAGTACTTTCCCCTCTATTTTTTCTCACAAACCACCCCTCCACCTCCTCTCCCACATTTTCAGCTTCTAAGAAGCTCAAAACACCCCTCAAGAGGCCCAAAAATAGAAGCTCCAATTTGATACTTCTACTTTTGGGTCTCCTATGGGTTCCTTGGGAATGTTTTAGGCTTTTTGGAAGTTCAAAATGGGAATGAGGAGCGGGGGGGGGGGGGGGGGGGGGGGGGGGGGGGGGGGGGGGGGAATAGGGGGAAAGTAGAAGCTACTCACAAGTTAGGCCAAACACGCTCTAACAATAGTTTTACAGAATATAAATTTATCTGGTACTATATCAGTAGCTTGCCATAATTACAAAAAATTCATGAGTAAGGTAGCTTGCTTAAATAAGCTCGGAAATGCCTAAACAAAATTCCGCTAAAGATGGATAAAAGGATTTTTTTTAATCGGAAGGATAAAAAAAACTGAAGTTGAAAGATTAAGGAAACAGTATCACTCCAAAATATAAAGTTACAAAACAAAATACAAGTGCAATTTGGACAATACAGAGTAGTGGGAATCAAGCCATAACCCTTTATGTTGCTTCTTTTTTGTAGCCCTAACTGTTCGCACCAAGTATTGTAAGAGGTTTACGGTTCACCTTAAAAGAAAACTTCTTTTAGCCGGGGGGGCTAGGGATTTGTGGTAAAGTTAAAGCTACCTGATACCAGTCATAGTGCATTGCTCATGCAGCCATCAACTAAATCCAGTAATGCTTAGACCGTTTATGTGAAACAATCACGAGGAAGCAGCAGTTACACAGACTTTTCTGTTTTCTTCTTTCGGCTTCCAGCAAATCTAAGCAAGGCCTACTTTGATTTAGTATTGGCATAATGACAATTGAAAAGCACTTAACCACTACAAACTCTGCAATTCCTTATTTCTTTTATTCTATACTGATCTTTAGAAGTTTTTACAACCCTCTCTTGTATGCCTAACCTCAATGGACATGCAGAAAGATTGAAATACAAGAATAATTAATCTTCTAATTACCTGTAGATCTGCACGTATAGTGTCAAGAACTTCTTCTGTCATTCTTTCAAAGAAGAGGATGCCCTGAAATTTTGTACCCAGCTTTAGAAATAACATAAGGTGCAAATCAAAAGGGACCTAACAATAATTAGCAACATAATTACTTGAAGCGCATAGAAGCAACTTATTTTTTGTTTAAGGGCCAACTTCACATAGTACCACTGGAAGATGGTTACATCTCTTCTGGACCCTTCCCCCACCCCCCCCCCCCCCCCCTTTTTCTCTTACAACAGTTAGTACCAGGACACATAAATCAGCTAGATGAAAAAGTTAAAAAGTACACCATACTACAATTTATCAGTACATGTGCATCTTGAGCGTGAACCCCAGGGACTTTGTCAATATGTCCCATTTCGAAGTCTTGGGAGAAACAGGAAAAAGTACAGTCTAGGAGGATAAGGACTTAAGGAGTCCTCAAAAGCCATCAAATTACAAATCACTCCAGTGACGTTGAATTTCAGAGTGATGTCGCTCTAAAGGCTTCTGCCACTAAGGCCCATGATATTATGTATGTTTATAGGTAGGTTTTAATGGTTTGGATATAGTGGATGTTGTAGATGGAGGCACTGATGGCAATCGATTCTTTGTAGCTTAGATTCAGCAATTGCTTGCCTTTTTAATACTATTTACTTTCATCATTCCAAATAACTATACTATATGGTTGGTCTGTCTATCTTCTTTCTAAGAAGTCCCTTTCTTTACTAATTCCTCAAGGATAAAGTTCCCTTCTGAAACTTCTCTCATCCCTCATTATATTTTCTACATGACCTGTATATTTGATGAACAAAGTGGAGGTTGACCCTAAGAAAGTCCATATGAGAGACCAATTCTCTGAACAAAACTCTAGAGAAAGTCGATGCCGCTGAAATGTGTGCTTGTGATGAGGAAGGCAGAAGGGTTCAATGAAAAGTTTCATAGACTTTCAAGGTTTGGATATATTGTAGCACCAAAAAGGGGGCTCATTGCAGACAGAGGGGTAGGGGGGGGGGGGGGGAGGAGAAGGGGGTGGGAGAGGAATCAGAGGATGCTTGAACCTGGATACAGGGAGAATCTGTCTGGAACTTTTGTGTATAGTTCTTGTATACTAAGCCAAGATTTTCTAAATGAACATACTGATAGAAATTATGTCCCGCCCAACCGTAGAAGCCCAAATCCAAGGGCATGTGTTGATGACTCATGGGCCCGAGGGTGTTTTCCTACTTCTTATTCTTCCTTTAGAAGATTTAATAGGTGTTATGGAAAGAGGGGTTAGTGTTCTGTTTTGTTAGAGTTTGTTTAGGAAGTAATTTTATTTCTAGGTTATTCCCTAGGTTTATGTTAGGTAGTTTCTTATTCTCCAAGCATATGTTTTAGCTTATAAATAGGGCCTTAATGTATTGTCCTCCTTAGTTTTGGTTTATGAATTTAATGAGAGTTAGTTGAGTTTGTGGGAGGATTCCCGTTCGCCATCAGTTTGGTATCAGAGCCAGCCGCTTCGTCGCTGTCAACGCCGCCGTAAGGCTGAACCCTAGCTTATGTGCCCATCCAACCCTCATCTACACCAGCAGCCACCCTCGCAAAAAACAACCCTAATTCGTATACCTCCTAAACCAGTAGCCTAAATCCATCATATTGACCTCGAAACGACAAGTTTTCATGGAATTTACTCCTACCCAGTAACCTAAATACAAACCCAGTCAAAACCATCAATTAATTGCCAGAAATAGCCAAAAAATTCTGCCCAATTCCACCCTAAACCCTAATCTGCGAATTTCAGAAACTCTTAACCTTGACCTCTCAATTGTTCACCAATCAACTACTGTCCTGCTCTGCTAATCTGAATCTGTTCGGCTACGTTGTTAAATTTCAGCCATGGTTACCAACGCAGAATTAGATAAAAGAGTTCAAGACCTTTCCAATCGTTTAGAGACTTTAATGGAAGAGCTTAAGGCTGAGTTTAAAGCTGAAAAGCAACGTGTCAATGAGCGTTTTGAGGACATATACCACAAGTTTGATCTTCTTCCTCATAATGTAGAGAAGAAAAACCACACGGAGCCTCCAAAACGGCCGCCATCACCGCCTCCCACAGCTACAAAAACTCCTGGTAGGATCTCAGCGAATGAAGATCCGTTGTTCCAACACTTCTCGGGTGTTTATGGTGGTGTTCCTCATAATAAGGCGCTTTACCATCAACCAAGGTATGATTACCAGCCCCAAAATGATTTTGATTCTCAATACCATGCCCGTCCTCCACCATACTACCCTCCATATCATGCTCACCAATACCCACCAGCACCACGTGACCATGCTCACCAATACCCACCAGTACAACCACGTGCAGATACTTATGGAGTTAAAGTCAATCTTCCTGATTTTACTGGAGAAGGTGAACCAGATGCCTTGCTAGACTGGATAATGAATATGGAGAATATCTTTGTCAATCGAGGTATCCCAGAAGAGTGTCGTGTCTCTTTTGCAGTGACATGCCTTAAAGGTTATGCTTGTCAATGGTGGCAACAACTGCAGCGTAGGGGACGTATTCTTGGTGCTGTCACTAGTTGGGACGTAATGAAACAATTCATGAATGACAAATTTATTCCTCTTAACTATGATCGTAAGATGTATTATAAACTCTCTGATTTAGCCCAAGAAAATAAATCTGTTGATGCTTACACTAGAGATTTTCATAAGTTGTACTCAAGATGTCGATTGGATGAATCCGAAGAACAAAGGGTGTATCGTTATCTTAGTGGACTTCGGGGAGAACTTCGAGTTGAGCTTGAGGACCAGACTTTCTATTCTGTTGACCATGCTGCATCTATTGCTAGAAGCAATGAGGAGCAATGGAACTTCTTGAAGCAATGGCATAATGAATCACTTACACCGATCCGAAAGTCTGTTGCTCGTTTTGACAGCAAACCTGTCGCTGACCCATCTTCCTCCAGGGAAACTTACAAGAAGCCTCCTAAATCTCTTCCCTTCCATTGTTACAAGTGTGGGGAAAGGGGACATAAGGCTGATAGATGCCCTCACCGTACCCTCATTGCCACCAAGGAATATACTGAAGAAGACATTGGTCCAGTTGATGAAACAGTGGATCCTGTTGAGGGTGATACAGCATCAGAAGGTGAAGAAGAAGAGAATGTGGTGAACGTTCTCACTTGTTCCCCAGTGAAGCCTCATCCTAAATCTCACACTCTTTTGTTCCATCAATCTGGTAACGTGTGCGATCAAGTTGTGCATTTCATGGTTGACCCTGGTGCTTCCTTAAACCTGGTGTCCGAAGAGTTGGTGAAAAACTTAAAGCTCCCTACTGTGAAGAGTTCTCGACCCATAAAAGTTTGTACTTACAGGTCCAACCGCCATGAGTATGTTGATACCATAGTGCAACTTCCTTTCTTCATGCATAATTTGAGCTTCTCTGCCACATGTTGTGTGAGCAAGATGGATTTATGTGATGTTCTCCTAGGCAAGCCCTGGATGTACAAGAATGATATCATCTACCGTCCGAAGATAAATTCAATTCTTCTAGAGCATCAACAACAGTACATTGTCATCCCGTCTCAGTCTCGCTCACATTTGCCACGTCGTCGTCGCTCTTGCTCCCTGCCTTTTACTCCAACTCGTAGCTCCAAGACTCCTCTTTGTCGTACGAGGACGTACATCAATTTTCAAGAGGGAGAGAATGATAGAAATTATGTCCCGCCCCACCGTAGAAGCCCAAATCCAAGGGCATGTGTTGATGACTCATGGGCCCGAGGGTGTTTTCCTACTTCTTATTCTTCCTTTAGAAGATTTAATAGGTGTTATGGAAAGAGGGGTTAGTGTTCTGTTTTGTTAGAGTTTGTTTAGGAAGTAATTTTATTTCTAGATTATTCCCTAGGTTTATGTTAGGTAGTTTCTTATTCTCCAAGCATATGTTTTAGCTTATAAATAGGGCCTTAATGTATTGTCCTCCTTAGTTTTGGTTTATGAATTTAATGAGAGTTAGTTGAGTTTGTGGGAGGATTCCCGTTTGCCATCACATACAAACAAGATAACACACAAACACGATCAAAAACAATTGAGCAGTGACTATTTGTGTCAAAATAATGGACTTTTAATCAGGCCCAACTCAACAAGGAAGATTGGTTATCAAATCTTGCACCCAAGCCATGAATAACAAGCAGAAGCCTAGGGATCCTGAAAACTTGTCATCTTCACAGTTCACCGCCTATCGCTTGGATATCAGGTCTAGTTTTGACCATCTAAAAGAGATGAGTGATCATTTTCATAGCCTTCTAAACCTCTCAGAGTTACTTTACTTTCATGGGTCTGAGGCAATAGTTTTCCAATCTGGCTCAGCTGCACTACCTGGGGTGCGAGCCACTTGAAAAGCAAGCTTTTACAGCGAGTGGCTGGAGCCACCCAAGCATTCATGGAAAGGTCCGTTGTTAATTGAAACAGAGATTACAGCATCGACTGTCTGTCTCAGTCATAGATTACAGCAGTATATCCTTAAAAGCATCTTTCAATTTGAAAGAGAGTGGATCAATTCCAACCAAGACCATCCAATGCGGTTGAAAAGATCTACTGCAGGAGTGTCTGTACTTTTATCTTGAAAAGAAGACTATGACAGGGGAAAGAAAATCTTCCAGAAGGTCTGCTCCACGAAGAGTCAAGCATAGGAGGTATGTGATGGATGCATTAAGAAATGGAGTGGTATGAGAAGGAACTTGAGGAGAAAAAATAAACAAAAAAACAGCATGATGGTGGAATGCTTTGTCCATGAGTTATGGTGGAAATATGTCATTCAATTGTTTCTTTTATTTTTTCAATAGTATCTTAGTTTAATATAGAATAAGATTTTCTACAATCGAGGACAGCAGTCACAGATCATCTACCTGCAAATGATCAAATTCATGCTGGAAAACGCGAGCAGAAAGGCCGGACATGCTAATTGTGAACCTTGCACCCTTGACATCTCTGGCTTCAATTTTAATGGATTCTGGTCTCTACAAACAAAGATAGCATAAATTCAACTCAGAATAACATGCAAAATACAGACCTTCAAAACAATGTGAAGTTACCTACTATACCGACAAAAACCTGAGTTCAACAAATTTGATTCAAAAATGAATCCAGATCCTGCAACTGTAAAGTAAAAAGTGAACTGTCTCAAACACACAACATAGCCGTGTTTCAGCACACATATTTCTTTCCTTATTTTTCAGTGAATAGCATAAACAAAATCCTCTGCACCTGCTAAATCCTTCACATATCAACATCAGGAATTCATATCTATATACATTTAATTCAATTTTACTTATTCAGACTTTGTACTCAAGAACTCAGTATAATGTTGTATACTTTCACAGTGCTGCCAAGACAACATTAGAAGTATAATCATTGACTGCATCATGAAAGACTTGCAGTTGCAGTACATGAACTTATGAATATGTTCATTGTTCAATACTCAGACAGTTCCTTTAACAGAAACAACATAGCATGCAAATCCATCACCAACATAAAGCATGTAACTTTTCATCATCTAGTAGGGAAGTATAATTTCCAGAACTCATAACTGCCAACTGTTGTTAGAAGGTAGTACCTGAACATCACCGCATATTCCAGGAAATGACAAACACCCTTCCTCAAAAAGTGTCTTCTTTTGTGAGTACTTGCTAACTGTTGGATTTATAAGAACAATCTCTTCCCCCTCACCACGTTCACCAACAGTATTAAAGACCATGAGCCGGACATTAATGCCTACTTGGGGAGCAGAGAGCCCAATTCCGTCAGTTCTGTGTAAAAGGAAGCCAACAAGTTCACAAACCTGTAGATAAAAACCATGATCTATATATATTTGAACCAAATAACTTCCTGAGAGCATTTTACGATATAGAAATGGTGGCAAAACAATGAAAACATGCACTTTATTACACTCTAAGATATTATTTAGTTCTCAGATTTGTTATATTCAGTCAAATAACTCATGTGATGAACCTTAGGACACTTGAACCTCAAAAGGCTGGAGCTCTAAGCTCTAGAAAGCAATAACATCACCTCTATATTTGTCATTTAACAGTAATTATGTTATACAAATTATTTTACAGTTCCAAAGAAAGAATACCAGTACCTTGTTTCATCACTCTCTCCCTGCCCATACCTCCCTACTTCAGCATTCCAGCTCAGGGAGACACTTCAAGATAATGAAAAGCCTTCAACATGTAAGCTAACCTAAAACTATTCTGACTTCCCCACTCATCACGGGCACTTAGTTCCTAGATCTAAGGATAAAATGAGGTTTTGAAATTTTCACTCCCCCTATCACTTTTCCATACAATTTAATTTAATGCCCAAAGTATAGATAGTGGGTAATAATAAGATACTTTGAGTCTTCATTCTATCCCAAATTACCAGCATACAATAACGGCATTTCGTACTTCAAATCACACAACCATAGCAATAGCAATAGCAATAGCAATTGCAATTGCAATCTTAGTGTTTGTTTGGTTTCCCATGGGAAGTAAAAAATTCATGCTAAATAGAATTTCACGAGATGTGCCCAAACATGTTTGGCTGAACAAAGGAATTCAAGTTCACGGGAATTGATGTGAATTTCTACTTACCTAGGGGGGTTTTGTATTTCCTACAATTCCTATGGTTTTGGTCAACCAAACAAACAGGAGATTTACAATTTTAGAAATTGACACTTCATGTATTTGTCAAGTGTCAACCAACAAGAAACATCTAGCATCCAACCCTCCAAGTCCAAATAACAGTTCCTTTATCTTAATTAATTTCTCCTCTCCCATCAAAGGATCAACAAAACTGTCAGTGTTCTAAATATTACACTTTTTAACAAACACCAAGGGCCCAACATCCTGAATAACAACCTGCCTTATTTTCATTCTTCATATTACGCATTATATATCCGTGTCCCATAATGAATTGTTTGGTAACTTGAATCCGAAATCCCGGATTTTGAGTTGAACTCATGCTTCAATGACTGAAGCTAATTTCGGATACGGAATTAATCCAATTTCATGGCATGTCATAACAATATTCAGACATGACTGTGACACCAGGACTCTCACAAGTCAGGCTCAAAATTGTACTACTATAATCTCATAAATTGGGTGGTGGTACTGGCATACACTTGAAACTTGATTACTCATTACCATAAGAAGGCAATTATACAACAAACTGCTACAGAATATGCATCACAACAGAGAAAATCATAAAAGTAAAACTAAATAGTGAAAATTAGAAACTTACTTGTACATAACATCAAACATTTCATGAACCAACTTCTGCAAGTTATCATCAAAAGTATCAATCCGTTTGTTTTTGGCTCTCAACCTTGGGTCTGGATACTCCACAATTTTCAGTGGCGCCTCAAATTGTAAATCAGCACCTTGAAACCCAAAAAAATTCAAAATTTAAAAATACCCACAATAAGAATCAAATTACCCAGAAAGAGAAAAAGGCAAATTAAAATACCCACAATAAGAATAAAATTACCCAGAAAGAGGAAAAAGGCAAATTAAAATACCCACAAAAAGAATCAAAATACCCAGAAAAAGAAAAAGCAAAGAATTCATTTTGACAACCATAACAAGGTGGGAAATGAAATGAATTGAATTGGTTGACATACTTGAAGCTACAGAGTCGTCTTTTACAGAGAAACCTTGTTTGGCCATAGCATGGACTTTGACGGAGGCTGTGGAGCGAAGTGTGGGGGGGATATGGTGGAAGCTGCGGCGGAGGAAAGTGGAAGTGGGAGGAGAGAGAGTGTGAGAGAGAGGAGAGAAGAATCGTCTATAGACCGTAGTAGCTGCTGTTGCTCCACTGGTACACATTATTATGGTTCTGCTGGATAATTTCTTGGTTTTTGGTTTGGACATGGAGTTTTGATGGTATTATATTGGTGGCGTCTATTTTATTTTTTTTAAGGAAATTGTTTTTGTTGTTTCTTCCACAAAAATTTGTATGAGATTATCTTGCGGTGGGAATGGGGGTGTAAACGAGCCGAGTTGAGTCTGAGCCAGGCTTGACTCGGGCTCAGCTCGGTTTGTTTTCCCTAGGCTCTGCTCAACTCGAAGCTCACCGAGTCGGAAAATTCAAGGTTCGGGTTCGGCTCGGTAGACTCGGACTCGGCTCGATTGGCTTGCCTCAAATTCAAACTCATCCGTACAAATTTTAGAAACTTTTGATTTAAAATAATTGCAATTGAATTTGACTATAAGCTAAGTGATCCCTTGCACGTTTTCATATGAAAAAAAACCCTTAAAAATTAAGAAATCTCTAAAAATATTTGTTTTATTCGAATAGAGAGGAAAATCAATTAAATCGAGCCAACCGAACCGAGCCATAGTGGGCTCGGGCTCGGCTCGTAAAGCATTCGAGTCGGCTTGGGCTCGATTTGACCTGAGCTCGAGCCGAGTTTTGACTGAGCCGAGCCTGAGGGCTCACCGAGTTGGCTCGACTCTGTTAGACCCTTAGGTGGGACGAAGTATCTTTGTGAAGTAACTATTTGCCTGAGACGGTCTCATCTTACTTACTATTAAAACACATTGCAGTCTTGGTTGTTTTGTGTGGCCGGAGAGGACACGTAGGACGCCACATAGTAAGGTCGTATTAGTGTGGAGATGACACGTAGGCGACACATAAGCATAAAGTTGCCACATACCATAACACATTTTCAAAGTGTCACTCATTAATGCATCATCTTTAGTTATAATTATTGCATATTTATTAGCATAGTTTCCACACCACAAAATAAAATAACTTTAGTAACATATCTCTAAATATTATGAATCTTATTTCATTGGACTTGACATGAAAAATCCTTCAAAATAATATATATATATATATATATATATATATATATATATATATATATATATATATATATATATATATATATATATATATATATATATATATATATATATATAGGGTTACATACAAACCCCCTTTAGTATACAAACCATATAAGTAAAGCAAAACTTCATTACCATAAAATTACAGATTCATTAACAATAAAGCACAAATTCATTATTATATACTTACAAATTCATTATATATTAACCGCAACTTCATCAAAAAAAAAATTCATTATTATTAAAGTATAGATTCATTGACATTAAACTACAAATTCATTACATTATAACCACAAATTCATTAGTTTTTCAAAAATTTTGACCACTTTTTTTTTTTTGTTTGCAAATTCATTGCAATGTTATTGCAGATTCATTTTTTTTACGGAACTGCTTAACGTAAATTTGAAATTACTGAACGCAAATCTTTTTATCACAATACTTCCTAAAACACCCTTTTT
The DNA here is from genome assembly GCA_038025085.1 of Tetragonia tetragonoides. Classification (NCBI taxonomy): domain Eukaryota; kingdom Viridiplantae; phylum Streptophyta; class Magnoliopsida; order Caryophyllales; family Aizoaceae; genus Tetragonia; species Tetragonia tetragonoides. The sequence goes on from CM076143.1 coordinate 10,789,135, forward strand.
AATTAAAACATGATAACTCTCAACCTTTACTCTTTTACCTATGTGATTCCTCTTTTATCTTGCATTTGTTCATCGTAAAATCACATCACCAAGTATAGTGTTTTAAATTTGGATTGCAAAACCTAAAAAATTTTAACCTTAAACTAATCTGATATGACCTATACAATTAATGACTATCATCGTTTTTCTAATATCCCCCCATTGAAAAAAAAACTGCAAGCATAAGTGTCCATCAATCATGAGAACAAGAAAACCATGACACAAAAGATGGTGATGCATTAGCTCCATTGCCCTCTGATGATGATTCCATCACGGCATAATTTGTTCATCAATCAAGAGCTTCACATTTCTCTTTCTCATCATCTAAATTTGGGCAACAACTATCGTCATATATGAACCAAACAACAATGACGACCGTAATTGCAGGTGAAAGTGTCTCCCATTCATCCCCAATTTCCCCTGCTAGAATTAACGACAACTCCAGCCGACCACTTCCTCGCCGTCATCCAAACGATGGTGGCCATGACAGTTTCGAAATCATCTACTCTCTTCTCACGGTGGATAGATGGTGGTGGGGTTGGTGGTTGTTGTAGGTGTCATTTTTTTGAATATGATTTAAGAACACAATTTGATTACATAAAATTGCAACAGGGATATAGTTTAGATCGCAATTTAACTACAGAATTATATTGTGTGCTATTAATCTTTCTATTCAGATGAATGACTTATTAATGATGGTATCAATGGAATAAACTAGATCTCAAGATATGACACTGTAAGAGAGAGGGGGAAAGAGGAGAGAGAAAGTGGCAGGGAGTAGTGGAGTAGGGTTGAGTTATGTGAGGAGTATTTTGGAAAAAATGATTTGCGTTTAGTAATTTGGAATTTACGTTTAGCAATCCCCTTTTTTTATTGATCTAAATTCACTAAGACAACACTACAGCTTCAACAACATTAAAAAAAAAAAACAAATTGATCTCCCTCACTCTCTTTCCTCCCGTCACCCCCAACCACCTCCACTACTGCGCCGACCACCACCTCACCGCTCCCAATCAACACCGTAACAACCACCCCAGGCCACCAGTTACACGCGCCGTTTCTCTCTCCTCTCACTCACAATCCAAACCCTAACCCTCAATTTCTCTCTCCTCCTCAACCCCCGTCCCCTAGCCTTTCGACCACCGTCCTAGACAGATCGGAGGTCTCCGTCGGTGGCCACTCCATTTCAAAAGCAAACTGGCAATGAAATTTGAGGAGAGAGAATTGGTGAGAACGGAGAGAGAGGGACAGCAAGTGGAGGAGAGAGAGAGCGCCTGAATATTTCCGGAGATAGGAGAGAGAAAATCGGCCGGAGATGAGAGGGAAATGGCGCCGGAGATGAGCAAGACCGGCGGAGATCGCCATTGCCGGAGAGCTAATAATGAGAGAGAAGGCGTGAGGAGAGAGTAATGAAGAATCTGATAAAAAAAAATCAATTTATATGGTGGTGTGTTTTATGCGCAAAAAAACCATTATGCCCCTGTCTTTTCTGTAAATTCCCACCGTGTCCCTTTTCTTTCCCCAATCAATACCGGCCTTTGATATGAACATTTAAGGGTCAGGATTTAGTTTGTACGGTTTGTATTTTAAGGAGAGGTTTGTATAGGAGCCTTCACATATATATATATATATATATATATATATATATATATATATATATATATATATATATATATATATATATATATATATATAATCAGGTTCAAATGAGAGCAGACTTAGGGTGAGAGTATGAGAGCAAATATAAGCCATTGGATTCGAAAATCTACGGCCCAGATCTAATCTTAAACAAATGGAACATGCTGGTCATTAATTAAAAAGATGGGGTATTGTCGTCAATTCGCGTTCAATTCATAAATGCCTGAAACCCAGATTAAACGCCCCAGCCCCATTGACATCTCCTCACATTCTCTCTCCTCACAGTCTCTCTCTTCATCTCTCTCTCCTCTCCGGCGGTACCCCCCTCCCCATCCACCATCGCCGGCCATCTCTCTCTCACCTCTGCTCATATCTCCCTCCTCTGCTCATATCTCCCTCTGTCTCACTCAATCTTTCACTCTCTCTCTTCAAGTAGGCGCCATTAATGGCGACATTGAGCTTCAATGACACCGTAAGTGAATCAATCCACATGCATGTTGTCCGACCACCTGTCATCGCTGCGTTACCGCCAATAGCGAGCATTGATTTTTCGATGAAGCATTCAAATATGATTTCAAGCTCAATCAGGAAGAAATAAAGCGCCATCTGGAAGTTTTGGGAGATTTTGAGGTCTAGTTGAGCCAACAATGCTCAGACGAAGACATTGAGCTCGATTTTGACCAATCGAAGCTTGATTTCGAAGAGGTCGACCTCGAGTTTGAGTAGTCAAGGTTTAATTTTTTACAAATTTGTCTTTTTCTCGTATTTGTTCCGTAAATTTCGTTGTTATAGTTGTTGTTTCTAGCACTAGATTTATGTTAATTTATTAGCATTTGATTTTCCTTATCAACGTTATAAAGGATCTACAAGTAGTATTGAATTTTCAAATTCAATTGCGATTTTAAGTTTGATTTTTATTTTCTTGTATTTGTTGCGATTTTGATTTGCGCATTTTAGTTTCGATTTTTTTTTTATATTTCTCCACCACCATTAATGGCAGCGATCAAAGGACATTAGTGTGGTTTCTCTCCCTACCTCAGGTTTGCTTCTCACTCTTTCTCTCTCCTCTCTCTTCCCCGCCTTTAAGTTTTGGTTGAATTGTTGAAAATTATTATTGTGTGGCTTGTGGCTATGATGTGTAGAATTGGGGATAGGTTTGTGGTTTGATGAGTAAAAAGTAAGTATTTTCTTACAGAAATCTGTAGCTGGTTATGAAGTAATTGAATTGCCTAAAATTATTTCGTTCAATCATTTAACATCGCTATAGGATTGATTATGATTAGCTATATGTGCAAATGATTGGTGGATCCATGTCAAATGTAACCGCGATCAGGAGAACTGCTCGTTTTAGATTAATTTCTTACACATTTTAACATGATTGTGAATTATTTAGCTGTCAATTTTGAGTAATATGTGTAGACACTCTCTCCTTGCTATCGTTTGAGTAGGTACTGTAGAGAATTCAGAATAGTTTGAGTAATAGGCAAATGCTGATCACTCATCATGAGAAAGTGCTGTTATATTGAATCTAGGTTTGTGTATGTACTAACTAAAGCTCAATCTCTTCTGGTTCTGTACAAGGAACTGAACACTGATTTACTTCAACTTACACTCCTACAGTAGTAAGATTCTAACTGAGTTGTGCAAACTCCACCTAACTGAGTTGCTTACACTTTTTAACATGATCGTGAAGTATTTAGGATTTCATAACCTATTTCGTGAACAACGTGGGTGAAGTAAATGCATCTTCTTGTTTAATTAAATAGTTGCATTGCAACTTGTTGTTTAATCAATTACCTTTGGCAGGATTGTAATGTACCTTTGTGCTTAATAATTCTCTTCAGTGTACCTTTGATGTAATTTTTATGTACCTTTGATACAATTTTAGTGTACCTTTGGTATAATTTAAGTGTATCTTTTGTATAATTTAAGTGTACCTTTGGTATAGCTTTAGTGTACCTTTGGTATAGCTTTAGTGTACCTTTGATATAGTTTTAATGTATTTTTGTCGAGTTTTAATTGTCCTAGCTGTAGTGGTTGCCTAAAGCAATAATAAAAATAAAAATAAAATCAAGGATAATATATCTTTGGCTTCCCTTCAGATTGGCACATCAACTAACTAAAGAAAAACATTGGACTATTTACTTAAAAGGTTTTTCGTTGGTTTTGTGCACAATTGCACGGGGTGGCACTACTGTTACCCCCCTCGTGTCCTAAGGTCATTGAAATTTTTTCACTATTTTTAGATGCGATGTGCTCTCCATTTTGACAGCATCTGGTGTATTGGATCTTTAAATTGACATGATGATATTTTTTCCTTTATCTGTTTTAACTGTGAGCTCCATAACTTGTAAAAGAGTACATCAGTTATGTTTCTTACCATTGTCTCTGTTGTTGCTTATATTTTGCTCTTCTTTCCTTACAAGATGGGTGAGAATGCTGCCACAATAAACAACCACCAAGTGACATCGCCTTTGACATGCTTGGACAACACCCCTCCAAATGTTTCGATGATGATGGTCGTCTAAAACGAACAGGTATTTATGCATCTTCTCAATGCAGCAGATCAAAATTGGTTCATTCAGCTATTTAGAGATTCTTATTTATGAAGTTGCAACCCACTTAATGAACTTCCAATCAAACAATAATCTTATAAGAGTATGTTCTTGCACACCACATTACATTGACATTGTTTCTGTGATTGGTGATATGTATTTTATTAGGAGCTGTTTGGACTACCAGTGCACATATTATAATAGTTGTGGTTTGGCATGGGCGATAGCTCAGCTAGGTTGGATTGCTGGCCATAGTTAGTAAATTGGGAAGATGGACTCAACATATTTCCAATTTACTAACTTGTTCTGGTGCTCAAGTTTTTTGTTTGCCTTGTAATATTTAATGGAGTATATGTGGATATGTGAAAAGTGAGGCCAAGCTACAATGTTCTGTTTAGTAACGTATTTTAGGGTGTATTTAAGCCTGAAATAGGTGAGGCCCAGCTATAAGGTAAGGCTAGCTTTGGGCTTTAAGGTGAACGAGAAAGTTGCACATGTTCACGAGTCAAGTTGAAGGCACTTAAGGCTCATGATTTCCACTTGAAAACCTCCTTTGACATTTCTATTGTGAAGTATACTGTCACTGCAAAATTGCTTGGGATGACTTCTTCATTTGAAGGCAGGAGTTGCTTCCATTGAATAGGAGGGGCTTATAGAAGTTACTTAATGGAGCAAATTATGTGGGTAAATCATTTTAGAAACCATGAGCATCTTGAGGTAGCAGCCAATTTTATACGCCATCAAACTCTCTTTCACATTTACCCCCGTGATCCTATTGAACCTAGTCACTTGAGGTTGCTTGTTGTGTCGTGAATGGCATCAATAGTATGTTTTTAAAGACTTGAAGAGTTTTTGTTCCCATTGACAGATTCAACTTGCCTAATGCTTTCTGTCGTTAGAGTACCCTTTTTGTGAGATGCACTTCTGAACTGCAATTCAAAATTGGACAGCAATGCATGGTGTTTAGGTGATTTTTTTTACTTCAATATACCATCTTTAACTATTATCACTTAACTGATGTCTGATATGATATTGCTTTTGAGCATTTTCATGATCATAGTCTGATACGGTTTGATGTTCTTATAGTGTACCTTTGGTATACTTTTGATATAACCTTATGAAATAGTTTTAACGTACCTTTGGTACTGTTTTAACGTACCATTGGTATGATTGTAGTGTACCTTTGGTATTGCATGAGTATTGGGTGGTAGTGGTGGCATTTTACTTTCCATGTGCCTCTCATTTGCAAGTTGGGTGTGTGGCAAAAACAGAAGCATCATGATTACTCTAGTGGTTGTAGCCATGTGGGTCAGGTCAAATATTTGGAGTTACGCAGCAGCAGCGCTCGCACAAGGTGCACTTCTCGCACTTTTGTACATGTCTGCGAAATATCACGCAGACTTGAACTAGAACTGTTGTCAATGTATTGGTTTTCGTCTGTAATTCATGCTCTCTTTTGATGGATTGTTGTACATATTTTCAGTTGAAGTAAACCCAATTTCATACCACTTCGATAGTCTACTAATATGTGCATCCTTCCGAATTCCAATATAATCGTTTTTATTTTATGTTTGCTAATTGCTACCCCAGCACCAATATTTGCAACAAAAGGTAACCAGAGCACAACAACAGCGAATGCAGCCCCCGCTGGCTGGTAACCAAGCTGAGCTCCAGATGCCTTACCAGGATGCTTGGCGCGTCTGCCACCCTGACTTCAAGCGTCCTTTCTCTTCTCTTGAAAATGCTTGTGAAAGGTTTGTTCCCTTTCTTCTGGTTTTGTGTAAGATTTCATACACTGTTGTTGTCTGGTTTTGCTTATTACTGCCCTCACCTACCATTCACTGAAACATATGATGTATCTGTTTATGTTCAGCTTCTCCCAATTTGGTTTAGATAGTGTCAGGATCAATAGTAATGAAAAATGTTATTGATTTAAGACTAAGGCAACATATACAGAAAACTTTTTTTGTTTTTTTGGAGTTGATTTCTCTTGGATGTGTACATGTAAGGTAGTGATTGTGTTCTGAAAGCCTATTAGCTCAAGTGGTAGAGCAATGTGCAAGTGCACATGAGATGTGGGTTCAACTCCCACATAGGCTATGAAATTAATGGGCATATTGTATCTTTTACTTTTTGATTGATTAAGATTATTGTCAAGTACGGTCATGCAATCCTATGCCAGGATTGGATGATCAATTATGTGAGCACATTGGGAAAGCTTTTGAAAGCTGCTTTGTAGCCTGAGGATTATTCCCAAATGGAATATGACACTGAGTGTTAAAGACACGGTTGTGGCAAATGCGACAAGAGTGCAGATACTAGGGGATTAATCTTTTTGCTTGCCTTCTGAGTTGTGGGTAATTGGATTTGAAAAATGTTATATCTGAAAAATAATCTGAAAAATGTTATATAATCTGAAAAATGTTTTTCATGTTGTGTTAAATAGCCTAGATGGGATTCGAACCCACATCATGCGCAATTGCACATTGCTCTTCCGATTGAGCTAATAGGCTTGCAAACAAAGACTATAATCAACCAAACAAAGTGAAAACATAAGCGCACAACAAAATCTGATCTTAACACAAAACACATAATCTGATCTATCAAGTGTATGCTTTAATACCTTCGTCTTGTATAATGTACCTTTGACATATATAATATGTACCTTTGGCTTATACTAAATGTACCTTTGATATTTATAACATGTACCTTTGTCATAATCCAGATTCCCAGTTCTCTTCAACACAATACTAGAAGATCATGAATAGATTACAACTTGCCACAAGTACAAAGCAGTAGGATAGAGAACATTTATAAGCAAACTTACAATTGGATGTGCAAGCAGCTCCCCGAAATTGTATATATTTTCTCCCAACAGCGCGGATAATGACAGATCAAAAGCCAAATCCTAGAAACATTAAAGAAAGATAAGATCACTACCAAACAGCATGAAAAGTAAACACCAACATAAGTCAAACCAAAAGTGCACGATATAAGCTTCAATGACCATGAAGCATCATAAATTAATCCTAACAAAGCGATTGGATCCTATTTTATCATCATTTCCTTGGATAAAAAGTCAGTTTCACTTACTCAGTTCTCTACATGAAGAAAGCGCGCCCACATGCCAAGCAATCTTACAACAACTGCCACCCACCAGAGTAGACCATATAAACAATTCCCAACTCAAGTTACCAGCAACTGATATACATATCTAATACAAAAGCACAGCCCTGCACTACTTCCAACTTTTTAAAGGTCAATGTAAAGTGCTAAAAACAATCTCAATCCCACTTATAATTCCAGGAACGAAGTGCATACATATAACCTTTCTGCAGGGGCCATAATGCCTACCCCCAACCCCTGCCAGAGTTTATGAATAGCTTAACACAAGTGTGGTATTCTCATTGAACCTTGCCAATCAACTGACAGGAACATGAGTGACACAAATAAGGTAAACTTTTCTGGAGCATTCAGCTTCATACACTTGAACATGAACAATTTGAGCCTTCTACTCACCAAACCTTAACCCAATATGTCAAAGTCTGCGAAATAGGTGTTTGGCCATTAAACAAGCATCTGAAATCAATTTAGGACAGCACACACCATACAACAACTGTCAGCTATCTAACTCTCTTCCTGTCTTCCCATGGATCATAGGAACCAATTTTATGTCTTAAGTAGTCAAACCTTTAAATTATCGTATCTCCATAAGCCTCTAGGTTGTACTGTTGTAGTTGCATAGTTGCATCATAGGCACACTAGAAACAACAGTTAAGATATTGCTTTTAGTTAATGATTTACATCTAGGACCAGAACTCGTATTCACAGACTTTCGGGTTGAACTGATGAGATTGTCAAAAACACCTGTCACATTCACAAATTTGATCACTTTAAGAACTAGAAACAAGGACCTAATCAATGTCTCTTAAGTTCTAGTTGTATGGTATTGATTTCTTATTATCTAGGCTCATCAAAAACTCAAGAACATGCATAAAAGTGAAAACGCAGGTCGACAATCAGAATCAATTATAAGAACAAGAGCGAAAAGTCTGAAACAAAGAGAACCTAGCCAACAGAAGTTCAGATTGGAATATAGCTCGATTCATATAAAAATATCAGCATGTAAGCTTCCATTATTGAACATAGTTTAATCACTAGCTAGCAAGAAGAACATGTACAGATCAGTATTAATTAATTCAGTGCAGAATCAAGGACAAATCACTAACATATTCCACCCAAGCAGAGTACATCAATCTGCACTAGTTCTTAATGCAATGATCACAAACACAAGCACACAGTACTAAAATAGTCTAATGCAAGTAAATTTCTTAGTTTCTATTTCCTGAAGTGCCAAAATGATTGTCAGCTTTGTTCTAATACAACATTGTATTAATCAAAGAGGCTATTTCTGTTGGACCCTAGATTAACTCATTCATTTGGTATGGAAAGACTAATTTTCTTTTCTTTTTTGTGGGGGGGGGGGGAATGGTTGAGGAGACATAAAAGTTCAACTAAATAATTTACCTGCAGTTCAGGCAATGCTATTGATTCAAACAAAGCAACATCCACACGGAACCTCCCAACAGTAGGCCATCGAGATGATTCAGGGCTGTCCAATTATGATGTGTTAGATGGGTGTCCAATGAGTCCAGAGTAACATACAGAAATTACCGAAATTACCAACAAATCAAAAACCGAGGATACATATCAAGCCACTGACTCTGAACTTGAATATTTACACAGTTTAGAGGAGGGGGGAGCACAAAATTTGATCAAGCTCCATTTCATTGGAGAAGTCAGGAAAACCAATCATTTCTCCAGGAGATCCATCAGGTAACTGCATTTAGCATGGTTGACTTGGACTACTATACTAGAATATCTTCAACAAAAAAGGAATGTTGGACAATTGTTTGTTAACTCGTTCAAAAAAATAAAAATGGTAAAACTAAATTATGAAACAATGTCAGATGATTGTTTGTATCATTCCAGAAAACACAAATTTACACATTGAGACTATACCAATGTCAGATGATTGTTTGTATCATTCTAGAAAACACAAATTTACACATTGAGACTATACCATAGGTACACTAAAACTATATGAAAGGTACATTAAGACTATACCATAGGTAAACTAAAACTATATGAAAGGTACACTAAAACTAGAAGGGAGGGGAAGTTGTGGAGCTATTTTCCTCATCTATAAACCGTATGAAACTGACCTAAAAGTAATTTATTGAACCATCCGTGCAAATTAGAATTAAAACCCCTTCAGTGAAATCCCTCTAAGATGGTATCAGGTATCAAAAATGTGAGAGTACACTAAAACTATACTATTGGTACACTAAAATTACACCATAGGTACACTAAAAAATACATTGGATTCCAATCCGTAATTGATGTAGAGAGAACGAAAAACAGTTTTCATTAGTATCATCTCCACATACCTTCCTCCATTATTTCACCATTATCAACTTCATATTTTCTACTCCACCACAAGTACTTTAATAATTTAGTAAAATTCAAATACTCAGAAAACCTAAATAGAACGAAACATAACTCATGACGAAAAAAAGAAATCAAATCCCCAAATATGCGAATTAGGGCACACCAAATTTCAAATCCCCCAAATTCTCAACCGAAGAATTAAAATCCTTAACAATCACACCTATTATCAACAAATCAAATCCCAAACCTGGCAAAAATCAAATCCCGTTCCAATTTATTAAAAAACAATTCATCATGAAACATACCCCAGGACAAGTAGAACTATGGCAAAAGGGTTGATTAACTGCTTATCAATGGCAAAGAACCGTGGAGAGAGAGGCAGAACTGCAGCAGTGTTGGAGGAGAGAGAGTGTTGTGTGTAGATGGAAAGGGAGTAGGCCTGGCAAACAGATCAGGTTGGGTCGGGTTCGGGTTGAACCCGACTGACCTGATTACTAAACAGGTCAAAAAACTCAACCCTAACCTGATCTGTTTAGTAAACAGGTCAAAAAATCCAACCCTAACCTGATCTGTTACAGATCAGGTTGACCTGAAATGATCTGCGTAACCTGATTTTTTTTGCACAATTCATACTTCACTCAAAAAGTCTATACTAGTAGTAAAATGATTCAATGATTCATAAAAGCTGTCTGTTGGCAGCACCTTAAGTCCTCAAAGCACCTCAAAGCATGTTGAGTTGCTGACAGGAGCATCATCATAATCAAAATCAAGCTCCACATAACAAATAACAAACAAGAAAGTCTCACAAAGTTACAAGTTTACAGCCAATAAAATCCATCTACAAATCACAACCATTAAACTAGTTTTCAGAAATTCAAATCAATGAAACATAGCCGATTCTTGTGCACTTTTTGGAGTCTCAGAACTCAGATCTTCAAAACCTAGAACTCACAACCACAAAACATTAAAGTCTATCCTACAAATTACAACCAGTGAATTAAAAAGTTTAATAAACTTGAGCTCAAATCAATGAAATATGGCAGACTCTTGTGCTCTCAGAAAGCATAAATTCAGAATGCAGCTCCTCTTATATGGCCAGGGTAATCTTCATCACTGAATGAAACATTAGAAGTTAGAACAAATCGAAAAATTGATACACAAAATCAAAACCCCAGAAATTAGTATTCATAAACTTCAGTTAATAAGTATGAAATCTTAAATCCTAAATAATAAGTAAAAATCGAAACCCTAAACCCAAAAACAATGAAACCCAAAATCAAAACATCAATAACACCCAAATCAACGAAACCCAAAATGATCAAAACCCAAGTATAAAATCAAATCAGAAACCCTAGTTACTAATAATTACTAACAATTAAACTAACTTGTATGAAATCAGAAATGAAAACCCTAATTACTAATAACTAACAAATAATGAAAACAAAGAGGAAAAATGAGAGAAATTCATACCGCAATATTATGAGAGTCATGAGATTGATTGAGAAGAAGCACAATAAAACTTGAACTGTAATGAAAATATTGATTCAGAAAAAAAAAAATAAACAAAGTATAAAGAAAATAAGAGAAATAAGAATAACAAATTAAAGAACACAAATTTGATGACTAAATAATACCTGTTGATTGTTGAATGAATGTTTATTTTACTGATTTGGAGAGATCGAGAGATCGAGAGAGTGAGATCGAGAGATCGAGAGAGTGAGAGAGTGAGACTGAGAGTGAGACAGAGTGAGTGAGGAAGAGCTTGAAGATGAGGAAGATAAAGAATGAGAGAGAATGAGATTAACTTCTCTCAGAAATCGAAGAGGAAGAAGAACTGAAGAGAGAAGTCGAGAGAGGAAGAGCCGAAGAGAGAGAAATCGAGAATGATCTAAATGACGGCAAAAACAATGAAGGGCTGAGGGCTAGGGTTTCCTTTTTTATTTGTAATTCTTATTTGGGCTTGGGCTGCTGTTTTGGGTCACTTTTTTATTTGTTATTCTTATTTCTCTATTTTGGGGTTGGGCTTGGGCTGCTGTTTTGGATTTCCCTCTTAGATGGGTTAAACGGATCAGGTCGACCCAAACCCGATAAAAATCAGGTCGACCTGATCTGTGACCTGACCCATTTAATGTTTTCGGGTTGAGCAGGTAATTTTCAGGTTGAGCAGGTTGAAATTTTCAACCTTAACCTAACCCATTTAAGTTTTCGGGTCAATCAGGTCGACCCATTTAATGTTTCGGGTCGAAAATCCCAACCCTAACCCGCTTTTTTCGGGTTAGGTTCGGGTCGGGTTATCGGGTCGGGTCAGCTTTTGCCAGGCCTAAAAGGGAGGGAGGGAGTGCTTCAGTGTAAGAGGAGGAGAGAGAAAGAAGAGAAATGGGGAGAATGAGGAGGAGATTTATTTGTTTCCAAAATTTACGATTTTGCCATTAATGAACGAGCGATCTGCACCTTCTATTTTTGCGCGATCTATGGCCACAATTTGTCTCATGCTTTCATGTAAAAACTGCTCTCACCAGATCCCGACCACATATATATATATATATATATATATATATATATATATATATATATATATATATATATATATACACACTATAATATTTTGTAAAAATTAGGTAGACAAGATAGTCATATTTGTGTTATATTAATTGAAAATTACATGGTAAATGAAACGTAGTCTAACTATTTTGATGAGCCTATTTTGAAGTCATCATATATAAGCATTTTTGGAAATTATTAGAGTGAACTCTTATATTCGTTGTCAATTTATAATCTGGTTAATTGCACGAGTCTCATAACTTTGTAGAATAAGTTGAGATGACTTTGCCGTAATGTTCCAAACAAAACTTCATCGTATTTGTCCCATTCTAAATTTTAGGAAAATACAGATTACATCACATAAACAAACTACTAACCTGGAACCTTTGGTGTGGAGATGACTACACCACTCCTCTCACTGAATGGCTAGCTAGCAACCTTCAATCTAGAGCTACTTACAATAGTCTCCCCTGGCCCCTTGTGTTTGCGTTCACAATCTGGAATCTTTGGAAACACAAGAATAGATTCGTCTTTGAAAATCTGTCCATGCCTCTAAAACCTTGGTTACATAGGAACTTGTTTGACATTTGGGAGTTTTTCACCCAGAAATTTAGTGTCAAACCAAGCAAGCAAACCGCTCTTGTTAAGTGGTGTCCCCCGCCCCCTGGTTTCTTTCTCCTTAATGTGGATGCAGCTTTCAATAGGAAATCCAACATAGCAGGTATTGGTGGTACTCTACGTGACCACGAAGGAAAATGGGTTGCTGGTTTCATGAAGAAATGTGTGGCTAGATCAGTCACGCACGCGAAGCTACTAGCTATTCAAGAAGTAGAGCTGATCATGGACGGGACGGCCCGAAAAGCCTGGTCCTCCCGGCCCGCAATTTGGGCGGGTGTGGAAAAGGTTTTTGGAAAAAAATTATTTAATGGGCGGGCTTAGCCCGGCCCGTTTAAATAAATGGACGGACAAGGACAACACAAAATGGCCCGTGGGCGGGCCCGCCCGGCCCGTTTAATATTTTTTACCTAAAAAATTGTGAGCTTTTTTGTTTGTTTGTGTGTTGTTAATATTTATTTTGTATGAGAAAATATCAAAATCATGATTATGTGAAGTATTACGCTTGATTTTGTTGTTAGGTTGCATACTAATCGTAAAATTATTTATCGCAAACATAGAAAAACTTTTAAAACATTATTGGAAAATAATTTTTAAAAAATCCCGTTAGCCCATGGGCAAGCCCGGCCCATTAATAAGGCGGGCCATGGCAACAATTTTGAGCCCTGATGGGCGGACAAGGACAACAAATTTTAGGCCCGTTGGACAATTTTTTCATCAAAAGCCCGACCCGTGTCCAGCCCAAGCCCGCAAATGATCACTTCTATCAAGAAGGATTAACTTGCGCTAGCCGCAACAAATGGAGAAATATGACACAACTTTCTGATTCATTAGCAGCTATCAATGCATTGGAAAACAGTGTTTTGCATCATGATGTTTTAGCTGATCTAATCTTAAACTGCAGGCAACTTCTTACTGAAGTGGAAGGGATGACTATTCACCAGTCTTAGGGAAACAAATCATATGGCGAACTCCATTGCAAAATTTGGAACTTTGTAATTTATTGCTCTCTAGCTCTACTTTTAGTAGTTGTGTCTCACAAATTGATGATGATCTTCAAGGCAAACTATTTGCCATAACATTTGTAGCTACTAATATGTAATTTTTATGATTCGCATTACTTACCAAAAAAAAAAAAAAACTACTAACCCGGGACATCGCCCGAGTCCCAAAACTAGTACTCGTATAAGTCTAAAAGGAAAACTCCAACTGGTACTCAAGTACATACTTTTTAAAAAAGCCGGCAACTACTTTGAATTGCAATTGATACTGAAGGAAATCAATTCGTGCCTTTGTCATTGATATTGGCAGATTATATACAGAATACAAGAGAGTCCTAAGGCTATAATCTAGGAGGTTAGTATAGCAACTAACTATATTCTAGGCTACAAACAAGGCAACTATGAGAGGATATACAGGAGAATATTTGACTAACTAAAATACACAGATTACAGAATATAATCTATCACACCCCCGCAGTCGAAACGGGATATTGGCGGACATTGAGATTGGCTCGAAAGTCATCAAAAAGTATGCGCGGGAGCCCTTTCGTAAAAATATCAGCAATCTGATAACGAGACAGAACATGGAGAATGCGAACTTGTCCGTGTGCTACTCTTTCACGTACAAAATGTATATCCATCTCGATGTGCTTAGTGCGTTGATGTTGCACGGGATTATCGGAGAGGTAAATGGCACTGACATTATCACAATAAACTAAGGTAGCCTTGTGAATTGGACAATGTAATTCCAATAAAAGATTTCGGATCCAGCAGGACTCAGAGACAACGTTAGCAACCCCTCTGTATTCGGCTTCAGCACTGGAACGAGAAAGAGTGGGTTGGCGCTTAGAAGACCAAGAGATCAAGTTGTCCCCTAAAAACACACAGTAACCAGAGGTGGATCGTTTGGTATCGGGGCATCCGCCCCAATCAGCATCAGTATAGGATGTGAGACCAGAAATGGAAGATGGGGAAAGATTCAGACCATAAGTGAGAGTGCCTTTGATATATCTCAAAATTCTCTTGAGAGCAGTCATATGATCCTCCTTTGGGTCATGCATATGTAAACAGATTTGTTGGACCGCATAAGATATGTCTGGTCTTGTGAAGGTAAGGTACTGTAATGCTCCAGCTAAGCTACGGTAATGTGTAGGGTCAGCATACGGAGAGCCCGATGAGGCACTTAGTTTGGCTTTTGTATCCACGGGCGTGGAGCAGGCTTGCAAGAAGACATACCGGCTCTGTCAATAATCTCCTCGGCATACTTGTTTTGACAGAGAAATAAGCCACCTGTATGTCGGGTAATTACAATACCCAAAAAGTAACTCAAGGGACCCAAGTCCTTCATAGCAAATTCAGAGGCAAGGAGTGACATGATGGACTGACAAAGTGCGTTAGAGGATGCAGTGAGAATTATATCATCAACATACAGAAGTATATATGCCATGTCACCACCTTTACAATAAATAAATAAAGAATGATCAGATTTGCTATGTGAAAAACCAATAGTGGAGACAAAATTAGCAAATCGTTGATACCAGGCGCGAGGAACCTGTTTTAGGCCATACAGAGACTTTTTCAGGAGGCATACATAATCTGGATGGACTGGATCACGGAAACCCATGGGCTGGTGCATGTAAACTGTCTCATGAAGCTGACCATGCAGAAAAGCATTTTTGACGTCCAGCTGATGAATGGGCCATGATTTGGACAAGGCAATACTGAGAACTTCCCAAATAGTAGCAGGTTTGACCACCGGGCTAAAAGTCTCCCCACAATCTACACCAACCTGTTGAGACCTGCCATCACCAACAAGACGGGCTTTGTGCCGCTCAAATGAACCGTCATAATTTATTTTATGTCGAAAAATCCACATAGAACGAATAATATTGACACCTACGGAACGAGGGACCGAATCCCACGTCTTATTTTTAATAAGAGCATGATATTCGTCGGTCATGGCCGCCTTCCAATTCGGGTCGGACAGGGCAACTTTCGGGTTGCGGGGTAGCGGGGAAGGAGTAACTGAGGTGGTCAAATTAAATTGACGTTTTGGTTTATATATCCCATGCATGCTACGGGTTGCCATGGACCGTGAGGTGGATGGAAGAGGCTGGTCTGGAAGTGGACATGAGGGTAATGGGTCGGGTCGAGCGAGTAAGGGTCGCTGGGTGTGGGGCGGGACTGGGGTGCGTGTATGGGGCCGAGGAGAGTGAATAAGGGAGGCCTGGGAGATGGGCGAAGGCCTGGGCCGAGAGGGTGGTGAGGAGATGGGCTGCGGGGAGGAGGACCCAGTTGTGGCAGCAGGTGGGGAAGATGCCCGTGGTGGGCTGGAAGGTAGGTGGGCTGGCTGGGCCGTCGGAGAGTGCTGGTGTTGTTGTGGGTCAGCAAGGACAGGAGGATTTTGAAGATGATGGTGCAAGAGGGGATGCAGACCATCATCCAAAAAATCATATGTGGTCGATGTGGGTTTATGAATATTGGCAAAGGGAAACTGGGACTCATAAAAAACAACATGGCGAGATATGAGGATTTTTCCGCTTGACAAGTCATAACACTTGTATCCCCTATGATTAGGCGGGTATCCCAAAAATACACAAGGAGTGGAGCGGGCTTGAAGTTTATTAATGGTGGTGGATGGAAAGAGAGGATAACATAAGCACCCGAAAACCCGTAGATGTGTGTATGAAGGGTCCAGATGATATAAAATTTGTGTGGGTGAATGGTTAGAGAGTAATTTGGTGGACGGATATTTAAGAGATAAGTTGCCATTTAAAGAGCATGGTGCCAAAAAGATGGCGGCATAGAGGAATGAGCAAGTAGGGTTCGAATAAGAATATTGATGGCTCGTATTTTACGTCCGGCTTTGCCATTTTGAGAGGAAGTATGAGGGCAAGAGAAGCGAAAAACCATCCCATTTTTGTGGCAGTATAATTTAAACTTGTCATATCATATTCCCTCCCATTGTCACATTGAAAACATTTGATAGATTTATCAAATTGGGTGCAGATGTAAGCACTAAACTGAGAGAAAATAGAATAAACTTGTGATTTCTTGCCAATGGGAAAGGTCCAAAGATAATTAGAATAGTCATCTAATAAGAT
This sequence comes from Tetragonia tetragonoides, assembly GCA_038025085.1. Lineage (NCBI taxonomy): Eukaryota > Viridiplantae > Streptophyta > Magnoliopsida > Caryophyllales > Aizoaceae > Tetragonia > Tetragonia tetragonoides. The sequence goes on from CM076143.1 coordinate 10,806,079, forward strand.
AATGTAGTACTTATGACCTGCCGAACTTAAAATAGGAGATGTCCACAAATAACTATGCATAATATCAAAAGGCATCATAGTGCAAGTATTTGAAGAGCAAAATGGCGACTTAACATGTTTCCCAAACACACAAGTTTGTCAGATAGTAAACCAAACAACTGTTTACAGTCAATAAATTTATTTTGCCTAAGGGAGCGCAAAACAGTAGCTCCCGGATGACCTAAACAACTATGCCAAAGCTCCGGAGAAAAAACAGCAAAGGTTGATGGAGGGCCGATGGTGGTAGTGGTGGTGATGGGGTATAGATCTCCGGTGCTATTACATCTCGTTATTGGCATCCCCGTCTGAAAGTCCTTCACAGAAAACCCAAAGGGATCAAATTCAATGGAAACCCAATTATCAACAGAGAAACGACGCACATAAACCAAGTTTTTGATAAGTTGAGGGGCATGCAGAACATTTTTTAAATGTAAAGGCGGGTGAGGAGAGGGAAGAGTTGCTTGCCCACAACCACGAATTGGAATTTCATGACCATTACCAACTATAATATTACGGGGATTGCCCATATTAAAATAAGACGAGAGATTACCTTGGGAGCCCGTCATGTGAGAGGTGGCACCGGTGTCCATATACCAATTTGTATCCGGAGGAGCAAGGGTCATAGTGTGCATTGCTTGCTCAAGGTCAGTAGGAGCATAAGTTGAGGGTGATACGGAAGAGGCGGTATAAGCCTGCAATGGGCGAGGACCGAGGACACCAGGTTGAGGAGTGAGAGTTGACTTGGCCTATGAGGAGGTGGGATAGGGACATGGAGGGACTGCCCATGGTTGGTGGAACCACGACCGCGGGTACTGTCCCTATTGTGGGTGCGACTGATACTGGTTGGTGGAACCACGACCGTGGCCTCGACCACCGTGGTTTCTGCCGCGGTGGTTGTTGCGATGCTGGCCACGTTTTTGGCCTTGGGAGTTGCGGTTGGCATGACTTTGACCAGAGGTGGAGTTCTTGCTGTCATCAGGAGAGGGAGAAGTAGTAAGCAGGGCCGCGCCAGCTGTGGTGGCAGCATTGGAGGTTTGCTTGGCTTTGCGGGTTTCTTCGAGAATTAATCTCGATCGAGCCTCACAGAAGGGAGGCAAGGGATTGCTTTGTTGAATGATTGTAGCCACGCCATCATAATTTTCATTTAAACCTACAACCAATTGAAGAACTAACCGCTGATTCGACACCAGAGCACCAACATTAGAGAGTTGGTCACAGGCCCGTAGATAGGGGTGTGCAGGCTAGGCGATGGAACAGGGCCCCAAAATTTAGGAGGGCCCAATTTTTACACTAGTGTATTGACCCAGCTAAAAAAAAAAACTAGAATTTTCAGTTGAGAAAAAGAACGGCGCTTCATATCTTTCTCTCCTCGCGCTCTCTCTCTCTCAAAATTGGAAACAACGACTCAATCCCTGATTACTAGCCTTACCCATCGATTCGGTTTTCCAAAAGAAAAAAATCTCCTTCCATTGAGGATGGCATTGAATTTCTTGATTATGTTCCTTCAAGTATTTAACTGTTGATAATCTTCTTGAGTCTACAGACTACTATCAATGAAAAATTAGAGCATGAATAACAATGATCCCAAATGGGTTCATGAGACGAGAGAGAGTGCTATGATCCCAAAATTTGGGTTTATCAATGATCCTGAATGGGATCATAGGAAAAAAAAGAGGAGAGAGAAAACGATCTGGGATCGTTTTGGAGGGCAAAAACGATATGGGATCATCACGTGGTCCCACTTGGAGAAGGCGACGCGTGGTGCGGTCCCCGCAACATTTTTTTTTTTTGCTTCAGTCAGGAGAGAGAGAGAGAGAAAAAGAGGAGGGAGAGAGAGAGAAAAAGAGAGGAGAGAGAGCGCAACAAAAAAAAAAGATGCTGGCTGACATGCGCGTCAGCCCAGCCAGGCGCGCCACGTGTCAGCCAGCTGCTGGGCAATTTTTTTTTCCATTGCAAAAATTGCAATGGCTCTAATTTTAAAAAAAAAAAAACTCAAAAAATATAAAAAATTACCAATGGTTATATTTTTCAATCCTCTACAAAATGACACCAAATTTGCTATATTTTTACACAAATCTTAGATAAGTCCTTCTCTCTCCTAAATTGCTATTTATGAATAAATTTCAGATTAATTATATTTATTAATTTATATTTCAACAATATAAATAAAAGAAGAATAAATTGAATGAGAGAGAAAATGTGGTGGGGTATAGTAAAAGAGGTGAGAGAGTGTGATGAACCAAGAATATGGGTTCATGAATAAAATGAAATTTTTGAATGAGTTCATAAGATGGATCATGGTGAGGTGGAGGAGGGAGAAAGGAGGAGAGAGAGTAATGAACCCAAATAGTTGGGTTCATTGTTATTTATGCTCTTATATTGTATCTGCTCCTCTTTTCTTTTCATCTTCTTCGATTTGTTTGACTGGCTTTCTCATCTTGAAATCATAATTTGTGAGGTAAATTGTTTCTTTTTTTGTTTATTGAAGTTTCAGTTATGGGTATTAGAATTTGATAATTTAGTTAATCGATTAGTGTAATTAGATTTTCAGAATTGCACCTCTCTCTCTCTATCTCTCTCGTGACTGGGGAAAGCAGTAACACCCTCGTCCCACCAGCTCGCACCTTTAGGTCGGTGATCGCCGGCCGCACAACGTAGGTCGGTGACCGCCGACTTCACCTAGCCCTACCTCGAAGGGCTGAGCTCTGACCTCCGACCTTCTCGTTGGAGGTTCTTGCAAGTACTAGGCGAAATCCCGTCACCGGGGACGGTCACCACCCCATCCAAGGTCAGGTTAGCCGCCGGAGTTCGGCAATCGGCACCTGGGCGTAATAAGGACGTGCAGTGGACTCTCTCCGGTACTACTCAGCTTTGGGTCTCGACTGGAGAAGAGCCACTCCCGACCTCCCTCGCAGCCGGAGACCGGTAAGTTCGCCGGACCCAGTTCGGGCCTCCGCAAGGGAAAGCAGACCGGGCATCTCTTGGGCCACCGGTGACTGGTAAGTCTGTCGTGGTAGGCACCGGCGTCAAGTACCCACACTCCAATCTCCGGTCAATTCCTTGCAACGTTAATTGTGTCAGTCTGCTTCTACCAGTAGGTTGAAGTGACGTTTCCTTTTCCTTCTTTTTGGGGTGGGACCCTTTGTTTGACTTAGTTTTAATTTATTTTAGTGCTGTTTTTTTTAGTCTCACGTGATTGCTTTTGCTTGCCTCCAGGCTTTCTAGCTACTTTAGTTTTATTGTGTAAGTTGACTATTGTGACCCTTTTTACTTTATTGTTTGTATCTTTTGACCCTTTTGTAGTACGGTTTTGCTTCTTTGATATTATAATTACTGCTTTATTAGTGTACTGGTAGCATTATTATTAGTAGTAGTAGTACTATTAATGCACTATTATTTTTAGCACTATTTATTAATATTAATAATAACATTATTATTATCATTAGCGTTGTTATTGTTGTTATTATTATTACTTCTATTATTGTTATTGTTTTTAGTACTATTGTTGGTGTTAATTTTGCTAGCGTTGTTGTTTGCACCTTTAGTCTTTTATTGCAAGGGAGTGACGACCTTGGATGTCGATGGTAGAGTAAGGGCTAGCTCTTTGGTGAGTTCTAGGGCTGGGAGGGGGAGTAGGGGTGATAGACTACGATTTGGGTCATGGAATATTGGATCACTTACGGAAAGATCATTGGAGTTAGTTCAGATTTTGGAGAATTATAAGATTAACATTGCTTGCATACAGGAGACTAAGTGGACAGGGGCTAAGGCTAGGGAGATAAATGGTTTCAAACTGTGGTATTCTGGGTGTTCTAGGCGAAAGAATGGGGTGGGTATCTTGGTGGATAAGGAACTCAAACAACATGTGGTGGAGGTGAAAAGGGCCAATGATAGGATTATGTCTCTTAAACTTGTAGTGAGAGGTGAGACTTTGAATGTGGTTAGTGCGTATGCACCCCAAGCAGGGTTAGAAGCGCAAATTAAGGGTCGTTTTTGGGAGGAGTTAGACAAAGTGATTCAGCAGATTCCCTCAAGTGAGAAACTTCTCATAGGAGGTGACTTCAATGGGCATATAGGAGCTACTTCAAATGGGTATTCTACTACGCATGGCGGTTTTGGATACGGCGTTAGAAATGAGGAAGGGACCTCAGTTTTGGATTTTTCGGTAGCTTATGATTTGGTGGTATCGGTAGTCTTCTTTTTTCGGTGTACATAGGAAATAATGTGTATTAGTTCATTTTGCTGTGACTATGGATTATGAAGTTGTTAACTTCAATTGCAACCTTAGAATACAATCTTGTTCCAATCTTCAAATCATTGACGTACTTGCTCATATGGATTCTCATTTCAGAAATCTATTGACATGGGGGACTTTGCATAATATGAATTTCCATATTGTTGCAAGGTTTTCAATAGGATCAGTTTTGCTCGGTCAAATCCCTGGAAACTAGAGCTACTGTTGCTTCATACTTTGTCTCTAGCAACCATGAGAACCCCAGCACTCCTTAGACATTTGAGTAAATCAGTTGTATTCGAGAGTCGAGACCTTTACATCTCTTGCAGTCAGTCAGAAAGAGTGGTTCGAGATCCTTTTGGTGATGTTAAGAGTTGTTTCCTACGAACCGCAAATTATGTGCCCGAGTAAGCTTCAGGCTCCTCAAAGCTGTTACTGAAGAGGAAGTTGTGAGCCATAGGTGTTGGCTCAAGCATTCGATGACACTGATGGCCAAGAAGACATTGTTCTCAACTTGGTCCTCTAGCAGTTGTACATGACAGGATCTGACCGTCCATCAGAAACAAATTAGTCATTATTTTTAGATCTACGAAAAATAACCTGTGATAACGCAAGTCATTGTCATGAATGCTTCTATACCATCCGGCTGAAACCCCTGGTAGGCATACCTGAAGATCTATACGTTTAGCAAACAGAGACTAAATTCACATAAAACACTATAGCAGGGTATGGTAAAGAATGAGCGTATACGTAGCATCTTGCCAATCACATCATGCAATCCATTTGTAAGTTTAACCATTCACAAGCTTCCATTGACTTTGTAACCAGGATCTGTGTATCACATAACCAACAAAATGGAACTGGCTAGTGGCTACAATTTCTCTCCAGTATGCACTATAAAACAAAATGGCACTGGCTACAGCAAAATGGCACTGGCTTCATACAGGTATCTGTCAGAATTTAACTATTTAGCTTGAGCTGCCGCGTGAAATGTCCTTCCAGCCTCAACTGCTTCTCTGTCAAGATTACAAAGTCGGAAAGTTCGGCAGTGTCAGCACATTGAACACATACTTAGATACAATGTTAATGATAACAAAGGACCTGCAATGACATAAGAAGGCAACAGGAATAGACAGTTACCTAAATGCTCTAACTAGCTCCATATTTTCAGGGTCAAGCTGCACACCATCATAAAATGCATTGGCTGCTTCTTCAAACCTCTGTAACAAATCCATAAAAGGGATTAAGCAAGCATTACAAGCCTTACTACAAAAAAAAAAATAGTCAGCAGGGATGACCATGCCTGCAACAGACGCAGTGCAGCCCCCTCACGATAGCATCCCTTGTGCCACTTTGGTCTTAATGATCTGCAGGTCTTAGCATCAGTAAGTGCTTGTTCAGCTTGTCCCAGACGGATCCAACAAAGACTTCTATTGGAGAACAATGTAGCATCAGTAGGGTCCAAGTCGATAGCCTGTGTAATCACCAACATTGAGAATTATGCTACCAGATGAAAACTTGTATGCATGCTAAGAAACGAGAATGTTTTAGCAAGTGCTGATAAACAGCAGACCTAGCCCCAGAAAGAAATTCACAACCGAAGCCCTAGTCATTTACTTCAAAGTCAGGAGAATCAGCTTAAGTGTTACATAGAGATGTTACAAAGCATATTTTAGGTTGAGTATAATTAAAATAGAGTAGGAAGTACCACTTCAGTGAGGCATAATTATCACAGAGGACTAGTAATGATTGGCACACATACTATACCAAAGAACTGATTTGAATACCAAGGGCCCGTCATTTCAGGCAAAGGCAACATTGACGAAGAAAGGACTCAACATACAAGAAACGGACAGATATAAAAAAGTGCCTAGAGAGTTTCGTGCGACAAGGAAACATTTGTTAAACTCAAGAGAACCTACTTTTTTTATTTTTTAAATAAAATAGGTATCGAAGCTTTGCTTGATTTATCCCATCGACCCTGAAATAAACGACTGGGAAAACCTCCAGTGGCTCTAAAAGGACCCAAACCTGAGACCCCTGAAATATACTCATTAGAAACTTTACTGCCTGACTAACATACCAAGTACCGGTCTTACATGCAGTGTTTAGCCAATTAAGCGCTCACGTGTAAAGATAAAGGTAGCGGAGATGAGGATGCTATGTTAGTTGTGTGCCATTCTAGATAAGATAAAATTAAGAATGAAGTGATACGAGATGCATTTGCAGTTAAATGTAATAAGATGTGTGAAGTGAGGCTGATTTGGTTCAAGTTCAAGTTCAAGTTCAACCATGTCAAGAGAAGACACCCAAATGAGGGTTATAATTATGGTTGCATTAGAATAGAACCAAAAAACTGCGGAAACATGATCAATAGGGATGTAAATTTGGACTATTTAACCAATTTTAAGCCCAAATAAAGTTAGAAATATTTCAATGTTCGAATTTTTTATTAAAAGGATGAACTTGAAGCAGCAGCTCATTATCTTGGAAAATAAATTAATGAAATATGTAATATTTTTTTTTTAGACAATGTGGGATTCTGAGCTTTGCCCAACTAGTCCACCGAGCCCTGAAGTTAATGGCCAACAACACCGTCCTAAAGGGGCTTCACCTAGGAACCTCTGGAATAGAGCTTAGAGCTCTTACCAATTGAGCTACCCACTCAGGGTTTGGAAGTATTAATTCATAATGTGCCAACACAAAAACTTCTATAAGACGGTTTTTCCGTAACTTTTGGTGAGACGGGGGTCACTTTTAAATTAAACAAGGGTCACTGCTCATATAAGTGACCCCTATATTTCACAATAGTGATCCCAAATTTCTAAGAGTTGGTCTCACAAAAGACTTGATGGTGTGCCAATGCTATCATGAAATTTGTCTTAGAAAGGACATGCATTAAGTTGCATCTTCATGATATTACACTACACAATTTTGCGTGCATGTGTCATAGAACATGTTCAGAAGACATAGCACAAGCTAAGACTTGCAGCTTACTTTTGTTTAATACCAACGTGGCCTTGGAATGTAATCAATATGGGGGCATGAATCTTTCCCCAACCTGAAATACTAGGTTCCATGTTCATCATTATGGAAACTGGGAAGCGCCATTTTTAAAGGATAAAACACCTAATATGAGCCTCTGTACTATGCATCAAGATAGGGATAGGGGTAATGCCGCGTACATCCGACCTCCCGAGATCCCGCCCTCGGCAGGAAGCTCACTGGCACCCGACATGGCACCTAGCCAAGGTCTCCATCATAGCTGAAATATACCTTCAAGGTTAGCTTCCAAATTCTACTATACGTACAATTCATTGGACCCATCCTAAGGGACACTTTTGGCTTGTGTTATTGAATCACACTGACATTTGAAGATAATTGTACTATGTTCCATCATCAATCACTATGGAGTTGGCATGAATTTCCAAATTCCAGTAAGCTGCTTTATGCAAGAGTGTCTGAAACCGTTCAAATGTAGATTTTTTTCATTTTAAGAGTTCAGAATTGGTTTATTATTGCAATGAATAGGGTAAACCTTGGCTCACATGAGGGACAAACTATATTGGGCCTTTCTTAACTTCCAAGTGTCTCTCCATATGTTTTAGGAGGCAAAGATATATGTAACCTTCCTTTATCATGGATTATGGAATATTTACACCCATGAAAAGAGTTCTGGTATGCAAAAGTACTACTAGTGGTAAACAAAGTATGGGTTAGTGAGAGGAAAAAAGACAAGTGAAAATTATGTAAGTGGGTAGGTAGCTCAGCCGATAGGTTTGAGCCTCGTCAAGGACAAAGGAGGCCTTCCTGGTTGTTAACTTCATGGCCCATGGAATTAGTCAGGCAAAGCCCGAATACCCATGTTATCTAAGAAAAAGTGAAATAGATTGAAGAAAAAAGAAAAACAAAGCAAGAAGGATTGCTTAAATATATAAATTAGAATAAATTTGTAGAAAATTGACAATGAAGATTGTAGAAGGGATAGTATTTAAGAAAAGAGAAAACAAAGCACAAATAAAGGTAATAAGACATCAAATAGATAGATAAATTGTCATAAGAAATAGCAGTAGGAAAAATAGTAGCAAACTGGTGAGGAAGAAAGCCTAAAAGAAGCATCTAACTAAGATAACTAGTCCCTCAGTCCTAAAAAGTAGGCTAGTTGGACTTTTGCGGACTACTAGGTCTTACTTTGACTCTTTTTTCTTTTGTTAGTTTCAAAGAGCAGAAAGTGAAAGAGGTTATTACTTGTGTGTAGGCATCTATAGCTAATAAATATTCCTTCCTCCTGAAAGCATCATCCCCCCGTGACTTGGCTTCTGCAGATTTTACCTTTGCCTCGGGTGTCACCTGTACATGTTTTACAAGTTAAAACGAACCAATGACAAGGGGGGAACTCTTAGATGAAATCCAGAAATCACTAAGAAGCTGAATACTGTGAGATGAGATAGCAAGATATAGAAATATAACAGAACACATGAAGATTCTACCTCAGTAATAAAGTAAATTAATAAATAAATAAATAAATAAATAAATAAAGGCGACTCATAGCCCATAGGGCAGTTTGTAGAACTTTTTTATAGAATAGAAGACAGGCACAGTAACTGAAATTTATTAAAACGGTAAAAGAAAATGTCTGATGGCATATCCATCACCTAATGCTACAAATTATAATTCATGAATGAAATATGTAATCTCACAAAAAAAATCCATAAGCCAACAGATGATACAGGTGTCAGATAGAATAGAAACTACTAGCAAGCAAATGGGATTACAAAGAGAAAAAGGTAAACAAAGTTTACCTCAGGCAAATCTTGGTTTGGCAATTCTGTATCCCTAGTCAAGTTCACTCCATTTCCACTTTTCGCTGGCTCCTACAATGTTTGTGCTCAAACAAATCAATAGCTAATCTCATCTATGAGGAATTGTGAATAGTATGGAGCAGCATCGCCGACACAATATCAAGCTTACCGAAGTTCCCAAGATGGAAAACGAAATCACAATATGGAAGCTTATGAAGGATGAAAAAGACAATCTATGTGAATAGTACGAAGCAGCATCAGGGAAAACTTTTCCGTAAAGAAAGCATACTAGACCAAGGAAAGGACTTTGGATCTTTCTACTTTAATATAATTTAGCAAAAGAGATTATGAAACTACAGATAACAGAATCTCTTTCACGTTTCACCCTCTCATGCATTGTGGTTACTTGAGTGCTGTCACGAACTATCAAGCTCTGTTACTTTAATCTGGCAGGCATAAAGCATGAGCCAGCTGACAATTGTACTCCACTAACAAATCTTCAAATTTACAACCACTCATATAACGTAGCGGTGTTTCAAACAAGAGGGGACATCATTGAAATCCAGAGTCTTAACCAGCTAAATGCGATTTGTAATACAGAAGCGAGTAATTTGACCATGAACTTCAGAAGAGAAAGAAAGAGACAGAGACCAAGAGCATGTTGCTGTTTGCACTTTAATAAATCACTGATATTATGGATGCATTGAAGCCTTAAAATCTCCATCCAGGAATAGAGGAAGGGGGGGCGGGGGAGGTTAAACGTTACAAGCTGGTGGGGAGATTTCCTGTATCACGGAGAGATATATAGTGCAAACAGCCATAATATTGCACGTGCTGTTCTGAAGTAGGACGCGGGGAAATTAAGAGACCAGAAGTCTCCCCTCCCTTGCAATGTCAGTTAGAGGCTGTTTCCACTTCAACCCTCAGAAAGATCAAATAAAATTAAAAACTAACATTACCAGTTTACCACAAGTCCACCCAAGCAAGAAAGAGGAAATGTTTAGGGAGGCCAACAGGTATGCTTGAGTATTCCTAGCAGTCAAAGACCAGTAGAATAGAAATAACAAATAATAAAGCTATTAGGAAAGGAATACCTGTTGTCTGAGAGTTTCAGACTGCATATGTACAACAATGCCATCAACCGTCCAGTCAGGAATAGATTGAATGGGTAATGTCAAGGGAAAAAGCATCTCAACAACACTCTTATTCCCTCTTGCAGCAGCAACCTGTATTGGCTTCTGGCCATCCTGGATTGGATATCCAGCAAGTCAACAAACCAACCAACCATACATGAAAATCCTTTATAAGAAGGTTGTTCCTTGAAATGCAAGTAACCAAAACACGCCAATACGCCATCACCCAAGTCATAGATAAAAATGACAGCACTCAAGCTGCAGGGGCACAACTCAGTGTCCAGACTGCAGTCATCAAGTGCACACTCGTATGGCTAAGACGTGTGAAGTTCCAGTTTTGTCATATGATTAAGCTAAGTATTACGTAGGTGTCTAGGTTCAGATTCCATATGGAAACTGATATGAGTACAGTAAGACATTCCGAAAATGTAGGACATACATAGCATAATTATTACTCCCTCCGTCCCGTAAAGTATGCAAATCTTTCCATTTTTGGATGTCCCAGAATAATGCAAATCAACTCAATAAATATGCATTGGAACTCCAAATATGCCAAGAAATTGAAATTGTGTACACACATAAAAATAAAAAAAAATTAATGAAAGACAATGCATTAAATGATGTTCCCTTATCTTTTACTATTTTTAAAGAGTTGCATAGTTAGTGGAACGGAGGGAGTATTTACTACATGAAGAAATAAATGTAATTTTTGTAAGTTCTCAATAACAGTCAAGCAACACTTCTTAACACCATGGAATTAGATATAACACGTACCAGAAAACATTTGGACACCATTTGTTACAGGTGTCATTTCAGCAGCATAAAATTGAATTAAAAGATTTTGAAAACGTCTCAATGAGTATTGGTCAAGTTATCAAGTATCAAGCAAGTATCGGGTACGGGACACTGAGCTGCTATGAATATTACTCACTTATCTTAACAAATAAGAGTATAGTGAACTAACCTCATCAGACACATTCGGATCAGCTCCAGCTTTTACTAAACAATTGATGATATCTGAGCTACCCATATCAGCAGCTATGTGTAATGGAGTTGCGCCACCTGCAGATATATTCACATTCGCCCTTGCCTGCATAAGAGACGAAAAAGTATCCATTATATCTACTTCATAGCATGCACAAAAAAGGTATTCACAAACATCTTTTGAGGTGATTAAAATGTATGGAAATTTTGCTGGAAGCTACCTTAAGTTCACCTAATTTTGTGGTTTTAAAAATTCTCTTGGCAAAAGAGTACCTATCGCCAGTTTGGGGTAACTATGCAAATGAATTTCCCGATTAGACTTTGTATGCAAGTCATGTGGCTCTCATATGCCAGTCCGCAAGCAAGTCCTCTTGTTTCCTACTCTTAAGACCATTTCAACCTCGAATTTACTCGCAAGCGCTTCCTATCTCTTCTCTTCAACCCTTCTCTGTTCTCCAATTCGCTCATTTTCTTCTTTGAATCTCTCTACTTTCCCTTACTATCTCGCGTCCACTTCAACTGCTATCTCCCTCTGTTTGCCTTTATCTCTACCGAGTGTTTCCCTACTCAACCGACTTCTCTTCCTCTCTCCTCCTTCCGTGGCCTCCTCTGATTGTACCTTCCTTCCGCTGCCTCTTTCCTCACTTCAAGCTCCCCCACTCCACTCCTCCACCCTTGTCAAATGTCAAGCTTCCCCAATTGCTCTAAGCTGCCTCAGACAGATAGATTCACACACGGAGAAAGGTGGTAGATGAGGGAAGATTAGAAGATATTCACATTATAATTGATGGGGAATGGCTAAAATTATACGGGCCACCTGGCTTCCATTTGAGGAAAACCGGGAATCCATGTGCACATTTCACCAGAATCTAGTGATGGGTACTCTTTCACATAAAATACCTACACCGTGAGTCCCAATTTAATTGTGGCCACTTTGAAATTTGTGATTCACGCTGGCACAGAGGGACTATAGAGGTAGTATTTGACAAATATAATTATTTATTAGTTTTCCACAAATGAGTAGCTACAGCTTTTTCCGGCAAATTTTCCTTGAATAATGTTGTCTTTTGCTTTCCTTTTCCTTTTTTCTTATTCTTTTTCTGCTCCAAGGGTTCTTATAGAATAAAGATATAAAGGAAGGAACTAAGAGAATACCTACTGAACGCATAGTAATAGCGAATATAATCTAACCTCAATTAACTGTTCTATGCATGGTAGTGAACCAGCCGCCACAGCTGACAGCAATGGAGTTACATTATCATCAGTTTCAGAATTAGGCTGCAATAGGAAAAGGATACAAAAGGAAAATTAAATTGAATACTGAGCATATGCAAAAGAGTAGATAACATGATTGACAATCTTCAAGGGATGCATAAGAGTGCAAAAGATAAAAACAAAATGCGCAAAAGATGAAGGCGCCAGTTTTATACTAAAAGAGAAATTCAGAGTACACTTACAAAGAAAAGGAAAACAATGTTGTTACTCATAACTACAACCACACTTTCCGAGCATACCAATAAGTATTGTTTGTTTCTTCTCAGCTCTAAAGCAATATCCAACAGGCAAGTGTGCCAGAACATAACTCGGGAAGATCTTATCAATAACAGAGTGAAATTCGAGTAACGAGACTGAAGACTATAAAGACTTGAATAAGACACAGAAAAAGAAAAGCACCCCTCCAGGCATCCTCCCACATATAATGATATAAGACCCTATCACCTAGGCCAACCTTTAGATGCCGTAAATCTGAGAAACAAACTTCCAGCGACCAGCATGCCCTCTTGTTTATATATCCTTACCTTATCCAATGGCTCTATCTTTTTCTCCATGGCACCAATGTAAAAGGGCTATTTCAGTAGTTGGAGCTAGACTTTGATTTGACCGCATTACCTGACCTTTTGTTTCATTTTTGTCTCTTTTACAAGCTACTTAAGACCGGAACTTTTATTGTCCATGTATCACATGATAACACCTTGTGTTAGAGAACCTGGTCATGAAATCAGCAGCCTCCCCCATTAATATTTCCAGTAAGAACATGACACTAAGTGTTCTCTTCAGTTCCTCAAGGCTCAAGGTAAACATGCATTTCCTACACCATAACCAAATCCAGACCTATGAGGTCAAGGTCATAATAAAAAAAAGGATTTCTTGAGTCTTGCGATGAGACTCTGTCACCTAGTCGAGACCTTTTCACCTGCTTCATATTTTCATAAAAATCCATTTACACTGCCAAATCTGTCACCCAGACAATGCTCTTCAAGTAGAGAAGGATTGCAGGAATGTGAAGGAGGACTCAACCAATCGGGAGCAAGAAGAACTAATAGCACAAAGACTGCGGCAAGCTGGTTTATTTTGGTTTCAATTTACTTCGGGTCGGGTGTTATTAGGTTCTGACCAAATCAAATAATGGGTGTAATTACGTATTGGGTTGAACCCGTTCGGGCCACAGGATCAGTTCCGAATAATGATAATTGGTACACTAACTAGCATGCCACTTTCGTAGACTTTAGCTAGCTCATAACCTGGGTTTGATTGGCAAATTTCATTTCTTAATTTGTGTCTAAGAGTTCAAATGTTCATGATTTTTCAAGCCATGTTCCTGAGGGTTAGTTGTGGCCAACTACTCATCCCAAAGTGTGTTTCATCCAATAAACAGAAGCACATAACTTTAGGCTAGTGTCAATGATGCACATTGTATAACCTGTAGAAAAAGCTTACCATACAGAGACAATATAAGATCACTAATCCAATGGAAGAAGATCATAGTCACACAGCAGTAACTATCACAAATTCACAACTTACTAAACTAAAAGGCACTTTCAAAGAATAGCAAATGCATTCTTACGTTAGCATGATGCTCTAACAGAACCTTTACAGCATCCTTTTGTGCATGCCCAGCAGCCCAAAGCAAAGGAGTTCCAGATTCACTTTCTGAATCAATAGCAACGCCTTTGGAAAGTAATAACTTTATCAAGTCAATATCCCCTGCACGCAAGTGAACACCTAAGCAAGCAGAAAACAGAAAGGAAAAAGTAGAGGGGGATGGGGTGGCATCAAATAAATAAATAAAAACATCAAGAGGTCGAAATAGGATTATTGCTTTCATATATCATATAACCATTAGTGAATCATGGTAATCTCACTTCTATGGTTTTCATTCTTTTTAGTATATATCAGTACACATCCTAGTAATCTGTTTTACTAAACATATCAAGAAGAGAGGATTAATTCTTTGATATCACAGATTCACAGTATGATACAGGCTATCATCTATCAGAGAGGATAGAGGGTGATATCCTCTTTTTTTCTTTTTATTCTCCTTTGAAGACAAAAGATGTTTCCACCAAAATTAGGAAAATTAAGTTCATGCACAAGGCTTACCAATTACCTCCCTCAAAAGTCATCACTTCCATAGATAACACAAACCAAAGCCTAGTTATCACTGTCATACACCTTTTAGGAAAGGTACTAGAAATATTTCACATCACAAGCTAGGTACTTTGGTGATACAAGAGAGAAATCCAAAGTTTCCACCATCTATAATAACATCACCAACAAAATCAGCTACTTCAGCCTAGTTGTCAACATAGGGCACGCATCAAGCTTCCGCTGACTCTTTTTTTAACTGTAGTGATATCCACTTCTGTTGAAAAGCTCTAGATCCTCTTGTACCATATCCTATAGCAGATCCAGCTAAAGCAGCACTGTCTATCAAACCTTTAGCATTTTTTTGATTGGCACAACATACAACTTCCTACTACACCATCTGCCAGGTTGCTGCACGTCTGCAGTGCCAACAATGACAGAAATAGGACAGAATCTTCCTCCAGATAGTAGCAGAATTTATTTTATTTTTTTAGTTTAGAAAAAAATAGTGTTAATGAAGAATACATCCTAAGAGGACAAGGAGTCCTCAAGAGGGATCTAGTTACATATCAGTAGCAAAATATTCAATGATGACATAAGAAAACATGCTCATGTGTATCATTGGAACTTCCACACAGCAACAAGTTTCCATGGACCTGCAGTCTCCACTTGGGCAATCCACTGTAACCTATCATGGAAGGCCAGCTACTCATCCACATAAATAGTTATGTTTTCCCACGGAGCAGGGTTAGAACAGACTAGCTTTCTCCAGTACACCTATGGAATCAAATTATAACCTTATTAATTCAGAAGCCCCCTGCTTTCATGACAATAGTCCAATCTCCAACCATGTACCTATGCACTCTTTCGCCGTAATAACTTTCCTTCACATCCAGGGCACTTGGCCACAAACTTTATAGTCCACAAGTCTTTGTTCTTTATACATAAAACATGAAACCACTTCATCCAAGTTTCTCCTTGTTAACTTAACTCCTACAAAGGATTGGCTAGGGCTACCTGGTTCCATTTATCACATTACAAATATTTAGACCTCTTGAACAAGTAGATTTGGTCCCAAGAAATTAATTGTTCTTTTATAAGCCATACCACCTCAAGCTCAATGAACAGATTTGCAGGTCCACTCATAGATATACTCTTTAATTTTTTTTTACAAGAGGTTAGCAACTTGACATACTGAAGAGGATGGTCTTTGATCAGCTCCACTCTCCAATAAAAGTAGTACTAGCCAAAGTCTTGTAGATCAGGTCAAAAAGGAGATAACTTTCAATGTATCTTAATCCTTTCAGAATCCCATCTTTACAGTAGAATGGACTATCCCAAAGTGGAAGGAACTTTCACTTACTTCCAGAAAGACTCATACGTTAAACAAACTGCCAAGAAATTCCCTCTACTAAACAGTATTTTTAGAACTTCAGAATAGAAAAGTAAAAAAACATCAAGAAATAATATTTTTCGAATTCGTCAGAACTTCAGCAAGAAGATTATAAAAAACATAATTCATTAAAAGCCTTTCCAAAGGCCAGGGCCCTCAAAATTGATCCCTAATTTAAAAATCTCAAGATAGGATTCCTAATTTCTCCAATGAGTCAACCAAAACACAAAATTATCTAAGAGAGCTAGAGCATGTTTGTCTTCCTCATTGACTCCAATGAAGATATGTCCATGTTGTTAAGTAGAAACAACCAGAGGAGGCAAGACCCCATCTCTTCGCTCCATTATCTGGTGGACCATCTTCCAATACTGGACCCATGCTCTCTTGCTCTACTGTGTACAAGGTCCCACATCAAGCGCTTCGAAACTATCAAGGCCTTCCAAATCAATCGCAGGGATTTTGAAGAAATCTTCCCTCCACATCAGACACATGTTTAGATCCTCCAACAATAATCCCACCTTGAGGGGGGAGCGGGGAACCTTTGCCCTCAGAAGAAACCATTCTGGATAGTGGGTACCGACTACTGACCGCTGAGATCCTTGGCTTGAACAAATTTCCCTATTATCAATGAGAAACTTAAAATTCCTCAAATTGGCTGCAGTCCCCATTTCTCACAGGGCTACCAGAACCATTTGACGGTGGTGGCATACTGGCATATCACTATATTCTATAGAGCGTTGAGACCATTAAGCAGCATCAAGTACAAACTCGGCCTTTGTTGCTCGATTGTTCCTCAGAAGAAACATTAACTACCCCAGCAGGGGCAGCAGCTACAGATTTCAGGATGACTCTAATGTTGTGACAGGGAGCAATGATGGACTCACTCAAGCTATTCGTCTCTGATCGTCAGTTCATCAGTTCAACTCCAAGGCTCCAACAGCCCACATTATTTGAGCATTAGCAGTATGGTTGAAAGTAAGGTAGAAAAGTTGCCCAAAATCAATAACAAAGTTCATATTTGAATTTATATGGAACGCCATAGAGTTTGTCGTAAGAGCAAACTCCTCATGTGTTACTCTACAAGATATCTGATATCCCATACGTATATCATATACACAAATTCGTAGCGTAATTGCCTCTCTTAATTTGTGGTATGGTATCAAATAAATTGCCGATTATTTCAAACATCCCAAGCATCTAAACAAGCACCCATAGTCACAACACATAGTATTGAGGTTCCTTGGATGATTTGTGTTCCCACTTCCCTTCTCTCAACCCTCTTTAGGCTGTGAAAACTGAAAGTAACGCATGACTGCATGAGTATCCATTTATAAAGATGGAATAGGACACAGTTGATACAGACTCCACAATCGAGTTTATAAAGATGCAAGCAAGAGGAAAATCCAACGTAAAACCTTTACAATGAAACTTGGAGACAATAGACAGGCATTCCTAGTATATCCTTTTACCAACACATGCCCCTACTAAGATTATGCGGCTCAAGATGTTACTATCTTAATTTGTACAAAATTATTATTATTAATGCAGCTCAAATAGAGAGGCGAAGAAAGACATTTCGATACCAGTTAATTTATGGTAACAGCATACCTATTCCAGCAGCATGATGCAAAGCTGTAGCCCCTAAATCACTAGCAATTGCTGGATCAGCGCCATGCTCCAGAAGATACCTGGCGGTGGCAGTGTGTCCTTGCCGAGCTGCGTGAATTAGCGGGGTATCTCCTGTAAAAAATAAAGAGATTAGAATTAATTCTGTATACTTCAAACCGCCTACATCAATTGTTCAGAAGATACATTAGTAATGCCATCATGAAATTGTCAATTGGTTTTAGTCTTCCATTCTGAAGTAAAATACTACCAGAAGCATTCCAATATCTATCACAGCATTCAAGTAGAATCATGCACATGTAGCAATTACAAAACAAGGCATAATCATATTAGCTAATATCATTTTTACATTACCAAATGTTGAGAGAACTTGTCAAAACTTATACATTCGTAAATCATATTGATGTTGTTTTTGTGAAAGGGCAGCATAAAGGAAAATAAAGCCCATATCCTGTGATTATCAGAAAGGATGCCATACCCGCACACAATATATGTGACTACACAATATATTCGTAAACCATTAAGTGATCTGTGCATCACCTAAAAGAAGAAAGCTAGTTCCATGGCACAAGCTGAAGAATCCAACATAAAACACCTTTCACCAGTAACAAGCTTATCCAAACTTAGTAACAGAGACCGGAAGATCTTTAAAAAAAAGATAGGATAGAGAGAACCAAAGAAAAGGGCAACCAAACCACTCTAGATACAGCAATAAAACTTGACAACCCAAAATGAATTCGCACTGAGCCTCAAGTTTAATTTCTGAGTTCTGATAGAGAAGTCATAAAAAGTTGTCTCTAAGGGCCATATAAGAACTCCGTTATAAGTGACACACAAAACATTAGGCTCGCTCGCTCCCTCAATTCATCTTTGCCAGATTAACCAAATCACATTCCAAATTCAATTTCAACCACGGGTACATTAACTTCACAATCATTCCATTCCATACTAAACTACTGATCATTTACCTTAAAGCAGATAGCCAGCAACATAATAAATTTGTCTAACAGCAAGTATAATGTGACATTCTAGCAACAAAATATACCCCACAACAAGAATTTCAAACCAAAAAAATGATGAACTTTAAAGAAACTCTTACCCTCAGCATCTTTGAGATTGACATTAACCTTCAATTCCTCCACTAAATACTGGCAAAAATCCGTCATACCCTCTCTTGCCGCAAAATGAAGGGCGGTTCGATCATTAGCATCCTTTACATCCTCCACTGTTTTACCCAACCCTCTCCCATCATCCTGTTGCTTCACCAATACTACATACCAATATCAAAATATTCCAACCCCAATTCAAACAATGAAGTAAATTTAGCAAATTTGCAACGAAAACGAAGAAATTAAATTAATTAAAAAAACAAAACGTACCTTTGAAAAGATCGAGGTTTCCAGTTTGAGCTGCGTTAAGGTAGTTCTGAACTTGTTGCCTTACTGAAAATTGCAAAAAATATAGAACATGATTATTGGTTTTTATGCTCAGTATGAAATACAAAGAAAAAGAGAGAGAGAAAGAGAGAGAGAGAGGACCTGCGAGTGCTGTGTTGCCATCGGAAGCCATTGATTGAGTTTTTTGAGAGCAATGAAAAACCCTACTGGAGAAAAAGGGTTTATGAATTTGAAGGAGGAGAGAGAATGAGAACGTATACTGGTTGGGAACTATGGGAAGTTGGAAGGTTCAAGTGTCTACTGGCGACAAAGGACAAAAGTAAGGGCGAGCGTAGAAAAGGGTTGATATTTGATGACTAGGGTCAAAACTCAACCCAAAAAGAGTTAAAAAAAAAATGGGGCTAGTTTAAATACTTTTAGACCTGTCAAATGGATCGACCCAAATAAATTTGGATTGGCTCATCTCCGATTGGGTGGGTTATGGGTTGATTTTTGGGTCAAATTTTTTTAAACTTCAATTTAATCATATTGGGTTCGGATTTGGGTTATGGTAGTTTTTGACAAATTTAGTAATTATCATTCTTCTATAAATGGAGAGAGGCAAATTTGTTATGGACTATGGAGTTTTGCTTCAAGAAAAAAAAAAACTAGAATTTGAAGAAAGACTTCTGGCAATGGATGAAAACTGAATGCAATCATTACCAATTGTGAGTTTGGGGAGAGAGATAGAGAGAGGAAAGAACAGAAGAGTACTGTTAACAGTAGAAGATCTAAATTGTTTAAAGAGTGAGACTTTTTTGCTATTTTTTATTTAAAAAACCTACATAAAAGATGAAATATAAAACACAAAAATTTTTATAAGATGGTCTTTTTGTAAGTTTTGATGAGACGGATATCACTTTTTAATGAAACAATGGTCAGTGCTCACCATAAGTAACCCCTACATTTTCAAATAGTGATCCCAGTTTTGTGTGAGTTGGTCTCGCGCACTTGTTGAAATTAAAATGATAGAAAAATCTGAAAAGCCCACTAGAAATAGACAAAAATAATTGAAAATTTGGGTAATTCAAGCTCTACAATTCAAGTGGCAACATTTGAGTTATCATGTTTTCTGTTAATAGTTAATATGTCTTTCAAGAATTTGAATCGGAAAAATAGGAACAACTAAATTGGTATGCTAATAATTTAAAAATGTACGCACATTAGAATATTGAGTTTCTTCGTAGCATTAGTAAGATGAATTCGGCAAAGACATGCTAAGCATAATTTATTTTTGCCTTTATAGATATTAAATATTATATTATTCCAAACTGTAAATTGTGCCACGAAAAAGAAAGAATAAAGAAAGGAAAAAAAAAAAAAAACATCGCTACAGAAATATTCTAGGCCAAAAAAAGTGGACTCCAGATCACACTTTCCTATATCCACGATGAAAACCAAACACTAATAGATTATTTTCTAAAAATAAGGTTGAAAGTTTACCAACCTTACCCAAAATTTACTATTATTTTTTAAGCATAGCCTCAATTACAGTACGAAAATAATTATCAAAAAAAAAATTACAGTACGAAAATGAATGTAGAAAATATTAATTCCATGCCAATGGATAGACGAGACAAGCACCACTAACAAAGGCATTCTCCTCCCTTCCATTAAACTCTTATCTCTCTTCTTTTTCCAAAGTTGGTTGGATTAGTTGTCGTGTCACCACCTTCTTTCTCTCTCCTCTTCCTAAAAAAACATCTAACAAAACAAAAGAAGTTATTTTTGTAGTAACGTCATTTCTCCCTCCTAGTTTTTATTTCCCTTTTGTAATCATTTTTACCCCCGGGATTCTAAATCCCCTAATAATCTTTCAAATCATCTAGACTTTCTTCTCTTCCTTCCTCCCTCTGGCCGGGGCAGCTCGTTGCTGCCGCGGCCACAACCCCTTTGTTTCATCATCTCACGAGTCTTGTAGTTGAGGGATTATATGACCTTGTACAATCACATGGACTCGAAGTTTAAAGGAGGAATGACTAGGCCTTGGTTATTACCTTCACGCTCATCATCTGCACCACCTCCACCTCCCCCCCCCTCCTCCTCCTCCTCCACCATCTGCTGCATTTTCTCCCTTACGAAAGACATCTAGTGCCGCCAAAGGAGACGTGTTATCCTCGCTAGAGTCCTCCGAGTCGGAAGAGCTACAACGCCTGGTGCACGCCCCTCCATTTTGGAAGAGCAAGAAGAGGTTATCGAAGCAATTGTCTATGTGTGAAACCGCGAGAGACGTCGCATGGGATAAACGACGACGTCAAATATTGAAGCAAGAGAGGAGGAAAAATATGATCATTGACCCTGAAGATCTTACGGATGAAGATCTGCATGAGCTAAAAGGATCAATTGAGTTAGGTTTTGGGTTCAATGAAGAGGCCGGGCAACGACTTTGTAACACCTTGCCAGCGTTGGACCTTTACTTTGCTGTTAATCGACAATTGTCACCTAGCCCTGTATCCACACCTCATAGTCAGGCATCTGTTAGTTCAATTGGAGGTCGTTCATCTTCCTTTGACAGCCCCAGGAGTGAAGATTGTTGGAAAATTTGTGGTCCAGGTTTAACCTTTTGTTCTGCTTAAATTCAAATTATAAGAGTTTCAATATCAATACCCTTTATTCTTTAACGAAGTTCATACCAACAAGAACACTTTTTTTGTATATATGTGTATGGTCATTGTCAGTAATATCTATACATATTTATAATCTGAAATATAATGTTTACCAAATATATACTAAAAATTTATGCGAAACTTACTTAATTAGTATCGTAACAACACTTAATATTACATTAACAACGCCCAATTTGTACAAAAGTTGAGTTTCATTATTTGTAAAGCATCATTTCACAATTTACACCAAAACCTCTTTGTTTCATTGTTCAATTTGGTTGATGTTATCTGTTGATGATGAATATGTAGGGGATAATCCTCAACAAGTGAAGACCAAATTACGGCATTGGGCTCAAGCTGTTGCTTGTTCTGTGATGCAATCATTTTAGTGTGTGGGATCACCATGTACAGATTGTAGAAGAGATCAGGCAGAGAGAGAACAAACCAAGATAAAGGAGATCAAGAATCAGGAGAAAGGAGAGAGAGATTCGAGATGATAAGAAAATATTAGTGCTCCCTTCGCCTGAACTTAATGGTCACACTATTAATTTTACACTTCACTAAAAGAGTGACTATTATTTTCAAAAGAAGTGAGTATATTTAAACGATATATGATCTTTGATCATGTACTTGCGTCATTGCACAACAAATGATATTGATGCATGGAGCTTCAGTCCCGGGGTAATACTACTACTAGTGATCACTAGCCTTAATTTGCTTTGGTGGTCAGACAAGTTTTCCCTTTTGTCCCCCCCCCTGTGAGGAGTAGATATATTTGTCTTTCTAAAACCACGTGTATTTCAGCTTTATCCTTTTTTTAAAGACTCTTTTGTCGCAACCTTGTCTTACATATTTTGATAAGACAATTTTTGTGATATATTAGGCTACACTTGAAGGTACCATGTAAAATGCCTTCCTAATGATCAGTTATTAATGGATAAATGAATATGCTCCCCAAAATTGACAAATATTTTGATTTTTTTTCAACGCGCCTCGTCATCCTCCATATTTTACTCTTAACATTAAGAATAAGTGTATGTTTTTTGTGGTATTTGATAATGAACTTATTGTTAAACAATATAAAGAACAAATAGGTCACAATCCAAGCACCTCTCATAGAATCACTCATTCCACATGTGACCAGGGCCGGCCCAAGGCATAGGCCTTAGGGGCGACGGCCAGGGGCCCAAGAAAAAAGGGGCCCAGTCCAGTTTCACTTAAAGCTTTCTCTACAAGAAAAAAAAATAAAAATAAAAAAAATCTCGCCTTTATACGGCTTGGCTTCGCTATGGAAACTGGATCTGAGAGCCTGAGATATCTTGCGATTCTTGCCATTAACCACTGAACAAGAGAGATACACAGAGAGGCGAGAGAGCAAAAGATTTTGTGGATCACTAGAAGAGATGGAGAAGATCAGGAAACTTAGCAACTCAAATCAATTTTCACCCTCAATCAATTTCTTTCCTTCCCATCAACAACGGTATGATTTGGGTCTTTATATATGGGAAGAATATGTGAAAGGGTTCATCGACCATCATCAATCTTCAATTACTTCTTCTCTCTACCACCATTACTAATCTTAAATTGAAGCTTGAATCTCAAAAACTTGTTGGAAGCTCTCAATTTCTCTTTTTAAAGGTATTGAATTAATTATATGCTTTTTTTTCATCATTTTTTATTTCTGTAATTTAATTTCATGTTTCTTAATTTTTGACTTTTGATTTTTATCCTCTCATTGTAATCTCTGTCACATTGAACAGAATTATGTGTTGAGGTTGTGAATAAAGAAGGAGAAAGACTGCTAATTTGAGGTAATTGGAAATTTTGCTCTATTCTAATTATCTAGGGTTTCTTAATCTTTGGTCATAATTTTTGTAGGCAATGCAAACTAAATTAATTAATATGTGCTTGTTTCAATTTGATTAGCATAAAGATGAATTAATACTGATCGGTTAAAAAAGTGGGTTGAAAATTAGCTCAGTTTGTTGATTCATTTCATATTCAGTTTGTATATCGTGGGTTTGTGGGTTGAACTAGTTTTGTCAAGGTGTTTTTACTGGATATTTGGAGCTTCATATGCAGCTTTTGGTTAATTGACAATGACATACATTTAGGAGCCCATAAATATATGTTAAGATGTCTGAATATGTTTTCTGGTACACTTTTTGAATAAGGCTTAAGAGGATTGTGTACTCAATGTTGGTGTCTGGAAAGGTTGCAAAGGGGTTTCATACTCCCCTTTTGCTGAACACAGATGTTTGAAGTCGCTTGACTAAATGGAGGTGGCATATCCAATTCTGTAAGACTCGAAAGAGTTGTTGTTTAGTTGTCTATATGCATTTTATAAATATAACAGATGTCTGTGTGAACATGAGTTGTATGGTCTTGATCAAAAAAAACATGAGCTGAATTGTACACCTTACTGCTGTATGTTTTGGTTCCAAAGATGAGTGCAGATGGAGGCTCTAAGCCTCTAATCTCCATTAATCTCTACCCAGAATTCATCAAAATCCCGGTTGAACAACGTTGTCCTCACAAAACCGCTTATATTCAAACAATAGTGACAGGAAGCCATTAGTAGAAACTAACAACAAGATTTTACTTCTTTTTTTTTTTAATATGTTATATTTTTCCTTGTTGCAGATGGCAGATCATATCTTGTGTCCGTGATCGGTCTCCGAGCTGCCAAGTTTTTTGCTTTGTTGTCTCCGTCTTCGTTCTCCAGGTGTTATTGTTCTTTCTCTAGCTCATTTGTCTTCTAGTTTCTTTTTATAAGATGTTGCCTAAAAAACATTTGTCTGGAAGTGAAAAAAGAAAAAAAAGAAAAGAATCGGACCAGTTAATAAAATCACAAAGAGGAGCTCTTGATAAATTTGTTAAAAAAGTAGGTTCTTCTGTTAATGATGAGGGATTGGATGCAGGTAAACATGAACATTCTAATGAAAATTTAGATGATGAAAATTTTAAAAATGAGAATGCTAGTAGTTTGAATGAGCATGACCAACATCCCAATGAAAATTTGGATAATGAAAATATTTTCAATGAGAACACTAGTGATTTGAATAAGCATGACCATGTACCCAATGTATCTAATATTGAAAAGTCCTTGGATGATGAACCACAGGTCCCTCTTGTGGACATGTATGATCCTAGATATTGGGGTAATCTTGATAATAAAACAAGGGATGTTTTAATTGAAAAGGGGCCTATAAGGGAGTTGAATCTTGTGTTTCCTTTGGATAAGTTTTATAGGCATTTTTCATATGCTTGTTATTCCAGAAAGTTGAACAATGGTGAGACTAGCGATAGACAATGGTTGGTCTACTCAAAACATTTGGATTCGGTATTTTGTTTTTGCTGTAAGTTGTTCATTTCTAATACAAGCAGAAGTTTATTAGCAAGTCATGGACTGAGAGACTGGAAACATATTAGTGAGAGACTCAAACAACATGAGAATAGTGCTGAACATATGAATAAAATGAAAACTTGGAACGATTTGAGAGTAAGGTTAGCTAAAAATCAAACAATTGATAAAGAATTGCAAGATCAAATTAGTAAGGAGAAAGAGCGTTGGAGGCAAGTTTTAATTAAAATTATTTCTGTTGTAAAATGCCTATCTAAAAGGAATTTGGCCTTTCGAGGATCCAATGAGAAACTTTACGACTGTAATAATGGTAACTTTTTGGGATTTATTGAGACGATTGCCGAATTTGATTTCGTAATGCAAGATCACATTAGACGTATTCAAAATCATGACATTCATAATCATTATCTTGGTCATAAAATTCAAAATGAGTTGATTTCTCTTTTGGCCCTTAATGTTAGGACTTCTATTATAAGAGTCATCAAAGAGGCAAAATATTTCTCTATAATTCTTGATTGTACCCCCGATGTGAGTCATCAAGAACAAATGACTCTAATATTGCGATGTGTGAACATGTCAAGTAAGAAAATAAAAATAGAGGAGTTTTTTATAGAGTTCTTAAAAGTGGATGATACATCTGGATTGGGACTTTTTAATGAATTGTTAAATGCAATAAAATCTCTTGGTCTTAATGTTGAGGATATTAGGGGTCAAGGTTATGATAATGGTTCTAACATGAAAGGAAAACACCAAGGGGTTCAAAAGCGGTTACTTGATATAAATCCGAGAGCTTTATACATGCCATGTGCTTGTCATAGTCTTAATCTTACGCGTTCTCATATGGCAAATTCTTGTATTAAAGCTGTGTCATTTTTTGGAATCGTGCAACGAATATATACTTTATTTGCAGGCTCTAACAAAAGATGGAAATATTTAACCGATAATGTTCCAGAATTGACTGTAAAACCTTTGTCTAATACGCTTTGGGAAAGTCGAATAAAAAGTGTAAAACCCATTAGATTTCAATCTCCTCAAATAAGATTAGCTTTATTGGAATTAAAAGAATCTTCTGAAGATTACAAGTCAAGAAGTGAAGCAGACAGTTTAGTAAGTGCACTTGAAAGTTTTGAGTTCTTACTTGGTATGGTTATTTGGTATGATATTTTATATTCTGTTAGTATGGTGAGTAAGAAACTACAATCAAAATCCATGTCCTTAAGTGCTACCATGAAACATATGGAAACTGTAATGAAATTTTTTGAAAATTATAGAGAAGAAGGGTTTGCCTCTAGCAAGAAAGTTGCTCTAGACATTGCAACTAATATGGGTATAGAGCCTACTTTTCCTATAAAACGTCGTGTTATGAGGAAAAAACAATTTGATGAAAATGATGACGATGAGGAAGAAAAATCAGCACAAGAGTTCTTTAGAATTAATTACTTTGTAGTTGTGGTGGATTTTGCAGTCACTTCATTGAAGATTAGATTTGAGCAACTAAAAATATTTGAAAGTATTTTTGGATTTCTTTTTTATTCAAGAACCCTAAAGTATATGCATAAAGATGTACTGAAAGAATGTTGTAGTAATTTGGTAGCAACTTTCTCTCATAATGATTTGCAAGATTTTGATTTAGACTCTCTTGTATTTGAATGTGGAGTGCTTCAATTGTATTTGCCTGATGAGTCTATGTCAACAATTGAGATTCTTGAGTTTGTGAGATCTTTAGATAGTCTTCCAAATATTGCAATTGCTTATCGGATATTGTTATCTGTGCCCGTGACTGTAGCATCGGCTGAAAGAAGTTTTTCTAAATTAAAATTGTTAAAAAATTACTTGAGATCGTCGATGTCGCAAAACAGATTGAATGGTCTGGCAATTTTATGCATTGAGAAAGAAATGTTAGACAATATTGATGTTGATACCATTATCAATGATTTTGCATCTAAAAATGCTAGAGATAGAAGTTTTTCATAGTCATTGATTCATTTGTGTGCTTGATCTTAGGTGATGATGGATGGATGTTGGTTTTTGCTCCTGTTGATGTTTATCCAAGCTGGTTTGCTACTAATTCGGAGTTGATTTCTGCTATTGTTGGTTGCTGTTCAGAGTTGATTTTGTGCTGTTGTTAGTTGAGCGACTAGCGTCGCTTGATATTGCATTGTTTTCAGTAAATTTAAGCTTCTATGTTTCCTTTTTGTATTTGAATTGTGTTGAATCAAATCTTGGTTTGTATTGACATTTTTTTTGTAATTAATAAAGTTTTGCTATTAATTTTTTTTTTATATGGGCCCATTTTGTTTACTTTGCCCTAGGCCCTAAAAGGGCCAGGATCGGCGCTGCATGTGACGAGGCACCCATAATACACATTGTCTAATATTATTATCATTTCATTCATGTTAAAGAATGGACAGTGTTATGTTGAGAAATTCACTATAATCGAGTAAAAAGACAATGATGTAATCATGTAAACATGTGAAAATATTTTTACATAATATTTTAGTTATGTTACCCTAATAGCTTCTGAGCAAATGAACATACATGCATGCACAAGCTTCTCAAATTTGTTGCATTAATCATCAAGAGATAAATATGCCAATAATGTTACAAAAGATAAATACCCATAGAAAAAACCCATTTGATATTGGGGAACCACGTACTTTTTAGTCATATTACCCAAATACCTTTTAGTGAAAATCCAACATGTGACTACAAATTAGTTGGATCTTTCAATAGCAAAACCTCATGTCACATAATTAGAAAATTATGGAAAGTGTCTAAAGTTGTTTGATTGCACAAAGGAATTTTAATTTCGTGGGAAGTGATGTGGGAGGTAGTATTTACCTACGGGTACAAGGTAAGTAACTTCCTCCATTATAAGGGAAGTCACTTTTTGCAAGAAGTTAATTCCTGTATTTTTTTGTCAACCAAACAACAACTGAATTTATACTTCTTAGAAAGTTGCACTTCCTATGCTAGTTGTATGTCAAACAAACAAGCATTTAAATTAGATGATGGTTCATTTAATTTGTCAACACTATTTGTTTCCCCAATTTGTAGAACACCAACAAGGGTGGTGGCCTAGTGGTTCCAAGATTACTCCCAAGTGGGTTGGTAAGGCAAGGTCATAGGTTCGAATCCTCATTCCCCCCATGCCTTGTGTCTGCTGGCTTCTAGGAACTATACTAGCCCCTTGTTGGTGCTACATTGACGAGGCCAGTGCTTGCGCTGGTTGTTCAGTTAGTCTGATATGTTCGTTGTTGAACACGAGAGTCCGAACATGATGTAGCAGGAGGTGTCTCGGTCGCCATTCACTTGCACCCCTTTTTGTTTAGCAAAAAAAATAAAATTTGTAGAACAAAATATCATCCATAGATGGGGCAATTTAGGCTTCATTTTTTTCGTCATTACCATTGACTAAATCCATTTTGTTCTCTTCAACAAGTTTGATGCTTTTTTTGTTTCATTTCTTTTCACTCTATCAACTCCCTCATGTTAAAAGGAATTGACCCTTATTTTTTTTTTCTTTTTGAAACAAGTGAGCTGTGAAAACAAATGAATTAAGATGGCGATTGAGACCCTAGTCTCTGCTTGAGTGAGAACCTAAGTCTTAAATACAGTCTCTAAAAACATAATAACTTCCTCACTAAACTAGCCTTT
Organism: Tetragonia tetragonoides; assembly: GCA_038025085.1. Taxonomy (NCBI): domain Eukaryota; kingdom Viridiplantae; phylum Streptophyta; class Magnoliopsida; order Caryophyllales; family Aizoaceae; genus Tetragonia; species Tetragonia tetragonoides. The sequence continues at coordinate 10,834,719 of CM076143.1, forward strand.
ATAATTATTAAACACTAATGGTAATGTCACGTCACAAACCACTTTCATTAAAGATCTTACTTAGGTCATATATATCGATTAAAATATTATTAAGTGCCCTAGAGTAGCAATAATACTACAACTTACAAAAGACCAAAACGACAACGAACTTTTATTATGGCCATTTGACTAACATGTGAGTGAGATACCTTTGGACATTCATTCCCAAGCTAAAATTACAACAAGGAATAAGTTGCCATTTCAATAGAGTGAGATCTCTTCATGTCAAAATATATTAAGCCCTTGAAGGACTTGATGTGGAAAGCACATAAATATTGTTGAATTCTTGTCTATAATCTATTCATAATTAGTTAATAGTCATTCAATAAATTTTGTATAAAATCGTTTTACGGTTGGACGGGATTGTTAACTTTTATAAAAAATAAGGATAAATTCTTAAATTCTTATAATTAAGTCAATTTTATTTTTTGCAAAAAGCATTCATCCCACAGTAAAACAGTCTTAAATATACAAATTTTGTTGAATATGTATAGTTCTATATTTGTCAGTGGGGTATTAATAGAAGTTGCATAGACCGTAAAAAATCTACCACATGATTGGAAGATGATATAGCCTATAGGTATAGTATATGTAATGATCGATCACCTCTTATATTAGCTTTGACAATGTGATCAAGTAATGGGGTCAACATTCCACTTATTATAATGTATGTAAAAAATTGGTGAGTGGTGATTCGTCATCCATAAGGATATGCTGTCTGATCTATCAAATGTCGATTCTAATACCAAAGCATGTAGGGACTGGAGAATGTGTGTGCTTATGCTATACTAATCAGATAATTAAGTTTACTGTTTATAATTTTGAACGGGAAAAAGTTGTGGGAATGTATCATGTATATGTCATGCATAGATGGAATTCCCAATTTCTAGAAACATTGGCGTTTGTGATCAAGTAGGGAAAGAATAGTTAAAAGATCATTATTGCAGCTTCTTTTCTTTTTTTTTTTTTTTTTTTTTTTTCCGTTTAAACATCTAATTAAACCAATAGAAGTAGAACTGTTAAATGGCTCAACTCAGCAGGTTTCGCGTTGGATTGGGTCGGGTCGATTACATAGTGATCTTTATTAGATCATTCACTTTTAAGTTTATTTTAATGGAGTTGTAAACAAGTTCGGGGCAGAAATTTGTAGCAAGACCCTGAAAAAACGGATCGGGTTGGGTCAGTTTTTGACAACTCTACTCTAAATCCATTTTTTATTTTGTATTTTTTTTTTGGTATAAGGAAAACAGTTACATATTTTATACAATGTGTTCACTCTTGGAAATGAGTGTACAACCTGATTCATAGATCTAGATATAAAGTTGGTGCTCTCTTACTTGGTGTACTCCATTTCATGTCATCCGCTATCTTAAATTGTTATGTTTGGCAAATTCAGTTGAAGTTCTAGTTGTGAAACGTTAAAAAGGAAAGAAATTAGTATAACATAGTTGAAAGTTGCTACGAAAATCGAATAAATGGAGGGTCAGATTGGGTTCTCTGCTTTTTTAATATAAAAAAATAACTTGCAAAAATAGAATCTAACTCTCCATTTAGTAATGGACCATTTACTTGGGTGGGTGGTAAGGAATTAAGGATCCTACTTCGACTTAGGGTGTGTTCTTTTCCATTTATTGGATCTTACTTAATCAGTGAAAATCAGTGGCGAGACCTTACTCAATCAGTGAGAATCAGTGGCAGGACCTTATTCAATCAATGGAAATCAGTGGTAGGACCCACATTTCTCCTCACAGGAATAGTGGCAGGACCTTACTCAATTAGTGAGAATCAGTGGAAGGACCTTACTGAATCAGTGAAAATCAGTGACAAGGCCTTACCGAATCAGTGAAATCCAGCGGCAAAACTTTACTCAATCAGTGAGAATCAGTGAAAATAAGTGAAAAAGAACGCACCCTAACTAATAAACAATAATGACTATTGACTAAAGTAAAGGAAAAATAGTGGTGCCATATTTTCATTAATCTTCTATAGTCAATATAAGCAAAATGGGAAACCTCGTTAGCCGAAGCTCAAGCAATGAAGTTCGGAGTCCAAATGGCAGTGGCATGTCAAGTTCGTTCAGTCATTTTTGAAGGAGATAGTTTAGAAGTTATTACTTTGTTGCGTAAGAATTATCATCCTACCAGTAGTTTAGGTTTAATTATTGAGGATATTTATTGTTTGGTTCATTTATTTGATAGTATTAGTTGGAGTCATGTAAAACGGGAAGAGAACAAAGCTGCACATGAAATGACGCACTTAAACCCGGTCTCGTTCTCGTCTAGAGTGTGGATAGATGGAGGTCCCGAAGAAGTGATGGCTGTAATCGCTTCGGATTTTTGCTCTTCCGCTATTAATAATTAAGTTCAGTCTTTCATTCAAAAAAAAAAAAAACAAACCCCACAACCATCAATGAATGGTCACATTAGGCCTTTTTAGCTTAAAAGTTAGTGATTAATATGAAAAATTAATTTAAAAGGTTATTAGTTTAAAAATCTTTATAATAGGTAGTTTTTTTTCTTCATAAGGTCGTATATAAGGTATTTTTTATCATTAGATTTTCCTAAATTAGAGGGTTAATAGATTAATAGATTTTCCTAAAATGTATAAATACTCCCGACTAAAGTCTAAAGATTGATATGAATATATAGACGAGACAAACTACTTGTGTATTCTAAGGGCACAATAAGATTCTATTTGGGAGTGATAAAAAGAAGTGTGTACAACGAATATCTATCAGGTCAACATTGTCATGGGTCATGACCCTCTCTTGACGCCCCCCGCTTTTTGTTTTGCTATCAAACAAGTCTCTTCGTTTTCTCAGTCAAGATTTATTGGGGCACGTGTTCACTAAAGAGCGGATATGACGCGTGTCCCTGTCCTCCTCGTTCGTTTCTTGCAACGACTACTTGTGTATGCATCTTGTATCCATATTCAACGTTGATTTGAGTTGAGACCGTGGGGCCATCTCTTTAGAATTTTCTTTAGTTTTACAACGAACTCGTAAGTTGCAATTTGCAACCACTATTAAATGTGCACCAAATAAACCCTAAATATAAAAGGTAACAATACTAATACAAAATTTAAAAACTTAAATAAAATAAACAAAGTGGGATATTTGTGGATAGAAAAGTGATAAATCTAAACAAAATTTTTGAGTGGCATACCCATAACTCAATGAGATGGCCTCATAAAAGAAAGATTGTGTCAAGAATTTACCTCCAAACTAAGGACAATAATCTGAGAAATTAAATATGGTAAGCAAGTATAGGTTGTGTGAATTAAAGTCTGAGTAAGAAAATGGAATAACGAGGAGGAGGTCATTTGGGTATGTGGGCCCATAATTCGGATCTTTGACAGAAACATTAGTCTCCTCCTTTTCCCTCTAATAATCTCTCTCCTGTTTTCTGCTCTTTTCTCTTTGGCTCTGCTAGTTAGTGCCGCTCACTCTATGCTGAGCTTAATTTGTCTTTCTCTTGGCTCTTTCTTTTAAGGTTTTTTTTGGCTGAATTGATATTTTAATTAAAAGACACACTTTGTTTGCTTTTGCTATAGCCCAATCGAAAGAGAAAGTGCTTTGACACATCACATACATAGAAGTGAAGGACACAGAGAGAGAGAGAGAGAGAGAGAGAGAGAGAGAGATCTCATGATTCAAACCCAAAATGGGTTGATTTTTATTCTTGGGGTTATTTATTACTAAGCTGTTTTTTTTTTGCAGTTTATGCTATTCCCTTTTCTGATTCTATGTAAAAGTATAGCCACCTATGAAGCTCAAAATCTGCTCTTTTTGGGTTTGGATTGTTTATTAGGCTCAAGAAAGCTCTGGTATTTAATGTCAAAACCCATTTGGGTATCTTGTGTTCTGAAATGGGTATTAGATTTTTTCTCATGATTTCCAATGGGTCTTGTGTTGCTTATTGAAAAGATTGAAATCTTTTTATGGTTCATGAGTAGTTGTTTTCTGTTTATGGTTTCTCATTGAGATGTTTCCTTATCTGGGTGTTTTGTAGTTAGTTGTTTTTTCTTCTAGGAAAAAAAAATAGCTTGATTTGGTTTGAGAAATTGGTGAAATGGAGATTGAATTAGCCAACAAAGTGGCTATAGAGAGTAGCCATAGGGTTTTGTCTCTCATTTGCCAACAACAACAAGACCCTCAAGGCAGAAATCTAATGGCACAAACTGGTGATGCTGTTAGCAAGTTCAAGAGAGTAGCCTCTCTTTTAGGGAATGGGTTAGGTCATGCTAGAATGAGGAGATTGAAGAAGTTGCCCCCATCTTTTCCTCAAAGAATTTTCCTAGAAACCCCTCATTTGAGCCCAGAACCTTCAACAAAACCTCTCCAATTGCTCCCCTCAGGTTTTCTGAGAAACCCAGTTTCAGAAATTGACAAAAAAGCTAAAAATGCAGCCCAAATTGCCCATAAGGTGTTTGCTGAAAAACCAGCCCTTGACATTAGTTTATCAGTTAAGCCTCCTGGAAAGATTCTTACCCAGCAAAAACCATCTCAAGACCTCCAGTTTCTTCAGCAGCAACAGCTGCATCAGCAAATGATTCAAAGGATGCAATTTCAGCATCAAATGAAGTACCACCAGGCTGAGATGATGAATTCTTCTCAAAGTGGGAGTGGTGTAAATTTGAAGTTTGGTGCTTCAAGTTGTGCACAAACCATGTCATCTAGTAGGTCCTTTATGTCCTCCTTGAGCATAGATGGTAGCGTGGCGAGTCGTGGTGGGAGTTCTTTCCAATTGATTGGTCTTCCACAATCGTCTGACCCGATTTCACAGCAGTTGAGGAGGAGATGCCTTGTCAAAGGTGAAGATGGGAGTGTAAAATGTGGAAGTAGTGCCAAATGCCATTGCTCAAAGAAAAGGTCCTAAATTGAACTGTTGTTTTATGATCATTCTATCGGTATTTTATTGATTGTTTTGTATGTTAAATCTGGTGTTCTTGCGCTTTTTATACAGGAAATTGAGGGTTAAGAGATCAATCAAGGTGCCTGCAATAAGTAACAAGTTTGCAGACATCCCCACTGATGAATACTCATGGAGAAAGTATGGGCAGAAGCCAATCAAGGGGTCACCACATCCTAGGTATACTTCTGAGCGTTTCTCATGAACTTTTTTTTTTTTTTTTGTTTTGTTCTGATAATTAGAAGTTCGTTTTATTGGATGGAATAAAAAGGGAGTCGAAGCTCATACACGGATACACCCGTTCTCCTTCTCATGAACTATTACGGTTTTAATGATCTGTGTTCTCCTTATGGTCAATTAGTTTCTATTCTTGTAACTAATGCCATAGTTGTTATAGTGATAACTTTCAAGGCAGTTGTACTCTTGCTTCCTTGTACTTTTAAGTTTCAGACTGAAAACCCCCAGTTTGCAGAAGAAGTAATTGTCTAATGCAAGTAATTGCTCTGTTTGTCTAATAGACAACTAAGTTTGGCAAGCTGTAGTGCTATCTTGCATAATTATGATCAACTGAGTAGCTGATTTTGCCATAATAAATCTAATTACTTGTCCTTTTCTGGGTTATACAGTCACGAGAAATACAATCTGACCATGATCATGATCAATGACTAGTTGCCTTGAACTATATTGTACACACTTGAGTACCTAATTTAAGAGAAAATTCTTAAAGAGTACATCTTTTTTCTTTTCTAGCTCAAGGCACTGAACCAAAACATCCTTGAATGCTCTATCTGGTGTTCTTTCCAAACTTTGGACAATGTTAATGGAAGCTCTCACTATTTGACTCTTTTCATTTGTGCTTTAGTAAACATTGATTTTGATATACTGGCTTGATTGCAGGGGATACTATAAGTGTAGTAGCATGAGAGGCTGCCCAGCAAGGAAACATGTCGAGAGGTGCTTGGAGGACCCGGCTATGCTAATTGTCACATACGAGGGTGAACATAACCATTCCAAGTTTATAACGTCTCATTCTGCACACACATGAAACTCAAGCCAAACATCATTGTGGAATATGTGTCTGAATTCTAGCTTAGATACAGCACGACCATGCAATTTGTGGTTGGTGCTTTGCTCCTGTACATATTAGTAAGGTCTAAATCTTGGGACAATATCCTGGAGCTGTTTGCTAGGTAGTTTAAGCTTTTTGGCTTTTCTGGTTCTTAGGTTTGAGCCAAAGACCACAGAGTTACATAGCAAAATGCCTATACAGTAATGTGGTTACATGCAAATTGAAAATCATAGCGAGTTCTTATTTTCTCTTGGCTTTCTTATGATTACTAATTACCCCTGCCCCTCTTTTGTTCATGCTTTTTGCCAGTATATCTAGTTTGTTTGGCCATATCGGTATTTGGATTGGTAGCGATTGATATTTGCTTGTATGCCCTTTCGAAAAAATGGCTGTCTAAATGATTGTTTCCGGGATAGTCTTGAAGTTGGGAGAGTATATTCAGGCTGTTCTTGTTAATAGGTTAAGAGCCTTGTATATACTGAATGGAGGATTAAATTTAGTTCTACAATGTACTAGTATTACTTGACTTCTGATTGGAGGGTTACTTAATTGTACGTGGCTTTAAAGATTTTTCTTAATCTTGTTATTGTCAGTCATGGTAGTTGAAATAGAGTGAAGCAAGTATCTAAATCAGAAAAGATAACAAATTAAAACATATACTGATCTACCAATAATAATGGATATAAGAGAACACATCGGCTATTAACACATCAATTTGTGGAAGTACTGCAAGATATTGTCAGTCATTTGAGTAATCAAGTTACTACAAAAGCATCCCGGAAGAATGCTTTACAAATTACATGAGAACTAAAAAACCAAGATATTCACAATACAAACAACACTTCACAGATCACAAAATAAAGTTAAAACACAAACAGCACTTCACAATTCACACTTCAGTTGAATTCAGAAAATAATTCTGAAGCAATTCTTTGTCAGCATGGCCAATACCATCAGAATATAATAACCGAAGAATCAAGGAACTGGTATCAGCATCTGCTGCAAATTGTTTCCCTTTCATAGTGGTGAGAAGCTCCAAAGCCTTCTTGACGTTGTTACCATGAAGAAACCCCCTTATAGGTGCAATCATTTGGAGGACATCCATTGGCCTGCATATTCTTCAGTAGTTCACTTGCTTCCTTTAGTAACCCTTCCTTGCAAAAACCTTTGATCATTGCGTTGTAAGCACGAGTATTTGGCTGTACACCCTTAGCTAGGAGACCAGCGAACATCTCCACTGCATCTACAAGTCTATCAGCTTCACATAAACCATCAATTATGATAGTGTAAATTACAATATTAAGGACCATCCCACTATTCTCCATCTTTTCCAATATTGTCACTGCCTCATCAAGCCGTGCATCTTTGCAAAGGCCAACAAGCAATGAAGCATAGGTGAAGATGTCTGGGGGAATTCCACGGACCTGCATTTCTTCGAACATGTGACGTGCTGCTTGGAGCCTATTAGCTTTACACAAGCCATCTATAAGAGTGTTGTAGGTGACAACAGTAGGCACAATCGCTTGACAAGACATTTCCTGGAATATTTTGACGGCTTTGTCAATTTTTTTGGCTTTGGTATATCCATTGATCAAAGTGTTGAAGGTCACAACATTAGGAAGACAACCACTTTTGGCCATCGAATCAAATAACTTGGACGCGTCATCCATTTGGCCACGTAAACAATATCCATCCATGAGAGAATTGTAAGTAATGACATCTGGAGTCTCACCTATCTTAATCATGAATTCAAATATGGTTTGTGCTTCATCCACCATTCCTTCTTTAGGATACATGTCTATAAGCATGTTAAAGGTCTGAAGATCTGGCGAAACGCTACTCTCCAGCATGTCAGCCAACATGGCTTTGGCTTCATCCCAAAGGCCCAAACTACACATTCCTCGAAGTAAGGATGTATAAGTGTAGACATTAGGTGATATGTTCTTGCCTCTCATCTCAGAAAGGAGAATCACAGCCTTTTTTACCGATTTGTCTTTACACAGACTATCAATAATGGTGCTGTATATGACGATATCAGGCTTGCAGAGGGCGTATTCCATTTTCCTAAGCAATTTGAGAGCACCAGGATTGTCGCCGATTTTGCAAAGGCCTTTGGTCATAGTGCCGTAGATAACAACATCGGGTTGGATGCCTAGCTTGACAATTTTATCCAACAATTGAACAGCTTGGGGCAACTTGTCAGAGTAAATAAGGCCGTTGAGTAAGGTAGTGAATGTTACACAATCAGGCGGGCAACCAAGTTTAAGTCTTTTATCCAAGAGAGAGAAACCAAGATCGAAACGGCCCAATTTGCAGTAACAATTAGCGAGAATGCTGAGGGAATAGCCATCGGGTTGCAGACCTAACAATTCTAGTTGGTTGGAGAGAGAAACAACAGTGGAGTGATGCTGATGGGATTTGTTCATCTTGGCAATGGCGGTAAAGAGATGATTAAAACCAATGATAGAAGGGAGGGGGCGCAAAGAGGTCAATTGATGGAATAGAGAGAGAGGATGGTTGATATTGGTAAACCCTAGATTACTTTGATGTCTAACGGAGTTCAGGAATTTCTTAGGGTCGTCAATCAAATTTCTAGCAATTGCATTTGTGTTGTAAAATCGAAACAATCCACGAAATCGAATATGAAATGAAGAAAACAAGGGGTCTCTCTCTCTCTTCTCTCTCTGTGTCTGTTAGGAAAAAAGAGTAGTGTTTTATTAGTTGAGTCACGAACAGAAGGCAGTGTAATAAGGTCTTTGCTCTGTTTCAGCGGTATAAAAGAGACATGACTACATGAGTAAAGGTGGAAAACAGGTTGGTCAGGTTGTGTTCGAGTCGGCCACTCTCAGTCGGATAATTCATATGTAAGATTGTTTTAGTTTCGGATTGAGAAAGTTCATATCAATTCTAGTTCGGGTCAATTTATCGGGTTGATCACTTAATTTTTTAATTAGATTATAATTACATAATAAATTTTATTTCAACTTTAAAATAAAATATTTACACACTATAATGATATTTGTCATAAAATACATAATTATAATAGTTTATCCATCGGGTAGTTTACCCGAGTGATATGGACAAGAATTATAAGCTTGTACATTGGAACTCAAATAAAATATTTTCATTTAAAAAAATTAAATATCAAAAATCCAACTAGGTAGACTACCTGATAGGTAAACTAATATTTCTCCGATTTTAGTCTACTTGAAAACTACTCATATCGTATGGTTTTCACAAATGATTGGTTTTTGCTAATCCAAACGAAGTATCAAAATCTTTACCAATGCAACAATTAGTTAAAGGAGAATGATATATCCATCCACTTGGTTGGTAATCCACCTCCTTAGTTAATACGTAAGAAACTTTCATTTTAATGTGTCTTATATTGAAAACTTTAACCCAACCGGCCGACTCAAAGCGAATTCGGGTTTGATCCAGTAAATGACAATTTTTCGGTTTTCGTAAGTATTGGGTTTCGAATTGAAATTCTTTATTTACGATCCAAACTTTTTGGGCCTATATAAATCAGGTTCTCATGTCGGGTTAATTTTTGTCAGCTCTAGACATGAGTACATTGAGTAGCACTGTCGCAGCCTAACTTTGACTCAATTAATATCTTGATGTTCGAAAAATAAATTCCTAGTCTATTTTATAAAATTCCAAACTCACCCATGTTCTAACCCCCACACCCAAATTACTATTTTTCTAGTAGAATATGAATAATAAGGTGAAATTTGGCACTATGTTTGCTTATAGCATTTTGAAGTGCAAGGTTTCTACTTAAAATTTGTGTGAAAAACCTGCCAATTCTAGGCCAAAAGTAAATATCACATTTTCATAGACATTTCCGGTCTCTAAAGGGAAGAAGAGTAAACTTTCAAGCCTTCTTTTGGGTAGTTGATCAAACACTGAAGCTCATCAATCAAAAGATTTCCTTGGCAAAAATATGCAAAATATAAAACATCAACATGATCTTCACATAAAAGTGGGATAGAAGACTTGAACACGCCTTCGCGGTTCTCAATATACAAGATGTCAAGATTTGGTGAGTGTAGCATATACATAGTACCTGAGCTCATATCTAGGAGTATCTGATGTTATGTGAAATGTGATCCATTTAGACCAAGACAATGAAGAATGTTCTGAAAGCCATTCCTGCTTAATTTCTGAAAGCCTGAGACCTTGGCACACAAGTGCTAAAGCAGATTCGAACCGTCTTCAAAGTGATCTCAGTATGTCTCCGTATAAATTCTAAGGCTTCACCTGCAAATTGCAATATAGATTGATAGGCAAAATGTCACTTTAGAATACCACACCACACTCTCTCTTTTCCAAATAACATCAATGGACAGAAATTTCACTTAACTCAGCTCATCGAACGCTGGTTATAAACCAAGTTGAAGAAACTCTACTTTTGCTCATAGCAGATGAACCATCTTGAAATCCTAGACATCACCATCTTGAAAAGCTGCAGCAAAGAGTAGCAGTCACCATATTCTAGTCATTTGCAGGCTTGCAGCCCATCAAAAAACATCCATTAATAGAAAGGTTGCAGTGATACTGTCATACTGACGAACACATGTTCACAACAAGCAGGTCAACTCCCTGACAGTAAGTAAGCCAAGCTGCAATGGCGCTTGCCAGAAAATGCACAATCTCATAACTTTTGCCAACCACCAGCATGATACAAGAAATACCCAAGAGAGTAGAAATCTTGCCTTACCCCATGAGTGTAAATTTTTTGCCTCACCAGTTAACTACAACAACCCTGAATGTCATACATCAAAGTCCAAACTGACTCAAAATTGTCCATCTTTCTTATAGTCATCCTGGTTGATAGACAGGCAGAGTTTTTTGTACATCGAGCTGTCTGTTTCCTCCATTGAGGAAATATGTGGCCAACAGAAACATCTTTCTACACCAAATATAACTACAGAAAGCTTTGCCTCGCTACTGATTTGACCTCTGACAAATTGGCTTGAGCCTCGAGCCCACTTGTGTAACAAGAACCAGGATCACCTGCATGTATTAAAAATTAGCAGAAAGTATTTTGTGGTTGATCCAGACATATTCTCAGCAATCTTTTTCTTTTTTTTGGTTTGCTGATGTCAATAATATCTTACATGATGCCTTGGATCACCAAATAATTTCTCCGGACATCTGTCATAATAAAATAAAGTCTTTCTTTAAACCCGTATTTCCTTAAAGCCAAGACCTTCGTGCTCTTGAGGTAGATTCACTGTCTATCAAGCCATCAGAGCCTTTTTGCTGCAATGAAAACCATCCATCAAGAGGATTAATTGATCTATTGGTTTTTCTTCAGCACATTGAGGAAGAAGAAAATACTTCTTCAACAAAATTCTCTATAACAAAGGGTAGCATCCAAGGTCTAATATTGAGTTATACTTCTTCAACACATACAGTATCCAATATACATAACAAAGGGTAGCATCCAAGGTCTCTGCACTATATTTACACTCTATACACAATACGATAGGGGGTTGTATAAAAACTTTCATTTGTAAGGCAATATAAAGAGTGGTTATATCATCAGCCACACAATAAGAGAACAATGCTTCCCAAGATCCAACAACTTTTGACAGAATTTTTGCCAAATGCATGCAAATTATATTCTCTCATAAGAATTAAAAAAGTCAAGGGCGGAGTGCAAGGTAACCTTCAACTGAATGTTGAGTTCTCTGAAGAAAAAACAAGTATTAGCTACATTAGCATTTAGCATTGGCACGGTAATATGATAACCAGAAGTATTTGAGTATTCTGATGCAAGCCCACAGCCCGTCTAGTCTCTCATCCAGAAGTGATAGCACACTAATATGATAACAACCCTGTACCCTATGAAAACCTTTCTTAACCTTGTACCCTATGATCAATTATTTAACAAGACCTTTCATGTCCTACCAAGCTGTCGATTCACTATGACATAAGATGCCTATATTAGCTTTTATAGTTTCAGACCTCAGGATAATTCACTATAAACGTGGTTAAGAAAGAGAATCACGGAGGAGGATTTAAGGACCCTTCTAAAAGTCCAACCTACACATGCAGATTGTTAAATTTAAACTGAACTTACTTGGAAAGAAGACAAAAACGGCCTTCAGGTAGAAACGAAGTAGGTAGAAGAAATGACCAGATTGAAGAGCGGCCAGTTCAGAGTAGCATAGTCACCAGATTCTACTTATTTGCGACCCATGAAGAACAGTAATAGAAGGCTGCAGAAATCAAAATCACTCCCTCCGTTCCTTATTGTTCTTTCCCTTTACTTTTGGCACACATAATAAGATAATGCAATTGCTTGGTTGATATCTTCTTTAAAATGCAAGAGATAATATCAATCACTCAAATTTTACTATTCAAAGAAATTAAAAGATCATTTTGAAATGGACTAAGAAGGAAAGTGGAAAGTTAAGGAACGGAGGGAGTAAAAGAAAAGGCCATAGCAATACAATTGGTCCAAGAATGAAAACAAAAGTGTCCAATAACATAAAAATCAAGCTTAATGCTGTTCAAGTATCAAGAGACAAAAATCGGCGGGCATAAGTCAATACATAAGATAGTTCTGAAGCAACTCTTTGTTAGCATGACTAGTATCACCAGAAGATAGTAAATGAAGATCAAAGAACTAGAGCGAGCATCTGCAGATCATTTTCCAAAGACTCGTCAGCCATGTAAGGACTAGCTGGAAAATACATACTTGAACTCTTAATTCTCATGAAACATTTATCTTTATCTTTGTTCGTTTGCCTTGTGATCACATTACTCATTCTGAAGCTTTTAACTTGAACTAACTGCTGAACTTTTATTTGTAAAACTAGAGCTCATACTTGCTATGATTCCTCTTTAACTCGCTTCATAACTACTTAAGTCATGATCTTACAAAAATATGCATAATACATACATTTAAACTGGAGTCAAACCTCAAAACTATCAGTTCATGACAATCATGAGCACATTCTACATGAGTTGTATATTATTTTAACATGGTCCACCCTGCATGACTTCTTGCAAGGTCGACTCTATTAAAGCTGTTCGCAACATTCTGGCAGACAAAGTATTTTTCCCACCATAAGGTTATTCTCCACCCCTTAACTAGTTTAAGGTTTAACTCATGTTTGGTCACATAGATTATTTCTCACAGAAAACACATAGGCTGTAATTTCCAAGATGCTACCAATATTACTATAATTTCCTCCAGTAACAATTCTTCATCCTCTTAATGTAATCAAGAGTATGTTAGCAAGCAAAAGGAGTTCTTATACGATGAATATAGGCATATAGCTTTACCCTGCTCATCAGTAGCTAATCCAAAAACATATATTTTCCCATGATTTAATCAAGTCATCTGTGCTCAGGTAACAACATACTTACACATGATTAACTAAAGTTTCAAGTAAAACAACTACTGTACGATTCATATTCACAATAATCAATCACCCACACATAATTTGCTCAAAAGAAGTTAAAATAGAACTGTACATAATAGACATAGGTTACCTTAATTTCGATTGACCTTCTAATTAGCAATACCCACCAACTAATTTTTCAACAACTGTACTGAACAAAACCCCAAAGGAGTCACTAGTGGCGGAGGGGCTGGTGGTTCGTATTCTCGCAGGGGCTGTTGGGCCTCCCTGTTACGACTGTTGCTGCTGACTCTTCTCGATGCTGTTACCTTGAAGACATCCCCTTTATTATTGTACTACAGGTTCAGTCAGCACCACAATTCATATCAGCTGGAGATCATCCATTGTCCTGCATAGTGTTCAGTAATTCTTTTGCTTCATTTAGCAACCCTGGAAAAATCCTTTAATCAACGTAGTAACTCTTCAGTACTCAGTAGACATGAGTATTTGGCGCCTTGGCGGTGCACCCATAGCTAGGAGACTAGTGAGCATATCAAAGCAGGGATTCTTTAAGAACAAATCTGGAACAATGCTCATATTTGCCTGCATTGGAGCCTGGCGAGGTAAGACCATCAACAAATAGATTCTTTTAGAAGAAATCTAGAGCCAAAACATATCATGCTTCATATTATTGAAGTATGACGCCTTGACGATAGCATAATCCATAATGCTCAAGTTGCAAAATTTTTTTGAAGCAATTCCTTGTCAGAGTCACTAATTTTATCAGAACGTACTAAGTTCACAAATATGAAAGTAGTGTGATTATGTGCGGCAAATTGTTTGGCCCTCATGGTGGTGACAAGCTCCAAAGCCTTTCTGATATCCTTAATAGAAAGGTATCCTCGAATAATTGTGTTGTAGGTGCCCTCATTTGGAGGACATCCATTATCCTCCATCCTGTTGAACAACTCATTTGCCTCGTGCAGGAGCCCTTTCTCACAAAATCCCTTAATCATTATATTGTACGTACAGTGATCAGGCTGCAAACGATTAGATAGAAGACTGGAGAAGACATCCGAAGCATCTTTAACAAACCCAGCCTCACAAAGACCATCAATTAGTATATTGTAGATGCAAAGATTAGGCACCACTCTTTTGTCGTTCATCTCTCTTAACACTTCCATCGCCTCATCAAGTCGTCCGTCCTTGCAAAGTCCATCAAGCAATGAAGCATAAGCGACGGCATCTGGAGTAATTCCATAGACCTGCATTTCTTCGAACATTTGACGCGCATCTTGGAGCCTATTAGCTTTACACAAGCCATCTATAAGAGTGGTGTATGTGACAACAGTAGGCACAATCCCTTGACGAGACATTTCCTGGAATACTTTGAAGGCTTTGTCAATTTTTTTTGGCTTTGGTATATCCATTGATTAAAATGGAATAGGTCTGAACATCAGGATGACAGTCACTTTTGGCCATTGAATCAAATAACTTGGACGCCTCAACCATTTGACCGCACAGACAATATCCATCCAAGAGAGCATTGTAAGTGATGACGTCTGGAGTCTCACCTCTCTGTATCATGAATTCAAATATGGCTTGTGCTTCATCCACCATTCCTTCTTTAGAATACATGTCTATAAGCATGTTGAAGGTGTGAAGATCTGGTGATACGCTACTTTCCAGCATGTCAGCCAACATGGCCTTGGCTTCACGCAAATTCGAAGAAGTTATCACGGACGAGCCACATGCGGGGAAACTTGCACGTGTGGTTCTGGCCGGGCTTTCCTGAGGTATCTAATAACCTTGCTTTTGCTCGCTGCTGGCGCACCTCTCCTTCATCCCAGAGGCCCAAACTACACATTCCTCGAAGTAAGGAAGTATAAGTGTAGATATCGGGTGATATACCCTTTCCTCTCATCTCAGAAAGGAGAACGACCGCCTCTTTACCAATTTGTCTTTACACAAACTATCAATAATGGTGCTGTATATGACGATATCAGGCTTGCAGAGGCTGTATTTCATGTTCCTAAGCAATTTGAGAGCACCAGAATTGTCTCCGATATTGCAAAGGCCTTTGATCATAGTACCGTAGGTAACAATGGTAGGTTGGATGCCTAGCTTGACAATTTTATCCAAGAGTTTAACAGCTCGGAGCAGCTTGTCAGAGTAAATAAGGCAGTCGAGTAAGGTAGTGAATGTTACACAATTAGGGGGTAACCAAGTTTAAGTCTTTTACCCAAGAGAGAGAAACCAACCAAGATCGAAACAACCCAATTTGCAATAACAATTAGCAAGGATGTTGAGGGAATAGCCATCGTGTTGAAGACCTAACAATTGAAGGTGGTTGGAGAGAGAAACAACAGTGGAGTGATGTTGATGGGGTTTGTTCATTTTGAGAATGGCAGTGAAGAGCTGACAGAAATCAATAATAGAAGGGAGAGTGCGCAAAGAGGTCATTTGATGGAAGAGAGAGAGGGGATGGTCGATTTTAGTAAACCCTAGCTTGCATTGTTGTCGAACGGAATTCAGGAATTTCTTAGGGTCGCCAATCAATTTTCTAGGATTTGCAATTGCATTTGTGTTGTAAAATTGAAATTGGAAACGAAATTGAAAATGAAATGAAGAAAACAAGGGGAAATTGGGATGAAACAACATGAAAGAGGCAGAAAATTGAAGAGAATTACCAGCAAATGCAGTTTTGGCAGACATTGATTTTTATACAGCTTCAATTAGGAGTGAACTATCTTCGTTGCCAGTCTCTCTCTCTCTCTCTCCTCTCCCTCTCTCTCTCTCTCTCTCTCTCTCTCTCTCTCTCTTGGATTTTGGTTGATTCATGAAGAGAAGGCAGCCTGATTTTTACTCAACTCCTGGCCTATTTATATTTAATGTTAAAAAAACAAAAAAAACAACAATTCCTATAGTATTTGATACAAGTTCCAAACTCCACCCATTTTGTAACCCCCAAACCCAAATTCCTATTTTTCTAGTAGTATATGAATAACATATGGTTCAAATTTGGCTGCGTAGTGCGTATAGCATTTTGAGGTGCAAATTTTCTACTTAAAATTTGTGTGTAAAACCTGACAGTAATGAGTTGGATTTAAGTCTCATTTCTAGCAAAGTATCTTTTATATGTGAGGATGATTTTTGTTATTTTTTGATTTCAGGGGTTTGATGTAGTTACATGAATTCGGTAAACCTATGCATTGAATAAAATAATACTATTACCCAAAAAAATAAAATTCAAAAGAAACTCGAGATCTAAACAAAAAGAATTATTCTTTTTTATCCTTTTCCAAGTCCTTAATAAAAGTTGTATTATTTTGGAGTGAATTTTTTGCTTCATGTTTGGCACTATGGCCACACGATGGGTTTTGACATTTGAATTGCAAAGTTTCTTGCTTACAATAAGTATCATTGCTAGGACTACCAAAACCTCCCTTGGACTTCTTTCTTCTCATTTTGTGATTTGGCATGTTTGGAAAACGAGGAACAATGTGATTTTTGGCAATCCTATCCCAACAGTCACGATTTGGTTGAAAAATGTAGTGGCCAAGTGTTGGGAATTTTTTGCTCTACTGGAGAAACCACATAAACTAAAACGTACGAAAACAACAGTCATGGACTCATGGTGTCTTGGGATTCACCTTCTGTGGACTGGATAAAGTTAAATTGTGATGCTACCTTTAATAGTGTCACTCTTGAAGTTGGTATTGCAGGGACATGTAGGGATCATGAAGGCAAGTGGATCTCTGATTTTGCAAAAAAAGTAAGGGCCCGTGATGTAGTGATGGCAAAACTGTTAGCTATCAAGGAAGGTCTCCAGCAAACACTTCACAATAATTTAAACAAAATAGTTGTGGAGTCAGATTCAAATAAAGCTGTGGAATTGCTTATGTAGAAGGAGGAAGTACAAGATCATCTCCGTCATATTATCATGGAATGTAAAACTTTGATGGGGAAGTTTATTAAAGTCAAACTCTCGCACTGTTTGAGAGAGAGTAACATGGTAGCAGATGCTATTGCTCACCTAGCAATGGAATCTCTCCATTGCCATGATGCTACTCTTCTTTTGAATTCGGCCCTACGACATGCATGTAATAACATTGTTACCAATGACTCTCTGAGAATTGCTTACCCCAAAACTGTTCTTACGTAATTTAATTTAAAGCCCTGTTTGAATAAAAAAAAAAAAAAGGTCGTTTTGCTGTGTCAAGGTATCTTGACCTAAATCTAACACATTGATTAAATGTATCCGAAATCTTGAATTGCATTGATTTGTTTAGTAATCATATAACCTGCTAATTACTTCTTAACCAATTTATATTTACTTTTTTTTTTCGAGCTGATTAAAAATAAGAAATCCATAAAATTTTACATGAAAATCAAAAGTCTTAACCATATGTAATGTACATTAGATAGTCTAAACTTGTTAAAATATTCATCATACTTGAGATGCTATTACATTGCTTACTTACTGCAAGTTATTTAAACATAAATTCGACAATATTTATCAAACAATTCGGAAGCACGCCATTTTGATGTTGAAAATCCCAACCTTAATATAAACCATTTAACTAAATGTGTTACTCAAATTAAACGGGTCGAGAACACTCAACACTAACACACTATTTTCTCGTTCAGTTCGTGTCGTATTGTTGTGTCGTATTAGCTTAATCCTAAACCTAAATCATTGATTTGCAAATATAAAATCTAGATAGTATAATATATAGACCATATATTTATCCTTAATTATATTAGAGTATTCCGTCAGAAATCACTTTTTAATATATGTTATTTTTGACAAATCACCTCTAGTTTATTTTCGAAGCTACCTTTAAAAGTACTTTGGGTTAAGAATTGATACCACCTATAACTATTCACAAGTGCTAAATACAACATAGCTTTTTAACTAAATATAACATTGTTCAAGGCAAAAAGACCCATGTACCCCCTTCTAATTTTACTCATCTCCTCCTCCATTTCTCTCTCTTCCCTAAAGCTTTCCCTCTCTTCTTACATCATCAAACTCATTACAGCACCAGCACCATTGAAGAAAGTATCAGCGAACAAGTATTTTAGTTACATGATCAATCTGATCATAATTTACCCCACCCACTGAATTTTGCCTTGAATTTGGTTGTAAATTTTTACTTTTTCATGTTCAATCTGCTCATAATTTCGCTCGCCCTCTTGTTGTTGGTGCTGAAATTTGCCTTGAATTTGGTGTTTAAACTAGACTGTTGAGTCCCTTGGGTTTTGATGATTAACAAACTATGATTATGCACCTAATTAATACTAATGAGTTTGTTAAGTGTGATCTTATGTAGCCTTGAATTAACCTCATGGATGGATAGCTTGCTTGGTGATGCACCATGAAGACTAAGAAGGAAGATATATGGGTGTCTTTCCAATTAGCCCTCTTGGTGATCTGTGAAGACTAAGAAAGGAAGATATATGGGTGTCTTTCCAATTAGCCCTCATGGAGATGATACGTGAAGACTATGAAGGAAGATATATGGGTGTCTTTCAGAATAGGATTCATGTAACGTGGTTTGACTTATGTTAAGACTTGGTAAGGCTTGGAACATGTTAACTTATGGCCAACAATAAGATTGAAGGCTGCTGGGAACAATGGACCAGATGATGGACCAGACCCCTGTCAGTTCCCAGCACAACACGAGTTTCGAAGGATTTCGAAAATGTTTTTACAACTGGATTTTAAAGAGAACTTTCGTCCAAAGTGTTTTTGGCCTTATTGGAAGATATTATCTTCAGATTTCAAAAGCATAAAACACATGGTTTTAGAGTTGAAAAAACAAAGGCCAAAAGACAAAGGAATCTTTCACTTTATGAAGCCTTGTGCAAGGTTCTCTAACACAAGCCACCTCAATGCTTTGGATCATGGAGAATCTGATTCCTTTGTGTACTAGGTTGTTTCCTAGGTCCAAACAAATCAGATTGGATATGTCCCATTGACTTTGGCAAATGATTCCTTAAAGTTGTACTTTCATATTCCTTTGGGTTTTGAGCAAAATGACTTGGCTAAGTAAACTCCCTCTATATAAGAGGTGGGCTGATCCTTAGCTAAGGCAAGCAAGGTGTTTAGCTTTCAAAAAATTTATCTTTCAAAAGAAAAACAATTCTTCCTTCACTCGTGCCCTTCATACACGGTGAAGTAAAACGACCCTAGTTCCTTGTTCCAAGCTTTGTTCCCTGTCTCACTAAAGTCAGCTACCTAGTGCTTATTTGTAACCTTTCATTTGCTTGTAAAGAAGTACTTAAAGGTTGTATCCCTTGGGGAAGGTGTTCGCAAGCGTGGCTTGGCGATTAAGCATAGGTTAGAGGTAGTGCCTAGTGTCCGTGTGTGGCATAGGACTAGAGGTAACCTAGTGCCTCTTTGACGGTTTGAGTTAACCGGTCGTTCTTTGGTGGTTTCAGTTAAACCAGCCGTAGGTGTGGTTGCTCCGGAGTTTGTATAACTTGTGTGACACATCGGCTCGTATAATACAACGAAAGTTTTTAAATCCTACTAGAGTAGCAGGTCGTGGTCTTTACATCTGATAGAGCCTCAGGTGGTTTTCCCCGGTAAAAATACTGTGTCTACAATGCTCTTTACTCTACACGTTTCCGCATTAACTCTGTCTCAATAGGAACAGAAGAAGGAACACTGGTCCTTCCTCTGGTCCTTAGCCAACAGAAACGAAAAACAACGAAAAATAGTAGACCCAATTCAACCCCCCTTCTTGTGTCTATCCCGGTGTATTCTATCAATGGGTATCAGAGCGGGTTCTCAACAAAAAAGCTAACCCCTTTTGAGTGATCCAAAAAACTGAGTGCACCCTCCCAAACACTTGAAGGTCAATCTATCTCACGACCCCCGTTGTTTAATGGCCAACATTTCAGTTGGTGGAAGACTCGCATTATCAAAGCCGAAAATTATCAGCTTTGGCAAATCATTTCACGTGGCCCTCTTGTCATTCCGCCCATCTTGAACGAAGAAGGAGTTCTCATTCCCAAGCGGGAAGAGGACTACAACGATGTTGATCTTGAGAAGCTTGAGAAGAATGGCAAGACCGTGAAAATCCTCCATTGCAGTCTTGGTCCCGACGAGTACAACCGTATTCCCGATTGGAACACCGTCAAAGAAATTTGGGATGCTCTTGTAGTAGCCCACGAAGGAACGAACCAAGTCAAACAATCAAGGATCGAGATCTTGGTGAGAGAATATGAGCTCTTCTCTATGGATGACAAAGAGTCAATCAAGGACATGTTCACTCGATTCACCAATGTCACCAACGAGCTAAAATCTCTCGGTAAGCTCTTCACATCCGAGAAACTTGTTCGAAAGATCTTAAGGATCTTACCTTCCTTATGGGATAGCAATGTCACCGCCATCCAAGAAGCAAAGCAAATGGATTCCTTAACCGTGGATGAGCTCATTGGGAATCTCCAAACTCATGAGATCCGAGTGAGCACACGTGTTAAGAAAGAGTCTAGAAAAGACAAGGGAATTGCTTTGAAAGTCGAAGATGAAGAGACGCAAGTCGACCTTGACATGGAAGATGATCTTGCCTTGATGACAAGAAGGATCAACAAATTCTATAGAAAGTTTCAACCCAGCGACAGAAAAGGAACTTTCAAGGAGGCTGGTGATCTAGCTCAAAATTGCTACAAGTGTCACAAACCGGGTCATATGATGAGAGATTGTCCTGGTCCTAGCAAGGAACAGACGAGGAAACGCATGGACAAGAAAAGGGCCTTCGCAAAAGCTAGAGGGAAATTCATGCAGAATATGTACGCCACCTGGGGTGACGAGGAAGAATAGGAACCTGAACAGGTCACCAAATTTGCTGATCTTGCTCTCATGACACTTAGCGACTCGGAGGAACATTCGTTTGAGGTAACTTCTTCTTCTAGCTTAAGTGATAAAATGCATGCTTATTCTCCCGATGAAATGCTTTTTATGATGGACACTATATCCTCTGATTTTCATGGTGTATGTCTTGAAAATGAACAATTGCATGATAACGTTATCGGTCTTAAAAAGGAAATGAAAAATGTGCTTAAAGAAAAGAAAGACCGAGAAACCGAGCATGCAATCCTTAGGGAACATTGTGTACTTCTGGAAGGAACGATAGATGGACTCCAGGGAGATATCACCAAGTTAAAAGAGGAACTTGAGACCATGCGTATAAGAGAATTGTGTGAAAATGCTATTCGTGCTGATGTAGTACACATATGTTTCGAGTCGTTAAAAGATGAACTTGACTGTGCTAAAAAGATTTCACAAATCGAAAAAGTCAAGAATGAAAAACTCGAAATTGACCTATCCTATGCTCATGAAAGTGTTAGAAGGAACGATGCTTGGAACAATGCCTCTAGGGCAGCAGCTTGGCTGAAAAAGAGTCAAAACAGAACTAAAAGTGGATTAGGGTTTAAAAGTAAGAAAGCTTCTTGGAATCCTCACTCGAAGTATTCTAATTTACCCTCTAACCGACTTTGTATGTTTTGTGGTGAAACCGGTCATGTGAAAGCAAATTATGAGGTTAAAAATTGTGCTATCATGAGAAATATGAACTCCAAATGGGTGAAGAAAAATGATTTATCTACTATCCATGTTGGAAAGGAACCCAAAGCTGCTTGGGTTCCTAAATCTCACAATTGATCGGTTTTGTAGGCGTTGGTGGGAGAGAGCAACCAATCTTGGTACTTGGATAGTGGTTGCTCACGACACATGACGGGAGATGAATCTAATTTTCTCTCACTAACGGCCTTCAACGGTGGTTGTGTAACTTTCGGTGGTGGTAAGAAAGGTAATATCATAGGAGTCGGTAAGATTGGCTCGTCAACTACACACTTCATCGGTAATGTATTTTTGGTAACCGATTTAAAACACAATCTATTGAGTATTTCGCAACTATGTGATCATGGAAATAATGTTGAATTTTCGAAAAATAGTTGCATGATTGTAAGTACCAAAACCGGTGGTGTTGTGTTGGAAGGGAAGCGACACAACAATGTTTATAAAGATAATATATCTTTATTACTTCCCCATGTTGATATGTCATGCTTGAGTGTGCTTGATGATGATCCTTTACTTTGGCATAAACGATTAGGATATGCTAGCTTATCTTTGTTGCACAAACTAGCGTCTCAAAACTTAGTTGTTGGTTTACCATTAATTAAGTTATCAAGAGATAAGATGTGTGATGCATGTGCTAAAGGAAAACAAGTAAGGTCTTCATTTAAACCAAAGACCATGGTTAGCACTTCTAGACCACGTGAACTCATCCATATGGATTTATGTGGCCCCATGAGAGTGGTAAGTAGAAGTGGCAAAAGCTACGTATTTGTTATAGTTGATGATTACTCTCGTTTTACATGGACCATTATTCCTTTCCTCAAAGGACGAGACCTTTGACGTTTTTGTTGTGTTTTTGAAAAAGACCCAACGAATGACCGGTAATCAACTAGTTAGCATGCGTTTCGACCATGGTACCGAATTTGATAATGATAAATTCATTTGTTTTTGCAATGAGCATGGCATTGATCATAACTTCTCGACCCTTAGGACACCGCAACAAAATGGTGTTGTTGAAAGAAAGAATAGGACACTAGAGGATATGTCACGTACCATGTTAATTGTTAGTGGACTACCTAGGTACTTTTGGGCCGAGGCCGTAAACACGGCTTGCTACATCATGAACCGTTGCATGATAAAACCCTTGCTCAAGAAAACTCCCTATGAACTCTTCAAAAGGAGAAAGCCTAGCATCATACATTTTCGTACCTTTGGTTGCAAATGTTGTGTGCATAATAATAGGAAATCCAATATTGGCAAATTTGATGCAAGGAGTGATGAAGCGGTTTTCCTTGGATACTCCTCACATAGCAAAGCATATAAAGTGTACAACAAACGAACAATGCTTGTTGAGGAAAGTATCCATGTGATATTTGATGAAGCTAACATCTTGGATGAGAATCTTTTGCAGGATGACGATTTCGAAATCAGACTTGTCCGGAACTACAATGACTTTGCTCATCCTGAACCAGAAGGAACAGAGAAAGGACCTCAGGGAAAACAGAAGCCCAGTCCCTCAAAAGGTGAAGCGCCACTGACAGGGGGAACTGGATCAACAGCCTCTGATCCCTCATCTGGTCCTCCCCCTGTTCCCTCTGGACAGAGCTTAACAGAAGTCAACCAAGATGAAGGCTCGACACTCCCCACTAGTGTCAGGCCTTGGAAACACAGAAGTTTGCACCCCCTTGATCAGATCATAAGCGACTTCAGAAGTGGGACACAAACAAGGTCCTCGGTTCACAACTATTGTGCCCACTTTGCATTCCTCTCCACAATAGAACCGAGGAACCAAAATAAAGCGTTACTTGACCCCGACTGGGTTCTTGCAATGCAAGAGGAGCTGAACCAATTCGAAAGAAGCAAGGTTTGACATTTGGTACCACGGCCCATATATAGAATGATCATCGGAACGAAGTGGGTGTTCCGAAATAAACTTGATGAACAAGGGACCGTGGTGAGGAACAAAGCTCGGCTGGTGGTCAAAGGTTACAATCAAGAGGAAGGAATCGACTACGACGAAACCTTTGCACCCGTGGCTCAACTTGAGGCTATCCGCATACTCATTGCTTTTTCGGCCCATATGGGTATCACACTTCATCAAATGGATGTCAAGAGTGCTTTCTTGAATGGAAATTTGAAGGAGGAGGTATTCGTTGAGCAACCTCCCGGATTTGAAACTCAAGGATTTGAAAATCATGTTTTCAAGTTGGACAAGGCATTATATGGCTTAAAGCAAGCCCCTCGCGCATGGTATGAGCGTTTGTTCAAGTTCTTAATGGAAAATGAGTTTCAAAGAGGGAAGGTTGACAACACATTATTTCTCAAGGTGAAAGACAAGCATTTATTAATTGTCCAAATATATGTCGATGATATTATATTTGGTGCTACTAACGAATGTTTGTGCAACAAATTTTCGGACTTAATGACAAGTAAATTCGAGATGAGCATGATGGGTGAACTCAACTTCTTTTTGGGTTTGCAAATCAAGAAATCTCGTGAAGGAATTATCATTCACCAACAAAAGTATCTCAAAGAGCTCGTGAGAAAATATGGAATGGAAACCGCCAAGCCAACGGACATACCAATAGCGACATCAACTAAGCTCGACATGGATGAGGATGGTAAGAAAGTTGATGAAAAGACATATCAAGGTATAATCGGTTCTCTCCTTTACTTAACCGCAAGTAGACCCGATATTGTCTATAGTGTAGGCTTGTGTGCTCGTTTTCAATCTTGCCCTAAGGAATCTCACATGATAGCGGTAAAAAGAATTTTGAGATATTTACATGGTAATGATAATTTGTGCCTATGATACCCATTCGGATCAAGTCTTGATCTAATAGGGTATGCCGATGCGGACTACGCGGGTTATCTCGTTGACCGCAAGAGCACTTCCGGTATGGCACATTTCCTTGGTTCATGCTTGATTTCATGGGGTTCTAGGAAACAAAACTCAATTGCTTTGTCTATGGCCGAAGCCGAATATGTTTCCGCCGCTTCATGTTGTGCTCAAATGTTATGGATTAAGCAACAATTAAAAGACTTTGGTGTTGTTATTGATTGCATGCCTATTTATTGTGACAACACAAGTGCTATTAATATTGCTAAAAATCCTTGTCATTATAAGAGAACCAAGCACATTGACATTAGGCATCATTTCTTGAGAGATCATGTGGAAAAGGGCAACATTGCAATGAACTTTTGCAAGACGGAAAATCAAATTGCGGATATCTTCACAAAGGCCCTTAGCCGGGAACGATTCGAGAAGATAAGGCTTGAGCTTGGCCTTACAAGAATTTCCTAGGTATATGCTTTGACTCCTCCTTGGTGCATTTAATTAAGCATATTAAATGATGAGAATGTGCATTTATGAGCTTATTGAATTTAATTGTGCAAATCCAAAATTAAACTTTGTCACAAGTTCTATTACATGAGCTAAAATGTTGCATTGCACTCATCTTGGTCCTTAGGATATTGCCCTTATTGTTCTTAAGTGTTATGAGTTTTGTTTGTTGTGAAATATGGACCAAATAATTCTGAGCAAATAATTCCATTTCTCTCTCCTATGAAAAGAATGTCAGCATATTATTAGGAGAACTCTCTCACAAATATATCCACAAAGATTCTCTCTCTCTCACCCACGTGACCGGTCATGCAAGAGAAAAAGGGGACAATTGATTTGTCTAACATTTAAACCCCTTAACCCACTCAACCATCATTTTTCCCACTTTCCAAAGACGGCGGGACCCCACTTGCCCAAAAACCGTCAGCTCCCTCTCTCTCTACTTTACTTCTTCATCTTTCTTTTCTCTCACATCAAACCTTCTCTCTCCTACACTCCATTACTCAACCGCCCTTACCTTCTCTCTTTGCCATTTATGGTCTCAACCAAATCCAGAAAATTCATTTAAAATCTAACTCACAAAAATCCCATTCACATTTGCTGAAATCGACATTTCAAAGAAAACCCACAAAAAATCCCAATTCTCTTTCCTCACAAAAAAACCCACAAAAAACCCAATTTCGGTCAAGCTTTTTGGGTAATTTGAGATGAGAAAATTTTAAGAAACGGCATGGTGATAATCACTGAGTTTGAAGAAGATGAAGAGCTTAATGCTCAAATTGGGACTAAGCCCATTTCTCCTCCAAAAGGGAGACATGCCGTACGGGTTGGAAAAGAAAAGGAAAAATCACCATCTCCCGAAGAAATCGAGCCCTTAGCCGTGGAATATCCTGAAAATCCCATAGAATCTTGAGCTAAGATGATGGAATTGATTGAGAATGTGATATCTATTGTGAAAAGCAAAAATGTCGGTGCATCAAGTGAGGGGGAAAAGGTGAATCAAGGTGTGAATGAACCAAAGGATCCTATTGAGGTCTCTTCGGATGACAACAAATTCGATGGTGAAGAGGGAGAGAAGAGTGAGAAGAGTGAAAAAGGTGAAAAGAGTGAGAAAAGTGAGAAATCGAAAGAAGAAGACGATGAGAAAGAGAGTGAGAAAATTGAGAAAAGTGGAGAAAAAGATGGTGAAAAGAGTGTGAAATCAGAGAAAAAGGAGAAAGAGAGTGACAATGAGGAAGTTGAGAGTGAAAAGAGGAACAAGTCTAAGTTGCATGTTGAAAAGAGGTTGAAATTCACGGATGATGATTTGAAGGAAGTGAATGAGGCGTTGGGCCTTGGTGATGAAGCTTCTGATGATGAAGGAAATCCAAGTGTGATGGTAGAGGATGATATGGAAGCTTCTGATGATGAAGGAAATCCAAGTGTGATGGTAGAGGATGATGTGGAAGCTTCTGATGATGAAGGAGATGTTGGCTCACCCAAGGGAGGCCCCCAAACTGTGGAGCCCATAGCTCTTGATCCACCTTTGGGGCCACCAGTCCGTCTTTCCCAGCTGCTTCGTAACATATGAAGAGGAGAAACAGAGGGGAAAACGGAGGAGGGAACAGAGGATCAACACCAATGGATCCTGTCACCTTTGTTCCTGACTCCGTTCCTGACTGTGTTCTGGTCGATATTGAACAAAGCGAAGATGAAGATGATGGCACTCCCATTCGTTTTCTAGCTAGAAAGAAGACTGTAGATGTGAGCAAACTCTCCAAACCCACAAAACCTCCACCACCACAGAAGAAGCTAACCAAAAGGCAAGAAAAACTCGTTTCCAAACTTGCGATCGATCTTGACCCAAAGAAATCAGCACCAACTCCTTCACCTCGCATTACGAGAAGCAAGGCAATTGAGTCTCAAATTCAATTGACTTCTTTTCCTGATGAAGAGGTCCCTCCACCACCACAACCGAAACAACCCAAAACCAAGCTACAAAAGAAAGCCCCCTCAAGCAAAACCCATACCACCACAAAATTAGCCACAACCAAAACCAAAAGGAAGGCCAAGGAAATCCCTTATCCAATCTCCAAGGCCTCATCTTCGAAGAAGCGCAAGGTGGAACTAGTTGATAGCTCATCGTCAACTGACTCCGCTAATGGTAGGAGGAAGGAAAAGGAGGCAAAAAGGACCGTGGTACGCAAGGCTGCCGTTGGTAAGGTTCTTGTTCCTGAAATTCTTGAACGTTATGGTTGTCTTGATTTCATTGATGCGGTGAAAGCCCAAGGTTGGTGGGATGTGTTTATTGATCGGTCATATGTATATGCCGAAGAGGATGTGCTTTATTTTTATGCTAGTTGTGAAGTTGTTGATGGGATGGTTTATGGTAATGTGGAAGGTAATGAATTGGAGTTTGATGCTTACTTGGTTTCTAAGGTTTTGAATTTGCCTTTGATTGGTTATGATGTGTACACTAGTTATGGTTGGCCGAATCTAGCTTCTCCCCACTCTCCCTTGACTATATGTCAAACCCTAACCGGAGACACTTCCTTGTCCGGTGCTTTTCGTGTCAAAAAGAAGGATTTGACGCCCTTCTACAAGCTGTTATTTGCTTTTGTGATGAGGTATGTGATTCCTAAGGGTGAGAAGAGGGGAGAGCCTATATTTCTTGAGCTTACATTGACCTATATGTTGGGAAAGAGGATTCAAATCAATCTACCATCATTCCTAGTTCAACACATTCATCGAGTGATTCGTAGTGATGATGTCAATCATCGTTGGCCTTATGGGTTCTTCTTAACTAGGATTTTCCAACACTTCAACATCCCTCTTCGTTTCATGTACAACATCAGGAGTTGGGATGACTTTGAGTCACGTACCTTGATTTCCTGTGGATACGTGGAGACTAGGGAACAAGGATTGGAAGGTCTTAATCCTAATCTTTGTCATATTGTGAGAGCTGCTGTTGGTTCTACCTTAGGTCCAGCTACTGGTACCTCGTCTGGTCCTTTGGAGAATGTTGCTGGTGGTTTTCAAGATGGTGAGAAGAAGAGGATCGAGATTCTAGAGGGTCGTATGGAGACTTTGGAGGCTAACGTGGACAAGAAATTGGAGGCTCTGCGGGAAGACAGTAATCGCAAGCACAATGCATTGATGGATCTCCTTGCTCAGCTCTTGCCCAAACCTGCTGCTCCGAAGTAGTCCGTTCCTGCCTCTGGTCCCTCTTGGTATTGGCACACTGGCTCAATCATGAACCTATATATTTATCTATCCTAAAGACAATCTTTATCTCTCTTGCTCCTTAAGACAATTATGCTCATGGTTTATTGGTCCCTGTTTTGAGAACTAACTTAGCTTAATGGCTGCTTTTGAATGGCCAATATCCTTGGATTGTTAGATTTGAGCTACTTTGCATGCTTAGTCTTCTTGTGTGATAGTACCCAAGTGGTGCGGATTGTGCATGATTGTGTTTGGTATTGCTCATTTTTGTTGTATGATTATTGTTGATATTGCTTTTTGAGATGCCAAAAGGGGGAAGAGATGCGTGTGCTTAGGTAATTCAAGTTGGCGACACTTTAGCCGACTTCTTCTCATTTCATAAAAATATCAAGGCTCTTTGTGCTTAAATTGTTGTGATTCCATTAAGCGTCTATCTACACTTGTAATGACGATCATATGTGAGGTAATCACTCTTAACATTCATGCTCTTAATTCATATTATGTAGTGCACAAGCATAGTAGGTTTGTCATCATCAAAAAGGGGGAATTTGTTGAGTCCCTTGGGTTTTGATGATTAACAAACTATGATTATGCACCTAATTAATACTAATGAGTTTGTTAAGTGTGATCTTATGTAGCTTTGAAATAACCTCATGGATGGATAGCTTGCTTGGTGATGCACCATGAAGACTAAGAAGGAAGATATATGGGTGTCTTTCCAATTAGCCCTCTTGGTGATCCGTGAAGACTAAGAAGGAAGATATATGGGTGTCTTTCCAATTAGCCCTCATGGAGATGATACGTGAAGATTATGAAGGAAGATATATGGGTGTCTTTCAGAATAGGATTCATGTAACGTGGTTTGACTTATGTTAAGACTTGGTAAGGCTTGGAACATGTTAACTTATGGCCAACATTAAGATTGAAGGCTGCTAGGAACAATGGACCAGATGATGGACCAGACCCCTGTCAGTTCCCAGCACAACACGAGTTTCAAAGGATTTCGAAAATGTTTTTACAACTGGATTTTAAAGAGGACTTACGTCCAAAGTGTTTTCGGCCTCATTGGAAGATATTATCTTCAAATTTCAAAAGCATAAAACACATGGTTTTAGAGTTGAAAAAACAAAGGCCAAAAGACAAAGGAATCTTTCACTTTATGAAGCCTTGTGCAAGGTTCTCTAACACAAGCCACCTCAATGCTTTGGATCATGGAGAATCTGATTCCTTTGTAAACTAGGTTGTTTCCTAGAACCAAACAAATCAGATTGGATATGTCCCATTGACTTTGGCAAAGGATTCCTTAAAGTTGTACTTTCATATTCCTTTGGGTTTTGAGCAAAATGACTTGTCTAAGTAAACTCCCTCTATATAAGAGGTGGGCTGATCCTTATCTAAGGCGAGCAAAGTGTTTAGCTTTCAAAAGATTTATCTTTTCTTCCTTCACTCGTGCCCTTCCTACACGGTGAAGTAAAACGGCCCTAGTTCCTTGTTCCAAGCTGTATTCCCTGTCTCACTAAAGTCAGCCACCTAGTGCTTATTTGTAACCTTTCATTTGCTTGTAAAGAAGTACTTAAAGGTTGTATCCCTTGGGGAAGGTGTTCGCAAGCGTGGCTTGGCGATTAAGCATAGGTTAGAGGTAGTGCCTAGTGTCCGTGTGTGGCATAGGACTAGAGGTAACCTAGTGCCTCTTTGACGGTTTGAGTTAACCAGTCGTTCTTTGGTGGTTTCAGTTAAACCAGCCGTAGGTGTGGTTGCTCCGGAGTTTGTATAAATTGTGTGACACATCGGCTCGTATAATACAACGAAAGTTGTTAAATCCTGTTGGAGTGGCAGGTCGTGGGTTTTACACCTGATAGAGCCTCAGGTCGTTTTCCACGGTAAAAATACTGTGTCTACAATGCTCTTTACTTTACACGTTTTCGCATTAACTCTGTCTCAATAGGAACAGAAGAAGGAACACTGGTTCTTCGTCTGATCCTTAGCCAACAGAAACGAAAAACAGCGAAAAATAGTAGACCCAATTCAACCCCCCTTCTTGTGTCTAACCCGGTGTATTCTATCATAGACCATCATCTATGGACACTTGTTAACCACGATTTCTTCACGACTCCCGCCTTCGTTCGCCCGAACGACATAGCAGAACATTGTAGTCGCTCCACTTGAGCGACTATTGTGACATGTTGTCGCTAGTTACAGGCGGTGGATATATGACACAGTCGCCAAAGCTGAGCGACCCTATATCAAAATAGTCACCCACTTTCGGCGATAACATCCATACACTGCCGCTTCTAGTCGGTGATAATTATGGTTGGTCGTCGCTTGTTTTGAGCAACATGGAGACACATGTGTGAATGTGTCACCTATTTTGGGCGACTATATGGGTATTTACTTGACATTTGATAAATTAATTAAATGGCTAATTGAAACTGTTTGCTTACTTAAACTTGATTGCGTTTATAAGTTCAAAATTATCCACTTACATTACTAGGCTAGCAGCAACCCAAAATTCAACACATCGGATATATACTTGATATACACCACCTTGTCAAATTCTAAAAGAGGGTATCAATTTTAACTTTTAGGAATTTCAACGCCAACATCGTCACCTTAGTCAGGCGGCAGAGTTTGGGTGTTGTCGCCCAGTACAGGTGACTATTCACCTGTATCGCCGCCCAGTTACAGCAACAATAAGCCTAATGTATTACCCGATGCTGGCGACAACATGGAAACACAGTCGCTCAAAGTTGGCGACTGTGTTCCCATGTTATCGTCATTGTTTGGCGACTACATACATAGCCCAGAAATAAGGGTGAAAAGCTTTGCTAGATCTTATGGCCTCACCACTCACCACTTTCATCCTTCTTAATCAATTTCCAAAATTTTTGATGTTCTCTTTCCCCTGTTTGTTGGAACTATTTTGTATAATTCAGCAACTATCATTATCCAATTATATGCCCCAACTTTCTCTCTCCTGCGTTCTTGCATCCTTGTTATTGATGGTAGGAGTGAGAAATTATTCATCATTAATACATTGAAATAAAATTAACCCCAGCTACATTCATACAAAATTTGGCAAGGATTTTGGTCACAAGAGTTTACATCTTAAGCAATAACAGTATAGACAATTTAAGTTTAGCTCTGCGGAGCATTGGGGAAGAGAGAGAGATAGAGAGGGAGGTTGGGGAAGAGAGAAGGATCTTGCTAAATTAAAACAAGGTTATATGGGTCTTTTTGTCAAAGAAAATGTTGTATTTGTTAAAAACTCATGTTGTATTTAGCATTCCCAAACTATTTTCCAGTCAATATCTATGGGGATGAACCCTTATAACCTTAAGGGTTAAGCTATTACAATCCATGTTCATACAAGAATTTGACTTGGAAGCCGTGGACTATCTTCACATCCTTCAAGCTGCACTCTAGCTCTCTGCACTCTGTAACAGCATAAATCAAACCATCATGAGAGACTACAGAATGATTCAACAAATCAATAAGTTTTAAGAATCAGACTCAAACAGGTTTTGGCTCCAATTATGCTTCTAAATTTCGCTTTATCCCTCTCTGTTTGTCAAGATCTGAGAAGCAACACCGTCCCCAGCAATAGTCTTCATAACAAAACCCTTATAGCCAGCTTGAGTCATCCGTCGTGAACGCACCTGCAATGCTAGAAATTAGATTGTTTTCCAAATGTTCCAGATGAGAAAGGAGAGGGTGAGCCAAGGGATCGAGATGATCAATGTGCTTTTGAGATCTTCTGTGAAAAAGCTATCAGAGATACTGAGTTTCCACCACATACAAGCAGTAACAGGGCAATCTCTAAGTATGTATAATTTAGTTATTATCTACCAGCAAAAAAGAAGGAAAATCATTACATATCACGGGCAGGGATCACAATAGCAAGAATGGCATTTATCACAAAATCAAGCAGTGCGAAAGGGATTTCTGAAATACTCCAACAGCTATCAACAATACAACTGCTAACAGTTGCCAAATCAGATTCCAGGAGAGGAACACAAATGAGATTTCTTAAAGAGAGAGACTTTTATCCCATTACCAACTACCCATGCAGATTATCATTGAACAT
Source organism: Tetragonia tetragonoides (assembly GCA_038025085.1). NCBI lineage: Eukaryota > Viridiplantae > Streptophyta > Magnoliopsida > Caryophyllales > Aizoaceae > Tetragonia > Tetragonia tetragonoides. The sequence continues at coordinate 10,867,319 of CM076143.1, forward strand.
TAATTTTGAACAGCTGAAAACCCTTAAAAGACTTTTGTCAAGTATCGGATTTGGCCCCGTTTGGCAAAGAGCCTTTTGAGGAAGAAATACCTGTTTGAGAGCACTTAACAGTTTGACAGGGTCAAACAGCTAGTTTCGATGTTTGGAAAATTACCTTCTGAATTAGCCTTATGGGCGAAAAAGCTAATTTTAAAGAAGTACGTTGCTTGAAAATTAGAAAACAAATTACCATTTAGTCCAATACTTGTGTACAATTGCAAACAATACATTATTTGATGATACCAAATGAGCTCATGTCCTTGGAACTCTGGAAGTTATTTTACATAATTAAACAACAAACAACTAATCTAGCCGTCCATATACTTCTGCATAAACATCAACTAGTCAAAACAACTAATAAAAACACATAGCAACTAACAAATAATGCAATCAGCTAAAACTAACAACTAATTGACAAAGTATGGCCGTATGAGTTTGCCTCTATCCCAAACATATTAACTGTTGAGAATATGGTGAGCAAGGTTATTATTATCATTTCTCATCAATATACCTATAAATGTACTTTGTTTTTTTCTTTATCTGTGGGCAACAATAAAGGCTGCTAAGAAGGAGAATTGTAGTTTATCAAAAAAAAAAAAAACCAAAAAGAAGAAAAGTGGAGAGAAAGCCAAAAAAATGAAAGAGAACAGAAAACTGCAACCAACACGAGCAGATCTATAAATTTCAACTGAACTTTACTTGAACAAAGACTTACCAATATCAAGTGGAGTATACTCATATAAGTAAAAGAAATCACCATCTTGAAAAGCTGCAGCAGGGTAGCGCAAATAACAATCACCATATTCTAGTCATTTGCAGTGCAGCTCATTATATAACAGCAAACAGAAGGCTGCAAAACTACTGAAGAGCAAATGTTAACAACAAGCAGGTCGACTCCCACGAAGTAATCAAGTCGTTTGCCAGTATAACTAAAATGCACAATCGCATGAATTTTGCTAAGCAGCAACATGATACAAGCAGTACCCAAGAGTAGAAATTTGTCTCACCAGTTCATTCAGTACTACAACTCTACATCTCAGATACATCAAAGGCAAAACAGTCTCCCTATTTCCATCTTTCTTAGAGTCAAACTGGTCGACAGACAGACAGACAGACAGACAGAGTTTCTGCAGATAGAGCAGCCAGTTTCCTACATCAAGGAAATATGGGGAATTGGCCAACAGAAACATCTTTCAACACCATATCTAACTAGGAAACTATTCGCCTCACACACTGATTTGGCCTCTGACACATTTGCTTGATTCCGGAGCCCACTGGTGACACAAGAACCAGGATCACCAGCATGTATAACAAGATAGCAGAAATATTTTCTGGTTGATCCAGACATTCTCAGCAGGTGATCTGTTTTCATTTTGCTTTTTTGGTTTGCTGATGTCGAGAATATCTTACATGATGACTTGGATCACCAAATAATTTTCCGAACATCTGCCATAAAATAAAGTCATACTCTAATATTTTGAAGCCAAGACCTCTGCCTTTTTGCTGCCATGAAAACCATCCATCAACAAGCTTCATTGATTATTGGTTTTCGTTCAGCACGTTGCGGGAAGAGGAAAATTCTTCTTCAATAAAATTCTCCATGCTAAGTACAAATCAGCTGCTGTTTAGCAACCCAATCTTATCTACCTTCAATCCTTCATTGACTTGTGTCCCCTTACAGTATCAAAGATAGATAACAAAAGGGTCGCATCCAAATTCTCTGCAGTATATATACACTCCATACATATATGATAAGCAGATAGAGGTTTGAATATGAACTCTCATTTGTAAGGCAATACAGAAGTTAGAGTGGTTATATCATCAGCCACACAATAAGAGGACATGTCTTCCCAAGATCCAACGACCTGTGATGGATGATGATTAGTCAAATGCATGCAAATTATACTGCTACCAAGAACATAAAAAGTCAAGGCCAGAGTGCAGGGTAATCTTCAACTGAATGTTGAGTTCTCTGACAAAAAAACCAGTATTAGCATCATAAGTATCAGCACGCTAATATGATAACCAGAAGTAGCACACAGCCCGTCTAGTACTCTAGTCTCTCATCCAGAAGCAATAGCACGCTAATATAATAACAACCCTTTACCCTATGACAATCATAATCCATGTATTTAACACATTTAACAAAATATCAGATTGGGCAAGAAACGTGGCGGATCTAGAAAATTAATAATACGGGGGCAAAAGCTAAATTATTAAGGTATTTTAGCAATAATTTTGAGAAACATTCCAAAAAAAGGGTATTTTAGCAAAATTTTAGGAAAAAACAGGGTGCACGGGATCCTAGTGCCCCAGTCTAAATCCGCCCTGAGCCTCCCTTTGCTTGCCCAGAATAGGGAAAAATACAATCGAAGGTCCAAGCATCACTTAGGCCGCACTTAGGTAAATCCAAGCATTGCCATCAAATTGGAAAGTGATCAATCATTTAAAAAGACCTTTCCTGTCCTACCAAGTTGTCCATTCACTTCTTTTTTTAATAGTTTCAGACCTCAGGATAAGTAACTATAAACGTGGTAAAGAAAGAGAATCATGGAGGGGGATAAAGGACCCTTCTAAAAATCTAACCTACACATGCAAATCGTTAAATTCAAACTGAAGTTTGGAAAGAAGACTAAAAGTGCTTTCAGGTTGAAATGAAATATGTGGAAGAAATTACCAAATTGCAGAGCTGGCAGTTAAGATCGAGTAGCATAGTCACCAAATTCTAGTTATTTACGACCCATGAAGAACAGTTATAGAAGGCTGCAGCAATACGAGTACAAGAAAAGGCCATAGCAATACAATTGATCCAAGAATAAAAACAAAACTATCCAGAACATAAACCACGATCCATGCTGTTCAAGTATCAACAAACAAAAATCAGCATAAGTCAATTCATAAGGATAGTTGTGAAGCAATTCTTTGTCAGCAAGGCTAATATCACCAGAAGATAGTAACTGCTTCATCTTATTAAAGTATGGCGATAAAATAATCCACAATGCTCAATTTGCAAAAAAAAATTGCCTCAATTCCTTGTCAGAATCACACTAATTTTATCAGTGTGTAGTAAGTTCACAAATAAGAAAGTAGTGTGAGCATGTGCTGCAAATCGTTTGGCCCTCATGGTGCTGACAAGCTCCAAAGCCTTTCGATATTCCTAATAGAAAGGTATCCTAGAATAATTATGTTGAAGGTGCCCTCATTTGGAGGACATCCATTATCCTCCATCCTCATTAACAACTCATTTGCCTCATTCAGTAGCCCTTTCTTACAAAATCCCTTAATCATTATATTGTATGTACAATGATCAGGATGCAAACCATTAGATAGAAGACTGGAGAAGACATCCGAAGCATCTTTAACAAACCCAGCCTCACAAAGCCCATCAATTAGTATATTGTAGATGCGAAGATCAGGCACCACTCCCTTGCCGTTCATCTCTCTGTTAACTTCCATCGCCTCATCAAGTCGTGCATCTTTGCATAGTCCATCAATCAAATGAAGCATAAGAGACGACCTTTGGAGTAATTCCATAGATCTGCATTTCTTCGAACATTTGATGCGCAGCTTGGAGCCTATTAGCTTTACATAAGCCATCTATTAGGTGACAACATCAGGCAATCCCTTGACGAGGCATTTCCTGGAATATTTTGATGGCTTTGTCAATATTTTCCGCTTTCGTATATCCATTGATCATACTGGAAAAGGTCACAACATCAGGATGACAGCCACTTTTGACCATTGAATCAAATAACTTGGATGCATCATTCATTTGGCCACGTAAACAATATCCATCTAAGAGAGCATTGTAAGTGATAATGTTTGGAGTCTCACCTCCATTTATCATGAATTCAAATATGGCTTGTTCTTCATCCACCATTCCTTCTTTAGAATACATGTCTATAAGCATGTTGAAGGTCTAAAGATTTGGTGATACACTACTTTCCAGCATGTCAGCAAACATGGCTTTGGCTTCATCGCAAAGGCCCAAACTACACATTCCTCGAAGTAAGGAGGTATAAGTGTAGACATCAGGTGCAATGCCCTTTAACCCATCTCGGACTGGATGAGCTAGGCGGTAAAAGGCCCCCGCTCCCCACGCACTCGACCACTTCATTCCACACTAAGGATGTCAATGGGCTCGCTCTGGGGCAGGTACATCTAGATCAGGCCCCTTTATACTTTGAGTTTAGATCCATACCCGATCAACACTCTATATGGTGTATAATACCTGTATACATCACCAAAGAAATAATCTTAACAATGTTTTCCAGAGATTTAGCGAACCTGGAGGATCTGGCTCAACTGAGCATAGGTGGTACTCTTCAACTTGGTTGGGACGTCTTTTGGTGAAAGCAATTTCAAAGAGGTCAAGCCTCAGGCGGATCTTTCTGAAGAACTGATCATCATCATTCTGATGTTCAAACACTCTGGGCTTCAGTCCCTCAGAAGTCAGAAGCAGTCTGTCATTATTCAGTAACTGTGTCCTGGCCTCTATAATACTCTCAACATTTCTCAAACAAACCCAGCAACAGGGAGGACAAGAGTACTTCAGCAAAAGATTTTCAAATAACAACCCAAATTGGCAATATCAGGTATGGCATATTTAACATGTTTATATATCCAAAACAACAAACACAAGAGACAGTCTGCACAACAGAAAGTCACAAAGTTGCTCTTGATTTCATTGCAAATACCATAGGGTTATACGGTAGACCATGTCAAGAAGAAAAAACCAACCCTGCTCTAATCGAGAGAGTAAGATGCATGTCTGCCTTCCAACAAGTTCACAGGAGCCACAAACACAGTGTAATCTTTGCTATGTAGCTTTAATTTCAACAAAAATGTTCTCCTATCAGCTGTCTTTAGATGGGAACCACTATGACAACACATTGGCTATTAACACATCAATTTGTGGAAGTACTGCAAGATATTGAGGTCTAAGCTACATTTCAACTTCAGCACAATCCTGAGTAATCACGTTACTACCAAAGCACGCCGGAAATAGAATGCTTTACATGAGAACTAAGACCAAGATATTCAAAATACAAACAACACTTCACAGTCAAAAAAAATAAAATTAAAGCACAAACAGCATTTCACAATTCACACTTCAGTTGAATTCAGAAAATAGTTTTGAAGCAATTCTTTGTCTGTGTCACTAACATGTTCAGCAGATAGTAACTGAATAAACAAGGAACTGTTGTGAACATCTGCTGCAAATCCTTCCTTTCTCATAGTGGTGAGATGCTCCAACGCCTTTCTTATGTCATTACCATCAAGAAACCCCCTTATAATTGTATTGTAGGTGACATCATTTGGTGGATATCCGTTATCTTGCATAGTCTGTAGTAGCTCACTTGCTTTGTTTAGTAACCCCTTTTTGCTAATCATTGTAGTGTAAGCAGGAGTATTTGGCTGTACACCCTTAGCTAGGAGATCAGCGAACATCTCCACTGCACCTTCAAGTCTACCAGCTTCACATAAACCGTCAATTATAGTAGTGAAAATGACAATACCAGGGACCAGCCCATTATTCTCCATCTTTTCCAATATTGTCACTGCCTCACCAAGCTGTGCATCTTTGCATAGTCTGTCAAGCAATGAAGCATAAGTGACGATATCTGGTGGTATTCCACAGACCTGCATTTCTTCGAACATTTGACGTGCAGGTTGGAGCCTATTAGCTTTACACAAGCCATCTATAAGAATGTTGTAGGTGACGACATTAGGCACAATCCCTTGACGAGACATTTCCTGGAATACTTTGACGGCTTTGTCAATGTTTTTAGCCTTGATATAGCCATTGATCAAAGTGTTGAAGGTCACAACATTAGGAAGACAACCACTTTTGGCCATCGAATCAAATAACTTGGACGCGTCAACCATTTGGCCCCGTAAACAGTATCCATCCAAGAGAGAACTGTAAGTTATGACGTTTGGAGTCTCACCTCTCTTAATCATGAATTCACATATGGCTTGTGCTTCATCCACCCTTCCTTCTTTAGAATACATGTCTATAAGCATGCTAAAGGTCTGAAGATCTGGTGATACGCTACTCTCCAGCATGTCAGCCAACATGGCTTTGGCTTCATCCCAGAGGCCCAAACTACACAATCCTCGAAGTAAGGAGGTATAAGTGTAGACATCTGGTGATATACCCTTGCCTCTCATCTCAGAAAGGAGAACGACCGCCTCATTTACCAATTTGTCTTTACACAAACTATCAATAACGGTGCTGTATATGACGACATTAGGCTTGCAGAGGCTGTATTCCATATTCCTAAGCAATTTGAGAGCACCAGGATTGTCGCCAATGTTGCAAAGGCCTTTAATCATAGTACCGTAGGTAACAATGGTAGGTTGGATGCCTAGCTTAACAATTTTATCTAACAATTGAACAGCTTGGGCCAGCTTGTCACCGTAAATAAGGCCATTAATTAAGGTGTTAAAGATTTCACAATCAGGGGGTAACCAAGTTTAAGTCTTTTACCCAAGAGAGAGAAACCAAGATCGAAACAACCCAATTAGCAAGGATGTTGAGGGAATAGCCATCGTGTTGAAGACCTAACAATTCAAGGTGGTTGGAGAGAGAAACAACAATGGAGTGATGTTGATGGGGTTTATTCATTTTGAGAATCGCAGTGAAGAGTTGACACTTGACAGAAATCAATAATAGAAGGGAGAGGGCGCAAAGAAATCATTTGATGGAAGAGAGAGAGAGGATTGTGTTGGGGAAATTGGCGCAGCACAAAATAAACACACAACACAAACAGTAAAAGAGTATCGAACACACGATATTTTTACGTGGAAAACCCCTTTAAATAAAGGGTAAAAACCACGGTGCGGATCTCCACGCACTCTCAAATATAATCCACTATGATAATCAAGGGAGTACAACAAGAACCGAACACTATGCCAACACGACAAGTATACATTATCTTTACATCTAGTACAACTAGTAACGTCTACTAATTAGTACCCTCTCGGATGCCAGAGATCTCACCAGATACATGTCGCTGAACCGGAATACCGTCTATTCCTGTGTCGGAACTATCTCCACCTCGATCATCCACCACATACACAAAACCACCACATGAGAGCCTCTTCGATTCTGTGACCCCGACTTATTCTCAGCTAACACCACGAGCCGCAGCGCGCCACCCGAATCTCACACTCTCACTCACCTGTGATTTGTGTCACTCCACTATATCTAATTAGGTCTCCCCCTAATTAGATATCTCCTACTCTCAAGTTCCTCACCATGGACGAGAGCTTTCCATCACTACCGAAGAGAGACCCTCCCTCTCTTGGGCTTTCACTCTTGTTACCGCCTCTCACCAGGACAAGAATGCCCCAGCCTCCTTGCTCTCATTTTGCGGCAACCTCACTGGTGCACCACTCCACAAATGGGCACACTTTCAAAATGCCGTCCGTTGCTCTCCTTTTATCATGTGATGATTGGCTCTTGGCTTCTCTCATAAGCCACTCCCAAAGCTTCTTCAACAAGCCAATGCCCAAAAGTCAACAAGTGGGGCCCTTCAACAATTAAGCACATGTGGTTTAAAATACCACCACAACATCACAACCGAACTCATTTTCGGTTCTCTCTCTCTCATTTTTCTCTTTTACCTCAACTGGGTCCCACAAGTTGGGACTTACCCCAACATATCTCTCCCTCACAACTTGTGGGATACTTGCCTCAGATCGACACCTCATCCATGGCTTCCGTCAACACGTACTCGCCACCGTCGGATCTACACTTTCGGCACAAACTGTGTGTGTTCCCAAAGTTCCCCAAAACAGCAACAACAAACACTCCTCCCGGGTCCGCAACACTCGACCCGCCGGAAACGCAACCATTAGCTCTGATACCACTTGTTGGGGAAATTGGCGCAGCACAAAATAAACACACAACACAAACAGTAAAAGAGTATCGAACACACGATATTTTTACGTGGAAAACCCCTTTAAATAAAGGGTAAAAACCACGGTGCGGATCTCCACGCACTCTCAAATATAATCCACTATGATAATCAAGGGAGTACAACAAGAACCGAACACTATGCCAACACGACAAGTATACATTATCTTTACATCTAGTACAACTAGTAACGTCTACTAATTAGTACCCTCTCGGATGCCAGAGATCTCACCAGATACATGTCGCTGAACCGGAATACCGTCTATTCCTGTGTCGGAACTATCTCCACCTCGATCATCCACCACATACACAAAACCACCACATGAGAGCCTCTTCGATTCTGTGACCCCGACTTATTCTCAGCTAACACCACGAGCCGCAGCGCGCCACCCGAATCTCACACTCTCACTCACCTGTGATTTGTGTCACTCCACTATATCTAATTAGGTCTCCCCCTAATTAGATATCTCCTACTCTCAAGTTCCTCACCATGGACGAGAGCTTTCCATCACTACCGAAGAGAGACCCTCCCTCTCTTGGGCTTTCACTCTTGTTACCGCCTCTCACCAGGACAAGAATGCCCCAGCCTCCTTGCTCTCATTTTGCGGCAACCTCACTGGTGCACCACTCCACAAATGGGCACACTTTCAAAATGCCGTCCGTTGCTCTCCTTTTATCATGTGATGATTGGCTCTTGGCTTCTCTCATAAGCCACTCCCAAAGCTTCTTCAACAAGCCAATGCCCAAAAGTCAACAAGTGGGGCCCTTCAACAATTAAGCACATGTGGTTTAAAATACCACCACAACATCACAACCGAACTCATTTTCGGTTCTCTCTCTCTCATTTTTCTCTTTTACCTCAACTGGGTCCCACAAGTTGGGACTTACCCCAACAGATTGTTGATATTGGTAAACCCTAGCTTACATTGTTGTCTAACGGAATTCAGGAATTTCATAGTGTCGCCAATCAAATTTCTAGCATTTGGATTTGCAATTGCATTTGTGTTGTAATTTCGACAATGAAACAGAAAACGAAATTGCATATGAAATCTCATTATTATAAATGAAAAGAACATGAAAATGAAGAGAATTACCAGAGGGAAGGCAGCAGCTTTGTGTAATCTTCGTCACCAATCGCCACCACTTTTTGTCTCCCTCTCTGAACAAAGATTGCTTAAGTACTCTAGAAAGATTGAAGTATTGAACAGAAGAATGCTGTGTGACTTAAATGAAACATGAGTAAGGCAAGGGTGGTCGTCTAATGATTCCTAGGCTTAGTCCCAACCGGTTTGGTAAGGCTGTGTTACGGGTTTAAATTCTCATTCTCTCATATTTTGTGTCTGCTTACTTCTAGAACTATACTAGCTCTTTGTTGGTGTTATGTTGACGGGGCCAGTATTTGCGTTGGTTGTTCAGCTAGTCTGATATGTTCGCTATTAAACACGGGAGTTTGAACATGATGTAGGGGGGGCTCGGGGGTATTTCGGTCGCCATTCACTTTCATCCCAACTAGCAAAGAAATGAAGCATGAGTAGCAACTAGCAACTAGTAGCCAGTAGCCAACACCTGCTAGTCTTGCGAATACCCTATCTGACTCTTTGCAAAGGTTTATCTTGTTAACTTGCCCGATGTGTGTAGTTTCCATGCTATTGTATACACTCGATATTTGTCCAGTGCACACTCTAAAGAATAATATTGCGGGTTCATGGTATAAAAAGAAGAAGAATAAGAACAAAGTAGCAACACCTATTTTGTTTCAATTTTTTTATTAATACACTCCTATTATTCTTATTATTATCATTAATATTAATATTAATTATATTATTATTATTATTATTAAAACACTTAAAAATATAAAAATTCTAGTTTGTACCAGTTTTCCCCAATTTTTACTAGTTTAACCCAATTTTCACCAATTTCTCTCAGTTTCAAGTTAGACATCTCAGTTTTCATCAATTGTGCCCAATTTCTCCCAGTTACCAGTCACCCGTTGAAACGAACCCCCTTAGTACCACAGTGATAACCACTATTTAAAAGATGTTTTATGAGTTGTGCTTGAGAAAACATGCTCCTAAGCTTTTTGCACTTCTTGCCACTGGAAAAAAATGGTAATCTATAACTAGTTTTGATCTTAAACAGTGATTTGCCAACATAAATTCTAGACCACATATTTCATTGAACATATATTTATCCTTAATTATATGATGGAACAATTAACTAAATGGCCTTGTTTGTGACAGAAGATATAGCAGTTTGTGACAGTAAACTGCTATAAAGGTTGTTAAGAAGGAGAACTGTGGAGAGGGGAAAAAAGGTTGTTAAGATTGAATACAAAGGTATTACAAACAAACAGCACTCCACAAGCCTACCCCTTAAAAGCATCAATATAACATCCTAATTCCTACCCCCACCTTCTAGGAATGGTTGGGTAGAAGTTTAAATCATGTGCTAGAAGCGGCTATAAGAAAGAAAACACATTACAAAATACATCACTTGACGCCTAAATACATAGGTAGGAAGTTAATACAGAACTCCTTATAACCACGCCTCAAGTTCAACCAATCTGTCCAACCCTGCTTCGCAAAGTTGTCTGCAACAGCGTTAGCACTACGCGGACGACGAAGTATTTGGACCCGAGGCCACTGCTCCTACACATGCCTAATATAGTTTAGTTCAAAACGAACTTCCCACGGGCCTCCTACTTTAGCTTTGCACCATCGGACAGCATTTGTATAATCAGATTCAAAGACTAAATCCAATTGCATCATCCATTCCTTACCCAATGACAGCTGAATTGCTTTCCGAATAGCAAGGACTTCAGCCTGGTTGATCTCCACAATTGGCACAGCGCAAGAGAACACACATCGAAATTTGCCATGCCAATCACGAAGAACACCTCCGATTGCACCACTTCCGTTGTTACTAGAGGCGTCAACGTTCCATTTCAGCGTACCCCGAGGGGGACACTCCCAACACACTGGAGATCTAACAACAGCAGTACTTCCATGACGTTTTAAGCAAGTTGGGTTGTGACAGACATCTTGAGGTGAATAAGGAAATGACTCATCCCATGCTCTTACCCACCAACCCAAGCGCAATAACATCAGATCAAAAACCTCCTCAGAACTGCACCTCTTATTCTCAAACACCCTTACGTTTCTTTCTTTCCAAATTGACCAAGTAAACTGAAAAACAAACGTTGCCCAAATTTTACGGAAGTAATTACCTAACACTGCTTTGTACCATTGAGTGTAAAAGTCTTTAACAGTATTCAGTGCACTCCATTTGAGGCCCCAGAGATCAATCCATTTATTCCATAGTGCCCAGGTAAAAACGCCAATGAATAAGCACATAATCCGCGCTTTCATCCTGCCCTTCACAAAAAACACAAGAAGGGTTCCACTGTGAATCCCATTTTCAGCACTCTATCTCTTGTTTTCAATCTACCCAAACACGCGAGCCACATAAAAACATCCACTTTGGGTGGTGCTAGACCACGCCATACTCCTTTGACTACTTCATTTGTAGGTTCTCCTTCAATTTCAAGCAATTTTCTGCGGAGTGATTTAATTGTGAAATACCAAACTGTTCATCTTTCTTATAGCCAACCTGGGTAGCCGACAGACAGAGTTTTTGTACATAGAGCTGCCATTTTCCTCCATTAAGGATATATTTGGCCAACAGAAACATCTTTCAACACCAAACATAACAAGAAAAAGCTTTGCCTCGGACACATTGGCTTGAGCCTCAAGCCCACTTGTGGAACAAGAACCAGATGGGCAAGATCACCTGCATGTATAAAAAGTTAGCAGAAATATTTTGTGGTTGATCCAGATATTTTCTCAGCAACATTTTTCTTTTTGGTTTGCTGATGTCAATAATATCTTACATGATGTCTTGGATCACCAAATAACTTCTCCGGACATCAACATAAAATAAATTCTTTCTTCAAACCCGTAATTCCTCAAAGCCAAGACCTCCATGCTCTTGAGGCAGATTTACCATCTGTCAAGCCATCAGAGCCTTTTTGCTACCATAAAAACCATCACATCAAGAAGATTCATTGATATGTTGGTTTTTGTTCAGCACACTGCAGGAAGAGGAAAATACGTCTTCAATAAAACTCTCTATGCTAAACACAAATCAGCTTCTGTTTAGCAAAACATACTTACCTAACTTCATTGGCTTGTGTCCCCTTCCAGTATCCAAGATACATAACAAAAGGGAGCATCCAAGTTCTCTGCACTACATATACACTTCATACACATACGATAGGGGTTTGTAAATAAACTTTCATTTGTAAGGCAATAGTGGTTATATGATCAGCCACACAATAAACGAACAATGCTTCCCAAGATCCAACATTTGATAGAAGATTTGCCAAATGCATGCAAATTATATTCTCTCATAAGAACATAAAAAAATCAAGCCCGGATGCAAGCTATTCTTCAACTGAATGTTGAGTACTTGAGTTCTCTGACAAAAAAACAAGTATTAGCAACATTAGTATTGGCACACTAATATGATAGAACCAGAAGTATTGTAGTGTTCTGAAGCTTGGACACCCAGTTAAAAAGTATTTTAGTGTTCTGAAGCATGCCCACAGCCCGTCTAGTCTCTCATCCAGAAGGGATAGCACACTAATATGATAACAACCATTTACCCTATCAAGATCATAAGTTATGTATTTAACACATCTGACAATATATCACATTGGCTAAGGAGCCTCCCATTGCTTGCCCTCAGTAGTGCCAACCCCCCCCCCCCCGCGGCACCCTCCACCAACACCAACACACACAAGAAAAAAAAGAAGAGCAAGATGAAAAGGCAAAGCTAAGACTAAGAATTTGACCTGAGGACAACAAAACCAGAATAGGGAAAAATACAATGGACGGTCCAAGCACCACTTAGGCCACAGGTAGGTCAATCCTAGCATTACAATCAAATTGGAAAGTGATCAATTATTTAACAAGACCTCTCATGTCCTACCAAGTTGTCCATTCAATATGACATAACATTGCCTATATTAGCTTTTATAGTTTCAGACCTCAGGATAAGTAGCTACAAATGTGGTTAAGAAAGTGTATCATGGAGAAGGATTAAAGGACCCTTCTAAAAATCCAACCTACACATGCAGATCCTTAAAATTAAACTGAACTTACTTGGAAAGAAGACAAACACTACTTTAGGGTGGATTTGAAATACGTAGAAGAAATGACCAAATTGAAGAGCTGCCCAGATCGAGTAGCATTACCAAATTCTAGTTACAGTAATAGAAGGCTGCAGAAATCAAAATTACTCCCTCTGTTCCTTATTGTTCTTTCCCTTTACTTTTGGCACACATAATAAGACAATACAATGATACCTTCCTAAAAATGCAACAGACAATATGAATCACTCAAATATTACTACTCAAAGAAACGGAAATATCATTTTGGAACGGATTAAGAAGGAAAGTGGAAAGAACAATAAGGAACGGAGGAAGTATAAGAAAAGGCCATAGCAATACAATTGGTCCACGAATGAAAACAAAAGTGTCCAATAACATAAATGACGCTTAATGCTGTTCAAGTATCAACAAACAAAAATAAGCGACATAAGTCAATTCATAAAACAGTTGTGAAGCAACTCTTTGTCAGCATGGCTAATATCACCAGAAGATAGTAATTGAAGACCAAAGAACTAGAGTGAGCATCTGCAGATCATTTTCCAAACACTCGTCAGCCACGTAAGGACTAGCTGGAAAATACATACTTGAACTCTTAATTCTCATGAAACAGTTATCTTTATCTTTGTCCTTTTGCCTTGTGATCAAATTACTCATTCTCATGCTTTTAACTTGAACTAACTGCTCACCTTTTACTTGTAAAACTAGAGCTCATACTTCTTGCTATGATTCGTCTTTAACTCACTTCATAACTAATTAAGTCATGATCTTACAAAAATATGCATAATACATACATTTAAACTGGAGTCAAACTTCAAAACTATCAGTTCATGAGCACATTCTACATGAGTTGTATTACTTGTATATTATTTAACATGGTCCACCATGCATGACTTCTTGCAAGGTCGACTCTATTAAAGCTGTTCTCAACATTCTGGCAGACAAAGTATTTTTTCCACCATAAGGTTATTCTCCACCCCTTAACTAGGTCACATAGATTATTTCTCACAGAAAACACATAGGCTGTAATTTCCAAGATGCTACCAATATAACTATAATTTCCTCCAGTAGAAATTCTTCATCCTCTTATTAATGTAATCAATAGGATGATAGCAAGCAGGAGTTCTTATACGATGAATATAGCTTTACCCTGCTCATCAGTAGCTAATCCAAAACCATATATATACCCCATGATTTAATCAAGTCATCTGTGCTCAGGTAACAATAGTACTCGCACATGATTGACTAAAGTTTCAAGTAAAACAACTACTGTACGATTCCATATTCACAATAATCAATCACCCACACATAATTTGCTCAAAAGAAGTTAAAATGGAACTGTACATAACAGACATCCGTTACCTTAATTTCCATTGACCTTCTAATTACCAATACCCACCAACTAATTTTTCAACATTTGTACTGAACAGTGAACAAAACCCCAAAGGAGTCACTAGTGGCAGATGGGCTGGTGGTTCGGCGCTTCGAATCCGGAATCTCGTAGATTAAGCTCTTCTTTCATTCCTATTGTTCGCTATTCTCGCAGGGGCTGTAGGGCTTCCCTGTTACTACTGTTGCTGCTGATTCTTCTCGATGCTGTTACCATGAAGACATCCCCTTTATTATAGTATTACATTCAGAAATCCTTGAAATTCTCCTTTTCTCCAGAAAGGAAGGAGTGAACTCTTCAGGTTGTACCAAAGTGAGCACTCTTTTCTCCAAGTAGTCAAAAAAGCTTACTTAAGCTCATCGATGTGCACTCCTCGGTTGTGAAAGAGAGAGCAGACCAGGAATTGAATCAGATGCATCCAATGCCCTTTCCCTCTTAGTAAGAAGGAGCTGCTATAAATCTACAGCTAGTCTTTCGAACGAGTCCGCTGCACAAGTAAGAGCTCTTGTCTCCGTGTCCGCCGTTCTCTTATCCGATGGAATAAGCTCACTAAAGCGGTAGCATGTGGAATAGCAGAAGGTGATAGCATTATGTCTCTATGAAGAATGACTAAGGCAATACATATTAGCTGGATATCATCCATTGTCCTGCATAATGTTCAGTAATTCTTTTGCTTCATTTAGCAACCCTTGAACAGTTCTTTAATCAACGTAGTAACTCTTCAGTACTCAGTAGACATGAGTATTTGGCGCCTTGGCGGTGCACCCATAGCTAGAAGACTAGTGAGCATATCAAATCTGGAACAATGCTCATATTTAGCTGCATTGGAGCCTGGCGAGGAAAGACCATCAACAAATAGATTCTTTTAGAAGAAATCTAGAGCCAAAACATAAATCATGCTTCATTATTGAATATGACGCACTGACGAGAGAATAATTCACAATGCTCAATTTGCAAAAACCTTTTGAAGCAATTCCTTGTCAGAGTCACTAATTTTATCAGAACATACTAAGTTCACAAATAAAAAAGTAGTGTGATTATGTGCGGCAAATTGTTTGGCCCTCATGGTGGTGACAAGCTCCAAAGCCTTTCTGATATCCCTAATAGAAAGGTATCCTCGAATAATTGTGTTGTAGGAGCTATCATTTGGAGGACATCCATTATCCTCCATCCTCTTCAACAGCTCGTTTGCCTCATGCAGAAGCCCTTTCATACAAAATCCCTTAATCATTATATTGAACGTGCGGTGATCAGGCTACAAACCATTAGATAGAAGACTGGAGAAGACATCCGAAGCATCTTTAACAAACCCAGCCTCACAAAGACCATCAATTAGTATATTGTAAATGCAAAGATTAGGCACCACTCCTTTGTCGTTCATCTCTCTTAACACTTCCATCGCCTCATCAAGCCGTCCGTCTTTGCAAAGTCCATCAAGCAATGAAGCACAAGCGACGGCATCTGGAGTAATTTCATGGACCTGCATTTCTTCAAACATTGGACGCGCATGTTCGAGCCTATTAGCTTTACATAGGCCATCAATTAGAGTGTTGTAGGTGACGACATCAGGCACAATCCTTTGACAAGACATTTCCTGGAATATTTTGACGGCTTTCTCAATTTTTTTAGCCTTGATATAGCCATTGATCAAAGTGTTGAAGGTCACAACATTAGGAAGACAACCACTTTTAGCCATCGAATCAAATAAATTGGACGCGTCATCCATTTGGCCACGTAAACAATATCCATACAAGAGAGCACTTTAAGTGATGATGTTTGGAGTCTCACCATTCTTAATCATGAATTCAAATATGGCTTGTGCTTCATCCACCATTCCTTCTTTAGAATACATGTCTATAAGCATGTTGAAGGTCTGAAGATTTGGTGATACACTACTCTCCAGCATGTCAGCCAACATGGCTTTGGCTTCATCCCAAAGGCCCAAACTACACATTCCTCGAAGTAAGGAGGTATAAGTGTATACATTAGGTGACATGCCCTTGCCTCTCATCTCTGAAAGGAGAATCACAGCCTCATTTACCAATTTGTCTTTACACAGACTATCAATAACGGTGCTGTATATGACGATATTAGGCTTGCAGAGGCCGTATTCCATATTCCTAAGCAATTTGAGAGCACCAGGATAGTCGCCAATGTTGCAAAGGCCTTTAATCATAGTACCGTAGGTAACAATGGTAGGTTGGATGCCTAGCTTGACAATTTTATGCAACAATTGAACAGCTTGGGGCAGCTTGTCAGAGTAAATAAGGTCGTTGAGTAAGGTAGTGAATGTTACACAATCAGGGGGGTAACCAAGTTTAAGTCTTTTACCCAAAAGAGAGAAACCATGATCGAAATGACCCAATTTGCAGTAACAATTAGCAAGGATGTTGAGGGAATAGCCATTGGGTGGCAGACCTGATAATTCAAGGCGGTTGGAGAGAGAAACAACAGTGGAGTGATGTTGGTGGGGTTTGTTCATCTTGACAATGGCAGTAAAGAGCTGATTAAAATCAATGATAGGAGGGTGTTGGGGAAAATCACTCACAGACACAAAGGATCAAAAAAGGGAACACAAACACCAAATGTAAAATAAGAGACACGCAAGATTTACGTGGTTCAGCCCCTCTGGTCTACGTCCACGGAAACACTAACAATATTCACTATATCAAATAAGATTACAAGTTTTGTTGGAAACTTGGAAACCCTCCCTCACTTTGTATACCACCCTACAAACCCGAGTCTGTCACTCAAGAGTTACAAGGATAGTAATACTAAACTCTCAACAACACAACACACTTACACTTGTGTTTATCTCACACTTCTTGTGCATTAGATGATTTCTATCTCCTTCTAGCACACCTCTATTTATAGGTGGAAAAGTGAAACTCTTTAGTTTCTCTACATAACTCTAACCTCCTCCATTTAGTGCTTGAAGGTTACATCTCAATATTAATTAACAAAGTAGTTTCAAGCTACTTTATTTATTTCCCATCAATGAAGTTAAATGGTGTTTTACTAGCACCATTCAACGTCAATTCCACTTCTATTTCTTTTCCTATTTTTTTCTTTTTATTTGTTTAATTGGAAATTCTAATTAATTCCCAACAAATCCTCCCTTAATTAAAATTTCCAAAACTCCACCGCGTCGGAAAATCTTACCTTCCTTTTATTTCCTTCAGTGTTTTTTTCTTTCACGGCCTCCCCTTCAAGGTAGCAAATATTTTTCTCATTTTTGAGCCCTCGCATAACCAAGCGGTTCCCCTTGAACACCTTGCACCTACTCTTTGTGCCTACAAACTTGTATCCTTGCGATGTCATCTCTCCCAACGAAATTATATTAGTACCACAAGAGGGCACATACCTCACATTTTGAAGAGTTTGTATTAAACCGTTGTGGAGCTTCATCCTAACAATTCCAACTCCTTCGACCTTCATCCTCTCACCATTGGCCATCTTAAAATTGGCAAACTCTCCATTGGTCTTCAACGTGTCAAACATAGCTTGGTCTCGACATATGTGCATCGAGGCAGCGGAATCCATCACCCACTCCTTTTTAGCAATCTCTTCACTTGTTGCTAAGTACACATAATCATCATCCACACCTTTGACCACATTGGCTTGGGAGTTGTCATCATCCTTCACTCGCATTTGTTTCAAATCTGTAGGTCCTCCCTCATTTGCGAACACATGGATTGTATATGACCCTTCTCCCCACAGTAATAGCACTCCACATTACCAAAATCTCTGTGCGATCGCGATTTTGATCTCTCCCTTGTACCACCTTCTCTCTTAAATCGACTCCTCCCTCGGCCCGACTCCTCCACAGCTAGTACTCGATCTCCTCCATCTCTTGGGGATACACCATCAACCTGGAGCATCATCCGATCATTCTCTCTCAACATTGTCATAACTTCATCTAGCGTAATCTCTGTCTTCCCTACAAGTAATGTCTGCACAATAGGCCTGTAGGACTTAGGTAGTGAAGCCAACAACAACAATGACTCCTCTTGATCGGAGATCTTCTCATCTACGTTTCGCAACTGGCACACTAGCTGGTTGAATCCATTAATGTGGTCCTGTAACACTGTACCATGTTCCATCTTCAGCTGGTACAACTCATATCTCAAACAAAGCTTATTAGTCAGACTTTGATGCATATACACTCTGGAGCTTATTCAACAACTTCTTAGGATCTGTCTCGGTCAAGTAGTTATACTTAATCTCCGGAGCCATAACTAATCTAATAGTGCTGATAGCTTTTTTCTTTTTCAATGTCCACTCAGCATCGGTCACACCAGTAGGCTTCTCCGCATCTAAAGCCGCATCTAAGTTCTGTTGAACTAACAGATCCTCAACAGTACTTTTCCACACAGTAAAATTGATTTTCCCATCAAACAAAGGAATATCAAATTTTGGCACACTCCCAGACATTTTTCCTTTCACGGAATAATTTATCACTCCAACAAATTTAGTAATTTTCCCACCACACGGATCCTACAACCAAAGCTCTGATACCACTGTTGGGGAAAATCACTCACACACACAAAGGATCAAAAAAGGGAACACAAACACCAAATGTAAAATAAGAGACACGCAAGATTTACGTGGTTCAACCCCTCTGGCCTACGTCCACGGTAACACTAACAATATTCACTATCTCAAATAACATTACAAGTTTTGTTGGAAACTTGGAAACCCTCCCTCACTTTGTATACCACCCTACAAACCCGAGTCCGTCACTCAAGAGTTACAAGGATAATAATACTAAACTCTCAACAACACAACACACTTACACTTGTGTTTATCTCACACTTCTTGTGCATTGGATGATTTCTATCTCCTTCTAGTACACCTCTATTTATAGGTGGAAAAGTGAAATTCTTTAGTTTCTCTACATAACTCTAACCTCCTCCATTTAGTGCTTGAAGGTTACATCTCAATATTAATTAACAAAGTAGTTTCAAGCTACTTTATTTATTTCCCATCAATGAAGTTAAATGGTGTTTTACTAGCACCATTCAACGTCAATTCCACTTCTATTTCTTTTCTTATTTTTTTCTTTTTATGTTTATTTGGAAATTCTAATTAATTCCCAACAGAGGGAGAGGACGCAAAGAGATCATTTGATGGAAGAGAGAGAGGATTGTTGATATTGGTAAACCCTAGCTTACACTGTTGCCTAACGGAATTCAGGAATTTCTTAGGGTCGCCAATCAAATTTCTAGCATTTGCATTTGCATTTTTGTTGTAAAATCGAAATTGGAAACGAAATTGCATATGAAATGAAGAACGCAAGGAGAAATTGGGATGAATCAACAAGAAAGAGGGAGGAAAATGAAGAGAATTACAGGCAAATGCAGTTTTGGCAGACATTACAAGGAGCAGCTTCAATTAGTTATCTTCGTTGCCCCTTTCCAGTTTTCCTTCACCTTTGTGTCTCTCTCTTTCTCTCTCTCTCTCAGGAAGAACATAGAGAGTGAATGAAGACTTGGCTCTGTAGCAGCATGGCCACACCAGACACCACTCACCAACACCACAAGTGACAAGGTCATATATTTCAAGTATGTGAATAATAAAATGGTTGAAATTGCATCATAGCTAGAGCTGGGCAAGTGGGTGGGGCCCCTCTAGCCGACCTGCCCCGACCCGCTCCATGAGCGGGTTATAACCGCTTACCATTATAAATGAGCGGGTCGAAATGGGCTGAACCATTTAAAAGTTAAGCGGGTCATAGCGGGTCACAAATGAGCCGATACATTTAATATTATTTTTTTTATTAAAAAATCACTTTTTAGATTTTAAACGGGTCAAAATGAGCCGGCATGACCCGACCCACTCTCAAACATGCCTGACCCGACCCGACCCACTCTCAAACATGCCTGACCCGACCCGACCCATTTGTTAAATGGGTCGACCCGCCCATTTGCCCAGCTCTAATCATAGCTCGCATATCATTTTGAACAACAAATTTTATCCTTACATTTGTGTGTAAATCGAGCTCTAAATAAATAAAGTTGTGTATAAATCTGGCAAGTCTAGATTAAAAGTCAATACACAACACAGAAGTAACAATTTGGGTTAAACCGGTTGAATTCGGTTTAGAAATTGGTCAATTTCGAGTTAGTGTTGAAAAACACTCAAATATGATTTGAAACACAAAAATTTGTGTAGAGTTAGTTCAGGGTGAACAAAGAGATTAAATTTTTTGAAAAGTATCATTCATCTCCCAAAAATATTTGTACCTAGTGTGCCTTGGTCTACGGTGGACTAAGTCCACACAAGATATACTAGATTTGAAATTACTTTCTAGCAAATTTTAGAAATGAATTGGGTTATGGTCAAATTCAGTTCGCATTGAGTTGGGCTTGAGTTCCCCTTAGTAATTTTGGGTTGGGTTGAACAACTATTATAGAGTTTAGATGGGGGTAACGACTATTCTCACTACTTTTCCCGAAAAAATTAATCCTAAAATAATTTGTATATTTTGGAGTGCAAAGTTTTCAAATTAAATTAGTACTACCTTTGTCCCAAAAAGATAGTAAAAATTGAGTTTTTATGATAATCTTTGACCAGAATTTATCTAGCTCTATGTGGTAGTGTAATATATAAATTATTAGATTAAATTTGTCTTACAACATACTATAATTATATATATTTTTTCTATTACTTTTACTAATATTATGCTAACCTTTTAAAATGGTCAAAGTTCACTATATAAAGTCAACTTTTATCATTTTTATGGGATAGATGGAGTATTTTAGTTGAAGTTTGGCATTATGGCGACATAATAGGTTCTGGAGTGCAAATTTTCTTGCCTTGAATCAGTATCACTACTACTGAAAGTGGTGTAACGAACTAATCAATATCGGAAGATACCTTAACACTTTATCTTAATAATGGTAACAAGTAACAACGACCCCAAACCACTTAACCCATCTTAACAACTCAACTTATTTCGAAGTGGATCGAGTTAGGTGGTTAAAGGCTCTTATTGCCCACCCACCCACCCACCCATCCCACACTACTACACTAGAGATATTAATGGGTCGAATATGGGGATGATCCATCTAAATCTAAACCCATTTGGTTTAGATATAGACCTGATTCAAACTCTGTAGGGTTATAATACTAGGATCGAAACACTAATTTTTCCATTCTAGCTGATTCACGGTCATAAAGAGTCTAAATAAGAGATTAAGAAATGAAAAATGTGGAAACTTACTTCCTATGGGAAGTAACTTCTCTCAAAATGGAAGAAGTTGTTTACCTAGTCTCCCCTTGGTAAGCAACTTCCCAATTAATTCCCATGAATTTGCAATTCCCTTATTCAACCAAACAACATTAGACACTTCCCTTAAATTTCCATTTCCCATGAATTTCTACTTCCCATGGAAACTTACTTCTCACGGTTAATCAAACGACCACTTATATTCTATATGAACTGAACTAAATTGAGTTTTTTAACTTGATCTTTAACTCTTTATAATCCGTTCAAACATATTTAATATTGAACTCATTTTAAAGTATATTTTGAAATCTTTTCAATGACTTAGGTATTATCAAGAATTTATTTTGCAATACAAAAGTATTTGAGTGATGAGTTACCCACAAACTGAAATGAATTGAACTGAATTTAAGTAAAACTAATGAGGATAACAATGTGTTTTCTTTTTCATTTGTTTTAGAATTGGTTTAGGTTTTTTTTTTTTTTTTTTTTTTTTTGGTGCAATAGAATTGGTTTAGTTAAGTTCCGTGACATACCTTTTCTCTTAAGTTTTGTTCAGGAACACACCCTCGAGGAACAAATGTTCACACAAGCAGGACAATTCCCAGACAGTATGCAAGGCGTTTGCCAGAAAATGCACAATCTCATAGCTTTTGCTAACCAGCAATATAATACAAGTACTCAAGGGTGTACAATTTTTGCCTCGCCAGTTCACTACTACAACCTTAAATGTCATACATCAAAGGCCAAATTGTCCATCTTTCTTATAGTCAATCTGGTTGACAGACAGTCAGAGAGAGATTTTGTACACAGAGCTGCCATTTTCCTCCATTAAGGAAATATGTGGCCAACAGAAACATCTTTCAACAGCAGATATAACTAGAAAAAGCTTTGCCTCGCATTCTGAATTGACCTCTGACACATTGCTTGAGCCTCGAGCCCACTTGTTGGGCTCAAAAACCAGGATCACCTGCATGTATTATAAAGTTAACAGAAATATTTTGTGGTTGATCCAGACAATCTCAGCAATCTTATTTTTTGTTTTGCTGATGTCGATAATATCTTACATGATGTCTTGGATCACCAAATAATTTCTCCGAACATCTTGCATAAAATTAAATCTTTCTTCAAACCCATAATTCCTTGAAGCCAAGACCTCTGTGCTCATGAGGTATATTCACCATCTGTCAAGCCATCAGAGCCTTTTTGCTGCCATGAAAACCATCACATCAAGAAGATTCATTGATATGTTGGTTTTTGTTCAGCACATTGCAGGAAGAGGAAAATACATCTTCAGCGATTTTATATGCAAAACACAAATCAGCTGCTGTTTAGCAAAACATACTTACCTAACTTCATTCGCACGCGTCCCCTTCCAGTATCAAAGATACATAACGAGAGGGTAGCATCCAAGGTCTCTGCACTATATATACACTCCATACACATACGATAGGGGTTTATATATAAAGTTTTATTTGTAAGGCAACAGTGGTTATATCATCAGCCAAACAATAAGAGAAAAATGCTTCCTAAGATTCAACAACATTTGACAGAAGATTTTCCAAATGCATGCAAAATATATTCTCTCATAAGAACATAAAAAATCACACCCGGAGTTCAAGGTATGCTTCAACTGAATGTTGAGTACTTGAGTTCTCTGACAAAAAAAAAAGTATTAGCAACATTAGTATTGGCACGCTAATATGATAACCAAAAGTATTTTAGTGTTCTGAAGCTTGAACACCCATGTTATCAAAAAAGTATTTTAGTGTTCTGATGCACGCCCACAGCCCGTCTAGTCTCTCATCCAGAAGTAATAGCACACTAATATGATAACAACCCTTGACCCTATGAAGATCATAATTTATGTATTTAACACATCTAATAAAATATCACATTGGCTAAGGCGCCTCCCATTGGTTGCCCTCAGTAGTGCCACTGCCCCCCCCCCCCAACACACACAAGAAGAAAAAAAAGAAAAAAAAAAGAGCAAAATGAAAAGGCAGAGCTAAGACTAAGAATTTAACTTGAGGCCAACAAAACCAGAATAAGGAAAAATACAATGGACGGTCCAAGCACCACTGAGGCCACACCTAGGTCAATCCTAGCATTACAATTAAATTGGAAAATGATAAATTATTTAACAAGACCTTTCATGTCCTACTAAGTTGTCCATTTCCTATGACATAACATGCCTATATTAGCTTTTATAGTTTCAGACCTCAGGACAAGTAGCTATAAACGTGGTTAAGAAAGTGACTCATGGAGCAAGATTAAGGACGCTTCTAGTTCTAAAAATCCAACCTACACATGCAGATCCATAAATTTAAACTGAACTTACTTGGAAAGAAGACAAAAACTGCTTTCAGGTGGATTTGAAATACATAGGAAGAAATGACCAAATTGAAGAGCTGCCAGTTCAGTATTCTTTCAATTCATGATTAATAAAAAAATTTCTTTTATAAAAAAAAAGAGCTGCCAGTTCAGATCGAGTAGCATAGTCCCCAAATTCTAGTTACAGTAATAGAAGGCTGCAGAAATCAAACTTACTCCCTCCGTTTCTTATTTTTCTTTCCCTTTACTTTTGGCACACATAATAAGACAATGCATTTGATATCTTCCTAAAAATGCAACAGATAATATCAATCACTCAAATATTACTACTCAAAGAAATGGAAATATAATTTTGGAACGGACTAAGAAGGAAAGTGGAAAGAACAATAAGGAACGGAGGGAGAATTAGAAAAGGCCATAGCAATACAATTGGTCCAAGAATGAAAACAAAAGTGTCCAATAACATAAATGACGCTTAATGCTGTTCAAGTATCAACAAACAAAAATCAGCGGCATAAGTCACTTCATAAAATAGTTATGAAGCAACTCTTTGTCAGCATGGCTAATATCACCAGAAGATAGTAACTTAAGATCAAACAACTAGAGTGAGCATCTGCAGATCATTTTCCGAACACTTGTCAGCCACGTAAGAACTAGCTGGAAAATACATACTTGAACTCTTAATTCTCATGAAACAGTTATCTTTATCTTTGTCCTTTTGCCTTGTGATCAAATTACTCATTCTCATGCTTTTAACTTGAACTAACTGCTCACCTTTTACTTGTAGAACTAGAGCTCATACTTCTTGCTATGATTCCTCTTTAACTCACTTCATAACTAATTAAGTCATGATCCTACAAAAATATGCATAATACATACATTTAAACTGGAGTCAAACTTCAAAACTATCAGTTCATGAGCACATTCTACATGAGTTGTATCTTATTTTAACATAGTCCACCCTGCATGACTTCTTGCAAGGTCGACTCTATTAAAGCTGTTCTCAACATTCTGGCAGACAAAGTATTTTCCCACCTTAAGGTTATTCTCCACTCCTTAACTAGTTTAAGGTTTAACTCATGTTTGGTCACATAGATTATTTCTCACAGAAAACACATAGGCTGTAATTTCCAAGATGCTACCAATATAACTATAATTTCCTCCAGTAGCAATTCTTCATCCTCTTAATGTAATCAACAGGATGTTAGCAAGCAAAATGAGTTCTTATACGATGAATATAGCTTTACCCTGCTCATCAGTAGCTAATCCAAAAACATATATATATACCTCATGATTTAATCAAGTCATCTGTGCTCAGGTAACAATAGTACTCACACATGATTTAAAAGAGTTTCAAGTAAAACAATTACTGTATGATTCCATATTGAGAATAATCAATCACCCACACATAATTTTGCTCAAAGGAAGTTAAAGTAGAACTGTACCGAACAGAAATAGGTTACCTTAGTTTCAATTGACCTTCTAATTAGCAATACCCACCAACTAAGTTTTCAACATCTGTACTGAATAAAACCCCAAAGGAGTCACTAGTGGCGGATGAGTTGGCATCCTCTCCATTTCCTAAATGGAGGGTTGGATCTCCTTCTCTCATTTAGGAAATGGAGGCCTCCATTTTTTTTAGCAAATGGAGAGGATCCCAATTCGTGGCGGATGGGCTGGTGGTTCGTATTCTCGCAGGGGCTGTTGGGCTTCCCTGTTACTACTGTTGCTGCTGATTCTTCTAGATGCTGTTACCATGAAGACATCCCCTTTATTATTGTACTACAGGTGCAGTCAGCACCACAATACATATCAGCTGGAGATCATCCATTGTCCTGCATAGTGTTCAGTAATTCTTTTGCTTCATTTAGCAACCCTTGGAAAATCCATTAATCAACGTAGTAGCTCTTCAGTACTCAGTAGACATGAGTATTTGGCGCCTTGGCGGTGCACCCATAGCTAGGAGACTAGTGAGCATATCAAAGCAGAGATTCTTTAAGAATAAATCTGGAACAATGTTCATATTTGGCTGCATTGGAGCCTGGCGAGGTAAGACCATCAACAAATAGATTCTTTCAAAAGAGATCTAGAGCCAAAACATAAATCATGCTTCACATTGTTGAATACGACGCATTGACGAGAGAATAATCAACAAGCTCAATTTGCAAAAAACTTTTGAAGCAATTCCTTGTCAGAGTTACTAATTTTATCAGAACGTACTAAGTTCACAAATAAGAAAGTAGTGTGGTTATGTGCAGCGAATTCTTTGGCCCTCATGGTGGTGACAAGCTCCAAAGCCTTTCTGATATCCCTAATAGAAAGGTATCCTCAAATAATTGTGTTGTAGGAGCCCTCATTAGGAGGACATCCATCATCCTCCATCCTCTTGAACATCTCATTTGCCTCATGCAGGAGCCCTTTCTTACAAAATCCCTTAATCATTATATTGTACGTACAGTGATCAGGCTGCAAACCATTAGATTGAAGACTGGAGAAGACATCCGAAGCATCTTTAACAAACCCAGCCTCACAAAGACCATCAATTAAGGCACCCCTCCTTTGTCGTTCATCTCTCTTAAAACTTCCATCGCGTCATCAAGCCGTGCATCTTTGCATAGTCCAGCAAGCAATGAAACATAAGTGACGATGTTTGGTGGAATTCCACAGACCTGTATTTCTTCGAGCATTTGACGTGCATCTTGGAGCCTATTAGTTTTACACAAGCCATCAATAAGAGTGTTGTAGGTGACAACATCAGGCACAATCCCTTGACGAGACATGTCCTGGAATATTTTGACGGCTTTGTCAATATTTTTAGCTTTGCTATATCCATTTATCAAAGTGTTGAAGGTCACACCATTAGGAAGACAACCACTTTTGGCCATCGAATCAAATAACTTGGACGCGTCATCCATTTGACCACGTAAACAATATCCATCCAAGAGAGCACTGTAAGTGATGATGTTTGGAGTCTCTCCTTTCTTAATCATGAATTCAAATATGGCTTGTGCTTCGTCCACCATTCCTTCTTTAGAATACATGTCTATAAGCATGTTGAAGGTCTGAAGATTTGGTGATACACTACTCTCCAGCATGTCAGCCAACATGGCTTTGGCTTCATCCCAGAGACCCAAACTACACATTCCTCGAAGTAAGGAGGTATAAGTGTAGACATCTGGTGATATACCCTTGCCTCTAATCTCTGAGAAGAGAACCACAGCCTCATTTACCAATTTGTCTTTACAAAGACTATCAATAACCGTGTTGTATATGACAATATCAGGCTTACAGAGGCTGAATTCCATATTCCTAAGCAATTTGAGAGCACCAGCATTGTCTCCGATATTGCAAAGGCCTTTGATCATAGTACCGTAGGTAACAATGGTAGGTTGGATGCCTAGCTTGACAATTTTATGCAATAATTGAACAGCTTGGGGCAGCTTGTCAGAGTAAATAAGGCCGTTGAGTAAGGTAGTGAATGTTACACAATCAGGGGTGTAACCAAGTTTAAGTCTTTTACCCAAGAGAGAGGAACCAAGATCGTAACGGCCCAATTTGCAATAACAATTGGCAAGGATGTCGAGGGAATAATCATCGCGTTGAAGACCTAACAATTCAAGGCGGTTGGAGAGAGAAACAACAGTGGAGTGATGTTGGTGGGGTTTGTTCATTTTGGCAATGGCAGTAAAGAGCTGATTAAAATCAATAATAGAAGGGAGAAGGTGCAAAGAGGTCATTTGATGGAAGAGAGAGAGGGGATGGTCGATTTTGGTAAACCCTAGTTTGCATTGTTGTTTAACGAAATTCAGGAATTTCTTAGGGTCGCCAATCAAATTTCTAGCATTTGCAATTGCATTTGTGTTGCAAAATCGAAATTGGAAAAGAAATTGCATATGAAATGAAGAAAACAAGGGGGAATTGGGATGAAACAACATGAAAGAGGCAAGAGAATGAAGAGAATTACCGGCAAAGGAAGGTTTGGCAGACATTGGAGCAGCTTCAATTAGCAGTTATCTTCGTTTCTCTCTCCCCCTCTCTGAAAACAGATGGAATTGGTGGTAACAATGGAGCTTATTAGTTGAGTCTTCTGTCTTGATACTCTTGAACATGAATGAAGTGTTCATCCTCTGCTCCAGGCTCCAGCCGTACAAGAGACATGAGCAGCACGACTAGTTTGTTCTCGAAAAACCCCCCATTTGCATTTGCTAACCCCCACACGGCCATACACGCACCTCATGGTCATATACAAGTATTTCTTTTCTTTTTTAAAAAAAAGTAGAGAGAAGACCGACTTTGAATGGGTTACACTAAAGGCTCATTCTTTTCGACTGGAAACCGGAACTGGTAACCGGGAGAAATTGGACAAAATTGGTGAAAACTGAGAAGTCTAACTGGTAAATGGGAAAATTGGGAGAAACTGGAAAAAACTGGGAAAAACTGAAAATTGTTTAATTTTCACTGTTATTAATAACAACAACAACAACAACAATAATAATAATCATAATAATAATAATAATAATAATCATAATAAAAACAATAATAATAATAATAATAATATTTAATAGTTATACTAACAATAATAATTATACTAACAACAATAACAATAATAACAATAATAATAATAATAATAATAATAATAATAATAATAATATTATTATTATTATTATTATTATTATTGTTATTATTATTATTATATTTTTAAATTAATAATAATAATTATTATTATTTAATAATAATAATAATAATAATAATAATAATATTATTATTATTATTATTATTATTATTATTATTATTATTATTATTATTATTATTATTATTTAGTTGTTATTTTTGTTGTTGTTATCATTATTATTAAAACTGGACAAAACTGGAAACGAATTGAAAAGAACATGCCCTAATAACACGCATTTTCACCAGTTGTGATTTGAGCAGGGATATGATGAATGAAGCAGAGTTAATTTCTCTTTTAAACTAAATATTGTCTGATTAATCGTGCTCTTGCCAGAAATTGTTGGTTGAAAGTTAGGGTGATGTCATTTTTTTTATCAAACAAATCAAGTTCATGCTAAAATTACAACTTTGTGAAAGTTCATGTAATTAGAGGCCAGTGAAAATTTGTGTTAAAATAATCGTTTCAGAAACTTATCGACGCTAATTTGACCTATTTATTAATTGTGTCAAATGCCTTCAATATTAACTTAATCCGCTTAATAATCGTGTCATATTCATGTTGACCAACTTAACTTTCTTTAAGAATTTATTTAAACTCTTTCTAGAAATTAAAAAACTAACAAAATAGTAATTTTCTTTTTGAAACTTCACCATATAAGCTTCCATTAGTGTATTAATCAACAGAACTAAATGTTATAGATTTATATTTTATTTTTTGATATTATCATCAAAGACTTACTTATCGACATGTTCGAATAACCGTGTTAGAGTGTGTCAATGTCCTGTTCAAAATGTCAACACTAATCTAATCCATTTAAGTAAATGGGGGTTAGTCGTGTCGATCTGCTTAACTAATAGTGTCGAAAATCTCAACACTAATATGTATATTTTGTGTCCAGTTCGCATTGTGTTCTCAAATAGTGTCAACTTTTGTTGGCTCTAGGTTTGAGCCAAAGACCACTGAGCCAGTGAGCCTACAGCAAATTGCAATATTTTCGAATGAGTCTTTTTAATGAGGGGTCTTTGTCACTTAAGTTTTTTTTTTTTACTCCAGTGATAATTGGGTCGTTAATGATTCTGACTCACACTTAAGTCTACGAATCACTCTTCGGACAAAAAGTTCGACCATTTTGAATTTGGGCCTTTATTTGCATTTTAACTGCCCTTTTTATAAATTTACTTTATTTTTTTAAAATAGTAATTAAAAAGGTGCAAAGATTTAATTTTCTAAATGGTTTGGATTGTGTTTCGATTGTTGGCAAATGAACTGGGCTCATCGTCAGGGATTTATTAGCAAAGAGGCTAATGGGACTTAGGCCATGTTCGGCAATAGCTTTTTATGTAGTGGTTAGTGATTCGATCAATTCAAAACTCTACTACCCATTATTATTGGCGTTCGGTAACAAATATTTATAGGTAGCTGTTAGTGTTTGAATTAGTGGTTTTCAAACGTTAATAAAATTAACGCTTAGGGAGCTATGACAAGCGTTTGTCTTTTTCTTCTAACATTATCCTTATCACCTTATGTCCTTTATGCATCAGACTATCACTGATCGACTTCTTTGATATGAAACTGGTTGAACTTTTTCCTCCAAAGTCTAAACCTTTGATCTTAGATTATTTAATAATATAGATGGGCTTTTGTTGTATGTATCCTTTTTCTTTATTCTTTTTCTCTTTATTTTTTGGTTGAATGAAATATAGCATATTTTGCTAAGTCCACCGTGGACCAATAACACTAGTGAAAATATTTAGGGACATAGAGATTATAGTTAAAAAGATTTATTATATTGGTCCACCATGTAGTAAGTACACGCAAGTTTTTATAAGTAAAATCAGGCTTGAAAATTTAAATAATGATAATAAATAATAATGTGCCCTTTTATGTCATTTTACATTCGTCAGCTAACCCAACAGCTAACTTTATCGAACACTCAAACTAGTAAACAACTGACAGCCACATACCACTACAAACAGCTAATAGCTAGTTGAACAGCTAACCACTAGTAAAACAGCTAAGACTACTACTACAGCTAATTATTACAGAACAGACCCTTAATAGCAATGATCGAGGTCGAGGTTGATAGAAGAAAGGTTCAGCATGAAAGAGAAAAGTATTAGATGAAAGAGAGTGATGCTATGGACATCTCCATTTCACTCAAAATCCTGAGGTTTTTATCAAAGTAAGAAGAAACTTACAAAAGAGGAAGAAAAAAAAAAAAACACTTGAGTTGGTGATTTGACTTTCAAAATACTCCTATTATTCCAGTCTTAACTCTTATGTATTGCGCATTAGAGATTTCTTTTTTTTTTTCTTTTTTTTTTGCTCGTAATTGCGCATTAGAGACTAAGGGGTGCTAAAGGGTGCCCAATTTGGGCACCTAATCACTTGGCTAAAATATTAAACTTATGAGTGCCAGATATTATTAGAAATGTTAACAACTCTCTCCATGTCAGATTGATCATCTTATTTTTACTTAGGTCTATTCAAAATTAACAGTCCTAACACCTAAGTGTACCTATACTAAAAATTTTACTACCAATGGGTTCTTATATTCTAATTAATGTTAAAACTTGATTAGGACAATCATTTGAGACACAGTATTGTTTGTTTTTCTGACAGCTGCAGGATGCAATATAACACAAAATTATGCATATTTTGGTGAGCATAGCATACTCATAATGTGATTGTAAGCTCCTATTTAGTAGGAGATAGCATGTGAACTAATTACACTTTGGCAAATGCCTTTTCTGCTTGATTACCAAAACCCTGGAAAATAAGTCGATCAACCCTTTATCCATGATACTAGTTGCCATATGGGCTCTAAGAAGAGGGGAGGAAGAGTTGTAAACATTCATGTCTTCTTTGGGGTTGTTGATCAAACTTAAGCTCATCAATCAAAAGCCTTCCATGGCAAACTCCAGCACTACAATACATCAGCACATAATTCAACATGATCTTCACACACAATAAGACCACTCGAACTCGCTTTCGCAATACACACACACTCCTTAGGCAAAATATATCACATTAGAAATACCACGACATATCCTCTCTTTTCCAAATAACATCAATAGACCAAGTTACACTTAGCTCAGCTCAACATAAAGCATTTACAAACCAAGTTGATGCTCATGTTTTGGTGAGTTTAGCATACCCATGATACCTGAGCTCATAGTTAGGAAGATCACATAATATGTGAACCATTTACTCCAGAAATGAAGAAATTCTGAAAGTCTTTGCTGCTTGATTTCTGAAAGCCTGCGGAATTAGTAGATCAACCTTTTCTCTGTCTAGAAAAGAGGAGTAAACTTTCATGCCTTGTTTTCAGTAGTTAACTAAACTCCTCAGATCATTAATCAAAAGCCTTCCATGGCGAAAAAAAACATTACCATTGCAAAAGGAAAACACTACCTTACATTGGCAGAAATGTGTGAGAGCAGATTTGAGTTGTCTTCAATGTCATCTCGGTATCTCGCGCTGCAAACATTAAGGCTTCCTTTGCAGTAGAGTTATAGGCAGAAGAAATCACATTAGAAAACCACAACACATCCTCTCGTTTTCAAAGTACATCAATAGATTGAAATTCAACTCAACTCAACTCAACTCAACTCATAACAGTAGCTTGTTATAAACCAAATTGAAGCTTTACTTTTCGCTCATAGCAGGTAAATCAGCTCATAACAGTAGCTCTACTAATTCAAATGCAGTGTGCACCAAAATAGACCAGAAAATTGGCTTTCTCATTAAAACTTCATCCAATTGGACAACTTTTACAGCAATTGCACTAAGGAGAATAACATAATTATACATACATTTCAGCCCAAGGAAATTCTTAAGAAAATAGTAATTCTATAAATATATTAATTCAGGCATCAAATTGAGACCATACTACATGACATCTAATCTAATCAAGAGAGCTTGGATCTTTCTAATTCTAGATTCTCTTATAGAACCCCCCAAAATTTCATACAAATTCCCATGAATTTCATCAAAAAGAATATAACCTTCAATAAATTACAACTAATACATTTCCAATTACCACCATCATCATCATTCATATCAATAAGTCGAGTAAACTTACGATCCAATCGAATTCAAGACAATTTCACCAATACCCAGATACTAAAATCAAATACCCAGATACTAAAATCAAAAACCCAGATGCCAAAATCAGAAACCCAGATCAAAAATCAGATCTTTAACCCCAAATTGCATCATAATCTCAAACCTTACTCGATCTATTTCTTCTTTTCCGACGATCTTTGGGTTTCCATGATTGCAAAACAGAGTCTTGATACTTAAAAGGCAAAGCATTTGATCTTTTCTTCTGTTTTTTATCCTTCTTCTCATCATCTAAATTACCACTATCAAACACTTCCCCTTCTTCTTCAATTTCATCTTCATTTTCTCTCTCATCAATGGCGGAATTTGAATTAATGACAAAAGTGGTGAATTTAAGGGCAGGTTTTCTTCTACGAATGATTCTCCTTTGTATATAAGGAACACCAATGACTGATCCATCAACATGGTAGATGGCTTTAACGAGCAGATCGAGACCTTCGCAACGGCGAGATGGAGAAAGAGAAAGAGAAGAAGAGGTTGAGTTTGAAGATGAGGAGAGAGAATGAGTTGAGATTGTGGAATGTGTTGTTGATGTTGATGATGATGAGAAACAAGATGATGAAGATGATGATGAACAAGGTGATGGAGTGATAATTACAGGGGGATTGGGTGTAGATCTACGGATTCTCATTTGGGATTTCTGGTTTTGAATTGAATTGGGGTGAATTTGAGGTGGGTTTTGAGGGATTTGATCTGGGTTTTTCTGGGGTGATGAGGGGAAGTGAAAGTGGTGGCAGAGAGAGAGAGAGAGAGAGGGGGGGGGGGGGGGGGAAATGTAATGAGAGCTGAAAACTGTAGTGGCAGTGATGATGATTTATTTGAGGGAGGAGCAAAGTAGAGCAGCCAAGGAGTATTGGGATTGGGCCTAGATTTGGGTTTGCGCGTTTTGTGGGAAGGGAGTGTGCGATCCAGGCAGTCAAACGGGGGTGGTGGCTGAATAGTAGTACTAGTATTACAAATATTTGTGTGGACTTAGGGCCCATTTGGCTTAGCTCCCACAAATTCAACTTCTTCTCTCAAATTTGTTCTTGTCCACAGTATTTCATCCACTCTCTCCTCCATTTCCAACTTCTTAGAAGTTAAAATAAAGCTAGAAGTAGAAGGAGAATGAGAAGCTACAATTTGTAACTTCTCCTTCTAGTCCAATTGTAGCTTTATTTCAACTTCTTAGAAGTTGAAAATGGAGGGGGGAGTGGATAAAAAAGGGGGTGAGCAAGAACAAATTTGGGAGGAGAAGGACAAGTTGGTAGAAGGTAGACAACAACAACAACAACAACAACAACAACCCAGTAAGTATCCCGCCTAGGGCGGGGTCTGGGGAGGTCCAGATGTACGCAGTCTTACCCCTAACTAGTCGCCTAGAAGAGAGACTGTTTCCGAAAGACCCACGAAAACTTTTTTTTTTTTTTCATTTGCAAAAGGTTTTTTCGGGTAATAAAGCAATAAGTGTTGATCAAAAGGGCAAGAAAAGTAGAGCTGTAAACATACTAACACAGGGTATTACTAGATGAACTACATACAGTGAAGGAGGCACTATAGGCTATGAACAAAATGAATCAACATCTATTACTAGCCAATGCAAAACCCTAATCTAACGAGGATCCTCTACACGAATCCTGCTACGCCATAATTTCCTATCTAGGACCAAGTCCTCGGTAAGTTCTAGAAGGGTCAAATCCTGTCTGATTACCTCTCCCCAAGTCTTCTTCGGGCGTCCTCTTCTTCGTTTACAGTCCCTAAGTATAATTCTCTCACACCTTCTCACCGGTGCATCTCGATGCCTCCTCCTCACATGCCCAAGCCACCTAAGCCTCGTTTCTCGCATCTTGTTTTCAATATCGGTCACTCCCACCTTGCCTCTTAACACTTCGTTCCTAATTCTATCTCTTCTTGTGGCGTTGCACATCCAGCTAAGCATCCTCATTTCGGTCACCCGCATCTTCTGCACATGCACCTGCCTCACCGGCCAACACTCCACCCCATATAGCATAGCTGCCCTGATGGTTGTACAGTAAAATTTGCCTTTAAGTTTTAGTGGAATTTTTCTGTCACATAGGACTCCCGTTGCACTCCTCCACTTTAGCCACCCTGTTTTGATACGATGAGTCACGTCATCATCAATCTCGTCGTTTTCCTGTATGATTGAACCGAGATATTTAAAGCAATCCCTCTTCGGTACCACTTCAGTACCGATCTTAATCTCCATATCCGAGGTAATCCCATCTCTTGTAAATTTGCAATCCAAGTATTCGGTCTTGGTCCGACTCAACTTAAATCCCTTTGACTCTAGTGTATCCCGCCAAAGTTCTAGTTTGGCATTAACACCTTCTCTAGTCTCGTCTATCAAAACTATGTCGTCGGCAAACAACATACACCAAGGCACATCCCCCTGGATAGTCTTAGTGAGCTCATCCATAACGGTTGCGAATAAAAAGGGACTCAATGCTGACCCTTGATGTAACCCAATATCTATAGAAAATTGCTCAGTGTCCCCTCCTGTAGTCCTGACCCTAGTCCTCACCCCCTCATACATATCCTTAATCACTCGAATATAAGCGACTGGGACCTCCTTGGATTCCAAGCACCTCCCCATAACTTCCCTGGGTACCCTTTCATACGCCTTCTCCAAATCAATGAAAACCATGTGCAGGTCCTCTTGTCTATCCCTGTAGTACTCCATAGAACGTTGAATCAGATGAATCGCTTCTGTTGTTGACCTCCCTGGCATGAAACCGAATTGGTTCTCCGAGATAAGGGTACTCTTCCTTAGTCTCCTCTCAATAACTCTCTCCCATAGCTTCATGGTGTGACTGAGTAGTTTAATACCTCTATAGTTGTTGCAGCTTTGAATATCTCCTTTGTTCTTGTATAGAGGAATCAATGTGCTGAGCCGCCACTCCTCCGGCATCCTTGCAGATTTGAGGATCATGTTGAAAAGCCTAACTAACCACAATAAACCTTCTTCCCCCAACTTCTTCCATACCTCTATGGGTATCTCATCTGGTCCTACTGCCTTTCCACTCTTCATCGTCCTCATGGCCTCTTTAATTTCTTCCTTCGTAATACGGCGACAAAAGCTGTAGTTACGGTGTAGCTCGGATGTACTAAGATCGCCCAACGAAATGTCTACGTCTCCTACATTGTTAAAAAGCTCCTTGAAATACCCATGCCACCTCCTCTTGATGTTCGCTTCGTCCACAAGAACTCGTCCCGCCTCATCCTTAATACAACGAACTTGGTCCAGGTCCCTAGTCTTCCTCTCCCTAGCTCTCGCCAACCTGTAAACATCCTGTTCTCCCTCCTTAGTAGCCAACCTTTGGTACAAGCTCTCATAGGCTTTACTTTTGGCTTCTGCTACTGATCTCTTTGCCTATACAACGAACTTGGTCCAGGTCCCTAGTCTTCCTCTCCCTAGCTCTCGCCAACCTGTAAACATCCTGTTCTCCCTCCTTAGTAGCCAACCTTTGGTACAAGCTCTCATAGGCTTTACTTTTGGCTTCTGCTACTGATCTCTTTGCCTCCTTCTTCGCCGCTCTGTAGACTTCTCTCATCTCCACCCTTTCTTCATCTATAGTGCTATCCATTAAGGCTTTATAGGCCGCCTTCTTCGCCTTCACCCTGTTTTGAATATCCTCACTCCACCACCAGGATTCCTTCTTGCTACTTCCTATCCCTCTTGCAACTCCTAAGGTCTCCTTTGTCGCATTTCTAATGAGAGCCGCCACCCCTGTCCACATTTGACTCGCATTCCCTTCTCTTTTCCATATGCTATCTGACTCCACCTTGGCCTTAAATTGACCCCCCAAGGTTCCTCTAAGCTTCCACTACTTGATTTTGGTGCAATTGTATGCACTTCTCTTTCTCTTCCACCCCTTCATCTTAAGGTCTAAAACGACCATCCTATGTTGGGTCGACACACACGCACCTGGTAAAACCTTGCAATCCATGCACAATCCTCGATCTCCACGCCTAACAAGAATGTAATCAATTTGGGTCTTAGCGATGCCGCTTCTAAAAGTAACTAGGTGTTCTTCTCTTTTGTTGTAGAAGGAGTTGGTTACCATTAGGTCATACGTAGTCGAAAAATCTAATACCGACGTGCCACCCTCATTCCTAACTCCATACCCAAAACCTCCATGTGCTCCCACATACCCATCCGAAGTAGCCCCTACATGTCCATTGAATTCTCCTCCTATAAGGAGTTTCTCATTAGGGGAAAACTGCTGAATAGCCTCATCTAACTCCTCCCAAAAGCGACGCCTAAGGTGTATATCCAACCCTTCTTGCGGTGCATAAGCACAAATGACATTGAAGGTCTCCTCCTTCACCACCACCTTGATGGACATGATCCTATCATTGGTTCTCTTTACCTCTACAACATGTTGTTTAAGCTCCTTATCGACTAAGATCCCGACCCCATTCCGTTGACTCGAACACCCTGAATACCAAAGTTTGTATCCATTAATCTCTTTTGCCTTGGCGCCTGACCACTTCGTCTCCTGGACACACACTATATTAACCTTATATTTTTCTAAAACCTCCACTAACTCTAGAGTTTTTCCCGTGAGTGTCCCTACATTCCATGTTCTAAACCTCAATCTGTTTGCCCCAACTCTCCCCCTGTGTGACCCAGAGCTCACCGGAGGACTGGCCCTAACTCTACCAGTAGAAGTCACAGACGCCACACCGACCAAGAGGAAGGATCAAGCAGTTAACTCAAAATAAAATAAAAAAATTTGAAAAGCCATGAAACTAAGTACGTACAAGCACCCCCAAAGGTTAGGTAATGCAAAACTTAGCTATTTAGCAACAATATGTTTGCAAACACAGTTTACTAACAATAGTAGTAATTGTACTAGCATTGACAATACTAATAATAGAACAATAATTACAATAGTAATAATAATTTAGTAATAACACGACTAATAATAGTACTAATGATAATAGTAATAGTAATACTAACAAATACCACCACAGCTGCAACAAACAAACACTAATAGTACTATTTATAAATACAACCGAAACAGTTGTACCACTAACTTAATACTAGTAGTAGCAACACTATTGGTTAAATAATACTACTACTACTTTTATAGTGATAATAACACTAATAACCCTACTAATAATAGTGATAAAAATAATACTACGATATGCTATAGATACAAACAACGACACAAACAGCCACAAATATAAATGTTGCTGGGATCCACTTAAAGAAATAGTTTCCGAAAAGCAATACCAAGTAACCAACTTCACGTGCTTGGATCAGCGAAGTCAACAACAAGCATAAATAAATAA
The DNA here is from genome assembly GCA_038025085.1 of Tetragonia tetragonoides. Classification (NCBI taxonomy): domain Eukaryota; kingdom Viridiplantae; phylum Streptophyta; class Magnoliopsida; order Caryophyllales; family Aizoaceae; genus Tetragonia; species Tetragonia tetragonoides. The sequence continues at coordinate 10,905,496 of CM076143.1, forward strand.
CAGAGTGGGGGTCAAACCAGAGCACAAAAGGGGTCTGACTGAAAATAAATAACAGAGTGCGGGTCTGACTGGTGGGTAGGGGTACGCCGGTGCTTACCACGGCGCTACTACCTGTTTCCGGCGGGGTTTTAACCGGACAGAAGACGCTGGCCCAACAGAAATGCTGGTCGCTTCTCCTACCACAGCTGCGTGGGCTGTTGTTTGTATCGTCGGCTCGACTTTCCAGATCCAGGAGTCGAGGCCGTCGGGCTCGCGATCTCAGCCCCGTTCTCCGGCTACGTTCCCGTGTTCCCAGCACCTCGCCGCTGTTGCTCCCCTGCGATGCAGTTTCGCCTGTGCCAAATGAAGCCTCCGACGAATGATCGGAGGTCTATACAGCCTCTAGTGGGTCGGGCTGGTTTTGGGTCAGCGACACCGACCTTGGAGAGAGAGAGGGCGAGAGAGAGAGAGAGAGAGAGAGAGAGAGAGAGAGAGAGAGAGAGAGAGAGAGAGAGAGAGGAGAGTTAGAGAGAGAAAATTTGCGAGAGAGATCGAGCGCTCTAGAGCCGTTTGCTAGAGAGAGAAAGTGCTAGATCTAGTACTTTTACCTTGTTTCGCCGGCGATGAAGTGTCGCCGGTGCACAATTGAAGCCTCCGACGAAAGATCGGAGGTCTACTCGGCCCCTACTGAGGTCGGCGGTCACCGACCTTTGTATGGCGGTCAGCGATCACCGGCCTTTGAGCGAGGTAGCGAGGTCGAGAGGGAGGTCGAGAGAGAGAGAGAGAGAGAGAGAGAGAGAGAGAGAGAGAGAGAGAGAGAGAGAGAGAGAGAGAGAGAGAGAGAGAGAGAGAGAGAGAGAGCTCAGAGTTTTTCGCCTGAGAGGGTGCACACACTCGTAAAAGAATTCAATACACTCGCCTGGTAGAAGGTAGACCAAACGGGTTAATCTATGGTGGACCAATGATCTAACATCTCATACTTCACCTGGAGTCACCCTTCTAATAGTGGAGACATCCCTTACTTCTAGCGGAGCCACCCTTGGCGTCATCCCTTCTAATAGTGGAGCCACCTCATACTTCATCTGGAGTCACCCCATTTAATAATAAAGCCACCCCCTACTTCACTTTGAGTCACCCCTCAAATATACTTGGTCCACGGTGAACTAAGTCTTGATCTAGACCTGGCAAAATCTGACCCGAACCGCCCCAATTTTCAAAAATCTATACAGAATTAATCTAATCCGACCCTACACCCATCGATAATAATTAACTTAATCGTAACCCGATAACCCCTAACTCGTAGTGACTCAAAATCAAAATGAACTTGAATCAAAATATACCCAAAATTCGACTTTATTGAGCTCAAAATGCCTCAATAGTTGAAATGAGAAGAAAACCATTAAGTAATACTCAAAAATACAAAAGTGGGGACAATTAGGTCAAACTGGGGACAACTGGAAACAAATGAAAAGTCTAACTGGTAACTGTGAATAATTAAGGACAACTGAAGCCAACTAAAAAACAGTTAAAAAGAACATGCCCTAAAAGTGGACCAAAGCAAGCAATAACTTGCCTTAATTCTCTACCTCCATTTTCCATGTTTCTTTACATAAGATTGATATTCAGATTTATGGAATTTAAGATTTGCCTATACTTTTTCCTCCCCTTCTATATAAGGCTATGTTTCACACAAACAGTTAGCTTTTCAATAAAAGCTACATCTTAAAGTTTGCAGTATTTTTTTTTCCTCTCTGCTACAAAACAATTTGTGATATTATTTTCAGTTTGCATCTACAACTACAGCTAATTTTGTGAAAGCTATCCATACAAACTTTCACATACAGTTACAACTACAGCTAGTTTATTAACATTTCGCAGCAATTTTTAGCAGTTTTATACTAATTTTTTTCCTTTCTTAATATTCGACAACTATGACTATAGCTAATTTTGCAAATATATGAAGTTCTTTCACCCTTTTGTGCATCACGGTTCACGAGCTCTCTTTTAACCTTTTCCTTGCATCAAGATATAAAGTCACAATCTTATTTGAAAACTTAATAAAAAAAACACAATCATTCGTAAAATTTAATTTTTTCGCATTACAACGTCAAAGGTAAGATCTTACCTACTTCCTACTTTTCCATGTAGTGCAAAATATCATATAAAATTTATTGCCACTGTTTTTTTAAATAAGGTAAGAACGAACTTTCACCTAATTCAGCTCATCTTTTTTTTTTTATTTGGAAGAAATCAGGTCTACTTCTTTTATTCATCTACTTGGGGAAGAAAAATAGAAGAAAGCGAGTACATGTACAGGGAATAGCCTGTACCCAGATCTAAAAAATCCACAGCCTCACTCATTAAACAGAAAAGAGGAAAAGACCAAAAGGAAGCCAGAGACAACCCAACATCACACCACAACTTCATTCAGCCTGGCATTCACACGGAATTGGATGAGGTTCACAATATGAGTAGGACTTCTGCGCATACCAGTGAAAATCCTCTTATTCCGTTCAGTCCACAAGTGATAAACAGTAGCACAAAGTGCAACCCTGCTCATTTTCTGCTTCACAACTTTGCCTTTCACATACTTTTTGAACCATTTAAGTTCCTGATGTAGAGATAGAGGTCGTCTGTTAATACCAAGCCACTGTAAGACAACACTCCGCACCTGCAGGGAATAATCACACCCAAACAAAACATGTCTACTAGACTCCTCATAACAACAGCAAAGAGCACATCTATTATCCATGTGTCAACCTCTCCTCATCAGGTTATCCATAGTGGCCAGGTTATAACTGACAGCCATCTGGAAAATAAACTTGTGTCTAGGCATAGCCAAGGGCTCCCAAATTGTCTTATAATGTCTTTGAAATCTCCCCACAGACCTGAATAAATCATAAGCAGCTGTCATGTTAAATTTTCTCACAGTCCACTTCAAAAGCAGGGCAGCAGCCCTATCAGGATCTCCACCAACAGTCACCAGCTCATCCCTAATACCAAGCATCCTCTTCCAAATCCAAGAGTCATTCTGCCTAGCATGGACAGTTAAGATGGACTCATGTCTCAGATAATACAGGTTAACCCACTCACCCCACATAGAATGCCCATTAGTGAGAAGCTTCCCAAGCCACTTAACTTGCATTGCTTTGTTCCAAGAAAGAATTTCTTTAATATTCATACCCCCCTCCTTATGAGGCCTGCATACATCTTGCCATTTCATGAAAATCAAACCCCTACCCTTTTTTCCCCAGAAAAACGTTCTACACAGCTTCTCAATATGATCCAAAACAGTTTTAGGAAGAAGGAATGCAGAGCACCAATAAGATTCAATGCCAAAGATAACAGAATTCAGCAGCTAAGCTTTTCCAGCATAACTCAAAAATCTGTTTGCCCAGTTCTGAAGTTTTCTGTTAATAGTATCAACCAAAGGTTGACATAAGGCCACAGACAACCTTTTAGTACATAGAGGGACCCCAGATATTTAAAAGGAAATCTCCCTTCAGAGAAGTGGGTAGCTTCCAGAATATCATGCTTCACCAGGTCATGGACACCCCCAAAATAAAGAGAAGTTTAGATGCATTAGGCTGCAACCCAGATATGGTGGCAAAGAGCTGAAGGCACTGGTGTATAGCAGTCACAGAAGGGACATCACCACGGCAAAAAACTAAAAGATCATCAGCAAAGATCAAATGATTCATCCTATTTCTGTGGCATTTAGGATGGAAACTGAATTCACTATGCAGCACAATTTTCCTCAACATACGGGAAAGAACTTCCATGCTCAGAACAAACAGGTAGGGGGACATAGGATCCCCCTGCCTCACACCCCTCATGCCAGGAAAATAACCAACTGGATAACCCGGAAAATTGAGTGAGAACCTAGCAGTTCTAACACACAGCATAATCCATTGTATAAACCCCTGAGGAAATTTGAAATAACCCAGGGCAGCTTCAAGGAAATCCCAGTTGAGTAAATCATAGGCTTTACGAATATCAACTTTCATCATTAGCCTAGGAGAAATCCCCTTCCTATCATAATTCTTGACCAATTCATGAGCCATAAAAACATTGTCACATATATTTCTTCCACCAATAAAAGCACATTGCTCAGGCCTCACTAAGAAATCAAGCACAGCTTTAAGTCTATCAGTGATAATCTTGGCGATAGCTTTGTAGATGACATTGCAACAAGAAATAGGTCAAAATTCACTCACAGAGGCAGGAGTATCACATTTAGGAATAAGGGAAATAATAGTTGAGTTAAGTTGCTTAAGGAGTTTACCAGTGGAGAAAAATTCTCTAACAACCAGGCAAAGATCATTGCCCACAACAGCCCACGCAGCTTTAAAGAAATGAGCAGCATAGCCATCAGGGCCAGGAGCCTTATCATCATGGATGGAGAAAAAAGCATCATTGACTTCACTATTAGACACTGGCTTGATAAGCAGATCAGCCTGATCCCTATCCAAAACAGGGCCATCAATAAGAGCATCCGAACAGAAAGGTATCTCAGCATCAGTTTTCCCAAGCAAATCCTTGTAAAAATCAAGGAAGGTTGTACAGATGCCCTCATCAGAGTCATGATAGACCCCCTGCATGTCAGTGATGCTACTAATTCAGCTCATCTTGGATTAAGTCAAAGTTGGATAAAATTACTGATAAGAATCAAAATTGTACAATGTGTCCCTGTAAGCCATGATAATTTTATTATAGCCCATTGATGATATCAAAATTTATTCATACGTTACTAATAATCTTTTCATAAGTTAGATAAAAAAATAATCATAAGTGACAATTATACTTTGATTTTTTTAATGAGATTAATAAATATGTTACATAAATCATGACATGCGTGGGCATATACCTAGATATAAAGCATATTAATATCTATATTATCCTATATTTGTACGGATAAGTATACTAACAACATAATACAAAGGAGACATTTTCTAATAGCAGAGAAGACGTCCACCTAAGCGAGCCTTTTAGAATTAGAAATATATTTTAGTAACAATAATAAACCATTAATATTGAAGTTAGGAAAGAAAGAATATTAGAGTTCTAACAGTAAATCAATGGAAATAACAAAATATTGAGATGTTATAACTTTTATTTCACGCTTCAAAAATTCAAATATCTTACACCAATAAAAAGAGCGGGAAAAACACTTTAAAATTAAATAAGACCCACTTGTCATCTATCACTTTAAAATATTGAAATGCGTATAAACGAGTTTTTCCAAAAAAATTGAAGAAAAAACAATAACAAAATAAAAACAAGAAACCAATGGGAAGGGAGCTGCGTACGAGGGATTTAAGGGAAAACTTTGGAAGGCAGTCAATTTAAGTGATATGAACTAGAGAGTCTTTTTAGATTCATAATACTTGAACTCGACACCTTATTTAAGTGAACAAACCGCTACTACAAGAACATGATTTTTTTTTTTCTAAACTTCTATTTTGAAAATCACAAAAGCAAACGTAAAGTCTCAATACTTTCCAAATTTATGTGCGTTTGACTTTCTAATCAAATTAAAGGTAAATAATTCCTGGTGTGACAGCAAAATAAAATGCAACGGAAAGATTTAATCCAGATTGCAAGAAGAGTCCAACTGCAAACATAAAAAAAACGAAATCAGATACGTAGTTAGGGTACATGATGCTGTAAAACTGTAATAACTAACTTGAACTTAATTGGAGTTATCTATTTAAACAAAATTCATCAACCACTTTAATTTCTTCATTGACCCTGTTGCGCATGAGTCTGCTCTATAAAAACAAAGGAATCAAGAGACCAATTAACCTCCGAGACTTTCAAGTTTTAGGTATATGGTTCATTGAGGAGTATAGTTATTTTAATGGCTATTGAAATCCGCAAAGTGTGGCGCCATAACTTTGAGGAGAAAATGATGTTATAGCGTTTAGCACTACAAACGCACTGGAACGCTAGTATAGACGGAGTTTCCTAAGCTAGTCGTGAACTCACCACAGGAGGCGCCCGAGTTACAAGGGTACCGAGACGTATGTTTGAACATTTCAGCATCCATTTTGATCCAGTTTGGTATCACGTGAACGAACGACGAGGGGCAACTACCGTGTACTTTTGCCGTTGGGTTTAGAGCAATGTTGCGAGAATGTCATGGAAAGGTTAGGTGGGTGACATTTCATGATATGTATGACATCGTTCACATTGTAATTTAAATGTCAAACCAACCCCTTCCGCGCTCAATTTTGCTTTTGTGATTTTCAAAATAGTTTATATGACGATATTTATTATTCCATTCCGTCCCGCGCTGCAATTTCTGTTCCGTTTCACACCATGCTTCAATTTCCGTTCCGTTCCGTTCCGTTTCTCACCGTCTCGCATCATGCCGTTGACGAGAACAGGGCCTTAGTAGTTAGATCATGGTGGACTAATAGTTTAATTCTTTTTAAATATACCCTCCACGTCCTTAAATATCTCTACTAATTAATATTCTTGGTCTACGGTGGACTAAGTCCACACAAAATATGCTAGTTTTATTACTCAAAGGAAGGCTTGGTTATGCAAGGTAGTGAAGATGCGGGCCTTATCATCACCATCACGCCGGATAAGCCCGCCCTTGAAAAGGTCCTGTGTGTTCGGTCGGGTCTGAGCCCGACGAATGGATATGGGGCCGAGAAGGTACAGGTGAATATTTGAATGAGTTCAACCGTTTGCGTTCAATTGAAGCTAGAAACAATTGGGGTTGATCGAGGAATACATTATTTTTAAGCTTTTGAGCGTGTTTTTAGGATTGAGTTAAGGCTCCGTTTGATTCACCTGGATAAACTGATCTGAACTGTACTTAACTGAACTGAATTTATTTTTTAAACTTGATCGTTAACCATTTAAAATTTGTCCAAACATAGTCAATATTGGACTCATTTGAAAGTATGTTTTGAGATCTTTCCGATGATATAATAATCATCATGAAATTATTTCGGAATAAAAAGTTATATGAGTGCTAAAGTTACGCATGAACTGAATTGAACTGAACTGGACTGAACTGAACTGAATTTAAATAAAATTAAGGTGAATCAAACAGAGCCTAAATTGAAAATAAGTGAACTGAAATTAACACTACTGAATTGAAATGAACATTACTGAACTGAGCTGAAATCACTTGATATGTGTGACAAAATATAAGTTTTTGAACTAAACTAAACTAAATTGAAAAACACTGTAGTGACACAAGACCACCCTAAACTAAAGGTGACTTTTTAAAAATTACAAAATGTGCAACTTTCCAAAATATTAAAAGGCAACTTTTGATGTTTATTATTAGTGATAAATGAAAAAAGAAATGAGCAAATACACCAACTATCCAGAAAAAAAAAAGGAAAGTGATAATCGTTAGGAATTTTGGGATTCCGAATACTATTAGGATAAAGTTTGGCCAAATATATGACCTCGCGACAATGTTCGAATATTTTAGCGAGGATCGGCTAGATATGTAGTGTTGGAGAAACTGGCAAGAGCACTGGGAGTTTGAGCGTGTAGGGAGAGTTCACAAGTAAGGTACGATAGTATTGTGACGGTGAATATTCTAAAAAATTAACAAAGTATAATGAGTTGGAAGCTTGGATGGGGAGAAGCCCTTTTATGTTGTTGCAATTCATTATCGGTTCCCTTTAAACAACCACTATTTTGAATTTCTCAGGTTTCTGTATAATGGGAAACATTAGTCTCTTTGCTGTGTCATTTTCTCAACCACTAAAATGAACTCTAGGCTCTCTATTTATAGAGAGAGGGCTCCTTCTTTGGTTTCTTATTAGACTTGTAGCCAATAGCCATGGACCTTTTTTGAGACTTGAAGTCTTAACCTACGCCTAATGACTTAAACTCACCTTCTAATAATGAAGTCATTCCAATTGGGCCACATAACTAATTAACAAATGGGTTGTTATGGACTCAACCTATAATTAATAAATTTTATATTTTTTTAATATTTGCACATAAACTTGTATAAAACGGTTTTATCGTAATAGTTTATATGACGATATTCATTTTATAGTGAAACAATTGTCATTGCTAATATTGGTGACTCCTACTTTTTTTTTCTTTTTTTTTTTTCAAAAATTCCTACATGTCTAAATAGTGATCCCCCATATTTTAGTGAGTATAGTTTCTACTAATTTCAACTGATTTTATTTTGGATGTGTTCTTTTCTACTGATTCCAACTAATTTGATTTCATTATAATGTAAAGACTACTGATTCAACAAGGTCTCTCTACTGATTGGTATTGATTTAATAAATATATTGATCTGATTATTGGAGTTGAGCATTAAAAATAAAAATGAAATTGAAAAAAAAATAATTCAATAATAATAATATGACATTGATAGAATACAGAATAAGAGAAAATATTGGAAATTTAGCAGCATAACATTTTGGACAATTAAATATTAAGCAAAATATAGGTGCGTTTGTTAGAACTTACACAGTCAGTTCAGGTTCAGGTGTTAATTAAGTAATTTCAAATTCAGTTAAATGACGTTCAGTTCAGTTAAGTGGTGCTGAGTTCAGAAAACATACTTTTTGTCTCACACATCAAGTTGTGTTCAATTCAGTTTAGTTGTGTCCAGATCAGTTCAATAGTGTCCAGTTTAGTGATGTTGAATTCTGTTCAGTTCTGGTAAGTTTAACTCTAACAAACGCACCCATAACTTTTTGTTACAAAAGCCTTATTCATATTGCTGGAAAATACATAAGAGAAAATCTTCCATCATCCTTTTCTCTCTCTACATCTTCCATTATTCCTGAGCAAGTTGAGTTTTGTTCAAATCCTTCCTCGTGAGTGCACACGAGTAAGGGTGATGTGTTAACCTTGGAAAGCGAGTGCTGGGTGATCGATTTGCACCTAGATCGAGGCAAAATCGCTTTTAAGGCAGTGGTTAATCCCACGGCGCGGCAACTTACTTTCGTGTTCTGTTTCTGCCAGTTGATCATTGGGACTGACCAAACATTAGTTAGGGTACACCTATTCTAACAATTTAAAAGCGATTTTCCTTTTCCCTTTGATCAATGACCCCTGTGTTGAACAAGACAATCACTGGCATGTCAAAAATTGAGCTTCTTGATGGGAACAATTATAAGAGGTGGTCCCAAAATATGCTCATCGTTTTCGAACAATTTGAATTGGAGTATGTCCTATTCGACCCACCAATCTTTGCGAGAAGACAAAGAATAATGTTGATGAAAAAGTCAAAAGAAAGTTCGAGAAGGACAACAAATCTATTTGTGGTCATATGTTAAGTCATATGACAAACTCCCTCTTCGACTTGTTCAGTAAAGAAAAATCCGGCAAGTCGAATTCGGATACTCTTGAGAGGAAATATGGTGCCGATGATGCTGAAATGAAGAAGTATGTGGTTGGTAATTGGCTCGAATTTCAGATGGTCGATGATGAACCAATCATGGACCAAGTGCACTAATATGAGAACCTTTGTGCCAATGTGCTGACCGAAGGCATGAAAATGTGTGAGATGATGTAAGCCAATGTCTTGATCGAGAAATTGCCCAATTCTTGGAATGATTTTCGTGGCCATTTGAAGAACAAGAAGAGGGACATGTCACTTGAGTAGTTGGCTGGGCACATGAGGATTAAGGAAGCCAATTGACTCAAAGATAAGTCTAACCTCGTCCCATTTATTTCTAATAATGCTTATTAGTTTTGGGAGCATGTGGGGGTTAGCGGTTTCATTTACTTATCGCATAGAGTGCCTAATAAATAAATCCCCATATGTAATTTTCATTGCGTTGCACTAAACGTGACTTATTTGAAATTGTGGGGGTGTTTGATAACAAAGTTTTGCCTTGTCATAAGCACACGATTTTGGGGCTTAAAATCATCGGTTCTGGTTTTGGTTGGTTATGCCCAAAAATCAGTATAGCATATAGATTCATGTGTTTAAATAATTTTTCTATTATTTGATCTAGAGATGTTGAATTCTTTGAGCATATATTTTCTTTGAAAATGAATGCCGAATCATGTGGTATTGCTATGACTATGCATGCTTCTTTTCGTTACCTACTCCGTTTAATAATGATGTGTATGGTGTTGAACCACGAAGGAGTAAGATAGTTAGAACCGATACCAACTTTGGTTCTGACTTTATGAAAGCTTTTCAAACTGAAGATTTAAATATTGATGAATTAAATGAGAATATCATTTATTCATTTATGATTAATGAAGAGCCTAAAACTTTTGCAGAGATTATGTCTTCGGTTGATGCTAGCATTTGGAAAGAAGCTATAAACAATAAAGAAGCCAAATGGTTATCGAACTTGCTTGCAGATGTTATTTTGTGGAGAAAGCATCTCGTGTCTCCATTCATTGTGATTCAGTAGCATCCATCTCGGTAATTAAGAATCACGCGTATAATGGTAAGAAAGTACATTTACGCAAAAGACATGGTGAGACAATTGATCAAGAATGGTGTACTCTATTTAGAGTACTTGAAATCTGAAATAAATTTGGCGAATCCTTTAACCAAAGGATTGACCAGAAAAATGGTCATAAATGCGTCGAGGGGGATGGGATTAAAGCCCTTGGATTGAGAGAATCATGGTGGATACCCAACCTTTCAAGATTCAATGTGGTCAAATGAAGCCATGAAGAGACTCAATGAGCACCAACCTACCCATCCCTATGGTGATTATTAGTGCTATTTGTAAGGATGAGCTTTTTGCTCTTAATGAATTCATAGCCCTAATTGGGTGGTCCTTAAGAGAACGACTTGATGAATTCACCGCTTAATTTTGTGAGGATGAGCTTACGCTCTTAATGAATTCATAACCTTAGTTGGGTGGTTCTTGTGAGACGGACTTGATGGATTCACCGCTTGATTATGTGAGGATGAGCACTCATTGCTCGTAATAATTTGACGGTCCTGGTGTTTGATGGTCAGACCCAAAGGTAAGTTTGGTTAAACCTGATTGTGTTGGACCAGTAGAAAATCACCTACGTGAGTGAGAAGGTTTGGCCACCTTTTATAAAAGATTTATGGGCTTCTTTCTAGAGAACTCATGAGTACCTGAGGTTCTCTTGGCCATTTATATGTGTTTATTATCGCGGGACAAAATCTCAATAAAGTGATAAGGTGCGTGTCTTGAGGTGTCACCTTTACGTCTTGGAGTTCAAGAGTAACTTCACTCCTTGATGTTCGGTATGACCTCAATTCACTATGTGTTAATTCAAATCGCAAGATATTAGCACTTAAGTGCCAAGTCATTTGTTTGCTCAGGAAACTTTTCTCATTCATTCTCTTTGGAAATCTTATATCTCTTTCGCATTGGTGGGGGATTGTTGGAAACAATGCTCAGAGTTGGAGTTTGGTTATGACCAATCTAAGTTTGGTTACACCCAATCGTATCCAGATTCACGAGATCTTAATTGCTGAAATCACAGAATTAATGAGATCCGTTTCTACTGTTATAATCCTTTATTCTTGTGTATAACAGCTCCTGATTTTCAGGCCATATCTTTATTGTGATATTATATCAGTGATCTCCAAGTCATTGATTTCCTTGATTCTCTCCCCACTAATTGCCTTAATTTCCTATTGATGGGAAAGTTCTGGCCATCTTTTGGCTATAAAAGCCTTATTCATATTCCTGGAAAATACACAAGAGAAAATATTCCATCATCCTTTTCTCTCTCTACATCTTCCATTATTCCTGAGCAAGTTGAGTTTTGTTCCAATCCTTCCTCGTGACTGCACACGAGTAAGGGTGCTGTGTTGACTTTGGGAAGCGAGCGATGGGTAATCGATTTGCACCTAGATCGAGGCGAAATCGCTTTTAAGGCAGTGGTTAATCCCACGGCGGAGCAAGTTACTTTCGTGTTCTATTTCTGCCAATTGATCATTGGGACTGACCAGACATTAGTTTGGGTACACCTATTCTAATAGGGGAATCGACTACTGTCACTTAAAAATTCCCTTTCCCCTACATCCTCCCCCCCCCCCACCCTCCCCCTACAATTTGAGGGGGAATAAAAATTGAGTTAATGGAGGAGAATGAAGGGGAACTGTTCTCCCTCATTCCCCTCACTTCCCCTCCATTCTCCAACTTCCAAACAGGCTCTTAACTTTTTTCCTTGCATCAAGATAAATTTCCTTTTCCTTGCATGAATATATAATATTCATGATAAAGTCACAATCTTATTTGAAAACTTAAGAACAAACACAATCATTCGTAAAATTTAATTCCTCCGCATTAGAACATCAAAGGGTAAGATCTTACATTCTTCCTACTTCTCTATGTAGTAAAAAATATCGTATAAAATCTCTTGTCACTTTTTCTTTTTGAATAAGATAAGAACGAACATTCACCCAACTTAACTCATCTCGGACTGGGTTAGAGTTGGATGAAATTACTAATAAGAATTAAAAGTGTACAATGTGTCCCTATAAGCCATAATAGTTTTATTATACGGCATTGATCATATCAAAATTTATTCATACATTACTAAGAATCTTTTCATAAGTTAGATTAAAAAATAATTATGAGTGACAATTATACTTTATTTTTCAATGAGATTAATAACTACGTTACATTAATCACGAACACGCGCGGGCATATACCTAGATATGAAACATATTAATATCTATATTATCCGATATTTGTATGGATAAGGGTGCGTTTGTTAGAGCTTACATGGTTAGTTCAGTTCAGTTCAGTTTAGGTGTCAATTCCGTGATTTTAAATTCAGTTAAATGATGTTCAGTTCGGTTCAGTGGTGCTAAGTCCAGAAAAATACTTTTTGACTCACATATCAAGTTGTGTTCAATTCAGTTAAGTCGTGTCCAATTCAGTTCAGTAGTTTCTAATTTAGTGATGTTGTATTCAATTCAGTTCAGTTCAGTTCTGGTAAGTTCAGCTCTAAATTTGCTGAGCATATGATGATCGATATGAGTTTAGGAATTTTGGGATAAATGAGTGATAAATGAAAAAAAAAGGAAAGTGATCATCGATATGAGTTTAGGAATTTTGGGAATCCGAATAATATTAGGATTAAGGCTTATATGAATAGTTGGCGAACTATCTGTTTTTGTTGCCTTGACAGTTAGTTTCTACTGCACTTTAATTTCTTCATCAATAATCTGAAACAACAAATACAAACTTCGTTCCATCAATTTCACTCTCTTTCGATTTCCATTGCAGCATTACTTACAAGCCCTTTCTATCTCTTTCTTCATCCCTCAACTCAAACTATTTTACCCTATCTCATCGGTAACATCTGCGTTAGTTCTTCAAACCAATTCTTCATTCTATCTCATCGTTTTGCCCTACCTTACACATACAATGACTGTTGAAATTCAAAAAGTTTGGAGTCACAACTTTGAGGAGGAACTTGTACTATTGGGTTTAGCAATACAATCCCATCGGAACGCTAGCATAGATACTGAGTTCCCTAGGCTAGTGGTTAACTCAACCCCGGAAGGCAACCGAGTTACAACTGTACCAAGATGTACGTGTGAATATTTCGATTATTTAGCGAAGGTCACTCCGAGTTGTAAGGAAGTATCGGCTACATACGTGGGGTTGGAGAAACTGGCAAACGCATTGGGAGTTGAGCGTGTTGGAAGAGCTCACCAAGCGGGGTCAGATAGTCTTGTGACCGCGAATGTTCTAAGCAAATTAACAAAGTATAAGGAATTGGCAGCTTGGAAGGACGGAAGCCCATTTGAGGGAATCCTTTATGGGTTTTCTGTAGGTGCAGCTCGTTATCGGCCAATCCCCCATCCCCCAGCTTGCTACTTTCCATTGCCTGGGTTTCCCGTCAACACTTCAAACAGGGCTAATTCATGCTCAGTGATCCCAATGATTCAACCTCGCCCTCTTCGTCCTTTAACCTTATGTTGAAAGAGAGAAAATAATAGAAGTACGGTTGGACAGTGGTGGAGTGAGCAATTGTAGTGCATCAGCATTAGGGCAGAATACTACTCATACTAGTAGTGACTGATTTATACGGTTTCAAACCTTAATACAGTACTTGGTTCTGAAGTTCCAAGAGCCTGTTGTATTGCTGAATCAGAGGTTTTGCTTGGAAATGAGTTGACAGAAAGCTACTTGTACAGCTAAAACTGAGCTTTTTCTCATTCTTTACGGAGGTCAAGCTCAAGATATCTTTGACAAACTGTAACTGTGTGCTATAGATTTAGTTTGGCTTATGTAACAGGTAGCAGTGACTTGTGAGTTTATTCTTTTTTTTTTTCTTTTTCTTTTTTTTTTAAGCTAGTGCTCATGTGTATACAGTTTTAAGTGCACCAGGAAAGCCTGGGAAGGGTTTGTAATTTGTAGAGACTTATCGAGGGTACCACATTGGTACCTTCTGGAGAATGAAATGACATTTTTACTATTTTCCTTTTTCCATAAACAAAAACAAGTTCTTGACATTTTAATTTGTTGACAGTTCGATTGCTGATTTGTAGTGTAGAGATCATGTTTCTCTGTCAAGGAGAGTACCCTTAAGAGGAGAAGTAGTACTGTGATTTTGATGATGTTGGTAGCTAGTGACGGAAGTAAGTCCATTGCAAAAAAATCATCAAAATGATCGTGTACTGGCTGAACATTCTGAAGTTTCAGAAAAATGGACTACTGCCTACAAATATGGAATGTGTAAATAATACTGCTGCAACTGGTAAATGTTCTGTGTCTGATTGCTCGCAGACTCGCAGTTGTGTGCTAAATCTGTTTATGATGGTAAACTGTCCAATATAGATTCTATGTGCAATAAAAAAACCTTTGTAGTTGTTGTTCGTCTATCATATAACTCATCAACTCCAAAAAGTCGCTCCAATGCAGGGAACTCAGTGTGAATTGTACCACATGCAACCATCTTCATGTAAATCATCAAACTTGACAGCAACAATACCAATTATCGACATCTGCAGACCAAACAAGGAATAGTCTAATCAATTAACCAAAACTAGAATATCATGTAAAACTAGCTAGTTTTGCTAGCTGATCACCAAACACACATTTTAACATAACCATATGCTACAACAAGAACAGAAGCTAGCTGGTCACTAAGCAAGCATGCCAAGTACTGGCTCAGCTTCTTTTTCTTCTCGTAGTGCAACTGCAAAGTGCAAAAGGTCTTTTTGGGATGCCAAATATAAAAACCAGCAGCATAAGCTTGAGCACATCTCAACAGATTCCTAAAATCTTGAAGTACAGTTTCACAAGAAGCAACATAAATAATATCACTCACATCATCATACAACAGCTACCATATTCACAATAGTGGCAGTACACTAGCCATAAGACTCGAAAGTAAATAAATCAACCCATTAATGGACTGAGAATATGAGAATGCCATTGCTAAGAATTTCCTTTCTAAAATGTCTATGTGTACACACATCTATAACACCACCATATCAAATTATTTCAATATTAAGAACATAATAAACATTTAAGCAACGTAGATACAACAATCCACCACCTGATCAAAATGATAGTTATATTCCATATTTCCATGTAGCGGACTAAGAGCCAACTAGTAAAACAACATAGGTATTGCTTTGCACATTTCTCATCCACACATGAAAACATATCAGTGAGAAACCAATCGAGAGCATGTTCTCAGCTTAGCAATTGAGAAGAGGGAAACTCAAGGAGGGGGAAGGGGAGGGGGGAGGGGTTCCCATAGACAGTGCAGTATATATTCCTCAGATCAATTAAAAATGACAGCATGTACATATCCAAAGTGTAAAATCTAAAAGTTAACAGGTCCAAACAAATACCACCAGCTTTACTGAAGACAAAAAATCAATTGGATGCTCTTTGTCACTCACATGATCCCCCAATAAGAACTAGTCAATTGAAGTAGAGGTTATCAATAACAATAACTGGAAATTTGACACTTCTGAAAATTAATTCACGATATCACACTTTTGAAAGCTCCTTAAGGAAGCAACATTATTCATTCACATCTCTGCACTAGTATGTAGGTCTAAGTACATGTTACCCATTTTAATAGCAAATGAATGTGAACCTCGAAGGTCATGATAAAAATGGCAGAGTACAACATTCACAAACACCATAGTTGATCAAAGGCGAAACCGAGGATTCTTTTTTTGGTTTTCAAATATTCAATCTGTAGCTCCAAGGCCATGAATCACAACATTGATAACCAAATAAAAAAAACCCCTCTATTTAAACATAGTGCATAAACATAGAAAGGTAAAGATGATAAAATAAAAGTTCACCAAAAATTGAGTGAAACCCTCAATGGTATTTGCAGTTTAGTGTGTAGGAGCATCTCAGTTTTTAGGAAATTAGGGTTCTTTTATAAATGTAAAATCTCAATTAACAATGACAACATGTATTGTGTCGAAAATGTAAAATCTAAAAGTGAACAGGCCCGAAAAGATTACTCCAGCTTTACTGAAGAGAACAAATCAATTGGATGCTCTTTGTCACTCACATGAGTAAGAACTAGTCAATTGAAGGATAGGTTAATAGGGTCATAAGCAACACTAACTTGAAATTTGACAAGTATTTGCGTTTCTAAATTAGTCTATGATATCACACTTTGAAAGTTCTCTAAGGAAGAAACAGTATTGATTCACATCTCTGCACTAGTAAGTATGTCTAAGTACGTGCTACCCATTTTTATAGCAAAGGATGTGAACCTCGAAGGTCATGATAAAAATAGCAGAGTAAAACATTCACAAAG
The DNA here is from genome assembly GCA_038025085.1 of Tetragonia tetragonoides. Classification (NCBI taxonomy): domain Eukaryota; kingdom Viridiplantae; phylum Streptophyta; class Magnoliopsida; order Caryophyllales; family Aizoaceae; genus Tetragonia; species Tetragonia tetragonoides. The sequence continues at coordinate 10,922,188 of CM076143.1, forward strand.
ACCATAGTTGATCAAAGGCGAAAAAGAGTTTTTTTTTTTTTTTTTTTTTAAATTCTACCTATAGCTCCAAAGCCATGAGGCCCATGAACCACAACATTGATACCAAATTGAATAACCCCTCTATTTAAACATGCTACTGAATCAATTAACAGAGAGGGGGAGAGACAAAAGAGGAATCAATAAAAGAAAAATGAAAATAAAAGTGCATAAACATAGGAAGGTAAAGATGATAAAATAAAAATTTACCAAAAATTGAGTGAAATCCTAAATGGTATTTGCAATTTTGTAGGATCTCAGTTTTTAGGAAATTAGGGTTCTTTTATCAATGAAGAGATTATAATTCTGGAACAAAGAAACATTAAATTAAAGTTTATATATATATATAGTCATTTTGATTTCTTTGTGTTTTGCCTACAAAAAAATAAAGTAGACAAATTTCTTTTTTTCTCTTCCGAGTATATAAATTAAAAAGTGAATTGCCAAATACCGCCCCAAATTACTACCTACCGTCCCCCCAAATTCCAATTTTGCCCTCACTCACTCACTCTCACTCACTCATCTTTCCTCTCTTCCTCACTCACTCTCACTCATCCTTCCTCTCTTCCTCACTCACTCTCACTCATCCTCACCACCACACCATCACAACGGCAACCACCACCACTCACGGCACCACCACCACCACCACCATCACAACGGAATGTCAGGGGCTAGCGGCAGCGGCAGAGGCTTCGACGGCGAGGGAGGCGGCGACCATGAGCATCGCGGGGGGGTAACTTTTCGAAATTTTTTTGCCTTGAATTGAATTTTTTTTGCCTTGAATTGAAACGCGACCATGACCATGAATTGAATTTGTGTTGATTGTTTTGTTTTTTTTTGTGTCGGTCGTCTGCCGATCTCGACTCACCCAAAAAAAAAAATTATTATTATTATTATTTATTATTATTATTATTATTATTATTATTATTATTATTATTATTATTTATTATTATTATTATTATTATTATTATTTATTGTTATTATTATTATTATTATTTATTGTTGTTATTATTATTATTATTATTATTATTATTATTATTATTATTATTATTATTATTATTATTATTATTATTTATTGTTATTCTTATTATTATTATTATTATTATTATTATTATTATTATTATTATTTATTGTTATTATTATTATTATTATTATTATTATTATTTATCGTTATTATTATTATTATTATTATTGATTATTTTTTAATTAATTAAAAATGTGAAATGATAGAGGGGAGGAGCCGGTAAATCGGTGCCGAGGTTATTCAGTGAACTAGCTGGTTCAGGACCGCGTCACATGAGGACGCGCGGGATTGATGCCTCTGTACGGAGACAGAGAGAGGTAGTTCGGATGAGGGAGATGACTGCTGAGCAACACAATTACGAAACTAGCGATTTCTACTCCGGGGATCAGTTATTGGACGATGATCAGTTATTGGACGATGATCAGATTGGCGACGAATCATCCTCAGATTGGCGCGTGGTGAAGGGCAGAGGCGGTAGGTTTGTTAGTACTGGGTCGTCCAGTACTAGCAAACGATCTAGAGCCGAGGACGACACTACGTGGCTTGTTACAGGGCCTGTGCCCGGTGGGCCGGCGGATGATAGCGTCATACCGAGCTTCCTGGGCCACGTAGCGTCTCGTATGTGGAATGGAGAGACGACGGGTCTCTTGAAGTGTCAGAACCGATTCAGTGTCTGTCAGCGGCTGAGTCAGTGACGAGCGGAGATGTCGGCCGAGATGAGGGCCCAGATCGAGGGGACTGGGTTATCACACCTGGCAGACATTATGTTCAGACATATTGACTTCCCCCTGATATCTGCATTCGTTGAAAGGTGGCAGCCGGATACGAACTCGTTCCACATGCCGTTCGGAGAGATGACGATCATGTTGCACGATGTATGGCATATTCTTCGGATTCCTGTAGAGGGACAGCTCGTTTCCAATGAGGGACGGGATGGGCAGCTGCAGACGGCGGCCATAGAGGTTCTCGGGGTCACCCGAGATGAACTGATGTGTAGCCACTGGCAGGGCGGTGGGGTCCTCACGGAGTCGATTTTTGAGCTTTGCCGTGAGCAAGTGGAGGACAACCAGGCGATAGCTTGGATGTGGTTACTTATTGGATCCACCTTGTTTGTCGACAAGAGTGGTAACCGTATTAGACCCTCCTGCGTGATGGAGGTGATGGACGACGGTGTCGAAACGGTGCATGACTTCTTTTGGGGATCTGCTGCCCTCGCCTTCCTATATCGTCAGCTCGGTATAGCTAGTCGCGGGGATTCTCAGGGCATCTGCGGATGCCTAACTCTCCTCCAGGCATGGATATACGAGTACTTTCCCTGCTTCCGACCTCATCGGGAGCGGATGGTTGTCGGGGACGACGAGGCTCCCCGTGCGTCCGTATGGAGTGCCCAGGCTGAGGGCAAGGACGTGGTTCGACTGCACTCCTTACGTAGACGCTTGGATCAGCTGCAAGCGCCAGAGGTACGTCATTTAGTTATCGGTGTTCATGATTTATTTCGTCGTTTGCTATGTTTTTTTACTTCACCGTAACTTTCAACATTTCTACGTAGGTGGTGTGGCTGCCGTACGGTTCTGACCCGGCAGTATCTGTACCGAGGACTGTATTCATGGGGTGGCTACGGTATCGGGATATTATCGAACCGTACATGTCTGGTCGTTATTTACGACAAATCGGGTACGTACAGAGTATCCCTTTCCCGATCATTAGGCCAGAGAAAGCGATCAGGTCATGGAGCAGTCGTTCGTACAAGGTTGTCTACCTCGAACGGATGTCATCTGATGCCTGGCGTATGTTCCCGGGATTTTACATTCTTGGTCTCCATGGGTTTCAGGCATCCACGTCAGATCCCACAGCATGTACGGATGACTACCTCGCATGGTACTACTGTCACTCCCACCCTCGGCTGATACGTGACGCTGCAGCACCTGTGATTCCTCCACAATCCAACAGTGATTATGTAAGTGATTAACTAAAATATATTTTTTTTTACGTATTACATATCTCTGAACTCACACTCATTGTTACTTTTTTGCAGTAGGTGAATCGTCTAACCATCGCAGCTGAGTCTTTCATTAGTTTGATTCCTCCGGAGCAAGCGGAAGGTTCTCGATCGATTATGGAGGAGTATATGAGAGATTGGCGGGCTGCCAAATGATGTATTAACCCTAGATGAATTTGTTATATATTTATATAAGAGTTTCATTGTTATTGTTATTTATTTGTGTTATTGTAATTTGTTGTTTCTTATTTACCTTTTTTGTTTTATTGTAATTTGTTGTTTTATTTACCTCCAATAATCACGACCACTCTCCACATGCAAAATATAACAATCACACAAAAATGTGACAATGATATAAGTAGAAAAATATAACAATCACGCAAAACATTCAATTACGTCGACCTCGCTAAACGATCCCAATGTGCTCTTCGCCTAACATACATTTGCTCCCAACCAGCGACACTATCAGAACGGGAAGTAAACCATGCTGCGCATATCGGAGGAACAGGGAAATCTGAGGCTAAATCCAGACGGAATTAATGCATGTACGAATTACCTAAATGACCTATGACAATTTCCCTACTTGGACGTGTAGCAGTCGAAGGTGCTTGCAACGGTAGCACTGTGTAACAAGCATATAACCCCCTTCCGCTGCCGTATCCGAATAACATAATCGCTGCATTGAAGAGGTTGGCAATCGGGAACAAATCCTCAAGTACTATCATCCAGTGATCATCGTTACACGCACCTCCGTCCCACATAATACGGCGGTAACCAGCGTCGACCCCCCCAACGTATATGTTTTCGTACAATGCTCGGTTAGCTAAGAGTTCGTTTGCAATGCAAACTCTCGTCAATCGCCATTGCTCTTGGTCTCCGAAAACGTAGTCCGCAATGACACGGAAACCGCAATTACCATCCCCAAGCACATCGAGATATCCTTCAATGAAAGGTATGATGATTCCCGGAATTTTGTTAACATGATAGAATTCAGTGATATCTATTGCGTGTCCAGCTGCAAGACAATATAATAGAAAGTCATTAATAGTACTTATCAAAAAGTAATTAACAACATTATGTACATGTTAATAAATTATGGGTTTTCATACCAGTACTCCGCACGACGTTACTCGATGAGGATGAGCTACGACCACGGCCGCGGCTCGAACTGGATGACCTAGGGCGACCACGACCCCTCTGGGAGTACTCCCATGAACTAGGATCACGTCTGGTAGAGGAACTCCCTCTCAGTCGACCTCTGACTGTCATGTTCGCTTCCGGCTCGACGTAACTCGCTTCCTCAGGATGAAGCTGCTCATTCATAAGGACAGATATGTTGCGCACAACTGCCCGGTCGCTTGAGTTAACCTCGTCGACCAGAGAGTGAAAGTATCGATGGTCCTCAGATGGATGCTCAGTCATGTCAAGCGTAGCTATCTCCACTGCATCACTAATAACGAGTGTTCGCCAAAATTTGTGGACACTATTCAAGCTAATTGGCGTGCCCGTATCCGTGGCCGTTTTCAACTCACACGCACACGGGATCTGATGAGTGGATCTCAATACACAACCGCAACGATCAAATACTTGGTGACTCAATTCTCTCATCCTCTTCAGCTCATTCGATAATATTTCTAAGCAGTAATGGGAAACATACCCGGTCAGATAGTTGAATGGGAAACCCGAGTACATCACACTTCTTCGTCTTCTGCACTCTTCAAGTGTGTACTTGATCTCAGTTATTTGTGACTCGATTGACTTGTTGACCTTGTTCCAAACATTGTCCAAAGCTCCAGTTGAGGAGTTCAACCACTGTTTTAGCGCGGCATGTGCAGTCTCCACCCTGCAAGTCGTAGTGTTGCCAAGGTGTAGCACCTTATTCGTCCACGCAGCCACAAACATCTCTTTGTATCTCAGCCAGGTCTCCTCTACATAGGATATCACGTGAGGGTAATTCCTCCAACTATCCTTCATCATACGCACTGCTCTATCGTACGCAGCTTCTGTGGAAGCTTCCATGATAATTTTCCACCTCCCGTTCTTGAACCTCTGCGCGACAAGCTTATCTTTTCCACAAAGTCTGTACACTTTGTCTTCAACGACTTTGTTAATGTGCCATGTACAGAGCAAATGGGCACTCTCGGGAAATATCTCTCTAATAGGTGTCATCAACCCTAGCTCACGATCGGTCACAATTGCTGTTGGGTGTACATCATTTCCAATAAGCATCCTCAACTTATCTAAGACCCACGCATAGCTTGCCTGAGTCTCATCCTTCATAATGGCATAAGCTATGAGGAAGTTCTTATTGGTTGGAGTCATCCCCACTATCTCAAGAAACGGCATCTTATACTTGTTTGTTTTGTACGTGGAATCTAAGCCAATCAACCAAGGAAAAGACCGAAGTAACTGAATTGATGTAGGGTGTGCCATGAACACGTGAGTTACCTCATTAGTAGCTGGGTCGGCTCTTGTCCAATGTACGTACTTATTCTCCACAGCTAAATGATGAAACTGACCAATGACATCTCTCTCTTCAAAATCAAGTTTCCTTATACGATCTCTGTGGTTGTACACATGCCGTCTAGTTGCATTGTCCTCGGGAAATTTTTCCTTAATAGCGGCCAAGATAGCACATGGCTTTGTTTGTGCCGAAGTCATGTCACGAACGAGTTTCTTTGATCCAGGACTAAGACCACTCATCTGACGATATCCCTCAGGAAACACAGCAAAGTCATGGTTGTGCGTACCCCTAATCCCAGGTAATGTGACAATCATCCAACTACTGGACCCATACACTTGCCGAACTCTTAACTGGAACGTACATTTACAAGCCTTTGTTTTCGATTTCTTCCGAGCAGCAGTATCTAAGTCTCTTAATTCCCCTCTGTAGCGTTCACCTCGATTGCATTTTAACAATTTTACGCTTCCATTCTTCTTGTGTGACGAAATTATCAACTCAAACCCGATAGTATGGGCAATTTGTTTTGCCCAATTAATTGCATCTGTATCACTATCAAATAACTCATCAGTGACGAAATGCGTACTGTAATCAACACCATCACCACCGAACCGCTCCAAAGGAACCTAACGAAAACAACGAAAACAATGTTAGCTTAATCTTAAATTCAAACGTCTATCAAAACCGACTGAACCAAGGGACGGGCGTCTGAAATTTCCGTTTGGACCATGGAAGAAACAATATTAATAATAACAATAAATAATAATAATAATAATAATAATAATAATAATAACAATAAATAATAATAATAATAATAATAATAATAATAAAAAATAATAATAATAATAACAATAATAAATAATAATAATAATTTTTTTTTTTTGTCGGTCGTCTGCCGATCTCGACTCACCCTTGGGTGAGTCGTCTGAGACCGGCGACCCACCCAAGGGTAAGTCGTCTGTCGATCTCGACTCGCCCAAGGGTGAGTCGCCTGTAGAAGACGACTCACCCTTGGGGAGTCGAGATCGACAGACGACTCACCCAAGGGTGAGTCGGAAATTTCAGACGCCCGTGCAGAAAAAATGCGCAAAAAAAAATTTTACCTCCGCCACCGTCGACAGCACTTCCTGGTCGCCGGCAGACATCCGCGGCCGTTGCTTGAGTGAATGTTGATGAAGGTTGGGTATGAGAGTGGGTGGTAGAGTGGGAGAAAGAGAGGGAGAATTGGTGTGAGAGTTAGAGAGGGAGAGGATGAGTGAAAATTTAAAAAAGGGCAAAATTGGAATTTGGGGGGGGCGGTAGGTAGTAATTTAGGGGCGGTAAATAGTAACACCCATTAAAAAAGAAAAAGGAAAAGCCCAAAACGTGTTAGGTTTATCCCGGGCCGGGCTTGCTGGCCCGAAATTCTCAATCCCTATCCCTCGCTCTCAAGTCTCAACTCGCCTACATCGCTAAAAAGTTTCAATAATTAGGGTTTATCATTACCCTCCTTGAAGCCATAAACCCCCAATTGGAATAAACCCTAAAAATTTCTAGAAACCCTATCTCACTCCCTTTCCCTAAATCCATCACCAAAAAACCTTCTCAAAACCCTAGATTATAATCATTCAATCAACAACAAAAAAAAAAAAATGGGGATAAAATTATCGGACGATGCAAACGACGATGATATTGAAGACATGTCAAAAATCGAGATCAATCAAGAGTTTGCGAAACGCTACGAACACAACAAAAAGAGAGAAGATTTGCAGAAACTCGAAGAGATGAAAAAGAAAGGATTAATCACCGAGTATTTGAAGGATGTTATAGCTGAGCAGTTGATTGAAGGAGGGCCTGAATTTGAGGAGAGAGAAAATGAGGGGGTAAAGAAAGTGAAGAGCTATAAGGAGGAGGAGCAAGATGATGTTAAGAGGTTGAAGAATGTGAGGAAGAGAGAGATTCAAGAGCAGCTTAAGAAGATTAGAGAGATTGCTGGAATATTCCGTTGACGGAGAAGGATTTGGAAGAGCATTTTGATCCTGAGGAGTTTGATGAAGCTGAAGATGTTGATCTTGGGTTTGGGTTTGGGTTTGGGTTTGGGAGTGATGTGGGTGATTTAGTTGCACTAGTAGGTTGAGGTTATTTCAAGCGAATCAGGTCAAATGGGTATTTTAAGAGAATTGTGAGGGTAAATTAGGAATGAAATTTTTAAAAGTTGGCCGAAATGTCACTTGTTATCCAAAAAGAATGTTTTATACGTACTTGCTAAACGTAAATCTCAAATTACTAAATACAAATATTTTTCCCCACAACACTTCTAACAATTGCTATCCCCTTTCCCTCTCAATTCACCCTCTCTAGGTGGAAAACCCCTAAATTGGCGAACTGAAGTAACCGAGCACATAGTATTTTTAACAGTCGTCTGTCATATTGTACACTCAGATATTACAGAATTCCTTCAACATTAATAATCACCAATAAACTTCATTTGTTCTAAGTTCCAAATAGTTTGGATACAACGAGTTTTTATTTTGCTCATCTAATTTGATAAAACTAGTTGATTGAAATCTGAAAGTATAACATGCAAATAGTAGTGCTGCTAGTAATCTGACATCCGAATTGCCAAATAAAGAAGAGAGGGAGAGAGAGAATAACTATTATGCAGTCAAAATTCATTACTTTCACGATTCAACATATACAAGTTATTACCACAAACCTTAACCTGAAGATAAACACCAGCGCATCGATCGACCACGGGCAACCTGCTAGTAGACTTCAGCCACCACCAGCCACTCAGCCGCCCAAATAATGAATAACCAATAAAAATTTTACTTCTAATTATTACTTGTATATCACCATATGAGTTACTGAATAGATTATTTAATTTAGGTTTTTTTTTTAGGCGAAAGATAGTACAGAGAAAAATGAGAAGAGGAAGGAAGTTCCATTCTAAATGAAAAGGGTATAGTTGGAAGATAAAAATACTTGCGTTTAGTAATTCAAGATTTACGTTAAACAAACTCGTTTTTAATAATTCAAAAGTAACTTTTTCGGTTCAACATTTCATGATTGTTTCACTTTGAAACTATCGTTACAAGTTTTTACTTTTTCTCATTTAAAAATTAGTGGTGTAAACGAGTCGAGTATCTATGTGCTCGTACTCGACTTGTTTATTAAACGAGTATTAAATTGGTGTTCATACACGTTTCGTTTATTATCGGGCGAGCATGGATCGAGTTTTGACCGAGTACGTTCACGAGTTGCTCACATATACAGTAGCTCGTATAGCTACTAAATTCGAGTATCACTAACAAGCCGAGTACTGAGGTGCACGTACTCGGCTCATTTGTTAAGTAAGTATCAATTTATTTATTTTTTCTTTTAATAGGATAAGCAAGTATCAATTTTATGCTCTTGTTCGTCTTATTTATAATTATCGGCAAACTTTGACCTAGTAAGTTTATAATCCTATCAAAAAGTAAAATTTCTCACCGGGTATTGGTGAGTCCGTTTTATTTAAATTATTGCTATTGAAAAATAATAAATTTTAATTATAAAGTAAATTGTGTGGTTGAAAAAGTATCATTTTGTAGTTCAATTGAAGCTAAAAACAATTGGGTCGGATTGAGAAATACATTACTTTTAAACTTTTAAGTGTATTTTTCGGATTGAACTTAAATGAACTAAATTGAAAAGAAGCTAACTGAATTGAATGGAAATCAACATCGCTAAATTGAAATGAACAATACTGAACTAAGCTGAAATCACTTGATATGTGAGACAAAATATAAGTTTTTGAACTAAACTGAATTGAAAAACACTATAGTAAGACAAGACCACCCCTAAACTAAATTAAAACTAAACTATACTGACTAAGGCTCCGTTTGATTCATTTGGATAAACTGATCTGAACTGAATAGAACTGAACTGAACTGAATTGATTTTTTAAACTTGACCGTTAACCATTTAAAATTCGACAAAACATAGTCAATATTGGACTCATTTGAAAGTATGCTTTGAGATCTTTCCGATGACATAATTATCATCATGAAATTATTTCAGAATAAAAAGTTATATGAGTGATAAAGTCACACATAAACTGAACTGAACTGGACTGGACTGAACTGAACTGAATTTAAGTAAAATTAAGGTGAATCAAACAAAGCCTAATTTGATAAGCTTTAAAAAAAACACCCTATTTTACAACAAAAGGTGACTTCTAAAAATTACAAAATGTGCAACTTTCCAAAATATAAAACGTAACTTTTGATCTTTATGTTTAGTTCATATTCAAATAAGTAATTTTCATAAAATTTGAATATAAATGGGCAAAAAGGATAAAAACAAACGGTAATAAAGTGGAAAATGAAACCACCTTAGAGAAACAGAAGAACAAGTACACCACCTATGAAGAAGAAGAAAAAATGAAGGGTAAGTGATCTACTTTAGGAGTTCCAAATAGAAATAGGATTATCCTTTTTTTGATTTCCTATCCCTAGCTAATAATACTACGTAGCTTATATATACTTTAACCACTTTAATTTCTTATCAATCTGAAACAACAAATTCAAATACTTCCATCAGTACCCTGAGCAACCGACCCAATATTTGAGGCAAATTGCACTTTTTGATTGACCCAATAACATACACTACACTATGAAGCATGCTTTTCTATACAGGTATACTCACTCTATCGAAATCTGATTTTTGCTTTTGCATTGGCCCTGTGTTGTCGCATGCTTTTCTATCTACAATACACACTAAGCTAGCTAGACGGTCTAATTGCGTAAGAGAATTCTCTTGGATTTGCTCTAAATAATTTAGGAAAAACAAGCTGAGATCAGAAAACTTTCGAGATTTTCTACGTTTAGGTATGCGGTTGATCAAGTTGTTTTAATGGCTATTGAACTCCGCCAAACTATCTGCTTTTATTCTCTTGACAACTAGTTTCTACTAAGTTGAAACCAACACTTGTTCTCCGTAACTATTCAACCAATCCCATTAACCGCCAGTAAAAAAATTGGAAGGTGGAATTCTATTCATATTCCATTCCTTTCTCAGTGATTCTCCTAAAACAACCAAATTCTTCATTCATTCTCTATCTCGTTTTCACCTAACTAGACAAGACTATTGAAATTCGTAAGGTTTGGAGTCACAACTTTGAGGAGGAAGATCATTGATTGTACTTTAGGAATTTTGGTATTTGGAATAGTATTAGGATTATCTTCTTTTTCCTTCCCTATCCCTAGTTAGTAGCTTATTTATAGTAATGGGCGGACTTAGGGGGGCGGGGGAACCAGGGCTCAGTCTAAGTATTGTAGTGCACCTGCAAAGCCCACTAAAAATAACCCAATAGTTAATATTTTTCTTTAAGTGGTCCACCCAATAAGGGAAAAAAAATCAATAGTTAAATCATGATCTCAATAGATTACCCAAAAAAATAATAATAAAAAATCATGATCTCAAGAGTTGGAACCTCCTTACTCTTTCTCTCCTTCCTCTTCCTTTCTCTCTCCTTCCTCACCACTCACTCTCATTCCCCCTCCCCCACTTGCACACTTAATGTCACCCATGATGAGATTAGGGTCCTTCCTAATCATGAGATTAGACAAGAATTTAAGAGGATTACGTGTGTTTCTTTTAGTTTTGGTGAAGATTTCCAAGAATTACACTACAATTTCCTTCGGTGGACCCATTGAGAATTTTAGAAATTATATAGCGCAATTTGGTTAAAACCACCTAACATGTTTCAAAATTTGTCCAGTACCCCCTGAAACGTTACTATTTGGCGAGTACCACCTTAAATGTTTATTCCGCCGTGGAAGTCACACCTTAATTGATTTTCCGGGCAAATCCTAATTTTTTCTGACCATTTTACCCCCCACGTGTGAGTCACGTGACTTTTAAGTGAAATGGTCAGAAATAATTAATTAAAGTAATTAAACTAACTAAATTAATTAAACTAACTAAACTAATTAATTAAACTAACTAGCTAAACTAATTTGACCAAAAAATTTCTGACCATTCTCTCGCTCAGCTCTCTCTCTCTCTCTCTCTCTCTCTCTCTCTCTCTCTCTCTCTCTCTCTCTCTCTCTCTCTCTCACTCTCTCTCTCTCTCTTTCCCTGTTTTCGTGGCAAAACAGAACACCACCATTGTTGAAAAACTCCCGCAAAAATTTTCTTCCCATTCTCTCGCTCAGCTCTCTCGCTCTCTCTCTCTCTCTGTCTCTCTCTCTCTCTCTCTCTTCCCCTGTTTTCGTGGCGAAACAGAACACCACCATTGTTGAAAAACTCCCCGTTGAACAACAACAACAACAACAACAGTCCATTAAATCTCCTCATAAAAACGTAGAAGAAGCAGATGTTGGTATCAATTGTTACATCTCAAAACCTTCAAAATCAAGCTCAAATTTTGATTCCTTAGGAGCTCAAAATTCTGAAACAAAACCGAAAATTAAGACAAAAAGGGAAAAAATTAAAAAGAAAGAAGGAGAAGCTTAGCTTGGAATCGGCAGATCGGAGCTTCTAAAGCTCATGCATGGCCATTGAAGCTCGCTCGAGATTAATCAGAAATGTCGCCGACCATGGTTCATGGCCGGAAACCACAAATCGGTGGCTTGAGAGCTCGATATGTGGTCGCCGGACAAAAATGGTGGTCGACAACCTTTAACTTCATCGCGGCCATGGCTTCGCTGAGTTCTTATCGCCATTAATGACGATCTTCAGAGCTTGAGAGAGAGAGAGAGCGTTGAGAGAGAGAGAGATGGAGATTATGGTCGAGCTTGAGAGAGAGAGAGATGGTCGAGCTTGAGAGAGAGAGAGATGATGGTCGAGCTTGAGAGAGAGAGAGATGGAGATGGAGAGAGAGATGGTCGAGCTTGAGAGAGAGAGAGATGGAGAGAGATAGGTTTAGTTATTTATATTTTTATTTTTTATTTTTTATTTTTTATTTTTTATTTATTTAATTATTTCTAACCATTTCACTTAAAAGTCACGTGACTCACACGTGGGGGGTAAAATGGTCAGAAAAAATTAGGATTTGCCCGGAAAATCAATTAAGGTGTGACTTCCACGGCGGAATAAACATTTAAGGTGGTACTCGCCAAATAGTAACGTTTCAGGGGGTACTGGACAAATTTTAAAACATGTTAGATGGTTTTAACCAAATTGCGCAATTATATATTATTTCCTTTTTGAACCAAAAAAAATGAATGATTTCCTGAAAAAAGTTTTTTTTTTTCTTTTTTTTTGATAATTTGGTATTCTTTTATTTAATCAATGAAATTCCAATGAGAGGAATACAATGAGTATCGTAGCAACAGTTAAATCAAAGACCCAGGAAAGCAATCGGGCTAAAACCACGCCACAAAGTTCTCTTCTCTACACATTTCTTGTTTTGCCAGTCCATCCCCAATCATGTTTACAATCCTAACTCGATGAGTAATGATGATTTTTGGCCACATCTCTCTTGTACGCCTGATGAAGTTTAGCTCAAATCTAGCGTCCCACGGGCCCCTATCTCTGGCATTGCACCACCACACCGCATTAAAAGAGTCCGACTCAATAATCAAAGTAAAATGAGACAACTATTCCTTTGATAATGATTCAGATAGAGCTCTACTTATTGCCGCAAGTTCAGCTTGGTTTATCGTACCCAATGCAACCCAAGGAGAACATGTATCGAAAATTACCATTCCAGTCACGAAAAACACCTCCAATAACAACAGTGGGGCTGAAAAGGGTTAAATTACAAAATATTACCAAGATTAGGCTAGGTTAGAAAATAATTCTCAAAAGGGTGTCCACATAGGTTCGGGATTTCACAAGTCTTACGTTTTTTTTATTTTTCGCCCAACAAACATAAGTCGTTGTCCGGAACAACGACTTACAAAAAATGTAAGCGATGTCACCGATGGCGACTTATTGCTGCCCAACAACTAGAGAAGTCTTGCGTGAGAATAACAGAAACGAAAGTCGCCAACGCGACTAACGACTTTATCAGGTGTAATTCGCTGTCGGCAACAACAACTATGTTGAGCAAAACTCGCCATCTTATTTAGCGACTTTGTCTGCTGAACGGAAAAAGAAAAAAATTGCGGTTCGTGAAATCCATAGCCTTCGTGGATACCCTCATGGAAAATATTTTTTAACCCAACCTAATTTGGGTAATACTTTGTAAATTAGGCCCTTTTGAGAAAATCCTTCAAAAAAAAAATTACCCCTACTACCATTTTCTTTAGGATATTGCTCCAAATTAACCTCACGTGTGTATTTAGGGCCTGTTCTCTTCACCTTCTTTTTACTGAACTTATCTGCACAATACTGAACTGAACTGAAATTTACTGAACTAAACTGAATTTTTCTGAACTGAACTTATTTTTAATGAATCTACAATTACAAAGAGTAAATTTGTTCTTTGGTTTACCGAACTCTACTGAATTTTTCTGAACTGAACTTCTTTTTACTGAACTGAATTGAATTTTACTGAACTGAACTGAATTTTACTGAACTGAACTGAATTTTACTGAATACTTCAAAGAGAAGTTGAGGAAAAGTGGCCCTTAGTGTAACCTACCTACTGATTCGTTGAGAATGAAACAAAAATCAAACTATGAGCATCACAATGAGAAGGAAAAAATAATCCAGAAAATTCATACTATTACTATTAGTGATACTACAAATCATTAAGGTGAAACAACCTTGCAATGGTATTTCAAGTGAGTTCAAGTAAGGATTTCCAGGTAATTTTTTAATTACTTTTCTTTGGGTTTATTTTTCAAATTTCCATTTTTTCTTATTATAGTTTTATCGTTAGGGTTCTTGCGTGCGTTTAGTAAGTGTTATTTGACTAACTACAATATCAACTTTAATTGTATTACAAGTTAATAGAGTTTGTGTTTAATATAAGAGTTTGCATTACTATGATTTCTTTAGTTTACATATGTACTTTGATGTATAGGGAGAGTTAGACGTTTTTTTTCTTCTAATTGGATGGTAAATAGCTATTACATTTGTCATATGAGATCGGTCCCTCCAAAAGTCAAATCCTATTTCCGCCCCTATATAGTTAACGGTATATTATATTTTCTTGTGACACCCAAGTGTCCGCTTCCACTTGTGCATTGTCATATGGCATGTAATTAAACCTTGTGTAGAGTCGAGGACACTTTTAATGAGCGAAGAATAAAGCTCTTCCAAAAAGGGTCTCAAAACAAAATTCATTAACCCAACTGTCAAGGAAAAAATTCATTAACCCAACTGTCAAGGAAAAAATAGGAAGGTGATCATCGATATGAGGGAATCCGAATAATACTAGGATTCAGGCTTATATATATACTTGGCCAACTATCTGCTTTTGTTGCCTTGACAGTTAGTTTCTACTGCACTTTAATTTCTTCATCAATCTGAAACAACAAATACATACTTCCATCATCAATTTCTCTCTCTTTCGATTTCCATCATCAATCTGAAACATCTGCGTTAGTTCTTCAAAACAATTATTCATTCTATCTCATCGTTTTGCCCTACCTTAAAACATACAATGAGTGTTGAAATCCGCAAAGTTTGGAGTCACAACTTTGAGGAGGAACTTGTACTATTGGGTTTAGCAATACAATCCCATCGGAACGCTAGCATAGATACTGAGTTCCCTAGGCTAGTGGTTAACTCACCCCGGAAGGCAACCGAGTTACAACTGTACCAAGATGTACGTGTGAATATTTCGATGTCGATTTTGATCCAATTTGGAATTACCTTAACCGATGATGAGGGTCAAGTTGCGGGGACTTGGCAGTTCCATCTCTACGATAGGAGGAGGATAGAGTATTTAGATAGGGAATACGGTATTGACTGCTGGAGCATACCAGCCCGTGGTGTACCATTTGCTACCTTTGCCATTGGGTTCGGAGCTATGCTAAGAGAGTTACATGGAAAGGTGAGGTGGGTGACCTTTCATGGTATCTATGACATGGCTCATCTACTCATTTTAGTGTCAAACCAACCTCTTCCGAGCTCGGTCTTGGAGTTTGTTAGCCTCATCGGGAGGTATTTCGGCCAAGTTTATGACCTGAAGACCATGTTCGATTATTTAGCGAAGGTCACTCCGAGTTGTAAGGAAGTATCGGCTACATACGTGGGGTTGGAGAAACTGGCAAACGCATTGGGAGTTGAGCGTGTTGGAAGAGCTCACCAAGCGGGGTCTGATAGTCTTGTGACCGCGAATGTTCTAAGCAAATTAACAAAGTATAAGGAATTGGCAGCTTGGAAGGACGGAAGCCCATTTGAGGGAATCCTTTATGGTCTTTCTGTAGGTGCAGCTCGTTATCTGCCAATCCCCCATCGCCCAGCTTGCTATTTTCCATTGCCTGGGTTTCCCGTCAACACTTCAAATAGGGCTAATTCATGTTTAGTGATCCCAATGATTCAACCTCGCCCTCATCGTCCTTTAACCCTATGTTGAAAGAAGTAAGGTTGGACAGTTGTGGAGTGTGCAATTGTGCATCAGCATTAGGACAGAGTACTCATACTAGTCAATCATTGATGTGTATACTGACAAAACAAGGCACCACCTTAGCACCACCTTCAGTTAGAGGCTACAGAAGGCAATCAAAGACAATGTCAAGGTGCAGCAACCTTAATGATCAGCAATGGAGCTATGAAAGGATATACAAAGGCATTGGAAGGAGACTTCACTTTGTGGCAGAACAAATTTCTCTGCCTCGGAAGATAAAAGCTAGCAGTAAGCTAGCTGCTTTGGACTGGTGTCTAAAAACTTTTCAACACAATGTGAAGATAAAAGAAATTGTGAACTGGGAAGCACCTTCAAGGGGCACGTTAAAATGGAATGTGGATGCGTCATGTAAAGATGGAGGGAGCGCTATTGGTGGTGTCCTCCGTGATTGGCATAATGAATTCCGGTGTGTTTTATCTTCTTGTACCCCATTTGCTGAGATAAACAAGGCTGAAGTGACAAAAGGTTATCTTCTTGAACCTCCGTGCTATTCAGCTAACTGTGAGCAAAGAATGGCTGGAACATTTTGATACTGTGATCGAATCAGATTCTTCAAATGCAGTGCATTTGTGTAATGAAAAGGAAGATGGGCCTTGGGATGTTCGTTTTGCTTTAAAATTCATAAGGCGTATTTTGGCCGCAAGACCTCGTATTCGGATTATTCATATGCCTCGTTCGGTTAATGGCGTGGCTGACAGGCTTGCAAAGCAGGGTCTTGACAGGGCAGTGGAGTTCCAAGCTTGGTTATAGGTAGTTGTTGATGCTTTGGCGTGATCAAGATCAATGGAGTGTTGCTTTCTCAGTTATGTCAAGCTACAGAATGCTTAACAATGGAGTTATTCAGAAGTTGATGGACTGTGAAGAAATGGGTTTATGCCCTGATGCAATAGATGATTTGAGCTTGTAGAATGTCAAGGTGTTTGAGACTGTAGGAGTTTTGTTTGCTTATTTTTGCTGTAAATTTAGCATTTATGCTATTTGCCACATCCAAGCATATGATTGCAAATCTCCACTCAACTCTTCCTAGAAGGTGGGGGTGGAGTGTTTGAATGATGCTAGGATGGATGTGTGCGTTTGGTGTATTCATCCAAGCTTTTCTAATTTTCAATAAAAGAAAGTGGAATGTGTAAATAATACTGCTGCAAATGTAAATGTTCTGTGTCTAATTGCTCGCAGACTCGCAGTTGTATGCTAAATCTGCTTACGATGGTAAACCGTCCAATATAGATTCTGTGTGCAATAAAAAAAACCTTTGTAGTTGTTGTTCGTCTATCATATAACTCATCAACTCCAAAAAGTCGCTCCAATGCAGGGAACTCAGTGTCAATTGTACCACATGCAACCATCTTCATGTAAATCATTAAACTTGACAGCAACAATATCAATTATCGACATCTGCAGACCAAACAAGAAAACTACATAAATAGTCTAATGAGTTAACCATAACTACACATTTTAACATATGCTACAACAAGAACAGAAGCTAGCTGGTCACTAAGCAAGCATGCCAAGTACTGGCTTAGCTTCTTTTTCTTCTCGTAGTGCAACTGCAAAGTGCAAAAGGTCTTTTTGGGATGCCAAATATAAAAACCAGCAGCATAAGCTTGAGCACATCTCAACAGATTCCTAAAATTTGAAGTACAGTTTCACAATAAGCAACATAATATCATTCACATCATCATACAACAGCTACCATATTCACAATAGTGGCAGTACACTAGCCATAAGACTCACAAAGTAGTCATTCTTAAGTGTTAATTAACTACCAGCTGACAAAAGAAAAGAATTCACAGTACCAATAAATCAACCCATTAATGGACTGAGAATATGAGAATGCCATTGCTAAGAATTTCCTTTCTAAAATATCTATGTGTACACACATTTATAACTCCACCATATCAACTTATTTCAATATTAGGAACATAATAAACAATTAAGCAACATGGATACAACAAAACACCGCCTGATCAAGACGATAGTTATATTCCATATTTCCATGTAGCGGACTAAGAGCCAACTAGTAAAACAACACAGGTATTGCTTCCCGCAATTCTACTCCGCACATGAAAACATATCAGTGAGAAACCAATCAAGATCATGTTCTCAGTTTAGCGATAGAAGAGGGAAACCCAAGGAGGGGGAGGGGGGAGGGGTTCCCATAGACAGTGCAGTATATTTTCCTCAGATTAATTAACAATGACAACATGTATATATCCAAAATGTAAAATCTAAAAGTTAACACTCGAAACAAATCAACTGGATACTCTTTGTCATCACATGATCCCCCAACAAGAATAACTGGAAAATTGACACTTTTCAAAATTAATCCATGATATCACACTTTTGGAAGCTCCTTAAGGAAGCAACATTATTAATTCACATCTCTGCACTAGTGTACCCATTTTTATAGCAAATGGATGTGAACCTCGAAGGTCATGATAAAAATGGCAGAGTAGAGTACAACATTCACAAAGACCATAGTTGATCAAAGGTGAAAAATAGGATTCTTTTATTGTTTTCAAATATTCTACCTGTAGCTCCAAGGCCATGAATCACAACATTGATACCCAATTGAATCAATATTGCATAAACATAATAGTGCATAAACATAGAAAGGTAAAGATACACATAGAAACATAATAGTTCGCCAAAAATTGAGTGAAACCCTCAATGGTATTTGCAATTTAGTGTGTAGGAGCATCTCAGTTTTCAGGAAATTAGGGGTATTTTATTAATAAAGGCATTGATGATGATGACGACGATGAATTGATGATGATGATTAAAGAACAAAGAAAGAACCCTAGAACAGCACTTATTTTAACATTAAACTAACTTGGTTATTGGCGTAACACATCAAACACAAAAATTAATGAGAAATATAATTAATCAGTACGCGAATAATTGCCAAGGAAACCAAATGAATAATCTCAAAAGAATCAACAAACCCAGATGTGAATTATGCATCGCCAAAATTCTGCAACATGAACCCTAAAAACAACTTTCAAACAAGATAAAGAAGAGTAAATTTAGGTTTAGCCGTTTAGGGTTTAATTTGAATTGAGAGAGCGATGTATAATACCTGAAAGAAACGATCTGGGCGAACGATTGGAGTGTAAGAAAGAGAAAGAAACCAGTTCTTGGCCACAGCCACAGCAGGTTGTTCAAACGACGCGTTTGGAACAAGCAGATGCAATTGCTATATTCAAACATAACCAAAATTTTGAAAGCCCAAGGCCGGGAAAATGTTCCCTCCAGCCATTTTACCAAAATTTGTAATTTGCAAATTTTACACTACTTTTTTTGCTCGCCATGATTCTGAAGGTTGGGTCATAGGGGGTGTAAATAGTCTAATCAATTTGCAAGAAGTAAATAGTCTAGTTATTGCGGAGAAAGTTTGGTTTCAACTACTCATTTGTCTCTCTTTGACGGTATGTCCACGATTTACACACCAATTTGTTATTCTATATACTTTTCTCTAAAAATATGTTGATGATTGTTGGGTTACATGTTGTTAGTATTTTGTGGTATCAACAATGATATTGCAAATGATCTATGGGGATACGGGACAAAATCCACTATATATAAGAATTTTGAGAAATATTCAACTATATCGTAATTTTTTTGGTATTTATTAGTGGCAGTCTGGCTGAGTTCAGTATATACTATATTTTATTCTTATTTTAGTACAAATGTTTTGTGACCTAATCTTGTGGTTTTTTGGTCGTAACAAATATATTCTTGTTCATAATCACTTTGTTGATGAATATGCATGTTGCTTAAAAAAAAGTAAAATTATTGTTTTTTTTTTTTAATTCAAGGGAGACACTGAGGCCAATACAATAAATTTACATACAACGGGGGTGGAGGGATTCGAACCTGGGAGCTAATGTACCCAGGACCTCAGTCTTTACCACTAGGCCAAGACCTCATTGGCTAAATTATTATTTCTTTATGTTAGTAGTTTTTATTTATTATCCCTTACGTTGAATTTACTTGTCGGTACCTTGTACTTGTAACTTTGAGAGAAAGGGGGGAAGGGGCCGTAACTAGAAAGTGGCCTAAATACACGGGTATCATTGTAAATTGTACTATTAACAATGTGGGGTTCTCAAATCTTAGTGTTTGTTTGGTTGACATTGAAAAGTATGGAAACTGCAACTTTTTAAGAAGTAAAAAATTCAGAGTTATTTGGTTTACAAAAAATTGCAGAAAGTTGTACTTCATTCCCATAGAGTTCTACTTCCCACAAAATGAGGGAAGTGCAACTTTCTGCAGGAATTACTTTTCACGTTCAACCAAACAACTTTTAACACTTCTCATAAAATTTTAAATCCTAAGAATTAAAAGTTATTAAAAAAATATTACTTCCCACATTGAACCAAACGACTAACTTCTGTTTCACAATAATCATCACAATAATGCAAAACAAAAGTCAATTCAACAAGTCATGTTAATAAAAAAAGAATGATAATGAAGTAATAACCAAATTTAGTGGGGGCATACATTATAGGAGACACCAATTTCCTACAAGTGAGGGCAAACATCCTATTCCTCATATTCGAACAAACCAAGTAATACTAAATGAAAAGTATGCATTTTTGACAATGCCATTTAGCTTACCAACTACCAAGCAAAAATATGACCACGTTTATAGCCATAAGATTCGTGATTTGATTAACACTAATTGCCAACTATATTTAATGTCATAACTCAATAATGTGGTCCTAACTAACTTAGACCATACTACTAATCATCTGAGTGATTGAGATTTGAGAGAGAGATTTTGGTGCCCACATCAAATGCGTGCTAATTTAAAGTTGCCGCTCATCAAGAGATATGAGATCAATTTGGAAACGCCATTGACACTTTTTCTACTACTGCACTGTAGGGTCTTTTTCTGAGTGATAACTGATAACAACTAAACCAAGCCTCAGAAAACCTCTTTATCAAATAAAACAATTTCTTAGTTCACACAAAGGGTATTTATCATATTAACTATATTTTCCCTGCACAACTGCATGCATTCACTATAAAAAAATATATTAAAAGGTGAGACAATTGGCTAATAAATTTGTCGTCCAATGTACGATTCGAATTCTCTACTTTAGTTAAAGATGGATGCTGAGTATATGAGTCTCCGTCCATCAATCACCCCATTATTGGTTAACAAAACAAAACAACAATATAAGGATCATACGCTGAAGAAATTTCCTACAACATTTTACTACGACGAAGCCCCCCAAAACCCCACCACTAAATTTGTTGTTATGCATGCACCGACATTATATTAGCCTGTCGGCTGGGCTTGAGGTCTTCTTTCATATTCCCTGAGATTTACCCCTTTATATATTATAACATTACAAAAAAATTCTACTTGAAATTTTCCCTTTTATAAATCGTTCAAAACCTTTTTAATATTAGATCATTCAAAATTATATGTTCAAATCTTTTCAAAGACACATATAGGGAGAAAAAGAAAAATACTAACTGTTGGGCTTTTCTCTTTGCTTAGAGACCACTTGATGCGGACTCTAACTAAATTATAACGCACGCAGAAGCATAACTGTAAAGAACACAAGATATACGTGGAAAACCTCTCCTTGATCTTGAGGGATAAAAATCACGAGCTAAACTGTACTATACTTTAACTCGACATACTGAACATGGTGCGTGACGGGAACATCCCAGAGCACCTGGCTGGACTGATGGAGTCGGGGACAAATCCTCCGATCACTCTCATGCTTTTACCTTCTCCTATGACCTCTTTATATAGGCCACAACTAGACTACAACTAGGTTACTTTAACCTAACTTGACTCCTAATACAATTAGGAAACTACTACTAAATAATATCTAAATAATATTATATGATTTACTTGCTTAACAATACTTTACATAAACTAGACTTATATTCTAACGAGAATACTTTCCTTAACCAATATTGAGCGTGAAGATCTTTGGTCCAACACTAACTAATAAATTTCGAAAAAACTGAATTAAATTGAACTCAAATGAACTCAATTAAGAACAAATTTGAGAGAATAGAGCCTAAATGAGATATTAGATTTATGATATATACTATAGTACATAACTAACATAAGTATATAACAAATTAAGTTGGTAGTTATCAGAATTCTGCCACGTCCACTAATTGATGGGCCACATCAAATTAAACAGAAGCCGTTTGTCGGGTGAAGAATCAACAAATTGGCATGATGAGATCTTTTTTCTTTTTTTTTTGATGGTGGCATGATGAGATCTTTAGCTTGTACAAGGTAGTGCACCAATAATAAAGCAGGTGACTATGTAAATAAATGACAAGTATAATAATGGACATTATTCATCATTAACTAGAAATGATAGATGCAGATTATTGTTTAGGCCGTAACAAAAATTACTTACCTTTGAAGCTTCGTAATGGAGTACAAATAGGGTATTTGTCCCTATTAATTATCATAATCCATAGAGGGTTTATTATTTCACCCAAAATTAGTGACAAATTATCCTTTGCGTGGTCTTACATTGAGGAGGATTTCGTGGGACTTGAATTGGAAAGGAGCCCACTAACTGACTCGTAGCTCGCCTTATTCCCCAAAAAATAAGGATAATGTTGGAAAATTAAATCCTATTTTCATTGTATTGAAATTAGTGCAAAAACAATAATGTATACATTTATTTGAAACGGAATGAGAAGTATAAGCCCTAGTGAACAATGACATAATAGGGCTTGAATTGAAGCTGGCAAATAACATGACGTGGGGATTCATTCCACAAAGCATCGCTCCTTACAAATTTTACTTTTACGTGACAACACTAGTAAGTACGAACAATTCATTGAATTTTGGGGCGGTATAGTATGATTTTCATAAAATTGTACAGGAATATAAAATCTGAGTTGGTTTCAATATATTGTATCAGAATCAGATGACTAAGAGATTTTATGTTTGAATCTTAAAAATCTTCATTTGCTAAGTGGAAATTCAAATAATACATGATATGGAAAAGACATGCGTATTATCCACACTTCAAACTCAGTAAATATTCGCTTGTGAGGATGTAATAAAGAATAAACATTAGTACAACCCGTAATCACACGGTGAAAGATGAGTAGAAGTTGGTATATTCATTAGATGGGGCCTAGAAGTTGGTTTAGTGAATTTGGCATTTGGAGTCAGCTTTTTCTCGATTCATTGTCAAATTGTCAAAATTTATATGGGGTATTTCATTTCAAAGATCCTGCCGCCGCCACCTGAATCTAAATGTTTTGGCTTTAATTTGCAAACATGCACATGTTCAACTTTATTTCAAGCCTCAATCCCTTGGAAAAAAGAAAAAGAAAAAAAGGATCAAGCCTCAATCAATTATTGTCAATTGTATGGCATAGTGATCTCTTTGGTCCACAATGAATTTTGAACAAACAGGAAACGAAATTGGTAGAAGGTAGTTATGTGTTACTCCTTCCGTTTTTCTTTAAACTTCCTATTTAATTTTTTGAGGTCAAACTTCATAAACTTTGACCGTGAATATATTAAAAATCTCTATATATTGTGGTTTGAAAGTATATGCATTAGATTCCTTTGGAAATGTATTTTCAAATATCAAATTTTTATAAATTTTACTTGTGTATTTTTATATATTAATGGTCAAAGTATCACATTGGAGACCGTGAAAAAGCAAGTAGGAAGTTTAAAGAGAAACGGAGGGAATATTGTGTTAATAAGATGTATAGGAACATGCTGCAAATAAATTTAAGATGATTCGACACTCTTATCTTTTAAATAAGGTCGAGAGTTCGATTTTGGTGAATGCATGGATAACTACTTATTGGGAGCACTTTATCCTCTAGTGGACTGATCTAGTACAAACACGACTAATCTTGATCCAAAAAGCTCAAGATAAACCTGTGGTTAAACAAAAAAAAAAAACGTAGTAAATTATCATTCTATTTTACACAAACACAGAAGAGTAAGAAGACTTGTCCTAATTGAATTTACCATAAAGGCTAATTAAAGAATAGTGGGATCACAACCAACAACACTTCATTATTGAAACGGTTCATGTGGACATTTCATCCATGCATGAACCTAACACATAAATTATAAAAGTGGAACCTAAATCCACGACTGCAGGGAGCTGGTAAGGGAGGAGCGGAGGAATACTCGAATTTGCTTCGAGACGCGCAAGAGGAATAGAGTTGCAGATTTAATGGCAAAGGCAACAAGGAATGAGCTAACTCTAGGTTGTGTAACCTTTTAAAATGATGTATCTCCTAATTGCTGTATTGAACAACTTAACTTAGATATAAAGGGCTGTAATGACTCACATGCCAGTGGCATAAACTCCTTCAATTAATTAATTAACTAGTACTTTCCTTCCAAAAAAAAAGATGGAACCCAAATCCGTTATTTTAAAATCAATAATACAACACTAATAGCTATACTTTTTTAAGGTGCATATATATAATAATTCTACTCTGAAAAGTCTACATAAGTAAGTTTCTAAGGCTTCGTTTGATTCACCTGGATAAAACTAATCTGAACTGAACTGAACTGATCTGAACTGAACTGAATTGATTTTTTAAACTTGACCGTTAACCATTTAAAATTTGTCCGAACATAGTCAATATTGGACTCATTTGAAAGTATGCGGTGAGATCTTTCCGATGACATAATTATCATCATGAAATTATTTCGCAATAAAAAGTTATATGAGTGCTAAAGTTACGCATGAACTGAACTGGACTGGACTGAACTTAATTGAATTTAAGTAAAATTAAGGTGAATAAAACATAACCTAATTTTGGTGCGAATAACATAAATTAGTTTCTATTGAACTAACCTTAACAATGTTTTTTCTGGAAATTTAGGTCATCTTACTATATAAAATCGAAACTAATCAACGGAGCCCTAACTTTAGGAAAAACGATAAACACTGAATATCACCACATAATCAGCCATAAAAGATTGCTAATAGTGCTAGTAGTTAGACAATAGAAAAAAACAAAATGGAATTAATTAAGTTCAATTTATTATTAGTTGAAATCGACCCAATCAAATCTGACTGTCTGCTGATCTACGTATATTGATTCTTTACATTAAAATATTTTGAAAAAAAAATATATACATGCATATATTAAATTAGCCTACTATTAGTTCTAGAATCTTTTTATGGAGTATATATTATTCTATCATCTCACTCACGTATATATGTTTTTTATATGATGAATCATCAGCCACTACTTTTTAAATGTGCACTGAACAAATCAATCAACCCAATCACATCTCATTGTTTGCTAATCAACTAATCTAGCTAAGGAATTTAGTATTGGGGATACAAATCGGAGAATAATTTATTTTCTTTTTTAAATATGGGTTCATTTGACACTCAACGTATAAACTTAATTGTATAATTTTAGAGGTATACAATAATACACATATGATGATAAAGGAGGAGAATTGTAGAAGAAAAATAGTTAGAAAATAGTTGCTCTCAAGATTTGAACCTACAATCTACAAAGTAATAAAAAAGAGGTCATACCAATACTCCACACAAGTATTTATGATATAAAATATATTCCATAATACATATACTTTATAAAACTGACAAAAAAATTACCGAAAAAGAGGGTCAACGCCCGTACCCTTTTGTACCCCCTGAATACGCCCCTGCTTACATTGATTCTTTTTACATTAAAATATTTTGAAGAAAAATACATGCACACGAGCAGTTCCTCATAATAAAATCAATTATTAGGCAAAAGAATTTGCTCCTATCACGTCTAGTCCATGAAAGCATGCACTGAGTATTAATTATTGTTGGTTGCCAGTGGTTGGGTAATCACGCAATATGAAATTATGAAAATAAATATGAATATGAATATGAATTATTTTCTGATTATATTTATGAATAGGAATATGATCCAATTGATGCATATGCACTACTAACCAAAATAGATGAGAAATTCAAGTCACCTCGCAACCTCCCAATTCCAATCAATCTAAGAATTTTTCCTCCGATCTCTTTCATGCATACAATCTCAATTGATTGCGGCTTACGTTTTTTTTTTCTTTTTGTAGTTTTGCAATTCACATCCAAGTCCATCTCTACCCCAATAATTCCATCTTGTTGAATTTGCCAATAAGGGACCATTATTGATAGCTACTAGATTACTTATCATATGGTCAGTAGCGGATGTAGAAAAATAATATTGTGATGGTACAAATAAAATTTAGGGTTTACCATTAAAATCTGATAACTTTTTTGGGTAAAATTATTTTTTTCTTCTATATACTATGCTAAACGTTTATTTTTCCCGTCTGGTAGCAAAGGACACTTGTGCACCAATGTAACTCCACCCCTGTAAATAAATTAAATTGGAAGGGAAAACCTTAAAAACACACACCCTAAAAAATTAAAGAAAAATGAGATCGATCGAGAAAGAAACAAGGACTACAAGGCACAAGGATATAACTTTATGTCAAAAATATGGCTCAAATTGATCGCTGGTGATTTGGTTCATATCTATAGAAATAGATCAAGAGGAAGTAACTAATCTTAAAATACAAAAGTTTCTATAAAACAGTTATTCTGTAACTTTTTGGTGAGATAGAGACCAGATTACTTTTTAATAAAACAAGCAAGGGTCACTCTTCACCATAATTGATCCCTATATCTCTAAATAAATAGTAGTGATTCCATTGGCCATTTGTATATGAGTTGGTATCACACAAGATTTAATGTTTTTCAAAAGCGAAAGAGGAGATGTTTATTTAGGATTTTGTCCATCCATAATCCATGTACGTCCGTACGACGATGTACCATGCAATGTATGGTATATGGTAGAGGCAATGCGTATGGGAACATGCCGACGGGAGGGCAACGAAAAAGAAGGGAAGGCATGCAGGATCAAGTTTTTTTGTATAAAGCAGGGCAGAAAGTAAGCAAAAGGATCGGGAGTGAAGGTTCCTTCTTGACTTTTCTCGAAAATATTTATTAAAGGAAACGTCTAATCTCCAAGACCGTCGGTAGTCCAATATTAATTTCTTTCATTTAATTTTTTTTTTTTTTTTTGCGAGTATATATTCTGCACAAAAATTCATGTAAGTCGGTCTTCTATATGAGGTGTGTGTGGTACTTATGAGCAAAAAGTGATACTACGTACCGTACATATATATAGTAGGGATCTGGTGAGATGGCAAGCCACGGTGAGATGGTGAGAAGTCGATCTCAGCCATCCAATCGCGCAGATCTAATCAGGTTCATTAATGGCATTTTGGTAAATAAGCCGAACTTTGTTTTTCCTTGATTTTTAAGAAATTTTGTCGATCTACTGTAGCAATACTACTGTAGCAATTTTTTTTGTGAAGCTTTCTTTCTCATCCATGGCAACTAGTTCACGAAACTTTCTCTCTCCTCCATAGAAACTACTTCACGAAACTTTCTCTCTCCTTCATTGATTTTAAGAATCTATATTACTCTCAATTGATTTAGAGGAATTTGTTCCAGTTTATTTTCGCAATTACAAAACCCTACTTCTCGCCCCAGTGAAGTTATTTTTCTTCCATTAAAGCTCAACGAAGCTTTCTCTCTCTTCAATTGGAGGTAATATGTTCAATCTTACATCTATTTTCAATAATTGAATTCGTATGCTCTAATGTTTGATTTGATGATGTGATTTTTGATTTCAATTGAATTTGTATGATATGATTTCGTTTTTACTCCAATTTCTTTGATACAATTGCTGAATTTAATAGCATCAATCTTTATTTTTGTTTGAATGGGTTAAAAACATGTCACTTTTGAGTGTATTGCTTCAATTTTCTGCTTAAAAGAGGGGATGCTTATTCGATTCATTAGGCACTTGATGGGTCATTTGAAGTGTATGTGTAAGGCATGTGATGGGTAACTTTGGTCGAACTATTTCATGGACTAGAATACTGGAAATGGACTGAAGTTATTATCATTGACAAATTATGGTCACTCTAGTTGAATAGGGTCACTTTTTGGTTAAACAAGGGTCACTTTATAGTAAAACAAGGGTCACTTTTCAGATAAACAAGGTCATTCAAATTTTGTTGATGCACCTCTGAGATTTGTTTGCAGGAACCTCCTATGGTCAATATTGCTTCTAACATATATTTTTCGTCAAGTGTCACAAAACTTAAGGTCATTTTTGTGAATATTTAGGGTCACTTTTAAGAGAATTTAGGATCATTTTTAAAGGAAATTACAAGTTAGATTTTATGTGCCCCTGAATTAGGTTAGGGATGAAACCTCAACTAGTCAAATAAGTTTTCTGACAGCGCTTCTGACTGGAACCAAACCCCATATAGTGTGTCACGACTGGGCTTCCCGAAAACAGATGTACATCTACTTGATATTGTAAGTAGTCAGCTTGTGATTGTAGCTTAATATTGCTACTATTTACTTGTCTTATTTAGGTGTAATGGAACAAGGTGCTACTTCCTCAGGGGTGGCAAAAGAACAAACAGTTTTCTGGCTGCAAACACCTACTTCAAGACCAATATTAACTCCGGGCCAAATGTTGATACTACCTTAAAGCCTGCTATTAGTCAAGAGTTTGAGTCACTAAGTGACGGAATAGAATTCTACCGTTCATATGGTAGAGCTTCTGGATTTGATATTAGAAAATACGGAGTGTATAAAGATGGTCTTGAAATAAAGCTGCAATATGTTGTGTGCAATAGGCAAGGTTATAAAGCTGCAAAGGAAACTAAAACAAATGAAAAACAAGCAACACCAGAAACAGCCAGCCAAAAGATAACAAAGAGGAGAAAGATTACTCGTGTGGGATGCAGTGCAACATGTGTGTTTAAGCTTTCCGTTGGGCAAAAATACAAAGTCTTTATTTCATGAAGGGCACACTCATAAGCTTTACAACGCTAAATATGCACAGTTTATGAAGATGAATAGGAAAATGACGAGCTTTCACAAGATGGTGGTTGTGGACAATGCAAAGGTGAATGTTGGCCCAGTGAAGAGTTTTAGGATGTGCAAAGAATATAATAATTTATGAATACGTTGGCGCAACAGTTGACGACTTCAAAAATTTTGCAAGGACTATCAGGCTATTCATCAAAGATCATGATGCACAGATGTTCATTGACAACTTCATGAAAAAGAAATATGTTTCTAGTGGTTTTTTTTTATGATTATCTAGTCGATGATGATGATTGCTTGAGTGTCGTATTTTGGGCGGATCCTATTTGCAGAAAGAACTATGCTCTTTTTGGAGATATGTTATCATTCGACGCCACCTTCTCCTACAACAGGTACTATCACTTTACTTGGATAAAAGAATGCTTGAAATTTTTTATTGAACCTTTTTTAATTGTCAACTGTATATGGATTGTGGCTCATGTTATGAAGACAGAAGGGTCATATTATGAAGAAAGAGGGGTCATTTTATAGTAGGGATCTTCTGACTAATAAGCTGTAAATTTTTTATTGAACCTTTTTTAATTATCAATTGTATCTGGATTGTGGGGCATATTATGATGAGCAAATATTATGAAGAAAGAGGGATCATTTTATAGTAGGGATCTCCTGACTATTAAGCTATAAATTTTTTATTGAACCCTATTTAATTGTAAGCTGTATCTGGATTGTGGGGCATATTATGAAGACGTAAGGGTCATATTATGAAGACAGAAGGGTCATTTTATGAAGAAAGAGGGGTCATTTTTATAGTATAAGCTGCCTGAATTATTCTATTTTCATTCAACAGGTACAATTTGGTCTTTGCTCCATTCACTGGTGTGGACAATCACAAGAAATGTGTCATTTTTGGAGCGGCATTGATGGCGAGAGAAGATAAAAAGTCATTTACATGGGTCTTTAACAAGTTTTTGGAATGCATGGGGCAACGGCAACCTCAATGCATAGTTACCGACCAAGATCCGGCTATGCAGGTTGTAATTCCCAACGTATTTACAACAGCAAAGCATAGATTTTGCGCATGGCATATTATGAACAAATTGGATAAGAAAATAAGTCCCTTAATTTGTACCCAAGAATTTCTTATAGAAATCAATGGATATGTGTGGAGTATGGAGAATGAACCGAAAGATTTTGAAAAGTCGTGGTTTGATTTAATGTCGCGTAACAACTTGTTGGAAAATGAATGGCTGAATGAGATATATGCTATAAGAGATATGTGGGTACCTGCTTATTTTAGAGATTTATTCATGGCGGGACTGTTGAGAAGCACACAAAGATCAGAAAGTGAAATCATGCTTTTGGGCACTTTTTCAGTCCCTTTGTGACTTTGGTTGAGTTTTGGATGCGTTTCCAAAGTGCCATTTATGTACAAAGATACAATAATGAGAAACTGACCAGTGCCACTGAAAATTCGCTTCCTGTACCGCTGAATCCAGTGGGCTTAGAAATGGGTTTGGAAAAACACACTTCTGATGTTTACACTCATACTATTTTTTATGATTTCCAAGAGGAGTTGCAGCTTGCATTTTCCAAGTGTGGATTTCAAAACTTCATAAAAGATGGCCATCTAGAGATATTTTCAGTGTCACAAACGGACAAGCAAAAGGTGTTTGTTGTGTTTTACAACACAGAAAACAATGATGTCAATTGTTCATGCAAGTTATTTGAGCAAAAAGGTCTACTGTGCAGACACATTCTATGGGTGTACAAAGTCAAAATGTTGGATACAATTCCTGATAAGTATATCAAGAGTAGATGGACTAAAGATGCACATAAAAATCCAACTTTTGACTTGGATGGCAATCTTCTAGAAGAGTGTGTAAAGATGGATCAGAGAAAGAATGCTATGATTTTGTTATGGTCTGAAATTTATGAAGCAGTAAATGGTGTGCAAGACAATGAGTATGACATAAAAGCTCTAATGCATCACGTCAAAGAATTTAGATTGAAGACGGGAGTCAATGAATGTGCTTCCAGCCATCAAAGCAAGGAGAAAGAAATAGAGACTTTGTTAGGGTGTTCATCCTCTAATGAAGTGACCATACAACCCCCAAAATAGTCCATTAATAAGGGTAGTGGCAAGAGGCTTAGTGGCAAGAGGCTAAGATCAGAGAAAGATAAAATCATGGATGAACATCAACAAAAGAAGAAAAGGCTTTGCCGAAGTTGTAATGAGATGGCTTACCATGATAGTCGAAACTGCAAAAACAAGTAGGTAACCTCCTTTCATCTCTTTCTTTCTCATTTTCATCTCCATTTGTCTCTGCATCCTTGGGGGGCTGCTGCTAATCTCTAGCTAATAGGCTTTTCAACCATAGTATGTTGTGATATTGCTGTTTAATCTATGTTCATTAAAAGTGACCCTTATGTTCATTAAAAGTGACCATTATGTTTATTAAAAGTGACCCTTATATTCATTATAAATGACCCCTATATTCATTAAAAGTGACTCCTACGTTCAATTTGTTTCACTATCCTATAACTATAAGATCATGGAACCTGGAAGCATACACTTTTGAAAGGTTACATGCTTATTTCTTTTCTTTCTTTTTTGTTGCCAATTGATCAATATGTCCAAGTCCTACTGTGCATATCTCCCACTTTTCTATTTATGTATCATTTTTGTAGGTGTCTGGGTGGATGAGACGGAAAGAAGAAAGAAGCGCATTGTGGAAGACTATTGTTTGGAAGCAACAAGGTAGAAAGACGTTGATGAAGAAATGAATCAAAGGAGTTTTACTATATTTTACCCTCTAATGTAATAGATTGCAAAGTGATATATACTTTAGTTCATACTCTATTGGAATAGATTTGTTATTGCAAAGTGAATTGAAAATTTTGAGACAATATGAACCACCATCAGCTCCCAACCAATCACAAATTCTGTTTGCCTATATTAGGGTCACTTTATGTTTTTCAATAGGTCACTTTTTATTACTGAAGGGGTCACTTTGTGTTTTTCAATAGGTCACTTCGTCTTTGATGCAGGCCTGCAGGGTTTTGCATAAGAAAAAAAAGTGCTTAAGTTGAGTTTTCCCAGTTTGCATTGTTGGCTCGTCATTGTTGCATTTCTATTACTCCATGCTACTAGGCCCATGCTGTGACTAGATACTAAATGAAAATATTCTTGATTGCTCTTCTTGTTGAAATTTTCTCTTATGTAGTACAATTGGAACAAAGGGCGGAATGTTTCAAAATTTACACTCATGAAATAGGAACCACAAGTATTGAAATCTGAATTTGTTTGGTACGCTGTCACAACTATTAAGAGGTCCTTTGGTGAACGTTTTGGTTACAAGAACTCTAAGCAGTCAGAGCTTCCTCACAATCATTTTCTGGGGAGTTTGACAATATCAATAAGTGATCAATATGTACTCAACCATGCTTACAAGGACCATCCTGTTCCTTACTTTCTTCTGCTCAGCACAGCTGTCTAGCTCTCAGGGATATGCAATTCTTCACTCTATAAGAAACTTGATACACTTCTTAAAATAGTACCATATTTGCTTCATATGAAATATCATCTTCTAAACAAAATATACAAAATATTTGAACTGCCAATTCATCTTCTAGACAAAATATGACACATGACATACTGCCATTTCTTATCTACAAATGTACTAATGTTTTCCCAATTGTCCATTGAGAGCATTAGAAGCACCTACTAGCTTCCCGTACTGGCCTGACAATCGAAAATAGCGTGGAACATTCAGTCATTCATTTAAAAAAAAAAAAAAAGCAAAAGAAAATGGC
Source organism: Tetragonia tetragonoides (assembly GCA_038025085.1). Classification (NCBI taxonomy): domain Eukaryota; kingdom Viridiplantae; phylum Streptophyta; class Magnoliopsida; order Caryophyllales; family Aizoaceae; genus Tetragonia; species Tetragonia tetragonoides. Next base: position 10,954,909 of record CM076143.1, read on the forward strand.
GTGGTACACGGACTCTGTATTGTGCTGGCAGTGTGGGCAAATTTCTTTAGGAATTAGTGGCCATCATTCTAGTTCTTTTGCGTAACTGATCTGGTTTGGTGCTTAATGATCACAAGCGGCTTATGTTGCGTTGCTTCTTGATGTTGTGCTTCTGTATGCTCTATCTTCTTTGTTGCCATGCTTTTCTGTTCTTCATTTTTTGTTGCTGTATTCTCTGTCATTATTGTTCTTTTGGACCTTTTAATTGTTGTGTTGTACAAGGATTCAATCCTTTTCACCATATCTTTTTGTTCAACGTTCAAAGAAGATAGAACAAGTGTTGCGCAGATCTGACCGCGGTAAAAATGCCTTCCTTCTACCTGCAAGCATCAAAACAACAATCATTCATACTTTAGAAATATATTCAAGTTAAGAAGGGACATGGGTAAGGTTAAGAATGACAGAGGTCAAGTTAAGAAGGTACAGGGGTCAAGTATACAAGAGACGTAGGTCATTTATAGAGTAAATAGATGACAATAGTAGAGCAAAACAGGCTCACATTATATATTCACCCATAGTGTCCATAAAAAATCAAGCAAACCAGTTGAAAGTAACAGAAAACAAACCTTAGTCAAGCGCTGGCAATTCTTACTAAACCCAGTACCGTCATACCCTTTCATGTGCACCATCAAATACACACCACAATCAGTTGTATTTCTATTATTTTGCCAATGCATCTGAGCCATAGTCACTCCAAGAGATATAACCTCTGATGCTCTCGGATGGTTCATGGATTCCAAAAACTTTGACATACAATGACGCTGAAAATAGTTACAAGAGAATCATTTAAAGAAAAACAACAAAACAAAAGACAAAAAATCGAAGATAAAAAGAACCTAAGGCATACCATGTTTATACACAAACGACGTGCAAATTTCTCTTCTGCGTCATAATCCTTTAGGTTATCTAAGTACATGACTTCCTTAGCTATGAAGTCAAAAATAACAAGAACGTAGTGCTCCTTAACATGATAAAGTTGAGTTGGCACGAAGATCTGAATACAAGAACAACCATTAAGATTTAAGAACATATCAATTTCCTAGATTCCCCAAATTCGATTATAACCGAACATTTCAGCAGAAAGCAAACATATCACTTTATTAATTTACTAGGCATAAAGAATAAAGAGAAAAGACAAAGCACTTTTTCTTATACAGAGGGTCAATATTTCTTATACAGAGGGTCACTTTGCTTATACAGAGGATCACTGTTATCTTTACAAACCAAATATTCCTGCCACTTATAGTTCCCCTATTATGGTCAATTCAATCCAATTCCAATCTAGTTCCCCTGTTATGGTTCTTCTTCAATTCTCCCCATTCTGTTACAGAGACCTCTATTTTTGTTATCACTTTGTTAAAATAAAAAAGTAGTTAAAAGAGGAAACAGAAACATGACCACCATCACAAGTCTCTGAAGAAAATGAGCAACAACAACAACAACAACAACCATCCAAACAGGTCACTCCAAGTCCAATAAGGAATCACTTTATTATAATACTAGCAGAAAGAATAAAAAGTGGAGAAAAAACAATGCTTACAAAGTCAACCGTGTTGATATCACGAGATTGATAAGGTAGTTGAGTCCACGTTTTCCATGCATTGACACATTCACAGACATCTTCTTCTGTTCTTTCAGATGTGGTCATTTTCAGCAAAGGCCTCTATTCAAAAAAGAGAAAAAAGAAATAAATAATTTTAAAAACATCAATGTTGAGGGTTAAAAAGAAGATTAGAAAAAAAAAACAAAACAAATTGAAAGAGAGCGTTTTACCGAATGATGAATGCCAAAGTAATAGTTCCGAAATTGCTCAGTCTTTTTCTTCTCAATGAGATTAAGATGTATCGCCCAACATTCAATGATATCCGAGATGATGAAATTTACTGAATTCAAGGACAAAATATCTCTTTTTCATATTTGGTGTTCCGAACCAAATCGCACAATCACCTCACTTAAACAAAGTGAATACAGAAGAGGGAGGGGTCATGTGAAGAAGAGAAAAGGGTCAATTTAAGAAGAAAGAGTATCAATGTAGTAAGAGAGTGTTTAATTTAACAAAGGACAAGGGTCATTCATTTAGTAAGAGCAAGAAAGTACCTTTGATTAACATTAGGACCACGACACAGACAATAATCAACGACTTGTTGATCCAGTTGTGGCAAATCAGACATCATTTTCATATTCTCCTTCATGAATGTTGAACGAAAACTGGCATGGAGATCTTTTTTATTCAAGAGCTTTTTCCCTTTAATATTAGGGTCATTCGGAACATCAAAGACAACACGACATACTTGACGTGATCCAGTACTATTCTCATGCACTACACTGTCATTATCCATGAATTCTAGTGGTTCTGAGTTTGGTTGATTAATTGAATCCAAAACATCAGTAATAACCTCATCTGGTGCCGGCTTCTCCGAAATTTTATCAGTGCTCTTCTTTTCTCCTCCCCAACCACCAATTTGATTTAATGTTTCCTGTGACAATATTTCGAAGGAGGGCTTGCCGTCACTATGTCTCTTCATTCCATCACACTTCTGAGTCACCTTCTTTGATAACCCGGAGGGAAAGTCGTCACAAGATTTCTTCATTGTATCATACATTTCAGTCACAGAATCTATGAATGAAACAAGAGGTGAACTGTGATACTTTTGTGAATCAGTAATCAATACCGAGTCAGAAGCAGCAGCATCAGGAGAGGTGCAAGTCTCTTTAAGAGACATGAGTGGTTTCATATGGTACGCCCCAAAGACATGAATATCCCTCTTTAATTTCAGAAATAACTCCTGTACTTTCTGCAACATTGAAAGATAAAAAAGGTCATTTACAATATAAAGAAATAGGGAACTATAAGACAGTTATGAGGTCATTCTAAGAAAAGAGAGGGGTCACTTATTGAGCATATCAGGGGCACTTAAGGTGGAGAGCGACAAAGTAAAATGGTGAACACTAATAAAATCAAGTTTAAAACTAAACTGCACAGCCCTTGGGGGTCACTTTAAACAGATAATTGGGTGATTTTACATAACAAAGAAATAGGGACTTATAAACCAAGTTTTTAGGTTGTGTACCAGTGGTTGTGATTTATTTTCACTTATATAGCCATCTTACATGTCAAAAACTTATAAAAATGAATATGAATAAAGAACAATTAAATAAGGTCAAGATTTACTTACATCTCTTGCAACCATCTCAATATCTTGGTCAGACAAAATGTCATTAGGTAGTTGATATGTAGTGGACCTCTTTCCAACCTCATTGTTGAGGGACTCCTTCACAATTTGCCTTCTTGAATGTGTTATGGGATATTTACCAACAACCATAAGGACCTCCTTACCCAAGCCACCTGCCCCCTCCTCCAAATCCAATCTTTTTTTTTACGTTTTCATCATCCCAATGTTGAATTAGTGGCAATTCAGTAGAATATTCCTCTCCTTGAAAGCTCATCCTATGGAAGTAAAGTATTAAAAGAAACAACAAACAACCACTGACATTTTTCTTGGTAGGCTCTTCTCTATACTCAGCAACAGTACGACTCAATACGTTCAAGACATAACCACACCAATCCAATGTAGAAATCTCAGAAGGAATCACTAGAGACTTGATAATGCTGAAGTCATGAGACCTACTTCCAGTCGGAGTTAAAAAGGTGGACATTGCAAACACGACAAAGAACCTCTTAAAATCATCTCCACCATCTTGACACTCATCCGACAAAATAGCCTCTTCAAGAAGGTGCATTCCAACTGTTTTAAGTCCTACAGCATTCAACTTTATCAACCATTCTATCCTTAAATCATAATCACTATCCTCAGATCTTTCTGATTTCAAAACTGGTTTGTCGGTATCAAAGGGTAGCCCAAAGACATCATGCACATCTCTAGTTGTAATTACAAACCGGTCATTCCTAACTGTAAATAACTTGCTAATTCCATTATACCTATCAACTAACCAATGCAAAACTTCTCTTGGAGTTTTTGTCAACTTCAACCTAAGACGACCACCAAACCCAATTTCCTTAACAGCTTGAATCTGGGCTGGATTCAAATTCTTGATGAGGTTATACAAACCATGAAGTGTGCATCTGCATTTCAGTTCCCTTAATTAAGGTCTACAATAGAAAGGAAAGACAAGAACGAGAAATGCTCACTTTTAGTAAAACAACACAGCGTAAAAACAACATAAAAAAGAATGAAAAGAGAGGAAGAACAAAAATGATCACTTATAGTAACAAAACAGGTCACTCCAAGTCCAATAAGAGATCACTTTATTAATATACTAGGCAGAAAGAACAAAAACAGGATGAAAGCATGAAATAAGGAAAAGAATAGTATACTTCTTTTTTTTTTTTTTTTTTTTTTGCCTCGGCTTGTTTTTTTCGACCTTTTCTTCCCCTCTGCATGAGTAGCAACACTCCTTTTTCTCTTCTTTACTTCAGTTTCAGTAGACTCTTGCATAGAATGATCGCTTGATTCTGAAACAGGAGCAACTTCTTTCTGCCCCTTGGTCTTGTCTTATAAACATTAGCATGTGTAGTATCAACAGAACGCCCTGGGTTCTTACTTCTCATAACTCCTGCCACGAATGAAAAAGAAAATAAAATGCAAGCGTTCCACAACATAACAGAAAGCTAGTAATTTAAGGCATGCTACAGTGAAAAACGGCAGCAAGACATAACCAAGCGCATCAATATGCTTACCGAATTTACACACACAGTTAAAGAGTGAAGAATCAGAGAAATTAAACAAAGTAGTTCATCAGTTGGAATTATCTGTGGGTGTTATATATTGATATAGAGTGCTGCATTTACAAGGGGTCAATAATTCTTATACAGAGGGCCACTTTTGCTTATACAGAGGGTCACTTTTACTTAAAAGGGCATGCCGTATAAACCTGGTAACCGTTTTAAGACGGCTTAAGGTTTGGGGACTAACGTCCCTAAACCCTAAACACTCTTCGCACCCCCCGCCCCCCGCAAGAAAAGATACCCTAAACCCCATTGGGGGTCGGTGTAAACTCTACACTTAATGAACCCTAAAACTTGATTCAACCTAAACCGAGGGGCAAATGTTAAAAGGGCATGTCGTATAAACCTGGTAACTGTTTTAAGACGGCTTAGGGTTTGGGGACTACCGTCCCCAAACCCTAAGCACTCTTCGCACCCCCCTGCCCCTCGCAAGAAAAGATACCCTAAACCCTATTGAGGGTCGGTGTAAACTCTACACTTAATGAACCCTAAAACATGATTCAACCTAAACCGAGGGGCAAATGTTAAAAGGGCATGCCGTATAAACCTGGTAACCATTTTATGACGGCTTAGGGTTTGGGGACTACGGTCCCCAAAACCCTAAGCACTCTTCGCAACCCCCCCCCCCCGCAAGAAAAGATACCCTAAACCCCATTGGGGGTCGGTGTAAACTCTACACTTAATGAACCCTAAAACTTGATTCAACCTAAACCGAGGGGCAAATGTTAAAAGGGCATGCCGTATAAACCTGGTAACCGTTTTAAGACGGCTTAGGGTTTGGGGACTACCGTCCCCAAACCCTAAGCACTCTTCGCACCCCCCCGCCCCCGCAAGAAAAGATACCCTAAACCCCATTGGGGGTCGGTGTAAACTCTACCCTAAGCACTCTTTGCACTCCCCCTGCCCCCCGCAAGAAAAGATACCCTAAACCCCATTGGGGGTCGGTGAAAACTCTACACTTAATGAACCCTAAAACTTGATTCAACCTAAACCGAGGGGCAAATGTTAAAAGGGCAATGCCGTATAAACCTGGTAACCGTTTTAAGTCGGCTTAGGGTTTGGGGACTACCATCCTCAAACCCTAAGCACTCTTCGCACCCCCCGCCCCCCGCAAGAAAAGATACCCTAAACCTCATTGGGGGTCGGTGTAAACTCTACACTTAATGAACCCTAAAACTTGATACATCCTAAACCGACGGGCAAATGTTAAAAGGCCATGCTGTATAAACCTGGTAACCATTTTAAGAAGGCTTAGGGTTTGGGGACTACTCTTCGCACCCCCCCGCCCCCGCAAGAAAAGATACCCTAAACCCCATTGGGGGTCGGTGTAAACTCTACACTTAATGAACCCTAAAACTTGATTCAACCTAAACCGAGGGGCAAATGTTAAAAGGGCAACGCCGTATAAACCTGGTAACCGTTTTAAGACGGCTTAGGGTTTGGGGACGGTAAGCACTCTTCGCACCCCCCCCGCCCCCCGCAAGAAAAGATACCCTAAACCCCATTGGGGGTCGGTGTTAACTCTACACTTAATGAACCCTAAAACTTGATTCAACCTAAACCGACGGGCAAATGTTAAAAGGGCATGCCGTATAAACCTGGTAACCGTTTTAAGACGGCTTAGGGTTTGGGGACTACCGTCCCTAAACCCTAAACACTCTTCGCACCCCCGTCCCCTGCAAGAAAAGATACCCTAAACCTCATTGGGGGTCGGTGTAAACTCTACACTTAATGAACCCTAAAACTTGATTCAACCTAAACCGAGGGGCAAATGTTAAAAGGGCATGCCGTATAAACCTGGTAACTGTTTTAAGACGGCTTAGGGTTTGGGGAAGGGGTTTGGGGACTACCTTCCCCAAACCCTAAGCACTCTTCGCACCCCCCCCCGGCCACTCGCAAGAAAAGATACCCTAAACCCTATTGGGGGTAGGTGTAAACTCTACACTTAATGAACACTAAAACTTGATTCAACCTAAACCGAGGGGCAAATGTTAAAAGGGCATGCCGTATAAACCTGGTAACCGTTTTATGACGGCTTAGGGTTTGGGGACTACGGTCCCCAAAACCCTAAGCATTCTTCACCACCCCCCCCCCCCCCCCGCCCCCCGCCCCCGCCCCCCGCAAGAAAAGATACCCTAAACCCCATTGGGGGTCGGTGCAAACTCTACACTTAATGAACCCTAAAAGTTGATTCAACCTAAACTGAGGGGCAAATGTTAAAAGGGCATGCCGTATAAACCTGGTAACCGTTTTATGACAGCTTAGGGTTTGGGGACGGTTCTTCGCCCCCCCCCCCCCCCCGCCCCCCGTAAGAAAAAATACCATAAACCCCATTAGGGGTCGGTGTAAACTCTACACTTAATGAACCCTAAAACTTGAGTCAACCTAAACCGAGGGGCAAATGTTAAAAGGGCATGCCGTATAAACCTGGTAACCGTTTTAAGACGGCTTAGGGTTTGGGGACGGTATAAACCTGATAACCGTTTAAAGACGGCTTAGGGTTTGGGGACTACCGTCCCCAAACCCTAAGCACTCTTCGCACCCTCCCGCCCCCGCAAGAAAAGATACCCTAAACCCCATTTGGGGTCGGTGTAAACTCTACACTTAATGAACCCTAAAACTTGATTCAACCTAAACCGAGGGGCAAATGTTAAAAGGGCATGCCGTATAAACCTGGTAACCGTTTTAAGACGGCTTAGGGTTTGGGGACTACCGTCCCCAAATCCTAAGCACTCTTCGCACCCCCTTGCCCCCTGCAAGAAAAGATACCCTAAACCCCATTGGGGGTCGGTGTTAACTCTACACTTAATGAACCCTAAAACTTGATTCAACCTAAACCGAGGGGCAAATGTTAAAAGGGCAATGCCGTATAAACCTGGTAACCGTTTTAAGACGGCTTAGGGTTTGGGGACTACCGTCCCCAAACCCTAAGCACTCTTCGCACCCCCCCGCAAGAAAAGATACCCTAAACCCCATTGGGGGTCGATGTAAACTCTACACTTAATGAACCTTAAAACTTGATTCAACCTAGACCGAGGGACAAATGTTAAAAGGGCACGCCGTATAAACCTGGTAACCGTTTTATGACGGCTTAGGGTTTGGGGACTACCGTCCCCAAACCCTAAGCACTCTTCGCACCCTCCGCCCCCCGCAAGAAAAGATACCCTAAACCCCAATGGGGGTCGGTGTAAACTCTACACTTAATGAACCCTAGAACTTGATTCAACCTAAAGCGAGGGGAAAATGTTAAAAGCGCATGCCGTATAAACCTGGTAACCGTTTTAAGAGTGCTTAGGGCCGCCCCCCGCAAGAAAAGATACCCTAAACCCCAATGGGGGTCGGTGTAAACTCTACACTTAATGCCGTATAAACCTGGTAACCGTTTTAAGACGGCTTAGGGTTTGGGGACTACCGTCCCCAAACCCTAAGCATTCTTCGCACCCCCCCGCCCCCCGCAAGAAAAGATACCCTAAACCCTATTGGGGGTCGGTGTAAATTCTACACTTATTGAACCCTAAAATTTGATTCAACCTAAACCGAGGGGCAAATGTTAAAAGGGCATGCCGTATAAACCTGGTAACCGTTTTAAGACGGCTTAGGGTTTGGGGACTTCTTCGCACCCCCCCGCCCCCCCGCAAGAAAAGATACCCTAAACTCCATTGGGGGTTGGTGTAAACTCTACACTTAATGAACCCTAAAACATGATTCAACCTAAATCGAGGGGCAAATGTTAAAAGGGCATGACGTATAAACCTGGTAACCATTTTAGGACAGCTTAGGGTTTGGGGACTACCGTCCCCAAACCCTAAGCACTCTTCGCACCCCCTTGCCCCCCGCAAGAAAAGATACCCTAAACCCCATTGGGGGTCGGTGTAAACTCTATACTTAATGAACCCTAAAACTTTATTCAACCTAAACTGAGGGGCAAATGTTAAAAGGGCATGCCGTATAAACCTGGTAACCGTTTTAAGACGGCTTAGGGTTTGGGGATTGGTAATCCCCAAACCCTAAGCAACCTTTGCACACGGGTCACTTTTTTGTTTAAGTAAGGGTTAGTTTTTAGTTAAGTAGGGGTCACTTTTTCGTTAAGTAGGGGTCACTTTTTCGGTAAACAAGGGTCACTTTTAAGTTCAACATATAGTTTGCCTTAACAACCTATGTGGGATTTGAACCTTTGTAGCACAAACCCAAAGTCTGCTTGGGTCTATTGGCAAACCTAAATCAAAAGGCAGCAGGGGGAACTCTAGCAGTTCACTAGTAATCAGATTCATAGTAGCACAAAGAACTACATTATTTGTATAAAAAAAAAGGAAGACTCAATTCTCACTTATACTACTTACATAACACATACCAGCAGTATAACTAACCATCATAGTTTTAAAACCCAGCATACCATCAAGCATGATAAGTGAATATATAAATTCAAAAGGCAAAGAGACAAGGCACCAACCAGAAGAAAGAGATTACTTCTACTTGTCAGCCTTCACAGAGTCAGCGAAACAACAATCACAAAGGGTCACTTTCCGATGTATAAAGGCTCATTGTTCTTTGTATAAGGGGTCACTTCGAGTAGCTAACCTAATTTTTACATTTAAACGTATTAGCAGTTGGAAATTTAGGTTGTGGACTTGGTTTTGCCACAAAAGGGGTTACTCTAGACATCTTTAAGAGTTAAAATAGAGAGAGGTCACTTCTAACTCTAAGCAAGGTCACTCATAGACCACATTAGCAACAAAATTAATATCAACAAATTAAAAGTGAATGAGATGAACAACCAAATTTATTGCCAAAATCAAACAGAAAAAGGAATGAACACTAATGTACCTTGTAGAGTTCATAGAACTCGTAGCACTGCAGGAGTTAATTTAGCTCAAAATTAAATATGAACAAAAGGCTAAAATCGAACAAAACAATAGCTCCATCAATCCCAAAAACAAGAGGAGATATCAACCAATACAACAAAAACATGAACTAGGTCAGTAGAAAAAGGAAGAAAACCTAGAAATCGAACATAACACCTCAAAACCCTAAAAATAAATTGTCACACAGTTTGATAAATTAATTCTACCTTAAGATAGGTAATTTTACCTAATTTTATAAGAACTAGATTAAATAGCTGCAAAAATCGTGAGGAGATCGAGCGTTATGTGCTGAAATAGGTATCCACGTACTTCGAATAACACCGGCGACGGTCAAACAAGCTTCACCTGCGCTGCCATGAGCTGCACGTCATAACTTCTTTATGGTTATCAATGGCGCAGTCAAGTGAAAGGGGAAGGAGAGAGATTAGGGATTTAGGGGAAAGAAACGAGATGTGGTGAAGAAGGGGAGAGGAGAGAGAAACCGAGAAGCGTGAGGAACCTGGCAGTGAAAAAAAGAAGAAGAAAGTTGCGAGTTATTACCAAAATGCCATTGATGACACAGGTGTAATCTGAATCCTTAGATCTGCGCGATTAAACGGTGATGATCACTTCTCACCATCTCACTGTAGGATGCCATCTCATATATATATATAGAATAGAGTTCAGGTGAGAAGACAACCTACAGTGAGATGGTGAGAAGTCAGGAGGACCATTGGACTAACCAGATCTAACGGCCAAAGCGGACGCGTGTTTTAATTAGGTGAACCACGTGTTTTAAGTATAGATGAACCAAATCATACTTCATTTTCTCTCACCTCAGTCCCAACTCCCAAACCAAACCTGATGTAATTCTCTCTCTCTCTCTCTCTCCTCGAATCCCCTCACAGGCGCACTCGTACACTCTCTCTCATCTTTCTCTCTCCTCAAATCCATGGAAGAAGCACGAAGATGCCTATCTACAGCCATGTAATCGTCATCACAAAGCATCCATTGACACAGTTTGTATGCTCTCTCTCCCCCCCAATTATAGTTGTAACTCCCTAAATCGAGCTTTTTTGTTTTTCAGGGTGCGAATTCATAAATTGAAGGATAAAGTGGAGTTCTTGGTTAAATCTAGTTTCCATACATATAAGGTATTAATTATTAGTGAACTTTTTGTTTGGCTGTAGATTACAATTTATTTCAGTTCTGTGGGTTTTTTTTCCATCTCAGTTTGAAGTAGAACTCGATCATCAATCTTGATTTCGATTAAAATATTTGTAATGCGTGTTAATTTGTTTGGAAGGAGCAATTGAGTTTGCTTTTAGGGATTTAGGGTACCTTTTGCAGGATCCATGGAAGTTTTGGTGCTTTGTAGTCCTTAATTGAGATTTTTAGATATTAAGTACTCTAATCGTTTATATTGTAATAGTAGTAATTTTCTTCCAATAAGTTTCATTTTTCCTGAGGGGTTAATGTGGTAGGTCTGTATTTTACACTGAGATACTAACACATGCCAATTTGATGATAATCTTGTTTGATGAGTGATAATTGAAATAGTTGTGAAATGTTCTCATAGTACAATGCTCATCTGGTTTAAATTGATTACCGTCAGTTTTAGGTTTGATGTGTAATTGTTTATTGAGGAAAATAAATCAAAAGATAGTGATGCTCTTTGTGCTCTAATTGCTTCTCATTGATGGGAACTGGAAAGTTCAAGGCCTGGCCTATTCGTATTTAATTTTTTATGATCAGTACATACTTCTTGTTGATTTTAATTTAGTTCATAGATAACTAGAGACCTTGTGCATGTGTGTGGTATCTATTATATGCTATATGTGTTCTCTTATTTTTTCCAGGGATATTAGATCTCGCTCTCTTTTAAAGTGAGCCATTAGACTTGTTTGAGTTCGATATAAAGGTTTAGTTTTTTGCTATTGACATAGTTCGATTATAATTCTACAAGTGACCATCATAGTCTTAAAAATGATCTCTCTCTTCGATTATTATTCTGGTAGTATGTTTTAAGTTGTGTTTGCTCTTTAGTTCTGTAATGTATCTATCGTCCTAAGATCTATTCACTATTGTTAAACAATAAAGTGACCCCCGTTTAACTAAAAAGTAACCCCTCTTTAACTATGAAGTGACCCATGTAAACTATAAAATGGCCCTGGTTTGACTATAAAGTGATTATTTTCCATCTGAAAAATGACCCCTCTCCCTTTAAATCTGATTGTTGTAATTGTAATAGGAATTTTGAATCCCTTCTCTCCTTACTTGCTTCCCCTTACAATCATCCTAATAGAGGATGTATAGTCCATCTACGCCAGCTTCCATTCAACCTACCCTATGATCTTATGGCGCTTGTTTCTTTTCTTGCTTTGCTTGCTATAATAACTAATAACTCATGAGTCAAGCATTCAAGTTATGTATTTCACGTCATGACAATTCTCCGTTTGGATAGATATTTGATTTTAGCTGTTTATGATCTTTTATTATTTATGAGGGAGCTTTTGCACAAGAGGCTCAATTACCAGCGGTAGGGAATGAAAGAAATTCGTTCGTGTTAAGATTTGAAGTCATGAGAGTGCAATGTTTCCTGAAGGGAAAGGGCTAGTAGTGTAGACCAATAACAGAGAGAATATTACTTCTAAACTGCCATTTATGCAGTATATACTAGAGTTAGTTATGTGTGCCTGCAACATCTTGCACATAATCATGCACAGTAGAATGTATAAGGATTCCTTCAAATGTCTTGGCTGCTAGATTTTGAAATATTCATCGGGAGGTAGCAAAGCTCTTTGCAGATGCTGACTTGATTTGTGTTGCGAGCTTCATATCTCGCTACAGGAAAGATTGTGATGCTTGTCATGCAATGGTTCCCGATGGAAGTTTTATTGAGGCAAGTTTATTGAGTAACTCTCTCTGTAACTTTATGCTTTTCTCTTCAACCATGAGGTGCTAAGACTGCTAACATGTTGATATATTTACAAGGTTTTAGCGCTCAACAATGAGTAATCCAGTTAGTGTATATGTTATAAGTGACCCTGCAAAGTGTTAGAAGTGAACTCTCATTTTTAGTCTATTAGCTCAATGGTAGAGTGTTTGTGCAATGCACAAAAGATGCGGGTTCAAATCCCACATAGACTTCTTGATATCATTATAGTTAAAAGTGACCACTCTTCCTTTTGAATGATCAGCAATTAGTAATTCAGTTAATGTGTGCTTTATATGACCCTGCAAACTGTTAAAAGTGACCCCTCTTCCTTCTTAAAATGACCCCTCAAAACATAGTGCAGTTCATATCATAACAGGTGCCCATGGGAATTTTCATACAGACTATAACAGTTAGACATACATGCCCATGGGATTGCCCTCATACGACCAAAAGTGACCCAAATTGTCAAGTAGTAGCCTATGTAGGACTCGAACCTACATTCATTGTGCAAAGCACATTGCTCTACCAATTGAGCTAATAGGCTTCTATATCAATACCAATAAGACATAAGAATGTTTCTCGTATTTAGGTTAAATTATTGGAAAATCAAAATAAAATGACATACAAACTGACCTGATGCTCATCTCAACTCTTCCAATGATAAAAAAAAAAATGATAAATATCTTCCAAATGCTCAACTCTTCCAATGCCGAATTTCTCATAGACGGCTTGAAACTTGGCAAAATCCTCCTTCAGTGCAATTTCACACTGCCAAAGGATAACATAACTCCAATGAATTGATGCTTCATTGTAATAAACTTTTGTAGAGCACAAAGTCAGACTATGGATTTGCGTCAAACGTCTTTTGACTTCGTGAGAAAATGTGAAACCATTAGACAACTTTCCTCAACAGACAAGATCAAGCATTGACAAGTCAGAAACACAAATGACCTCATAGAGCCTTACGAGTGACCCCAACAACACTTACGAGTGACCCTCAAGATAAAAAGTTTCCTGCCAACAAACCTCAGAGGTGCATCAACAAATCTTTTCCCTTGTGCTTTAGGAAGTCGATGAAAAAGTGTGTTCTGTGAAAAAGTGAATGACCTTGTTTAAGTATAAAGTGACCCTTGTTTAACTATAAAATGACCATTGTTTAACCTAAAAGTGACCCTATTCAACTAAAGAGTGACCTTTATAATATGTCAATGATAATAACTTTAGTCCATTTTCCAGTATTCTAGCAGGTGAAATAGCTTGATCAAAGTTACTCATGAACCCATCACATACCTTACACATACACTTCAAGTGACCCATCAAGTGCCTAGTGGTAAGTCAGTGCAAATGTAATAAGCATCCCCTCTTTTAACCAGAAACATAAAATTCCTACATGTTACATCTTTGACTTTACAATAAGCATCTTCACCCACCATATTCTTCGAAGTAACAAAGCCCATCAACCACCCAACCACCACCCCATGCTCTCAACTCATCCTCTCCCACAACTTTGTCTACACCTCGCTTCTACTATTGTTAAACGCAACTAGAAGCTGTGTATATGTGTTACTATTTCAAAGTAGAAAACCAAAACTGTCAAAAATTGTGCTATGAGGACCTTCTTTGACTCGCTAACTCCCCTGACTAATTGCAGTACCTAAAATCCAACCTATAGTTTTAAAAAATCATCATAATTTCTCCTAAAAGTGACCCTAAACTCTCATAAAAATGACCCTAAACTCTCATAAAAGTGACTGTAAGTTGTGTTACAGTTATTCAAAATATTCTTCACAAGTAAAATAATACAACAAACTATTAGATGAATATGAGAATATCATAGCCAACAAGAACATGGTAATTAAAGACTCTTGAAAGTTTATTACAAACTCATGAACAACAAAAGACTATAATACATGGGCAAAAGTGACCCTTTCTTTCAATATTAATCTTTGCAAATTGAAGCAATACACTAAAAAATGACCCATTTTTACCCATTCACACAAAATCAAAGATTGATGCTATCAAATTCAACAATTGTATCAAAGAAACTGGAGCAAAAACGAAATCATATCAGAATTTAATTGAAATAAAAAATCACATCATCAAATCAAAAATCAGACAATACGAATATAATTACTGACAATTGATGTAAGATCGAACATATACCTAATTTCACGAGAGAAAGCTTGGCTGACCTCCATTGGAAGAGAGCTTTGTTGAGCTTTAATGGAAGAGGGACAACTTCATTGGGGCGAAACTTAGGGTTTCCTAATTGCGAAAAAAATAACTGGGAACAAATTCCTCCAAATCAATTGAGAGTTATTGAGATTCTTAAAATCAATGGAGAGAAAAAGTTTCGTGAAGTTGTTGCTATGCGAGGAGAGAGAAAGCTTCATGAAGTAATTGCTATGGAGGAGAGAGAAAGCTTCACAAAAAAATTTGCTACAGTAGTATGAAGGGTCGACAAAATTTGTTAAGCAAGGAAAAACAAAATTCTGCTTATTTACCAAAATGCCATTAATGAACCTGATTAGATCTGCGCGATTGGATGACTGAGATCGACTTCTCACCATCTCACCGTGGCTTGTCATCTCACCAGATCCCTACTATTATATATGAAAACAAAAGGTAATTAGGTAAGAGACCACGTATGTAGGCCTTGGGCGTTTGGAGGGTATCAAATGAATACTCACCCTTGGCCTTGTGGACTAGTTGTCGTGCCCCTTTGGGAAGCCATTTTTTTTTTTTTTTTGGACGCATCCAATTTCCCACAATCCACATGTGCTAGGTAAGCCAATTCATCTTTGATGGACTGACAGACTTAGGTAGAGGAGGAGACCCTCCCTACAAAGAAATTAGAGGAGATTTTATTCTCCTTACATATATAGATGGGGATTTTAACCCGTGACCATTGAGTTATGCGAATAGGACACTTACCACTTGTGCTTCCGCCTCATCCACCTTTGGGAGGGCAATTAGTATTCAAGGCTAAGGGAGGTCATGTCTTTCTCATTTGCCCACCTACCAATACCTTTGGCCTTCATTTTCCTGTGTTGGAAACTTCATGACTTATTTTGTTCGTTATGTTTGGCCTTCCTCCTTGAGGTGTTTTCTTCTTTTTCACATGCATGCATGGATGATCTTTAATCTTGTTTAATTTGCAAAAAGATGGACATATTTCATAGACTGTCACATCTTTGTTGACCTTCCTAAAGAAAGTTTCTAAAACATCTTTCTCAACATTTTGCTTAGGAAAATATGAATTGTGTTAATAATAGAAACGTTTTTCAAGACTTTCTTGAGTTGATTTTACTATGGAAGTAATGGAACATCCAAATACATAGAAAATAGAAACATTATGTTGTATGATAACAAATTGCGAATACATGTTTGGATAGTTATTCCACCAAATTCAACAACAACTTGTATTGGAGGAACAACAAACTGATTAGTTGTATGTAGTCTCTCCAATTTGTACAATTATGCTACTTGTGGTCCTCCCTGCCTTCCTCCCTTTTCTTTAAATATGTTAGAGTGACCACTTCTTTTATCAACCATTGTCATGGTTGAAATAAGGAGACTGCGAAAGAAATTGGGTAATTAAAACTCGAAGAAACATCTAAATTCAACTCTAATATGTTGGTCACTCCTCTTTCCTCGTCACTTATGCAAGTGAGGGATGTATTTGAAACTTGTCGGAAGTTACGTGAAGTGACCCTTATGATGCCAATGTATGTAACGTTGTCTGGAATCAAACTTTTGCTTTATATTGTTGTATATCTCCTCATTTCAGTTGAAATAGTCCTATCATTTATACAAAGGTAAAAGAAAGACAAGAGAAATAATGTATACAATTTTCTATGAAAAAATTACTCTAGTTACTAATTGCTAATACAGTACAATCAAATACTAACAAATCTCAATTTGTACGATACAGAAATAAGAGGATAATCTGATCTTTGAAATAACACATTTTAGAGATAGAAATAATTTTGTCTTGTATATGTGATCATGCAAAAATAGCGTGTGGATAATTTGATTTAGGAAAACTATAATTTATTACTGTAGGTGGCACATAAAGCATGATTTGAAGGTGAAATGCACAAGTTATTGATTTTATTATATGAACTTATCTTTGGGTTATATGGGTGT
This sequence comes from Tetragonia tetragonoides, assembly GCA_038025085.1. NCBI lineage: Eukaryota > Viridiplantae > Streptophyta > Magnoliopsida > Caryophyllales > Aizoaceae > Tetragonia > Tetragonia tetragonoides. The sequence continues at coordinate 10,971,623 of CM076143.1, forward strand.
GTACAAATCCTCTTTACACCCTCCAAAAATATAGGTCAACATTAATTGATAATAAGATAAGAATTGGTTAGTTTTGGTTCTATTATACAAGTGTTAGACTAGCCAACTATTTAGTATGTGATCAATTGAACTTGAACCAACTCCAAAAGTAAAAAAAAAAGTTGAATTAGTGGTCTATGCATGATAACATATATCTAAGTATATTTATTTCTAAAATGGAGCCCTTTGTAGAATCTCAAAATTACACCTAATAAGGTGAGACGTGGTATTTTGTAAATTGTAACTCGATATTTATTTTGTGATAGCCTATCAATCAAAGTGTTAGGTAAAAAAAAAATTGCGATAATTTTTTTTAATTTATAACTCTATGGCTTTAAATGATTTATCTAAAACTTTAAGGTGATCTATTTATTTTAAATGTTTTTTTTTTTCCAAAACTCTTCATTGATCAGTTAAAGGCACTTAATCTAAGCACTATGGAAAGAAAACCAATGTATTTGAGATGAAAACCTTGCGTTAATTATATATATTCATTCTATTGCTAAGAACGACACTAATTATTGTTCACCTTTCGCGAGTTAGACTTATATTCAGCTCATTAATGGGCTCTAACCTACCTCCACCCATACTCTAATTTCAATGGGCCAAAGACATATCTAGTTCAACGCTTCCTGAACAAATAAGGGTTTGGAGGATCAAGCTTGGGGTGCAACTTGAAAAACTTTGCACATTGTGTACTTGAATATTTGATGCATTTGAAAGACCTTCAACACAACATGGTAGACAATTTGAACCAAAATATAATATGTAACAGTTTAATTTACTAAGTACTTTGCTACGACCAGATAATGTAGGAATCAAAAGAAACTCACTGATTAGAAGTATCGTTCGTCAATTATGATGGTAGGCGTATTGATTATTCCTATCCTAAAATAAAGAAAAGTTAGCAAAATATGTATGCTCCTAATATATCTATTAATCAAATGTTCAGCTATTTGTATGGGTGGGTCGTGGGTGGGTGGATGGAAGAATTTGATGTTTGATGCTCACTTTTTGCCTTTTTGGTGTATATATGCATGTATGCATAGACAATTGACTGATTATACAATACTTAACAAAAAAACTAATCCCCTACCTATTCAAAATTTATCTTCACATTTCCAAAGGATGTATACTAATAAGTGGCATGATATGGACATGAAGCAGAAGTTAAATATTATAAAAACATTCATTTTGAAAGTTACTTAGCAGAAAATAAACGATTTAAATTACTTTGTCTTGTAATCAAAAAGAAAAAAGAAAACCAATTTGTTGACTATTCTGATCTTGATAGGAGTGTAAAAAGTCCATTAAATTACTTAAGTTGAAATGGACCTTCTGTTCCCCACCCCTCAAAAGTAAAAGAAAACGTTTGAATGAGCTACAGACATAATTATGAATTATCTGCCAAGAAAACAAAACCAAATCAAATCAAAAGGCCGGGAAAAATTTATAAAAGCTCACGTTGATTAATTATCTTAGGGTTTTAGATAAATGAGGGGGGTTATCATGTTATGTAACGGCGTTAGATTGGAAAATCAAATTACCTGATTAAAAAAATAATTATTGGATTAAGTAAATTAACATTATTGGATTTTAAATTAACAAGACAAAAACAGAAAATTGTTTTTTCTTCTTTTTGTTGACTATAAATAAACAAAGGCACCCACTAATCTCATTCTCTCTCTCTCTCTCCCCATATCCATCTCTCAGAAAATATAGAAACCCCCAAATAAATAAATAAAAAGCACCCCCATATTCATATTTGGGTTTTCAGGGGAGAGAGAGAGAAATAGAGGGGAAAAATAAGAGAAGACAAGAGAAGGGAAAAGAGGGAGAGAGAGAGCTTAAGGTTGGAGATCTTTCTTAGATCCGAGCTCAAAAGGGTAAGTTTAATATCATGACATTTTGTTCAAGTTTTCATCTTTTTGTGTTTTCCGTTTTTGGGTTTTGCTCATTTGTTGCAAATGCAATGACATTCCATCTGTAATTAACTTTTTCTTCTAATCAAGGTTTTGTGATTTTGTTTCTTCTGAGCTTTGGTTTGGTTGTGTTTACCTTTTTTTCTGTCATCGAATTTCATTTTCTTTTCTCTGGTTTTTTTTTTTAGTTTTAATAAATTAGAATTTCTGGGTTTTTGGTGCTTGAGCTTCAAAGGGACAAAAAAATTATTGAAGAAATTGTGCCCATGTAAACAAACGAAGATGGGTCCTTTAAATTTCGGCTATTTTTTAGTTTGTGGGGAAAATCAGAAATTAAAAGTTGTCAAAAATTATTGATGGAAATCATGGCAATTGCTCAGGATGTGACTATGTCTTCTTCCCTCTCCCCACCTGTCCTCTCTCTCTCTCTCTCTCTCTCTCTTTGCATGTTAGGATTTTTTTGGGGTTTTTTTTACCCTTCTTTTTCTCTGCTACAATATTTTCCTCTCCATAATTACAATTTTCTGGGTATTCTCTTCTTCTTGTTTTCTTTTTCCATATTTTTTTTGGGTTTTTGATTTTGATTTTGTGTTTTGGTTGGAGGTGATCCTTGGAAAGAAGGGGAGTCCTGAGTTAGGGAATATCCAAATTCTTTTCTTCTTTTTCCCTTTATTTTCATGGGCCATATATGTTTTTGGTGTATTTTGGCATATGTTTCTGGTGATTGATTTTATTTTTAATTTGTATTTTAAGCAGTTTGTTTGATATGATGGGTTTGTTAGTTGTTTTATCTGTTGGTTGGTTCTGTGTGTTGGAAATGTTTGGTTTTATTCAAACTAGGCCTTTGATCTAACAGGAAATGCCCGGATTCTGATTCTGATTCTGATTTGCTATCTTGTTTAAGATGTTTTCTCCACACCTTTTTCTTTGTTCTTTCACCAAATAGTTATTCTCTCGAAGGTCAAATATGGCCGGGTAGAACCTTCATGCCACGGAACCTTGGAATGATTCTCTTTATTTGGTTAACTAATGTTTACAATTAGAAGATATGGACGGCAGCTGAAATAGTCCAATTTTATTGCTGGATTTCAAAAGCTAAAAGGAAAACAAATAAATAAATCGGAGGATAGCTATCAGAAAAGAAAAATATATGATGGATGTGACCTTCTAATGAGATAGTTACTTGGGGGCTTTGTTAATGGCCTGTTTAGATTTCATGATTAACTTTCGGGATATGGTCTGATTGTTTAGTTGGGTCACAAAAAGGAATGAACCCTGTAATATATGTTGTTGTCAAGTACAAGATTGTTTGTAGGTAGTCACGTAACTATGTTCTGTGTTGTTCACTGTGTTATTCTTATGGATATACTTTATGTTCAACAGTCAAGACTTAAGAAAAACGTCAACATTATTACGTGCCTTTTGTTTGTACATCACTCATCTATGATCTATGGCATATATATATCACAGAGATGACCATGTTGACCAGTTCGTCTGCTTAATGTTAGAGCTTTTTGCCTGCTATTGGTAAAGGGATTAATAGTATGTTTATATTTATATATGTGTAGTGCAATGGGAAGGGAGATTACCGGTGTACGTGTAGAGCAGCATAAGACTCCTTATGCCAAGGTTAAGCCAAAAGTTTCCACTGATACTGATCGGGAGGTTGATCCAAAATCACCTGAAGAAAACAATGAAGTAAAGGACTGTGAGGTGAAGGAGTGCACTTCTGAGGCCCCACGAGCTGAGAATAGTAGTGAAAACCAAGGTGTTTTGGCCATTAAAAGCACCAACTTTGAGGATGAAAAGCCTGAGGTGGAATCTGCCAAAACTGAAGATCAAAAGTCTAGCTCTCCCGTCAAACCAGCACCTGAAACAGTAGCTCCTGGAAATCTGAAGATTAAGAACACTTCTCAGAAGCCTTCTGATGCGACAGTTGATAAGCAAGTGTGTGGGAGTCCAATAGCAGTTGAAACTCCCCTTTCTCCAACTGCAAGCAATTCAAAGTCACCTAGCTCTGCTAAGAAATCGCAGGTAACTAAATGATTCTCAGTGGCAGTGCTTCATTCAAGAAAAAAAAGATTCTCAGTGCTTGAATCTGTGTTATCTATCTCCAGCACTTAATTTGAAACTGTTCTGGATTGATTTTATTGGTTAAGAGATCCAATCTTGTGACAGTAAGATTTCATATGGTAGTCATATATTCATGAGCTGCTCATGTGGCCTATGGCAGTGTGGTAGCTTATCACGTCTATTCATCAAGGTCTGTTTTGTGGTAGTGCCAAAGTCATGTTACTAATAACAACTTAGCTCAGGTAGTGTTTAGTGTATCCCATTTAGTGAGATCCTTTCACCTTTCTCATTACATCTCCCAACACAGGAAAAGATGAAATGCCGATGTCTATTTTTACGTCCTTCCGACCTTTAATGAACTTATTGTGTAGTTCATGGTTACTGGCATATGCACTCTTTTGTCTAGGGACATGTTTAACCAATTGCCAACTATTGTATTTGTTCTGCTTCTACGTCTTCTGTAAGTATTTGTCTGTGTCAGACCAACATGGTAGTTTCAGACAGCTCTGGTATCAAGTTGTTTGGTAGAAATCTGTGTGTCGAATCTAGTAATTTAACGGGTAGTTTGGGTGTAAGTTGTTAGTGGATTGGTGTTATAAGTTACAAGAAGGCCCAGTCAAAAGCTAGTTTCCGTGAGGAAGATTAAGGTTCGCATCCTCATAAATTCTATCTACTTTATCTCCCACTACCCTTTCTAAAGAAGTATATCATCAGAAAAGGAAGATTGTTCATATTTGTTATCTAGCTTGTAAAACCCTGGGGCTGGGGACTAGAGGCAGTTGGCCTTTTTTCCTCGTTGGTTAGGTGGTTGTTCGAAATGGTTTGGCGGTTTAGCTCGACTTAGTCTTACTGGACTTTGAGAAGATCTTTCGTAAAGATTTGTCTGTAGAGAGTCTGTCCACATCCTGGAAGTATGGGTGTAAAGAAAATGGTTGTTGGGGTCCTCTTATTTATTGATGACTTGTTCGTTTACCTTCTAATTTTGTGAAGTAATTGCGTTCTTTTGGATCATAATACTAGTAGCGTTGCTTTCATAAACTATAGTGATGATCTTGTAATTCTTTGTGCTTTTTGCAGCGAAGCACCCCCCTTCTGGCAAGGAAGAATTTGGATGACGAAGACAACTGGTCTATCTCATCATCGTATCCTTCTTATATTGTTAACAGTCTTGTTCATAGGCATTATCCCTATTTTTACACATGGATTTTTAGTGATGGGCAGGGGGTGAATTTCCTGGCATTTTGTTGCAATCCTTTCCTATTTCACATTGTTTTGACTTTAAGTTTCATAAATAGATCAGATATCTTTATCAATATGGATTGTTTGCGGATATGGCTTCAATATATGTCTTCTTTTAGGCCACTATAGTGTGAGGCTGTGAGCTCAATACTCTTGAGTTAGGGAGCAATGCCATGAAGCTCTATGAAACTGAATCTATGTGTTGAACGTAGACTTTAATGTGGTTATTTATAATGCTGTTATTGTGTTGAGTCAACTTATTTCCAAATTACTGTATATAGTTGCTGATTTTTCAGATACATGGGTGAATCTTCCTGAAAATTATCTGAATAAATTATGCATATTCTTTTAGTCAAGAAAAGGAAAACTAGGAAGTACATATGGTGATTCCTGTTTCAAAAAAATTGTTTCTTTTCATATAAGTTGGAACTTTTTGAGCAGAGTATTTTCTTGTGGGAATACTCTGAAAGTTAAAGCAAGCTCAATTTTAAGAATCTGAGCTTTTGCTTTAGAACTTCCAGAGTTTTGAATGGTGTGCTTGCTACATCTGAAGGACTCTTACATAATGTGCTCGTCAGGTTGTTAATTTATTTTTTGCTAAACCTCTCGTCAGGTTGTTAATACTTAACCTAACATAGAACTGCAGCATCTGTACGGTCAAGAGCCAGAACTACTGTTGGTGTAGCTCCCACGTTTACCATTTCCGAACGTTTAGAGAAACGAAAGGAGGTTTATTTCTGAACTAAAGATATCATTGGACATGGGATCCATGGTTTTGATTTTTCTGCAGCTGCTAAATTTTCATTCGTATTGTTTCTCCATTCTAGTACTATGCGAAATTGGAGGAGAAACGCAAAGCTCTGGAGGCAGAGAAACAGGAGTATGAAGCAAGAACTAAGGTAGTCAACTTTTGTGGATCTATGAAATTACAGTCTTTTGGTTACCTGTATCTCTTAACATAATGTTCTTACTGTTCGGTAATCTAAATTTAGGAAGAGGAAGAAGCAGCTATAAAGCAGCTTAGGAAAAACATGGTGGTCAAGGCTAAACCAGTTCCCACTTTCTACTATGAGAAGCCTCCACCCAAGAAAGAGCTTAAGAAGGTACATATCATGAATATCTTTGACTCTGGTATCTTTACCTCATATGTCTTGTCTCATTTGCTGCATGATTTAGGATCCAAGTCCTCGCTAATCAGTTACTCAGCCACATCATTGTTATGTGGTTTTACTTGTTAGTACTTCGCTGCACAAATTCAACAATAGCCAATTCTAAAATTTGATTCTTCACCTATTTTTGTTCGATTGACAAAAAAAAGTCACTTCTTAAAACCCTTTTGGCCCCAAAATCATTTTCTGACTTTTCTTCTTGTGATCCCCAAGTAACGATCCCCTTTTCTCTTACAACAACATTATATTTCATCCAGCTTTGCTGATGTTTGGAAGAACCTTGCGGTAAATTATACTCCATATCAGTTAACTCTCCAGCGTCCATTCTGTAAACCGTTTCGTGTTTTTGTGTCCTGTAACTTTTTGAAACTTCTTTTGCATTCTACTATTTTGGTTCGTTTGACTTATAATCTGAGTTTTTATGCACTTGAGATATGTGTTGTGCAAAGTTCTTTCTTGCTTCATGTGTGAACTCTGCAAATTGTTAAATTTCGAATGCAACTCTGTAGATATATTTGAAATATTTGGATTTGGTTGGGGGTTTACTCTGTTTGCCAATCCCTTTTGGCGTCCTTAGTGTTTTCTGAAAGCTCTTTGGTGTTTCAAGCACTTTTGTGATCTTCACCACCTGTTAATTTCATTGATTGATAGATAATTTGATTGAGTTGCCTGTCATCGGTGGGCAACTCTGGTTAAAATGCTCTCTCGTTCTCTGATAAAAGAAACAAAGAACCCATCTATGAATGCCATGGTGTGGCACATGAAAACAGGGCAAACTCAGTTTAATTTTCAATAGTTTTCGGGGTACAAACAACTGACTTGCATGTTCAATGGAATTCTAGCCTCCAACAACTCGTGCTGTATCACCTAAGCTTGGACGTAGAAAGAGCTGCAGTGACGTAGTTAACTCATCTTCTGTCGAAAAGAATTGTGCACGGGGAGTAAGGCACAGCTTAGGTAGCCACCAGGAAGGCTCTACTCCTACTAGCACGTCGAGGAAGAAGGACCAGCTAGTCAGTAGCAGTGCTTCAAAAGCCAGGGATCGGTCGAAGCAACTAAAGGGAGCAACCAAAAGAACTCCTCCTAAGATAACCGAGCAGACTAATGCAGATATTGCTGTTCAATCTTGATCTTTAGGCTTACTTGTGGTATTGAGTGGTTAAGGTTTTGATATTTCTTGGTGTTAGCATTGTTTCATCTTTTCCTTTTCTGAAGGGAGGGAAGGGGGAAAGGAAACAACAGAACCCAAAAAAAAAACAAAAAAAATTATGAACTTACAATGATAGAAAATGACCTTTGTCCTTTTTCTTTTTTTCTTTTTTAAATTTTAACTTGAATTTTTTGACTGACTCTTTTTCAGTGTTTTTTGTGACATATTTGAGTTGTATATTTCTGTAACTTATATTAGTAGTACATATATTATACCATATGAAAAGAGTCATTCAAAGTCCTTGTAATTTTTCATTTGTCCATTTGATTGTGAGATGAATGGTGATGTCAGATGTGATCTAGCTTTCTGGAAACACAGAATATTACTATTATTATGATTACTGTTGTTTAAAATGCTTTGCATGAAGGTTTTCATTGCCACATATTTTTCGCTTTAAACATTATTTATTCTCAGAGATTATTGTCACATATTTTATTTAGCCCATATGGCAGACATACAGAGATGTAATATGTAATTGCAGAATAATTGCATTCAATCATTTTTTTACTATAGCAACATTGTCTAAAATTACTAGCATTATTTGATAGAAATTTAGATAAATTTATCTAGTTTTTAATATTTTTTTGGTTCTTCTGGTCCAGAATAAGAAGCCTAATCACAGCAACAGAGATCATTAAACTGCAGGCCTTTTTCCATTAATGGGTCGAAACAATTCCATTAATATTTATACATCTCTATATTGGCTTTGATCAACATCGGAATTCAGAACTACTTATTTAAAAATTTAGGTCTACAACCAGAGCAGCTCTTCAATTGTCTTTTCTGAAACATTTTTATGGGTTGGCTATATTATTTATAAAAAATGTATGGTAAACAATGATTTAATAGCAAAAATAAATTAATTATTTACTTGGTTTCTCATTGTGTTTGCTACTATGCCTTGCATTTTCTTTATCGTTTCCTTTAGAAAGAAAAATAAAACTCTTTATATATTTTGTGAGATATTGGAGTGATTAGGTGGAGAAAATTTCAACGTAAACCTCGAAATATTGCATGCTAGGATGCTTTATGAGTGTCCCAATTCATTTCTTCAAAACGAATTAGCGAAGTAGTTAAGGGCCATGTTCCAACCTTGAGGTGCAACAATACATAACTACTTGCCTACATCAATAGGTGCTCCGATGTACTCATGATAAGCTAGGTTTTGAACATATTCCACCGGTTCTCTTACAAGTAATTCTTGTTATCTTGTACATTAGTTTTTTTTTTTTTGTTTTTTTTTAACTTTTTTTTTCTTAATATCGCCAAGTGTGGTACTAATTATTTATCAACATTCATTCAGAAGACAAAGTATTCAATCATGACTACGAAGAGATGACTCTCAAACTCTACAACCTACTTCTCACGGCTGCACATGAGCATGCAACGCAATTTTTTGAGGGGATTCTTGTACACTTTTTTTTTTTTTTTTTGGAGGGGATTCTTGTACACTAGTTAAACAAACAATTGTTAGAGAGATATTCATGCTGCAACAATTGATAGTAAGTAAAAATACATCCCTTTCTGGAGAGGACATGTCCAGCTATGTACGTGACTTGGAAACAATGGAACACGTATGAGATGTATACTTGTATGGCCATGAGGCCAATGAGGCCATAAGTACTTATTGCAAAAGTTAGGTTATCCATAAATTCATAATTCAAACGAAAATGTCAATAATAATGACATTTTACAGTAGATATAGAATGTAGATGTATAATTCTGTTACAGGACGATTTTTGGTGTGATATAAAAAACTGCTCCAATTAAAATGGAATACAATTTTTTGTTTGATTTATCCACAGATTTACCAAAATTTTATGGATCAAATTTAATATAATTTGTATAAGGGAACAACACAATATATTTCATAGAAGGTTGGGAGGGAATAAACTTTAGATATATTCTTATTTATATATGTTGTGAGGAATAAAGCTTACAACGAAGGGTTCTTAAAATTTAGATAGAAGAGTTGCTTACAGTATAAGATAGATCTTGCTTTTTACTTAATTCCTAATGGTTTGGAGATTCATACAAGGCAAGCAAAGCTAGTAGGCCAAGCCCACCATACCTTAACTTCCGTGCACATCTATACGGAGTACTCCCCTACTTTGTATTTGTTTGTAAGGCTCTATTCTCTTCAACAGAATGGTGCGGGACGGTGAGGAACGGAACAGAACGGATTGGAACGGAACAGAACGGTGCGGCGCGGATAATTCAAAAAAATGTGAGACAAAATGAAGTACAGAATGCAGAACGGAACGAAATACAGCATGGAAACGACAAAAAGAACAAGGCCTAAGACAAGCTCAAAAGCTAAGTAAATTTTGCAAGTATTTTGTGTACCCTTTTCTGACATATTTTCTCGTACATTTGACACATTAATTTTATTTTATTTTTGGCTATTAAAAGCATCACAAAATCATAAACGACTATAAATTGAGTATTTTGGGGGTTTAAATGAAATTTTGAGTTTTAGAAAACAGCCAATTGAGTAAGTGAGACCAACTCACTGAAAAATGGGGTTACTATTTAGAAATATAGGGATCACTTTTTTTTTTTTGATAATTAAATGTAGGGGTCACTTATTATGAACATTAACCTTTGTTTCACTAAAAAGTGACCCTCATCTAATTAAAAGTTACAGAAATACCATCTCAAATAAGTTTTTTTGCAGCGAATTTTATATTAATTGTTTTTTGAATTATTTCGATCCCTTGCATGTCACTTTCAATTTCTGAATTTTCCTGTTTTGTTATCCAAAAAGTTTCAAACTAACAATAAATATGAATGTGATATGTGAAAGACCAGGCTCCTCATAATAAAACCCCACATTGAAAATATGTGCCTTGTTTTATCTACTTAAGAGGGTTTGGTTTATATTCTATATAGTCTCTACAACTCATAATTTTGTTACTGCATTGGTTGTGCTATTAGCTGAGAGTAGCCAAAACAAACATGGGAAACTGGTTTCCCTTTACTTGTAGTTCATCCAAGATCAAGAAGGGAGTTCATGTCAAGAAAAGAAAAGCTTTGTCCATTGATACCATTTTCAACCTTCCTTCTCCTTTACCAAGCTGGCCACAACCAGGTAATCTTTCTCTCTCTCGATCTCGATTATCTCTTGTTTCTGTATGTTTATCAGATATTACAGCCGAGTTTTGAAAGTTTCATTCACTTGCCATGTAATAAGAAATATAACATCAGTTATTGGGCGTTCAACTATCGGCTTAAACTTTTGGTAGAGTCATTGGTTCTATATATGATATTAGAGTCAGATGACCAAGAGATCATGTGTTTGAATCCTGAAAACTCATTTTCTCAGTGTGTAGAATACCGCAACACATGATATGAGGATGCAATTAACATTCATGTGAGGAGACGTAATAAGGAATATAACATCAGTTTAAGCTTGTAATTGGGTTGGTTCTAAAACACCACGGCTTAGCTAGCTACACTAGATTGAAATGGCCTGTACAAGGTCATCTTTAACCTATGGAAAGGAAAAAACCAAAATGTGTATGATTTTTGTCTTTCAGATCATTAATATTGTGCCATTTATGTTAACGATATGAAACCACTTGCTCTATCAATTAATGTAATGGGAGAATAGGAGTTGTATAGTGAAAATATCCAATGCGTGGGGTAACGGGGTACTTGTAACAACATTACGTGGTGAACGTAGGGACGTATGTTTGCCAATTTTTGCTTTGCTTAAGGACACAAGATAAGCTCTCCTTGTACCATATTGGCCTTTACCATTCATCTGGGTTAGTTGCTTAATGACTGCTTGCCTTGATTTATCACTTTCAATTACTCATCCAAAACAAGATTTTAAATTTTTTGTCTTTGGATTATTGCCTTATTTGCCTAGCGTCAATGTTTTAATATCATGTGAGAGGGAAAAATTTACATATATACCTTATCTGTAAAAAATGCGTAAGAACAAATGATAGAAAATTTTTCATTTAGGTGCTCTGAGGTTTCGCGTATTATTTTTTAGGTTATATGTGGTTTGAATGATTTCACTTAGTTGGCACAAGGTTTTGTAAATAATTTCACATAGGTGACAGGTGATGACAGAAGTTAACTTTTGTTAACTTTTGATGATGTGTGAAGGGCGATTATCCTTGATGACCCCGATTAATATTGATTAACATGTAAAAATATGGTTCTCAATTTTCTTTTTACAAATAAATTGTGTTTTCGAAAAATCTGGTGTTTTGTAAATAAATTGTTGCAAAATAAATAAATAAATTAAAATCATATTTTAGCACGTTAATCAATATTAATCGGGGTCACCAATAAGGATAATCGCCCTTACCCGTAAGCAAAAGTTAACGGAAGTTAATCTTCGTCATCACCTGTCACCCATGTGAAATTATTTACAAAATCTTGTATCACCTAAGTGAAATTATTCAAACCACATATAACCTAAAAAATAATACTCGAAATCTCAGAGCGCCTAAATGAATTTTTTCCAAAATGTTAACTTGTCTCGATTTGTCACATAAATTACATGTGCACATTCCAAAAACAAACGCCTATATAAATACAAAAACGAGAAACAATTAATCAATTTATAATGTGTAGATTGGTAGCACCAAAAATAAATTATTGTGTAGATTGATTCTTTTGCACGTGGCCGGGGATCGAGTTGGCTATTTATTTCTTCAGGGTGTTTAATTTTTATTTTTTTTGGTTTATGAGAGATATAAATATCAGTATAATATACACATACATTAAGAGATGGAAAAATCGAACTTATATAACCTAACATACTCATGACCTTAGTGTTAACCATGACGACCGAATAATTATTCAGGTTGACGTATAAACTATGGTGTATATTTCAATTTGTGGACGAGGATTAGAGTGTAGTTGAGGTGGTTGTTTGGCCAAAATGGACCATTTTCAGAAGGGGAGAAAACTGAGAAGTTGTTATAATAGCCTAATTTATTACGGAGGAAATCTAGGAATCGAAACTAATTAGCTAGAGTAGAAACTTTCTCAATTTTTATTATTTTCTATTTTTATTGTTTTTGATTTCCTACGGGAGTTATTGTTAGCTGTTTATTGAATACTAATTTGTTTGCAATAGGCTGGCATTTCTGATGAGAGGGAGGTGGGGTATGTTCTCAGAGCAACTATGAGAAATGCCCCCATTATTAAAAAGAATGAAATTTAATTCTCTTTTCTTACTGCAAATATCATTACTATTGATATTAGCATTATTCATAGACAATTGTTTTTGCCTCAATTCTAATTCTTCTGATAATTACCACCATCGCAAAATTCATTATGTTTCTAAGAGAAGCCAGGTTTTGGACATTAAATCCATCTTCAATCTTCCCTCTCCTTTACCTGCTTGGCCAACCGGTACCCTCTCTCTATCTTTGTCGATTTTATTTAGTTTTTGTTCTGTTTTGTGATGAATATTATGTATTAGATCTTTATGAGATTTGGGCATTTTGAATTTTCTGTCACATTTTCGATTTTGGGTATGAAAATTCGTTTATAACATAGGAGTATTAACATTGTCGTGCAATGCATGAGCATATACAACTAGTTATCCTATATATATCAAAATAGGGATTACGCGTTTTTTGGGCGATACATACCATGAAGGGGTTCGTCACGAGATGTGCGATGCAGTCACCAGGAATTAAACTCACAACCTTTGGTTGGAGACCCTCGATGTTACTCTTTGCCACTACATATACAAGTAGTTATTCTATATATATGAAAGAAGGGATTACGTTTCCTCTGAGTGTCCCTATGAATCCTACCCTGAACCCTCATGGAAATTGGAAGGGTCAGTTGGCGAAATGTGCGATGCAATAATCAGGAACCAAACCCGAGATCTTTTGTTGGTGACACTCGATATTACAATATTACTCTTTACCACTACATATACAACTAGTTATCCTATATATACATATCAGGCTGAAGTTCTTGTCATTTTTTTCTTTGTGGGTGCACTTACCATGTGAATTTCAAGCATTACATTGTTAAAGGTTTTTTCCCAACAGGTAATGGATTTGCGACCGGCACAATTGATCTTGGAGGCCTAATAGTAGCGGAAGTCGCATCCTTCAACAAGGTATGGGCTACATATGAAGGGGGCCCAGAAAATAAAGGGGCAACCATTTTTGAGCCAACAGGATTACCAGAAGGGTTTTTCTTATTGGGCTTTTATGCCCAGCCCAACAACAGGCCCCTCTACGGTCGTGTTCTTGTAGGCAAAGATGCAAGTGATGATTCACACCCATCCCTAAGGGTGCCTAGTGATTATGCCCTTGTATGGAGTAGTAAATCTTTGAGTGTGGATGAAGACTTCCCTGCCTACATTTGGGCTCCTATCCCTATCGATGGATATGAAGCTGTGGGCCTTATCACCACCACCACGCCCGATAAGCCCGCCCTTGATAAGGTAAGGTGTGTTCGGTCGGATCTCACCACTCGATGTGAGCCCGATGAGTGGATATGGGGCCGAGAAAGTACGGGTGAAGATTCGAATGAGTTCAACATTTACGAGGCCAGACCCGTCAGAAGAGGGAAACAGGTATGACTAGTGAACAAATTAGTAACCAAAAAAAATGTATTATTGTAGAAATGTTAGCTAGTTTAGTTAGTAAAGTTTTGGAAGTCGTATTAGAGACTTTGTTAGAACTTAGAAGCTTGTTTACATTAGCTTCTATGGTCGTAAAACAAAAAACAACATTAGTCTTTAATATTGGCTCAAGGTGTTTTATGTTTTAACCATGTGGGGTTTATTATTGGGTCTGTTTTAGAATGAATTTAGTGGGTGTTTGTGATATTGCTCTAGTAGGTGTTTGATTTTCAGCTTCATAGGTGTATGAGCTTCAATTCCAATGATGTCTGAGTTTCGTCGTCTCACTTTTCTTTCCGTTTGATAAAATGTATTTCTAATTTCTTAAAAAATAAAAAACAAGATTACTCTATTAGCTAGAATTGCACATCTGTAGTTGCTATCTTTAGCTTTAGTTGCTAACAATATGATGGTATAACAGGCATCAGCTGCGAGTGCTGGCACATTTATGGCTCGAAGTGGTGGAGACTCAACAAATGATATGCCTCTTTTAGCTTGCTTGAAGAATGTCAAGAAGGACTTCTCTTACATGCCCAATATGGCTCAAATTGATGCAATCATGCAAGCATACGCTCCTAGGATTTACAATCACCCAAAGGAGGAATACTTACCTTCATCGGTTAATTGGTTCTTCACCAATGGTGCACTTTTGTTTAAGAAAGGTGACGAATCAAACCCGATTCTAATCGACCCAACTGGTTCAAATCTTCCTAAAGATGGTAATAATGATGGCTCATATTGGATAGACCTTCCAGCAGATAAAAATGCTAGAGAAAGTGTTATGAAAGGTGACTTAGGATCTGCTACTGCATATGTTAACATTAAGCCTATGCTTGGTGGTACATACACTGACATAGCCATATGGTCATTTTACCCTTTCAATGGTGGATCAAGGGCTAAAGTTGGATTATTAAGCATATCGCTTGGGAAAATAGGCGAGCACGTGTCGGATTGGGAGCACGTGACCTTGAGGGTTAGCAATTTCAATGGGATGTTAAGGAAAGTCTATTTTTCACAACATAGTGGTGGTCATTGGGTGCATGCCCCTGGCCTTGAATTCTATGATGGTAACAAATTTGCCGGGTATGCTTCTTTGCACGGGCATGCTTGCTACTCAAAGGCAGGCTTGGTTACACAAGGTAGTGACTATGTTGGAATTAGAAACGACACCTCGAAAAGTGACAAGTTTTTGGATACTGCAAAGACTTACACAATCATTTCAGGAGATTATCTAGGAGTTGTAGATCCACCTTGGTTGAGTTATGCTCGTAAATGGGGACCGTCAATTTCTTATGACATTGTTGATGAGATTAACAAGGTTGCTAAATTTTTACCTGGAAAACTCAAATCTTCTTTTCTCAAATTTACAAAGAGTTTGCCTGGTGAGGTACTGGGAGAAGAAGGTCCTACTGGTCCTAAAATGAAGAGAAGTTGGGATGGGGATGAGACTAAATAATTCTAAGTACTTTTACCATATGACTTATGTATAATTTAATTTATAGGCAAAATAATTATTTGCCTATTGAATTTATTTGATGTGAACATAATAAATAATGTATGATTTAAGTATTCAAAGCTTTTATTTATAGAACTGTGACAATGAATAACTAGTAATTTATTTGCTTCTCTGATTCTTTATCATTCAGTCACATCTATTGTATTGCTAAGTTAGCATAACTGACATTTTAAGTTGCATTGTTGCTAATCGTTTTGGATTTAAAGAAAAAACAAACAAGCATCAATATTACAAGCTTGTTTATGAGAATCTTATGAGTATTGCAAAGTCTAATTTTGTATTGCTCCATAATGATGAAATTTTTCGATCGGGATATTTATACATGGTTGCAACTACATGTATATATGCAAAATAAGACAACATTATTACCAAACTATTAATACCAACCTTGTGGTAATCCAATTTTTTTTTTTAATATCTTATGTTCATGCAAAGTTTAATGTTACTAATCCCGAGAATCAAGAGTGGAGATTTTTTTGGTCTCTAATCTGAAGAATCAATTATGGAGATGAAGGTATGCAAAACATGATGAACTAAGTCACGTCAGTCCAAACGACTAATTCTATTATGTGTTCAATTCAACTAGAAACTCTTCACAATTTGGCACATTGTTCTCCAAGTTTGCTCTCAAAAAACCGTCTCTTTCTTTTTTCTCTCTCTTCCAAAGCGGTTCCTTCCCTCCTTTTTCATTCTTGCTTTCATTTAGTAATCGGTTAGAAATTACTAGATTTTTTCGGAAATTTGGTGATTTCTAACCAAATTCTTATGTAGATATCTTTTTAGTTTTGTTATTATCGTTTACAAATTTGTTATTTTAGTATTTCTAATAGATTTTGTCTCACTTTTTGGTGAGTTTGTGCTTTGTCTCACTTTTTTATGAGTTTGTGGTTTGTCTCTTCATTATAAGAGTTGTCTCAGGTTTAATCTTGGTTGATTGACAACAATCATGAAGTTCTTTATGGCTTTTTCAAGGGTATCGAAAATCGAAAGCAGTTCTATTGTGGAGAACCTGATCTTGATGTTCATAGTAGTTTTATGGAAGGGGTCCAGAGAGGTTTTGGCAAGTATACAAGAAGCCATGTTTGATCTTTGGTCGATCTTCAGTGGAGTAACTTACAGATTTCTTTCATTTTAGTGACTATGATGTCAATTGTTACTATCTCATACTTTTGCTTATCCATATATTCTCTTGTAAGTGTCAGATGACTTTTATATTGAATAAAATGTGTTGTTTTAATTTCAAAAAAAAAAGTCACGTCAGTCAGATTTCATAATAGTTCATAGTACGACATTCGAAATAAACCCACTAGGGCCACTACCCACATGTCTTTACTTTATGTCACTACTTTTTAATAATTAATTGCAAAATTATATGTTTAATATTTCATTTTTTTTCTCCTTCCTATAAAAAAAAAAAGTAAAAACTAAAAGGGCAAGATAGCATAAACGTGTCCTATTACCAATTTTTAACCATGGGTAACGGTCAAAACTGTATTTGGCGGGGGCTTATATATTATAACTTTTACGAGTTGTGACTTCTGAGCCAACTTCAATCTTTAGATAAGGAGAGAGAGAGAGAGAGAGAGAGAGAGAATTCATTTCATTTCAATTCCAGGTTTCAACCATGAGCACCATAACCCATTTTTTCTCCCCTTTCATTTCTCAACCTCTCAAAACCCCTAAAACCCTAACCCTAATTTTCAATCCCAATTCAACAAAATCCCAAATTCCTCACATTAACTCCATAAAAATGCAAGCTGAGAACAAACCCACTCGTAGAAACCCTAGAAAAAGACCATTTGGGAGAAGGTCAATTATCAAGAAATCGTTTACCCAAGAACAGGTTATATTTACTGGCCCGGTTTCGGGTGACCCGGAAGTTGCGATAATCGGTGGAGGAATGTCGGGTCTTGTTTGTGCTATGTACTTGGAGAAAAGAGGGGTTCGGTCTACTGTTTTCGACACGGTTGGTTAGTTTTTATCTCTGCTCTTGTATGGTTTTTAATTTTGTTAGGTTGGTATTTTCTTGAATTAGAGTTGATGGGTTGGGAACTTCGGATGTCATGTGGTTAATTTGTTTAGGAATTGAGAAATTTCTTAAATTGAGTAATTTTTTATTTTTTTGAGAAATTGAGAAAAGTTGCATAACTTTGCTTATGCTATGATTTGCCTCATTGCCTGACTATTCAATTACAGAGCTTTGAGTATTTTATCTGTTTGGGCATTTGTTATATACTTTGAGCTTTATATTTAAGTCTGTTCTTCTAAGGGTACATGGAAAACAACTTCTGTTTGGACATTTGCTGAGATGGTCACTAGGTTATTGTAATTTGTAAGTTTACTGCAATGCGTGGTGTGAATTCGATGGGTTTAATTTTCTGTTCGGTAATTTCGATTGGAATGTATGTATGGGTGCATTCGACGTCATTTGTGTAGACTGTAGCCTGAATGAATTATGAATTAGAAGTTGTTGTGGAGGTTTATTGGCTTCTCATGATCGAAACCATGAGTGAAGGGCAATTCTGAATTGTTTCTGCTTCATTTTTTACTCCAGTATTATAGTGCTTGCTGGAATTTGGATATCCTTTGATTAGTTTGCTATTTGTAGGGGATACATGGTTTGGGAGGGAGGATGGGAACGAGATCTGTTGTACCCCAGAACTATGTTTTCGACCATGCTGCTCAGTTTTTCACTGTAAGCGATCCGAGGTTTGCTGAGCTGGTCAACAGATGGATTGAGAAAGGGTTGGTACAACAATGGCAGGGTACTGTTGGAGAGCTTGAAGCTGGTGGTCAGTTTTCTGCGTTGCCTGCTTTACCTCCAAGGTATATAGGTGTCAACGGAATGCGTCCACTAGCTGACTCAGTATTGTCAGAGGTGATTATGTTCGCTTTCCTTTGATAGCTTTTTCCTGACTCTGTTAGTCACTTAAGGAAAATTTTGCAAAGTGCTGATCAGCCCATGGATATTACCAAGGGTTACATATCTTCCGGAGAACTTTTTAAGCTTTAAGTGTTTGACTCTGTTATCCACTTGTGAGAATCAAAGGAATTTGACTAAATATGTCTTAATGGCCGTGCAGAGGACACTTTGTAATCGATTTCTTAATTTTCATTAATATGATTGTTTCTTGTCTAAAAGAAGTTTTAAAGAATGACAGTAAACTTGGATTAACATGGGATATAGAATCTTTGATTTTTGTGCCATGCTCGACGTTAGTGTATGATATGCTAAACGAAGGAACATGGCCTTATTTCCTTTCAATCTTTGTTTTAAAACCAAACAACAGGTTTTTTTTTTCTTTTTTCTTTTTCTTCCCTTCCTTTCTATTCCACTTTTTATTTTTTAATTTTTTTTATCATCTTAGGAAACAGAACACACAATAGACGCATCCAAATGAGGAAGGGAAGTACTTTGAAGTAACTTTGCAATTAAATGTACTAGGATTGTTACGAATGCCCATGGAAATAGTCAAGCAAAGCTTGGAGACTCATGCTATCTAATAAATAAAAAAATAAAAAAAGGATTGCTACGAATGTTGGATTATGAAACTGATGTGTTCAATCAGTTGTATTATATGCTCTCAGCAGACTTAAACTGGACTAAGAAGTCATTTTGTTTTACTATGAATCCGGTTGTCTTGTTTTTGTAGAAGCACTCTATTTCCTGATACACTAAGCATAATACTTGATATTCTGCAGACGCGTATGGTTAAAGTTGTTAGGCCATGCTGGATCAGTACACTTGAACCAATTAATGGAATGTGGCATTTAAGTGAAAATGGGAAGCCACGCGGTCAATTTGATTCTATTGTAATTGCACACAATGGTAAGTTTTGCATTCTTCACCTCTTATTTGCTTTTTATCGTAGAAATGTCGTAGGTTTAATTAGTTAAATTTCAAAGTAGATTTAAGTATTTAACTATCTAAGTCTTGCCAAGCAATTTTGAATAAAGCAGTCCATGCACACATATATGCTAATTTGGGCTTATGATTGTAGCAGGAAAGAGAGGGTTTATGATGATAGATATCTACTCTGCTTAGGACATGAAAGCCTTTCACGGCTTCTTTTGAGTGCTATCATAGTTGTTATGTATTGACAAGCATGAATTACGTATGATGTTATTGCAACTATTTAGAAATACTTGCCTTACAGAGTCGGTAAAGAGGGGTCATTGGGGTTGCTAGTTGTGTAAGGAACTTTTATCTGACATTTTGGTCTTTGAGGGGATGTAGTCATTTGAGGAAAACTTCTCATTATGGTGATTAGTCTATCGCAGATTATGGTTCAGTATTTTCAGCCCGTTAGTCTGCCACCAGTCCTCCAAAGGTCATGTTATGATTTCTCATTTCTTATTGCCTAGACCAGGTCTACTTAAGTTGTGTGGACCCTAATTAATCTTTTTCAAAATAAAAACTCTTACTTTTTTAAACTCTTGCAACGAAAATCACAAGACGTCGTATAAGCAATCACCAAAGCCGACACCACCAACAGCCACCCCAACCTCTTCCAAAAAGCCAGCTTCAACGTCTCTCTCTCTATCTCTCTCCTCGATAGATGTTTTTTGTGAACCTTTAGTTTATAATACTGTATGAACACTTAGTAAATCATATATAAACTTTACTTTGTAAGTTATGAACCTTCATTGTATTATATATGAACTTAAATATGGATCCACACAACTAGGTGACCGAGTACATGTAATAGTTTGTGATAAATTCTGGATATAGGAAACTTTTGATGTTTTCACATATAATGAAATAAAAATGCAAGGTCATTGCCCCTCTGCGTTTAGTGGCTTTTTCACTCAATCCTTCTTCTTAGTAGAGGATCCTGGTTTTATTTTTTGTGATTTGTCCATGGAATATCTTGGTGGAGGTATGCATTAGAATCGGTGGGTAAAAGGAGCCTTATACAATTATCTTCTAATGGATATTATCGGGGTCGAGTCCAAGCAATTATGTTACGGAAACTTTCTGCAGGAGGGCAGAACTCAGAACTACAGTTTTAGTTTTAGCGGAAAGAAGAAGAAAGACTAGATGCGATGAGAAAAAATGTTGGTCAGATTTAGAGGAAAGAGAGAAACAGACTGGCAGTTGGAGAGGAGAGAGAGAATTTAGGGGTTCGTATAGTAAATCCTATCATAAATATGGTTTGGCATTATTACTCTTTTAGCTAACATGCTCATAATCATACTTTTACCTGTCATTTTGACAGCTAATCCAACAGAGTTAACAACTTTTTATGTTGCATATCACCAAATGCTCCATTTACTAAGAATTAGGAAAACTATAACAAGGTAAAACAGCTACTCTTCATTAGGAAACAGTTTTGAGGAGATTATTATTGCTCTTGAAGCGGGATTATGGGAACCTTTTGCATGGTTTGTGGTTAGTTTAAGACAAGAGTATGACAAGATGGAAGAGCTCAGTCAGTCTGGGACATTGGCCCTAATACATCCATCTCCCTTGGTGTAAATCTGTTTGATATACCTGTTTGCTGTAATTTCAAAGATAAGTTAGGCACCTCAAAATCAATGGTAAAGCCAACATCTTGAATGGAAATCTATTATAGACTAGAAGATTACAAAAATTACTTCCATGGCTCTGACCGTTTTATATTTGTTCAAGGTTGAATAGTGAAACATATTTCTGATTCGACTAACAAGGCTAGAAGTTGCCCTCTTTTCTCATCCTAGATGCATCTCTTCCTCTTTGGAGTTCAAAGATTGCAGGATTGGTACTTCGGGTTGCAGCTGCCATGCACTTGTATTTTTGAAAAGGTTGTTAATATTGAGTCTGGGCTATCGTTCATTCTTTAACGTCTGGAGGTAGAGGATCTCTTGTCTTTTTATTTATTTGTTGAGAACTTGTTGTATTTAACTTCTAAGTTTGTTAGCATCTCTTGGTCGTTTGTCCATAGGGAAGGTAATAGGGTCACCCATGAGATTGCACATGTTCAACCTTAGGTAGAGGGGTGTCATTTTTGGACTTCTGATTTTCCGAGTCATTTTGCTAGTGCTATCTTGGAGGATGCCATGGTATTAATGGAAAGTTAATTACCTCTCTAGCTGTATTTCCCTTCCAAAACAAAAAAACTAAAAAAAAAACCCATCAGAATTAGTAGATTGATGCTTATAACTCGCACGTTGTAACCCATTCTTGAGCATGATGGCGTTGGAAATTTGGAATCAGATGTTACAATGGGATGTCAGTTGCATGTCTGCATTCTTTGTATTCTACATTACCATAGTAGCCATATTTTTCTTTATTTTCAATCCTTTGACCTTCTTCTGTTGAATATCTTCTTTGCATTGTCATTGTTTACATAATTTTTGTCTTGCCTGCCTATTGTCTGGTTACTTGGTTAGTACTGACGCGAATTATTAGTGATCACTTCAGCCTGATGCTTTTAACTTTGGGTTCCAAATGCCAATTTATGTTGTAGTTTTTTTCCTATTATTGAGTTATCCTTGGGGTATGCTCCTTTCTTTGTTCTCTGGCTTTACTATCTGCTTCTGTAATACTAGCAATATAATCAATGTCATTTTTTACATTGTTATCAGGAAAATGTGCAAATCGGTTACTCGCTTCTTCAGGCTTGCCACTTGTTGCAAGACAAATGAAGGTATGGTGTTTCCATGTTTTCTGTGTCACTTAAGGTAAACTTGCAGTGTTGTGCAGTCTGCACTACTGTAGTGGCTGTTCCTTCAATTTGTCACCTTTTTCCGCAGAGTTTGGAACTCAGTTCTATCTGGGCCCTTCTTGCGGTGTTTGAAGATCCTCTTCCTTTGACATCTCCCTTTGAAGGAGCATTTGTGAAAGGAATTGATGCTCTATCGTGGATGGGAAACAACTCTGCAAAACTGTCGTCAACCCAAAGTGGTCCTCATTGCTGGACCTTCTTCAGCACAGCAGCTTTTGGCAAAAAGAACAAGGTTCCACAGGTTGGTTATGTGCTTAGATTGAGATACAAACTTGACTTCTCTGCAAATTTGAAGCATTTCCCTAGCAACTTGCTATCATTTTTCTCCGCTCCTCCAACCTCTCAGTAATTACCATATCTCCACCTTTTATTTGGTTTTCTCATTTATGTGTTTGTTTCCCAGTAGGTGGAGTGATCCAAAATCATAGTACTGATGAAAGCTCAGATGATCTAGTGAGATTTACTAGGAGAGAGCAGATCTGCTTCTCTGCCTCTGTCTCTCTCTCTGTTACTCCCATGTCTTTGATCCTCTTGTGTTCTTGTCAGATCATGTAGTTTGCTCGGGCTTTAATATCTGATCTAACCTCACACAAGTCTGTCTCTGGCAATATTGCCTGAGCTTGCTATCTAAGCTCTCTCCTTGAATAAGGTGTTGGGTCATCACCTTGATTCAGTACTTGGAGTAGGAGCCAGCTTGACCCTGCCCTAGAGATGCAGGCACAGGCGTTTCAGTTCAGTTTTTTTCTTTACTTTGCCTACCCTTACAAAGTATTAGTTTCTCTCCCAAAAGAATATCACTTTAAAGGAAATGCATCATTTTCTGAACTTTGCCTAACTTGTTGGCTAAGTGGAGGTAGAGATTTGTGGGTAAGTAGAGATAGAGATTTGTCAGGTAAGTTGGATGATATTTGAGGATAGTGCAAGAAAATCACAAGTATTGTTGCTACTATTTAGGCTAAGTGAGGGTATATAATGATATACGGACATCCTTCTGGGACGTGTAAAGTACGCTAATGATTTTGGTGATATTTCTTGTGTTTGACCGTTTATATTTTTTGCTGAATGCCTTCTTTCAAACTTATGTACTATCAGGAAAACATTCCAAGGGCGACGGCAGAGAAGGTGACAACACTGATGCTGGAGGGTGTTGAGACCGCATTAGGGCTATCAAAAGGATCACTCAAGAAACCTATTTATACCAAGGTGCAGCTGTGGTAAGGATCATATTCTCGTTGACTATGAGTCTATGACTGATAGAGATCTTTTCAAGTATGTCTTGAAGGAAAGGTGCACGCAATTACGTTAGGCTTTATGGAAATTGTTCGCAAAATATGAACAGGATCTTCTGCCTTTGTCTCCTAAGTCTTGATTTTTTGTTCCAAAAGCTACGGAAAATGATAATCTCTTATCAGTAGGACATCAACACTACATTTTTGGTTCGAAGACTGAAGAAAAATGTAGCTCGAAAGGAAAACAATGGCGTAGGTAAAAGAACTTTGTTTTAGGTGGTTCCGTTGGAGTGAGACTTGAGAGGGTAAGGGAAATTCACCCACCCCCACCCAAATAAATTCATATTTGCTCCAGACAGAGATCATCCTGTTGACTTATGTTATAAAATACTTAATCCGTTTCGCCAAGATGTTTACACTTTATTTTTCAAGGTCAAAGTTCACAAACTTTGACCATGAATTAGTGAAAAAATACAAAGATTTATAATGTAAAAATGTTATTGTTAGATTCATTTTAAAGAATACTTTTAAACAATTATAATTTTATAATTTGTGTATGCATATAATTACAATTATCTACGGTCAAAGTAGTGCATTGGAGACCGTGAAAAAGCAAATGTAAACATCTTCAAAAAACGGAGGTAGTAACTAGTAATTACTCCTGTTCCTTGATGACAAATATGATAAGGGAAGGGCAGGGAAATAAGATATATATTCATACCACTTGTTTTTTTTTTTGCTAGTCATATATTATACCACTTGGTGATGGGCTACAACATATCAATGTTCTTCCCTAACCTCAACCTTTTTGTACCTTCTTATACGGAATTTAGTATTTCTTTTCTTTTTGATGTGACATGGTGCTCTTAACTAATATAGTTTCGCCCTTGTTCTTTCGTGAACCAGCATACAAAGAAATGTCATAGCTAAGAGCTTACTTCACTGTAGACATGTGAAATAATTTGGCAGATAGGCATACCTTGCTTTTGTTTCATGGTTACTTAAAGGAAAGCTTAATTTCGAAATGTAGTTCATTTATTGCTAAGCTCGAATGAGGAAGTTTACTCATTAGCACTTTCATTCCTTCGTGTATGTGCAGGGGTGCAGCTCTTCCGACCAATACTCCAGGAGTTTCTTGCATCTTTGATCCTCAGGGAAGAGCTGGTATATGTGGTGATTGGCTGTTAGGTTCAAGTATGGAAACAGCTGCTCTCAGTGGGATGGCAATGGCTAGTCATGTAAGCCTAAATGATCACTTAATTCTTGCTTGAATTATTGTGTTCAGTGTGAATATTATAAACTACTACCTATTTGCGGTTACTTTTTGAAGTGTATTTTCTTATGAACAATAAGTCTATAACCATGATTTTGTGTTTGTCTGAGACATAGATGATTGAAAGCCTTTTCAAGTATGGCAGCATGTCATGTATCTGTCTTATGAACGACAAGTCATAACCATGAGTTTTTTGTGTTTGTCTGAGACATATATGATTGAAAGCCTTTTCAAGTATGCCATGTCTTGTATCTGACTAGCTGGAAATTTGACATACAAGCTGGAAATTGAAATTGCAGATTGCAGATTTTCTTCAAAGTGGTGGGGCACATACAGATGGTTTTGCTGTTGGATTGAACAATGAATTCCAACAGATACTGGGACATGACATTGGGCAATTTCCTGGATTGGAATCTGAAAATCTGGTACTTGAATTTTAGACGTCAAGTATAATTGCAGTTCTATGGTGACCCATTGAGAGAACTGTTGTCCTTGGACTTGGAATTTGTAGCTGTATGCAATTCGAGCATATATCTTCTTGTTGGCTTGACACTGATCCTTAGTTTTCTGTTGCTTTTTTTGTTTCGAAATGGTGAGATCAGGTGACGGGAGAGTTCTCAAATACATAAACAAACTTGGTCTGAAAAGATCAATCTGATGTATGTCAAGATTGTCTGGGTAGGAGGCAAATACAGCAGTAGCTCTTGTTCATCTGTGACATGGAACTCCTGGGAGGTTTGTTATGCATCTTCACATCACGTTACTAATTTGTTGTTTTCCTTAGGAACGTCAATCGTACAAATTGCCGAAACACAATGGTTTTCTCGGTGGCATTAAACTTTCAATATTTTGGTTCCCTCCTCTTCTTTGAATATAGCAATTGCATCTACTTGTTCCAAAAAGCTTCGTTTAAACACCCAATCGTTGTTTCATATTTCAGGCAAAAAATTGGTTTCTTTCTCTTTCTTACACTACAGTCGTTCGCCCAAATCGTTTCTTTCAGGGACTTTACATTGCTCTCTCAATTAAATTTAAACCCTAAACCTAAATTTACTCTTATTTATCTTGTTTAAAGTTCTGCACCCAAAAAAAAATATTCTTGTTTAAAGTTTCTTTTTAGGGTTCATGTTGACATGTTGTGGAATTTTGGCGATGCACAATTGACATCTGGTTTTGTTGATTCTTTTGAGATTATTCATTTGGTTTTGTTGGCAATTATTCGTGTTTCTGATTGAAATTTGCTATTTCTCATTAATTTCTGTGTTTGATGTGTTCTTGGGTTCTTTCTTTGTTCTTTATCATCATCGTCATCATCGTCATCATCTGAATTCTTTCTCCTTAACCCTAAATCTAATTGTTTTGTTATTAAATCTGTATGTGATTTTTGATGTGTTATTGGGTTCTTTCTTTGTTCTTTATCATCATCATCATCATCTGAATTCTTTCTCCTTAACCCTAAATCTAATTGTTTTGTTATTAAATCTGTATGTGATTTTGTGAAGTGGATGCCAGAAATTCAATGTTTCTTTGTTTTAGAGCTTTTAATGTCTTTATCAATAAAAGAACCCTAATTTCCTAATAACTGAGATGCTATCATGTGAACTTGTATTCAGCCTATCCTACACACTAAATTGCAAATATCATTGAGGGTTTAACTCAATTTTTGGTGAATTTATATTTTATCATCTTTACCTTTCTATGTTTATGCACTGTTATTTTCATTTTTCTTTTATCGACTCATCTTTTGTCTCTCCCTCTCTATTAATTGATTTAGCAAAATTTTCAATTAGAGGGGTTATTCAATTTGGTATCAATGTTGTGAATTATGATTCATGGCATTGCAGCTACAGGTAGATTTAAAAAAAATATATATTTTTTCGCCTTTGATCAACTATGGTCTTTGTGAATGCTATACTCTGCCATTTTATCATGACCTTCGAGGTTCACGTTCATTTGCTATTGAAATGGTAGCATGTACTTATACATACTAGCACAGAGATGTGAATTAGTACTGTTGTTTCCATATGGACCTTCCAAAAGTATGATATTTTGGATTGTCAAAAATCCAGTTATTGTTGTTGATAACCTCTTTTTCAATTGACTAGTTCTTTTTGGGGGATCATGTGAGTGACAAAGAGCATCCAATTAATTTGTTGTCTTCAGTAAAGCTGGAGTAATTTGTTCGGAATGTTAAATGTTTTGATCAGGTGTTTAATGGTTTTATCCACGTTGCTTAAATGTTTATTATGTTCCTAATGTTTATCATCATATGCTCAGCAAATTTAGAGCTGAACTTACCAGAACTGAACTGAATTGAATACAACATCACTAAATTAGAAACTACTGAACTGAATTGGACACGACTTAACTGAATTGAACACAACTTGATATGTGAGACAAAAAGTATTTTTCTAGACTTAGCACCACTGAACCAAACTGAACATCATTTAATTGAATTTGAAATCACAGAATTGACACCTAAACTGAACTGAACTGAACTAACCGAGTAAGCTCTAACAAACGCACCCTTATCCATACAAATATCGGATAATATAGATATTAATATGTTTCATATCTAGGTATATGCCCGCGTGTGTTCGTGATTAATGTAACGTAGTTATTAATCTCATTGAAAAATAAAGTATAATTGTCACTTATAATTCGTTTTTTAATCTAACTTATGAAAAGATTCTTAGTAATGTATGAATAAATTTTGATATGATCAATGCCGTATAATAAAACTATTATGGCTTATAGGGACATATTGTACACTTTTAATTCTTATTAGTAATTTCATCCAACTCTAACTCAGTCCGATATAAGTTAAGTTGGGTGAATGTTCGTTCTTACCTTCTTCAAAAAAAAAAGTGACAAGAGATTTTATACGATATTTTGTACTACATAGAGAAGTAGAAAAAATGTAAGATCTTACCCTTTGATGTTCTAATGCGGAGGAATTAAATTTTACGAATGATTGTGTTTGTTCTTAAGTTTTCAAATAAGATTGTGACTTTATCATGAATATTATATATTCATGCAAGGAAAAGGAAATTTATCTTGATGCAAGGAAAAAAGTTAAGAGCCTGTTTGGAAGTTGGAGAATGGAGGGGAAGTAAAGGGAATGAGGGAGAACAGTTTCCCTTCATTTTCCTCCATTAACTCAATTTTTGTTTCCCCTCAAATTGGGGGGGGGGAGGATGTAGGGGAAAGGGAATTTTTAAGTGACAGTAGTCGATTCCCCTGTTAGAATAGGTGTCCCCAAACTAATGTTTGGTCAGTCCCAATGATCAACTGGCAGAAACAGAACACGAAAGTAACTTGCTGCGCCGTGGGATTAACCACTGCCTTAAAAGCGATTTCGCCTCGATCTAGGTGCAAATCGATTACCCATCGCTCGTTTCCCAAGGTTAACACAACACCCTTACTCGTGTGCAGTCACGAGGAAGAATTGGAACAAAACTCAACTTGCTCAGGAATAATGGAAGATGTAGAGAGAGAAAAGGATGATGGAATATTTTCTCTTGTGTATTTTCCAGCAATATGAATAAGGCTTTTATAGCCAAAAGAGGGCCAGAACTTTCCCATCAATAGGAAATCAATTAAGGCAATTAGTGGGGAGAGAATCAAGAAAATCAATGACTTGGAGATCAATGATATAATATCACAATAAAGATATGGGCTGAAAATCAGGAGCTGTTATACACAAGAATAAAGGATTATAACAGCAGAAACAGATCTCATTAATTCTGTGATTTCAGCAATTAAGATCTCGTGAATCTGGATACGATTGGGTGTAACCAAACTTAGATTGGTCATAACCAAACTCCAACTCTGAGCATTGTTTCCGACAATCCCCCACCAATGCGAAAGAGATATAAGATTTCCAAAGAGAATGAATGAGAAAAGTTTCCTGAGCAAACAAATGACTTGGCACTTAAGTGCTAATATCTTGCGATTTGAATTAACACATAGTGAATTGAGGTCATACCGAACATCAAGGAGTGAAGTTACTCTTGAACTCCAAGACGTAAAGGTGACACCTCAAGACACGCACCTTATCACTTTATTGAGATTTTGTCCCGCGATAATACACACATATAAATGGCCAAGAGAACCTCAGGTACTCGTGAGTGCTCTAGAAAGAAGCCCATAAATCTTTTATAAAAGGTGGCCAAACCTTCTCACTCACGTAGGTGATTTTCTACTGGTCCAACACAATCAGGTTTAACCAAACTTACCTTTGGGTCTGACCATCAAACACCAGGACCGTGAAATTATTACGAGCAATGAGTGCTCATCCTCACATAATCAAGCGGTGAATCCATCAAGTCCGTCTCACAAGAACCACCCAACTAAGGTTATGAATTCATTAAGAGCGTAAGCTCATCCTCACAAAATTAAGCGGTGATTTCATTAAGTCGTTCTCTTAAGGACCACCCAATTAGGGCTATGAATTCATTAAGAGCAAAAAGCTCATCCTTACAAATAGCACTAATAATCACCATAGGGATGGGTAGGTTGGTGCTCATTGAGTCTCTTCATGGCTTCATTTGACCACATTGAACCTTGAAAGGTTGGGTATCCACCATGATTCTCTCAATCCAAGGGCTTTAAGCCCATCCCCCTCGACGCATTTATGACCATTTTTCTGGTCAATCCTTTGGTTAAAAGATTCGCCAAATTTATTTCAGATTTCAAGTACTCTAAATAGAGTACACCATTCTTGATCAATTGTCTCACTATGTCTTATGCGTAAATGTACTTTCTTACCATTATACGCGTGATTCTTAATTACCGAGATGGATGCTACTGAATCACAATGAATGGAGACACGAGATGCTTTCTCCACAAAATAACATCTGCAAGCAAGTTCGATAACCATTTGGCTTCTTTGTTGTTTATAGCTTCTTTCCAAATGCTAGCATCAACCGAAGACATAGCCTCTGCAAAAGTTTTAGGCTCTTCATTAATCATAGAAGAATAAATGATATTCTCATTTAATTCATCAATATTTAAATCTTCAGTTTGAAAAGCTTTCATAAAGTCCGAACCAAAATTGGTATCGGTTCTAACTATTTTACTCCTTCGTGGTTCAACACCATACACATCATTATTAAACGGAGTAGGTAACGAAAAGAAGCATGCATAGTCATAGCAATACCACATGATTCGGCATTCATTTTCAAAGAAAATATATGCTCAAAGAATTCAACATCTCTAGATCAAATACTAGAAAAATTATTTAAACACATGAATCTATATGCTATACTGATTTTTGGGCATAACCAACCAAAACCAGAACCGATGATTTTAAGCCCCAAAATCGTGTGCTTATGACAAGGCAAAACTTCGTTATCAAACACCCCCACAATTTCAAATAAGTCACGTTTAGTGCAAAGCAATGAAAATTACATATGGGGATTTATTTATTAGGCACTCTATGCGATAAGTAAATGAAACCGCTAACCCCCACATGCTCCCAAAACTAATAAGCATTATTAGAAATAAATGGGACGAGGTTAGACTTATCTTTGAGTCGATTGGCTTCCTTAATCCTCATGTGCCCAGCCAACTACTCAAGTGACATGTCCCTCTTCTTGTTCTTCAAATGGCCACGAAAATCATTCCAAGAATTGGGCAATTTCTCGATCAAGACATTGGCTTGCATGATCTCACACATTTTCATGCCTTCGGTCAGCACATTAGCACAAAGGTTCTCATATTGGTGCACTTGGTCCATGATTGGTTTATCATCGACCATTTGAAATTCGAGCCAATTACCAACCACATACTTCTTCATTTCAGCATCATCGGCACCATATTTCCTCTCAAGAGTATCCGAATTCGACTTGCCAGATTTTTCTTTACTGAACAAGTCGAAGAGGGAGTTTGTCATATGACTTAACATATGACCACAAATAGATTTGTTGTCCTTCTCGAACTTTCTTTTGACATTTTCATCAACATTATTCTTTGTCTTCTCGCAAAGATTGGTGGGTCGAATAGGACATAGTCCAATTCAAATTGTTCGAAAACGATGAGCATCTTTTGGGACCACCTCTTATAATTGTTCCCATCAAGAAGCTCAATTTTTGACATGCCAGTGATTGTCTTGTTCAACACAGGGGTCATTGATCAAAGGGAAAAGGAAAATCGCTTTTAAATTGTTAGAATAGGTGTACCCTAACTAATGTTTGGTCAGTCCCAATGATCAATTGGCAGAAACAGAACACGAAAGTAAGTTGCCGCGCCGTGGGATTAACCACTGCCTTAAAAGCGATTTTGCCTCGATCTAGGTGCAAATCAATCACCCAGCACTCGCTTCCCAAGGTTAACACATCACCTTTACTCGTGTGCACTCACGAGGAAGAATTGGAACAAAACTCAACTTGCTTAGGAATAATGGAAGATGTAGAGAGAGAAAAGGGTGATGGAAGATTTTCTCTTATGTATTTTCCAGCAGTATGAATAAGGCTTTTATAACAAAAAGTTATGGGTGCGTTTATTAGAGTTAAACTTACCAGAACTGAACAGAATTCAACATCACTAAACTGGACACTATTGAACTGATCTGGACACAACTAAACTGAATTGAACACAACTTGATGTGTGAGACAAAAAGTATGTTTTCTGAACTCAGCACCACTTAACTGAACTGAATGTCATTTAACTGAATTTGAAATTACTTAATTAACACCTGAACCTGAACTGACTGTGTAAGTTCTAACAAACGCACCTATATTTTGCTTAATATTTAATTGTGCAAAATGTTATGCTGCTAAATTTTCAATATTTTCTCTTATTTTGTATTCTATCAATGTCATATTATTATTATTGAATTAATTTTTTTTTCAATTTCATTTTTATTTTTAATGCTCAACTCCACTAATCAGATCAATATACTTATTAAATCAATACCAATCAGTAGAGAGACCTTGTTGAATGAGTAGTCTTTACATTATAATGAAATCAAATCAGTTGGAATCAGTAGAAAAAAACACATCCAAAATAAAATCAGTTGAAATTAGTAGAAACTATACTCACTAAAATATGGGGGATCACTATTTAGACATGTAGGAATTTTTGAAAAAAAGAAAAAGAAAAGAAAAAGTAGGAGTCACTAATATTAGCAATGACAATTGTTTCACTATAAAATGAATATCGTCATATAAACTATTACGATAAAACCGTCTTATACAAGTTTATGTGCAAATATTAAAAAATATAAAATTTATTAATTATAGGTTGAGTCCATAACAACCCATTTGTTAATTAGTTATGTGGCCCAATTGGAATGACTTCATTATTAGAAGGTGAGTTTAAGTCATTAGGTGTAGGTTAAGACTTCAAGTCTCAAAAAAGGTCCATGGCTATTGGCTACAAGTCCAATAAGAAACCAAAGAAGGAGCCCTCTCTCTATAAATAGAGAGCCTAGAGTTCATTTTAGTGGTTGAGAAAATGACACAGCAAAGAGACTCTAATGTTTCCCATTATACAGAAAACTGAGAAATTCAAAGTAGTGGTTGTTTAAAGGGAACCGATAACGAATTGCAACAACATAAAAGGGCTTCTCCCCATCCAAGCTTCCAACTCATTATACTTTGTTAATTTTTTAGAATATTCACCGTCACAATACTATCGTACCTTACTTGTGAACTCTCCCTACACGCTCAAACTCCCAATGCTCTTGCCAGTTTCTCCAACACTACATATCTAGCCGATAACTCACTAAAACTCGGTGGGATCCTCACTAAAATATTCGAACATTGTCGCGAGGTCATATATTTGGCCAAACTTTATCCTAATAGTTTTCGGAATCCCAAAATTCCTAACGATTATCACTTTCCTTTTTTTTTTTTTCTGGATAGTTGGTGTATTTGCTCATTTCTTTTTTCATTTATCACTAATAATAAACATCAAAAGTTGCCTTTTAATATTTTGGAAAGTTGCACATTTTGTAATTTTTAAAAAGTCACCTTTAGTTTAGGGTGGTCTTGTGTCACTACAGTGTTTTTCAATTTAGTTTAGTTTAGTTCAAAAACTTATATTTTGTCACACATATCAAGTGATTTCAGCTCAGTTCAGTAATGTTCATTTCAATTCAGTAGTGTTAATTTCAGTTCACTTATTTTCAATTTAGGCTCTGTTTGATTCACCTTAATTTTATTTAAATTCAGTTCAGTCCAGTTCAGTTCAGTTCAATTCAGTTCATGCGTAATTTTAGCACTCATATAACTTTTTATTCCGAAATAATTTCATGATGATTATTATGTCATCGGAAAGATCTCAAAACATACTTTCAAATGAGTCCAATATTGACTATGTTTGGACAAATTTTAAATGGTTAACGATCAAGTTTAAAAAATCAATTCAGTTTAGTTCAGTGCAGTTCAGATCAGTTTATCCAGGTGAATTAAACGGAGCCTTAAGTCAATCCTAAAAACACGCTCAAAAGCTTAAAAATAATGTATTCCTCGATCAACCCCAATTGTTTCTAGCTTCAATTTGAATGCAAACGGTTGAACTCATTCGAATATTCACCTGTACCTTCTCGGCCCCATATCCATTCGTCGGGCTCAGACCCGACCGAACACACAGGACCTTTTCAAGGGCGGGCTTATCCGGCGTGATGGTGATGATAAGGCCCGCATCTTCACTACCTTGCATAACCAAGCCTTCCTTTGAGTAATAAAACTAGCATATTTTGTGTGGACTTAGTCCACTGTAGACCAAGAATATTAATTAGTAGAGATATTTAAGGACATGGAGGGTATATTTAAAAAGAATTAAACTATTAGTCCACCATGATCTAACTACTAAGGCCCTGTTCTCGTCAACGGCATGATGCAAGACGGTGAGGAACGGAACGGAACGGAAGTTGCAGGGCGGTGTGGAACGGAACAGAAATTGCAGCGCGGGACGGAATGGAATAATAAATATAACTTGTGTGGTACGGAACAGAACGGAAATTACGATGCGGTGCAGAACAGAACGGAAGTTGCAATGCGGTGTGAAACGGAATGGAATGCAGCATAGAAACGACGACAAGAACAGAGCAAGTCCACACAAGTTTTTTTGTATTGAGTAACCTAGTATTGTTCTATAGTTAGTTCTATCATTGTTGAACTTATACTGAAGCAATACGTTAAGGGATAAAAAAAACTACTAACATAAATAAACAATAATTTTACTTTTTGTTAAGCAACATAATCATCGACAAAGTGATTATGAACAACAATATATATACTTGTTGCGACCATAAAATCCACAAGAATAGGTCACAAAACATTTGTACTAAAATATACTTAGTATATACCGTGTTTTGCCACTGGTGAACATCAAAAAGCTATTCATTGACAAAGTTACACATTTTTTTTTAGGGTGGTGGCAATATTGACACAACTTAGTGTCATAGTTCCTTTCTTTGAATCTTTGGTGAGTGAATTTGAACTGATAAATATGTACATGAATTGAGTGTAGTCACGACAATGTTAAGTTTGTGGCAGAAGTATATATTATGTCATAGCACCACGCACACGAACTACTTCGCCTGTTGGCCATATGACATAGTTGAATATTTCTAGAAAATTGTTATATATAGTGATAATTTTCCCGTATCCCCCATAATTCACAATATCATTGTTGACATTACAAAAATTCTAACACCATGTAACCCGACAATCGAAATATATCTATAGAGAAAAACATTTAGGGTAATAAATTGGTGAGTAAATCGTCGACATACCGTTAAAGAGGACAAATAAGTTCAGTTGAGACCAAACTTTCTCCGCAATAACTAGACAATTTATTGATTCTTGCAATTTGAAAAGACACTATTCTCGAGAGTAGGGGCTATTAATTGTCTAACTCCCCCCTATGGGCTATGACTAGGGTTGTTCAAAAGAATTCGCATCCGAATATCCGATTTGAAAATATCCGAAAAAACGGATATTCGAAATTTCGAATACGGATTTGGATATCAACTTTGAAAATTTCGGATATCCGAAAAATCATACTTTCGGATATTTTTATGATACGGATATCCGAAATTACCCGAAAAATATCCAAATTCTTTTGATTATATGGATAAATTTCGTATAATTTCGGATTCGGATATCCGAAATACCCAAAAATATCCGAAAAATAACCAAACTATGCTCAAATAAAAAAGAAAGAAAAATAACTAATTTGGATATCGGATATCCAAGTATCCGAATTCGAAATTTCGGATATCCGATTATGAACAGCCATATCTATGACCATTAACCCTACCTTCATGGGAAAAAAAATAAAGCAAAAAAAAAGTAGTGTAAAATGTGTAAATGACTGGAGGGAACATTTTGCCGGCATTAAACTTTCAAAATTGGTTTCTTTCTCTTTCTTTTACACTTCAGTGGTTCCCCCAAATCGTTTATTTCAGGTACTATACATCGCCCTCTCGATTAAATTTAAACCCAAATCTAAATTTACTCTTATTTTATCTTGTTCAAAGTTCTTCACACAAAAAAAAAAAAAAAAAAAAAAAAAAAAAAAAAAAAAAATCTTGTTTAAAGTTTCTTTTTGTAGGGTTTATGTTGACATGTTGCGGAATTTTGGCGATGCACAATTGACATCTGGTTTTTGTTGATTCTTTTGAGATTATTCATTTGGTTTCCTTGGCAATTATTCGTGTTTCTGATTGAAATTCGCTAAATCTCATTAATTTCTGTGTTTGATGTGTTCTAGGGTTCTTTCTTTGTTCATCATCGTCGTCGTCATCATCATCATTGCCAACGTCGTCGTATGTGAATTAATGTCTTTATCACTAAAAGAACCCTAATTTCCTAATAACTGAAATGCTATCATGTGAAATGCTATCTTTTGTCTCTCCCTCTGTTCATTGATTCAGCAAAATTTTCAATTAGAGGGGTTATTCAATTTGGTATCAATGTTGTGGTTTATGGCTTTGTATAAAAAATAAAAACTCTTTTTTTGCCTTTGATCAATTGTAGTCATGACCTTTGAGGTTCAAATCGATTTTCTATAAAAATGTAACATGAACTTCGACATACATACTAGTGCAGAGTGTGATATTTTGGATTCTCAAAAGTCCAGTTATTGTTCTTATTGGGGGATCATGTGAGTGACAAAGAGCATCCAATTGATTTGTTGTCTTCCGTATAGCTGGAGTAATTTGTTTGGACCTGTTAACTTTTAGATTTTACATTTTGGATATTTACATTTTGTCATTTTTAATTGATCTAAGGAAAATATACTGCACTATGGGAACCCCTCCCCCCTCCCCCTCCCCCTCCCCCTCCTTGAGTTTCCCTCTTCTCAATTGCGAAACTGATTGGTTTCTCACTGATATGTTTTCATGGGTAGAGGAGAGATGTGCAAAGCAATACATATGTTGTTTTACTAGTTGGCTCTTAGTCCGCTACATGGAAATATGGAATAGAACTATCATCTTGATCAGGCGGTGAATTGTTATTTCCATGTTGCTTAAATGTTTATTACGTTCCTAATATTGATATAATTTGATAAGGTGGTGTTATAGATGTGTGTACACATAGATATTTTAGAAAGGAAATTTCTTATGCAATGGCATTCTCATATTCTCATTCTATTCATAATGTGTTGATTTGTTGGTGCTATGAATTCTTTCTTTTGTCAGCTGGAAGTTAATTAACACTTAAGAATGACTGCTTTTGAGTCTTATGGCTAGTGTACTGCCACTATTGTATGATGATGTGAATGATATTATGTTGCTTCTTGTGAAACTGTACTTCAAGATTTTAGGAATATGTTGAGATGTGCTCAAGCTTATGCTGCTGGTTTTTATATTTGACATCTCAAAAAAACCTTTTGCACTTTGCAGTTGCACTAAAAGGAGAAAAAGAAGCCGAGCCAGTACTTGGCATGCTTGCTTAGTGACCAGATAGCTTCTGTTCTTGTTGTAGCATATGGTTATGTTATAATGTGTGTTTGGTGATCAGCTAGCAAAACTAGCTAGTTTGTAATGTCCCTTAATAGTTCATACTCTAGTATTTATTAATACAAGGTATATGCAAAACTCGATAGTTGAGCTTCCTATAGAGCTTCATTTTACTTGATATTGTAGTTTTGGTTTATTGATTAGACTATTGATGTAGTTTTCTTGTTTAGTCTGCAGATGTGGATAATTGATATTGCTGTCTAGTTTGATGATTTACATGAAGGTGGTTGCATGTGGTACAATTGACACTGAGTTCCATGCATTGGAGCGACTTTTTGATTATTTTGTGATTCTCAAGTGCTTGATTTTGGATTTGTGCGATAACTCACTCGGATTTTTTTGGTTTAGATCTCATTTCTTAAGTATATGTAGTTATTTCAATTGCTTTTAGGGTTTTTGGATTTTGCTGTTCTTCACCAATTGTTTAGGCTTTATGTTCCTCAAAAAATTAATTGACTTGACATTCACTTACTTGGGTCAAGTGGGTCACTTCACATTTGGTCATTAGGGTTTTGAGATATTGTATTTTATGAGTATTGCACATAGAAGTTCTTTTTCTTTGGTTGCTGACTTTAACCTCAAAATCTCAGAATAGTAGGATAGCTATTTTTGGAATTGACTGTAATATGATCAAGTATTCAGCCACCATCATAGATCAAGCAATCAGCACTATAGCAGACTAACAGGATTATTTAATGATGATTTCTATTGCAAATGTCAGAATAAATACAGTATTAATAAAAAGCTACAAGATCTGTAAGGTCACAGTACGAAGAGGTACGAAATTTACCATCATAAGCAGATTTAGCGCACAACTGCAAGTCCGCGAGCAATCACACAGAACATTTACCATTTGCAGCAGTATTATTTACACATTCCATATTTGTAGGTAGTAATCCATTTTCTGAAACTTCAGAATGTGCAGCCAGTACAGCATCACTTTGATGACTTTTTGCAATCGACTTACTTCCGTCACTGGCTACCAACATCATCAAATTCACAGTACTACTTCTCCTCTTATGGGTACTCTCTTTGACAGATACACATGATCTCTACACTACAAATCAGCACTCAAAGTTTCGAACTGTCAACAAATTACTATCAAGAACTATATGTTACTGTCAAGAACTTGTTTTCGATTTTGGAAAATGGTAAATGTCATTTCATTCTCCAAAAGGTACCAATGTGGTACCCTGGATAAGTTTCTACAAAGTACAAACCCTTCCCAGGCATTCCTGGTGTACTTAAAGGCTAAAGCTGTATACACATGAGCACTTGCTTAAAAAAAAAATAAGAATAAGTTCGTCAAAAGCACCTGTTACATAAGCCAAACAAAAGCTATAGCACACAGTTACAGTGTGTCAAAGATACCTTGATCTTGGCCTCCATAAAGAATGAAAAAAAGCTCAGTTTTCCTTGGAAGCTGTACAAGTGGCTTTCTGTCAACTCATTTCCAAGCAGAACATCTGATTCAGTAATACAACAGGGTCTTGGAACTTCAGAACCAAGTACTGTATTAAAGTTTGAAACCGTATAAACCGTATATCCTTCCATAGCTCCATTTGTGATCATTGAGGTTGCTGCACCTTGATTGACATTGTCTTTGATTGCCATCTGTAGCCATGAATCATGATATCAGCAGAAGTGGGTCAACTTTTCAAAATCAACAGAAGAACATCATCTAAC
Source organism: Tetragonia tetragonoides (assembly GCA_038025085.1). NCBI lineage: Eukaryota > Viridiplantae > Streptophyta > Magnoliopsida > Caryophyllales > Aizoaceae > Tetragonia > Tetragonia tetragonoides. The sequence goes on from CM076143.1 coordinate 11,010,276, forward strand.
GGAAGGTGGTGCTGCTTGTTTTGTCTATACACACATCAATGCTTTAAGTATAAGTACTCTGTCCCCCAAACCAAAAAAAAAAATATTTGATTGTTTCCTTGATTGTAATTCATTTTCTCCTATAATTGTAATCGTTTTGGTGGAACTTGATTTGCATATACTTAATTAGTGTTGATACTGGTGGCTTTGGTGGCTCACAGATATTATGCCTCACCATTTCATACATGAGGCCGCCTCATATGAGTTCTTATGTGGAACTTCTTTAAAAACGTACTCTCAAATTATCCATAAGCCAGTATTGAAGATATTTTAACGAGTTGTAATAAATTAAATGTTTTGCAAAAAAAAAAAACAATTATCAATTTTAAATCAGATCAAATTACAGTTTGCCAATGAGATATTAATTTAGTGGTTAATACTGAGAATCTAGGTACATTAAGTCTTAGGTTTGAATCTTCCTTCCCCCATTGTAGATAAATTTATTGTACTCTGACCTTACCGACTTTTACCTCCCTTAAAACAGAAAAAAAAAAAAAAAAAAAACAAAAAAACAAAAAAAAAAACAAAAATCAGATCAATTACAGACTTACAGTCTTATATTTTTTTTGCTCGTCAATTACAGTCTTATACAACTTAAAAGAACGGATCTTAAGTTTAGTATTTGATTGATTTATAGCAAATCTCACCCATACGCATTTGAAAGTTAGTGTCACGTTGATCAACCAATAAAAAATAAAATGTGTGCAAAAGAAACAATTAAAATATTTAGAAAGTTCTCTTAAATTACTACTCCATAAGACAGTAACCAAACACGTGGTGAATTACTACTGAAAAGAAGGACCTAATGCTCCCGCCTTTTTTTGTAAACCAATCCTTTAACTTCCATTAACCGATTTTATCTAAGCTCCCCTTCACCTCTTCTCTTTAATTTGTCCTAGAAGATAGTAATTGAATTTCTTTGAACAAGTTTCCAAATTATCAGCAGTAAAGAAAGAGTCAGCTACAGGAGAAGGAAAGAAGAGAGAGAGAGAGGAGAGAGAGAGAAAACATGGCATCGGCTGTAGTAGCTATTGCAACACCAGCAGGATCAACCACAATAAATCAAAAGAAGAACAGAATTCAAGTTTCCAACACCAAGAAGCCTCTTTTCTTCTATGTCAATCTTGCTAAGGTTAATTACTACCCATCTTTTTATATTTGCTACCAATTACCATGCGGTAACTTTTTTTCCGAAATTGCAAGAAAATCACCCTCTTTGAGGGTAATAAGTCTAATGGTCAGCCTCTCGGTTATTGCTGGGGACGAGCGAGGAAGGCGCCACTGCGCTATCCACCCCAAGCTCTACCATATGCGGTAACTTACTAGTGTGGAGATGTTTATAAATATGAATTCATATGTTTAATATGTGCAGAGGTACATCCAGCAACACAATGAGGTTGAGCTTTCTGCATTGGGCATGGGTATGTCTCTTTTTGACAATTTAGTTTCCCTTTTTTTTGACAAGAGAAAAAGAAAACTTGTCACCCCTAAATAATAGATTCCAATATAAAAACGACATCTATAACGATAATCATCCATATTCTAATCACCTTTTCCATATCTTCCATTTACAGCAATCACAACAGTTGTCACCATTGCTGAGATTTTGAAGAACAATGGTTTTGCTTTTGAGAAGAGTAATAATGGACTTAACCTTCTACTTTTTTTGTTTTTGTTTTTGTTTTTGTTTTTGTTTTTCTTCCTTTTCTGTTTCTGTTCTTCTCTTTTCAATAATTTGCTTCTGATTTTCGGACACCGACAACAGAGGTTTGCACATCTACCATTGGCATGAAAGATGAAAACAAAGGTCGAATGGTTCAGAAGGCCAAGGTAAATAGTTTCATTTCACTATATTTATACTGCTAACAGTAATCTCTATTTTTTTTTTAAGCTTTCATTGTTTTTTGATATAAACCATATTCACTTCTTTTCTTTTCTTTTCTTTTTAATTGTTTCCCCTGGCACTTGTCAGATCGAGATAGTATTGGAGAAGACTGAGAAATTTGACTCTTTGATGACTCCTGCTACTAACACCGCGGTTACCACAACCACCACCACCACTTCCACCACGGCTAACACAACTACAGAAACAACTTCCAATGAGAAAAAAGAAGAGGAAAAATAGTTCCAATACGAAGGTGTAATCAACCATTGATCTAGCTTCCAACAATTTAGAGTTACCCCTACTTTTACTAAAGGTATAGATAAAGGGTCAATACATTAGCATATAGATATATTATGCACAACCGGTAGAACTAGTTCTGGAATGTGCGAGACGAAAGAAACTGGGTTTTATCTGGGTAATGGCAGCTATTTGCTTCTCTTGTGAAGCTTAAGTATTTTTGTAATCCTCTTTTCACCTTTGCTTTTTACCTATTTCTTTCTTCTGGGACATGTATTAGTCACCAAGCCATATACTGATGACTGATGATGGAACAATGGTTGATGTAGGAAATAGTATTTTTTCTAAATCTCTCTCTCTCTCTCCCCCCCCCCCTTCCCTCCCTCTTGCTCACTTGCTCGTCTTACGGTTCTTGCATAAGGATGTTTAGAGGTTTAGGAGGCCATGGACCAGAGTAAATGGCGACGTTTTGGCATCTCTAGAGGTGTAGCATTCTTATGTGTATCTGCAATGATAAACTTAGACAGGATAAAATTATCAAAAAAAACTTAGACAGGATAAAGGAATTACAGAACTCCAAATATACAAGGAACCAGGGAGTATCCGAAATAGTAAGTCATATATATATATTGAAGACTTGTCACTAATGACACTGCCGAGTACAGTTAAACAAATACTGGATACAGTTAATAGAATTGAACCTAGGCTGTTGAGGTTGGCTGAGCTAAGTATCAAAGCATATTTAAACCCTACATCTAAGCAGTTCAAACATGACGATGCGCACCTTGTGCCAGCTCCATACAGCACAGCAGTTCTCTTCACTTAGCCTTGATTAGGGATCGTTCCACAATGCGCACCTTGTGCTAGTTCCACATAGCAAAATTCTCTTTCATTTGTCGTGATTAAGGAGGATCACATATTCGGCCTAATATCACAAGTATACTGCATGGCGTGTATGCCATTATTTCAATCTGCCTACACAAGGAAGAAACAATTTAGAGTAATTAGTGAACTGAGGCATTGATATGTGACATTTTATATCTCGTAAAGGGGTCAGTGGAAATGAAAAGCATCGCCAAACAAACATTGGACACGAAAAACGGACCAAGAAATACAACAGTAGCCACGGGAACATCAAGCAACAAGGCCACAAAAAATGTGAGAGGGAACCAAGACAAGGTTCCTCCTATCATATCTAACCAAGTGTGAACTGCACTGCAGTTACACTGAGAAAAAAAAAAGAAAAAAAAAAGAAGCTTAATTAACTCAAAATATCATTTGAATTGCAATCAGAGTATCAGACTAATAGCACTTTGATCAACTGTAATTCATTGCACCCTTGAAGCTTTTTCAAAATTCTGCTTCAAAACTGAGAGAGCTCTTAAGGTATCGAATATTGATAAACGTATTAATGACTTGCCGGATAAACTTCTCGCTTCTCAGATGTTATTATAGGATATGCATAGCAAAATACAAATAACCATTATGAAAATTAGCCCTCAAACATCATAAAAAATTGCCAACGTACAGACTCCGTATTCCCCCTTCTGCAAAATGTCACTACTTTTCAGCTAATCTCAACCACAAATTTTGACCTAGAAGACTGCAAAATGTCAAACCAAGCAAACAAAATGGGACAGAGGGACTAAAGGAGTACTATATATATGTTTGACATGTATCCCAAGTTGTCCGCAAGGGCCAACTTGATCCTCTTCCTCAAAACTCTAGATTAAGGGTTTGATTTCCCACGGCCTTATTTAAAGAGCATTTCACCCGTCCGCCACTAGACACACAACTTCCCGTCTGCATATGTCAAGCATGCTGCCAACATTCTCATAAAGTCTCAATAAATGCAAAGAAGAGGCATCCTGAAAAGGAATCTATTGAATCTCTCCAAATTATTTGGGTCGTAGGTGCGTGAGATAGTTCGGTCCATATTTGGCGTGAGTGTTAGTTTCTTAGAGCATTGAGTGAAAAGTCAGCCGAAAACTCGAGTGGCTGAAGCTGAAGCAGCTAACAAAAAGAAAAGCAACTACGAATCTCATGGAGAGTAATCACTCAAAAATAAGTTCTACAGATACACTTTTCCTAATATTCCCCAAAACTTGGTGATTGTATTGGGCCTGACTACCGCCTGAGGGAACAATAAGAGTAGGTTTTCCTCCTGACTCCCTAAGTTTGAGGGGTCATGCATTTATGCACGTTGACAACTGGGTCCAAAAAAGCCATATACATCCGGATTTCAGAAGAGGTCTTCATTTGACGTGGTAATCGTTAATAATTAATGAGTAACGTGCCCAAGTGCTAAAGAAGGAAAGGTTTACCCTGTCATTCATACAATTTACTCAAAGGTTGACCCACTATCCCCTCCCACTCTCCATCAAATACTTCATTTCTCCCTCCTTAGATTGAGAGAGAAACCTACATTTATTATTGCCGATTTAGTTTTTTTTTGCAGTAGCAAATGTCAACCAAACAAAAGGAGCTCCAAATCATTTCAACCTCTTCTGCTCAAACAGCTAACACAACAAGTACACAACTCAGTTTTGTCCCGCCTGAGCCTTGGGGAGGTGCAATGTACGCAATCTTACCCCTCACCATAGCTCACCAGAAATGTATGATACACTAGTAATGCATAGAAGTTCCAGTTTCTGATACCTAAGAGGCTCATAATGTCTATTAATATAGGCCATACAAGCAGCAATATATTATCCAGCAAAACAATTATCATAAATCAGCACACCTATTGAGTTGTATCCTCTGAAAATCTGGCATCAAAGGGAGCAGAAAGGTGAGAGTGCGATGAGCCACCACTGGATCCAGAACCCTGCTGCAGTTCAATCACAAGCCATCTTACTGCTTTACTCATTTGTTCTAACCTTACCGCACTGATTGGTGGAAGACCTACAACAGGCTGGCCAGGCCTCCCTGACACTGAGCCAGTGGCCTCATCCACCAAACACTCAGATCCTATTCTCTGCTTTATGGACTCCACGAACTCCTCAGCTTGATCACAAGCCACCCTAAATAATTCCCAACGCTGTTTAAAGTTCTCGAGAGCAGCATCTGTGACTGCTGTTTTTTGACCTCCTGATGTTTCTTTTGCTTCCAGGACCCCAGCAGCAGCAGCAACATAATCCTGATACGCATTATTTAGAGCATCTACAATGTTATCCATTGCACGATCCTGACCTGCACAACAGGTGTACCAGTATGAGAAATCACATCCCGCACTGAAATCAACAGGAATGGCATATCACAAGCATCCATAAAGTTGCAGGTTTTATAGGCAAAGCATCAAATTTTTTAAAAAAATTAACCCCAGTTTACAGAAATTCACAATAAATACCAACTACATAAATAAATTGCAACCAGAACCATAAAGACATGAAATGACAAATGCCAAATGCCAAATGCCAAATGCCAGTCATCAAATTGCATCTGCATGATATTCCAGGTCTTCTTTCTAGACATATTTCCCTTTCAAGCTCATCACTAGTTGAAGGACACCCACAAATCACAATCACCCACTGCCACTCCACAGGCTCCCGCCTTGACGTGGTAAAGAGGATCCCATCAACTCAGTTGCACCAACACAGTAACACACACATGACACAGATACTTTGGGCAAAGAAAGCTGAAAAATTATTCCAATGTACATAACTACCAATGTTCTTTTTTTTCTTTTTGGCCAAAGCCATGAGAAAAAAGGGAAAGGGCTGCAATTTAGTTTCCAATTTTCAATATTCTCGAAAATTTTCATCTCTGAGGTAATCAACAGAAAATTGAAAAATTATTCTCAAAAATTCAGAAAATCATAACCCTAAATCAAAATTTTCATTTTTCATTGACATTTGAATTAAACATTCAGGGGGGTGCATAAACAAATTCAGAGAAATATGAGAGATACATGCCTATCACAATTACTATAAATACATACTGTCACCAACAACACGGCTTAAAAATTATAGAGTGAATTGGGTTTTGGTTACCGTGGCTTTAAGCCCTTGATTTCCAAGATATGCCCAATCTGGTTCTTGTTTGTTTTACAGCCTGAAAAATCAAATCAAATCAATATCGTGAAAGTCAAGAGTTTCAGGTAATAATATTTCAGAGAATACAACACAGAAATTAATAATACCTTGCTTTTGAGAGAAAAATTGTGACAAGATATAAGGGGTAATTCGATTTTTGAATCTGGCAAGAAATAGGAAATTGCTTTGTTTGTGTACTCTAAACTCTAAAGGCTTGCTGTCAGTTTGAGTCCTTGATTGAGAAAGAGAAAGAGAAAGAGAAAGAATTGAGGTTGATTATGATTTCACCTCTCCGGCCAAGTAAAATGGTCTGGTTACTGGTTAGCCGATTAGCCCTGTCTCCCTAAACTAAGGCCCTGTTTGGTACATGGGGTTTCAAGCGGAGCTTAGTAAAAAAAAAAAATTTGGCTAGTCAAAAAGAGTCTAAGAGTGTGCAAGTTAATGACGACTGAAACACCACCTGCTATATCATATTCGGATTCTCGTGTTTAATAGTAAACATATTAAACTAGCTGAACAACCAGCGCAAGCACTAGGGGGAATAGGGATTTGAACCCATAACCTTATCTTACCAAACCACTTGTAAGTAAACTTGGAAGCACTAGACCAACATCCTTGTTGGTAGCTCACTAGTTCATTTGTCATTGGGAAGCTGAATAGTAGTACAATGAAGAGAGACGGGCCAAGTTAGGGCATGTTCTTTTCAACTGGTTTTCAGTTTTGTCCCAGTTACTAGTCACAAAATCCAGTTTTGTCCAGTTTTGCCCAGTTTGACCCAGTTTTGCCCAGTTTTGTTCAGTTTTGTCCAGTTTTGCCCAGTTTTGTCCATTTTTGCCCAGTTTTAATAATAATGATAATAACAACAACTAATAATAATAATTATTATTATTATTATAAAAAAATAATAATAATCTTAATAATTAAGTAATTAATTAATAATAATAATATGTATTAATAATTATAAAAAAAATAAAAAAAAAAATATTTTTAAATTATTGATTTATTATTATTATTATTATTATTAAATATTATTATTTTTATTATGATTATTATTATTTTTTATTATTGATATTATTATTATTATAATATAATAATAATAATAAAATAATAATAATAATAATAAAATTATTATATTCTTTTTTTTATATAAAAATTATTATATTATTAATATTATTCATATTATTATTATTGTTGTTAGTATTATTATTAAATATTATTATTATTTTTGATATTATTATTATTATTATTATTATTATTATTATTATTATTATTATTATTATTATTATTATTATTATTATTATTATTATTATTATTATTATTATTTTGACCCGTGCGGTGCACGGTTTTAACTATAAGAATTGAAAAACCGATTGAAAAACAATGCATGATTTTAATTAAAAATCATAAACAAATTTAATACTCTCTCACTCATTACATTTCTCTTGGTGATTAGATTTGTGGGTTCAATCAAATCGAATGTTTGATGCCGCCAAAAAAAATATAGAGAAAAAGGGGTAAACTTAATCACAATAAATTATAACTAAACATGAAATGTATAAATTTATAAATTAATAGAGTGCAAAAGCAAACTCAACAAATTTCTCATCAAAGCATTATAATGTAATAAGTATTACATCATTTGTGTAAAAAAGAGACAATATTATTGGACTCGAATTCACCCATTTCCTGATGGTATATCTTAGTATAATCGAAAATGTCGTAGGAGTCTATTTCCTAAATTGTATCAGATGCATTCTTGTGCCAAGAGATTACATCATGCCTCATCTCCTCCATCCAAATCAATAGATCCTAGTTTAGTGTAAAAGTTGTGCCTATCCCTCTTGAAAATATACTCTGGTTATACCCTTGCCACAATCTCTGCAAACAAAAAGTAATTTGAGGAAATTTCTGAGCCTTTTACTTGTGTGCCTTCTTTGCCAAAGAATCATCTATGTCATTTGCTATGTTAATGTATCCTTGACCTTCTTAAAGCCAAAAGCATTGCCTATGAGGCTACAATCGTTGTTACTTACTGCTTTTCTATACAAAACATATCAAATATCATCACAATAACAAAATAAATGTTATGTAGACTGATTCGAAGATAAAAGGACAAATTCACAAATAAATTACTTATAACCCCATAAATCAAAAGAGCAGCATGCTAAATTTTCCATTCCAAATCAAAGAGACTGAAAAAAGGCAACAAAAGTTTGAATCACCCACTGACCAAACACCAAAGATGTATTGAGATGGATGATGACACATCATGTTTAATTTGAGGAGAGGCCTCATACACAAATGCTAAATCAACTCCTAACATCAGTACCCAAATTATGAGAAGAACATAAACATATACAAGAGATTATTAGACAATATATATAGGAGATTATATGAGATACAACTTCCTTATTATTCAGTACCCACAAGTTCATAAGTTTAAATCAAAGGACTCAATCAAGAATAATAATAATAATAATAAAAGAGAGAGAGATTCAACATTACACCAAGACCATTTTTCCAAAGCAGCTCTCATGCTTATCAAACATATACACAAACATCAACGACTTACATTCAAGCATCTAAGTAATAATATATGTCTTCTCCTGCTTGAGATTTATATCGAATTATCAATAATAACAATTGCCAAAAAGAATAAAGAAATATAGTATAGCTGTCTCCTATTCAATACTAATATCAACGGGAGTAAACGGAAAGCATTCTCATTGATTTAGAATGCTTAATCAAACTCAAGACTTAACAGAGTTCAAAACTAATAATTCAGGGGAAGGAAAAACCCACAATGGCAAAACTAAACAATTTCGGAAAGTTTTCACTCGAACATCTTAATGAATAATGAGATGCACCAACACAATGTTTATTAATGAATAAGAAAGTGAATGAATTGAAAATGTGGAATCAAACATCACATGAAACAATATACTCTATCACAGTAGAAATTGCTTGATTAGAAATTCAAACTTAATTTTTGTATAGTAAGAGTAATTACCAAATTGTCTTCCACTCTTCTGTGCTCTAGTAGCTAGTCCCCTAAAAGACCTTTATAAACCAAGAGTATGCATAACAAAACCACAAGGTAAAAGAAGTTAGAAAACATCCAACACCTAAATTTAGGATGAGCACCAAATAATCCAAGAGTCTGCATTCTTTGCCCCTTCCTTTTCCTGAGCATTAATAACAAAACATAATATACACTTTTATAAACTTCAATCCCTTAAAAAAACAAATCCTCAATGAAAGGCATAGCTACAGCAAATTTACTCCACTAAGATATCTTCCAATACTCTCATATATTATCTCAAAAAAAAAAATGGGGAAAAATAATACACATACAACTTCACCTAAATCAATCTCTGAATTCATGTGTTCTCCATTCCAAATTTGATAAGGACGTCGTCAAAGAGGTAGGGGAGGAGAACGAATCAGAGCGCTTTGTGTTTTCCAGTTCCCCTAATCCACAAACAAAAAAAAAAACATGGTTACTAAGATGATTTCGCCCAAGCGATTGACAATTCAAGAAAATAATGAAATTTCCTAAATCCAGAAGACTGTAACACCAAAAGGAAGGAAACCTAATATACAACTGAAGGCTACAAATTACAATTGGAGTTGAATACAACATTCTAAATATTTACACTTAAATCTGATTACTTGGTCCAAATATGCACCCAAAGAAAATGGGACTATTAGAGATTAGCTCATTTCTTTTGCATGTATGTGTACTTACTACTTACTGACCAAAGCTAGTTGGATTGTTAGAGATCCTCACCCAGATGCGAAAAAAAAAACAAAATTCCAAAGTTTGGTGAAGAACTTACCACGTCATAAAGCTACTCAGCCCAAATCTTGTTGCATCTGGAAAACTTTCACATTGTCACCCATCGGCTGATGTTGTCTCTTATCTTTGACTACAAACCATGGAATGAAGCATTGTGAATATATACATTGTAGAAACCTAGAGGTGTCAAACAAGTCGGTCAGGTCGGGTTTGGGTTCGATCACTTTCGATTGGGTCATTTAACAGGTCGGGTTGTTTCATTTTCAGATTGAGAAATACTTGTTCATGACCCAATGTGTTCGGGTTCGGGTCGACCCAACGGGTTAGGCACTTATTTTTCTAAATTGGTTTTAATTCCATAATTAATTCTATTTCCAACTTTAAAATAAAAAAATTCCACACTATAGTGATCTCAGACATAAAATATATGGTTATAATCTATTTGAAAAATATGTCGTACCAATATAACAATTAGTCAAATTCGTTTCATTAGTATTAGAAAAAACCTTATTTAAGAGAAATATGAAATTACAAATGTCAAAGTGAGTTGATATGTAAGAAAATTTGATATGATAAAGTATTTTCTCATCCACTTTTCTCATGTTGAGGTGTTTTATTTTAAACGTCCCAACGCAACTTCATCCTAAAGTTACCCCAGAGTTGCAGGCCTCATAATGCAATTACAGTCAGGCAATGATTCATCCTAAAGTTACTTCTTGCTCTCTCTTTTTTCCAAACAAAAATAACCAATCACAAAAGGCATAAGGTATGCGGTACCAGCAAACCCCTTCCCCAGTCCCTCGTACCTAAACCTTGAACAATACCTCAACAATGCTTCAAGCCATCAGGCACCTGGAAACATAGCAAGCATGAAAATTCAGTTGAAATTTGGAGTAGAGAATTTCAGTTGGAGTAAATAACTAATAAATTTTCTCTTCAAAAGACCTAGAACAATAGCGGTGAACCACTGGAAACAGCATATTATAATTTCACAAAAACAAAGCAAGCAATATTTGTGTAGGTTCAAATTCAACGACTTTGAACATATGCAAATCAAAATAATTGAACCGAAGAACATTAACCTTGAGTCTGATCTCACGACTTTGAACCTAAGAACATTAACCTTGAGTCTGATCTCACGACTTTGAACCTGAAGAGAGTCATCATTAACATTCAACGATGATAAACACAACGCTGTATCAGAGCAAACTCCAAACTTTTCATATTGAACTTGTCTACTGTCTCAAAGTGAATGAATTTCAATGGAGAGTAAATAGGGGTTAGTTGGAGGGGTGGGCATTTACGTGGGGAGAGAATTGGGAGAAGTAGGAGTATCCTCAATTCTGTAGTTTAACTGTATCGCTTTTTTTTCCACCTTAAATCAAACGTGGATTTGGGTAGTGTAGTTTGCTAATCACCCCTTTTTTAGGAACAAAATACAGTGGAGTAATGCATTTTTTTAGGTGTGATTTCATTTTTTCTCTTTTTTTTTTTTTGTCAAACTCATGAGAAATTGACATGTGGCCAAATTCATAAAAACTTGACACATGGCTAATCCATTTTCTCTCTCTGGCAGCTTCTTTAGTATTAGTATATAGATTATATAAACAATTTTCAGTTTTTCCCAATTTCTCCCAGTTTTTCCCAGTTTCTCCCAATTTTCCCCAGTTTTTCCCAGTTACCAGTTAGACTTTTCAGTTTTCACCAATTTTATCCAGTTTCTCCCAGTTACCAGTTTCAGTTTTCAGTTGAAAAGAACGAGCCCTTAGTGCAAAGGCAATTGTAAATTTGGAGTCCTTGCATCAAAATAATTGTAGATTTGTGAGTCTATATCTTGAATCTTCATTGATATATGCAAATGCAATTGCCCTGCAAGGCCGCAATTAGACCGGTTAAACGGGTTTGATTATTTCAATTTCAGGTTAAATCGGTTACGGCTTGATTTTTAAGGCAATCCCATTTTTTCCGATCAGAAAAACTTTATATCAATACTCGAAAACGGGTCGGGTCATATTTTATCGGAACTACCCGCAATAAATGACTAAGGCATTATTTTTACTTCTTTTTAATTTCAAATTTAAATTCTAGTAAAACAGTATTAATACAACTTGTATATTTGAACGTGTAAATTTTATCATGTAATTAAAATCTGAACTAATAAATTTGTAACAACAACAAAATAATAATAATAACATTGATGATGATATGACGATGACAATGACGATGATGATGATGATATTGAAATAAAGAATCACAATCTTAAAAAACTAATCAAATAAATGATGAATCAATAAATAAAGAATCAAAATAGTAATTAACCGATTTAATTTTTCTCTCCCTCTTTCATTTTGCCATATCCCTTTCTAAGTTCAGCTTTTCATCTTCTCCATTCACACTTCTCAAATTCTCACCGCACCACCTACTCAGACCCAGGCCCCACCACCAGTTGCAAGCTTGCAACCCCACTACCATCCCCACCACCACCAGTGGCCCACTACCGTTGGCATCCCCACTACTTACCGCCACCAGTCCACCACTGATGGCATCTCAACATATACTAAAACTTCTTCTGCAATGGTTCATTTTCACACCCTCTAGAATGCAAACCAGTAATAAAGGAGATGGAACTTTCTCTCTCCCCTTCAACCTTCTTTGTCTCTCTAACCCAATAATCCCCCATTCGTAGCCAGTAATCCTCACCCATTCTTCCATTTCCCCCGAATTCGCTAAGCCTGAAAGTTCACACCTCCGAAGTGGGGTTGTGGTGTTGATATGGGAGTTAAGAACTGGGAGAGGGGAGGCCGGGAGCGAATTGCGATGGGCTCAAAGACGATGGTGGGGGAACTCAGATCCAAAAATTTTGCGACTTTCATTAGCCAAAATAATTCTCTACTCTATATAATTTTGTTAAGGCACCTGTTATTGTCAAGTCGCAAAATACTAATGTCAGGTCATGAATTTTTTGAGTTGACAAATTTGCCCTCCATGTTAAAAAGAGAAAAAACTCATAATCTCTCTTATCTATCTTTAATTGCCTCATTTACAACTAAAATTATGGAAAGACAATAAAATTAGAATCTTACAACTCCACCAATTTAGCAAAATAATTGGTAAGATTTTTTCTACAAACCGAATATATAGATTGCTAGGGTCCGTTCTTCAACTTTTGTTTTTCTTCTTCAATTTGTTGAAGCCATTAGCCATGACATGGCAGGAAACGTTTGATCTTGAGTCCACGTAGAAAAATGAGCATTGTTGATTTAAAAAAATTTCAAACACTAATCGTTACATATGGCAAATCACCAACATGTCACTCTTTGTCTGCCTTTCCCTTTTGTTTTAGCTTCCTTCCGCACCTTCACTAATCGTTAATGGAGTCTTGTTTTGACTCTTGAGTGCTATCATTCACCACCTACTCTGATATTCTTAGGGGGGTTTCATTGAAATGAATTAATGAACTATTCTAACACTAAATTCCCATTAAAAAGTCTAACACCCAAAGGTATCAAACGGGTACCTCAGAAGATGACACAAATTGCAAAAGTTTCAGTCAACTTTTTAAGGTCTGTTCTTGAACTTTCTTTGTAATTTCAAGATGTCCATAAAGCTACATAAAAGTCAAGTTCAATGGTACAAGTAAATAAAATCAAGTTCAATGTTACTTGCTTATTTCATTTACAATGTGATCTTTTGTGATTAGAATATGGCTGTCATTATGATTCAGTTATTAGATTCTCAATATATAGTAAATAGTAAATGGCAAGTGTAGACAAAATAATATTATGAAGATAGAAAATATGGAGTTTTCCTTATTAATATGAAGGGTTGAATTGTCAACTCAAATAATTAATAGGCTGGCATTAGTATATTTTGACTTGGCAATAACATCGGCCTTTTGTTAATTAAATATGTAATGCACACTAATAACACAATGATTAATATTAATTATGCCATTAATCAACAAAACTTAACATAAGTGTAACGGTGTTTGTTGAGGGACCAATATTGTTGGACAATTGACAACTTTGAATTAATGACATTGATTTTTCAACTTGGGATTGTTATTGTTTGATTGTTCAAACTTCGGATTATTTTTATTAAATTTTTCAAATTTTAAAGACAAAAATACCCTCTTTATTTCAATTTTTCATCCTTCCCCCTCCCTCTGAGTTTGACCGCCTCTTTGTTCTCCCCACTCCGTGGAACTCCATGGTTGTAACTACTAACATGAATCTTTAATCAGGTGCCTAAACTTGCTTCCGTTTTCTGGTTATATATTGACGAAAACAACACCAATTAAAATCTAGAAATCTAAAAATAAAAAAATAGTTAATGGGCACCGAAAATTCGAGACAAATTTATATGAACTCTTTCGCAGGGCTACAGAGACAATCAGAGTAGTCTGCGGCTAAATTGAGCGCAGAACTAGACTATCTTCGCCTAGTTTAGGCGCAGCATTGGACTACCTTCGCCTAATTTAGGCCCAACCTACAACTGTGAATGATATACAGATTCCGAGTTCCGGCCTCTAGCAAATCGGCCATCAACGGTTAGAGAAAAAACATTTTTTGTTGAAGTTAATAGTCAAACCATTTCTATTTGATCTGGATTTGTGAGCATTCCAATTTCCTTATATGATTTTCAATTGAGTTTGGCCATAGTTGGATGTAATTTGAATTGATAAAAGTATAAAGATCTGCTTCAATTTTGCTGGGGAAATAGTAACTATGCAGGCTGGATTCCAATTACTTGAGGTGTTTTGTCGTCTTCTTTTGAGTTTCTCTTTTTATTTTGTACAATTAATCAAGGGTGAGTGAGCTAGGATTAGTATCGAAGAGATGAATAAGTCAGAACTCAAAAACAATGAGGAAGAAGGAGAGTGTCTGACTCTAACGTTAGAATTTTTGTCTTTTTTATTTTATTTTAAGTTTAAGGGTATGTTGGTAATTTATGAGGGATGGGGTATTGTATTGTTTAAAATAGGGTGTGGTATTTAGCACCACCTTTTAAGTTTACTGTCTCGAAAAAAGTTAGTGATGACTCTAAAGTTTTATTTCAAAGATATAATTTATATCCCCCTATTTCAACTTAGTTTTCAAAATTCAATAGAAATTAAATCAATCACTTTGCAGTAACCTTACGTAGGTAGGATGAGATGATAGCCAACCATTAAGTGTGTTGCGGTGGTGATGCATATGGCTTAAACGAGTTTCATATGATCTTAATTCCAAAAAGATATCCAGTGGGAAATAATTAATGAGTGAATCTATTAAGGAAGACCACCTAGCCAACACACACTTAACTTGGTATTTCTCATATATCCCTAGTGATTTGTTTCCGTCAACGTGGTCGATGTCATCTTTGAGAACATTTTTAGTCTTTTGTCATCGTTTGAGTTAATTGTTTGGAGTCATGTTAAAAGGGATGAAAAAATCGGAGACCATTTCTCTATACATATAAACGAGTTATCAATATAGGACTTGTTTGCTCGTAAAACCTTTGACGATTTGTCCAAAAAAAAAATAAATCTATCCATCTCATTTTCTCAAGCAAGGTGGGTTCCTTCCATATCCAATATTTAAAAAGATAAATTATACCATAAAAAAAGTGAATTGCTAAATACCGCCCCTTTTTACTAGCTACCGCCCCCCCCCCCTTTCCAATTTTACCCTCACCCACCCCTCTTCCTCACTCACTCTCACTCACTCACTCTCACTCATCCACTCTCACTCATCCTCTCTTCCTCACTCACTCATCCTCACCACCACACCATCACACCGGCAACCACCACCACCACCACCACCACCACGACCATGTCAAGTGCTAGCGGCAGCGGCGGCAGAGGTTTCGACGGCGAGGGAGGCGGCGACCGACGGCGCGAGGGGGTAACTTTTCGAAATTTTTTTTTTTTTTTGTTTGAATTGAATTTTTTTTGCCTTGAATTGAATTTTTTTTGCCTTGAATTGAATATTTTTTGCCTTGAATTGAATCGTGAAGTTATGCATTGAAGTTGTGTTTTTTTTTGTTTTTTTTTTTGCGTCGGTCGTCTGCCGATCTCGACTCACCCAAGGGTGAGTCGCCTGAGACGGGCGACTGACCCAAGGGTGAGTCGTCTGTCACAGACGACTCACCCTTGGGTGAGTCGAGACAGGCAGACGACTCACCCTTGGGTGAGTCGAGACAGGCAGACGACTCACCCTTGGGTCAGTCGCCCGTCTCAGGCGACTCACCCTTGGGTGAGTCGAGATTGGCAGACGACTCACCCTTGGGTGAGTCGTCTGAGACCAGACGACCGACACAAAAAAAAATTATTTATTATTATTATTATTATTATTATTTATTATTATTATTATTATTTATTGTTATTATTATTATTATTATTTATTGTTTATTGTTATTATTATTATTATTATTATTATTATTATTATTATTTATTGTTATTATTATTATTATTATTATTATTATTATTATTATTATTGATTGTTATTATTATTATTATTATTGATTATTGTTTAATTAACTAAAAATGTGAAATGATAGATGGGAGGAGCCGGTAAATCGGTGCCTCGGTTATTTAGTGAACTAGCTGGTTCAGGACCGCGTCACACGAGGACGCGCGGGATTGATGCCTCTGTACGGAGACAGAGAGAGGCAGTTCGGATGAGGGAGATGACTGCTGAGGAAGACGATTACGCAACTAGCGAGTTCTACTCCGGTGAGCAAGACGATGATGAGATTGGCGTCGAATTATCCTCAGATTGGCGCGTGGTGAAGGGCAGAGGCGGTAGGTTTGTTAGTACTGGGTCGTCCAGTACTGGCAAACGATCTAGAGCGGAGGACGACACTACGTGGCTTGTTACAGAGCCTGTGTCCGGTGGGCCGGCGGATGATAGCGTCATACCGAGCTTCTTGGGCCACGTAGCGTCTCGTATGTGGAATGGAGAGATGAGGGGTCTCTTGAAGTGTCAGAACCGATGGACTGTATGTCAGCGGCTGAGTCAGTGGCGAGCGGAGATGTCGGCCGAGATGAGGGCCCAGATCGAGGGGACTGGGTTATCACACCTGGCAGACATTATGTTCAGACATATTGACTTCCCCCTGATATCTGCATTCGTGGAAAGGTGGCAGCCGGATACGAACTCGTTCCACATGCCGTTCGGAGAGATGACGATCATGTTGCACGATGTATGGCATATTCTTCGGATTCCTGTAGACGGACAGCTCGTTTCCAATGAGGGACGGGATGGGCAGCTGCAGACGGCGGCCATGGAGGTTCTCGGGGTCAGCCCAGAAGAACTGATGTGTAGCCACTGGCAGGGCGGTGCGGTCCTCACGGAGTCGGTTTTTGAGCTTTGCCGTGAGCAAGTGGATGACATCCAGGCGACAGCTTGGATGTGGTTACTTATTGGATCCACCTTGTTTGTCGACAAGAGTGGTAACCGTATTAGACCCTCCTGCGTGATGGAGGTGATGGACGACGGTGTCGATACGGTGCATGACTTCTCTTGGGGATCTGCTGCCCTCGCCTTCCTATATCGTCAGCTCGGTATAGCTAGTCGCGGGGATTCTCAGGGCATCTGCGGATGCCTAACTCTCCTGCAGGCATGGATATACGAGTACTTTCCCTGCTTCCGACCTCATCGGGAGCGGATGGTTGTCGGAGACGACGAGGCTCCCCGTGCGTCCGTATGGAGTGCCCTGGCTGAGGGCAAGGACATGGGTCGACTGGACTCCTTACGTAGACGCTTGGATCATCTGCGAGCGACAGAGGTACGTCATTTAGTTATCGGTGTTCATGATTTATTTCGTCGTTTGCTATGTTTTTTTACTTCACCGTAACTTTCAACATTTCTACGTAGGTGGTGTGGCTGCCGTACGGTTCTAACCCGGCAGTATCTGTACCGAGGACTGTATTCATGGGGTGGCTACAGTATCGGGATATTATCGAACCGTACATGCCTGGTCGTTGTTTACGACAAATCGGGTACGTACAGAGTATCCCAACCCCGATCTTTAGGCCAGTCAAAGCGATCAGGTCATGGTGCAGTCGTTCGTACAAGGTTGTCTTCCCCGAACGGATCTCATCTGATGCTTGGCGTATGTTCCCGGGATTTTACATTCTTGGTCTCCATGGGTTTCAGGCATCCACGTCAGATCCCACAGCATGTACGGATGACTACCTCGCATGGTACTACCTTCTCTCCCACCCTCGGCTGATACGTGACGCTGCAGCACCTGTGATTCCTCCACGATCCAACAGCGATTATGTAAGTGATTAACTAAAAAATATATATTTTTACGTATTACATATCTTTGAACTCACACTCATTGTTACTTTTTTGCAGTGGGTGAATCGTCTAGCCGTCGCAGCTGAGTCTTTCATTAGTTTGATTCCTCCGGAGCAAGTGGAAGATTCTCGATCGATTATGGACGAGTATATGAGAGATTGGCGGGCTGCCAAATGATGTATTGACCCTAGATGAATTTGTTATTATAAGAGTTTCATTGTTATTGTTATTATTTATTTTGTGTTATTGTAATTTGTTGTTTCTTGTTTACATTTTTTATTTTATTGTAATTTGTTGTTTTATTTACCTCCAATAATCACGACCACTCTCCACATGCAAAATATAACAATCACACAAAAATGTGACAATGATATAAGTATAACAATCACGCAAAACATTCAATTACATCGACCTCGCTAAACGATCCCAATGTGCTCTTCGCGTAACATACATTTGCTCCCAACCAGCGACACTATCAGAACGGAAAGTAAACCATGCTTCGCATATCGGAGGAACAGGGAAATCTGGGGCTAAATCCAGACGGATATAATGGGAATACGAATCACCTAAATGACACATGACAATTTCCCTACTTGGACGTGTAGCAGTCGAAGGTGCTTGGAACGGTAGCACTGTGTAACAATGAAATAACCCCCTTCCGCTGCCGTATCCGAATAACATAATCGCTGCATTGAAGAGGTTGGCAATCGGGAACAAATCCTCAATTACTGTCATCCAGTGATCATCGTTACACGCACCTCCGTCCCACATAATACGGTGGTAACCAGCGTCGACCCCTTCAATGTATAAGTTTTCGTACAATGCTCGGTTAGCTAAGAGTTCGTGTGCAATGCAAACTCTCGCCACTCGCCATTGCTCTTGGTCTCCGAAAATGTAGTCCGCAATGACACGGAAACCGCAATTACCATCCCCAAGCACATCGAGATATCCTTCAATGAAAGGTACGATGATTCCCGGAATTTTGTTAACATGATAGAATTCAGTGATATCTATTGCGTGTCCAGCTGCAAGACAATATAATAGAAAGTCAATAATAGTACTTATCAAAAAGTAACAACATTATGTACATGTTAATAAATTATGGGTTTTCATACCAGTACTGTTTACGAAGTTACTCGATGAGGATGAGCTACGACCACGCCCGCGGCTCGAACTGGATGACCTAGGGCGACCACGACCCCTCTGGGAGTACTCCCATGAACTAGGATCACGTCTGGTAGAGGAACTCCCTCTCGGTCGACCTCTGACTGTCGTGTTCGCTTCCGGCTCGACGTAACTCGCTTCCTCAGGATGAAGCTGCTCATTCATAAGGACAGATATGTTGCGCACAACTGCCGGGTCGCTTGAGTTAACCTCGTCGACCAGAGACCGAAAGTATCGATGGTCCTCAGATGGATGCTCAGTCATGTCAAGCGTAGCTATCTCCACTGCATCACTAATAACGAGTGTTCGCCAAAATTCGTGGACACTATTCAAGCTAATTGGCGTGCCCGTATCCGTGGCCGTTTTCAACTCACACGCACACGGGATCTGATGAGTGGATCTCAATACACAACCGCAACGATCAAATACTTGGTGACTCAATTCTCTCATCCTGTTCAGCTCAGCCAATAATATTTGTAAGCAGTAATGGGAAACATACCCGGTCAGATAGTTGAATGGGAAACCCGAGTACACCACACTTCTTCGTCTTCTGCACTCTTCAAGTGTGTACTTGATCTCAGTTATTTGTGACTCGATTGACTTGTTGACCTTGTTCCAAACATTGTCCAAAGCTCCAGTTGAGGAGTTCAACCACTGTTTTAGCGCGGCATGTGCACTCTCCACCCTGCAAGTCGTAGTGTTGCCAAGGTGTAGCACCTTATTCGTCCACGCAGCCACAAACATCTCTTTGTGTCTCAGCCAGGTCTCCTCTACATAGGATATCACGTGAGGGTAAGTCCTCCAACTAACCTTCATCGTACGCACTGCTCTATCGTACGCAGCTTCTGTGGAAGCTTCCATGATAATTTTCCACCTCCCATTCTTGAACCTCTGCGCGACGGCCTTATCTTTTCCACAAAGTCTGTACACTTTGTCTTCAACGACTTTGTTAATGTGCCATGTACAGAGCAAATGGGCACTCTCGGGAAATATCTCTCTAATAGGTGTCATCAACCCTAGCTCACGATCGGTCACAATTGCTGTTGGGTGTACATCATTTCCAATAAGCATCCTCAACTTATCTAAGACCCACGCATAGCTTGCCTGAGTCTCATCCTTCATAATGGCATAAGCTATGAGGAAGTTCTTATTGGTTGGAGTCATCCCCACTATCTCAAGAAACGGCATCTTATACTTGTTTGTTTTGTACGTGGAATCTAAGCCAATCAACCAACGAAAAGACCGAAGTAACTGAATTGATGTAGGGTGTGCCATGAACACGTGAGTTACCTCATTAGTAGCTCGGTCGGCTCTTGTCCAATGTACGTACTTATTCGCCACAGCTAAATGATGAAACTGACCAATGACATCTCTCTCTTCAAAATCAAGTTTCCTTATACGATCTCTGTGGTTGTACACATGCCGTCTAGTTGCATTGTCCTCGGGAAATTTTTCCTGAATCGCGGCCAAGATAGCACATGGCTTTGTTTGTGCCGAAGTCATGTCACGAACGAGTTTCTTTGACCCAGGACTAAGACCACTCATCTGACGATATCCCTCAGGATACACAGCAAAGTCATGGTTGTGTGTACCCCTAATCCCAGGCAATGTGACAATCATCCAACTACTGGATCCATACACTTGCCGAGCTCTCAACTGGAACGTACATTTACAAGCCTTTGTTTTCGTATTCTTCCGAGCAGCAGTATCTAAGTGTCTTAATTCCCCTCTGTAGCGTTCACCTCGATTGCATCTTAACAATTTTACGCTTCCACTCTTCTTGTGTGACGAAATTATCAACTCAAACCCGATAGTAAGTGCAATTTGTTTTGCCCAATTAATTGCATCTGTATCACTATCAAATAACTCATCAGTGACGAAATGCGTACTGTAATCAACACCATCACCACCGAACCGCTCCAAAGGAATCTAACGAAAACAACGAAAACAATGTTAGCTTAATCTTAAATTCAAACAATAAATAATAATAATAATAATAATAATAATAATAACAATAAATAATAATAATAATAATAATAATAATAATAATAATAATAAATTTATTTTTTTTGTGTCTGTCGGTCGTCGATCTCGACTCACCCAAGGGTGAGTCGTCTGCTACAGACGACCAACCCAAGGGAGAGTCGTCTGCTACAGACGACCAACCTAAGGGTGAGTCGTCTATTGATCTCGACTCGCCCAAGGGTGAGTCGCCTGTAGCGGACGACTCACCCAAGGGTTAGTCGCCTGCAGCGGACGACTCACCCAAGGGTGAGTCGCGACCTACAGACGACTCCCCTTTGGATGGGTCGCCTGTAGCAGACGACTCACCCAAGGGTGAGTCGAAAATCTCAGACGACCGTGCAAAAAAATGCGCAAAAAAATTAATTTTACCTCCGCCACCGTCGACGGCACTTCTTCATCGCCGGCAGACATCCGCGGGTTGCTTGAGTGAATGTTGATGAATGTTGGGTATGAGAGTGGGTGGTAGAGTGGGAGAGAAGTGGTGTGAGAGTTAGAGAGGGAGAGAGGGAGAGGATGAGTGAAAAATTAAAAAAGGGCAAAATTGGAATTTTGGGGGGCGGTAGCTAGTAATTTGGGGGCGGTATTTAGTAACACCCTAAAAAAAAGGGGTTGCTATACGTAAATCGCAAATTACTAAACGTAAATCCCCACTTCCCACAATATCCCTAAGTAATTTTCAGCCCTTTCTCTCTCTCCAAAACTAAAAAATGTAAAAAAAAAAGAAAAACAAAAAAAATTAAAGCAGGAGAAAACATTGAGGATTAGAATAAAAGTCTAGTAAAATTCAATCAGAAGAAACCACTGAACTAGCAAGCAAAAAAATTGATCAGAAGAAGAAAAAGATTGATCGAATTTGGTGGAAATCAAACTCAGTATTAAAATTGCATTTGCTCAAATCACGCTTAAACTCAAATGGATTGGATTTGTTCAACAACAAAACAAAACAAGAACAAACTGGGATTAGTTGTTCATTAGAGTGAAAGAAAGGAGAGAGAAAGAGGACTGGTGGTTGTGGTGGAAGGGGGATGAAAGAGACTGACTATTTGTGGGATGATTTTTTTTCTTGGTCACTGTTTTACATTTTGGGTTTTTCAGTTTCTCGTCATTTTTCTGCCCTTTTTGTTAGCTGCACTTGTGTTTCGTTTTGGTTTACTGTTTTTTTAGAGTCATTCATGTTCATTACTATCAAAGAATCTAGGTTTTTCAACAATGAACTGAAGGAATACAAGAGGGAGATCTGAGAGAAAAATAAATGAGATGGAAAAAGTCTCTTGCAAATGAAAAGGGTAATTTCGAAAGTATTGAGTAAAAAAAATTTACGTTTAGTAATTTAGAATTTACGTTAAGCAATTCCGAAAAAAAAAGGAATATAAAATAGGGATATTTGCAATGAGATAAAATAAAACCATTGGAAAACCTAAAATCACTTGTAGTTCGTAAATCGTACCAAACCCCATATCCGCCCCATCTTTACCCCAATTGCAACTTGTATCCACCTCTCTCTTCTCTCTGTACTACTCCATTCTCTCTCTTCCAATTCAACTTTCCCCCGTTCTGCTTTCGTCTACACCTCTCTGTAAGCCCTCTCTCTCTCTCTCTCTCTCTCTCTCTCTCTCTCTCTCTCTCTCCAGTTTTGGGGCTTTTTTGTTTCGAAAAAGTTCAAGTTCTTTAGGGTTTCTCTTCGATTGACTTTAGCTTGCTGTTTTCTGTTTCTGTTAATCTTCGCCTTGCGTGCTTTTAGTATCCGCTTTTGAATTCAAGTGTTTTAGGTTTTCTAGGGTTTTTGCATTGGATTTTGCTGCTTTATTTGGAAGAAAGCTTTAGTAAGTGCTGGTGATATTTACTTAATTGAATTTCTGGTTCTGACATTGGTTTTTGTTCTTGGGGATGTTAGTTAGGTTAAGTTGGCTTTGCATATATTTGGGGTATAAATTTTGAAGTTTTTCCACAAAGCAAATATCATGATAACGACATTAGAGGATATATTTTTGGATTAATGCCAAGAAGTTTCTCTTATCAAGTAATAAAATGTGACATCATCTGATGCACTCCCTTTGAGAATTTAGGTCAATATATAAATGTAGACATAAGGGACAGATGGAGGTTTAGATTATATATGTACATTATGTGGAATTGAGGTGTGAGCTTCACCCCATAAAACATCTGGATTTTCGTCAATAGGGTTGATAACATTGAGGGCATGCTTGGATTGGGGTAATGATCAGGGGGGGTAATGGAGCAAATTAAAACCTAAAATAGGAAGGTGGAGGTGGTGGTGGTGGGTGGTGCAACTTGGTGGAGGGGAAAGAAAATGAAGGGAGAAAGGGGGGGAATGATTACCTTAGGGACAGGGTGGGTCACTTTTACCCTATAATTTGATCTATTACCCCCTTAATCATTACTTAATGCTCTCCTCTGCACTGGTATTGCGATAATCTGAATCAGCATTGGAGTTAAATACACTCTATTGATATAAACCAAAAACTTATGAGCTTGTGAGGAGTCAGCTCCAAAAGTTGGCACATGTGACTTAATATCTTCCTAATCTGTTTTTGCTTTTTAGTGTCCGTTTGCTCTTGATAGTTTGCAGTTTGTAATCTTTGGTTGTTTCTTCTCTTTATATGTGCAGTGTGGTAGGAATGGCAGAAACTGAGCAGAATTTTGTTGAGAATGACGAGCAGCAGAATTTTGTTGAGAACGATGAGCAGCAGAATTTTGCTGTGAACAATGAGCAGCAGAACTTTTCCTTGCAGGAATCTGATCAACCTGAGCTTGGTGTAAATGACTTTGACCAGCAAAATATTGATGGAGATGTGCCCGTGGAGTATAGTTTTGCTGGAAACGAGTCTGAGAACCAAAGTTTGGCTGGAAATGAGCAAAGTTTTGCTGAGAATGACCCTGAAAATAATTATGAAACTGTCCTTGAACAAAATTATTCTGAAATTGAAACTGAACATACATTAGATGGAGATCAGGGTACTGAAGATCTGGCTGGAGATGAATTGAAACAAGAATTTGCTGAGCATGAAGCAGATGAAATGGATAATGTTCCAGATCCTTCACAACTTCAGAAAAAAGAGGAACATGAAAATAATGCGGCAGGTGGAGGTGAAAAGAAATGGCCTGGGTGGCCTGGAGAGAGTGTTTTCAGGATGCTAGTTCCTGCTCAAAAAGTGGGCAATATAATTGGACGTAAAGGCGAATACATTAAGAAAATTGTTGAGGAGACAAGGGCCCGCATTAAGATTCTGGATGGTCCTCCAGGATCACAAGAGAGAGCTGTAAGTTTCTTGACTTCAAATTGTTGTAAGCATATGTTGACTTGGTTTTAGGCCAGTCATGTGCGGTTGACCTCAATGCTTATCCTTGGAGAGGTTAATCGCTAATGTGTCGGGTATTTTTCTAATATTAGTATTCATGTCCTATATTCAATGCTGAATATGAGAATTTTTAGATTTAAACATGCTTATCCACACTAATATGCAGAGGCTCTTTTTGTCAATTGGTAAAGACATGTAGGTGAAAGTCGACATTGTTATGTTCATGAAAATTGGTCTGTGGCGCAGTTAGTTATACAAGGAACATATGTTATATCCAACCGACTCAAACTGTTTCACATGGCACTAACATATTTTGTTTTCCATATCCTTCCACTATAGATCCGTGCCATTTAATTTGTTAGAGAAATGCCACAGATAGTAGAAGATTATCTAACATTCTAACAATTTATGTCTTCATAAACAAAAAAGAAAAACCTTCTTTCCTAGATTCATATTACGGAAAGATAATTATAATGGATATACCAACAATCACTCCTAACTATTAAAGATTTGGAAACTAAATACTGGAAAATAAGGATATGCCTCACAGATATGGGGATTCCATTGCTTGACAAGATTTATAATGTAAGTATCAGGTCGTGTTGGTTAAAAGAGTTATCAGGAAACGATGAAGACATAATCAATTAACTCTTAGTCACTAAAACACTGTTAATGTAAATGATATGGAAGTAACCAACTCCCAGAAAAAAAAAGAAAAAGAACAGAAAGCTGATGTTATTGCAATAACAAAAATGAGTATGTGCAGGTTCTGTTGGCAAATTTTAAGGCAACAAATCAATCACCAATGCCATGGCAAATGTGAAGCATCAAAGATCCAGATTGCAGAGATCAGCTTGAGCATCCCAAGTGCTGAAAACGTTTTTATTTGGTTAAAAGAGTTGTACTTTTGTGCGTATATCCGTGCGAAGATGCTCTGCGCTGTTGTCTGGAAATGAGTGCCCTGGGTGACAGGTGCATTGTCAAGCTTTGAACTCTGTTGAAGAAATACTTCTATCGTGTTCAGCACTAATTTGATGCTGGGGATCATTGGCCAAGGAAGAGGTGCTTTTTGAGCTTCTTTACCCATCTTTAGACTGAGTGAAATAAAAACACCAAAAACTAAAAACTGAACGAAGATAATTGTATTAGTAATTAAGTTCCAGAAAAATACTGACTCAGTTGTCTGGTTTAATTTCCACCTAATATGCCAAGCAAAAAATTTTAGGGTATGCTTTCAAGAGCATGTGTCAAGACATAGGTGCCTTTCGAGCTTGTTTCGATCGCTGTAAGACCAAGTAAAATTGTAACCCAGAGAATAATAACAAAGAAGCTCTTCTAGAAGTTAAATTTCATAAACTATAGACTACATTATTCTGGGAATTAAAAACTCAACCTCCAAGTACACAGTTTTATTAGCTATATGGTGGTCTTCTAAAGCATAATTCAAGGCGCAATTAAGATATAAAGGTTAATACGAGGTTGACGAATTGCGTTGTTGATCAATCCTTGACAAACAAACCTCATATTAAGGACCACTTAACTGTTACAAAATGTTCAATGCTAAAAGGAAAGCACAATGGATCTAGGGTTTCATATTATACTACAGATTTAATATGTCCTCTGCTAGTTAATATCTCTGTACTATGTTTATCATTTCCTGTTTTAAAGCCTCATCTGCGGCTTGTATTTGGTGCGTACTGAGATTTGATGTGATCTACTGAAAGTAATACCTTTGATTGGCTTTTGCATGACTAGATGATTATTGCTGTGCAACAATAGAGAGATGACCTTGTTGACAGATTAATCAGAGATATCATAAATATTATTTAATTTGGGGGCAAAGGAATGTTTTTGTTTGTGATGCATGGATTTTGTTCTGGAATGAAGTATATTACTAGTTATTCTACATAAAAATCTAAAGATAAATACGTCAATTTGCAATGGTAGTCGTTGTTTTGGGTGTGCAACAGTAGAGCTCATTTGTAGAATCTAGACTTTTATAAAGTGGCGCCTTTCTCTTTGTTTGTGTGTGTCCTATAATGAAACCGCGAGTTGATAGTTTACAAACTCTGAAATCTTGTCAGAGGTCACTAGTTTTAGCCCCCCTTAGCGCCACTGGAGGTTTCTTTGCCGTTTAACTTCAGGCCTGTGGGATTACTGGGGCAAAGCGTGATCACCCACATTATGAAGGAAAAAAAAGAAAAAGATATCATTGAGTGAACGCAGAAATGCTGTGTGGAGGCAGTGGGTATGGAATAAGAATGGCAGTGTTGGGGTTGCATTGGTTTTACATGGTTTTTAGGAGTGTTGGGGTTGCTAGAAGTGCTATTGGCTCAGATTATGTGGGCATTGATTTAGATCTTCGGATTAGAATGCATGGGGTTGTCATTAATGATGTAGGCCTGTAGGCCATAGTTGCCTGGAATGCAGATCAGAGCTTAGATCCCAGTTGCTATTGCTTAATGGGCGTTAGGAAGAGTTGGAAATTGCCATTAAACAATGATGGATGTAAATGGTAATTGAAGAAGTGACATTTTTTCACCCATGATTTTGACCAAAAGCAGTTTGTATTTTCTCTTTTAACTTCTTGTTTTATAGTATATTAGTATATATAAATATCAATTAGTTACTAGAGCTTTCCCATTCAGAATGGAGTTATTTTACAACTTAGAGGAAAAAGGATAAAAAACAATCTCTTAGCATATAATTGTTCCCTATCATCCCAACTCAACCTACTCCCTGTCGTTCCCTATTCTTAAAATCTTCAAATGTCATTCTCATTCCAGTTCAATGATTGCGATCATTAAGGCAATGTGAAAGCTAAGTGACCTGTAAGTTTGAGGTTCCATGAAATACATAATAGTTTTGTTTGTGTATGCACATGTGTAGAGAGTGTGTGTATCAGTGTATGTGTGGGGGAAAGCAGGTAAAGGGAGAGATGTCAAAAGTGAAGTTGCTGTGAGTAGGATGGGCTCTCAAGTCAACTGTCCTCTTTGCTATTCTTGTCATACTTTGACGATCAATATATGAAATAAGTTATTAATTCACAATTTGATAAATGCTTGTTGTATTCGTATTGAGAAGTAATTTCTTCTGACTCTTGTTTTTTGTAAGTTATATATTTTGTAAATATTTGTTGTACTCTTAGGTCATAAAGGTATGCCAAAATCATTGTATAAATGGGTTGGCAGGATTGTCTGCTGGAGTGCTTCGCTTCGGTTATGTCTTTGTATGCTTACTGTGTGCTTTGTTTGGCTCATAGGTAATGGTCTCAGCTAAGGAAGAGCCAGAAGCATCTCTTCCACCTGCAATGGATGGTCTTTTGAGGGTTCACAGACGTATTGTTGACGGATTGGATGCTGATAATGCTCAGGCTCCACCAGCAGGAGGCAAGGTTTCAACTAGGTTACTTGTGCCCGCCACTCAGGCGGGCAGTTTGATAGGAAAACAGGGCGCCACTGTTAAATCGATCCAGGAGACAGCCAATTGTATTGTAAGGGTCCTTGGACAAGGTAAGAATTGACATTATCTGTCAGGAATCTTCAAGCTTCGAGATCTGTCAGTTTCTATTCATGGTTTTGGATAGCTTTCTTTCTTAATTTGGTGAAATGTCTAGTTATATTGCTCTAGTTGGTATTTATCTTTGTTTGTAGAAGTTTCACTTGTTTCTTTACATGTTTCTTGCTACCTTTTGTCTTTTCTCACTTGCCAAGTCTTTAAAGTTTACTGTTCTGGTCTAAGATATACCTGTCCAGTTCTATAGTTGAACAGTTATGTTTTATGGTACGAGCTAATTCTAGTTCTCTCAATGGTTTTATTATTACAGAGGATCTTCCTATTTTTGCTCTTCAAGATGATAGGGTGGTTGAAGTGGTTGGGGAACCTGTCAGTGTTCACTCAGCTATAGAACTAATAGGATCACACTTACGGAAGTTTTTAGTTGATCGCAGTATAATACCTCTATTTGAAAAGCAGGTAATAGTATTTTCTTTTTTTTTTTTGAAACTGTGAATTCTTTATTATGAATACAAATCATAATCAATCCCATTGATGCATTATGTACGTGCGAACTTCTGCCAGATGCAAGCTCCAAGCACCCCTATGGAGCACATGCAGCCTCAGGGTTGGGGTCCCCCTCATGGTCCTCATGGTCTACCACCAAATGCAGGTGGTGGACATGGCTATGGACCTACTCCTCAATACATGCCACCTCCACCACGCCAACTTGACAATTACTATCCACCAGCTGACATGCCACCACCACCTGAAAGGCAGCCTCACCAAGGAATATCTGCCTACGGAAGAGAACCTCCTATTGGTGCTCATGCCTCATCTAATGCTCAGCCAGCACAATCTATGATCACACAGGTCTGTTCCCTTGTCTTATCTTCAATTTCATTTTGATGATTTTGTGGTGTTAATTTATTGGCGATGTTCCTTAGAACTATGATGTATTAATTCCCGGTCATCATTTCTTGTTGAAGACTTGCATAGAGATATACTGCTGATCGAGAATGAGTTTGTTGTCAATTTGCCTTCTTTTAGCTGAAGTTAGAGAATGAACTATACTTGTTATTTGGAGATGTTATTAACGTGTTTCTCTCTCTTCATATGACCATTTCCCATTTTGATCCCTCTTGAGAAGCATATTCTAGTAGTCTGGCCAAACAACAAGCCGATAATTGGTTTCATTTGCTGATTCTGTCTTTCCACTTTAGGGTGTTTTGATGTGAACCAACTCAAGAGTATTAGTCTAGTGAATGCTATGCTTATGCTCAGTGTTTGGGACACATGTTTGCACATCTTAGTCTTTCAGTCTTTCATGAGCATTATATATTTTCATTTTTCAATGATCATGTAATCCCCCCATTGCATATACTAGTTTCTGGGGGATGTCACATGCTGCTAGTCAGCGACTGGAAGGTCCACAGATTGCAAGGCTTAAAAAAAAATCAATAGTCAAACTCAAAGAAAGAGTTACTATGTCATTAATGTCTTTACTTTTGCCTATGAAAATTTAGGCTTACGTGTGGAAGTCTTGGCCTATGTTTCTTCAGACTACGACATATGTCGTATCTGACACGTGTTTGAGTCTTGGATTCATGGGTTGCAAAAGTTT
Source organism: Tetragonia tetragonoides (assembly GCA_038025085.1). Lineage (NCBI taxonomy): Eukaryota > Viridiplantae > Streptophyta > Magnoliopsida > Caryophyllales > Aizoaceae > Tetragonia > Tetragonia tetragonoides. The sequence continues at coordinate 11,040,186 of CM076143.1, forward strand.
AAGATGCCAGGACTCCACATCAAGGATAAGGTGACACCGCAAAACCAATTATTATTTTAAGATCAAATAACGCAAGGGAACATGAAATATAAAAAGTGAAAAGTGAAAAGGTCAAAAATAAAAATTAAATATAGAACAGGAAAGGTTTCAAGGAGAAAATGTGATAAAGTTGAAAATAAAGAAAGGAAAGGTCGTGTATAACTAAGGATATGTTATTACTTGGGATCTGGTGATTCAGTATTCTCTCTCTCTTTCTCTTCTCTTATCCTCTCTGCAACAATTGTTGGCCGGTGACTGGGATGCTCACAATTTGAATCGTCTCCCAGTCGCCCTTCATCTTCGACATTTAATACTTCAATTTGTGGCAACAGGGGTTTTTCGATACAAAGTACAAACCCTAGACCTGAATATCATGAACCACGGTTGTTCATGGGACAATGAAGGTGTATGAGGGCCGTATCCCTGAACATATGTCGACATGTATTCAGTGCTGTGTCGCGCGTCAGATTGGTTCGACCCGTTACATGGCACCAGTTAAGTGAGTCGGAGAAACATAGGTCTTGACCACCTTGCTCATCATTTGCATGTCTAGATTTAGGAAAATGTGCCAAGTTTTCCATTTGCTTGAAATTGTGTGCCAAGTATGCCATTTGCTTGATATTGTGTGCTAAGTTGCAATGATCAGTAGTATGCTTTCGTAGTTCCCTTTCAGAGTTTTGTGGCCCCACCTTTGGCAGGTCCAGCAGCATATGCAAATTCCCTTGTTGTATGCAGATGCTGTGATTGGTTCTAATGGTGCCACTATAAGTTACATTCGGCGTGCTAGTGGAGCAACTGTCACCATACAGGAGTCAAGGGGTGCTCCTGGAGAAATGACGGTTGAGATAAATGGTACTGGCTCACAAGTTCAAGCTGCTCAGCAGCTAATACAGGTAATTGTATTTGCACCACTAATACTTGGGATTCTTCTAACAAGATACCCAAAATTGTCTTGGCTTGGTGAATCAGCTTTAGTAAATTTTGTTATGGAGAGGTGGAGGAGCTGAGTTGGGGAGTGAAGTTTGTAAAATTTTAGTACACTGGACTGAATTGTTTTACTGCAAAGATACAACAATATACTATATCCTCTACCTTATTTTTTTACTAAAAACTAGAGACTACACTAAAGAAGGCCATGCATATAATACTTAATCTGAACCACCCCAAAACGTGTTCTTGATCCGTTGTCACAATGATATGATGTCACCACCTCCAATTTTACTAAATCTGACTCGTCTACCACGTCACCAAAGAAGACAATTTTGCATGTGTTGTTAGAAGACTCATACCAGTGCTCTTCTACTTAATCACTGATTCAGTATAAACATAAGCAGACTATACTTTTGCCTATTTGTGTTGTCCAATTGATTGTATAATAGCTTCTAGAAAGTGCTTTGCAATCTTATCCTATTGATACTTGCATTTATATACCTGAATGCTGCGGCATGATGTTTTTGCACTGCTTGCAGAATTTTATGACAGATGCAGGTGCACCCCCACCACAAACCCAAACTGCTGGTTCAACTGAGCAAGGTTACAGCCAAGGTTATAATTCATACGCAGCTCCAGCATCGATGTATGGATCTCCGCCTTCTAGTGCTGGACATGCAAGCCAGCCTGGAGCTTATGGATCAGTGTACGGTGCAAGTTACGGCTATTAGATTGCATAGTTCATTTTGTGTTCTATTTAGCTTGTTGCCGAATAATTGAAGTTAGGAAAGTTTGTATTACTATGCTGAGATTCCAAATATAACTTGGAAGTTGTTTTTGGCTTACTAGACTTTCCATGCGCTTAGACTGCCACTGGGGTATGAGCTGTACTGACTTGTAATTTGAGCTTTTGTGGTATTAGGAAATCGAACTTGGTCCGCCATTCTCTTATGGCACCTATAGGGCTAAAATCTGGTAATGGCGAGGTAATTCTTAACAGTGCGACCTCTGAGACCATGAATTTTGCCACTCGTGAATTGAGTTTATTAAGATCATGTTTTGTCGCGGCTGGTGCTGGTATATGTCTTCCAGTTGCTCTTACTTCTGTCACTCCCCTGAGCTCGATAACTTGCATCATTCATGCTGGCCACCTTTATTTGCATCTTCTGATTTATCGATGAACAATCTGATGCATTATTACAAATCAACAAATTAGTTACCCTAAATAAAATGTGGTAGAAGAGCAGCCAATGTAATATCTAGTCAATCAATCTTATCTTCATCTACATTGCGTGAGACCAACCGCGTCCGGATCGTCTACTGTTGGCCAAATAACAGCACATCTCCAGTTCTCTTTGCCAAATGACAACACGTGGAACAACTTGAAATAAAGGGACTAGATTAAAAGTAGCCTCATTTTAACTTTTGAGAGATTCTTTTAGTGCCAAAGTACTTGTATGTTTCGCGGTACTGGGCAAATTAATTACCATTCTCTCTCTTGTTTAGATTCTTTTAAACCTTCCCACGTCTATATGCTCATATCAAATATCTTAATCTCTGAACTCAGTGGCCACTATTTTATTGTCTTCTCTACTGGTCATTTATGAGCATTTAAAGACCCATCAACTCTTCATTTTTGGAGAATAAACAATTAGGTACAACACTTTTGCATTGATATATATGTAAAGCTATTCCATTGACATTGATTTTAAATTCTCAATTTTGTTATTTAACATTAAATTTCTCGTTTTATCAAAAATCTTTATATCACCAGTATCATTTTTGTCTCTTCTTGATTTGTTGTGTTCAATTAGCAAATAAGAGTATGGTGATTTGATAGAGTCAATGAAGAATCAAAGGTAGTCTGCAAATATAAATGTGATACAACCACATACTGCAATTATAAATCTGAATATGCTCAATAAAAACATTGTGATACAAACTACTACAACTCTACAAGTGTCTACTCAATTAATTCACCACAACCGTTCTTTGTGCAGCACCACCCATATCCATTTGCTTCAGGTTGCTAAGCTCCTCTGTGAAATTAAATATGCAGTTAGTTAGAAACAATGTATAATAAATATTAGTAGAATGAGTAAAATAAATATGTATAAATAAATGTCAACAAATAAAAAAAAATTAAAGTGCTAACAAATCCATCTTTTTTTTCCTTTACCAATTGATTTGTCATTATGTTTATACATGAACTAGATTCATTATTTCATTACTCTTTTAACAGGGGAATGGATAGGTCATCACTTCCATTTTTTGAGAATGTTAATGAATGGATAAGCAACATACATGAAAATGTTATGCAACATGGAGAAGAGAGCATTGTAGACAATACACCAAAGTTGGAAAAAATATTTGAATCTGAAGAAGCTGCATATGAATTTTATAATGAGTATGCGAAAAGGATTGGCTTTGGTGTTCGCCGGGATTATCGAAATGTAAGTAAAAAAGATGGAGTATTGACGTCGAGAAAATTTTCATGTTGCAAAGAGGGAAAACGAGGTCCTGATAGACGAGACGACTCAACAAAAAACCCTAGAGCGGAAACAAGAACAGGATGTCAAGCACGCTTAATCATTTCGCTTGATCGAACCACTATGAAGTATAAAGTTATTGACTTCGTAGCTGAACACAACCATGATGTTCAACCCCCAACATGTGTTCACATGATTCGCTCTCATCGGAAAATATCCAATACACAAGCATCACAAATTGACATGGGTACTGATTCAGGATTGACACTAAAAACATCTCATGAACTTCTGTCTAATCAAGCTGGTGGAGCAAGTAACCTGGGATTTACTCGACTAGACCAAAAGAATTATCTTCGGACAAAAAGAGAAAAATCGTTGAAATATGGTGAAGTGGGTGCACTGTTGATGTATTTCCAACGACAAGCAAGTGAGAATCCGTCATTTTTTTATGATCTTCAAATGGACGTTGAAGAGCAAATAACAAATATTTTCTGGGCCGATGCACAAATAATATATGACTATGGATACTTTGGTGATGTGGTCTCTTTTGACACCACATATAAGACAAATAAAGATTACCGACCTTTGGGAGTCTTTGTTGGATTTAACAATCATAGTCAGACAATCGTTTTTGGTGCGACTTTACTTTATGATGAAACTGCCGCTTCTTTTCAGTGGTTATTTGAAACTTTTCTCACAGCAATGGGTGAAAAGAAGCCCAAAATCATATTGACGGATCAAGATGCAGCAATGTCAAAGGCGATTCCAGTAGCTATGGAAGGAACTTTCCATGGACTATGTACTTGGCATATTAGAGAAAATGCCTTGAAGCATCTGCACCATCTATATGCAAAGAGCGCAGATTTCAACACAAGTTTTGAAGCATGCATCGATGTTTATGAAGGGCAGGAAGAATTTCTCAGTGCATGGGATACTTTACTCAATGAGCATAATATTTCTGATGACTCATGGTTACATACAATTTTTGAAGTCAAGGAGAAATGGGCATGGGCATATGTTCGTAAAACATTCACTGCAGGTATGAGGTCAACTCAGTTAAGTGAGAGCTTTAATGCTGATTTAAAAAACCATTTAAAGTCAGATACAAATTTGGTAGAATTTTTTACACACTTCGGAAGAGTTGTCAATGGAAAGCGTAGCAATGAATCAGATGCTGAGTATAATTCAAGACATAAGTTTCCTAGATTGAAAATGAAAAAGGCACCTATGCTAATTCAGGCCGGAAATGTTTATACTCCCACAATATTCGAGGAATTTCAAGAAGACTATGATGAGTATCAAGGTGCATTTATGAAGCCCCGCATAGAAGGGCATTCGATGGATGAGTATATTGTTGTAAATGTCGATGAGAGTCAAGAGCGGATAATGGTGGGTAATCTGTTGGAACAAACTGTTTCTTGTGAATGTCGGAAATTTGAGACACATGGTATCTTATGCAGTCACGCTCTTAAGGTTCTAGATGTTATGAATATCAAGTTAATTGTTGAGTGCTACATATTGAAACGATGGACGAGAGGAGCCAGACAGAGAACCGTTCAAGATTGGAAAGGGCGGCATATTGAACTAGATAGGAAAGCCCATTTCACAAAAAGATATGGAGAATTGTGCCCTAGAATAATCAAATTAACAAACCATGCATCTGAATATCATCAAACATACAACTTTCTTTCCAAAGTTATTGAAGAGTCCAGCAAAATAGTGGAGGAGATGCTAGTAAAAGAGTCATGTTTGAATGATGAATCTACCGACGGACTTCATGTATCCATATCAATCGGAAATGAGGAAGCTGGAAATATGATGAATGCATTGGCTTCATGTAGTGCAAAAGGCATAAAGAAGAAGGTTTGTACTTACAGGGTTCAAAACGTCCAAAGTCTTGGGTTGAGAAAGTAAAGAAAAAAGAAATGGAATCTCGACGCCAAAAAAGAAAAAAGGAAACTCCATGCCAAAGAAGAGAAAGACCCAACAAAATGTGGTAATCAATCATTTTTCATTATAGGAAACGTTAATCCAAAAGGCATTCTTTCACTAATCTTTTAGTGCTCTGTTACTAATAGTAAGGATGACATTGTGCAGGAAGCTCCAATAAGCCAGTCCATGGTCACTACAGATTACAACTTGCCTCCTACTATAGCTGGTCATACTTATACTCAACTACTAACAGTATGGAATTATTTTGCCAATTCTTTTCCACTTTAACTTTGTTATAATCATTGCAAATTGTTTTATTAACTTTCTAAAACATTACCCAGGAACCATTGGATTATAATGCAATTTCCTTATCAGTAGACAGTTTAATACGTTCGGATTACATTCAAGTAAGTTAAACTGGATGTTTTTTTTATTATTATGTAGAATTAACATACTTGTTCAATGTTGATTTTATCTAGTGTTCTTACAGGCTTAATGGTGATCATGACGGAACTGAGTTGAAATGTTAAGCACAAACTCACAATGAGCTTCACTATTATCTTAGAACATCAAGTCAATTAGTATAAGCATTTTGTTGGACTTGTTTTGGTGTGAGGATGTGTTTAGACCTTTTAATTGTTTTACAGGGATAGATATTTTGATATTTGTATTTAGCCCCATATCAATATCAACTACTCTATATCAGTTATTTCATTCTTCTGCATAAGTTGTATTTTTTTTTTCCCTACTAGGCCTTAGAACAAACAGTTGGTGTGCACTGTTCCAATTAACAATAAGCACATGCTTCAACTATCTAATGCATATCACCATAAATAAAAGAGCATATAATCATCATGATCATCAATATAACAAATGTATTCCATCCAAACACATAACTGCTCATCAATTAAGAATAAAAAATAACTAGTTGAGTAATGAATTACCTTAGAAAAAGAGCTTTTGAAAATTTAACGTCTCTTTGTTTGAAAGGGAAGACAAAACTGAAAAAAATAAATGAAAAGGGACTACTTTTAATCTGGTCCCTTTATTTCAAGTTGTTCCACGTGTTGTCATTAGGTGAAGAGAACTGGAGATGTGCTGTTATTTGGCCAACAACAGACGATCCGGACGCCAACCTAACCAACATGCCATAAAGGTCCAAATTATGGATTGTCATTTGTCACCACTGCAACATCTCTACAACGTCGCTCTTGAGTATGAAGGCAGTTACTGTAACTGTTCATATTTTGAGGGTCCTCAACTTTGAAGTTGTAATTATGGGCGTTATGCCCATTTAATCGAATCCGTAGTTTTTAAGAAAAACCATTTTGTTCCATAGATTTGGTACTTCTATTGCTTGCAGGTGGTTTTTTGAGCCAATTCATCCACATGGTAAGCATTTTGGTTCTTGGCCCTTTTTTTTATTATTTTTTTACTTTGGTGAAAAGAGGGGTAGTATAGTTGATTGTGTGGTTGAAGTTCATGAGTTCAATTCCCAGTAAACCCTATTTGTTGAGCATGTTTGAAAGATGTTTGCAGGATATTGCATACATTCGCGGTATATTTCGTGCACAATCTAAAAGTAGTGTCCGCGGGTTCCTAGTACAAAAAAACGAGAAAAAAAAAAAAACAGGAAAAAAAGAAAGCATTTTGGTACTTGCTTGTTAGGTTATGGGCTTATGGCACATGATCTCTCAGATATCTCATTCAGCTGAAAGCTCGCCAAGTAATACTGTGTTTGTTGAAATTTAACAGTAACATTCGACGAATCTAATGATCTTGACAGTTTTGTTTCCCTTTAACTTCTAGTTGCATGGTAGTTGGAACTTTGGAAGGATGTTAACCTGAGCAACATCATGCTTAGTCTTTGGTAATTTTTTTGGTCTTTGGTAATTCAATTATGCATAAACTCAAGGCGGTGGCGGTGGTAACATGTTAATTTTTTTTTTTTGGGTAAAAAAAAAAGAAAAGAAAAAAAGGAAAGGTATGTGTTTCCTTAGTATCCACGTTTTATTGTTTTTTGGTTATCCACGTTTTATTATTATTTAATTATTGTTTTTGAAGGGAGCTATATCCATATCTTTTTTAGGGATAAATACTGATATAGGAGTACATAACTTGATTAACCTTCCTATTTTTGTTTTCTCATTACCCTATAAGTTTTCCAAATACTACTCGTATAACACTAACTTGCCTTAAAACTCTTCACCTATATATATATATATATATATATATATATATATATATATATATATATATATATATATATATATATATATATATATATATATATATATTTCACTTGTAATTGTTGTAATAAGGGCAGGATTTCTCTACTTGTTTTTACTTGCAACATAATTCAACTTAAGGAAACACTAACAGAGAGACTTTCACCTATGGCAACATCATCTCTAATGGAGTCTCAAGTTCCTCAAAGAACTACAGCACCAAGAAAGTGCATAGAACATGAAATACAATCCCACATTATCCCACACACATTGCCATCATCATCATCACGACCTCTATTTTTCATGGTCAATGTCTCCATACAAAACTTCCAGGTTTTCGCCTTGGCCGGCAATCCACCCCGAAGATATCAATTTCCTTCCCCACCACCGGCGGCCTACACATCCCCCGACGTCTTTATTTTGGAACACAACAACCTCGTCGACATCCAAGAAGAAGGGGGGAGTTGGCCTAGGAGATCTCAGGTTGAGACCTTCCTCTCTAGGCTTGGACTCGAGCTCGAGTTCCATGATGATGTTATTCAGGCCTTGCTGTCTCGAATTCATGCCATCGTCGCTGATGATATTGTTGATCCTATTGATCCTGATGCGATGGATGTACATGTGTTGGTTGATGTTACAATTCGTCGGTTCAAAGAGACTCAGATCGACGACCCACGTTGGATGTTGTTTCGCCGGTTGAGGCAGCAGAGACAGAGCCTAAAAAAGGTGGAAGCTAAGGATTTAATGTTACTGCAGCATGATGAAGACAAGATTTGTGCTATTTGTCTTGGTGATTATTACAGTATTATTAATGCTGCTCATGAAGAGGAGAAGAAAAGTACTAGTTCTGCTGTACTGAAGTTGCCCTGTAAGCATATGTTCCATGAGGGTTGCATTATTACTTGGCTCAAGAAGAGTGATCTTTGTCCCCTTTGCCGCTCATCTTGCTTGAAAAGCTAGTCAAGTGTACGACTGTACGTTAGTCATTACAGAGTATATAGTTAATCTCAATTCAACCATCAAGATTAGTGTGGTAATTAATTCTTTTTTTCCTTTTTAATGTTTTTGGTACATCAGAAGGAATCTAGTAATGATCTATTACGATGGTATCTCGATCAATTTGTATTAAGGTTATGTCATGGAAAGTTACAATTAGCTAGCTAGTTAGTAGAGGTTCTCTGTTTTGACTATGAAGGTCTGCAGAAAACCATATGCATAGTTCATCTTCAGCCTTCAGGACTAATACTCTTTATCATTTGAGTGATGAAATCTTTGTTCTATGCTTTAACGAATTATTAGTACTTGGTAACAACAATAATCATCATGCAAAGTTATTCTTGTCTAGAGTAAGAATGTTCATAACATTATTCAATATTCAAAGGACATGACCCGAAATCATATTCAAAAGAAACATGAGTAAGCCTCATGGGATTGCATTATTCACTAACGACATATATAACAGAAATCATATTTATGTTCACAGTTTCTCCTAATGAAAGCAAAGGGACCATATGAACTAGAAAACTAACTAATTTAAGGCTGCAAGGTAAAACTAAAGCCTTATAATTAACTATTATCACTGATAAAGAAAACGTTTAAATTTGGTACCAGTTGCCAATTATCAGAAGTTCAGAAGTAAGGACTCATATAGGTGCTGCACATGTAGTTCTGAAGTGGCCTGTCTGATTGCAACGACTACAATGCACAACTCGTTTTACACGGCCACGATCTTCAGCTCGAACCCGCTTCTTTCTTGGTCTGCCAGGTGGGCGAAGAGACTTGGGTGGGTTAATAACGACTTCAACAATGCTTCCTTCTGGTTCTCCTTCAGACAACTCTTTCCATAATGACTTGTCCGGAATCAGATGTATAGTCTGTGAGTAGGTTTTTCGATAAGTTGCAACAGTGAAACAGCTTTCGGTGAAACGATGGACATTCTGCCTGCGATAGAGTAGTGCTGCCACAGCATGTGCACACGGTAAACCATACAACTGCCATCCCCTACAAACACAGCAACAGTTTCGAATATCCACAGTATATGATGCTTCATTTTTGGTTAAAACTTCAAACACTACCTCATCAGCATGAAGCACATGATAAGACTGAGCACCCTCAATAGCCTCCGCAACCTGCCTGTCAGCGGTTGGAACAAGTATTGATGTCCACTGCATGCTTGTCTCACGCCTTTCATTAAACCAAGTCATTAGCTGCCTCCTTATACACTCCATCATTTGAATTATTGGAAGCCCAGAAGCTTCAATAAGCCAACTGTTCAAAGATTCAACTATATTTGCTGTTAAATGTCCAAACCGTGTTCCCTCAAAATAGGCTGTCGCCCACAAGCGAGGTGGAATACGTCGAATCCAATATGCAGCATCTTGGGAACTGTCCTCAATCTCTAAAATTTTTGCCTCAAATTCAATAACAGTGAGGGCATAAGCAGCTTCCCACAGAAGGTTGACGAGCATTGTGTCATTGAACTCCTTACGAAAGCTTTCGCTCAAATGGCGCATGCAAAATCCATGAAAAGCAGTTGGAAAATTTGCTTCCACACCATCAATTATGCTCTTCTGCCTGTCTGACAAAATGGTCAGCCTTGGCATGTTCTCTGTATTAAGCTCAAGCAGATTGTGGAGCTCTGATAGAAACCACATCCAATTCTCGTCATTTTCCTCATCGACCACCCCAAATGCCACAGGAAAGAGGTTACCATCTCCATCAAAACCAGTGGCCAAAAGCAAGGTACCAAGGTACTTGCTTTTCATACAGGTTCTGTCAAGCCCAAGCAGTGGCTGACAAGCATTCAGCAAACCATAAATTGATGCTTGGAATGAAATAAAGAGCCGCTGGAAGGAGTTGTCTGTAGGGTCACCAAAAACAGAAGCTATGCTACCAGGATTTGTACGCTTGATTTGTTCACAATACTGTGGTAGAAGCCGATATCCTTCTTCAAATGAGCCACGCATAGTTGCCATAATTCGCTCCTTGCCACGCCAAGCCTGTTTGTATGACAAAGTGATCCCGTGAACCCGGTGAATCTCTTCTAGTATCTCCTTGGGTTTGCAGTTAGGGTTCTCCTTAAGGCGTTCTTCAACAGAACTTGCCACCCATTGAACTGAAGCTTGCTGGTGACCCAGATGAGCTATGCCATTGCATGTATGGGTTTCATGAAGGGTCCTGATTGTAAACGTAGGCACTCCTGGCAGCTTTGCAGCATGTACACGCCAAGGGCATCCTTCAGCTGCACATTTAGCGGTAAAACGAGTTTTATCTGATTTTATTGTCTGAATTTCAAAGTGCAAAGCAATTGCTGAGTCCCTCAAAGCTCTGCGGCAGCTCTTGACATCCGGGAATTCTTGTCCAACATGAAGCTCATGGCTGGGGCTGATAGCAAGTCGCGTCTGAAGAACATGAGAAGTGAGTACATACTCAGGGTGCTGAATATCCATATCTTCTAAAGGTTCAATATTCATTTCATGATTTTGATCCATAGCTAGCTCCAAATTACCATCAAGTTCTTGATTGTCAGAAACAGTCAGCTCATTGTTCTCTACTAATGCTAACTCATGGTTTTGTGAAGTAAAAACATGAGCTTCATAATCAGGTTTACGCTCCATATGTAAGTCATTTCCTTGCTCATATTGATGGACATCACTTGTTTCATGCTCATGGGGCTGTTCTAGAGCTAATCCATCATGTTCATGGGCATGTGGTAAACCCAGTTCCAGTTCTTGTTCCTGTTCCTGTTGATGTCCTTTTCCCAAACCCAGCTCATGCCCATGATCTTGTCCAACATCGAGACTATGATTATGACTAAGCACTAATTGCTGGTCATGGCCCAAAGCTATACCACGGTTTCCCTCAAGTATCAACTCATGGTTGGCCATAAGTCTGAAAGTACCAGCTGCAAGCTTCAGAAAGACAGCTGAACAAATAAAAGACGCCGTGCAAGCCTCAATATCATCCAGTCACCTGCCACCAATAATAGCCTGCAAGACAAGTCAAAAAAAGTCAGCTAAATTTTCTATGAACAATCCGCTCACATCTCAAACATCATATTCTAAGAAATCATTTATTTAGAAGAAAGAAGTCATAACAAATAAATCAAAAGCTATAACAAACCCTCAGTAACTCACAAAACTGTTCTTCTGTCATATCACTCAATGAAACAAGGGGGAATATTAGAAGGGAATAATAGAAACTTTTCATTTCCCTCTTCCTTCCTAGCAATTAAATGTTCGATACACAATAACAGGGGCCTTAGCCACAAGTGATGTCAATCACATTACACAATAACAGGGACCTTAGCCACAAGTGATGTCAATCACCAATAAGTATGTGTGGAACATATTTGACTGTTTTTCTGAGTTGTGTTTTTCTCTTGCCTAATGTCATATCGCATCTGGGTATGAGAGTTGGAAGTGGTTAATTTGTGAAGGAATTATGAGTCCGATAACCTAGGGACCAACACCAAACTAAAGACTTGAACAACATTATGTAAAATTCGGGTCGAGAACTGACAAGATTGCTTTAGAAATTAATGAAATAGTGACCATCAAAATTCATTCTTCTTCAAAGAAAAGTCCAAATCCCCCAATCCTAGATTACTAAGATGGCAATGCAGTCAATAGATACTCAAAATAAGTACAGATTCATGTTAGGTCACAATAAACACAGCACAACCCATTTTAGGTACCAGTATACAGTAACCCTTAAATGAAGAAATAAAGAGCTCATGAATCACTCATATCAACAACATAACTACCCCCACATTGTAATTGTGGTATACTCAGCAAAGCAGAATCAATACAGTACTAAACAACATAGTTGTAATCAACAGAAGAGTACTTAAAACATATTTACAAACATCACTAAAAATTTAAACTTCCACCACCAATCCACCTTCATTAACAGCAAAAAAAATTGAGCATTTATCAAAATATCAAAATCATAGCAAAGCCCAGTAACAATTAACAACAAATTACCTCCAAATTGTGGAACCCTAACTCAAAATTCGAACTTGAATCCATCAACCCAGCTTTACAAAACAGCAACAACAGCCAAATCCCCAACTGGGTATTTCTCAAAACTTGAAATTTTTTAATCAAGGAACCCAGATAGAGAACAATCTTACAATAATCAAGTAAATACCCAAAGGATCAAAATTGAAAATCATGAATGTGAAGAAGAGAAAGCCAACGATAATTTGAAAGAGAGAGGAAAGAGAAAATTGGCGGGTAAGTGAAATTGAGAAAGAGAGAGAGACAGAAGGGTAATGAAGGAATGAAAGGAAGAGATTGGGGAATTACAATTTACAAAGAAAGAGAAGACGAGAAAGGGGAGCGTTTTAGGGCTGAGATGGGAATTGCGGGTAGGGTTGCGAAAGGGGGAGAGAGGGTATTTAGGTCAAATTTTGGATTTCTGTTTTATGTTTTCATTTTGGATTTACACTATTGCCCCCTTTTTTTCTCCTCTTTTTAATGGGCTTTCAATTCCTCCACTTCGATTGGATGACCAATTTCCCAATTATTTTTTCCTAGGGAATCTATTGTTTTATTATTTTTTTTTATTTTTTATGGAATAGGGGAATTTATTGTTTTTTTTATTATGTTTGAACCTTTTTTTTTGTTTTTTTTCTTCCTTTCTAATAATTATACTAGTGAATGCTTTAATTGCAATTTAATTGGAGCTATGGAACCCCATTTTGTTGCGGGAAAAATCATTCTAAACTAGGAAGTTATCCGTGCTACGCATGAACTATCCTTTTATTACGAGTATATTTTAATATGTTCAGATAACTTTTTTTAGATTTTTTTTTTGTTTCTTTAATTATAAAAAATACTTTTGAATGAAAATGGTGATGGATAAAAATGTTATACGTGTCCTAAGTAATAGGCTTATCTCCAAAAATACTACCCTAATATGTCATTGTACCTCAAACAATAAAATAATCAAATTGGAGTATCTATTAGTGACCTGTCAAAATAATAAAATAATAATATCTATTACAGAACACCTAACATGTCATTGTTCCTCAAATATATAACTTAACAAATTGTCACTCTAAATGTGACCCTTCTTGTCACTTTATTTGATTGATCATATATTTGAAAATTTTAGTCACATGTCAAACTGGTGATTTTACCCTCAACCAGTTTGTTCTGATCCGTTTGTCCCTTAATGTGTGTTTTGCTAATTAGAATTTGAAAGTTGAAAGTTGAAAGTCTAACCTTCTTTCGAATGGAAATAAAATAGGAAATTATTATGAAGATGTGATACTTGTAGTTACCATGCGCTTACAACCCACAACTATGTACCACTTGTTATGTTACGTGCATCTATTCCCACAAATATTCATCATTTATACCTAATTAGAAGTCTTTTTATTTTTTTTGAATGCAAATATTATTTATTATAGACAACTTTTTTGTTCGTCATTTGCATAGATAAAGTAATAGTCAAATCTAGCATCCTTACATTACCTAATTAGTTAACAATTGAAAACGTTTAAGTTGTACATTAATCCCATTTTAGATTGTATTTAGTAAGAAATATGAACATACTATACCAATTCTTGTTGGATATTTATTTATCACAACTCATTATTCTCCATAACAAAAAAGAAGAAAAAGAAAAAAACAAAGAATAACCAATCAATAAGTGACACTTATCACATTACCTGCGATCTTACCCAAAATTATATATATGCTAGGATTATACCCATGATCATATCACTCATCATTCTATTATTAAAAAAATAAAATATCACTTATAACTTAACTTGCAATTGTACATGATATACAAAATATATAACTTAATAAACTGTCACTCCAAATATGACCCGTCATTTTATTTAAGCATATCCCTACAAAATCTATGTTTAAACTGTGTTTAGACACTCAAATATAAAACGTAGTTAAGTAATAAACGATGTCATATTAACCCCGAATTACCAAATGGGTATAAAAAAATGTCACCACTTACCACATGAGTATAATAAAATATGCTGGTACCACTTAGACATAAAAAAATGCAAAAAGATGCAGATCCACCCTAATTATGTTTTACGGGAGAATCTCCGATCTGATTTCAAAATTTGTTTTTTAAATTACGTTTTTCCCTTCTTTTTTTTTTCAGTTCGCATTAATACCGCACCTCTTTTAAAACAATACCGCACCCCTATTAAAATTTTGACAAATTTGCCCTTTTATGATTTTAGGCCCTAATTCGCTTTCTACACCAACTTATAATACTAAAAAAAAAGGAACGAAATACACGGATTAAAGGACCTGCGCCCAACTCAGGCGCAGGTCCTTTAATCCGTGTATTTCATTCCTTTTTTTTTTAGGCGCATGCATCAAAACCCTGCGCCTTAATCAGGCGCAGGTATGCGAATTCGAAGTTTCCAGTCGCGATGCCGCCATTCAATCAATTGCTAGAGGGGGGTGCTCAATTGTTAGAGTAAACCAACATTCAACCAATTCATAACATTATTCAATTAAAATGAAGTCAAATTAAAATGATTGCCTCTTTCTTTATCCTTCTCACTTCCTCTTTCTTTCTTCCTCTTGCTCGTCGGTGCGGCGGTGGCCGACGGTGATGAGAAGGTGGTGGCGGTTGGGCGGCGGTGGGGGGCAGGTGGGTGGGTGGGTGAGTGGTGAGTGTTGTGTGTTTGTGTTTGTGTTTTTTTTAAAGGGGTATTTTGGGTAGTTTAGATTTAGAGGTGCGGTATTGTTTTAAAAGGGGTGCGATATTAAGGACCCCTTTTTTTTTCATCCCCTACTTTTTTGCCTTTTTCTCCTTTTCTCTTTTCTCTCTCTCCTCTTACTCCTTCCAAATTCCAATCTAATGCTGATGAGAGAGACTAAGACACATGTTTTGGGCAGAGAAGAGCGGAGCAATAACAGAGCAATTTTGATGACAACTATGAGGAAGAATCACGGGTTGGGAGCGTCAAATGAAAATGGTTAATTTTGATTTTGGGGAAAGTGATGATTTTTCACAAAAGAGAAAGACCCAATGAGTTTAGGTCATCTGGGTAGTGGTTGGAAATTCTTGTCTTCAGCCTGGTTTTAGAGTTGTGAGTTCCCCACAAGTTCCATTTTCTCTGACTTGTTCAGACTTCAGATGAGGAAGAAAGGGTGTATTTTTTGCCTTCTGATGTGATCCCTCCACCTTTGCCAATGTAATATGGTGTTACTGAGATCACAGAATATGGTGGTGGTGGTGATAAAGATGGTGAACCAAGTTATGGTCCTTTGATTATGAGGGGCAGAGATGCAACCACTTCTGGATCCAACTCATTTTCTGAGAGTCGTAGGCTCATAAGGCATAGCCCGCCAAAAAGAAAGAATAAAGGAAGGAGTAAGTGGAGATAGAAAAAGGAGAAAAGGGCAAAAATAGAGGATGGAAATAAAAATTGGGAAAACAAAATTTTGAAAAAAATAATTCAAATTAGACCGGAGATTCTTCCCGTGAAATATAAATTGGGTGAATATGCACTTTTTTACGCTTTTTTATGTTTAAGTGGTAACGGTGTATTTTATTATACCCATGTAGTAAGGGATGACATTTTTTTATACGCATTTGGTAATTCGGGGTCATATTAACTACGATTATCTCCACAAATAGTTAATTTTCACCTACGCTTATACCAACTGATTTAATTTTTGTTATGAAATAATCATCGGTTTGATCAGACCGTGCTTTAATGTGTATTTCACTAATTGGAATCTAAGAGTCGAAAGACGACTATCCTTTTTTCAATGGGAACAAAAATATAGCGACAACTCACCATCTAGAAAAAAGGGGAAAATAATATGTAATTCATCAAAAGGTGACACTTATACGTTATCTACGCTTATACCCACAATTATATAAACCTTGTTATATTATGTGTATCTATTCCCAGAAACATTCATCATCTGATCTATAACAATAAAAGTTGTATTTTGTTGTAAAGATTGAAAATGGATTTTAAGCCATTTTAGATCATATATAACATATCAATTAGCTTCCCTATTGATAACACCATACTGGAATTTAAAATGATAAAATGATATATTTTATCATAATTGTACTTATTAATATATTTATATCACTTTTAGGTTTTCATTGAACTACCTCATTTATGATAATACTTTTTTTTTTTTGGTGCGAACACTTATCATAATACTTTAATCAAAGCATTTAACACCCCATATTATTGTCTCTTATTTATGCTTAGTAAATACTAATAATTCCTCGTAAATAAATCTTTAATTAATAGATTGGGTATAAGCCAATGGGAGAGTGACACTTGTCACCTCACCAGCGCTTATGCCCAAAAATCAATCTATATATATATATATATATATATAGATTTGCATTTTATTTTAATATTTTTCATATTGAAATTTGTAGCATTTGGATGGTAGTTTTATTTTTTTTGCTGATTTCGTTTTACACTAAAAATTCTATAAGATAGTTTTAGCGAAATTTTGTTGTAAAATAAGGGTCATTTTTTATTAAAACAAGAGTCACTTAATAAGTGATCTCATTTATTTGTGAATTGGTCTCAAATAAAGACTTACTATTGATAATCAATGGTGAACATTACAGAAGTGGTGAGACATGATTAAGGGTTTCGAATTAAATGGGTATGGTGATCACAAAAATGAGAGCTACCAATCATATAGTAGGTAGAGAAATAATAATAGTCGAAATAGAATTGAACTTTCCAAAATTAGACTCGACCATCTGATATAAATCTGTAAGCTCTGCAATACATAGCTGAACATACTACTTAGGTTGACTCACTAATTGAAAGCTCAACGATTATTCAAGGATGTCAAATCATCAGTGAGTGAAATTAGCTGTCACGGTGACTACTTGATTGTATCTTGTTATATTTAGAACAGAACAGGTGAGGATTTACTGCATGGAATGAAAGGAAAATAATTTTTTAGGAAATGTAGAATAACGCAATCGATTTGTATATATATATATATATATATATATATATATATATATATATATATATATATATATATAAATTGGGTCCTTCTTCGTGTGGTGCCGACACGTGCAATGCCACATAGGCGAGCCACATCATGTGGAGTTGACACACAAGCTGTTATGTAGGCGAATCATAGACCATGTCAGCATTAATTAATGCATCTTTATTCTTAAATTAAATACATTCATTAAATATGAAATTTATAATTATCAGTATATTATTTCAAATTATAAAATAAATTAACTTTCATTATACAACTCTAAAAATTATAAACTTTACGTCATTACATCGAAAATGAAAAATTCTTCAAATTGAGATGAATATGTCGTATACTTGGCTAATAGGATCCTTATTTGTGTGACGATGACATGTGAGACGTCACCTAAGCGAGCCACATACGCGTGTCTTTGACATGTAAGCAAACCATTCAATATGCCACCATCAACTAATGCATCATCATTATTGACTTTAACATATAGTAATGAAACATGAAATTTATAATCGTTAGCATGTTGTTTTCAACTACTACATCATAACTAAAAAATTCCTTACAGAACTCTATGAATTAAATCGAAAATGAAAAATACTTTAAAATGAGATGTATATATGTTATTTTAGCAAATAAAGTCTTGCATTTTCTGAGATGAAGTTAGAAGTGATAAAATATGATACGTAGTACCATGCATATTTTAATAGTAAGTGAAATGAAGTCTAAAATCATGAATATGTGATTGAATCTAGGTAATTTTCATGTGTAGTGGATAAATGTGAAATTTTTATTAGTAATTAGTGATGAAAATACGAGAATTTGATGTACAATGTACACATTTTTTTCCATATATTGCAAAAATACATTAGCAATTAACTTAATTAATACCTTAAGAAAATAAAACGAGTCCGTGCAAAGCACGGGGGATAAAACCTCCATGTCATATTGGATGCCACATAGGCGCGCCACATCGTGTGGACATGAAACGTAAGCTGCCACATATGCAATGCATCCTCCATGTCATCAGTATTTTAAAATCATTGTTTAATTTAATACTGTCATTAAATGTAAAATTTATAATTATTATAGTATATTGTTTCAAATTATAAAATAAAATAACTTTTGTTATTCAAAAAAAAAAATTCTAAATTTAACGTTATTGCATCGGAAATGAGAAACTCTTCAAATTGAGATGCATATGTGGTATATTTGGCGAATATGATCCTTATTTGTGTGGTGATGACACGTGAGTTGCCAGTAAGCGAGTCACATACGTGTGTCTTTGACATGTAAGTTGACACGTATGCAAATCATCCAATATGTCACCATCAACTAATGCATTCATCATTATTGACTTTAACATAGTAATATTAATGAAACATGAAATTTATAATCATTAGCATGTTGTTTTCAACTACAAAATAGATAAATGAGTTGTATATGTGCTATTTTAGCAAACAAAGTCTTCCATTTCATGAAGAGAAGTTACAAGTGATATAAAATGTAGTACCGTTCATACTTTAATAGTAAGTGAAATGAAGTCAATATCATGAATATGTTATTGAATCTAGGTAATTTTCATATGCAGTGGATAAATGTGAAATTTTTATTAGTAATTAATTGATGAAAGTAAGAGAATTTGATATGCAATGTACACATTTTTTTCCGTATATGGCAAAATAGCAATAATTTAGTTAATACCTTAAGAAAATAAAACGAGCCCGTGCGAAGCACGGGGATAAAACCTACTCTCTCTCTACTCATTTTATGCTCATAAATGTTATTTTATTTCATCCTTAGTATATGTATTCTTTCAATTTAAAAAAGAAAAACAACTTATTAATTGTATTTTGATAACTGGCTGGAATTAGAGAGGCCATATATGACGTATGTTTTTTTGGTGGTTTTCGTAGACTCCTCACCTTCTCCCTAATCATCAGTGTGATACCTTCAATTGTCATGAATAACATTAAAGAGACTTCAATAAGGAATACCAACCAGTTATCCTCTACCTATAAGCAATTAGTATAAAAATAGCCCCATTCAGCAGAAGTTAGTCCTACATCTTCACAATTCTCACCATTACTGGCAGCTGACCATCAACGTGATCTGCTACGTTACCAACACAACCACCTCAAAGGAAAATAGAGAGTAGAGTGAGAAAATTGTGGAAGAGGAGAGAGCAACAGTACGTAGTTTTATTTTGGGGGTGATAGCGATGAGGAAGTAATTGAGGTTTCAACACTGAATGCAACAAAATAAATTTGAGTAGTCTACTGTAAAAAATATATGTCCGGATATATACTATAATATTAGGGTGCTTAAGAGGAGAGACACATAACAAAGATATTATGGCTTGGGTTTTTGGGTAATGGGAAGGATAGAGGCAATATAACATAAGTATTATATTTATTATCCTAAAAAATGAGTATATATTATAGGTTCACTAAAAAAGTAATTTATTGGTTAAATGTGTTTTCTTTTTGTTGATAAAAAAATTATTAATTTTTCTTGCTACTCTTATTATTCAACTTTATATATTGGGATGATTAAATATCTTTTATTATATTGATTCTAATAACAAAGGATGATAAACAAGAACCCGTGCATCGTACGGGCACGAAATCTAGTATATATGTATAATTGATTTCTCACCAAGGTGGCATTGAATAAATAATAAATTGTCATAAATGCATGGGTGATTAAAAAGAAATCAAAAATACTTTTATTTTATTTTAATAAAAAAAGTAACATAAGTATTATATTTATTATCCTAAAAAAAGTTATATTATTTATTCACTAAAAATATAATTTTTTTATTAAATGTGTGAAAAAAGATTATTATTGTTCCTTGCTACTCCTATTATTCAACTTTATATATTGATGTGATTAATTTTTTTTTTTTTTATTATATTGATTCTAATAATAGAGGATAATGAACAAGAACCCGTGCATCGCACAGACACGAAATCTAATATATATGTATAATTGAGTTCTCACCAAGATGGCATTGAATAGTTATAAATGTAATGTTAAATTAAACTAGATAAAGAATAATTTCAAAAAAAAAGAAAGGAACAACTAAGATTGGAGAGCACAATTAGATAAAGAATATACTCATTAAAATGCAACAACTAAACGTAAAATTCAATATTAGAAGCATTTAATTCATTCAATGTGATAATGAAAAAAATCACTAAAGGTGGAGAGCAACTGAAAGCCAACAGTAACAACAAATGAAAACCAGCATTTAGAGCAAATAAAAGTAAATGCAGTAGATGAAGAGCAAAGGAATTGAAAGTAAATAAGAGCATAAATAAAATCAGCAATAAGAATGTCACTTAATGAGACAGATGAAGAGACAAAAAAAAAAAAAAAAAAAAAAAAAAAAAAAAAAACAAACCGAAACTACTGTAATGAATGCCTTTTTCATCTTCCAGAATACTTAGAACGTGGAATATCACTTGGACTATTATTTAAGTGGGAATTCATTTAGGTTCATTCATCCCATATTTCTCCACTATCCTCTCTAATCAAACTTTACATTCATCCCATCTGGGCTAATTGTACTCGGCTATGAGTCCTTTTCGCAGCCACTGCCCCCAATTAATTCACAGCTACCGTCCCCAAGTTTTTACTGTATATGCCAAGAAAAATCAACAAGAGTGTATGGGTACGCCAATTACGGTAATAGGAAGAAGATAAAACCACAGGGAAGCTAACACTATCATTTTACGAGAAGCGACGTCCTCGATTGAATAATCCATCAATGTATATGTACTGCTAACTTTTTTCTTTTTCATTTTTTTTTGGAGGGAGATTATCATACACAAAAAGCATTGTAAGCAAAAAGGGAATTTGAATTATACATATTTTTACCCTTTTTTGAACTATATTTCTCATCAAATAAAAGAGACCATAGCATAAAATGTACGTGCATCACAATCATATGGGTTTTTAATTTGATATATATGCTATCAAAAATACTCCATTTTGTTACTTTATATTTATTAGCTAATTAATCAATTGAGAAAAAAAAGGAAAAGTGATGGAATAGCCTAAAAAATGAGTGGAAATCGTAATTCCATGCCAAAAATATGGGTTGTTAAACAACAATTTTGCAGATAGATTTTTTTATGTATAAATTAGTAGGCAAAAATGAAATTTTCTATTTAAAAAAGTATGAGAAACGCAAAACAAACTTTGAGATTATAAACGATTAACAACACTTTCTTACTTACAACTCTAACTTGAAATTTTAAAACTATAAACATTACTTTGCAACACATATAAATAAAGATAATAAATACTCATAAATGCATGGGTGATTAAAAAAAATTAAAAATATTTCTATTTTATTTAAAAAAAAATAAGTAACATAAGTTACCCTAAAAAATATATATTATATATTAACTAAAAATGTAATTTCTTTGTTAAATGTGTTTTTTTTTTGATAAAAAAATTATAATTGTTCTTTACTACTCCTATTATTCAACTTTATATATTGATATGACTAATTTTCTTTTATATTGATGCTAATAACAGAGGATGATGAACAAGAACCCGTGCATCGCACGGACAAGAAATCTAGTATATATATATAAAGTTGAGTCAATTACGTGTGCGCACGCCACGTAGGACGCCATGCAAGCGCATATATTGGTGTGAGGATGACGTGTGGGATGCCACGCAAGCGCCAAATTCGTGTGGTGATGACATGTATGTCGCCACCTAAGCCACCCATCCAAGTGGGTCATTATTAATGCATGATCATTATTTGACTTCATAAATACACCATGATATAATTATTATAATATTATTTAAATTATAAAATAAAATAACTTTTGTTACGCAATTTTAAAAATTATAATTTTTACTCATTGGATCAGGTTCAGAAAATACTTCAAAGTGAGATACATATGTACTATGTCCTATAAAGTTGGGTTCTTTTCGTATGGGGATGATATGATGTGGGACGTCATATGGGAGGGATATGTTCGTGTGAAGATAACACATAGTTGCCACATCATATATATACACACACATGTGGGACGCTAACTAGGCGGGTCAAGTTGGTGGTGTCATGACATATAGGCGCCACGTAAAAGATATAGTTCATGTGGAGCTGACACATAAGTCACCACCTAAGCAACTCATAGATATGTGTCATACATTTATTCATCATCATTGCATGCTTTCATTAATACAACATAATATAATTCAAAGCATATTTGTCCAAGTTACATAATAAAATAACTTTTGTTATGCAACTTGAACAATTATAGCTTTTACTTCATTGGATCTGAATCGAAAAATAGTTCGAAACGATATACATATGTCATATATTTGATTCTAATATAAAGTTAAGTCTTTTTCTACGACACATAGGACGCCACATAAGAGCGTCATGCTTGTGTAGGGATGACATATAGGCGCCACATAAGAGATCATATTTGTGTGTAGCTGATACGTAAGTATGTAGTCACATAACTTGGTCATTATTCGTGTGGTGACGACACGGGTACGCATACCCTTGTTAGCCACATCGTGTGGGGTTGACACGTAAATTGCCACGTAAGAGGGTCATGTTCGTGTTGGATTGACACATAAGCCGCCAAGCAAGCGAATCATCCAAGTGTCACACACATTAATGCATCCTCGTTAATTACATGACTTAGTTATAATCACATATTCTACTTATTAGCATATTGTTTAAAATATAATCTAATGTAACTTTTGTTACGCAATTTAAAAAATATATGTCTTACTTAATTAGATCAGAGTTAAAAAATACTTCTAAATGAGATATATATGTTATATATTTGATTTACACACTTAAAGTTCGATCCATTTTGTGTGTGGAGGACAGAGAAGGCGTCAATTAAGTGACCCATATTCACGTGGAGTTGGTATACATATGATTGCCGACTAAGAAACATGCATGTCTCATCCAATAATGCACCCTCATCAATTACCTGAGTTATAATAATGAAATATCACAATTGATTTTTAATAACGTATTATTCAAAACGAGATATATATGTCTTATATTTGACTCTAATATAAAGTTAGGTCTTTTCTATGACACGTAGGATGCCAAATAAGAGCACCATGTTGGTGTAGAGATGACACATAGGCACCACGTAAGAGGTCATATTCGTGTGGAGGGACGCCACCGTTGTGAGCCACATCGTGTGTGGTTGACATGTAAACTGCTACATAGAAGAGCGATGTTCATGTTGGGCTGACACATAAGCCGTCACGCAAGCAAGTCACCCAAATGTCACACGCATTAATGCATCATCATTACTTGATTTAATTAATATCACATAATATACTCATTAACATATTGTTTAAATTATAATCTAAAATAACTTTTTTAACGCAATTCAAAAAATTATAATTTTTACATAATTGGTTAATCTCATTGATATTATTTACGAGTCCGTGCGACTAGTAAACCTATAAAGTGTGACTAAAGATACCATAATTAGCTATGAATTTGTAAATATCAAATAAATGTTGCAATTTCTAGGGACGTGGAATTGTGAACCTTTGGTACTTCACCATGAACACTTGAATGTCACTAAATTCTACCATTCAGTTTAGTTTAGTTCAAATCAATTTGATTTCATTTAAGTGAAAAAGTGGATATAACATTAAGAAGAAAATTCACCTAATATAAGATTGTTTTCATATTTGAGACGTGTGTTCACAAGAATTTTGATTTTCTTATTTCATGTTCTAATAGGGCGATATCATAGTGGGGTCACCAATTAAATGAGTTAAGATCAAATTAGGCGTAGCTTGATTCAAACTCGACTCACCAAACTTGAGTTCAAAATGAAACGAGCTTTTGAAATCCATAATTGGCATCGATTTCGTTAGGTGTGTACCTCACTCGACTCGACTTGAATAGCACTATGCATATTTAATTAATTTCATTTCAACTCATATAATAATATTACTAATAGTAGAAGTAGTAGTTTTTTTTGTCCGTTGAGAAAACCTGGGCACAATTAATGTGACGTAATCGTAATGGCATTATGTAGATCTCGCATATTTATACCAAAGAGGATTAGATCGGATAACTATATAGTTACCAAATTGGGAATGCAAGCAAATAATGTGACATTGCAAGTAAAAACAAATTCCTCAAGTCCTAAAATTAGAGGCTGAAAAAGAAAAACAATCCCAATCACAAATTCACAATCACAAACCCAACACAATCCAACATTGCAAATCACTCAAATAGTATCCTGATAATGCCACCTAACTATGGATTAGTGAACCAACCATCTTGATGACCTGATCTAAAAGACTAAAACTAGTTGTAAAGTCTAAATCAGCATGTAATTCTGGTGTAGTTTGAGAGAGAAAGGAGAATCTAAACAAAAGCTTTATGAAATGGATTGGTCCATTTCAAACCCTTTATTAATGTATTTTACTTCACTTTCGGTAGCCCCTTAGCCGACTTTTTGCCTAGACGGCACTTCCGTCTTGTTGTAATTTTCAGGTTGACCCTCTCACACCCCACCTTTGATAACAACGTGCAGATCTGTCCTCATTATCTTTAATTTTTTCCCATTCTCTCTCCCCTTCTTAAATCTCTCAGACTGAAGGGCTACAAACTGATGTCATTTGATGATCAGCTTCTTTGGAAAAGTTCAATACTTTCTGGGTTTTCTCCATTGCATATGTAAGCATTCGTGGCAATTGTCATTTCTTGTTGAGTTGTTTTGTTGTTTGCAAATTTTGGGTGATAATGATTATGGGTTTTGGGAAATGGGTTGATATCATGTTCTTTTTTCTTCTTTTTCCTAGCATATTGTTTGTGTTCTTGGCTTATTTTAATGAACTGATGTCATTTGATGATCTGCTTCTTTGGAAAAAGTTCAGTACTTTATGGCTTTTCCCCATTGGACATGTGGGAGTTTGTGGCAATTGTTATCACTTGTTTCATTGTTTGCAAATTGGGGTGATAATGATGATGGGTTTTGGGGAAATGGGTTGATATCATGTTCTTTTGTTTTTCCTTTTCTTTTTTCCTTGCATACTGTTTGTGTTCCATGATTAAGGTTCAAATTTGATAGTCCACAGTTGAGCACTTGGTTGAGGTTTTGTGGTTATTGATTCCATATGATTTGTGGGTTGTCACTTGTGGAGGTTTTTGCCTGAGGTTTAATGATTGGATTGGATTGTCTTGTAAACTTTATCTCTTTGATTGTTCAATTGAGTTGAAGGCCAGCAATCCTAGAGTACTGTTTTATTGACATGTTACACATCTATGCAACTTACATATCTCAGTTTTTCCAGAATGTGCATGTTACTGTTTTAATTATGAAGTTGGTCATATGTTCCTAGATTTTCGGGATATATGCAATTACATTATCGCAGCTATCCTGGATGCCTATTGAAATTTTATGGTGTACTTAGATTCTTTAGTTCCTTGTTTGTCATTTCATTTTTATGGTGGATAATCATTTTGATGATACTGGTTTCTTTGTTCATTAGAGTACGTGCTTCAGCTATCCATCGAGATCTCTCATTGCACTTTATAAGGGTTAGAGCTTGATTTGTTTCAGCCGTCTTATCTTGCATGGTGCATATGATTTTGTAAATTTCCGGAATATGGGTGAAAGTGTTGTATCTTCACTGGAATCACGAAAACGCCATGTGTCCTTTACAACGGCTTTGGCATCAGCCCTTCTTGAATGGCTGCTCATTTTTATGCTTCTTGTTTATGGCATATGTGGATATCTAATCACAAGATTTGCCCGTTATTGTGAATTGCCAATCCCTTGTTTGCTATGCTCAAGGATTGATCATATTCTAGGCAGTGAAAAGGCTGGATTTTACTGGGATCTAATATGTTCAAATCACAAGTTGGAGATCTCAAGTTCAGTCTTCTGCCATTTTCATGAGAAGCTTGTTGATGTTCGTGGAATGTGTGAAAACTGCCTCTTTTCTTTTGCCACAAAAGATAAATCTAATGCTGAAACATACAGATTGTTAGTTGGTAAATTGGGGACAGAAGATCTTAGTGGCTTCGATGAGGACCCGTTACTTAATAATCAAAAGCCTAAGAACTTAAGCATGAAGCATTGTTCTTGTTGCAATGAATTGTGGAGCTCTAGACAGACAATGCTTCAGACTGAGTCAACTGAGTTTGATGCTGCTGAAGTTGACGTCCCTTTGAGCCGTGAATTTAGGCAAGACGAGAATGGCTTGAAAAATAAAGCGAAGACACCATATAAGCCGGCACCAGTGATTAATGTTAAAGGGGGGAAAAAAGATTCCTCTGTTCATTTTGGATACACAGAGCTGAAAATCACTTCCGATTCTGAATCAGAAACTCAGGCTTCTGACAATGAAGACACCAGAGCATTGATTTCGAAAGATCCTCTAAGAGATCTAATTTTGGATTCTATGGAACCTTTTATTAGTGTATTCGAAGATGATTCTGCCTGTAACAAGCCAGTTAATGTTGATATTTTATCACGTGAACCTTCAGAAGATTTATGTGAGGTACAGTCCAACAACATTCAGCCCTATGGTGATCCGTCAGTAGCATCTGCTGCTGCTATTGGCCATGGATTGGAAGAACTTAATTGGCAGCCAATTGATCATAGTCTTGATCAATTTCTATCAGCAGAGCTCATAAATGTTAATCATGTGCCCAAACCATCAAATGTTGGGAGTTTTCCAACTGAGATCTCAAAAGATGGATGTAAGTTAGATTGTTTCCATTTGTTCCCCCCTCCCCTGGCATGGTCTGATGCCTTTTCTGTTTTTGCAAGTTCAGTTGGTTAGGTGATTTTAACTGCTAAGTTGATATATTACCATTATCATTTCAGTATCCCTCCATTGCCTCATTATCTCTTGAATTGAGGTGACGTCTCTTCTATCGTGACATTGTCAAAGATCAAAAAAAGAAACAAAAAGTAATCTTTGTGGGACTAGCATTATGTTACTATGACCTTGCTTATTACTTTTGAAAAAACTTTGCTTGCTCCAACTCTCATTGTGTGAGAGTATTGTCTCAGTTCTAATTGTAACTAGTTTTGAAAGAAATTTACAGAGAAGGCTAATGAAGATTGTTACTAATAGGGTAGTGGAATTTTCTTTTCCCCTTTTGGAATGTCTCAAAAAAGAAAGTTCAGATATACATTGGACTGGAGGGAGGATATTTGTGTCTCCTTGTTTTTAACAGCAGAACAAACCATCCACAAAATATTGCCAAGCATGAAAGATATACATATTTCAAAGCATGTATTACCCCTCCCCAACATTTTTTGTCCGCTTTTTCACTTCAAATGTTAGCTATTATCTTTAGATGTTCCTGAATTGGTTTGGAAACATGCCATCTATGTTTCTCTTGCAGTAGATACCAACGAAGCTGATATTGTGCAAACTTTGGCACATGAGACTGAGAAAATTCAGGATTTGGAGAACTCGCAAATCAGCACCGATCTCAACAATTCTAAGATGAAGCCGGATCCTAATGATGGTGGCTTTCAAATGCCAATTCATCTGGATCTTGGTGATGCTTACAAGCTAGCTGTTAGCAGCAGGGGGAAACCGGCGTCTGGCAAGCTTACAGAACAGCTTGCTGGGAAGGATTCACCTAGAGTTAGTGGAGATTTGAAACTTTTGCTCTCACAATTTTCTCGAGGATTTGAGTTACCTTCAAATGACATAATGAGTCCTAGGGTTTCCAGAAATCTTGATGAGTTCAAGGCGTATGATTCTTCTGCCTCTATTGGGAAGAAGTTGCTTCAAAAGAGACTCTCACTTGAGAGAAATGATTCTCGGACTTCCCTTGATAGAAATGAGTCGGGCTTTGAGTCTTTGGACTTCAGTACTGTCAGTGAAATTGAAGGTGAAAGTGAGCTTGATAGATTGAAACGGCAACTTGAGCATGATAGGAAGTTCATGATTGCTCTGTTAAAGGAGTTGGAAGAAGAAAGGAATGCTTCTGCGAGCGCAGCAAATGAAACAATGGCAATGATCACAAGACTGCAGGAGGAGAAAGCTGCCCTACAAATGGAAGCCTCACAAGACCTAAGGATGTTGGAAGAGCAGGCTGAATATGACATGGAAGCTCTTGAAAAGTTGAATGACCATGTCGCAGAGAAGGATAAAGAGATTCAAGATCTAGAAGCAGAGCTTGAGTATTTCCGAACCAAGTACCCAAATGAGTCATCCTTAGACAATGCAGGGGAGTTAGTGTTAGATGTAAGTCAGGATGAGAAGCCTAGAAGTGCTCCAAACTGCTCCCATTGTGAGAGGCCTGGTAATGATGTAGCTATGACCATGTTGGCGGAAGACAGTGAAAAGGATTCATTGTTGGAAATTGAAGATGAAAAGGAATGTATTTTGAAGTGTCTCGATAATTTACAGCAGAAGCTTAACCTTTTGTCTAGCAACACCGTACACTTAGAGTTGACCAATGGGGGTGATTTAGAAAATCAAGGGGTGGACGCATATGATTCAGAATTGCATGAAGAGGGTCCTCAAGTGAAGAGTGAAATGAATGAGAATGAAACAAATGAGACTGATATAATATCGTGTAAAGATTCCTTTGTATCTGAGGGAAGCCAACTTACAGAAATCAGATCTATTCCTCCTGATGAAAACCCTAGTTGTGCGAAACAACGATCATTAATCCATAAAGATCTAGTAGCTCTTGGTTATGAGTTAATTGATCTACATGAGAGATTACAAGCACTTGAAGCTGACCGGAACTTTCTTGAGCGTGCTATTGACACACTTAAAAATGGAGATGAAAGGCTCATACAGGAGATTGCTTTTCACCTCCGAGAATTACGAAAGATTGGGATCAGAATACACCATGCTTTGTCTTGAGGATAAATATTACCCTTTTACAAAGGTGAGCACTTCAATCGCCTTTCTGTACAATGTTATTAAAGTCTTAGTTATGTGGGGAAGGTGTGGCCTGTTTTCATATAAATTGAAATTATTTTGAAAAATATTTTCATGTGGGCACCCTACGCGTCTTCTGTATCACGACGAGCCATCTAGGAGAACATTGCACACTGCTATTGACCTTGTATAGTGCTTTCCCCTCCACTTCGTCCATCCCTGATTCCACTGTTTAGAGGCACCAAAGTTGAAATTTAGCGGACCTTGCTGTACTTGCTTACCTGAAAAGAGCTTGTACAGATGGGTCTTGAACACAACCTTCACGAGTCAATGAACATCCGTGGCTTGTAGGATATATATAGAAATAGTGTCATTTCATATGGCAACAAGCTCAACTTCGTACCTTGCAGAATGCAGGCTCAATCTGAGTATTATGAAAGTATTTCATCTTTAGAACCAAATTTGACTGCTAATTGTTCCAGAATAGATGCAATTTACACCCACCCTGTATTGGAAAACTATTAGTGGAGATTAATGAGAGGCTCAGAGAGGATGGCTAATTACTGCCTTCTCCTCCACCAAACTTAAGCCCTCTCCTAACTCTTCTCGAAGATTTGCAACTATGTGTAAAATCACAAATGCTCAAAAGTGGAAAAATATAGATTGAATGCATACTTTTGTTAGAAATCAGCTAGACTGGTAGTAAGGGCTGCTTTGTCAATACTCAATACAGCATGGCGTATACTTGTTCTTGCATGATATAATTCTTCATTCCATTCATTTCCTTCCGAATATAGAAATACAATCATAATAACAGTGCTAAATCCTAATAGTTCTCATTTGCGTCATTTTATGATCTGTTATAGAAATGCAAGCATACTCAAACGTCTATCTTTCCTATGGTTAGTGTTTTGTTTCTTTTCCTGCTTTCCATGTTCGTAAACTGTTTGGGCCTTCAGATTGTGATTTGTTCTTGACCAGTAACTGTTATTTACAATCTAATATATGTAACAATAGTTTCTCGTATGATTCAGGTGGCAAGGAGAGAGGGGTGTTGATGCCCCAGATTGCACTTAATCGATAAAGCCGTTTTCACAGGAAGCTCTGCAACAACTTAAGAGTTCAACTATTGACAAAAAGCACAAAAATTACAAGCCTTTATCTTTGTGGTGGAGGTGAAATTGGGTGAATTTATGTTTGCAGTAGCAACCTCTCAGCTTACTAATTCACTGTGCATATTTTGTTTCTCAATTTACCAATCCTTTGTTTTAATTTTTGTTATCATAATCACATATACTATAGCCATTAAGAGTTGGGAGAGGATCCCAAAAAAAGAGTTGGGAGAGGAGATAGATTTTTCATTTTGGTTGAATTTTTGGGTGTAAAGTAAACGGAATACATGAAAAGGTTGACCACTTACCAACCTGCCTTGTATATTCACCATGAGTATCACACAGAGCTTGGTTCTTTTGTAGTGTCATTTTTTGACTGATTTCCTTCATGGTTAGCAGCCTAGCTTCCCTCTTTCTGGTCTGTTTTGTTGTTTGGTAATAAGAAATTGAGAATGTCTAGCGTATCTCGAGCCATGATCCAATTGTTTGGAATGCCCCAACTCACCTCAGCTTCCTTCTGAGCTAAGGCCAAGGCCAAAGCCAAAAACTGTTGCTGCCCGCGCCACTTCCTTCGTAAGGCAGTGGATGCTCCATGCGCTCGAAGTTGGGGATTGGGGGATGCAGATCAACACATAACCAATAAGGTACGAACCTCGGAGTAATGTCCCTTAACTGTGACTCGTGAGATTGAGGATTTGATTCCTACCGAAATGAGCCATCTTACTTGGTGGTTTTATATCAACACAGTGTGTATGTCCAACTACAGTTTTGGATAACTTGGGTAATGGGTATAAGAAGAACACACACAAGAAGGTAAGTACTATGAAAGGGAAACCTGCCATCATAACTACATAAATTGTAACTCTTGAACCTTGACATCATATGACAAGGAAAGAATTCTTAATTACAAGGAAAGCATTCTCTCAAACTGATCTTTCAAGAAATGAACGGTGGATAATGACATGAAAGTTCAATTTCTGAAATTCTGACTCTTGAAAATTGAAGCATTACCTTTCTTTTCTTTTATTTTTTTTTTAAATTAATTTTTGATAGAAAAGTATCACCTTTATAACATGCAAATAATTCCTAATCATCCCTTTTGGTAACATGATATTGAACAGATGCTTTCTTTTCTCCCCTCTTATTGATTTCTAGATACTTCAGCCTTATTCTCTTAACTCACAGAGGCATCAAAACCAGCCAAGCATAAAAATAAAAATAAAATTATTTCCACTTTTAGCAAAAAGCTTAGCTTAAACCCAGCTGGAAAATTCTGATCAAATATCAGTAAACCAGTTTAAAACCCAGCCCAGTCCAAAAAAGTCAAAACCCATAGTCCATGGGTCCCACCATTTAAAAGTATCCGTTAAGGTGCCTGAACGTTTGAGCTTGAGGCTTGAGCAACTTACCGTTGAGCTAAAAACCAATTTAAAAATTCAAAAAAAAGTACCACGTAACTTCTAGACCATGATTGACAGAGAATACCCTTCTTGCGTAAACGAATAAATTCTTCCAGAGAAAAAGACTCCTCTATAAATCCCCCATCTCTCTACATCTTCAATTGCACTCAAATCTATCTTTTCTTCTCTCTCTCTCTCTCTCTCTCTCTCTCTCTCTCTCTCTCTCTCTCTCTCTCTTGATCTGATCTGAAAAAACAGAAAATGGGGCTAGTTGTGGTGATATCTCTGCCATTGATATTACTTTGCTTATTGCTAGGAATTGGGTGTTACTTCCTTGGAAGGAAAAGAGGGAGACAAGAAGCCCATGCTCAGGTGTTCGGAACCCCGGCACCGCCCCCGGGATCGTTCCCTAGTTCTCCTGCTCCTCCTTGTTACACCAAGCCAGCTGACTCCCATGTTTGAAAACTCGATTATTACTCTTCATCAAATTAAGCAGGGGAAAATAGAGCCCAGAGAGTTGGGTTTAATTTTTTTCTTAGCATTTTGTTGATAATTTATCTTGTTGGGTTAATGGGTTTGTGCTTAAAATAGTTGGGTTTTGGGGGGTTTTGTTGTTTGTGAATTGTGACACTACTATTGTATTGTTGTTTGTGTATTCTTTTGTGGGGTGTTGTTTTGTTTGTAATTCTGAGAAAATCAGAGGTTTCTATGTAATTAATTATTAAAATTTGTTGTAAAATGAACTTGTGAATCTATCTACATTTTCCAATTAAGTGAAATCATTTGTGACTAACTATTAAAGATCAAGAATTTAATTGGTTCAAGTTTATTATCCATCAAGCAAGTAAAAGCTGATCAAATATTGTGGCTGAAAGAGCCTTGGAGTAGGGATTTTTTTTCTTCTTTTGAATAAAATGAGTAAGGAAATTTTATCATACACCATTACTTTTAAAATATGTACATATGCACATAGACCACATTTATCACCATTAGAACTCAATTACCGAGGGCATCGCATTGCATTTGTTTCATATACTCGCAATAATCAGCATTAAAGGAACTACATAAGACTATGACCTATTTGTTAAGAGTATATCCCACATGTGAGTGTCCCACATTGAAAGAATTGGAGAGGGTTGGATCGTATATAAGTTAGTGGGTTACTCCACCTAACACCAATTGGTTTTGGGATGGAACCCCATTGGGCTTATGTGCAGTCTACTCTCCTCCACGTGCGGGCCTGCAGGCGGTAGGCCCTTTGAATATTTGATATAGTTCACAATCATAAACTTAACATGATATCAAAGTCAATTCGTTCTTGAGACCTAAACAGAAAAGCTTCCGCTATGCCGATGGCGAACTCTTCGGACAACCATAAAAATAACGAAATACAAACCCAGCCATTCCCATCATGATAACAAAAAAGTGATCATGCCTACTAAGCGTTCTTTTGCGAGGGCGAGTGTTCTCCAGGGCTCACAACTTGATTGTTATGTGACCCCACATGTGATCTATTGATCGTCCCTCCCTTTGATGGGTCTAAAGAGGGATCTATTACACTAACTATTATGATGAACAAGAGCTTGTATGAAGCGATTTTCGGAAGATAGAGCTACTGCCCGTTTTGCAGCAGTAGATAATAAATATATATAATGATACGAGTGTAACAAGCAACTCAACTGAGCACAGGGAAGAAAGCATGAACGCTAATCAACTCTTTGCAAGCATTAGCACCATTGGTTATGTAGAGGCTATTAAGGATAATTCTACCTGTTCTAAGGGTTATACCTTAATTACTTTGCTTAATTAGTCCTTAATTACGCTTGTAATAATGCTTAGGCGTTGCTCTAATTTCTGCATTTTGTTTTGTTAAATATGCGTACTAATTAGGCCGTACAAAAGGAGTTTATTCCTTGGCTTAGTAGTTGATAAAAATAGCTTGAAAATAGCATGGAGTGGGCAGCAAAGAAGCAGCAGATGAAGATAAAAGGTACAACAGCACCCACTAGTGGATTCGTACAAAGGAGACTCCAAATTGTACTATCCGAGTACACTTGTGAGCTGGCGCCAAGACCAAAAAGACGGCTCCTTTTGAGAGCCTTATCTAATTGCGCCATCTTAGCTTGTTTCTAGAACGATCATCTAGGGTTCTCAACTTATAAATAGTATCCTTATCCTTGTAAGAAAGCAATTTTGATGAATGAAAACACAAGATAGAGCACTGCCTCTGTTCACAAGCTATGCTTGGGTATTTACGCTTCTACTAATTCTTTCTTAGTGCTTGTGTTAGTAGCACGGTAGAACACAAGAGGGGGGGGGGAGGGGAGGGTGAATTGTGTTCTAAAACATTTTGCGGAATTTAAACTATTTAGAACACTTGTTGTACTTTTAGGATTGTTACCAACTTTAAGGAACGTTGACTAAAGGAACGCTTACTAAAATAAATAACAACGTTAGATAAAGTTAATAAACAAATAGAAGCAATAATGAAAGCACTCACGATTTTACGTGGAAAACCCTTTGAAACTACAAAGGATGAAAAACCACGGCCCGAAAGACTTTCAATGACTACTTCTTCTCATTAATCAGTAGTACAACTCGATCAAACCGACTCTGGTTCAACCCAACTCAATCCAACCCAATTACTCTGATTGAAGTCACGAACTGGAACCCAATTACTCTAATTCAAGCCAAACGAACTTAGACCCAATTACTCTGATCTAAGCCTAACCCCTTGGACACTAATCCAAGCTATCCTTAACTCTAAGGAATATTGTTTACCTCTCAACCTCTCAAAAGCATAAGGTACAATTTAATTCTATAGCTCTTTTAGAAGTTGTTAATATGATCCTTTAATTACTTAGGCAAACTTTAGTGTTCTCTCAAAATATATCTCTCTGAAAATATGAACACTTAGGGGTTATAAAATCGCGAACTTGAAAAGATAGATAACACCCCTTTATATAGGCAAATAGGTTTTCCAATAAAACTGAAATTCGGATTTTTAATTACCTAAAAATAATATCTTTGTAAATAATACTTTTTGAGCTCAAAGATATCAAAAATAAATATCCCAAAATATATGTATCAAACCGGTAGGATTTTCAACACAATATTGACCAAATAATATCTTTGTTATCAAGATAATATATTACCAAATAATAGATGAATTTCCATTAGGAAAGTATCTAATATTTTCGGTCACTATTTAGTATATAATAAAATCTGAAATATTTCCAAAATAAAATCCTCCCATATGTAAGAGATATCTTTTCTATATAAAAGATCAATATACTCTCAAGTAAAAATATTATCTAGTAAATATAATATTTTTACCAAAATAATAATCTTATAGGAAATACTAAATGTACGTGTAAACTGTAGTCTCCCAATAGGTAACGTCTCACCTAAGGAATACTCCATAGTCACGTTTCTCAATATAAGAACGTTTCTCTCAAATCATTTATTTAGTTTGCCCAACTAATTAAGTAATCAAATTAACTTCATCTTTAAGAACTTTAACAAATGAACTCTAATGAATATAACCATTAAAATGTAGAGCTTCATAAGTCTTCAAGCTTGATTGTCATGTTTATTGTTATGTAGAAACTTCATGCTTCAACCTATCAATATGAACTAATCTACAAGCTTGCATAAACACATTAGTAACTTCAATATATTAAATCAATAGGCAACTAACATGTATTATATTTTATTTAACTTAATTAGTTTGCCATTATCAAAACAATCATGGTTCAACAGCTTGATTGCTTGGGAGAGATTAGCAAGGGTGGGCATCCTCTTAGACGACTAAACTTGTGCTTAATTGCTGGGTTTTGGAGTTAAGAGTTAATTACTTTATTTATCTAAACACAAAAACACAAAAAGAAGTTACTCTGTTTCATTTCAACGAGCTTGCTGTTTATTTCGTATCATATAATAATAAATAAAAAAAGGTATTCATGTGATGTACAAGATCACATTCATAATGATAATGAATATTATCGACGATCATGGATGGCGCCGATTAAAGTATTGGAGGTAGCGACATGAAGTTGACTTCTCCCTAGTTGATGATATGTGAAGATTCGACTGATAGATCGAGTACTCACCGACTAAAAAATTGTGAAGACTCGACGTGTAGATCGAGTACTCACCAAAGACAAGGACACTATGTATTGAATAATTGTTCCAATCGTAGCGTTGGTGATGATCCTTTTCAACAATTCTCCTATCTTGCATCCAAGTTGGGCATTCGAAAATCTCATGCTCCAACTTTAGGGGGAGTATTAAGACTATGGAATTAGTTTAGTTATTCCTTAATTAAGGACTCTAGTATTTTCCATAGTCTCGATATATATCGTTTCCATATTCAATTTAGTCTCCTAGTATTACATGTATTAGGATTCTATATCATATTCAATATATTCAGTCTCCTAGTATTACATGTATTAGGATTCTATATCTCTGTCAAACTCTTGAATTATAAATAGCTTTACTAATCATCAATAAAGAGGATACAGTTAACGGTTCACAATCATAAACTTAACACTATTTGTCACCCTCTCCATAGATCAAGAAATTGTTAATTGATCCCGAACCTTGTAGTAATAAACATAGCAAAATCAACCTTGTTGTGGAGCATTGCGATTAGCAATTTAGCATGTCTACCATTAAGTGTTCCATGTCGTCCTAGTAGGGGAGATTATGCATATTGGGACAATGCTCATCCGACCGAGGCTGCCAATACGGTTTTGGCAAGTAGGCAGTAGCCTTCAAGGCCACGGAACGACCGATGCTTATCCCATGGACATCAGTCACCTTGATGAACTATAAACAACTATAGTAGAAATTAAAGAATAAGCCATGATTTAACCTCAAATGCAATTTTGATGTAAATTATTACTAAAATACTTGTTAAATCTTTTAATGCTATAGTTATTGTGGCATGGTTTGAAAATGAATTATAGTTGATGAAACAGTAAGAAGATGAGCACAATATTATAAGTGTTATTCTTGTCATTTTTTAAAATTATAGTAGAGTTTTTTTCTAGAGTTCTGTTTTGTCTAAGGCAACACCCAAAATTACAACATTATCATGATTGTAACCTTTGGTGGCTTATGGCAACAGTTTTTAAGTGTTGTCATGGACTTTCACCAGTTGTACTAGTTTTCATCGCATCAGGCATAAAACTGTTGCCCTATGGATGGTAAAGGCAACATGACCAATAATAGTTGCCATTTGTATTGAAAAGGCAACAATGATGCAGACCGTTGCATGTAAATGCAACAATAGCTAAACCGTTGCATTATAGGCAACAATGTACAAAAGTTGCCTATGTTGTCAACGGTTTGGTTATTATAGGCAACGATTTCATG
Source organism: Tetragonia tetragonoides (assembly GCA_038025085.1). Taxonomy (NCBI): domain Eukaryota; kingdom Viridiplantae; phylum Streptophyta; class Magnoliopsida; order Caryophyllales; family Aizoaceae; genus Tetragonia; species Tetragonia tetragonoides. The sequence goes on from CM076143.1 coordinate 11,077,567, forward strand.
AAGTTTTCTTTTAATTATATGGGGTATGCGTTAAACCCATATTTCAAATGGACCTATACATAAAGAGAGCCATTCAGCCCATGCAAATTAATTTTTGGGCTAAATATATACTTTAATTTTTTGAGCATGTATATTCATTTTGACCCACAAAAATGTAATCTCTTAGGAAAAATACTAGAGATGTAAACTCTAAATCCTAAATCATAAGGGTAATTCTATTTCAAATTGGTGATGAGGTCAATGTAATGGATTTTATTTAGTTTGTAGGGATTGATATAGAAAAAAATAAATCTAAATTAAGACAACACGCAAATAGATGACTAAATATAACAACAATAACCATATGTATATACTCATGATTAGCTTAACCTATGGGCTCTTTATTTCCCACTCTGGTCTATTTGTGATTTTTTCACTATATATTGATCACCGTCAAACATTTAGGAAAATGACAAATTCGTCAGTATTGAACAGGAAAGAACTCGTTTAATAAGATCGACTAATCGAATACATTACTAAACACGTTCTACTTACTAAACACGTTCTACTTCTCCTTTCTGTCCGAAAAAAAACGTGACACGTAGATTAGCTAGTTGAAGAATTTGATAACGTAACCCCTATATTGATCCAATCCGCACGAGACACGTTGATTAGCTAGTTTAGGAATTTGATAATGTAACCCCTATATTGATCCAATCCACACGTGACACATTGATTAGCTAGTTTAGGAATTTGATAATGTAACCCCTATATTCATCCAATCCTTTTCTCCTTGATGTCATGCAAGGAGGAGATCAGTTCCTCATTCCCTGAGCGCATTCTCATAATCAGCACTTGACAATACGGTTTGGAAAGCGAGGGTCGAAGGAGCAACGCCCCTGGCGACGATTATTACTATTATTATTTTTTACTACTACTACTACTATTACTACTACTACTACTACTATTATTATTATTATTATTATTATTATTATTATTATTATTATTATTATTATTATTATTATTATTATTATTATTATTATTATTATTATTATTATTTTGCAAGCAAAGAGAAAAAAGGTTTTTCACAAAAAAAAAAAAAAAAACTAAAGGAAAAAAGGTTGATAATTTTAGCGCGTATACCAAAATTTTGGCGGTTCCTAACTCAAATTAAAAAGAAAAAGGAAAAGAAGCATGAGGCGTTGAAAAGACAAAAATACTAATTAAGAAACCATAATCAGTTTTATTTTGCTAAAGAAGTCCACACGAGTTCACTTGCGAACTCAACCCTTCACACAGCAACTCGATCGTTCTGCCATTCAACCCTTCTGCGAGTTTCAATTGCTGTTCACTCTGCGAAATTCTTCTGCGGCTTCATCTGGGAATTTGATTGCGACTTCATTTGCGAATTTTACTGGGTAAGTTTTGCGAATTTCCCTAAGTTCGTCTGCTATACTTGATTGTATCCCTACGAATTTTGTTGACATAAATTTGGGTGCACTCGTAATGTTTAATTGTTGTGATTTTCATGATTTGCGTCTTGCTACTTAATTTCCTTTAAGAATTCAGTGCGAATTACACTCATTCATCAGCGATTGACTGTGTCTCTACGAATTTTGCTGACATGAATTTGGGTGCACTCGTTATGTTTAATTGCTGTGATTTTCATGAATGACTTGTTAGAATTTTGATTATCATTCGAATTATTGTTAAATTTTGGGTTAGATTAATTTTAGGTCAGATTAGTTTTTTACTTTAAATTTGTTTACTTTAATTCTGGACTTAGGTACTTGGGTTGATTAATTTGGTTCTGAAGTCTTCTACATCCTCCTTCACGTTGATTGTACTTGGGTTTATAGTCTGGTTGTTATTTCATATTTGCTTGTGATTTTTGATTACTGTAGAGAGGTAAGTTTGCCCCTAATGGTACTCTGTTTTACCAAAGTAGTGGATTAGTCACTTCATTCACACATTTGGGATCATAAGATCAAATTAGTGTCATGGTGGAGATCTGATTGATGATGTTGCGTTGTTCTTGTTATTCATGCCAAGTTTCAGAAATTGAAATATGCAAAAGTTATTAGTTCGTTATTTCAGGCTTCAATTTGTTGGTGGCTTGTTGGAAATCAGAGATTTTAGCTAAAGTCATTGAATTTGATTTGAACTGAGCCAAATTCTTAAGCTTTCAATTCGTCTTGCTTCACTAGTAAATTGAAATAGTTAGATTAATTTAGTTTCCTTTTCCTTTTCTGTTTATTTTTATTTTTCTAGTTACCTAGTAAACACCCCCAATATAGTGTGTGTGTTAGTGTTGGTTTTAAAATCTATGATCATTGCATTAATAGGTAGGGCAGATTGATGAACTTGTCCTTGTTTTGGAATCTTTTGATCTTACATGTCATTTACAGTGAATACTGATCTGCCAGTGTAGGTTAAGAGACTGTTTGAACTTATTTACTAGTGAGTTAGACATGTTAATTCAATGTTTACATGCTGCTTTTTTTTATAAGAACTGAATCTGAATTTCTGTTGGTTCCCCAGACTCTTTGCCCCTGTTTTTAACATAATTGTGACTCATTAATGACCTGCGTTTCCAGCATGTTCTGTTGTTTTTTAATGATCTTAGATATTAAGAAATCAAGGCAATACAACTCAAAGTTCAGAGACGCTGATTAGGACCCCTTGTTTCTAGTTCTTGTTTCGGGTAAAAGTTGTGAATCTAAATCTGTTTTTTGACTTATATTTCAGAACCTTTTATACTCTCTTTAAGCTTTGTTTTGCATGTCTTAAGGGTGAAAGTTCAGTGAAAAGAGAGTACATGAGGTGTGGGTTAAATAGTGAATGGATATGATTGGTAATTGAGAGCTAAATGAAGATTTTTGCTATGTAGTACACTATTTTCTGCTGCTGTATCCAGAACCTTTTATACCCTCTTTAAGCCTAGTTTTGCATGTCATAAGGTTGAAAGGTCAGTGAACAGAAAGTACATTAGCTGTGGGTCAAATAGTGAATGGATAAGATTGGTAATTGAGAGCTAAATGAAGATTTTTGCTTTGTGCTACACTGTATTCTTCTTGCTGTAAAGTGCTGGAGACTTGATTAAAATGCATTACACATATGGTAGTAACAAATCAGTTTTTTTTTATATGTACTACACTTTAATCTGTTGCTGTATCCAGACCTGTGTTATGCATGTATAACTTGTAGTTTCCTTGTTAAACTGCTGGAGACTTGATTAAAATCCAGTGCTCCTATGGTAGTAACCATTTAGATTTGCTGATTAGAAGGTGATTAGCTCATAATTGTGAGTGCTTTCTATACTGACGTTAGAGTTTTAGTACAGAAGAATCTAATCTGATATTTTGATTTTTTAATTCTAATTGAGTTTATAATCTATATTTGCTGTAATATTGTTAGCCATCTTTCACCCTATAATATTTCAATTTTTTTCGTTTTAAATGATGGCTTTTTTTAGTTTCAATTATGGGAAAAACGAAACTCAATAAGCAAACCACAAGAGGTTCTGGCTCTCAAGGTTCTGAAACTCCCATGTTGGAGTATGAGAAGCAAAGATTGGTGAAGATTAACGAGAATAAGAAAAAACTCGAATATATGGGGCTGGAGGAAAGAGCTAGGTTATATATCAATCGTGTAGACAATAAAAGACAGAAAAAGGGGAATGGGGAACGAAAGGCTATTGAGAAAGATACTGAGTATATTCCCGATGTTAATGGTGCTGGAGAAGAAGGTAATGTTACTGATGAGGATTTGGTAGATGAGGAACAACTGGGCGGTGGAAGATCTAAGCCTCCTCATGGGAAGGTAGTAGTTGTTGCTCCTTATTTTCCTTATATGTACTCATTATTGCTGTTTGTGTTTTTATTTTTTCCTGCCTTTTATTTGTTGTGTTCTCTTGAACTTTGTGTGTTATAGGCAACAATCATAAGTGTAATGTGTACTGGTTAAGTTGAGTCATAACATGCCTAGATGCTTTTAGTCCTAAATAATCATGTTCTTTTACATACTCATACAGTTTCATGCATTCATGAATTTTACAGAATATTAAGGTATGTCACATATAAATAAAGATTGGATTGATGCACTGCAAACTAGCAAAGAATACAGACTTGGTGTTCAAAATTTTCTCGATTATGCATTCAATAATCTGACCATGGAAGTTGGAGATGATGATGATTCAGAAGATGATGAGCCCGAAATTTTATGTCCTTGTGATAACTGTTTTAATCGTTACTGGTTCACTAGAGAAGTGATTTACAATCATTTGATAGTCCATGGGTTTAGCAAGAAATATAAAGTGTGGAACTTCCATGGTGACGGATTAACAGTGGGAACAACTAGGCGTGGGCATGATACCCTTTATAACAGTGTTGACGATATGGATGGGATGTTATCTGATGTCTTTAGAGATGTAGTGGGAGATCAGTCTACTAACTTACAGGGAGATAGAGTTCACCAAGGGCCCGGTGAAAATGCTAAAAAGTTTTATAAGTTGTTAGATGATGCCCAAGAAAACCTGTATCCGGATTGTAAGAATTTTTCAGTTCTTTCATTCACAATTAGGCTATACTTGTTGAAATGTGTTAATGGGTGGAGCAATGCTTTATGCACTGATCTTATGAAAACTTTGGTTGAAGCATTTCCATTTGCTAAAATTCCTAAGTCTTTCAATGAAGCAAAAAAAATGGTGAGGAACTTGGGACTAGATTATAAGCGAATAGATGCTTGCCCAAATGATTGCATGTTGTATTGGAAGGAGCATGAAAAGGATACATATTGCCATATTTGTAAGATGTCCCGATGGAAGTTAGATGAGAAACAACAGGTTGAGGGAATCCTACCCGAGTCTGGTACTCCAGCAAAAGTTTTGCGTTATTTTCCTTTAAAACCTCGGTTGCAGAGGCTTTTTATGTCTTCTAAAACGGCAGGACATATGACATGGCATGAAGTAGAATGCTCCAAAGATAATGATGTCTTAAGGCATCCTGCTGATGGACAAGCTTGGAAAGATTTTGACTCTTTACATCAGAATTTTGCATCTGAACCACGTAACGTGAGGCTTGGCCTTATGAGTGATGGCTTTAATCCATTTCGTACTATGAGTGTTTCCTATAGTATTTGGCCAGTTGTGTTGTCCATATATAATTTGCCCCCTTGGTTATCTAACAAGCCAGAATACTATATCATGTCGATGATCATACCAGGCCCTCGTTCTCCAGGATACGATATAGCTATTTACCTACAACCGTTAATTGATGAATTAAAAGATTTGTGGGTAAGTGGGATCTATACTTATGATGCCTTGAGAAATGAAACATTTCTAATGCGTGCAGCCTTGTTATGGACTATTAGTGATTTTCCTGCATATGCTATGCTTTCTGGATATGGCACGAAAGGCCGGTTGGCTTGCCCTTGCTGCAATTATGAAACATGGTCTAGATACCTCAAATATAGCAGGAAAACTTGTTACATGGGTCACCGAAGATTTTTGGATGAAAACCATCCTTGGCGTCACAATAAGAGCTCCTTTGATGGAAATCTTGAGACAAGGCCACCTCCTTCTAGGTTGTCCGGGAGAGATATACTAACAGTGTTAGAAGGCTTTATAAATAATTTTGGGAAGACACAAAAGAAGAACAAAGATAGAAATTGTCCATTTAAGAAGATATCAATTTTCTTTGAATTGCCATATTGGGAGACCAACACCTTGCCTCACAATCTTGATGTGATGCACATTGAGAAAAATATAGTTGACAATATTCTTGGCACATTGCTTGAGATCATCGGAAAGACAAAGGATCATCTAAATGCGCGCCTTGATCTTCAAGATATGGGCATTAGAAAAGACCTTCAACCTAAGTGGTCGGGGGATGGTAGGCATGTTTTTCTGTCAAAAGCTTGCTTTTCAATGTCAAATCAGGAGAAAACTATGTTCTGTGATGTCATTAAAGGTGTGAAATTCCTTTTGTTAGTTTTGGAATCTATATTTAATTCCTTTTGTTCTTTTTTTTTTGTGTTTTGCTAATGGATTAGAAAATATGCATTGTTCAAACTTGTTCAGTCTTTTATTTGGTTCATCTTGAGTTAGAACTTTTTTTTTCTTTTAAGAACTTATGGTGTCTGTCTTTTATGAATAACTCCAGTTGTTATCGTATTATCTATTACATGTGTATTGTACATTTAACTAAAAACTACTGTCTCTTGTACTTTTTTTTCCCCTTTCTTTCTTGCTGTTTTACAGGTTCCAAAAATGAAAAAGGCAAAAACAAGAGCAACAACATTAGCTGAGGCTTTCAAGCAACGGAGACAGAGGTTACAGCAGATTGCTTCACCAATGCCTCAACTTAAGAGTGCTTTATCACATCAACTTGTGCGCCATCAAGACACCCAAGAGAGAGGAGAAACTACTCGATCATCAGAGCTAGAATCGCAAAGTTTATCAGAAAGCCAAAATGAGATCAGTAGGAAATCTAGTAAGTTACTATTATTTCAAATACAGCATCTCAGCAATTGTCTTAATAAATACTTGTACTTTTTATTATTTTGTAAATTATCATAAACTTGGTGTAAGTAGATGTAGGTGACGACAAGCGAAAGAGAGGACCCACAATGTGTCATAAGGTGTATGACCGAAATGAAGATGAGCGCCCGATAATTGAGTTAAATGATGAAGATCAGCCGGTTGGCCCCGATGATGAGACGGTGAGTCAATTCAGCAGCTTTTTAGGAACAGTAGCTCGAAAAGCAAATATTCTTCCATTAACTGCTCCGAGTTGGAAGCAATTTGCAGATGACAAGAAAGATGAACTGTGGGGTTTTGTTCAAGTAAGTTAATTAAATTTCTATTTGTCTACTATACCCCACCCCCCAAATGGTAGCGTTCTGTTTACATAAAAGCCCTATCAAACAGGCTGAATTTCTCATGGATATCTTATTTCTTTTTAGTATAGTTTGCTGGAATAGCACCCCTTTAAGCTTGCTTAACTCTAGGCTATTGAATATTTTCCATTGAGCTGTTGAATATTTGCCATTGAGATGTGTTGAGCAGTTTGCCACTATACTTATCTTTCTAGTTTCAATTTTGTTTGGAGTTGTCTGCAAGTCAGCATGTACATTTAAATAAAACAGCTTTTTGAAAGTTTACTCTCAACCCAGAGATAGACTGAATAACTCATGGATATTTTATTTCATCTGGTTTATGTTGTAAAAACATTACATTGTTCCGGTTGAAGGTAAAAAGTGGGTTTTCGGTACAATTAGAGATTGTTGGAGATGTTACAAATGTCGAGTGAGGAAGGCTCACTACTTAAAATGTGACAATGATAGTACAAGGATGAAGCATCATCCAAGGAGGATTCCAAAACAAATGTTCAAGGCATTATTGAAAATTTGGAACATAATCATAAGCATAAGGTAAAAAGTTTTTGTATTATTAGGTCATATTATTATTCATCGCCTCCTCTCTTTAATTCTATATTTATTTCGCTGTATTGTGAATTAGAAATTGTGTGAGAGGAATAAGAAAAATCGTACCGTACTGACGGAGAAGAAGATTATGCATACTGTTGGTCCAAGAAGCTTTGCTAGAGTTAGACAAGAATGGGTGAGTCTCCTAACTCTATTAAGGACCCTTCCAAGTTCTCACTTAGTAGGATATGACCTTACTCAAATTAGCTTTAGACAACTCATATTCATTTTTATATTGATAATTTTTCCATTGATTTCTTATAGAAAAAGAAACAAAAAACGAAAGACGACCCACCACCAGCTGTAGTGTTCATTGAGACTCGCAAAGAAAATAAAACTAAGCGAAACGCTGATGATCCTAGAGACAAAATCATTGTAATATTTTCCTACTCATGATATGCCACTTTATTTTAATCTTTAGAATTTTTTCTGGTTATACTGTGATTGCAAAATCACTAGCTCAGGTGCAATGGCTAATGTGAGTATATATATTTGTTTTTGGTAAGTAGAATGATCTCAAACAGGCGAAGATGGATGAACAACCAACTGAAGCAACTTGTCTTGAGAAATCTATTTCTTCTATTTTCGGTCAAAAGGATGAGAAACGTCGCCGATTGAGGCTCTATGGAAGAGGGGTCTCTGCTACTCAACTGAAGCAGAAGGCTATTCAGGAGGAAAATAAGAAGAAACGCGTTGAAGAAGTACAAGCTATACATGCACAATACGAAGAGAGCAGGAAAAAGGATAGGGCGGAATTGGCGAATGTTTTACAGTCCTTGGTATCTCACTTTCAGCAACATTGTCCTAATGCACCACTCGATCCAGCCATGTTTGGTTCTTTGCTAGGTAGTGACAACACTACCCAATCTGTTGAAGATGCTAGAAGCGGACGAGATGCAATGGAGTTATCCAATCCTTTTTCTTCTGCCTCTTCACATCTTAGAAACGAGGAGGTACGGTTTTTGCTTATGCATTTACACAACTTTTTGCCACTATCTTAACATACCTTGTACCTTGTGTGTATGGAGTTGTTTTGATGTTATGCATATTCTGCATGTGAAAAGAGAATCTAGAGCTTCTATCTCAGGGCTTTATAGTGATCTATTTATGCAATAGTTGAGTTTTAGGTTTTTTTTTTTGGTAAAAAGTAGATTAATCTTATTACCAAAGCAACATAACAGCATTACAACCTAAAGGCAAGAACAGAGCACTGGCACTTACTAGGTAGGGTACAATTCTCCCTGGGCGAGATCTAATTGACAGCAATACATAATAAACGAAACATAACAACAAACTTAAACGAAAAGACTTATCCTGGCTACTAAGCTTCCTAGTGCTAACTACATACAGCCTAGCACGAATGACAAACTTTTATGTTCCTGATGATGACAGAGTTTGGTGTGGGCTCTTTCTTGAAGCATTATTTTGTTCCTTTCATTCCATATTGCATAAACCAAAGCTGCTAACCCTGCACTAGCCAGATTCCTTCTAAACTTGCTGCCACCACTCTGAGAATCCAGTTCAGAATCCCCTGAATGGATATTGGAGTTGTCTTCCAATCAAGCCATTCAACAATCTCTTTAAGCAGGCCCCTTGTTCTCTGACAATCAAAAAACAGGTGAGAATAAGTTTCTTTGTTAGCATCACACAGAGCACAGTCTGGATCCCCATGCAAGAAACTCATATTCTGAATTTTGTCTTTAGTAAGAAGCCTTTGATTATGCACAAGTCAGCAGATGAAGTTGTGTCTAGGCATACTAATTGAACTCCACATCAAGTTAGCATGCCTATACTTGGACAAGGAACCCATCAGGTAAGCATACCCAGTACTAACAGTGTACTGTAAGTCCAGATTCAGCCGCTTTCCAACTTCCATGCAGATCATACCCAGCAGCAAATTTGCCTTTAATGCTGTTCAGTTTGTTCCAGGACCAACTGTAATCAGATTTTGAGTTTTAGGTTTACAAATGGGTAAAGTTAGCAAATATTATGTTTTGAGTTGACTGTAGATTGATCGCAATAGCAGCAAGAGCTTTGCTAGGTTCTTCAGTCTGCTTTCATGTTTCGTTTTTTTTTTTTTGCTTGTTTCTAGGTATCTTTGTGTTTAGAGACTGTGCAAAGTGAGCTGTAAAATGTGATTCTTGTCTGCTTCCACATTAGGTTCTTTTTTTGTATTTGGGAAGTTTTGAGCGACCTGTGTAAGGTCTTGTTTTGTATTCTACATGGTGATTAAACAACAGCAGGTTCCTTGCATTAATATGAAATTCTGTTTGCTTTTGTAGGACAACCGTTTGGAAGATGACGAAATTGAAGACTTGACTATTTAGCTGAAACGTCAACATTTGGAACTACTTTAAGCGCTTCAATTAGTACACCTACTGTTTGTGCTACTATTTACATGTGGATGACTATTAAGTACTTTACCCACTTTTATGACTATATATATGCATTTTGGAATTATATTCTGTTGTTGTCAACAGATAGATGATATATAGATGTTATGAATGATTTTGGAATTTATGGCACTCAACGTCTATAAATTAATTTTAATGGCTCAGTTGGCCGTATGAGTGTTGTATTTCTTTTGATAAAAATAATTCTCGTCTTAGACAGCTTAATGAGTATTCTTATTGTATGGGAGGAACAAATTTAAATTTGTGTTTTCAGGAATGTTTGCATTTGGCAACACTAAATAGTTGTTATCTTTATTGATAAAGGATAACGATATTTTATTGTAGCCAAATAATACAACGGTTACAAATTGTTGCTGTATCCACCAACACAATGAATTAAGAACGGTGTTATTGCGTTGCCCAATTCACAACAATTTTTCATCGTTGCCGTTGAAAGTTATGAGCAATGGACCAGAATTGTTGCCACATTATGCAACAATTATTTGATTGTTGCTCTTTATTATATAGGACAACAAATGTAGGTTGTTGCCAATACTGGCAACGGTTACTCTTGTTGCCATAAACCGTTGCCTTGAAAAATCGTTGCCCATAGTCCCAAAAACGTCCCACCAACTATACCGTTGCCCATTGATACACGAACTGTTGCCTTTTGAAAAGGCAACGGAGGCAAATGCAGCGCCCCATATCTGTTGCCTTTGACAATAGGCAACTGTTACCTTATTTTGGACAACAGTTTGTGAGTGTTGTTAATGAACTATTTTGTTGTAGTGACCATTGGTTATGTAGAGGCTATTAAGGATAATCCTACCTGTTCTAAGGGTTATACCTTAATTACTTTGCTTAATTAGTCCTTAATTACGCTTGTGATAATGCTTAGGCGTTGCTCTAATTTCTGCATTTTTTTTGTTAAATATGCGTACTAATTAGGCCGTACAAAAGGAGTTTGTTCCTTGGCTTAGTAGTTGATAAAAATAGCTTGAAAATAGCATGGAGTGGGCAGCAAGGCAGCAGCAGAAGAAGATAAAAGGTACAACAGCACCCACTAGTGGATTCGTACAAAGGAGACTCCAAATTGTACTATCCGAATACACTTGTGAGCTGGCGCCAGGACCAAAAAGACGGCTCCTTTTGAGAGCCTTATCTAATTGTGCCACCTTAGCTTGTTTCTAGAACGATCATCTAGGGTTCTCAACTTATAAATAGTATCCTTATCCTTGTAAGAAAGCAGATTTGATGAATGAAAACACAAGATAGAGCACTGCCTCTATTCACAAGCTATGCTTGGGTATTTACGCTTCTACTAATTCTTTCTTAGTGCTTGTCTTAGTAGCACGGTAGAACACAAGAAGGGGGGAGGGTGAATTGTGTTCTAAAACATTTTGCGGAATTTAAACTATTTAGAACACTTGTTGTACTTTTAGGATTGTTACCAACTTTAAGGAACGCTTACTAAAACAAATAACAACGTTAGATAAAGTTAATAAACAAATAGAAGCAATAATGAAAGCACTCACGATTTTACGTGGAAAACCCTTTGAAACTACAAAGGATGAAAAACCACGGCCCGAAAGACTTTCAATGACTACTTCTTCTCATTAATCAGTAGTACAACTCGATCAAACCGACTCTGGTTCAACCCAACTCACTCCAACCCAATTACTCTGATTGAAGTCACGAACTGGAACCCAATTACTCTGATTCAAGCCAAACAAACTTAGACCCAATTACTCTGATCTAAGCCTAACCCCTTGGACACTAATCCAAGCTATCCTTAACTCTAAGGAATATTGTTTACCTCTCAACCTCTCAAAAGCATAAGGTACAATTTAATTCTATAGCTCTTTTAGAAGTTATTAATATGATCCTTTAATTACTTAGGCAAACTTTAGTGTTCTCTCAAAATATATCTCTCTGGAAATATGAACACTTAGGAGTTATAAAATCGCGAACTTGAAAACATAGATAACTCCCCTTTATATAGGCAAATAGGTTTTCCGAAAATAAAACTGAAATTCGGATTTTTAATTCACCTAAAAATAATATCTTTGTAAATAATACTTTTTGAGCTCAAAGATATCAAAAATAAATATCCCAAAATATATGTATCAAATCGGTAGGATTTTCAACACAATATTGACCAAATAATATCTTTTCTATCAAGATAATATATTACCAAATAATAGACGAATTTCCACTAGGAACGTATCTAATATTTTCGGTCACTATTTAGTATATAATAAAATCTGAAATATTTCCAAAATAAAATCCTCCTATATGTAAGAGATATCTTTTCTATATAAAAGATCAATATATTCTCAAGTAAAAATATTATCTAGTAAATATAATATTTTTTCCGAAAATAATAATCCTTTAGGAAATACTAAATGTACGTGTAAACTGTAGTCTCCCTATAGGTAACGTCTCACCTAAGGAATACTCCTTAGTCACGTTTCTCTCAAATCATTTATTTAGTTTGCCCAACTAATTAAGTAATCAAATTAACTTCATATTTAAGAACTTTAACAAATGAACTCTAATGAATATAACCATTAAAATGTAGAGCTTCATAAGTCTTCAAGCTTGATTGTCATCTTCATTGTTATGTAGAAATTTCATGCTTCAACCTATCAATATGAACTAATCTACAAGCTTGCATAAACACATTAGTAACTTCAATATATTAAATCAATAGTTCAATTAATATGTATTATATTTTATTTAACTTAATTTAGTTTGTCATCATCAAAACAATCATGGTTCAACAAATTCCCCCTCTTTGATGATGGCAAACCCATAATAACACTCTATTAAGAAATAAATGTTAATGATGCAATTTATATGTCATAGATAAATAATCAATCAATGTAATTACAAAGACATATAAGAATCATTTTAAGATATGTAATGATAAGCACAAATGATTCAAGCGAAATTCTTCCCCCCTTATTTTTTGCAAACAGTGCACTCATCTTTTTCGTAGCTTTCTCTTTTTTGACTTTTTCCTTTTTGTCTTGTTTTTCCTTTCTCTAGTTTTTCTTTCTTACTAGCACAGCAATTGCACAGCAACAATGCAGTACGTAATAAACTATAATGTCGAAACAAACTAGAGAGAAAAACAATGAACAATAAAAATCATAAACAATAATTGTAAGTTTCCCCTAAACAATACAATATAAATATAAATATATATGCTTTATTAATATAATAGCAATGACGTTTACCATCGAATAGATATAAAAACAAAGCTAAAAATAGATCAAATTTAAATAAACCTACTCAAATACTAAGCAAGACAATAGTCTTAATTACCTAGAATCACTATTAACTTTTCCCCCTTTTTACATCATCGAAAAGGTCACTATGTCAAATAAGGTAGAACATATTTCTAACAAAAATATAAATATGAGTCTTAGCAAAAACTTTTTCCTAACAAAAGTATGATTCCTAGTAGCTCAAGCACCAATCTATGGATGCTATGTCTACATTAATGATCTAAGCACACAAAGCATAAGTAATAATAATCCGATGGATGTAATGATATGCATGAATAAATAGTTAACGATGTGGTTTGGCAATCTGTCCAATAAGGTTAATAAGTTGATCATGACTATGGTTTTGGCGGCGATCTTGTGCTTTAAGTTTCCCTTTGCCATGTAACTCAACTACTTTACCTTGAACAGAAACATTACCAATAACGTACAAGTTTCCCATTCATGCTTCCTCTTCGCTTGTTCCTTGTTAGCATTGTATTGTTCCTGAGTGACTTGTACATGTGTTCCCCCTTAGAAGATGCTTCCCTTAGATAGATAGGGAACGGACATTATCTAAAGTGGAACATTCTTCGATCATCATACATAATAAGCATTATTTCATCATCGAACACTTCGATTTTCATGGAGGCATTTCGGACAACTAAGACCACAAGGAATTAGGGGATTGTGTCTAAGTGTTTAATCATTTTGGGTAGGATAAGAATAATCAAGCTGGCCAAGTATGTAAAGAAATTTTCGGCCATATGGAGCAATTTTGTAAAAATATGAGCTGAATTTCTATAACGCAAATGCAATATTTTGTACCCAAAAGACGTAGACAATATCTTCAAATCACTCCATAAATAAAATCAGAAAAATTATTTCCATACCCCATATCACACGCCTATTATGAATAGGTAAAGAATAATATTTTGCTTTTCCCTTTCACCAAGAATTTCCAAAATCAATAGAAGGTAAAACAATATCTATACACTTTCTATATTTCTTTTTCCAGTTATTCTCCCTCTATTACTTTTTTGGTTCTCATTTTTCCACTCTTTTCCTTTTTTTTCTTCTCAATCAACTTCCAATAGAATTTTTCGTTTTTTTTTTTTAAATTCCAAATTTACTAAAGAAATACCCAAAAAAAATCAGCTCAAATGATTTTTGTTCCAAAACGAAAATACTTGCTCATATGGTGAAGTATATAGCCGAAAAGTATAAAGGGTAAATAAATAGGCTTGGAACGTTTTATATGGAGCTTGGTTGTGTTTAGGCTCAAATTGCGAAGACTAACTTCTTGGCTTATAATGTGGTTTCAAAGTTGCAAGTCAGTCCTCTTGAAAGAAATATTGACAGATGCCCAAATGAATATGCAAATCGGATTATAAAACTAAAATGCAATGAGTACTAGACACAAAAATATCAGAATAGCATTGTTAGACATAGCGAGTCCTAGTACAGTGCACACAAATGCAAGAAATTAAATAATTATAAGACTAAACTTATACTAATGTAAAGAAACATTCAATTATCTAAAAACATAGCTATTCTAAACTAGTCAATCATTGAGAGATTTGAAACAATGATACTAGCTAATTAATTCTAATCATGCCTAGTTGAAGCCTGATTTTTTTAAATCTTTCTCTATTTAAAGGTTTTGTAAATATATCTGCAAGTTGGTTTTCAGTATTGCAGAACTCTAATTCACCGAACCTTTCTCAACATAGTCACGCAGAAAATGATGTCTAATTTCTATATGCTTTGTTCTAGAGTGACTAACAGGATTCTTAAAAATATTGATAGCACTAGTATTATCACACATAATTGTCACACAATCACATTCAACATGAAAATCCCTTAATTGTTGTTTCAACCACAAAATTTGAGCACAACATGTTGCGGCTGCGATGTATTCTACTTCAGCAATAGATAATGCTACTGTATTCTGTTTCTTAGAAGCCCATGAAATTAAACTTGAACCCAAAAATTGTGCCATACCAGAAGTACTTTTTCTATCAACTAAGTAACCCGCATAGTCAGAATCAGAATATCCAATTAAATCAAAACTGGAACATTTAGGATAAAACAAACATAAATCATGTGTTCCTTTCAAGTATCTAAGAATACGTTTTGCACATTTGAAGTGTGATTCCCTTGGGCAAGATTGAAATCTAGCACAAAGGCATACACTAAACATTATATCCGGACGACTTGTAGTTAAATATAATAGAGATCCAATAATACCTCGATATTCCTTTTCGTCAACCTTTGTTCCTTTGTCATCAAGATCCATTTTTTGTGAGGTTGGGAACGGTGTATCATACACTTTGGAATCTTCCATCTCGTATTTCTTGAGCAATTCTTTCAAATACTTTTGTTGATGTATTTTGATGCCGTCTTTTTCTTGTTTGATTTGCAAACCAAGGAAAAATCTTAGTTCACCCATCATACTCATCTCAAATTCACCTTGCATCAAATCACAAAAGTTAGAGCACATTTTCTCATTAGTTGCACCAAATAAAATATCGTCAACATAAACTTGCACAACCAAAAGATCATTCCCTTCAAATTTCAAGAACAACGTTTGAAAGTCTTTGATACCATGCTCTCGGAGCTTGTTTTAAACCATAAAGAGCTTTATCAAGTTTAAAAACGTGATCGGGAAATTCCTTATTCTCAAAACCTGGGGGTTGTTCCACAAAGACTTCTTCTTTCAAGTACCCATTTAAAAAAACAGTTTTAACATCCATTTGGTACAAGTTGAAGTTTTTGTAGGCAGCAAAGACAATTAAAGTTCTAATAGCTTCAAGGCGGGCTACTGGTGCAAAGGTCTCATCATAATCAATACCTTCTTGCTGGTTGTAACCTTTGACCACTAGTCTAGCCTTGTTCCTTACAATGTTGCCTTCATCATCTAATTTGTTCCTAAAGACCCATTTTGTTCCAATCACTGTATGATCGTTAGGTGTAGGTTCTAAATGCCATACTTTATTTCTTTCAAATTGATTTAACTCATCTTGCATTGCGACAATCCAATCGGGATCTTCCAATGCAGACAAGTAGTCACTAGGTTCCATTAAAGAAATAAATGAATTAAAAGCACAAAAATTACGAACAGAAGAACGTGTTAAAACTCCCTTAGAATAATCAGTGATTATATTATCTGTGGGATGTGAACTTCTATGCTTCCAATTTCTTGGAGTTGGTGTTGTTCCTTGTTCAACTTGGAGTTGTTCCTCAGTTGGTGCTGAAGCACGTTCCTCAATTTCTTGTTGAGGTTCCAAAACATTTTCAGGAACATTACCTTCCTCAATCTCTACATTGGCTTGAGGTCTTACCAAACCAATTTCAAAGTCATCATCCTGCAAAGTCTGCACATTCTTTTCAAAGGCGTCAACTTCATCAAATATAGCATGAATACTTTCTTCCATGCACATTGTTATCTTATTGTACACATTATATGCTTTGCTATGGGATGAATATCCTAGAAACACAGCTTCATCGCTTCTAGGGTCAATCTTACCAAGGTTGTTCTTACCATTATTATGCACTTAACATTTAACACCAAAGGTCCTAAAATATGCAATGTTCGGTTTTCGACCTTTGAACAACTCGTATGGAGTTTTCTTTAATATAGGTCTAACCATGGCATGATTCATAATATAGCATGCAGTACTAACAGCTTCAGCCCAAAAGTTCCTAGCAAGACCACTAGAAATAATCATTGTTCTAGCCATGTCTTCTAAGGTTCTATTTTTTCTCTCTACAACACCATTTTGTTGAGGTGTGCTGGGGGCTGAGAAATTATGATCTACCCCATGCTCATTACAAAAACTAATAAATTTAGAATTTTCAAACTCAGTACCATGATCAGATCTAATAGATAATAATTGATGATTAGACTGTTTCTGAACTCTTTTAATAAATATAAGAAACTCATCAAAACAATCTTCTTCGAAGCAAGAAATAATGTCCATGTAAATCTCGAATAATCATCAACAATAACAAAAACATACTTACTTCCACCTCTACTAGTAATATGCATTGGACCACATAAATCAACTTGAATCAATTCTAGAGGTTTAGAAGTACTTACCATATTCTTCGACTTAAACGAAGATCGAACATGTTTACCTTTTGCGCATGAATCATAGACTCGTTCCAATTCAAACTTATTAAGGTAGTCCAGTGACTAATTCTTGGGAACGAAGCTTATTCAAAAAATTTAAATTAACATGTCCAAGTCTCTTATGCCACAATAAAGAATCGTTCTCATTGACACTCATACAACTCAAACAATTTTCCAGAATTGCATGTAAATCAGCCTTGTAAACATTATTGAAACATTTCCCATGCAATATAGTTTCACCTGTACTTTCCTTCACAGCTTTACAAGAACGAGAATTAAATTCAACTTTGTTCCCCCTATCACATAATTGGGAGATACTAAGTAAATTATATTTTAAACCATTGACCAAAAATACATTTTCAATAGCATGGGCTTGTGACTTACCAACTTTACCTACACCGGCAATTTGGCCATTCTTGTCGTCTCCAAAAGTCACAGAACCTCCTTCAAAGGCTTGTAGTGAGAGAAAATTATTGATGTCTCCAGTCATATGTCTTGAGCAACCACTATCCAGAAACCATAGGTTGCTACCTCCCACTTTAGCCTGCAATATTAATCAATTTCTGATTTTAGGAACCCAAACTAGTTTGGGTCCTTTTAGGTTAGTGACATTATGCAATGAATCTTTTCTAACCCATACTTGTCTCACAATGGCATTGTTTCTTTCAAAGGAACGTTTGCGTAAGGAACAATCATAAATATAATGTCCAGTTAATCCACAATGCATGCAAATTCTATGTTCAGGTAGATCAACATATTTGGACTTCTTATACCAAATATTTTTCTTTTTATTCACGAATCCTATGCCATTTTTTTTCGAGTTGCTAGTTTGCTTAATTAACATATTAAAAGATTGTTGTCCCTTAAACCAATTATCACTACCCTTAGCAATATTCCTAACCTCCTTTTCATACTTATTCAATTTGTTCCTAATGGTAGAATTTTCCTTTCTTAGAGCATTGAGCTCCTTCCTAGTAGTCTCTAAGTCAGGGGAACAGTCCTTAGCAAAAGTAGAAGGTTGGGATTCTTTAACAAAAGTAGTCTTGAATTTATGTTTCTGTAATTCAAAGGAATATTTCTTGGCTTGTTCCTCAAATTCTTTAGCCTTGTTGCTTAGGTTTTCTTTTTGTTCCTTTAAGGCCATGTTCTCAAGTTTAAGATCTAAGTTATCCTTTTCAAGAGCAGTCTTAACAAGTTCAAGTTCCTTAAGTTCATGATTTGATTTAACATAGTATTCTTGAGCATCAATCATAAACATATCAAGAATTTTACATAGCTTATTCTTGAAAAATCATTCAACTTATCTCTAACTTTAGAGAATGTTACCTCAAGGCTTTCATCTTCATCACTGTCAGATTTAGAGTCCATTTGTGCCATCATTGCAAAAGTTGCTTTTATAGGGTCACGTTCCTTATCGTCATCTTCATCTTCATCTTAGTTTGCCCATATTGCAACCATAGTCTTTTTGAGTTCCTTACTTAAAAATGTCTTCTTCTCCTTCTTCTCGATTTTTCATAGTTGACAATCCTTAATCCAATGTCCTGGCTTTTTGCATTTATGACAATTTTCATCAGTAGAAACTTGTTTATTACTAGAAGAAGGATTCTTACCTTTCATGTAGTTTTTCTTAGAATTTTTGTTCCTGAAAAACTTTTTGAATTTTCGAGCAAATACTGCGAGTTCCTCCACATCTAGATCGGAATCACTATCATCATCGTCTTTGGCTTTAAGTGCTAGTCCTTTCTTCTTTGATGATTGATCGGAACATTGGTCAACTGACATCTCATGTGTAAGTAACGATCCCATCAACTGTTCTAAGGAACATGTAGATAGATCCTTTGATTCTTGAATTGCTGTCACTTTAATATCTCATCTAGGTGAAAGACTTCTTAACACCTATCTAATTTGGTCTTCTATACTGTATGCTCTACCAAGTGCATTTAGTTCATTAATAATAGTGGTAAAGCGAGTAAACATGTCTTTAATTGATTCACCATCTACCATAGCAAAAGCTTCATATTTTTGAACAAGTAAATCAATTTTAGATTGTTTAACTTGGCTCGTTCCTTCGTGAGCAATAATAAGAGTATCCCAAATTTGTTTAGCAGTAGTACAAGCAGAGATTCTATTGAACTCATTTGGTCCTAAGGCGCAATGCAATAGACGCATAGCTTTTGGCATTTTTCTCTACTTTTATGATATCTTGTTCAGACCATTCTTTTTCAAGTTTTAAACTTACCTTACCTTCTTTGTCAGTTTTGGTGATAGCAAATGGTCCATCTCTAGTAACTTGCCATACCTGATAATCTTCGGATATGAGATAGATTTGCATTTTGTTTTTCCACCAACTAAAGTTCTCACCATCAAAGTAAGGTGGCCTGACAGTAGATTGACCTTCCCGGATGTGTTGTGGTACCGTGTCCATGATCGACATCTCTCCAAGCGTTAACCTGTACTTAAGAGAAACCCGCTCTGATACCAATTGTTAGTAGCACGGTAGAACACAAGGAGGGGGGGTGAATTGTGTTCTAAAACTTTTTGCGGAATTTAAACTATTTAGAACACTTGTTGTACTTTTAGGATTGTTACCAACTTTAAGGAACGTTGACTAAAGGAACGTTTACTAAAACAAATAACAACGTTAGATAAAGTTAATAAACAAATAGAAGCAATAATGAAAGCACTAACGATTTTACGTGGAAAACCCTTTGAAACTACAAAGGATGAAAAACCAAGACCCGAAGGACTTTCAATGACTACTTCTTCTCATTAATCAGTAGTACAACTCGATCAAACCGACTCTGGTTCAACCCAACTCACTCCAACCCAATTACTCTGATTGAAGTCACGAACTGGAACCCAATTACTCTGATTCAAGCCAAACGAACTTAGACCCAATTACTCTGATCTAAGCCTAACCCCTTGGACACTAATCCAAGATATCCTTAACTCTAAGGATTATTGTTTACCTCTCAACCTCTCAAAAGCATAAGGTACAATTTAATTCTATAGCTCTTTTAGAAGTTGTTAATATGAATCCTTTAATTACTTAGGCAAACTTTAGTGTTCTCTCAAAATATATCTCTCTGAAAATATGAACAGATAGATAACTCCCCTTTATATAGGCAAATAGGTTTTCCGAAAATAAAACTAAAATTCGGATTTTTAATTTACCTAAAAATAATATCTTTGTAAATAATACTTTTTGAGCTCAAAGATATCAAAAATAAATGTCCCAAAATATATGTATCAAACCGGTAGGATTTTCAACACAATATTGACCAAATAATATCTTTTCTCTCAAGATAATATATTGCCAAATAATAGACGAATTTCCACTAGGAAAGTATCTAATATTTTCGGTCACTATTTAGTATATAATAAAATCTGAAATATTTCCAAAACAAAATCCTCCCATATGTAAGAGATATCTTTTCTATATAAAAGTTCAATATATTCTCAAGTAAAAATATTATCTAGTAAATGTAATATTTTTACCAAAATAATAATCTTTTAGGAAATACTAAATGTACGTGTAAACTGTAGTCTCCCAATAGGTAACGTCTCACCTAAGGAATACTCCATAGTCACGTTTCTCAATATAAGAACGTTTCTCTCAAATCATTTATTTAGTTTTCCCAACTAATTAAGTAAGCAAATTAACTTCATCTTTAAGAACTTTAACAAATGAACTCTAATGAATATAACCATTAAAATGTAGAGCTTCATAAGTCTTCAAGCTTGATTGTCATCTTCATTGTTATGTAGAAATTTCATGCTTCAACCTATCAATATGAACTAATCTACAAGCTGCATAAACACATTAGTAACTTCAATATATTAAATCAATAGTTCAACTAACATGTATTATATTTTATCTAACTTAATTTAGTTTGTCATCATCAAAACAATCATTGTTCAACAGCTTGACTGCTTGGGAGAGATTAGCAAGGGTGGAGATCCTCTTAGACGACTAAACTTGTGCTTAATTGTTGGGTTTTGGAGTTAAGAGTTAATTACTTTATTTATCTAAACACAAAAACACAAAAAGAAGTTACTCTGTTTCATTCCAACGAGCTTGTTGTTTGTTTCTTATCATATAATAATAAATAAATAAAGGTATTCATGTGATGTACAAGATCACATTCATAATGATAATGAATATTATTGACGACCATGGATGGCGCCGATTAAAGTATTGGAGGTAGCGACAAGAAGTTGACTTCTCCCTAGTTGATGATATGTGAAGATTCGACTGATAGATCGAGTACTCACCGACTAATAAATTGTGAAGACTCGTCGTGTAGATCGAGGACTCACCAAAGACAAGGACACTATGTATTGAATAATTGTTCCAATCGTAGTGTTCGTGATGATCCTTTTCAACAATTCTCCTATCTTGCATCCAAGTTGGGCATTCGAAAATCTCATGCTCCAACTTTAGGGGGAGTATTAAGACTATGGAATTAGTTTAGTTATTCCTTAATTAAGGACTCTAGTATTTTCCATAGTCTCGATATATATCGTTTCCATATTCAATTCAGTCTCCTAGTATTACATGTATTAGGATTCTATATCATATTCAATATATTCAGTCTCCTAGTATAACATGTATTAGGATTCTATATCTCTGTCAAACTCTTGAATTATAAATAGCTTTGCTAATCATCAATAAAGGGGATACAGATAACGGTTTACAATCATAAACTTAACACTATTTCTCACCCTCTCCATAGATCAAGAAATTGTTAATTGATCCCGAACCTTGTAGCAATAAACATAGCAAAATCAACCTTGTTGTGGAGCATTGCGATTAGCAATTTAGCATGTCTACCATTAAGTGTTCCATGTCGTCCTAGTAGGGGAGATTATGCATATTGGGACAATGCTCATCCGACCGAGGCTGCTAATAAGGTTTTGGCAAGTAGGCAGTAGCCTTCAAGGCCACGGAACGACCGATGCTTATCCCATGGACATCAGTCACCTTGCTCAACTATAAACAACTATAGTAGAAATTAAAGAATAAGCCATGATTTAACCTCAAATGCAATTTTGATGTAAATTATTACTGAAATACTTGTTAAATTTTTTAATGCTATAGTTATTGTGGCATGATTTTGTTGGATTTGCCCTATGAACTAATCATAAGAATTAACAATCGCATTATTGGTTGGACTATGGAAACCGATCTTTACTTAATATGGGTAATCGTAATGTTTTGCTAGAAACCAATTACGATTTGTGGGCCCGAAAAGAGTTTTGGACTTACTGCCACATTAAGTAAACCAGCAGGGTCGCACACTTAACGGGCTCGTTTTATTAGAAGGGTCTATCTCGGATTAGGCCCATTACACACTTAACCTAATTAGTCCTCCTGCCTCCCTATATATATCGTGACTTCTAATCAGTTAGGGTTACACATGATAATCAGTTTTCACGAAACCCTAACTGTGTGTCATTAGAGTAAGGAGAGAACGGAGGTTGTGAACGGGATCGCTGTACTAGCATACTGACGTGTGGATTCGAGCCTGTGTGGATACCAGTTGAGGCACGACATCTGACGTGTTCATCCATACCCAACCACTGTTCATCCAACCAGCGACCAAGGAGTGAGGTAGGATTTCGATTTGATATTTAATTACAGTAATCACATGTTTTCTGGGTTAATCGAATTTCTATTATGCATGTATGATCATGTTAGTGGTTAGAAATTCCTTCAGGTTTGAAAATGAATTATAGTTGATAAAACAGTAAGAAGATGAGCACAATCTTATAAGTGTTATTCTTATCATTTTTTAAAATTATAGTAGAGTTTTTTTCTAGAGTTCTGTTTTGTCTTTTCATTTAATTTTGTGTACGTCTTGATCACCTTGCCAATATTAGTTTTATCACCATCTCGTTGAACAAGATGATAAACTATTATTCACAAACTCTGGCTATGCTTTTCACTCTATGATGAATCAAGAATATGCATATATAAAGGATTTGTACATATTTAGGACTTCTGCTTATATGGTTCAGAGAAAATAATTCCTAGTCACAACTGAGATCTAATTATTTCAAGGAAATATAAACCAAGTTATTTTAGGATCGATATCACGAAAGATACTAACTAGCACACATAAGTAATACAAAACCAAAAATAGCACTATTCATTATGAATGTGTGCCACATAAATTCCCATACTAAAAATACACATAATTTGTCAAGAACATTGTATCTATTTTGCTTCTTATATATATGTATCATTCAACTCTAAAGATTATTCAATTTCTTTCACTGTTACATTTTTCCTTTGTTTAGATATCCATTTCAATAACTTCAACATTGTGCATAAATGCACATGTCCTTAACCTTAGTATATAAATAATCTCCTGAATTTCTATTTTTTTTCAATCTTATTATTACAAAAGTAAATTAATATAATGGAGTGGGTTGTGAGTTTAGTAATTTTGGTAGCAAGTATGCAACTAATCGAGGTTGCAGGTGCAGATGTGCCCTGCTTCTTCATTTTTGGAGATTCATTGTCAGATAGTGGTAATAATAATGACATTGCAACAATGGCCAAGGCCAATTTCTTACCCTATGGCATTGATTTTCCTGGTGGAGCCACTGGGAGGTTTACCAATGGTAGAACAGGAGTTGATCTCATTGGTACATCTCTTGCCTGCCTTTCTTTATTTTTATTTTTATTTTTATTTTTTTTAAATGAAAAACCGGGCGGCTAATACTTTTTAAGTGCGCAGTGGATCTATCTTTGAGCGTAAATTATAGCCTGCAAACCATATACACTAACCAAACTAATACGATAAATCTTACAGACCATAGGCTCAGCAAAAAGGCGTAGCGAGAATTGAACTCATAACATTTGTCATGAAATCCAACCCCACGACCAACTTCACTATCATTTCTGAAATTACCCTTCTTTATTTACTCATACAAATCACGCATGTTGAAAATAGAATATTTTTTATCATTTTACGTATCCACATTGTTGTTTAGGAAATAAGAATTCAGCATTATAGGAAAGAATAGAATTGAAGTATTTATAGTTCAATACGCATATTATTATTATTATTATTATTATTATTATTATTATTATTATTATTATTTGGTTCATTAATTTGGTTATATTTTCGATTCATAGGTGATCATTTGGGATTAGATGGTTATATTCTACCCTATTATAAAGCCAAAAATTCAGACATTATGACCAAAGGAGTAAGCTATGCATCTGGTTCAGCTGGGATTCGAGCTGAAACTGGGTAAGTTTAAATTACATTTTTTTTAAAAAAGAAAAAAAAAATTATCAGATCAGTGTAACTGTGTAAGCCTACTAGCAAGTTTCTAAAGATTTTGTAATGACGATCATGTTTAATAGAAATAATGTTAATGATGTACTTCTTATCACCCTCATCAATCTAATTATTACTCCCTCCGATCTATTCCATAATATACGGCGTTTTAGAAGGGGTCGATTATTTTTCTTAAACATTGCACATACATTAACAAAAATTACTCAATGTTATAGGGAATGCGGATTTCCATGGATCAACAATTGAACCGCCACAAGGATATCATATCAAAAATTGCAAACACAATGGGAGGGAATTCTACTCAACACTTGAACCAGTGTTTATATGCTGTATATGTTGGAAGTAATGATTGGATGCTTAATTATTTTGCTGGAGGGCCTGCAAGGTTACAATTTTTACTTCCAGAGCTATATGCTGATGCACTTATAAGACAATTAACTCAGCAAATTACAGTAAGCACAAACCCATAAAAACTTTTTTGTGTCTTGTTTAATTTAATTTATTTTATTTCTTTACACTAAAGTAGTTTTATTCCTTTTTTTACATGTTAAAAACTATTTTGTTGGGCTGATACCTTGACGTCTGTTTTCTATACTTGAATAGAGTATATACGACATGGGAGCAAGGAAGGTTATTGTATTTGGACTTGTACCTTTGGGTTGCCTGCCATCTATCAATTTATTTGGGAAGTGCTTAGATTACACCAATCGTGCCCTGGCTGGGTACAATACCAAGCTGAAAAAAGTTGTTGATGATTTCAACTCCAAGTATTCAGATGCCAAGTTCATTTGGATCAACACTCTCGACATTATGTCTGCGAATGGTCTCCAAAACCTTGGTGATTAAACTATTTTACCGTATGTTTCTTTTATTTTGCTGAAAGAGATCTAGCGCTATCTATTTAATAAATGGAGATAATCCCGACTCGTTTGTTACAATATTTGACTTACAAATTGTTTGGTTGTAACGTTTGCAGGAATTAGAAACACATTTCAACCTTGTTGTGGGACACAGCAGTTGGCATGTTTACCCTTAAGTGTTCCATGTCCTAATAGAGCAGAACGTGTATTTTGGGACTTTGCTCATACAACTGAGACAGCTAACAAGGTTTTGGCACGTAGAGCCTTCAAAGCAGAAGAACCAAACGATAGTCATCCCATGGACATCAGCGCCCTTGCTGCACTAACTCTAAGTAAGAAGTAATTAACTCCAAAATCCATGAAATTTAAATGGAAAATATTTCATGGAGAGTATTTAGAAGATTTAGTAAATGCAATAATTGTCATTAGATAAAGTGATTAGTTGTTGAAATAGAAAGATTGAGCACAAGATATGTATGCTCGATCAACATGAGGGAGAGAACTCCTTGGTAGGTTTTTTTTTTTTGTTTTGGTTTTAGATGAGGCGCAAAAGCTGATATAGGAATAATGGAATCCTCAGCTTTACGGTTGAGGGATGATACTCCTAACCATGAGAGTATCTTTTCATTTGTAAGGTAGACAATATTCTATATTACTATAATTAATGAAATTATATATACTGTGATCTTTTTAATGGTTAATGGTCTAAAGTTCGAGTACTACTATCTTTTTAGATTTATAATTTTTAATAGTTTATGGTCTAAAGTTCGACTATTACTAGTTCGACTATTACTATCTTTTAGATTTATAATAAGAAAAAAAATATGGCAAGCTAAGACAATAAGGTTTTATTTATTTATTTATTTTGCTAACATTGTTTTTTAAGTATAATATTTATTTTTCACTCAAAAAAAAAGTATAATATTTATTTGCACCATTATCATTATTTTGTTGGATGGATGGCAGCGCGCAGTTTTCGACATCATTTTGTAAAATGGACAATTAAACTTTAATGCCCAAAAAAAATAGTTTGTGCGGTGAGCGTGGATCGAACACGCGACCTTCAGATCTTCAGTCTGACGCTCTCCCAACTGAGCTATCCCCGCAATTGAATTGTAAAGCAAGCTTAAAAATATATAATATAAAACCTAATACTCGTACATAGTTGGTTAGCGTGTAACTTCGTCCCAACGGCCAAGATGCAGGAAGGAGTGGTGTGATCTGTAATCCATCACTTATTTTAACTTAATTTTTTTGAAGAAATTTGATCATAGCATATCAGTAATATAAAGGCTACTAATTCGACCAGAACCAAAACAATAAAATAATTTACTTACTCGTCTAGATCAAATTAGTGTTTTTTTTTTTTTTCTCTCTCTCTCTCTTCATCTACATCAATTTAGTTGATATCACTTATCTAGTCAAATTTGATCAATAAAGATCAAGTTCTACTCAGATCAAATTAGTGGGACACACCTTCATCAATAATAATAATAATAATAATTATTATTATTATTATTACTACTACTGCTACCGGATGACTACGGTCGGGTAGAGATTTGTATGGCGAAACGAATCAATGGAAAATGACGCACATTTTTTCCCACAACTTAGAGATTTGTACGGTGAAAGGAAATATTAGAGTAGTGACTAAGGCCCTATTCTTTTCGTCGATTCCATGCTGCATTTTGTTCCGTTCCAATCCGTTCTGTTCCATTCCGTTCCGCGCCGCATTCTAAACTTCATTTTGTCTCACTTATTTTTGAATTATCCGCGCCGCGCCGTTCCGTTCCGTTCCAATCCGTTCCGTTCTTCACCATCCCGCACCATTCCGTTGAAGAGAATAGGGCCTAACTGAATATACCACCGTACGTGACTTTTTTTTTTTTTTAGTTTGGGCGTAGCTAAATGACACCTTCTAATGTATTATCTCTGATATCCACCGTACGTGAGTTATAATACCTATCATTATAACTTATGAAAAGGTTGACAGAATTAGAGGTTCTTTATTTTGGTGCGAGAATTACAGGTTCTTTGGTTATCAAGCAGGCGTGTTCAGTATCATATATGTTCAACCCCCAAAATCCGCTGGATTCGAAACCATATCGATATCTTGATTGCCTAATTAATTGGGCATGTTTGCCGTCAAGCAATTGTATTATGTAGGAGCTAGGAGTTGACGAGCGAAAAAAAATGTAGGAGCTAGGAAAAGAGTGAAAATTAGAGGATATTAGGGAAAATAATAATTTTAGCTTCGTAAAGCAAAGTACGTATATGTCCCTTCGTTCGAGCTTAGGCTCTGTTTGATTCACCTTAATTTTACTTAAATTCAGTTCAATTCAGTCCAGTTCAGTTCAGTTCATGTGTAACTTTATCACTCATATAATCTTTTATTCCGAAATAATTTCATGATAACAATTATGTCATCGGAAAGATCTCAAAGCATACTTTCAAATGAGTCCAATATTGACTATGTTTGGACGAACTTTAAATGGTTAACGGTCAAGTTTAAAAAATCAATTCAGTTCAGTTCAGATCAGTTTTATCCATGTGAATCAAACGGTGCCTAAGTTATCACATTAATGGTGCGCTCAAAAAAAAATAGTATTTCACGATTCACGCGGTTGTGTCCCTTTTCAATTATTTTAAAATTGATTCAGTTTAGTTGAGTGACTATTAGTTTAGTAATCTCTCTCTCTCCTTTATTGTACAATACTTATACTAAGGAATGAAGGAAGCACAGTGGAAACCAAATTAAGGTATTCAGTTGCTCTGTCTTCAAATTAATCGGAGACTGAACTGAACTAAATTGAATCGAACTCCATCAAATTAAACTGAATTAATTACTGAAAAAATGTAAAAGAATAAATCCTTATTTTTTATTTTAATTTTTATTTTAATTTTTATTTATTTTTTCTCTATTATAAAAGAGGCTTTAAATATTTAATGCTTAATGAAAAAGAAAGATTAGAGAGTGAGTGAGTGAGTGAAACTTCACAGCCTTTTCCCATCGCTTGGGTGGGCCGCGTTTAGTCCGATACCAAATTGACCCAGTAGTTTAAAACTTGCCAACCCAAATGAGAAGACTTTTTCCATTTTTTATTCTTTTTTTTTTTGATCAAAATGAGAAGACTAATTCTACGCCAAAACGAAAACTTAAAAAAAAAAATTCAGCATACTGAAGACTAGACCACCAAAGCCGTACTTTTGGTATATACGTTCTAACCCTCGCTTTTAAAACCCCGCGGCTTTGAATTTCAAGTCAAGCACAAATGTTTACATATTTCTACGTTTTCCTAATACATACAAACCATATAGTATATAAGTTGCCATGTCCATGCAATTCTCAACAATCAAAATTAACATCTCTTTCTTCAACTACTACAAATTGAAGGTTGATAATCACAATACTCGATCGAGTTAATATTATTTATATATTTGTGGTGCTATTATTCCTATGTCGATGACCTATAAGATTAATAACACGCAAATAATTTTTGCTTGTTGCATTATTCTTTTGGTATCCGAATTTCAACCAACAATGGCAATGAGGAAACTAATAGTGGAAGGCGATCAATGGATGATAAAAAGTCTCGTATTCAATTCCCTACCTAAGGGACGCCCTGTGCCACCTTCACAGGTCTCCCCATGCACATTCATCCCTGGGCGAGGGCGAGGAAGGTGTGTCGCGGAAATAAACAATAATAATAGTGTTGCAAATGTTGGTCATGTCCAAGCACCACCTACGTACCCTGATCATGTTGGTAAGTTTGGCATGGCTTCCAATGTTTAATCTAACTGAATAAACAAACTTTAATCTCTAATTGATATGCTAATATCGATTATTATTAGTTCCAATAACGGAAGTTCAAGTGCTCAAAGGTGTGACCTTTGTTTTTTTCTTTTGGTTGAGGTTCTCAATCAAATGTGTCTCAGTTCGCAACTTCTTTCATTGTGTAATGTGTATGTACAATAATGAGTACTATAACTTAGTTAGTTGTGGTTCCAAGACCAAGTTTTGCTTATCGATCTGGATGATCAGTACTTAGTCTTTGACCATGTCTCATGTATGTATGACTATTTAATTTGGTTCCATAAGAATTGCTCCGTACTATTTTGGGGGGAATTATGAGAACCTCATACTTTGAGACATAATCCTATTAATTTGTATATCAAATTGATCGAACCTATTAATTTCTGTCGAGACATAATCCAATTCCATAACCAACTTAAAGACCTCATGAACAGGCGTACTCTCTCAATTATGTTGGAATGGGCCAGCAATAAGTAGAATAAACTACTCCGTACAGGTACAACATATGAGAAAGCATTTATGTCTCCGATAATTGTTTTCAAATACTCGCTCGCAGTATGCTTTATACGTAGTACTTGATAATTATTTTTTGTTAGTAGTTTTAGTTTAAAAATAGCTCTTTTTAACTAGAGTTTTCTTATAGTGTTATCTTGCGTTTTAGTCCGATCAAATAATTGCATAGTCAACTTCAACCCTTCCTATTATGATGCTCGTTGACTATGCGCTCTTTTGCCGATTTGGTTTAATAAAAAGTTTCTAATTATAAAAAAAAAAAACTAAAAGTAACACTTTTTACTGTTCATCCATAAGGTTACCTTGTAAAAGAATGATTATAGAAATTTATGTGGATTAAAGAAAATATTTGGGACAAATACCATGATACATGGTCGTCTCCCCTTCCACGGGCATGTTAGATTATGAGTGAATTCATATTTAGAATGGTTCATCCTAACTGGAAGTTTAAACACTTATTTATTGATGATAATGTAAAACATTACATATTTTTCAGTTTAAATCCGATCCTTTCAATACTTTATTACGCCCCTCAAGCTCAACAAATTTTGGGCTTAACAAAAATGAAATTGTTACGGTGACTCCTGTAGGTTATTCTCGCACAATATATGCTTAATCAACTTTGATATATTTGCTACCATCATAAAGAACTGGATTCGCCATGAAATAGATGACGCTAACATTCCCATTCATAGCAGAAACATGTTGACAATGAACTGGATTCCTGTTATGTATCTCGATTCCACTGACCATCTATTCTAAAATTGGAGTTGTCTGTACACCCGAGCATTGAACTTACCTAATCCCAACTTGATCAAATTAGATTCGAATTACCTACTTGATCAAATTAGATTCAAATTACCAACTTGATCAAATTAAAAATGGTAAATATATTTGCAGAGTGGATTAATAAAAGAAAATTTTCACCCAAATCTAACCAGATTCGTCATCCGCTCCATCTGTCATCTATGCAACCTCAACACTACTACCAACTTGATCAACATTAACAATGTGCACCCTCAACATTAACAATGTACTACTCTAAAAATATTTTGGAAACAATATGGCTTTACCCACAAAAGGATGAGCAATTTAAATGGTGTGGGCCATAGGAGTGTTGTTTAACATGAAAATAGAAGTTTTGGGAAGTGAGTTTTGTTCCTCTAAAGAGCTTCCCCAACAAAAAGGCCTACATCTACATGTGAAGGGTGTCATAATTTCAGTTGCACATCCATATATGCAACCTCTTAAGTCTTACTAGCCATCATTTTGGCAACCACTTCAACAAGCCTACTAGTCTACTACTCCATCTCCTTCCCTAAGCCAGGGACCCACTCTCTTCGATCTGCTCCAGCAAGTTTACATCACAACACACATCACAAGGGGGATGGGGTGGGCAAATTCACTCGAGGTGCCATTTTTACTTTAGTGCTTGATGACCCACATCATTAAATCATGAGTCATAAGTAATAGTAATTGACACTAATAATGGTGATAGTTTAGTAGTTTTTCTAAGTGATTTGATAAGGCATGATTGTGGATTCGAATCTTCATTTTCTTCGTATCTTGTATTTGCTAGCTTCTAGAAACTATACTAGCACATTGCTGGTGCTACGTAAACGACCGTGTTTGCAATGACTGTTTAGTTAGTTTGATATGTTCGATGTTGAACATGAGAGTCTGAACATGATGTAGCGGAGGGTGTCTCAATCGCCACTCACTTGCACCCTATTTTTGACGAGAAAAAAAAAAAGAATAGCAGTTATTAACGCTCTAGTCGTGCGTAGTGTAGTATGTGCTTTTCACCTATCCCATCGTTTTGGGTAAGACCGTAAGATATAAAATGTAAACTCAATCCACTAATGAATTAGAGTGTGTTTTTTTTCACTGTTGCTCATTAATTTGATTTGATTAAGTAAAATCCTATTACTGATTATCAATATTGGGTAAGATATTGATTTTTACTAGTTCACTAAGATTCTTCCACCGATTCCTATTGATTTGATAAGGTCCTGACACTTATTCTGTGAATATGGATGTGTTCTTTTTCACCGAACTCTAATGATTCGGTAATGTCTTGTCACTTATGTCACTGATTTAGTAAGGTCGTACAACTTCACTGATTTGGTAAGGTACTCCCACTTATTTCCATTGATTTGGTAAGGTTCTACTACTAATTCTCAATGTTTCAGTTTTTATCATGCCACTAATTCTCACTGATTGATCAAGAAAGATCAAGGCCAGTAATTGGAAAAGAATTCACCTTACGTAGTTGGAGCTTAGCGAATCTGTAACAAAACCTTATTGAATTAGATTACAATGAAAATCCGTGAAAAAGAACACATTCTAAACCCTAAATCCTAAACCCTAAATTTACATCCAATAAAAGGCAATCAATTGAGTTAAAAAGAGGTAACTTTTTCAATTTGATTAACTTTTGATAGTGACAATGCCTTTGGGTAGGAGTACAAATAATTTTATTTTATTTTTTATCAATATAATTCATTTTATTCAACCTTGTATAAATAAAATACAAGGGAACTAATACTAGCATTATTAGCAGACCTATCTCCCACCTTTTAGGAAGAGGGAAGATAAAGAGTACATATAAATGTTTTATCTTAAACAACCCTTTTAAAGATTAACGATAAGAATTTTCTCCAAAGGGTCATTAATGAAGAAGGAACAAATTAAATTACTCCACCAGCATACACGTAACATGGAATATGTCTACCTTTTCTTTAGACG
This sequence comes from Tetragonia tetragonoides, assembly GCA_038025085.1. Taxonomy (NCBI): domain Eukaryota; kingdom Viridiplantae; phylum Streptophyta; class Magnoliopsida; order Caryophyllales; family Aizoaceae; genus Tetragonia; species Tetragonia tetragonoides. The sequence continues at coordinate 11,110,079 of CM076143.1, forward strand.
TTACTCCTTACTCTCACAAGTATCTAAAGTATACTCTTACCCATAACTTATATACTCTCCTTAACATAACCTTAATAGTTTTGTGTTTCGAAAATAATCTTACTATTTCACTTCGGGTGTCTGTTTGTGGATGTATTGCTTCTATTCTGATATTTCTCTTGCATGTTTAAATTCCAAGAAAAATACAAAAAAAACATTAATTTCTCTTACTAATGTTTGCTTTATCTTGACCATATTGAAAATGATTATATTTTGGAACGAGAAATATGTAAGTTTAAATAAAGTGGAAAATAACAAATCCTCAATTATCATTTGTTTGTTAATGTTGTTGTTGTTGTTAATGATTGTCGTAGTACATCAGCACCAAAAATATGATTGTACTAGTACTGTAGTAGTTATCCTTCTTGGTGGTGGTGGTCATCATTATCACTATTTTTCATTACAACTTAGTCTGCTTACTTGGCAAGATTAATTTAGTTTAATTCAGTTTACATCAGTGGAAAACTAATCATAAGGCTCTAATCTCCCTAATTTTAGCTCAGCTTAGTTCAGTTAATTTAGAACTTACTACTTATTTAATTAATTTTTATTATAATATAAATTCATGATGATACTTATGTTATTGAAATGTTTTGAAAGCATACTTTTAAATGAGTCTAATATTAAAAATGTCTAGACAAGTTTTAAAGTGTTAAAGGTCAAGTTAAAAAAATCAGTTCAATTTACCTATTTCCATGCGAAAAGAACATAGCCTATACGGTAATAATAATAAGTCTAGCACGCATCCAAAAAGAATTAATAATGAGTCTTAAATTCTAGAAAGAAGTAAAAGTGCGTTCTTTTTATCTTTTAGAATCGACTCTACTCGATCAGTTTAGTTCAGCAATGTAATAATCTATTTATCTGCTCAACTCGGTTTATTGATACGATTATTGTCTCACATATTGAGGGTGTTTGAATGTTGGCTTGTGGGGTGTCTTTTGGCAAAATTGAATGTTTGACCAATCCACCATCCAATATTGGTGTTTGTATGTTAGCTTGTGAGTTGGCTTTTGGGTTCCCACAAGCCAAATTTTGAAAAGCCAGGAAGGTTGGCTTATGGGTATTGGCTGGTGGCATTAATGTAGTCCAATAACATAATAGTCCAAGACTTACAATTATTTACTTCTATGCCATCAAATTCCTTAATCATATGAATGTCCTTATATGTCCTTTTTTTTTACATATCACCAGCTAATGTTACCACACATCTACTTCCAGACATCCAATGTTACCAGCCGGTCAAATCAGCTAACAATACCAGCCATCGACCACCAGCCATCAGCCAACAGCTAATGTCACCAGCCAATTGCCAAACATGACCATTATTATTTAGTTTAGTTTAGCTCACTGATATAAGTTATTTCAGTTCAATTCCATAAAGAAAAAAAAAAGACTACATAATGCAAGACTAATCCCAGTGAGTTATGAAAACAAACTGAACTGAGGGCGTGGTTCGTTCCACTTACCCCAGTCACTGAATCAACTCAGATAAGTTAAGTTCAAATTCAATAGTGTTTATTTCAATTAAGTTTAGCTCACCTGAATGGTCAATTGAGTGGATAAAAACACATCTCAAATCATATTTTATAATTATTAATATTGTTGTTGTTAATAAATATTATAGTTGTAGTTGTTATTGTTATTGTTATTGTTGTTTTCTTTAGTACAGTTTAATTAAATGGAAAAGAACACTTCCGAGAGCATTGCCGAATGCCGACTATCAAAACCCTCGTAAAAAGTAAATCACGAGTATGTGAGATAATAGAATGCTTGATTATTATTGATGTAATCTATCCCTATTTATAGGTAGGGAAACCTATGTTATGAAAACTATAGATTACACTACTCTATAATATATGCTAATCTAGAATAATATTCCTAAGAGTACTAGAATAATATTCCTAAGAGTACTAGAATAATATTCCCTAACACTCCTCCGCAATCGTAGCGGTAGATGAACGAACGCTACGATTGGAGTTACAAAAGAAATAATTAAAAAAAAAATTATAAGTAAACATGGAGATCTTGAAGTTCATCTAGGTATGAAATCTAGCCGAAACAAAACTCTCGTGTTGCCACCCGCTTCATAGCCAATCGTGAGCAAGGGGAAAGAACGCGTCAGCGGAAGACTATAGGGATCGACAGCAGCAGATCACACGGTAGCAGGGGTCGGCGCTTGGCGCTCGGCGACGGCAGGTTTGCAGGCGGCGGACGGCGGTTGGCGGGGGCAGGAGTGCAGGCTGCGGACGACGATTGACGCCTGCAGGAGTGCAGGCAGCGAATAATGGAGCTAGAGACGTGCAAACCTGACGTGATCTGAGTATTGAGAGTATGGTAGAAATTAAGATCAAAAATCCATATTTAGTAGTGTATATCAACGTAATTGAATTAAATCTAGGAAACTAAAAACTAAATTGTATAGGTAGTAAGAAAAAGTAGTCCACCAGATGAAATATGGTTTAAGACCTCCATCCGGCCATCCGTCAGCTTAGCGGAAGTTAGGATTTTAGGCTATCAGAAAAGTAGCTGCTCTGATATCATGTGAGATAATAGAATGCTTGATTATTATTGATACAATCAATCCTCATTTATAGGTAGGGAGTACTAGTGTTATGAAAACTATAAATTATACAATCTTTATAATATATGCTAATTTAGAATAATATTTTTAAAAGTACTAGAATAATATTTCTCAAAGTAGTAAAAATAATATTCCCTAACAGTGTATACAAGTGAAAGCTAAGCTAGAAGGACAGCACTCTTCATGGCTAAGGGATACAAAAATAATTTTGGGTCCAAAAATGCAGCGCGTGGTTGCATTGATGGTGAGATATATGGCAGTACAAGAAGTATCTTAGTTTGAAAAGATAAGCATCATTCATCCACAAGAGGACCAAGAAGACCAACAGTCCACCACAATCCACATATAGCTAAGCTAGGGAGAAAAAGCAGAAGTTGGGGTGAAAAGACAGGAACTGGAAACAGGCAAACTAGGAGAGAGAGAGAGAGAGAGAAAGAAAGAAATTGAAATATGAGCAGAGCAGGGCAGTGAGAATTGAAAGTGAGACGATGAGGTACAAAATATTTATTTTATTTATAAAATTAAAAATTTGTGACACCCAACAACCCATCATGCTAGGAGAGCTGGGAGCATTACCTATACCCTTTACCATCTTTGATCATGAAGTATGATTTTTGATATTGATAATGATATGATTCTGACTCTCTCCTCAAAGACAACAAAGTCCCTGGCCCCCTTACTAATAGTACTACCACCTTTTTAATTTACTATACCAGGAGCGCTCTTTGTCATGTCAACCAACTCAAACTCTATCACCCTTTCTAAATTATTATGTCTCCTGTTTTGAAGGACTCCTAATACAGGAGGGAAGGAAGCTAATAAGAATACCAATGGAACTTTTAAGGAAGGGTTCTTTTTCGCTAAATTGGACTGAACTGGACTGAATTGATTTGAATCAATTAATGAGTAAGTGAAATAGAATACACATTAGGAATGTCCTTTAATTTGAAAGGAACTAAGGTGAATAATAATATGTGAGAGAAAATATAAATTGTTGAATTAAAGTGAATTAAATGGAACATATTAATTGATCAATTGATTATCAGATTGCCATAGAAACTAAGCTATGTAACACTTAGCTTCTTAGGTTATTTAATAAAAAAAAAATCTATATTCAAGTTAAAAAAAGACAATGAAGCAGAGCTCTTTAGTCTATTACACACGGCATGTAGGTAGTCTACATGCCCATAGCAACAAATATCACTTTCAATCTGAAATTGAGGGCAATAAGGCTCGAACCCCATACTTAGATGTTTGCTCATGAACTTTTGTTCTCTGATCTATGTAAAATCTTGTTTATGTGAATTAAAACCTAGGATTATAGATTATAAACCATAAAACACGCCAAGTTGCCAAACAGTCACTTATATAGACCATAGTGTATAGTTGTCAATTTTTCATGTATTATGGGTATGTTCTTTTTCACTTATTTCTACTGATTCACACTGATGAGTAAGATCTTGCCACTGATTTGCACTGATTTAATAAGGTTCAGCCACTGATTCTGTGAATAGAATTGTGAGCCATGCCACTAATTTTCACTGATTGAGTAAGATTCTTCCACTGATTCAATAAGATGTTGTAACTGATTTCTACTGATTGAGTAAAGTCTAATAAATAATTAATTTCTTTTGAAAATTCATTACTTGAAGTTAAATATATTTAGTCTTTGAGCGTTCTTATCCGCACCGCAGTTGCTGGACCTCTTTTTTAGTGAATTGCTAAATACCGCCCCTTTTTACTAGCTACCGCCCCCCCCCTTTCCAATTTTACCCTCACCCACCCCTCTTCCTCACTCACTCTCACTCACTCACTCTCACTCATCCACTCTCACTCATCCTCTCTTCCTCACTCACTCATCCTCACCACCACACCATCACACCGGCAACCACCACCACCACCACCACGACCATGTCAAGTGCTAGCGGCAGCGGCGGCAGAGGTTTCGACGGCGAGGGAGGCGGCGACCGACGGCGCGAGGGGGTAACTTTTCGAAATTTTTTTTTTTTTTTTTTGAATTGAATTTTTTTTGCCTTGAATTGAATTTTTTTTGCCTTGAATTGAATCGTGAAGTTACGAATTGAAGTTGTGTTTTTTTTTTTTTTTTTTTGCGTCGGTCGTCTGCCGATCTCGACTCACCCAAGGATGAGTCGCCTGAGACGGGCGACTGACCCAAGGGTGAGTCGTCTGTCGCAGACGACTCACCCTTGGGTGAGTCGAGACAGGCAGACGACTCACCCTTGGGTCAGTCGCCCGTCTCAGGCGACTCACCCTTGGGTGAGTCGAGATCGGGTGAGTCGTCTGAGACCAGACGACCGACACAAAAAAAAATTATTTATTATTATTATTATTATTTATTATTATTATTATTATTTATTATTATTATTATTATTTATTGTTTATTGTTATTATTATTATTATTATTATTATTATTATTATTATTTATTGTTATTATTATTATTATTATTATTATTATTATTATTGATTGTTATTATTATTATTATTATTATTGATTATTGTTTAATTAACTAAAAATGTGAAATGATAGATGGGAGGAGCCGGTAAATCGGTGCCTCGGTTATTTAGTGAACTAGCTGGTTCAGGACCGCGTCACACGAGGACGCGCGGGATTGATGCCTCTGTACGGAGACAGAGAGAGGCAGTTCGGATGAGGGAGATGACTGCTGAGCAAGACGATTACGCAACTAGCGAGTTCTACTCCGGTGAGCAAGACGATGATGAGATTGGCGTCGAATTATCCTCAGATTGGCGCGTGGTGAAGGGCAGAGGCGGTAGGTTTGTTAGTACTGGGTCGTCCAGTACTGGCAAACGATCTAGAGCGGAGGACGACACTACGTGGCTTGTTACAGAGCCTGTGTCCGGTGGGCCGGCGGATGATAGCGTCATACCGAGCTTCTTGGGCCACGTAGCGTCTCGTATGTGGAATGGAGAGATGAGGGGTCTCTTGAAGTGTCAGAACCGATGGACTGTATGTCAGCGGCTGAGTCAGTGGCGAGCGGAGATGTCGACCGAGATGAGGGCCCAGATCGAGGGGACTGGGTTATCACACCTGGCAGACATTATGTTCAGACATATTGACTTCCCCCTGATATCTGCATTCGTGGAAAGGTGGCAGCCGGATACGAACTCGTTCCACATGCCGTTCGGAGAGATGACGATCATGTTGCACGATGTATGGCATATTCTTCGGATTCCTGTAGACGGACAGCTCGTTTCCAATGAGGGACGGGATGGGCAGCTGCAGACGGCGGCCATGGAGGTTCTCGGGGTCAGCCCAGAAGAACTGATGTGTAGCCACTGGCAGGGCGGTGCGGTCCTCACGGAGTCGGTTTTTGAGCTTTGCCGTGAGCAAGTGGATGACATCCAGGCGACAGCTTGGATGTGGTTACTTATTGGATCCACCTTGTTTGTCGACAAGAGTGGTAACCGTATTAGACCCTCCTGCGTGATGGAGGTGATGGACGACGGTGTCGATACGGTGCATGACTTCTCTTGGGGATCTGCTGCCCTCGCCTTCCTATATCGTCAGCTCGGTATAGCTAGTCGCGGGGATTCTCAGGGCATCTGCGGATGCCTAACTCTCCTGCAGGCATGGATATACGAGTACTTTCCCTGCTTCCGACCTCATCGGGAGCGGATGGTTGTCGGGGACGACGAGGCTCCCCGTGCGTCCGTATGGAGTGCCCTGGCTGAGGGCAAGGACATGGGTCGACTGGACTCCTTACGTAGACGCTTGGATCATCTGCGAGCGACAGAGGTACGTCATTTAGTTATCGGTGTTCATGATTTATTTCGTCGTTTGCTATGTTTTTTTACTTCACCGTAACTTTCAACATTTCTACGTAGGTGGTGTGGCTGCCGTACGGTTCTAACCCGGCAGTATCTGTACCGAGGACTGTATTCATGGGGTGGCTACAGTATCGGGATATTATCGAACCGTACATGCCTGGTCGTTGTTTACGACAAATCGGGTACGTACAGAGTATCCCAACCCCGATCTTTAGGCCAGTCAAAGCGATCAGGTCATGGAGCAGTCGTTCGTACAAGGTTGTCTTCCCCGAACGGATCTCATCTGATGCTTGGCGTATGTTCCCGGGATTTTACATTCTTGGTCTCCATGGGTTTCAGGCATCCACGTCAGATCCCACAGCATGTACGGATGACTACCTCGCATGGTACTACCTTCACTCCCACCCTCGGCTGATACGTGACGCTGCAGCACCTGTGATTCCTCCACGATCCAACAGCGATTATGTAAGTGATTAACTAAAAAATATATATTTTTACGTATTACATATCTCTGAACTCACACTCATTGTTACTTTTTTGCAGTGGGTGAATCGTCTAGCCGTCGCAGCTGAGTCTTTCATTAGTTTGATTCCTCCGGAGCAAGTGGAAGATTCTCGATCGATTATGGACGAGTATATGAGAGATTGGCGGGCTGCCAAGTGATGTATTGACCCTAGATGAATTTGTTATTATAAGAGTTTCATTGTTATTGTTATTATTTATTTTGTGTTATTGTAATTTGTTGTTTCTTGTTTACATTTTTTGTTTTATTGTAATTTGTTGTTTTATTTACCTCCAATAATCACGACCACTCTCCACATGCAAAATATAACAATCACACAAAAATGTGACAATGATATAAGTATAACAATCACGCAAAACATTCAATTACATCGACCTCGCTAAACGATCCCAATGTGCTCTTCGCGTAACATATATTTGCTCCCAACCAGCGACACTATCAGAACGGAAAGTAAACCATGCTTCGCATATCGGAGGAACAGGGAAATCTGGGGCTAAATCCAGACGGATATAATGGGAATACGAATCACCTAAATGACACATGACAATTTCCCTACTTGGACGTGTAGCAGTCGAAGGTGCTTGGAACGGTAGCACTGTGTAACAATGAAATAACCCCCTTCCGCTGCCGTATCCGAATAACATAATCGCTGCATTGAAGAGGTTGGCAATCGGGAACAAATCCTCAATTACTGTCATCCAGTGATCATCGTTACACGCACCTCCGTCCCACATAATACGGTGGTAACCAGCGTCGACCCCTTCAATGTATAAGTTTTCGTACAATGCTCGGTTAGCTAAGAGTTCGTGTGCAATGCAAACTCTCGCCACTCGCCATTGCTCTTGGTCTCCGAAAATGTAGTCCGCAATGACACGGAAACCGCAATTACCATCCCCAAGCACATCGAGATATCCTTCAATGAAAGGTACGATGATTCCCGGAATTTTGTTAACATGATAGAATTCAGTGATATCTATTGCGTGTCCAGCTGCAAGACAATATAATAGAAAGTCGATAATAGTACTTATCAAAAAGTAACAACATTATGTACATGTTAATAAATTATGGGTTTTCATACCAGTACTGTTTACGAAGTTACTCGATGAGGATGAGCTACGACCACGCCCGCGGCTCGAACTGGATGACCTAGGGCGACCACGACCCCTCTGGGAGTACTCCCATGAACTAGGATCACGTCTGGTAGAGGAACTCCCTCTCGGTCGACCTCTGACTGTCGTGTTCGCTTCCGGCTCGACGTAACTCGCTTCCTCAGGATGAAGCTGCTCATTCATAAGGACAGATATGTTGCGCACAACTGCCGGGTCGCTTGAGTTAACCTCGTCGACCAGAGACCGAAAGTATCGATGGTCCTCAGATGGATGCTCAGTCATGTCAAGCGTAGCTATCTCCACTGCATCACTAATAACGAGTGTTCGCCAAAATTCGTGGACACTATTCAAGCTAATTGGCGTGCCCGTATCCGTGGCCGTTTTCAACTCACACGCACACGGGATCTGATGAGTGGATCTCAATACACAACCGCAACGATCAAATACTTGGTGACTCAATTCTCTCATCCTGTTCAGCTCAGCCAATAATATTTGTAAGCAGTAATGGGAAACATACCCGGTCAGATAGTTGAATGGGAAACCCGAGTACACCACACTTCTTCGTCTTCTGCACTCTTCAAGTGTGTACTTGATCTCAGTTATTTGTGACTCGATTGACTTGTTGACCTTGTTCCAAACATTGTCCAAAGCTCCAGTTGAGGAGTTCAACCACTGTTTTAGCGCGGCATGTGCACTCTCCACCCTGCAAGTCGTAGTGTTGCCAAGGTGTAGCACCTTATTCGTCCACGCAGCCACAAACATCTCTTTGTGTCTCAGCCAGGTCTCCTCTACATAGGATATCACGTGAGGGTAAGTCCTCCAACTAACCTTCATCGTACGCACTGCTCTATCGTACGCAGCTTCTGTGGAAGCTTCCATGATAATTTTCCACCTCCCATTCTTGAACCTCTGCGCGACGGCCTTATCTTTTCCACAAAGTCTGTACACTTTGTCTTCAACGACTTTGTTAATGTGCCATGTACAGAGCAAATGGGCACTCTCGGGAAATATCTCTCTAATAGGTGTCATCAACCCTAGCTCACGATCGGTCACAATTGCTGTTGGGTGTACATCATTTCCAATAAGCATCCTCAACTTATCTAAGACCCACGCATAGCTTGCCTGAGTCTCATCCTTCATAATGGCATAAGCTATGAGGAAGTTCTTATTGGTTGGAGTCATCCCCACTATCTCAAGAAACGGCATCTTATACTTGTTTGTTTTGTACGTGGAATCTAAGCCAATCAACCAACGAAAAGACCGAAGTAACTGAATTGATGTAGGGTGTGCCATGAACACGTGAGTTACCTCATTAGTAGCTCGGTCGGCTCTTGTCCAATGTACGTACTTATTCGCCACAGCTAAATGATGAAACTGACCAATGACATCTCTCTCTTCAAAATCAAGTTTCCTTATACGATCTCTGTGGTTGTACACATGCCGTCTAGTTGCATTGTCCTCGGGAAATTTTTCCTGAATCGCGGCCAAGATAGCACATGGCTTTGTTTGTGCCGAAGTCATGTCACGAACGAGTTTCTTTGACCCAGGACTAAGACCACTCATCTGACGATATCCCTCAGGATACACAGCAAAGTCATGGTTGTGTGTACCCCTAATCCCAGGCAATGTGACAATCATCCAACTAGTGGATCCATACACTTGCCGAGCTCTCAACTGGAACGTACATTTACAAGCCTTTGTTTTCGTATTCTTCCGAGCAGCAGTATCTAAGTGTCTTAATTCCCCTCTGTAGCGTTCACCTCGATTGCATCTTAACAATTTTACGCTTCCACTCTTCTTGTGTGACGAAATTATCAACTCAAACCCGATAGTAAGTGCAATTTGTTTTGCCCAATTAATTGCATCTGTATCACTATCAAATAACTCATCAGTGACGAAATGCGTACTGTAATCAACACCATCACCACCGAACCGCTCCAAAGGAATCTAACGAAAACAACGAAAACAATGTTAGCTTAATCTTAAATTCAAACAATAAATAATAATAATAATAATAATAATAATAATAATAATAATAATAATAATAATAATAATAATAATAATAATAATAATAATAATAATAATAAATTTATTTTTTTTGTGTCTGTCGGTCGTCGATCTCGACTCACCCAAGGGTGAGTCGTCTGCTACAGACGACCAACCCAAGGGAGAGTCGTCTGCTACAGACGACCAACCTAAGGGTGAGTCGTCTATTGATCTCGACTCGCCCAAGGGTGAGTCGCCTGTAGCGGACGACTCACCCAAGGGTGAGTCGCCTGCAGCGGACGACTCACCCAAGGATGAGTCGCGACCTACAGACGACTCCCCTTTGGATGAGTCGCCTGTAGCAGACGACTCACCCAAGGGTGAGTCGAAAATCTCAGACGACCGTGCAAAAAAATGCGCAAAAAAAATTAATTTTACCTCCGCCACCGTCGACGGCACTTCTTCATCGCCGGCAGACATCCGCGGGTTGCTTGAGTGAATGTTGATGAATGTTGGGTATGAGAGTGGGTGGTAGAGTGGGAGAGAAGTGGTGTGAGAGTTAGAGAGGGAGAGAGGGAGAGGATGAGTGAAAAATTAAAAAAGGGCAAAATTGGAATTTCGGGGGGCGGTAGCTAGTAATTTGGGGGCGGTATTTAGTAACACCCTATGATTCGAGATGTCATTTTCATGTAGTATCATTATTTAAGACCCTAGTCCATCAAAGTTCAAACCAAACAAAAAGTCAAGGGTCTCAGAAATAAGTTGATGTGTAGCACGAGAACAATAGTACTACCCTTAGCTTAGCTTAGCAATGGGTTGCTGTCGCATGTCTAATCCGTACTGGTGAATTATTACTTCGTTCTACCTTGGAATGAAGATCAAAGAGACAAATCAAAGCTTATTGCGACCCTTTTTACTCGTTCGGGCCATGACAATGGCAACGGTCTCACATGCATCATACGATCATTAATCATCAAACAACGATAAGATGGGATAGGAGTAGTCATCCCGGCTCTCTTGGCTGTCTCGATTGGACACCACCATCTCTTAACATGTGACCGAGACGAGCAAAAAATCTCTTAACATGTGACCGAGACGAGCAAAAAGTTGTTATGTCTTCAAGTTTTTAACTAGTTAGTACACTTAGTAGGCCTGGGCAACGGGCCGGACCGGGTTGCTTATGTGTCAGATCGGTTTATTTTGGTCCATTTAAAATCTAAAAAGTATTTTTTTTTAATAATAAAATTTTTTATGGGTTAGCCAGACTGAACCGACTTTTATGCACCCCTATATACAATTATAAATGGGTTATGACCTGTTGGACACAGGGTCGTACCGGGTCAGTTACAGGAGCCCCTCCCACTTGTCCAGGTCTATTAGTTAGGTTGTGTTGTTAAGGGTTGAATTGAATTCAATTCAATACTACTGAATTCAATATCATTAAACTTGTTTAACTGAACACCATAAACTGTATTACAACACTATTTGATGTGTGAGACAAAATATATATTTCTCTAATGAACACCACTGACTCTAAACAAAAAATGACTGACACGAAACTTAAAAAAAAAAAAAAAAAAAAAGATCGAATAACCTCTTGAGAACACAAAAGAGAGGGAAAAATCAAGGGGGAGAAGAGAGTCGTTCACATTCTTTAAGGACTTTGCAATGACAACAAAATGAAATGGCTATGTACTACATACACATTGACGTCATTAGCTAGGCAACTCTTCTAACTCACATCAAGATTTCATTCTCCCAGTCCCAAATGCTTCTTTCTTTGGTGCATATTAAAGAACTGTTCTATTTTTGTGAAGGAAGTTTCTTCCTAAAATAAAATAAAAGAATAATTAATTAAAAGAACAATACTCTAGTAGATTGGTTCATTAGTCCAGTCCAGTTCGGTCCATACTATTTATCAGTCCAGATCGGATCGAATCGATGCCTCCTTGATCTGGTCCATGGTCCATATTATTCATGAATTTCGGTCTATTGGTCCAACATATATGGTCCGATCCTAGACCAGACCGGACCGGACCAACGAACACCCCTAAAAGAACTTGAGTTGATGATATTGTTAATAAATAAAATTGGCCTCTAAAACCACCCAATCTACTTAATGAATTCACATTCTACAAGATGGCATATCTGTCGTGTTTCTCACATGAAATGTAGTAGTGCTAGCAATTGTCTACCAAGCTAAAAGAATCAATCAACAATGGGTTGATTATGATAAGCTAGTTTAAAGCTTAGTGGCTCGGAAAATCTAAAAATTTCTCGTTGCTCTAAATCTTTTACCATTAACCTACTAATTAATATAAGGGTTTTTCTATTATGTACCCTAAGAGCATAGGATAACTTGCAGTTGTTACAGTTATTTTTTTGAAATATGCAACAATGATGGCATCATAATATCAGTAAACTTGGAAATCTAACAAAATCATTAATACAATATTTTTATTTTACCAATATAACCCTTTACAAAATAGAGAAAAAGAATTAAAACTACCCCCTTCATCATTAAATCATAGTACAACCCCTCCAGTTGCTCTAGTACCACCGTTACCCCTCTTTCTCCGGCATTCGGCAACCACCAATTTAGCCACCGAGTTACCCTTAGATCAGACAAAAGGTTACAAAGAAATGATGCAGGGGTAGTGTACGATGGCACAGATCCGAATGGCGGTGCGTGGCAATGATGGTGACACATCGAGGGGCGTTGGCGGCGGTAGATCGAGTGGTGGTCGTGACGGGGAAGAAGAACGGTGGGGGTGAGGGTGGTTCCCATTTTGGGCGAAGAGTGAGAAAAATATATATGATAAGGGAGAGAGATTGACTGCTGTTTGGGAGAAGAAAGAGAGCAAATCTGAAAAAAATTTGTGCTTAGCTTTAATGGTGGTGGTGGACTGGTACAAGCGAGAAAACCAAAGGGTGATGGTGGTAACCACCACTTAGATAGGTGGTTGTCTAGAGTGGTCGGCTACCGGAAAAGAAGGCTCGATGGGCTCTGATGAACATGAACAAGTGGTGGTCGATGGGTTGTTGTATCTGACCATGAGAGAGAGGAGAGGAGAGAGAATTTTTTATTTTTTATTTTTTATTTTTTGATAAGAAGAGGAGAGAGAATTTGGCACCAATGGTATTGGGAATTTTGCAAGACAGAGAATAAATGGAAAAATTACAATGGTGGTTTGAGAGATGAAAAAGAAGAGTAAAATTGGACTAAAATATTTAACAGTGTGAACACTCTTAATTGCTGTTACTTTTTATCAAATCAATACAAAATTTAATTGCTCTTAACATGAGCCCTGAGGGCACATGTTAGAAAAACTCTTAATTCAAATCTAATCTAGGGGTCTAAATGAAAATGTTCTATTGATTCAATGAGTGGTCAAACCACTTGAATATTGTGTCTATCTCCCTTTTACTATAATTGCTATTTTTTGAAAATAAAGGAGAGAAATTATGAAAAAAGTTCAAATGAAAGAGATAGATACAATAAGATTATACGTTAGCAACTAGAGCTGTCAAACAAGTCGGTCAGGTCGGGTTCGGGTTCGGTACTAACGGATTCGGTCATTAGCAGGTCGGGTCATAAACTTTTCGGGTTGAGAAAAGCTTGTTCATGACCCAGAACTTTCGGTATCGGGTTGACCCAACGGGTTGATGACGTCTTTAAATTAATTTTCCGAATTAATTTTCTTAAAAAAACACAACTATATCATATGAGATACGACAGCAATATCAGCCTAAAAGACCACAAAATACATACAAAACCACAACATAATAAAATTCCAAGCTTCTTAAACAGATACACTCGAACAAACAGTCTTCAAATCCACCATACAAACAGCAAAGTCATTTCTTAAATCCAAGTTTTTTTTGGTGCAATTTCTAATCAAAGTTGAGTACACCGGCTGTCATGTCCTCGATCTCCTCGTCGTTTTCACGAGGCACCCCTTTGTTACCAGATTCCTTGTTACGACTTGTCCGACTAAAATGCAACTCTACACCATCAAGTAACTTGTCACCTTCACTTGCACAACAAATGAACAATAACAAATAAATGATTAAAATTCAAAATACAATTCTGTAAATATGCAAGAATAATTCTGAATAAGATGAACGAAGATGGCCAGCATGTCTGAATTTTGACAGCAGAAAACAGTTCCACAGTTTATCAATTTAAGACCTAGAAACAAAGTACTAAACAATGCTTTGAAGTTAAAGTTTTATGCTCTTGATTACTCATCATTCAAGGACACTAGAAACACACAAACACGCTGGAAAGGCAGGCATATAATCAGTTAGGGTATGTGAAAAACAGGGGCCAATAAGAGTCTGAAACTGACGGAACTAGAACTTACAGAAATTCAGATTTTAGTTCTTATAAGAACCCAGCATGTAAACATTGAATAAATGTGTCTAACTCAGTAGTAAATAACCCAACAAGACAATTAAATCATTCGAACACTTGCACATCAACATTTTCGTCACTACTTTCAGGTTCAATAAACCAACAATTTCTATTGAAAAGTTTCGCACAACAAAAGTCCAATACACAAAATTTCACTAATTTATATCCATAAAATCAGAAGTGAGTGGCTTATATGGCTTTACCACAAGCAAATAAGCAATACAAACTGATCAAAAATGCTCTCTCTCATGGATTAAAACCCACAAGCAATACAAACATAAACAAAGCAAACCCAAAACTCACTTTCATGGATTAAACCCATAAAATCCATGAATAATTTATTAAAACCATGAATTGCTTGTGGTAAAGCCAAATAATGAAATTCAGAAGTAATACCACATACCTTAACGAAGGAACTGAATTTTTGAGACGGCTGGAGGCAAAGGGAAGCGTGATGGCTAGAGGCGAAGGGACTGAGGAGCAACCGAGCAGATCGGAGATATGAGCTTGAGAGAGAGAGAGAGAGAGAGAGAGAGAGAGAGAGAGAGAGAGAGAGGAGAGAGAGAGCGAAGAGAGGAGACTCAGGAGAGAGAGAGCGAAGTGAGGAGAGAGAGAGAGAGGAGAGAGAGCGAAGAGAGGAGACTCAGGAGAGAGAGAGAGCGAAGTGAGGAGAGAGAGAAGAGAACTGAACGGAGGTTTTTTTTTTAGGGTTTTTTAGGTTTTCTCGCGTTCTCGGTGGAGTGGAGGGTCCAACCCGTTGGGTCAAACCCGACCCGACCGAGACCCGACCCGAAATTAATCGGGTTTTCGGGTTCGGTCACTATCGGGTTTTGGATAAAATTATCGTGTTCAAAACCTGTTTTTTTCGGGTCGGTAATTGGTCGGGTTTCGGGTCGGATCAAATTTTAACAGCTCTATTAGCAACCCACTGAATGCTGAATGTATTATTCTTTAGGGCTAAATTCGAATTAAAATATTTAAATTTACACGTATTGATTACACTAGACGAGGTACAATCTCGATTATAGTAAGAGAATAGTTTAGTTAGTCTCTAGGTGTTATATTGTCCATTCTCCTATAAGAATCAATGTCTTGCCTTGTGCAATAGCATAAAAAGTCGTGACAATATGCTGGATATCTTTGGCATTTCTCTGTACTCTCTTAACTTGGTCTGGTTCCTATTCTCTGAGCTACAAACAATTAACACTACCCTCTTTAAATTATCTAAGCAATTCCTTGGGATTTAAGAACTGGCTATGTAAGACAGTTGCACGCACATCCCAATTTGATTTGCATGCTTTTAATTTAATTAGCCCAGCTGGCATTTTTAAAACTATATTCGTGTGGTTAGAATGCATGCATGGGGGTATGTATGGACTTGAATAGAGAAATCCACTCAAACATGTGTGGCTAGCTAACAACTAAACAATCTCTCTCTTAGCATAGCACTTAGGTAGTTAGGTATACTCCATTTGCCATGATCTTATGTGTGGTTAAATCCTGGTTCTTTATTTTCCGCAATTTGGTGCATCCAAACTAAGGCCCTTCTAATAAAATGGGAATGTTAAATATGCGATCTTGTTGGTTCACTTAACGTGACAGTAAGTTTAAAGCTCTTTTGGACCCACATATCACAAGCAGTCTCACTCTAGCAACACATTACGACTATTCAAATTAAGTAAAGATCGGTTTTCAATATCCAACCTTAAGCATAATAACTATTAATCACACTATGATTAGTTCATAGCATAGGGTGGATTCAACAATCTATAACCACAAATTCTCTTTTTTATTTACTAGCTAGTTTCAAAATGTAGCCCACCCACAAACCTCAAAGATTTCAGGGATTGAAATTATCGTGACAAGTTATCCACAAGGATATTACTTGTGGTTAACCATGGAATTAAATTTTTTAACGCTTTTTTTTAACACATATCACATTTTTATTAGCCATTGCATGACTCATGTTTCCCCACGACAAATTTGACAGGAAAGTACTCCAGATATGTAAATAAAATTCAATTCTATTATAAGGCGGCCAAAAGTATCACTTTTTTGTCTAATTGTATCACATTTGTGGTCAATGAGTATCACTTTTTTGTTTGCGAGTATAATTTTTTTATGAGGCCATATTTTAAGATTTTTTGTGATAGATAATAATTAATCATAAAAGTATTATAGATAATAATTAATCATAAAAGTATGTATTCGTGGCAACATGTTTTTGAAAAGGGAGAGACAAATCTTGCTTGCAAAGGTACTTCTAAAGATCTTCTTATTTTAGCATCAAACTTGTGGCCCAAGTGGTAATTTGATATGTGCAATTAGTACTATTAGGAAATTTGATATGTGCAATTAGTACTATTAGGATTTGCATTTTGAAGTATTTTATCATACTATCACATGGCAACGTATATGTTTTGATGTCGCAAGGTGAATGTTAAACTCATAGACATGACAAAAAAAACAAAACACTTTCACTTTTTAGTTAACACCAACGTTTCATGTTGAACATAGGAAAAATAATATGAAGCATGTCCATAATGCATTTATATGCGTGGAGTATTTTATTTTGCATCTGGCAACATCTAACTTATGAAGCTTACAACTGGACATGACTACATGAGTAGGGAAGCTCCTCATCTATTGGACGGATGACCGTATATATTCACTTTCATGATTCTTATGTAATTGATGAGGGAGGATACATAAGTTTTAGGGGTAGGGTGGAAAGAAACCATTTCTTCCTATTTAAGAAGTTTTGTCACCGACTATGCAAACACATACAGTTTGACTAAGTTAATATCACACAATTTTAGTTAAAAAAATTGCTCTTCCCAGATTGTATTCTTTTTCGAATGATGCTAGCTGCAGCCTCACTATGAGGCTGCAAATTGCAACCTTACTCCCACAAGTCGACACGTGTTAAAATTTATTTTTTCTTTTCTTTTGGGGTTCACTATTCCCATTTTAGGGTGTTTTTTGGGGGGTTTTGGGGTTTATCATTTCTATCTTAAGATTTTCATTTTTATTTTGGGGGTTTTGGGGTTCACCCTTCCCATCTTAGGGTTTTGTTTTTGGGTTTTTCGGGGGGTTTTTGGGGTTCACCATTCCCATATTAGAGTTTTCTTTTTGGGATTTTGGAGGTTTTTGGGTTCATTCTTCTCATCTTATGGTTTTATTTCGAAAAATTACGACGGCGAAGCTGTCGAAATTAATGATATAGTTGCCGGTAATAATAATTGATCAAATTTCAGTTAAGTAAACATGAGTATGGAGGAGAGATAGTGAGTTTATTGTAAAAAGGCACAACTTTTGAGAAAGTTGTACACATGTCAGCCTGTGAGGTGAGGCTGCAGTTAGCAGTCCTCTTCTTTCTCACTTACTACCTCGTTTCAAATTCTTCTTTTCATTTGACATTTTGAGGTCAAAGTATACAAACTTTGACCATTAATAAGCTTTGCAAAATAAAAATATACTATTACTAGATTCAACTTTAATTATATTTTCAAAATATCATTTTTTTTTATAAATTTTATAATTGTACAATTATTGTTATTCACAGTTAAAATGTCGTCTTGCAGACCGCGAAAATCAAATGAAAAGAGCAAATAGGAACGAAGAGAGTACTTATTAATAAATTCAGTTCAGTTCAATGATCTAATTTTCTCTCACAGACAATTGTATTCAATTCAGTAATCTAATTTTTTTTCTCACAAAGTACTATTATGATCAATGTAGTGGATTTTAGTCCATTTAATGAAGTTCAACCCAATTCAATGTAATCCAGTGAATAAAGAACACACCCTCAATCTCGCATCTCATTAGTTTGTCATATTTTCACAATATTGAGTGGATAATATCTTCATCTAAAAGTGATAATTGAGCTAATTTTATGGCATTGAGTAATTTTGTTGATGATCGTTAGAGTGTGTTCTTTTTCACATACTTAACAGTTTGGTTCTATTCAGTTTACGTAGTTCAACTTAATAATCTACCTATTCTTCTCACTTCAGTTCAATAGCACTCTCTCAGTAAATTGAACACACTCTCACTAATCAAAGTATTTCGTAAAATTTAATTATAAATGAATGGAAAAAAAAAGTTGGTATGTCTGTTAATACTTACTTATCATACGTTTTTGAATTAGAAAAATTGAGAATCAGTAGCATGCACATGAAATTCATTGACGAGCAAGCTAGGCAAAGCAATGCCGTTGGCGCGTGAGAAAGCATTTAAACAAAAGCAAAGGGGGGCTCAATCTTCAAAGACCAAAAACGGACAAGGCTAATCACGTTCACATCCACCAACAAGATTGATGGGTTAGTGGTTCTAAGTTTACTTGGGTTCGAATCTTCATTTTTCCAATGCCTTGTGTCTGTTGGCTTTTAGGAACTATATTAGTCCCTTGTTGGTGCTACATTGACGGGGCCAGTGCTTGCGCTAGTTGTTCAACTAGTCTCGTCAGCTAGTTTGATATGTTCGCTATTGAACACGAGAATCCGAACATGACGTAACAAGAGTGCCTTGATCGTCATTCACTTGCACCCTCTCTTTTGATGAGAAAAAAAAATCATATTTGCATCGGCTTAGTCCACAAAGAGATAAAATGCTTTCATTAAATAATTTTTCCATTCACAAAAATACACTTCTATAAAAAAAAGCAAATCTGACGTGAAACCAACTCACATAAAAATAGATTCTACTCACTATTACAAATTTAGAGATCAATTTTAATAAATTATAACCCTTATTTTATTAAAAAAAAAAAAACAAACTCATCTCATCAGAAGTTGGGAAAAAAATAATCTAATTTATTTTTTTTTGTGATAAAATAAATAATTTTTGGATGAATAATAATACACCTAAAGTCATGGTTAGAATAGTGAGTACTCATAGTAATAAATAAACTAGTAATAGTAGTCAAGTCGATTTTTGTCCCTGCTGCTCTGATCACGTGACCCCTCTCAGCTTACAGAATTGAGAGAGAGGAGATAGAGAGAGAAAAACTTACAAAAGAGAAAAGTGGGTCCCACCCTTTGTTAGTTTCTCTCTCCTCTTTATATATCCCCAACACTGTCTTCTCAGTGTTAATCCCTGTGTTTTCTTTTGAGTCTTTCAGTACACACAGAGAGAGCAAACAACAAATATAGAGTGACCATTTTTTTTTTTTTTTGCAGTTTTTTGCTCTGAAATTTCGGCTAAGAGAGCAAAAAAAAAAAAAAAGAAGAGATTTTTATATAAAAAGGGTTTTTACTTTTTATTGTTTTTTGGAAGAGGAAGAGAGAGATTGGGTAAGGATATGCAGCAGCACCTGATGCAGATGCAGCCCATGATGGCAGCCTATTACTCTAACAACGTCACTACTGATCACATTCAACAGGTTCATTATATTTTTTCTTACTACCTTATAAGCTAGTTTTTGTTTTGTTTTATGTCTTTTTTTGATATCTTGATTATTGTTTTCTTCTTGTTGTTTTGTTTTATGTTTTTGGTGTTATAAGTGTTCATTTCTGGAAAAAAAAAGGAGGGCACTTGTGACTTGTATGTTGAAGTAACACTTGAGTGATTGATTGTGGTTTTAAGTCATGAAAGTTGGTATTTTTTTCTTTCTTTTAATGTTGTCTAATCATTCTTTGAGTAGTGTTGAAGTTTTGATCTTTGAGGGTTTTTTTTGGTGCAAATGAAGAAGGGTTTTGTGACCCTTGTCATTCGAATAACTTTACCGGCTAAACTAGTTGATATCCGATACGATGAATATGGGTTTTGTTTCAGTTATTTTGGGTATATTACAGTCATGAGGGAAAAAGTTTGTGTTTTTTAAAGTATTTTTGATTTTGTGAATTTGGATCTTAATAGTTGTCCTCTTTTATGTTTATCTATTTTTGGTATTTTTAGTTTTATTTTCCCAACAAAGCTACTCAGTTCTTTCAAACATCCCTTTCCAGTCACGGGGTCATGGACCTCTCCAGGTACGGTGTGTGTTTTTTTTCTTTACTGGCATGGATGACCAATAACTCAATAAGGAAAGTATATATTGTTAAGACATTGTTGTTTCTGTTTCTGTGGATTTAACCTAAATATTTTGGCTATTTTTTAGTCATTTGTGACCAAATCAAATTTTCTGAATGGTCAGGCTTGTTAAATGAGAGAGAATCTTCATTTGCATGTGCTTTCTTTGGATTTCTTGCACACTTGCTCAGTGCTTATAGTAATGAACTTGTCATGTACTTGTGACTATGCCCCTTGGATTGTATAACAATCTAGTTTGCATAAAAGACACATTCCTTAGCTCTTATAGTTATCTTGTAATTACTCTACAACTGTACTCATCTTTGTTAACTTGCTTACTTTAGGCTACAAAATGAATTTTCTAAGTTGAGTCCATCTCTTTTTTCCTTTTAATTCCTACCAAAAACCCATCTAAACCAAATTGAATCCATCTGTTCTTTCCCTTTAGGGATCATATATACGTAACGTCGCGTGACAAGTTAATTGGGTCATTTTCTTTGGGCAATAGAGGCTTCTCCCCCTAAGAGTTAGGGATCAGATGTACGTAGCGTTACCCCTCAAATCACATTGTTGTGTTAACGCTTCCTTTCTTGGTCTCCTAGAAATGTTGACCTTCACTTTCTTCCATTGAGAATCTTACCCAGGCCTACATATCAGACTAGTAATTTTGTTTTTGGGATTACAACAAAAGAGTGGTCATTGTTTGCAGGCATTGGTTGCTTAGCATGTCATTGCTATAGTAACTAGTAAGTATTAGACAAGACTAGTAGACCAAAATTCCCCTAAGGCTGTAGCTCAAGCTCTCACTTCTATCTAGGGAAGCTAGCTGTGTGAATGTGAATCATAGGGGAGGTGATAAGTAAATGCATTCTGTTATTGCATTGCAACTCATATCATTTAATTATGATGTTGAAATATCAGGTGCAAGTACTAGCCACGTGTGTGGTTGGGGAAATATGTAGGTGTAGGGGGACCCTATACCTATAGGCTATAGCACCATGACAAGGCCACTAATGGGAGAGTACATTTTGTTTTTAGTCCTCAGATGGTGTTAAGATAAATGTGCTATATGAAGTAGCTAAGTCTAGAAGGAACAAAGGTGGACAAACAAATTAATGCTAGCTATAAGTTCTCTAATGAATAAGTTGATGATGATGCACAAACACTCTAGAAAGGGTTTGTGTTTCCATTTCTAACACGTGTTAGAAATGAAAATGCTTCCGGTTTTGTCTCTTGATGTAGGATCCTGGCTTCGTCCCTGTCCGGTATGCAATTCATGTTAGAAATGGAAATGCGTCCAGTTTTGTCCCTTGATGTAGGATCCTGGCTTCATCCCTGTCCGGTGTCTAATTCCATGCAAAATGAAATATCTAATCTACTAATTCTAACCAACTAATGGTTCTCCAAATAGTTTTGATTGTACTATTCAGAAATTAAAACTTGACAGGAACACCAAAGTTGGATAGATAGAAGGTTTTATGGGTGTCTGTTGGTAGACAGTTCATAATGTAGTACTCCAGTAGTGTCTAGTGGGTAATATCTGGTAGTAGATATATAACATTTATGTAAAGACCACCAAAACTGGGATAGTTGAGATCAGGTACTACTGTTTACTGCAAGTACTTAAGCTATGATCTAATTAAATTCTTCTGACTAGAGTCCCACATGACATGCCCCTAGCTAACTGTTTAAACACAGTTCTGAATGCCAAAGATTGTACAACAGCCACTCTCAGATTTAAAGAAAAACGTTCAACAAGGAAATGCCCTTTGTGCAGAAGATTCTGCTTGCCTTCTTTGATGCAGAAGATCATTCAGTTTGGACTTTTGAGTATCAATCAAACCCACATAATTATTTTTTATATGAAGATACTCAGCAAAGCATTTTTAACATGTGTGCATTGACATGATGTCCTGTAATGTGTTTCTTTAAGTAGAACGACAATGCACTAGTGTTATACTTGTAGTGATTATAGATGTTTCCCTCCAGGAAAGGTGAAAAATTGAAATGTGTCTTCCTCATTGGGAACTAGAATAGAGTTCCACCATTTTCATTAGTAAAGTACTAAAGTTATCATTAACTAAAGATTAAGGTTTTCCAGTCCCTAGAAAGTGATAACATGCCCAGCCTAGCCTATAACAGTCTTAACCGTCATGAATTCTGGTTCGACGTGTGGATATCACGTAATATAATGAATTTAGGGTATGTTCTTTTCTACTTATAGTAAATGAATTGGTTTGGTTCGGTTAAGTGGGGTTCAAATAAGTGATCTATTTGCCTCTCAAATATTACTATTCAGTTCAATTAAATGGAAAAGAACACACCGGGAAAAATATGTTCTACAGCAACTTGGATAGTGGATACAGCTGCTCTATTACTTATCTTAACACTAACAGCATGGTTTGGGTTCATGTCCCTCCTTTGTTTAAAATTTGCCTTTTCTAGTTGCTATAACTTAAATCACTTCTTGAGCCTGGACCACAAACAAAATAAAAACTTAAAAGGATGGGAAACATAAGGGGGCAGGGTTGGGAAAACCCTTGTCAGCACAATCATTGAAGTATGGCAAACTTGGATCACACTGGTGTAAAGTTCAATTGTGGGCTCCTCAACGGTCTTCACAGCCAAAAGGGTCCCCAGTTTCTTCTAAAACCTTTTAAACCTTTTTGCCCCTATCTGAATTCTGTTCAACCTTTTTGAACAGAAGGTAGTGTCAGTTTTTTCTCTCAACTAATTTCCACAGCATGATGTTTAATACTCTAATCACATACCCACTTGTTTTACAACATTATCCTATAGTGTGGTCCTCCTAGTCAATAATGGTCTAAACTTAATTTAAACCATTTTCTTTATGTATAATATGCTATGATGATACATTGATACTTTGTATAACATCATTTTGGGGAGATGATGCTGTATGAAAACATATAAATTCATGATTAGATGCTATTGATTAAAATCAAACAATAAAAAGTTGTTGAAAAATCATCTAGTTTTCCATTATTAAGGTTTATTGGAGTAAAGAGTTTTCGGCCAGTTTTGACAACTGATGACAACCACCAAGAACTTCAGCACATAAAGGACTTGACGCTACAAGAAATGGAAAGCTGTGTTTCATCTTCATGTCCATTTTGCAAAACACTTAATGGTTATTTTTCGAGGAGGTAGTTGAAGAGATAAATGATTCTGAGACATAATTTCCTGATCTTGTTTCTTGGTTAATTTTGCCCCCTTTGGTCGTCCACAGGGGGATTTTGAAACAAATAGCTTCCAAATCCCATTTTGAGGGACATTTCTTACAATCCTTTTGCATGACTGTGTTACTCAGTTAACTCATGATAAATAAAAAGGTTGAAATGTTAGGTGGTGTAGTTTGGATTAGTTTGTTTCATCATATAGAAAGCCTGTTGTAGGGTAAAGTGTTTGATTAGAAGCTCAAGTTTAGGTTGTGTTTTGAACATAATTCGAACTATTGCTAATGACAGCAACTGCAGTATTTCCTATGAGCTTGTACTTCTGTTGTATGTGAGACATGCGTAACATAATGCTGTTTTTATTTGATGTGTTTGGTAACACATTTTTTTAAATCACTTGTGTTCGGTAAGCTAGACAGTCTTAACAATGATAATTTAGTTGCATATTATCTTGAAGTGTTAATGATCTGTGTGCTCAAGAATGCATGCAGATACTTGATTGATCCAATTTTAATTGGGAGAAAAATCCGTGATCTTTAGGCATTGATGGCATTGAAACATTAGATTTTTTTGGTTCTTTTAACATTTCATCTGGATATTCTGTCAGTATTGGGAATTCTAATAATTCTGGTTAAGTGCTCACACCGTCTAGTCGTCTACCATTGTGTTTGATTTGTGTATTTTGACAGTACTTGGATGAGAACAAGTCATTGATTCTGAAGATTGTGGAAAGCCAAAATTCGGGGAAGCTCAATGAGTGTGCAGAGTAAGCATGACTTGCAAATTCTTGCTCTCTTGAGAGTTGGAATTATCCCTTTCCGGCTATCTGGCCTATAGTCTATTACATTGTTTTTCTTCAATCACTAGATTTTGAAGGTTTCAGAAACTGATTTGAGTTACAGCAGTCGCAGCTGGCTATGATGTTTGGACTTAACATTTCACGATATATGTCAACCATGTGTTCAAAGAAGATAGGAGTTCTAATATTAGAATTTAGACAGGCCTTTAATATGGATTTCCAAATGAACACCTTTGACATGTACGTCTTAAGTCATTATTGTCTGCTTGTTGAATATTGTGGATGTCCAGTATCTTTGCGTAGATTCTTCACTAACTCCTTTACAGTTTTCACCCTCTAAATTCTATGCTAGATAAGAGTTGATGGACATGATTTGACACTTGGACCCTTCTAACCAAACTCTGGATCTGGAAACTTATCTGGACAATGTATTCTGTCTCAAAACTGCTTTCAGATGAAGTTCTGCATATGATATATCTGGACATTGTATTCTGTCTCTAAGGATATTGGATTTGTCTTACATTTGGTTGCAATTGCTGATTCTCACTTATTCTAATTATTCCAGGAACCAAGCAAGGCTACAGCGAAACCTGATGTATTTGGCTGCAATTGCTGATTCTCAACCCCAACCAGCTACCATGCATTCTCAGGTATCTATTAACAGAGATGCATATTAAAACTCCTTGATGCACCTCGAGCATTTGTTCGAATTTAGAAAATGTTTCTCCATCACCAAATGGCAAGCTCTACGATCTGATTAATCTCTAATTACTGCAGTACCAAACAAGTGGCATGATGCAGTCTGGTGCACAATATATGCAGCAACAGCAGCAGCAGCAACAGCAAGGTCAATCTATGACACCTCAAGCTCTCATGGCTGCGCGCTCTTCCATGCTGTATAGTCAGCAGGCATATTCAGCTCTGCAACAGACCCAGGCTCTACACGGCCAAATTGGCATGAGCTCTGCTGGTAGCTCGGGGCTCAACATGCTGCAAGGAGATCCTCACAGTTCAAGTAGCAGTGGCATGCTTGGTGGAGGATATTCTGATTTTGAGCGTGCTGTCTCAGTTGGAGGCAAGCAGGACATTGGGGGTGCAGAAGGGCGTGGGAATTCAGATGGCAGTGAGGCACTCTACTTGAAATCTGGTGATGATGGAAACTGAGGCAGTAATAAGATTAGGTGATCCATCTGATGAGTCTAAAATTAGATTTCAGTGTTTAGGGGAACGGTAGTCCAGGAAGTACTTGTAGGAAACATGGCGAGTATGGTTAAGTAAAAAATAGGCGCTACTTAGAGGGCTGAAATTTTCTGCTGTAAGACTATGGTGAGGTTTCACTCGCAAAACTCTGTGGTTTGGTTCTTTCAAGTGGTGTTAGACTCTACATCTATCATGTAAATTTGTAGGTTTCCTTGTCCTTTGGCTTCTATCAGTTTATTGGCTTTGTTTAGACTTCTGATTTCTAATGCATTTGCATTAAACTTGCTCTCCTGTTGGCATCTTAACTGCTCAATAGTATGCTTTTATTATTATAAGGAAGCAATCTATCCATGGCATCATCACCATTTTTGTGAGACACCATATGACTTTTTGTCTTTTCCTTTCTTTGGTTTTTTTTGTTGCTCTTGCTTGATCTTGACTTGGTCTTACCCAAGAGTGACCATCAGAAATAGTTTCAGGTCTCTGATATCACCTTATCTTTGAATTGTCCCCTTTTCCTAATGACTAATGTTTTCTTATCTAAGAACTTTGTGGCCCAAAAAAATCTTAAGAATAACAAAAAAACATTATTAAGATGAACCAAAGTCCAATAATTCCAAGTAAGTTTAAAGCAGCAATTCATCATTACTTATCAATGGAGGAAACAAGCAACTCATGGATAGGGGAATCATCTGCTTCATAAACTTAATTGCATAAATGTTTTTTTTATAATCCACATATGCTATTGATTCCTTAAGAATTCTTCCCATATGTCATGAAACTCATTGCTACTTACAATACTATTCATGCTCATATATTCCTCCTGCATGCCTAACGTGGCGTTCGGGTTTCCACGACCAAGAACTCTGTCTGTTTGGGTCGCAGCATTGGCTGTCGTCTGGCTCGACCAGTCAGAGTTCTTGCCGGTGAGTTCTTGAACAACGGTCCTGAATTCTGATTCATTGCTGGCTTTAACCATGACTGGGCTAGATATGTACTTAACTTTGATTGGCTCTTTCTCTTTTCTCTTATGTTGGTTTCTATTGGTGTTTTGTTGATGCCCCTCCATCTGTGTATAATTTGTTGTGTTTGAGAGAGACAGAGAGAGAAGTGAGGCAAGGGAAGTGTGGAATGAGCTCATTATGGCTGTTGAGCATTGCATATAAACTTGTGCAGGAAAAAGTTAGTGATGTAAACAACAGAAGACACTAGGAAAGCTGGTGAGTATCTTGACTACTTGGATTCACGGTTTGGATGAATCATTTCTATTTTGGTGGCAGGAACATCTTTTCTACATTGGCTGCCCAATTATAATCTCTAACTGTAACTGAAGCTTCCTTGGTTTGCTTTCAAGCGCGCGCACACACACGCACACTATTTAATGTTCTATTTTAGGTCTATTTAAATAAAAATTTGGCTTTTATTTTCCAAGTAATTAAGCGCGCAAATTTTTTGCCTTAAGACAAATTAATATAACCCTTTACGGAACTGTTTAACGTAAATAGCGTTATAGTGAAATATTCTCCCACCTTCCAGGAAGGGCGTATAAGAAATCATATGAGTTGTCTGGTGTGCCTGCAAAGGTTTTATATTGGTCCTGTATTAGTGCTTGGCTGGTCATCATTTCCCTTTCACTTGTAGAGTCATACATGTCTTGCAGTTAAAGTTACCACCAAACCACAAATGCTTCAGGTGCAGTGGCTGCAACCTGAACAGTAGCTTTCCTGCACCCATTGCATCCACTTCAACACTAGTTTGCCCACTTGAATGGGTTCTTTGGCTATTGTCCTTGATAAAAAGGAGCCCATGGCACACAAGTGACACAACCATACACCAAGAAGTATTGTCATTAGAATCATTCAAATATTCAATACCACAGTCCCCTGAGTTGGGATTGCAATCAATCTAGTGCTTAGACAAGTCTCAAGTATAACCAAAATAACTATGGCCATGTTAAGAATTCAACACTCCTAATCCCAAAGACGACATCTTATTTTGCCAAGCCATTCGCAACAACATTAAAGCCAAGTCTCCTTAAGGGTGAAAAGTTGTATTGGTTACGGTGTCACATGTTAAATTTCATATTCTTTCATAATGTAATTCTTCATATCTCGATAGTTTTATGTATTAAACTTTCATCTGATTTAATATATTTGATATAATTTCTCATCTAATTCATGTAGAAGTACGTAGATGTATATATCGTAATCCATATTCGAAATTCGTCGATTTTGTGGTACCCCTTAACCACATTTACTAAGCTTTGTACACATAGCCTAAAGGATTTTCTCCTAGTTTAACCCAAAGGCCAAAACCATATGCATACCCAACTAAGACAGGTAAACAACAGTGAAAGAAAAATATAAGATACATGCTGAATTACCTTTTGGACTGGTACTAGTGAGGTTCATGTGGCCTTCAAGAATGATCTCAGCAGTGTCAGTTTTTTTTTGTTGCTCGAACCTCTATCAACTATCCGCTGTTGGAAAGTCCAAGACGCAAAAGTCTGTTCTGCTATAAGAAACAAAGAATGACGTGCCTCTGCTTTGCTCATCTATCTTTATTTGTAATCTTCAAATACTTCAATCCTTTGAAGGTCAAACAATTGGAAAAACTCATTCAACATCACGCATTCACGCCCTTCTAAATTTAGCTGCTTGTATTTTTTGTTTTCCTTGCAGAGATGATGAGGGATTTCAAACTTAGAACCCTAATCTAAGTATTTGACCAAATCATCACCAAAAGGAGATATTTGACCAACATCACGCATTCACGATTGCATTTACAAGTTTATTGTTGAATTTATAATATTGTTTGTAGATGTCGTATGGTCCTATTATTAATGCAATTTCTATTTTTCCCCGAAATTGCTTAACGTAAATTGTAAATTACTTAAGTAATTTTTTTTGTCACAATATTTTCCAAATTACCCTTTTATTTGCAAAATGTTGTGAAACAACTAAAGTAATAGAGAGCAGAGAGTAAATGGGAGAGAGACGTAACTGTATTATTCACATATATGAGGAATATATATAGTACAAGAGGGGCTAGGGTTTTGCTTGTAGAGCAAGAACCCTAGTACAGTATATGCTACAGTATCTCTACAATATATTGTACAAAACCATGGCTAAGGGAAAAAGAGTGCAGCGCATATTTTCTCCCCCTCATGACAATATCCGTCTAGATCTTCAAGTTGATTCAATCGTGATCTTCAGTAGGAAATGTCTTCGTAACGGATAAGAAACTTCAATGTAGCATTCCTACATGTTTAGAAAATATGCTTCCAATAAATTTCATATTTTCGCTGAATATGCTGTACACAGTACATACCTTTCATTCATATCAATATCATTCCAAGCAATTGTTTATCCAACAAATAAAGTGAGACATTAAAATGGAACTCACTAAATTCCATAAAATCATTGTCATGCTGCCTCGTCAAAAACCTTGTTAGGTAAAACCCAATGGGATAAAAACCTCAACGAAGGGAAAAAGAGTACAACCACTACTTCAACAAAAAACCTTTGCTAGGAAAACCTGATGGGAAAAACCTACGCAATAGGAGAAAAACGTAAATTGCGTAAAGTCTCATCCTTTAATTGCAATTCCACAATCTATGAGCAATTTCCACAATTCCAAACCATTTAATATAGACCTTTTTTGGGAGGTCTTTTAGTAAAGCAAATATAAACCTTCTACATGAGGTCAATATTGGAACATATATAATAATACCCAATTTGAAATATCTTTCACTGCTCATATTTTTCATATCATCATGAAATATTTATAATTTTGGAATGAGAGAGAATATTCTATGGTACTTCAGGACCATAAGAATCACTTATTTCATGACCATGGTACTTAAGGACCATAACAATCACCATATGAAATGTGTACTTAAGGACCATAACAATCACCATATGAAATGTCACCAATAGGTCATCAAAAATGTGATATTAACATCAACTTTCTACCTTTGAGGATGTTCTAATGACTTTGTGATCGATAATCTCATATGCTCAATCTTCTGGTTGAGACAATAATCAATTTATTCAAAACTCTCTTAAAGAGATTTTGTATTTTGCATCACGTCATATCCAAATCGTGAATGCTAAACAACAATATATCTTGTCTTATTCTCATTGATTATATGTGAGACAAATAATATATGTATGTCATCGATTCATGGACTTTTGTAACTTTGAATATCAAAGGTTCATATAATTTCAATATAAGCTCTTTGGGAGCTTTTCACCTATTCAAAGGTCCATGTATGCTATATACATATCCAACAAGCAAGGCATTTAAAGTCCTTTGGGGACTATATTTTCAATCCTTCTGGGATTGACATACCATAGGAGTAAACATTTCCTGTTATAGGTTTTCACCTATAAAATATGTAGTAACTTACACAAATACATTTCAATTTTTTTATTTTTTTTTTTTTTGGAAAAGGGAAGACAATCAGGTAATCTCTCATGGAAATTAACCTAAAGTGCGTCTTCACTAACAGATTACTTAGATGAAACAATTACAGCTAAGAACAAATAAAAAAATAAGCCTAAAAATGAGACATATTAGCTAAAACTAAAATTGAACCATCTTCATCTTTCCAAATTTATCTTGTTCTCCAGCTTCCAGACACCATGAAACAAAGAGGATCAGAATCCTCAACACCAACAACAAACGAATTATTATTATTATTATTATTATTATTATTATTATTATTATTATTATTATTATTATTATTATTTTTTTTTTTTTTTTTTTTTTTTTTTTTGCTTTAGTTATTCCAGATCTAAGATCACAAAAGAGCCCCGAATTCTAGTGGAGATTCATTCTTCATAGTTCATACAACCCCGCAATCAATGGAGATCAGACCCAGGAGCCGGAGACGGAGAGATAGGCGTGCTTCGAGCAACCATGACTTGAAGGTCGCCGGAGGCAAGGAAGCCGAGCAGAGTCGTTGGTAGCCAAGAAATCGTACCGAGCGCAGCCCAGAAAGGGAAGCAAGCCTTTTGATCTTAGGCCAAAACGACGACTTCAACGATGAGAGAGAGGCCGGTCTTCAAGATTCTCTCTCCTCCCTCGAAAAGCTTTACAGATCTGATATTTTTTTAATTTTTTTTTTTTTTTTGAGTTTATAGTCAGATCTGAGAAGAAGAAGATGTGCTATGAAAAAGGCTTGATGATAGAGATAAAGGAGATAGCTTAAGAAGATAGCTTGAGAAAGGAGCTTGGGAAGAGAAACTGGAGGAGGACTAGAAGAGAGCTTGAGGCGACTGAAAGAGAAGGAAGCTTTTTAGGGTGTGGTTTCTATAGAGAGGTCACACCCTCTCTCTCTCTCTCTCTCTAGAAACCTCCCCCCGGTACAACTACTTTCTAACCCACAAATATATTTCAATGTAAATATGTGCATGCATTATGAGATGGAATCAATAAAAATAGTATATAGAAATAAGATATAAAATATAGTGACATGTATGATGTATAACTTATAATTAGACCTGTCAATTGGGTTGGGCGGGTCGGGTTCGGGTCATGTCGGGTTAGGATCACTAGCGGGTCGGGTCGTTTCGGGTTCGGGTTGAGAAATGCTTGACCCTGACCCAGTGTTGTCGGGTTCGGGTCGACCCACCGGGTCGGGTGACCCAAATATTTTTATTTTATTCTTCAATTATATAGTCAATTTATGTTTTCAAAAGGTATATTTGTACACATATACTCTAATTTATAACTTGTATTAACTACATACGTATTTTATTCACGTTTTGGAATGTATATACACATATATGATATTTTTTTATATTTTGATTAATTATTTGATAAGTTGTACAATATAATTCCGTCCATTTGAGGGTAATTAAGAGCAAAATTTCTCATTTTGAGAGAATAAAGATGTAGAGAAAAAGTTAATGAAACACAAAAAAAAGTTTTATATGGTTTTTTAGGATAACTTAATTGAACTTTTAATTTATAATTACAAATTGTTCTATTTTGTGGGTCAAACGGGTCGACCCACTAACGGGTTGGGTTTGACCCAAAAACACCGGGTTAATCGGGTTCGGGTCAAAATAGGTTCCGGGTCGAAAAATCAGTGTCACGACCCTGAAAAAACGGGTCGGGTCGGGTCGGGAATTGACAGGTCTACTTATAATCTATATGCAGACAATGTATGACTCGATAATGTAAACTGCACAGTTTGGATTTCAAATCCATAATTTAATTGGACTGCAGGTCCATGAGCTCATTTTCTATTTCCAATCAATAATATGTCGACATGTAGATGAACTTTATAAATATGACCCCCATTCATATGTCCATCGCATATTGCATATGCATATTGGTTCCTTCATATACCGGTATCAAAATATTAATCGTTGAAATCTCATAATCAACATCATTTATCCATCAGTACTGGTAAATGATATCTGAATATTTTCTTTGGAGGTACCTTTTCCGTTTCCATATAGGCCATCTATTTGTGATTCAAATATCCATGCCTCTTCAGGGGTATTTATAAGCTATAAAGCTTGTTTACATTTCTAACTGGTAATGAGTATCAACCAAACTACACGATCTTACCATGTTTGTATAATAAACTTTCATTAGGAACCGATATCCAATTAATTTGAATGAAAGTAAACTCAATATACTACACTTCATGTGTATCAATTCCAACGTAACTGGCAAGATATCTCAATTCTCACAACATGTATCTCTACAACAAATATGTGCCTCGATCTGCCTCCCAAAGGGTCATAGTTGTGCGACAGTCAAATCATAGAGTTTCATGCTTGAATAAATAGAGGTTTAAAATAAAGCTGATATATATGTATACGTATATGAACCTCAAATTTATATCATATCCTGAACTTCTGGTTCAGACAGGATCAATATTGTACATATTTAATGGTTAATTCTTGTTTTCTTTAGCTTTCCTCTATTATTCTCCCCCTAAGTTGGAAAAACTATCTCTCATGAACAGTATAAAGGGGCATTTCATTTTATTGAAATTCAGCTTAGATCCACCACTTTCTCATGTTCTTTCGATGAGTTTTATTTTATTAGTTTTCTGGTGGAGAATGATAATTTTGGGGAGTACATGTAATTTGCAGTTGGCTATCTTTGTGCTCATACAATTTGCCCCATACAAGAGATCAAGTATTGATAAAACGCTCAAAACATACTCTATAACGAACTTGCATAATGCAATACAACTCATCTTTTAAGTGATCTCCTGGCCACTTAATCTCAATTTGTACAAGTTGCTATCAATATCTCGTCTCTTTTCGAATCAAACTAATTTATTGTTCGAAACTATACATATACTCCATCTCGTTGTCAGTCTTGCCTTTAAAACTCATATTAATAAAACACGAGAGAGTATGAGCACATTATTATATAATTATTCAAGAGAAACTTCAGGTTCTCGGAACGGGTGTCTTCATACCCGAACGACCTAAACTGTCACATCAACAGAATATTTCATCCTAACTAACTTTTAGTTAGTTTTTGCTCAATAATAATCAACTTTGTTGTAGTCATTTACACATGATTCTGGTCAGATGTATGATGTGACAATGACATAACTTATGTCTCTTTTCTAATGGCAAGACATCTCATTTTCAAGGGAGATACAATTCATGCTCTTTTGGAGC
Source organism: Tetragonia tetragonoides (assembly GCA_038025085.1). NCBI lineage: Eukaryota > Viridiplantae > Streptophyta > Magnoliopsida > Caryophyllales > Aizoaceae > Tetragonia > Tetragonia tetragonoides. Next base: position 11,143,413 of record CM076143.1, read on the forward strand.
TTATTCTCAACTTGTTCATATAAATCTCCATGGACATATTTACCTATTGCATGGATTTTCTTTAAATAAGTACAATTCCATTGTCATAGCACAAGGTCATTAATATAATCAATATTTTTTCTTTATTACAAATAGCATATAACATTGTTTATCTCATATTTGAATGCGATTACAATTCACGTTCTATCTCCCATTTTTCCATATATTCGTAGTAGGGAAAAAAAATTATTCAAATAAACACAATCAACATACTATCCCATCAATAATTATATAGGGATACAAGCTTCGGGCTTGTAAGTGTAAATAATACACGCATTTTTCCACTTGACTTTGAACTTTAGGCCAAAGACTTGTTTCTTCATTGTATTATTTAAATTTAACTTGTATCTTTAGAGGACTTCTGGCCCCAAGTTATAACAATTATTGCTCAAGTGGATGTGATATCAATCCATAATCACGAACTTCAGGGATGATAATTGTACCATAAAGTAATTTCTCATTTTATTTAATCGGAGATACGTATACCCCTTTTATGATATTCTGGATCAGTATCAGTAATTGATTTGTTCATATCAATCTCCATGAACATATATTTCTAAATCAACTTAGGAGTTTAGGCCAAAGGATTGTATCGTCCTTGTAAATATTTACGAAACTTGTCACATTTTCTTTATGGGACTTCTGGCCCAAAATTTTCATGAACGACTAGTTCATGTATTCAATATAATATCAATATAATCATGAACTTCAGGTCATGATTGTGTGATCATCCAATTTGTGTCTCATTGGAGATACCCCTCTTTGTGATCTGCAGGATCACTATAAATAATTTCTTTCACACACGGAGTTAATCATAAACAAGTCTTATAGACCATGATTCATACTAGCTCACCGTCGCAATTTATTACGAGCCTTCAGGCTTTATATAAACTTATCTTCAGAATAAGTATATTGGACAATTAGTCTAATGACTATTCATTCGTGAGTCTGATAACATATCTTCAGATCATTGATTCCAGGAGTTTGTAACTTTTCTCTCACATACATAAGAAATTCAAGCATTATAATCTTTAAACCTCTTCCAGGTTCCTCAATATATGAAATATACAACACTCATGAACAAATAAAATTCCGCAATGTTTTCCATCATGAATGACAAATAATTTTTTGATTTATACTTTTGATCACAAAAATACTCGGCAAAGGTAAAGATTATATTATTTGTTCCATCATAATAAAACAAACCAAATATTATTATTCAAAACTTTTGGCAATAGCTTATCAAATAAATTAGTGCTTTCTAATTCACCGCCATGTTCCAAGAACATTACTTACCTGTATATTGATACAATATGATGAACATATAGCATAGTAAAAGCACTCAATGCATACAACTCAACATGCTAATCTCAATTCATGCTTAAGTGTCTCAAGACTCTAAACCAATGGAAAACCATAAACAAATAAATTACAAAACAGGGAGCAACTAACCATGACATAGCTAAGCATAGAGTCAAATATAATTGCAGTACAAATAACTTCAGAAGTTATCAACATAAACTTGCGATCTCGTATATCTCATGGTAGAATTAAAGATAAAATGACAATTTATATATGAGGAAATTTACCATCTACCACTATTTCATAACAAAGATTTAAAGGCATCAAAGGTTCAAATCCACCCAATACAATAAACAAGCTAGTGTACTAGCTACCATACGCATATTTAAGCAGTTGGTCAGTGAACATAAGCAATCATTGACAACTAGATATATAGGCCAATATATCACAAGTAAGAGCATCCACAATGGGGTGCCAATTTTTGGCACCCATCTCTCCTTCACCTCATACTTCTCTCTCCTCTCTCCACTTTATCAATTGTTGGCACTCTTCAGTGCCATAATTTAGCACTTCTCAAAGTCATATTCTATTGGCTCATAAATAAACATGTGTTTGTTTTTACCTTCTTGTAAAACGTGTTGCATTGATAATGAGAATTTGGCACTGCTAATGTGAGTACCAAGATCACCGCACTCCACAAAATTGAGCTAAGTTTGGCACTCACTTGTTTGACCTCACAGTGGAAGTGCCAACTCCAAAAAGTAACTTTATTAAGTTTGGCACTCAACATTTGCTCCCATTACAGATGCTCTAATGAGAAACATTAGAGTAAGTCAGAGAAGTATGAAATACATGGTTGAGCAAATAGTGATAACCAAGATTGGGTCAATGAAAAATACCTGGAGTGATGCATATAAAAGAAAAAAAAAATAACGACGGACAAGATCAATTTGATAGGGCATATATGTATACTTTCTGGTTGCATCAATCAACGTCCAAAATTTAACTTGACACACACGAATTGATGATCTAAAGTTTTGATATGATAGGTGCAATTAATCCAAAACGATATCTTCATCAATCCGCCGCCGAAATCAATTAACCATTTAGTTTTCTGCGAGTGATAAATAACATAGGAAATTAGCTAGGATTAGAGACTGATGCTGATAATGTGCTATGAAACAACTAAGATGATAGAGATCAGAGAGTAAATGGGAGAGAGACATAACTGTATTATTCACATATGAGGAATATATATAGTACAATAGGGACTAGAGTTTTCCTTGTAAAGCAAGAACCCTAATACAAGATATACTACAGTATCTCTACAATATATTGTACATCCACATATAATATATTTCATAGCACAAAACACATTTCTCTTATCATTGTTTTACATCTTACTAATATCCCATTATATTCATTCTATACGCTAAAAAAAACCCTAAAGTATAATCAATATGGATTATTACTTTGAAGAAAACTGAAATTTTGATGAATCAATAACCAAAAGATTTAGAATTTGATTTTGTTTTTCGAATTTGATTTTTTTTAATTATATATTGTTCATGGGGTTTATGGCCGCAGAGGAGAGAGAGTGTATCACCCACCGGAGGGGTGGGGGTTGGACGGCAGGGAGTAGGGGCGGGGGTTCAACACCGGGGTGGGGACGGGGTTGGAGAGCTCGGCTGACAGGGGGCGCTGACTAGGGTGCATGGTGGTGGGCTGACCGGGGATGGGGGAGGGCAGACTGATGGGGGGTGGCGGGAGGGGGGAGGTGCCTGACGGGGCGGGGTGGAGTGGCTGACTGGGGTTGGAGGCTGCTGGTCGGGAATTGCGGGAGGGGGAGGCGGGCTGGGGTGGGGGCTAACCGGGGATAGGGGTTGAGGTTTGGTTATTTTTATTATTTTTTTATCCTTCTGATTTTTTGCTTTTTATTTTCCTTTATTTCTTTTAGGTAGGGGTTGAAGGTCTGTTGGAGAGAGAAAAGGGAGAGCGAAAAGGGGGAAAATGTTTAGGAGTATTATGGGGAAAAAGATTTACGTTGAGCAATTTGCGATTTACGTTTAGCAATTCCCTTTTCCCCTCAAAAAAAAAAAAAAAAGTGACCAAATTGAACTTGTAAATGCAATCGTGGTTTCATGGTGAGACTGTCTTAGACAAGTTTTTGAGGTCAAACTTTTTCTTTGAAATATTTTTTAAGAAAAAAGTTATTAATTGAACCAGACCAAAAACACGGATCAAAATTTTCGAAACCTTGGACTGGACTGGAAGTTACGGGTTTGGAATGTAATTAACAAACACGATATAGTTGTTATTCAACTTTTTGGGGAAAAAATCATTAAATTTCCGGTCCGCTAGATTAGGTTGGATTGGAACTGGAATATGGATTTGATTGTTTTTATCTTTGAACGGAATAAATCGATATGGTCCAAACTAGAAAATTCAAGTCGGGTGGTTCTAATTGTTTAGTCCAGAACCTAGTCAATTTGATCCGATTTTCTAGTTCGGTCACATTCTTGAATAGCCCTAATTGGACATGTACACAGCTTTATCCACCAGTATGAGGGACACATGTCTTGTCCAACAACCTCCTTTATTATCGACATCCGCATGTTCACGAACACCTTGTTACACCTAGATTCTCCGACCTTATAATCAAGTTTATTGTAAGGACGTAACTCTCGATAAAAAGTGTTCCTAGTATTACTTTTTTCCCTTTTTTTACGCTTTCTTTGAAAAATTTGCAACACGCAGATTAAAATTTTACTAGTTTGCTCTTTGATATTTTGAGCTGAGTAACGCAATGATGCACCCTTTACTTGCCCAACGAAGTCCTTAGATCGAGTCTACTTTTGACTTTTGAGGTAGAGTTTTCTAGCTTATTAAAAAGAAAAGAAAAAAAAGAAAAGAAAAGAAAAGAGAATGGTCTTTACTCTCAAGTAACGGTTGGGATAGAAGGTTGGAGCTTGAACGGCTTGGATGAACATGTTCATTATAAGTTGCGTGCTATGAGTGGCACCTTACTCGCCACTTGAAACCCATTTACGCGCCATGGCAAACGACCGACCTAACGAGAGAGAGAAAGAGAGAGAAATTGGTTTTTTTGCAGCCACAAATGCCCTACAAATGGGCGATGATGTGTAATGGCTGATCAAGAGAGAGAAATGGAGAGTGGGCGCGAAAAGAAAGGGGAAATGATGGGGGGCTAATTTGCCAGAATTATGTCCCATCCACAAACTCAACCCCACGTCTTCGAAGAGAGAGAAAATCACTCACACCTTCGAAACCCAGACGAACCCAGAAGAACAAAATTAGTGATTTTCTGGAAATTTTACTGGTCTGATTTTTGAGAATTTGCACAATTTTTGATTTTTGATTCGTCTTTCTGCGGCAATACATTTTGGTATCTGATGTTCCGATCATATTGAAACCCTAAACGATGACATTTCGACATGATTGGCGAGTTTTTGGGATGATGGTGAACGTTGAGAATGTGAATTTTGAATTAACGAGGGCGACATTGCCCTAAATAGCTAAAAATTCCGGGTTCGTTGATCAGCAACAGAATTAAAATGGTATGCGATCGATTCTTTAAATCTTAAATATTTCAAATTACTGTGATTATGATAACATATAGATTTTGGTCTCCTTTAATTCACATGAGAATTACATGCTAGGAAGTTCCATACTTGGTTGATGGTAAAATGATGAAGGAATTGATGATTTTCGGGAAATTATATTCTGTGCTTTGTTTGTGGGTTTCAATTATGAGATTTCCATGAAATATGCTTAAAGTGGTAAACTATACCATATTACCATTGAAATTGAATATTGATGTAGTTGTGGTATAGAATAACAAATTAGATATATGTGGTGACAAAGAAAAGGGTAGTATTGTAAGTTTTTGGTACCTCAATGAAGTGTTTGTAACTTATTTTCTGCTTCTCGCGTCAAGTTTGAGAAGTTGATGCTATGTGATAGAGACTATATATCACTGTGCTTGAGTTTTGAGTTTCCTTAACTTGTTCTTAGCAGCTCTTTGTTACTAGTATAGTAGGATTAAACGTTCGAAATATGATTTATTTTTATGTTCAAATTATAATGAACACAAGCCATAAAAGTTCTTATTAAGGGACCAGAAGCCTTAGCCAATAAAGGACTTAGAAAGGGCTAGGATGATAATGACCGTGGAGATTCGATTATTTACCTTTGGATTATAATGGAAAGGTCTCACTATACTGTGTACTATTACTTTTCTACCCTGAGTTAGTAAGGTGATTGGTGCTTTTTCAATTAAGGGTTTAAAGAGTTACCCTGTCTACCCATGAAGGTAATGCTGCATATATAGTTACCCTCAAGTAGCAGGTAGTTTCATGCCATAGATTGAAGCCTCATCATGGCAGTTGTTTGATGGTTTGGTTTGGCAAAGCATGCTCATTGATTACTTGTAAGCCCCATGAAGGTTATGCTGCATATATATTTACCCTGACGTAGCAGGTAGTTTCATACCATAGATTGAAGCCTCATGATGGCACTTGTTTGATAGTTTGGTTTGGCAAAACATTCTCTGATGAATATCTTATTCCTTTTCTCTCCAATATCCAAGTACTCAATCCTGCAATCCGGAGCAGAAAGATGTACATTCGTGCAATCGGTTAATAGCGGTTGTAGGAATGGAATGCACAAAACTACAAACTTTTGATAACACTCTTATCTCCTTGTACAAAACTACAAATCTGTGAACAAAAATTTGGTGGGAGGAATCCAAACATACTCTTGATAACACGTTGAGATGTGTTAGCATTTGGAGGATCTTGACATCGACATTCATGATATTAATATGTCTTAGCTGTTTTGCTCATTACTGAAGTGCACCAAACAGAAAACGCAGAATGTAAATACTAAGAATTATATTGGTGCAAAATTATCAAAAAGAAGAATTATATTGGAGCAAATAATGGTGATCTGACCTCTTCAAGACTTCTACACAAGCTTGTTACTTTTCCTCACCTAAAACTGAAATTATGCCCTGAAATCTTGATGTCTGTAAATGATACTACTTAGCAGCCCTCGCTTTCTGGGATCTACTTGCGTTCTTTTATGATGCCTATGTGGTGAATTCAATTCTATTTGCTGCAGGGAACTCCAGTTAACATTATAGTAGGCTCCCATGTCTGGGTTGAAGACCCAACTTTAGCTTGGGTTGATGGCCAAGTACTGAAGATATCTGGACAGGAAGCTGAAATTGAGACCTCAAATGGGAAGAAGGTATGCTGATAGCCTATAAATTTATAATCTTTGTATCTAAATAATGATTTTGTCATATTTGAGTGTCATGGTTTTCTAGCATCCATAGCTTAGATATGAAACAGAGGATGTGACTTTTATTGCATCAAGATTGTCTTCTTCGTTTCAAGGGTATTTTAAGGTTTCATGGTACGATAATCCATGAACAATTTAAGTAGTCTGAAACCAAAAAGAAGTTGAGAGAAGGATTTCTTTCAAAGTTTATTAATTGTGGCAGTATGACTTGATTTACCCCTAGACGAGTACCCTTCCTGGAATGTGCCTCTTGCAAGTTAATCTCCCTTACTTGCTTTGTAGTTTGTATGATGGACTAATTTGGCTGTTTTCCTTGGTAAAATAATTTGCCTTTTATTACCAAAAATAAAGTATCCTCAAGCTCCAAAACTTTGATAGATGAAACAACTTAAATTTTAATATTTGTTCTGGATGCTGTATAGATTGTTGCAAAATTGCCGAAGATATATCCTAAAGATATGGAAGCTTCTCCAGCTGGGGTTGATGACATGACCAAGCTATCTTATTTGCATGAGCCAGGAGTTCTGAAGAACTTGAGCACTAGATATGAGCTTAATGAAATTTATGTAAGTACTACTTCTTCCAAAGAGAAGCTTCCCTGCCCCTCCCTCCAGTGCCGCCCCTCCCCCAACAACAACAACAAAAAAAAAAGAAAAAAAAAAGAAAAAAAAAAAGAAAAAAAGAGATGAAAGGATAAAAGAAAACCAGGAGAAGTGTAAATTTGATGCTATGATGTTAAAAAAAGAAATACATTGATTGTGTTGGGTAGTCATCGCTTAAAAGCTGCGTATGGGAAAATATGTCAAACTAATCCAAATAACATTTGTGCCACTATGTTTGTTAACGTGACAGACTTACACTGGAAATATACTCATTGCCATCAATCCTTTTCAAAGATTGCCTCATCTCTATGATGCTCACATGATGCAACAATACAAGGGAGCACCTTTGGGAGAGCTCAGCCCTCATGTTTTTGCAGTTGCTGATGTTGCTTACAGGTACTCCTGACTTCTCTGTTTGGTTCAAGAAGTTGTTTTTTCTTAATGGTATGTGTCTTTATATGAGTACATTACAGGGCAATGATAAATGAGAGGAAAAGCAACTCGATTCTTGTAAGTGGTGAAAGTGGAGCTGGAAAAACTGAAACCACAAAGATGCTTATGCAATACCTTGCCTTTTTGGGGGGCCGTTCTTCAACTGAAGGACGCACAGTGGAGCAGCAAGTTCTTGAAGTATGATCATAGTTCAATTTACATATTTCTGTGTGACTTTTTATCCATAGTCTAGATTTCTATGTACTAATTGGTTGAAATGCAGTCAAATCCAGTTCTTGAAGCATTTGGAAATGCCAAAACAGTCAGAAACAATAATTCCAGGTCAAGCATTCACCCCTTGAATTTTTCATGACTAACTGCAATAAAAATCTGGCCTTTCTAATGATATTGGTCAATGTTGGTCCGTCTATTAGCCTAGGAATCATTACTCAAGCTATGTAGCAGTTCTAGGATTGGTGGTCTGATTATTGATGTTGTAAATTTGTGACTGCAGCCGCTTTGGCAAATTTGTTGAGATTCAGTTTGACAAGCGTGGAAGAATATCTGGGGCAGCCATTAGAACGTACCTTCTAGAAAGATCTCGTGTTTGCCAAATTAATAATCCTGAGCGTAATTACCATTGCTTTTATCTGCTTTGTGCAGCACCACAGGAGGTATAATTCTAACAGTTACTGTTACTGGATATTTGAGTCTTCTTTAACATTTCAATGTTGTTAACTGATGGAATGTCTGGGTGATCCTCTTACATCTTCCAGGAGGTAGAGAAATATAAACTGGGTAATCCGAAAATATTTCACTATCTTAATCAGTCAAATTGCTATGAATTGGATGGTGTGAGTGATGCGCACGACTATCTTGCCACTAGAAGAGCTATGGATATTGTTGGAATCAGTGAAATGGAGCAGGTGGTCATTTAATGCAACTAGTTCATGGTGTGAATTAGCTGTGTGCTCTCTTATGCTTATTCATTTTCTGTTTCCTGCAGGACGCAATATTTAGAGTTGTTGCTGCCATTCTTCATCTTGGCAATATTGATTTTGCTAAAGGACAAGAGATAGATTCATCAGTTGTGAAAGATGACAAGTCTAAATTCCACCTTAAAATGGTGTCAGAACTTCTCATGTATGATTATGAACCAGATTTGTCTAGTGTGTACCAGCCATTTTAAGCTCTGAGAAAAGAAGAATAACCGTTTATCTAAAACTTGTATCAGGTGTGAACCTCAGGTGTTGGAAGATGCATTATTAAAACGTATTATGATTACACCTGAAGAAGTCATAAAGAGAAGCCTTGATCCTCTTAATGCTGCAGTTAGCAGGGACGGTTTAGCTAAGACTATATATTCTCTGCTCTTTGACTGGTATTTTGGTGATAGTGCTATTTTTTTGCCAACCTACTTTATCGTGATAGTGCTATTTGTTTGCCAACCTAATTTATCGTTCAAGTTCCATTAGTGAATTGCCACTCTTATGTTAAGCATGTATTTCATGTGCAGGTTGGTTGATAAAATAAATGTATCAATTGGACAGGATCCAAACTCAAAGTGTCTGATTGGCGTCCTTGATATTTATGGCTTTGAAAGTTTCAAGCATAACAGGTATATACTGCAAAATGGATAAAGAAATAAGATGATGTGCTCATAATTAAAGGTGCTGAATTTAAGGCTTGAAATTTCTCTGACTACGTTCTTGGTGCTTAAGAGGTGCAATGTGTAGCCTACTTTTCCACAGAATGGTGGAATAACTCTCATTTGTGTGTTATTATTATTTATTATGTATCTGTTTCTTTTTTCTGTTATTCTATAGTTTCCTGCTGAGGTGGCTGAGATGCTTTAGGGAAATATGAGAAATTTTTCTCTGATTAAGGCTGCGTAGGAGAAGAGAGATCTTTAGTGAGTGATCTGGGTTTGGAGATCTGAGGAGGTGGGTTGGGCTTTTGTTAATATGGCATTTTGTAGTTATTCCATCTGAGTTTTATTTTCTTTGGAATTGGTGATTGTATGGGAGGTTGAGGCAGGGACAAATATTTCCTTGTGTGATTTCATGGAAATTCATAATGATTTGCCTTCGTTATTCATTCACTTGATCAATTTTAAATCAGCGAATGGAAAATGAAATGGGCTTTTTGTCAGATTATTGAAAGGGGGAACTAAGAAGCAGCATGATTGGATATGGAAGAGTTTTGAGCAGAAGGTTCTTTTGAAGAACACGTGTCTTGCTCTTCTTCGGTATTAAGGGGAATGATTTTATTTATTAAGCTATAGCACCTCCACCTAGTGTGATTACTGCCATTCATGAGGTTCAGGAAGGTCAAAGTGTACATTACCTTACAACCAGTTTATAGTTTCTAGTATAAAGCTACAAATTTGAATTCGTGAAGGTCGCTTTTCTAGCTTTCCATTGATCAAGTATGGGGTTTGTTTGAAATTTGTTGGAAAAATTGCATGCTCATCGTATTAGACATTAGTGACTCTTTTTACTGGCTCTGGTCCTCTTTATTTGGTGTATTGGTTTAATTCATAATGAAGGGAGAATAGGGAAAAGGAAGAAAGGAACTAATCTAGACCATCATGCTGTGCAGTTTTGAGCAATTCTGTATAAATTTCACCAATGAAAAGCTGCAGCAGCATTTTAACCAGGTGAGTTCATTCATATCAGTCACCGATGTTTAACTCTTTTTTCTCTGGCAAAGCTGATCGAATCTTGTGGGCACTTGTAGCATGTCTTCAAGATGGAACAAGAGGAATACACAAAAGAGAAGATCGATTGGAGCTACATTGAGTTTGTCGACAATCAGGATGTCCTTGATCTTATTGAAAAGGTTCCTTTTGTTTTTCACACATCTTTTCATTTATTATGTACACCTAATAAGACAAATCCGTGGACAATTATTTTTGACATGGTAGAGTAGAATGTGAGACAATTAGTGGGATCTGGGAACGAAGCAAGTGAAAGCAAGTTTAGATAACAAATTACGCGGGTATCCATAGTAGCTCAATTATTGTCTTTGTACTAACACTAGAGTTATTACATATTCTTTGCAGAAACCTGGTGGTATTATAGCTCTTCTGGATGAGGCTTGGTAAGCAATTGCATGAGTATATACATTGACCATATGCAAACACATTGTTATATATATTCCTCTCCCTCTCTCTCTCTAGCAAGTTTAAATGTACTTGTGGGCTGTTTATGGTCTGCAAGATTTTCCATGTTGTGGAAGTTCTGAAGCCTTTAAAAGTTGTGCTCAAGTTGGTTAATGCTATCTTATTTCAGCATGTTCCCCAAGTCTACGCCTGAGACATTTGCTTCAAAGCTTTTTCAGACTTACAAAACTCACAAACGCCTGGTCAAGCCAAAACTGTCACGCACAGATTTCATCATGGCTCATTATGCTGGCGAGGTATGGTTCTGTGGTCATCAATAAATTTTGTTGCTCTTATTGGTGCTGTGCCTGTCCCTATTCATTTATATACAACTCCTGCAATTTCATCCAGGTCCTATATCAGTCAGACCAATTTTTGGACAAGAACAAGGACTATGTGGTACCTGAACATCAAGATCTCTTATGTTCTTCCAAGTGTTCATTTGTAGCTGGACTTTTCCCCCCAATACCTGAAGAAACCACGAAGTCGAACAAGTCTTCCAAGTTTTCTTCGATTGGTTCTCGTTTTAAGGTAGTTCATAGAAACCTATTTGACTTAAGTTCCAATTAATTGTCTTCTTTTTTCTATAGAAAAACTTCATGAGTGATAATTTTATGATTTGTTGGTGTAGTTACAACTACAACAGCTGATGGAGACACTAAACTCAACAGAACCTCATTACATAAGATGTATAAAGCCAAATAATCTTCTAAAACCCGGCGTCTTTGAGAACGTGAACATCTTGCAGCAATTGCGTTGTGGTGTGAGTGATGTTTACTATCTAGTTTGGACAGCTAGTGATAATAGTAACATATCTCACTTCTTTCAGCAATTTTTAATTCTTTAATGTGACATATCATCCTTCTGCATGTTCCAACAGGGGGTTCTGGAGGCAATCAGAATTAGTTGTGCTGGATACCCTACTCGTCGTCCTTTCTTTGAGTTCATAAATAGATTTGGAATCCTTGCTCCGGAGGTCATAGAAGGGAGGTAACGACTATCATCTTCTCCAAATATATATATAGATTATGAATGTTTAGTCTTTCTTCTTTGTTTTGATTTTTATGCTCTTATCTTCACTGTTTTTTACCATTTACCTAAGTCTCCCTTGCCTATCTTTATATTTGTGCTAATTATTGAGTTTGTGGGCAGCTATGATGAGAAGGTTGCGTGTCAAAAGATATTGGAAAAGAAGGGGCTTAAAGGCTACCAGGTATTGTTTCTCTTATCCTTGAGATGATTTCTTATAAATCAATTGCTATATATATATATATATATATATATATATATATATATATATATATATATATATATATATATATATATATATATATATATATTCTAGGCTTTCCTGTTAAGTATATTGCTTTCTTTTGAATCTGCCAGTTTCCAACAAACATTTTTGTTTGGATCCCGTGTTTCCTTGTTGTTTCTTTTATGTGAAGACATTTATGCTTAAAAGCGGTTTATTGCAGATTGGCAAAACTAAGGTTTTTCTGAGAGCTGGCCAGATGGCTGAACTAGATGCCCGGAGAACTGAGGTGCTTAGCTGTGCAGCAAAGACTATTCAGCGTCGTGTGCGAACTCATTACGCTCGTAAACAGTTTGTTGCATTACGTGATGCAGCGATTTGTTTACAGTCTTCCTTGAGACGTAAGACTTCTGAAACCAAATATTGAGCCTCCAATGAGTTGCACTTTTGAAACAAGTGATAAATTTAATATAGCCTTCAAAACTTGACTTGTGGAGGTTACTCTCTCTTGAGGAAGTATTCCTTCCTATACTCACATGTATTTCATGTGGCTTTAGGAAGCCTGGCCGGCGAACTGTTTGAGACAATGAGAAGGGAGGCAGCGGCTATAAGAATTCAGAAGAATGCACGTAAATATGGAGCACTGAAGAAGTACAACAAACTTCGTTGCTCAGTATTGGCATTGCAACTGTGTTTAAGGACGATGGCGGCCCGTAAAGAATACCGGAGTAGAAGGCAAACTAAAGCTGCAACTGCTATTCAGGTCTATTTTTCTGACATTATTTTACTCCTTAGAAGAGTTTCTTTCTGTCGGGTAGCACTGCACTTTTCTGAAGATTAGACTGATAACACAACCCTTTATGCTTGATACAGAGCCGATGGCGTTGCCATAGATCTTCATCATACTATAAAAAGCTCAGAAAAGCATCCATAGTTACTCAGTGCAGATGGAGGGGGAAAATTGCGCGGAAAGAATTAAGGCAGCTGAAGATGGTTAGTTCTGCTTGAGTTATTCTTTATTATTATTCATTTCATACTTGTTATTGGATTTGTTTGCCTGTTGTAAGGATTTGTTTACATGGTAATTCTTTCACAACCTTTTTTAGCCTTCATATATCATCTGAAAGGAAAAGTTCCTACTATGGTGAAGAATTTCACTTCTATTGCCATTCTTAATAGAAGTATCCAGTTACTGAAGGGAGTGACAAAACTGCATGTTTTATGTCTTCTAGTTTAGGGGAATGGACATCCAATTCTACCTTCACCCCTTTCTCGGAATATTTGTCCCAAGCTTTGGGATCATTGAAAAGGCTTGGTATGCCTCCAAAATGGGAAGCATATACTAGGTTAGATATTAGAGAGATCCTGAAGTGAAGAGGGAAGTTAAACATTAAGAAATTTGTATGTATGCTCTATTTTGGAGTTTGGTTGGAGCATCATTCTTGATTTATCTAAGAATCAGGCACTTCTTATGCTGGTCTGAAATGAAGTGGTGTTCTTGGTTGTTTATGGTTTCGACTAATGTCTTCCAGGGTTACTCATTCCCACAGGAATAGTGGAAAATTTTGCTGGTCAATAGTTTGTATTTTATTCTTTGATTTAAGGAAAAGACGACCTTGGACATTGTTCTTGAAGTAGTAAATGCTCGTTTGATATCTTTGGGGTTGAAAGGTGTGTGAGTGTGTGTTGGGGGGGGGGGGTAGCTTCAGGTGAAGTGCAGTACCTGTTACTGCCAAAAGCATTCACTGACAATTACTGTCTGGCAAAGGGATGCAACGCCTAAGGAGAAGTTCCCTGATCTCTTTGAAGAAATTTCCTGAGGACTTTACTATAGGGACCAAATAACGAATGTTGAGATCTATAAGTTCCTGTGTGATTTATCCTCCGTTTTCATTATACATATTAAATTTTATAAAGGTGTTTTGGAGTGGTATAGTTGTGTTTGTGTTATAGGTCTTAATTCATATTCTTCAAATTAGGTCAATTATTTCCACATGCCCATATTGACAATGAATAACCAAGAAGATTTAAGTTTGAACGTAGAAGCAAAGAGTAACTCAACCAAGTTTGAGCGACTGCATGAGAAACCAGATGTTTCCAAGTTCTATATAGGCTGTCAGCTACCTAGCACAACTCTCCATTGTACGTACGGTTGGAGAGATGGCTACAAGGAGGAAGATGGAAATAATTGATACTGAAAGGAAATGTAGGAATGAAGAATCCAAAGGTGTCAAAAAGAAAAGAGAGAAACCAAATATTGATACATGAACAGAACAGTGTACTTGGCTGGGAATTTCTTAGAGTTGCAGGAAACAGATATACTTTTGAAACCCGTGAATTTTCTATCATTATCCGTTTGGTCAATATTGAATTATTGATAATGTATTCATGTATACCCATCTGCATTGTGCAGGCTGCTAGAGAAACTGGAGCCCTCAAAGAAGCGAAGGACAAGCTTGAAAAGCAAGTGGAGGACCTCACATGGCGTTTGCAGCTGGAGAAGCGGTTGCGGGTAATACATGTTTTTCCATTGCCATCATATTATATTTAATGTGTTAGATGATGTTGAAAATAACGTTTTAACATATTTATCATGCAAGTAACAAAGGTCTGACTTTGTCAAACTGTAAATTACTTATGAATATTGCTCTGAATTCAGAATCACTCTCTTTGAACTCTATGGTTAATGATAAGATTCTTTTCGTGCAGACTGATTTAGAGGAAGCAAAAACACAGGAAATAGTAAAACTGCAAAGTTCTCTGCAGACTGTGCAGACCAAAATGGACGAGACAAAGTCTTTGCTTGACAAGGAACGAGAAGCTGTCAAGAAGGCTGTTGAAGAAACACCTCCTGTTATCAAGGAAACTCAAGTAATTATTGAAGATACCGCAAAAATCAATGCTTTGGAAGCAGAAGTAGAAAGCTTGAAGGTTCAATATTCTTAACTTTAAATGCAATGTCTTTTTTTTTTTCTTTATGTTAGTGGGTTTGAGTATATCTGCGTGAAACTAAAATACATTTACAGAAAATTTCCTCTCGGACAAATCATACTCCAAGTGCAAGTAGTAATTCTGTTCTCATGCTTATTCTTTACAGGCCCAAATTGATGCTAAAATGAGTATCTATTTATTAGGTTGAATCTTGGTTTTTGAATACAACAATGGCTGGAAAGTTCAGTCTTAGGAAGATAGATGATTAATTAAGCCTTCTTTTTGGCATTGTGAGGGTTCTATCTGCAAATTTTGGATCGTTTTGGCAACTTTGATTCCTTTAGCTGGTTATAACATATATGGTGAAGGTATAAGTAGCATGAACATTAAGATTCATCATAGGAAGATGTGTTAGTGACAACTTCTGTGTGGAAACATGACTTGGCATTCAAGGGAGTGAGTATCCTATGTAGAGGTGGTTTTCATTATCCATGATATCGTCAAATCATGGTTTTAGCACTTAGTAGAGTAATTTGCGTAGACTATGCCTTTCTTTCCCTTGTGTACATGTATTGTTGACTGTGTTCAAGTTTAACAAGGCTTCTCAAAATAGTTTTAAACTTCTGTTTTCTGACCCTTCTTCCTTTTACTTCACTCATTTGCAGGGGAGGCTCCCCCCCTAGAAAAAGGAGAAACAATTATATGAAAATTCTATTGATCATATTTTCATCTTTCTTGCCCTTCAGGCCTCACTTGTAGCAGAGAAGCAAAGAGCTGACCAGTCTGATAGAAAACTTTCTGAAGCGCAAGAAGTGAGTGAAGAAAGGCGCAAGAAATTGGATGATGCGGACAGAAAAATTCTGCAGCTTCAAGAATCACTGCACAGGTAATTTAATGGACGGTATATACGAGGACTTTGGCTGCATTATATCAATGGATGCATATTTTTAGCGTAAATCTCCTTGTGTAATTTTGTTGTGGGATGGATATCCAAATTCCGTTTGGCATAATGTTTTCCAAGATCACTACTAATAGGTTCTTATACGGGTACTGATCCAAAATCTCTCCATTCAGCATATCGATCTGAAAATTTCCCTTTTTAGTTTACTTTTTTCTGTTTCTCTTAAATCTTTTTCTTGCTCTTTTAGGTAGTAGTATTGTCCTTTTGTTATCAGTCCTGGATGTAATGTATGCGCTCCCACTAGTTTCATCATGTTGAGCTAGTTGGCTTGATTATTCACTTGACTCAATACATTCTGGCATCTGGTAAACTTACAATAATAGAAAGTAAAAGTGGGTGCACAATTCCTGAAATTTTGACAAGTTTTCAATAGAGGAATATTTTTGTTTGTGTTTGGCTTTTATATGATTTAAGTCATGTTTGGTTGTTGATACATGCTTCTGTTATGAAGTTTTGGATCATTGTACTGGTACACATGGTTTACTCCTAGTCTTTGGCATTGACCTTTCCAAACAGGCTAGAAGAGAAATTTACTAATTTGGACTCAGAGACTCAAGTACTTCGTCAACAAGCTGTCTCAATGGCACCCAACAAATTTCTGTCAGGACGCTCAAGGTCAATTCTTCAGGTATACCTTGTAATTATTGTAATTTAAAGAGTTTAATAGTATGAAGTCATCACTAAGTTTCTTTTGTTGTTGACTTCTCAGAGGGGTTCTGAAAGCTGTCATTTTGTAGACACACATTATCGGGTAACTTTGATTTTTTTTTTTTGTTTATTCGGTTGTTATTTTTCTGTTTAATGTTAGTTTAGTTAGATGCTACACATAGCGTTATGTTTTCTACAACTGGTCTCATCTTGCTTCACACACTTTTTGATGAGGCAGGATTTGCATAGTCACTCAATGAATCATAGAGAATTTGAAATTGAGGAGAAGCCGCAGAAATCTCTTAATGAGAAACAGCAGGAGAATCAGGAGGTGCTAATTAAATGTGTTGCACAGCATCTGGGCTTTGCTGGAAGCAGACCGATAGCTGCCTGTATAATATACAAATGTCTTCTTCACTGGAGATCCTTTGAAGTAGAGCGAACTAGTATATTTGACCGGATAATACAAACAGTTGGCCATGCTATTGAGGTGTGAAATCTTAGATTGTAGTGATACTGGACTAATTTCCAAATGAGAGTATAATTCTAATCCAAGTGTTGTATTTCTCTGGAATGAAGACCCAGGATAATAATGATGTCTTGGCTTATTGGTTATCAAACGCCTCAACACTTTTGCTGCTACTACAGCATACATTGAAAGCAAGTGGTGCAGCTGGGGTGGGCCCACAACGTTGCAGGTCATCTTCGGCCACTCTGTTTGGGAGGATGTCACAGGTAAAATGGTTTTCACAATCTGGCTTTGTTTGTCAATTTTCTTACCCTATTCTTTTGTAGGGTGACAGACCTAATTGACTCCTGAAAAAGATTAGAAAGTGTAACAAAACTTCAATTGGAAGAGTTTAATGGAGCAATGAACTAAATGGGTATCATAATTAATACTCCCTCCGTCAAAGCAAGTTTAAAGATTAATACGGGACGGAGGGAGTAAAAGATATCAAGGACAGTCAATAGAAAACAACCAATATAGAAAGTAGGGCAATGGCTATGAAACAAAGGTATATAAACTAGTTTGACTTTGAACTGCTTCAAAATTACAGTTCAATAGTTGCACTGATAGTTTACCCCTACCTTGCTTTAGAGTTTCCGTGGAACTCCGCATGGAGTTAATATTTCCTTGGTCAATAACGGCATGAGCGGTGGAGTAGAGTCACTGCGCCAGGTTGAAGCCAAGTACCCAGCTTTGCTTTTCAAGCAGCAGCTTACAGCATATGTGGAAAAGATATATGGAATGATCCGAGACAATCTTAAGAAAGAGATTTCACCACTGCTTGGATTGTGCATCCAGGTTTCGCAGTTTGTCCCTTTTTCCCTTGATTTGCCTAATTTGATTAAGATTTTGCAAGTAGAAGTCACTAATACTTGATTTGCTTTCTCAAGTGAGGTTGTCATTGGTTTTTTTAAATAGGCTCCACGAACATCGAGAGCAAGTTTAGTCAAAGGATCACGTTCAGTTGCAAACACTGCAGCGCAGCAAGCCTTGATTGCTCACTGGCAAGGAATTGTTACAAGTCTCGGAAATTTCTTGAATACTTTGAAAGCAAATCATGTTAGTTCAACCTACTTGTTCTCAGGATTGTTTTTCTTTCTCAAGCTGTCAAATTAGGGGAAGAACCAAAGAAGACAAGAAAAGAGAAACATACATTTTTACATATTGTTGTCTTTTACTGGACTTTGCTATCCATCCTTTGGATTTGTATACTTCGAATGCCTGTATTTCTCTTGTTTTAACATCCAAAGTTTTTGACTATTTTCTACTGTTTTCAACACTCAAATTCTTTTCGCGGGTCTTTCGGAAACAGCCTCTCTACTAGGCGACTAGTTAGGGGTAAGGCTGCGTACATCTTGACCTCCCCAGACCCCGCCCTCGGCGGGACATTTACTGGGTTGTTGTTGTTGTTGTTGTTGTTGTTGTTGAATGCCTGTATTTCTCTATTCACTGCTTTGATTTTTGTTTCTCCTTTATGGTTTGTCACAGGTGCCTCCATTTTTGGTACGGAAGGTGTTCACACAAATATTCTCATTCATCAATGTTCAATTATTCAACAGGTATGACTTTACACTGGTGCTGTAGTATTTGTGCTCTCCTCACATACACTATGGCTAAGGTTTGCCGACGTCTTTTTGCAGCCTTCTTCTAAGGCGTGAGTGCTGTTCATTTAGCAATGGTGAGTATGTCAAGGCAGGTCTGGCCGAACTTGAACAATGGTGTCACACTGCAACTGAAGAGGTAACAGGCTTGTAAAGTTACTTGAGTTTGGAAATTATGTTACTCTGTGTACTAATCCAGGAAGGATGCAGTATGCTGGTTCAGCTTGGGATGAACTGAAGCATATTAGACAGGCTATCGGCTTTCTGGTAATGTTTACATTTACATACCCTTTCTTTTGTCTTCTTTTATAAGCTAACATTTCTAATTCAATTTGCAAGAAGTAATATAACTTTCTTGTCACTGTAACATTTCTCTGTCGTTCTGATCCAGGTCATACATCAGAAGCCAAAGAAATCTTTGGACGACATAAGCCATGACCTTTGCCCAGTGAGTGAACAAAATGTGTGACTAATGGTTTAATTCGAAGTTACATATTTTCAAAGGTTTCAATCAACAACCGGCTCCACTTGCAGGTTCTTAGTATACAGCAGCTGTACCGCATTAGCACAATGTACTGGGATGATAAGTATGGAACACATAGTGTGAATCCTGAGGTAGTGTTCCTGACAATTTTTTTTTTCATGAACAGAGATAGTACGAATTTACTTAGTTACAGCTCATTAGAACAGTCCATGATCCATCGCTAAATTATGTATTGGTTCTGTGCAGGTTATATCTAGCATGAGGGTGTTGATGACAGAAGACTCAAACAATGCAGTTAGCAATTCTTTCCTATTGGATGATGATTCAAGGTCTGCAGCTATTTCTTCGAGTGTATACTTATATGGAGTGCAATTTTTATAATGCCAGATGAATCTGATAATTACATGTCCATGCAACTGATTTTTGGAAAGTTCTGCAAAATTAATTTCTTATAGACGTTAAAATGATTCACAACTTAAATCTGAGGCAGGGGGGCATATTTTTCAGTTATGGATGTACTTTTTTTAGCCTGCTAATTGCAATGAAATCTCTAATCTCTATTTATTGGTGCAGCATTCCGTTTTCTGTGGATGACATATCCAAATCAAAGGAACAAGTAGACATCACAGATGTTGAACCGCCACCTCTTATACGTGATAACTCGGGCTTCAGCTTCTTGCTTGTGCTGAGTAAATAGTACACCTGCTTGAATATTCAAACATCGTGTTTCCGAGTTCCCCGTTGCGACAAAAAAGAAGACCAGAGGGATACACACCTCTGACAAGATATTTTTTTTGATAGATTTTTCACCCGAGCTGCTCCTGTAATTGTTAGTTAGCATTACTCCTAGAAGTAGAATGTATATCTCCTCTTCTTCAGCAGGGCTTCTTTTAGGTCCCTAGAAATTTTCGTGCAAAGACTGCCCCCATACTGTCTTCACTCTTCAGTTGTACAAGCAAAATAGGTCAATGTAAGTACCAAAATGAAAAGCTTATGTTTCTTTGCCTCATTCTTAAACGCATGAAGATCTTAGTCATTGCCAAGAACTATTATCATTTCATATGATGTTTGTATCTAGCTTGTTATTCCAGATTTGCCTCAAACTTTAAGAGTTCTAATAAGATAGGCAAGTGTCATTGGAATTCCTAAGGTTCTTGGAGTTGCATAATGTAATTTATATTATGGTTTATATTGGCATACTTAATCACTCTTAGCATGACAATTTTTACAAAAGTGTGATTCCAGAGATACCTTTTTTTACAAACTTGTGAAACACGTTTTTATCATCTAAAAGTTGACCTGAGAGAATTATTTATTTAGAAAAAGAAAGATAAATAATAATTATTAAGGATTCATCGTAGCACTATTTTGATTAAAATCTTAGCATATCATTAATGGCCAATTCAATATGTCACATCTTTTATGATGGAAAACATAAACTTCACTTTAGTTTTGTAAAATTATTGATTTGTCAAATTATTTATAAACTTAGAATTATCTAACTACATAATCACAATTTCAATAGAGATTGCGTTAGATCGTTACACTATTTAAAAAATATAAATTGGGTAGCTCAATGGTAGTCGGTAGAGCACCTATACCTCTAACTTAAAGCCTAAAGATTGGGGATTCAAAGCTCATTGTTCTCAATTCTAAAACTTGAGGGTTGGTGTAATTGTATTGAGTGACTTTGTGAGTTTATGAGCATTTTTCTCTTTCTTATGATATAATGTCCTACCG
Organism: Tetragonia tetragonoides; assembly: GCA_038025085.1. NCBI lineage: Eukaryota > Viridiplantae > Streptophyta > Magnoliopsida > Caryophyllales > Aizoaceae > Tetragonia > Tetragonia tetragonoides. The sequence continues at coordinate 11,164,401 of CM076143.1, forward strand.
CCCTACAGGCCGACTTTCTTGCCTTATTAAAAAAAAATAAAAGGTTACACCTATCAAAGTATCCAGTATCCAGTATCCAGGCCCTATCCCAGTCCCCACTTCCCCCCACCCGTTTCTGCCCATCTACTCCACCCCCTATGAAAGCCAACTCCAGTCTACCAAAACAAAAAGGTTAAAAAGAAAAAGAGTTGATAAAGTACCGAAAACCAAGAGCACAGAGAAAGACAGAACAAAACAGAAACAGTGAGATCAGTTCATCGCAAAGGATCAACAAATGATGGTGAGTCTCTCAGTCCTCAGATCAGAACGCCATTTTCATCTACATTTTCACATTTTGTATCAGTTCTTGCTCTAAAGCTCTCAATTTTCTAGTGTGCCCACTTTTTTTGTTAAATTGAAGCTGCTCACTAAATCCATGTGCATTATGTAATGCATTTTTTAATTACTCAATTGCAACTGCAAGTCACAAACTTTACCAGTAAATTAGTGATGTTCTTGTTTATTTCGCTTGATAAAATTGCAATTTGGTTGATGTGCTTCTATCTTTTTTAATGTAATGCATTCAAAAGCTTGATTTGAAGCTATGTTGCTCAGACTCTTCATTTCTCCTCAAGTACCCGTGTCGGACACTGGACACTCCGACATGGGTATGGACACTGGACACTCCATTTTCAGCGAAAACATGCAAAATTTTCATAAAATGGCCGAGTCCGACGACATGGGTATGGATACTGGACACTCCGACACTTAGCCGAGTCCGAGCAACATAGATTTGAAGCTTGCTTGTACTTGCAAACATCCTTGTGTAGTTTCAAACTTAAATGAATGCAAACAAAGCATTTGGGTGATTTCTCAATTTTTCTGGTAGTGGAGATGGGTTTACTTTATGGAAATGATACAATAATTCGCTGGATTATTGACTTTGTTTGAATGGGTATCAATTTTTTTTTTTTTTTTTTTTTTTTTTTTTTTTTTTGTGGTAATTACTGAAAGTTAACTGTTTTGACTGTGCCCATGTAAGTGAAGATGAAACCTGGTGTTTATCTGATCTTGGGTCATCAAAATTGTTTGCAAGTTGTTATTATAGCCCATGTCACAGTAGGTAGATTCAATATAGGGGAGTAAAATGTAGATGGACTATTGCATTTTGTGAACTAACAATACACCAAAGCATTTGACTGGAAAGATAGAAGGAAAAAGTGCTGCAATGTCTCTTATTAGACAATGTCAGTTTGGGATTGTGGTCAGCTTTTAGATTTGACATACCCTTGCTCTAAGGGTAAATTCTCTTCATGCTGAAGCGGCTATTTTCTCACTAGTCTCTCTTAGGAGTGCAGGAGTTCTAATGGCACCATTGACAGGTATAGAATTAGAAGTCGAAGACCAAATTTCTGTCATATATGCAATGCTAACTGACATGTGACGGCAATTTTTTTGAACTTAGACAAGATTAAGTAGAATACTTCTATTGAAAATGTGTTGATGATTTTGTGATGAACAATATATTTGCTTGTTAGATGGTAACGTTACCGCAACCTAGGGAGGATTCTTGCCTGAGCTTTTGTTGTTATTGCTGTTGAGGGTGTGTGGATGACAAGTGTGTGTCAAAGGAAATGCAGTGCAATAAAAGATGTCCTTTGGGCATGCCTAGAACAGTTAGCTAGTCTTCAGTACTGTAAAGATATTTTGACAAGTCTACCAGTGAAAAATCCACACAGCTAACACGCCTAACAATGAAAGCCACATAGCATTGATGATGACACTTGGAAAGGCCTTACTTGTGCTAATTTATGTTTCAGTATGTGTTTTTGGGGTGGCATTCCTTGTTACAGATAAACTGTTGAAAACATATGCTGAGACTGGTGGCATTAAAGCTTTTGTTATGGTGTTGAACCCGTGTGCATATGCTGCAAATAAGCAGCAGAAATTGAATGTTATTACTCAAAAGAGTGATGATATATAGGTTCATTGGTAAACTGTTTCTCGCGTTTTGCTATGATTTCAAATTGAGGCTTTTTAGTCTATCTTCATAATCAGGTCCATATACCCGCTTTACATGAAAAGTGTCCCCCTCTCCCTACCATTTTATACCATAATTCAGTGCCTCTCGGCAGGTAGGGGGCCAATTTATATTCTTACCCCTGCCCCAGCCCCCAAAGGATGAAAAGTTTCCATACCTGCTAGTAGCACCTGACTAATGTATAGGAAACTAATGACTTGAAATTCTGCAAAATTGCATCTTCCTGATCTTTTATCTCTGGGACCATGAATCAGCAAGGACCCCCTGAAATTTTAGTGTACATTGCTAAATTTGAATTTTAGCAATGATTGAGTTTGGAAACCCAGAGAAGTTATGTGGAGGTGCTTGGAAGCCAAGGGGGTTCCAGTTGCCTATATTCGAGTTATTAAGGATATGTATGAAGGAGTGAAGATTAGGGTCAGGACTACAGGAGGGGAAACTGAGCAATTTTCTATAGATATTGGGTTATATCAGGGGTCATCGTTGAGCCCCTTCTTATTTAAAACCGTTATGTATGAGCTCACTAAGACTATTCAGGAGGATGTGCCTTGGTGTATGTTGTTTGCTGACGACATTGTTTTGATAGACGAGACTAGAGGTGTTAATGCCAAGCTAGAACTTTGGCGGGGTACACTAGAGTCAAAGGGCTTTATGTTTAGTCGGACAAAGACCGAGTACTTGGATTGCAACTTCACGAGAGATGGGGTGCCTCGGATGTGGAAATTAAGATTGGTACTGAAGTGGTACCGAAGAGGGATTGTTTCAAATATCTTGGTTCAATCATACAGGGCAATGGCGAGATTGATGATGACGTGACCCATTGTATCAGTGCAGGGTGGCTAAAATGGAGGAGTGCAACAAGAGTTTTATGTGACAGGAAAATTCCACACAAATTGAAAGGTAAATTCTATTGTACAACCATTAGGCCAGCTATGTTATATGGGGCGGAGTGTTGGCCGCTGAGGCAGGTGCATGTGCAGAAGATGTGGGTGATAGAGATGAGGATGCTTCGTTTGATGTGCAACTCTACAAGAATAGATAAAATTAGGAACGAAGTGCTGAGAGCCATGGTGGGAGTGACCGATATTGACAACAAGATGTGAGAAACGAGGCTTAGGTGGCTTGGGCATGTGTGGAGGACGCATCGAGATGCCCCAGTGAGAAGGTTTGAGAGAATTATACTTAGAGATTGTAAGAGAAGAAGAGGGCGGCCGAAGAAAAGTTGGGGAGAGGTAATCAGGCAGGGTTTGACCCTTCTAGAACTTACCGAGTACTTGGCCCTAGATAGGAAAATTTGGTATAGTAGGATTCGTGTAGAGGATCCTCGACAGATTTTGGTTTTTGCATTGTCTAGTACTAGAGGTTGCTTCTTTTTGTTTTCTAGCTTGTAGTGTCTTCTTTACTTTATCTTGTTCATTTAGTACTCTTTTGTGTTAGTCTGTTTACTGCCTTATTTCTCTTGCCCTTTTACTCATTCTTTATTTCTTTATTTGTAAAAAAAAAAAAAGGGGGGGGGGTTTGTGGGTCTTTCGGAAACAATCTCTTCTAGGCGACTAGTTAGGGGTAAGACTGCGTACATCTGGACCTCCCCAGACCCCGCCCTAGCCGGGATATTTACTGGGTTGTTGTTGTTGTATTGAGTTTGGAAACCATCCAGGCCTTCTTTAGCAGTTTGCTCCTCTGAGTTCCCCTAAATTTTCAAGTACATGAATTGTAATTGCCTTTATGGTATATGTTTATCAGTTTGTCATGGTTTGCTTATATCTATGTTTATGGTAAAACTAATAGATGAGGCTATTTAGGTATGGATCTATGGGATAACTGCATTATGTGCAGGAAAAAGAAGCAAAAAAGGAAGCTTTCAGGAAGTACTTAGAGTCAAGCGGAGTTGTTGATGCTCTAACTAAAGGTTGTGCATTTTTATTTATGTGATAGTTTCAGATGGAAAGTTAGTTGATTTCAAGCTGAGAACTCCATTTTGATTAACATATCTGCATTATTTTTGGTAGTTCTTGTTGCATTGTACGAGCAAAATAACAAGCCTGCTGCTGCTATCGAGTAAGTGTCTCCTGTGACTTTCGAGAGTTTTGTTATCTTTATTGCTCACTTCAGAGAATGTTCACAACGTTTCTACTTTTGACCTTCACTGACAAAACTTGTATATAGCCATTTAAAGACTATTAGAATGTTTTTCTTTGACAATTAAAGATCTGATGGAAGGATATTGTATGCAACATTCCCTTTCCCCCACCCCCTTCCTCTCTGCCCAAAAGCTAATCATCGGGAAAGTTGACTATGATCGTTGAGATTGGGTTGAAAGTTAGGATGCGATTCTCTTTTGAGAGAACTTGATGATAGCTCTTTTTATCCTTGGAGGACATTAATGAACATAAGCCATGAGGCACCCATTTTTGCAGTAGATACCCAAGGTTCAAGATCCAACTAATTGTGTCTTGTTTCAGTCAGAGAGCTTCAAGTAATTGAGAACATAAGCCACATGTTCCTGACTGAATGATCTTGATCTTGTACCGGTAAAGTATAAAGGCCACACCAGTTTTGGGGAGAGGAGGATATCCAACAGTACCAATCACAGGAGCTCTTTAAGAATATACAGAGTCAGACCAAAAACATAAGGGAGCTCAACCTATTGCCCACTGAAGCGTGAAGAAGCATTGGAAAAGGAAGCTGGATTATATGAAATGAATGTCAACAATAATATCCTTGGGCTTACAGAAGAATTTCTCAATATGGTTGATTATTTTTTCATTATTTATCGGGCTATTTATTCCTTTTTCCCCCTGATAGCATAATGTTATAACTGCATGATTAATCTACCATGGGCTATGGAAACCAGCATGGCTCAAGAGTCCAGATCACACTATGGTAGAGGACTTAACTATGGACCAAATTATATACAAGGCATAGGTCTAGCAATCCAGGATTGCCGATACTTTTGCCAAAAAGAGCTGCAGAGTGCAGAATTATCTACTGAAGATATCATACATATGTTTAAACTTTAAAGAGGGTATATATCTGACAAATGTGATTGAAAATGTATCTATGTTTCCTGAAATTTAAAATCCCATCCTATTATAAGGCCAATTCTGTCTGCTTGTTATATAGATGCAATAGTAGGTCTTTGTTGTTAATGATTTAATGGCCTGTCGAGGAGCATTTATCTTATTTTTCATGATTATTTTTCTTGTTAGATTTGTACAACAAAAGTTGGGAGGACCTTCGCTATCTGAATACGAGAAGCTCCAAGCTGAGCTGTCAGAGTTGCAGACAAAATACAACGAACTTTCTGCAGCGCATCAAGAGACCTGCCGTCAGGTTTGGTTTTCCTTTCCTTGAAATGTACTGATTAATATTATTATCTCCACAGGTTCAAGACTTTGGTGAAAACATTTCATGGCTGGAGCTTACATACACATGTAAACCCTGAAAGGCTGTAGGACTCTGATAGTTTACTCTGATTCCATGTCTTCACAGGCCTGTTGCGGCCATAAATGTTGGTTATGTTAGAAACGAAATGTCAGTTTTCAGTTTAGGTTGGGTCAAATCAGTTTAGATCTAATCAGTTCAGTTCTGCTACATACTTTCTAACCCTAAATTCTAGACGTGGTTGGATGCATTGATGAGTTTATGATGCAAAAATTATATAGTGATCTAAGTAATGAGTCTGCTTCTTTTCGTACATATGAATTCGGAATAAATGCCTGTCCTCTCATTGTATTCTAACATTAAGAATTTGGGATTGTACCCGTCAAAAGAACGAGAATCTACTTCTGAATGGGATTATCCGCATTGCAGCTAGAGCAGTATAAAAGTTCTTCCACCATGGAAACATCAGAGGACGCCACGGCTGCAAGCCATGAAGGTGTCCAAGAAGAACCAGCAAAAAAGGCTTTTGATGACTGAAATTAGTAATGCAAAGGCTCTTTTCACCTTTTGATTCGTGTGTTCATATGTAACCTTATGCAGCAATCAGGGGTGAATTATGTAAAATCATTGCATAGTATCTGTAAAGGATACACTTGGATTACTTAACACTGGAAATAAAAATGATTAGAACAAAGCTTTGTAAATCGCGTTCCCTGATGCTTTTCCATCCATTGTTCACGTTCCGAATTATACATATGCTGCTCAGCTACACTGCTACAATAGTGATTGCTGGTAGTTTTCCTAGTGCTGGAATTGGCTTTGGGACGAACCAAATTCATGCACTCTATTTTTTTTTTCTTTTCTTTTGTTGTCTCCCTTGGTTCTCACCATTTAGCAGGATAATGCTAGGCTTACAAAATGTGTACTATACACAATTATGTCTTGTGTCTATCTCTCCTCTCCCACACATCCATACTACCCCATGAAATCCAAAGGGGCCTCTCGGGGAGGAGGGAGATAGACACTAGACATGATTGTGTATATAAGACCAAGTGTAATCCAATCAGGTCCGCCTATTTAGCACCATAGATACTGTACTAGACAAGCATTTTCTGACTGTTGAAAAAGTTACTAAAATTTTGAACTTTCATGCAATCATGCTCCCCATGATTCACAATGACATGCAAACATCCATTGAAACAGGAAACAATACTTTGAGTGAGATTCTGTCTAGTACTTATCATAATAATTAAAATAGACAAGTCTAAGTCTGACTCAGATAAGGGTAAGCAAGCTGCAAGCATCTATCCCACCAAAAAAAAAAGAAAAAAGAAATAAAAAAGAAGCTAATCAAGCCATATGAAGGAAGAAGTCCAAAGATGATGAAAACAAGAACAAAAACTTAAAACTTGCATTAGCCATTGAAAATTGAAAAAAAAGTCAAAACTCCTCATAGAAGAATGTACAGTACATGCAGATTGACAAGAAACAGAGTACTCTTACTCTGAATTAGAGATAATTACATAACATCAGACCCCTAAAAATAGAAAAAAGAAAAACAAATAAAAAAAAAATACAGAAATTAACAGGAGGTGATAGGAAGAGGTCTAGAAGGAGGAGAAGGTAAAAGAGAAGGAGGAGGAGGAAAATGAGAAGCAAAAGGAAGACTCCTTTGTATTAGCAATCGAATTCTTCTTGGCAAAGGGGCATCATTGAACAAGTGCTCTACTATTCTTGTTAACACGGCCGTGCACTCTTCTAACATCTCCGCCACTACTGAAACCATCATCATCTTCAAATTTCAATCTTGAATTTTGTATTTTTATGAAGTACCCACTTTGTATTTCTTTGTGATTTGATCTGGGTTTTGATTTGATTTCAGAAATTTGGCACTCTTTTTATATATGGGTTGATTTCAGAAACCTTAAAAAAAAAAAGAAGAAGAAGAAGAATCTGAAACGTCCACGGTATTGAAGTTTGGTCATTAAATGTGGGTTGATGAATATGATGAAGTTGTTTTTGGAGGTTTCTCGAAGCCCATTGATTGATGAAATTGATTTGTTACGTTTTGTGGGTTTTTGTTTTTGGTTGATTGTTTGGCTGTTTGGTTTTGGTTGGAAGATTCCAGTGGGCGTGATTACACTCCCACGTGGATACCTCCAACACAAACACAAACAACACCAACCAAAAACACAAACAACCTTCCAGTTTCAGTTTTACGACTCTCCATCTCTAGATTTATCTAGGTGCATCCACCATTTTGCTTTGTGGGTCCCAAAGTACGTTTTATATAGTTAATCATCGTTTTCATTATCTATCTAAACAGTGTAATAGTCCGTAAATTACACGCACGCACGGAGTAAGTTTTCTTTTTTATGGTTTAATGGGTTCAAGGAGAGAATAAGACCCTCGTTGTAAAAAAAAATAATTAAAAATGCAACACCTGTCCGTTGAGTTGTAAAAATAGAATACTTGCCACTTATGCTTCAACCTTATCCTTAATATCATATTCTACATGTATCTATATCTAGTGCCAACTAGTGGAGTATTATAGTGCTTAAAAATGGTACATATATTCATTCAAAAATAAAAAATGGTACATATATGATGACAAGTTGACAAAAAGTAAGGTTGTATGTGGAAGAATCGGTTTAGTCACAAGTCATCCTTATCCAAGTTTCTCAATCAGTAGTGTTGTGCTTGTCAGTGTAAGTGTGTAACATGACATATTATACCGTTTCTTTTATTGACCAGTGTGCTACAAATTCAATGGAGCATACTCATGATGCAATTAGTATTTTAGATGGAACCTTGTCTTATTAGACTTTCAATTATTGTCATAGGCATCTCGTGGCAAAGACAAACTCCGTGGCTTTGTCAAATCATAACAAGATATTCCTTTTGATTGAAATTCAACTCGATCATTGATAGACTTGGACTTGGCCCAATGGTATGTTTTCAAGAGTCATGTGAATTACTTGAGAAGTGGTTGACTTACTTAAATAAGTCATAATTTCTACATTATATTTAAAAAGCACGTACACGAATTAATTAGTGGAATATTCAAAGGTGTCTTTTAGTGTTAGTCATGTTTAAAGAGTAATTTTGCCAAATCCAAAAAGTATTGTGAATACAATTTTAATTTAGATTGTGAACTCTGCCTTAGCGTTTGAAATCTTTACACCTATCTAACCTAATAGAATAGATGAAGATGTAATCATCATTATAGACTAAAAACAACAACAATGAAAAGAGAGATTTTGTACATCTTAATTAGTTTTGAGAAAGTAAATGCATATCCAATATAAGTTGAGACTAATAAGTAGTTGGTATGGTTGGTTCGACACCCTTATCTTGTAAGCAAGGTCAAGGGTTCAATTATTGTGAATAGAGAAATGCCTTGCTGGAAGCATTTACTACTTTTGTGAGCCAACTTAGTGTGAACAAGATTAGTCTTGGCACAAAAAGGTCAAGGTGAACATGTGGCCCAAACCAAAAAAAAAAAAAAAAAAAGTTGAGAATTGAGATTAGAAGTGGTGTCTCACTTCCTAGTTCCCACATTCCACCCTGACACTCAATTCCCATCCACATCAATCTGGGATTTCTTTTATCCCCAAACTATTAAGATTACCTTACCAATCTAAGAAGTATGTCTGCAAAGCTATTCCTCTTGGGAGCAATGTTGTTAACACCGGACATCCCGGTTGAACCGATTCGACCGGGAATTGGGCAAGTCGACGGTCCAATTCAGCTCGAAAAACGGCCTAAAAACAAACCGGTCAAAATTGGACAGTTTCGGTCAAAACTGGAAGAAACCAGAAACCGTGGGCCAACCAGCTAACCCGGGAGCTTGGAAATTCAAAATCCAAGCCTCTATTTCACTTGGGCCAATAAAGTAGTGCCTTTTATTGCCCACTCATTGTAACAGTCTAGTCAAAACAAGATAACCCTTCTGATTGAAATTCAATCCATCAGTAGTACAAATTTTTATATACTCCCAGCTCCACGGAGCTCCGTGGAGTTGGGCTAGCCGAGTGAGGTCCACGGGCAGGAGAGAGAGAGAGAGAGAGAGAGAGAGAGAGAGAGAGAGAGAGAGAGAGAGAGAATGGGCAGGAGAGAGAGAGAGAATGGGTGAAGGAGAGAGAGAATGGGAAAAGCTTTATATTGCTAGGTGGAGATGGGAGTATGATTTAGCTACTGCATCAGTAAGCATAGCTTGTTTTGAAGATCATTTGGAATTTGAAATTTGATTCATATTCAAATTGTGACTCAAGAGTCATGATCATACTAACAAGAGACATCTCTCCAGCAATCTCTTGAAATGTAGGAATTGATCATAAGCTCACAACTATTTAGTAGATGAAGATTCTGGCTAAAAGGGTGTAAATAGAGGGGAAGCTTTGATAGCATGGGTGTAGATCTTACATATGTTAGCTTGTTGTATAGTTTAGATCTTTGTTGTATAGGTAAAGAAATAGCTGGTTTGAGGGCCTCAACGGGCCCTAGGATTTTGGATAGGATGTTTTTTTGGTAATAAATTGCATAATAAAATTTATTTTTGCCATACAAAAAAAAAAAAAAAAGAGTAAATGAAGATAATGTGGACCCGCTTGAATGCACGTTGTGAAAAGCTCTCAAAATGGAATCTCATCCTACTATTTATGATCTGATAGTTATTCTGGTTAGCTCGTAACAAAACAGTATCTGTCAGTTAATTACTAATCCTACCCAAATTGCTCATTCAGTTAGGAATATTTTTTCTTTATCTAATCAAGAGTTTGACTTTGATACTCGGGGAACCTTTGTCAAGAAAAATATACAGAATTGCTCTAGGGATAATATTCACTGGTCTCCTCCTATAATTAATTATGCTAAATTGAATTTTGACGGTTCAAAAAAGAGCAACACCAATGCATCATATGTGTTTAGTATAGGCAATAAACAGAGTGATGTAATTGCTTTGAGTGCTAGATCATGTGGTGATAGCTATCTTCTTATAACATACGCTATTGGGCTTAGAGTCGGTGTTTGTGAGGGTAGAACTCGAGGTATTAAAAATACTACCATTGAGGGAGACAAATGAGTAGTTATTAAAGCCACTAGAGGAGAATGGCACATTCAGTTGGAGAAAGAAAATATTATGATTAATACAAAAAAGGACTTGCACTTCTTTGATAATGTAGAAATACTTTATTGTTTTCGAGAATCAAATAGGGTGGCTGACTTTATGGCTAATATTGGTCAAACTTGTCCTAGGTTATTTGGCTGACTTCGTACGATCGGTTACTCATCAATCTATCGGTGAAAAACACCTTAGAATGATCTCATAAAGAGATTGTCTTGACTTTCTTAGAGTATTTCAAAAAAAAAAAAAAAAAGATTTACCACGGTTGTAGATGAGAAAAATGAGCTAACCGATGAGCAACCTAATTTTCTTAGGAATTCAAACTTTGTCCAAACAAAAAAAAAAAAAAAAAAAATTCGAAGGAAATTGTTGATTGGAGTGAATTTAACTTCTGGATTATATTCCTTATAGATGTGGAAAAGTGTACAATTTGAATTTTGGTGGGACGCCACATTTAATTTGGAGGTAAAAGAACATACTCTGAGTCAACTATTATAAGTTGTAATTCTTATTTATCTCCTAGAAAATTATGAAGAAATCAATATCGCAGGTTGCGGACTTGCGATATTGATTTCACAAAGAAATTTACGTAGAAATCATTTCGCAGAAGATTGTTAATTTTTTCTAAGGGAAAGATTATTTATTATTATTATTATTATTATTTTTTAGAATTACAAGTTTTTCTTTTCTATATTGTTTTTTATGAAAATTACAAGTTTTTCTTGAAAGAACTGAAACTACAAATTCCGCTTTAAGTAGATAAAAAATACTTTGTTGAGTCCGATAAGAGAATATCCGCTTTAGGTCTGTTCTCTCCAATTGAAAAACGTTTATATTTATTACTGAAAAATTATTTTTGTTGAACTTTACTGAACTTTGTTGAACTTTATTTAACTTTTTTTAGCTTTGTTGAATCTTGTTGATAGTTTGTATATTGATTTGTTTAACTTTATTTAACTTTGTTGAAGTTTATTGAAGTTTGTTGAAATTTACTGAAATTTATTGAAATTTGCTGAAATAAACAAAAATAAACAGAAATAAGCCGGGAGAACAAACCCTTAAGAAGAACATATATCAATAAATAACGAAACTGCTTAACGTAAATCTAAAATTACTTAACGCAAATATCTTAATCACAATAGTACCCAAAATACCCTTTTTCATTTGAAAGGGAACTCCATGTCCCCTCTTTTTCTTTTTTCCTCCCAACATCTTTTATTGCTCTTCTGTATTCACAGTGTAAATCTAAATAAAAGCACATTGGATGATAACTTTGATTGAAACTATATATTTGAAGAATTACTAAACGTGTCGATGATATTAAAAAATTAGCATCAGAATGACAAAAAAATTTTCCTAATTATTCTTAATTTAGGGTTTATGGGTGAAAAGTGAAGATTTGGTGGATGAGTGATAAGTGGTGGTTTGGCGTGTGTTTCAAGGAGTCGGTTGAATGGGCATCGATCGAGTTGGCGACAGTTGAGGGCGTGGTGTTTGGATGGTGGTTGAGAGAGCAAAGAGAAAGAGAGCTGCTTGGGTGGGCGGCGGTGGGGGTGGCCGATTCCGACTGTCAGCCGGTAAGGGAGCGCTAGCGGGGGTGTCGGCGATAGCCCGTCATTCCATCCAGATCTTGTTCATTCTTGCTTCTACATCTTGATTTTGCTCCCATGTTTTCATTTGATTTGAATTGTTCTCTATTTTGATTTAGGCTACTTTGTTCAGGCTACGGGTACTATGCCATTTACATTTTTTGCTGTCATAAATGAAGCTACCAAATTGCAACAGGTATTGTTCATATTATTTCAGGAAGGGAGGAAGCAATGGCAGAAGGTAGAGAGAGAAAAGAAGGAATGAGGAAATTGGGTGAGGAAAATGATAGGGGCATTTTAGAAAAAAATATTTACGTTTAGTAATTTGTGAATTTACGTTTAGCAATCCCCATAAATAATTGCGCTAAATAATTTGTTGACCCAGGCATCAAGCCAGAGCCACCCACGGCGTCGCCTCGACTTGTTCTTCCCAGCACCCTACCCCTTTGGCGTCGCCTCTCTCTCTCCGGCGTTGGTGTTTCCCTGTCCTCAACCCTCCACTCACCGTCAGCCACCACTACAGTCTACAAGTACACTCTCATTCTCACCTCTTCCTCTTCCTATCGTACTAGTTTATTTAGGTTTAACTGCTGCTCTCTCTATCTTCTTTTTATTACAACTGTCAATTCAATCTATTTATATATGTATGAAGAATTTCATGATTGTAGTAGAATTGGCAGTTGATTGGTTTTTCAGTTTGGTGCATATGTTGCTTAGTTGTTTCATGTTTGTTGACTCTTGATTTCATGATAGAAATCGGAATTTATAGGTCTGTTTGCTTGTTGTTTTCCTTTGAATTTGTTTTGAATTACCCATCCCATTCAGGGATACTAAAAATCAGAATCATTTTAGCTGTTCCTTGTTTTGTTTGTTTGAATTTTGTTGATATTTTGGAGGCTGTTTATCAATCTTATGGCGGTAGTAGTGGGTTTAATAGTACTTCCAACATTATGTAAATGGCAGTAAATCAATGCCTATTGCCTATTGGTAATGTCAGCACCACTAATGAAGACTTAAAGTTACGTCCTTTGTGAAGATTTACTGAAAAAGGGACGAGCTTATCACTCACTGGTAGTGTTGCTGGCTCGATTTTTAAAAAAAACAAAATGCATTTTAGTCGTAGAGATGTTAGTCTCGTTCTTCTTTAGGAATCGTCATTTCATTCATTCATCAAAAGCTATTACAGGTGATAGGAGAAGGTTGGTTACACTTACAGCAGATTGATAATCTCTGTAATATTGTTTATTCTGGATACTTTAAGACGAGGGTATAGACATCATTGTGCATCAACATCACTTCTGGTAAGATTACACCTCTTAGGGCATGCTTGGATTGAGGGTAATGATTAGGGGGTAATGAAACAAATTAAAGGGTAAAATAAGAAGGTGGAGGTGGTAATGGGGTAATGATTAAGGGGGTTATGGAGGAAATGAAGGGAAAAAGGGGGGTAATGCATTACTCTAGGGGAAGGGTGGGTAACTTTTATCCCCCAAATAGGGGGAATGATTACCCTCCTCTTCACAAAATCAAACACTCACCATCTTCCACCCTCCATTTTAGCCTATTAATTCTACCTATTACCCCCTTAATCATTACCCTCATTCCAAGCATGCCCTTACGAGAGACTGGGATAGCTTGAGTTCATGTATGAAAATGAAGATTTTTTTTTTTTTTTTTTTTTTTTGGTGTGTGTGTGTGTGTGTGTGGTGGGAAAGCTATGATATTCCTTTTCCAAATGGATATTATACACAGCTTCTATTAGCCTTTTACATTAACTTAGAAAATTTCTTAGTAATTGAGGTTTCTGCATACAAATTCTCTAATGTTTTTACTGCTAGCAGCAGCTCTGATGTGCAACTCCTGCACAATCTGTCTACAGATCAGCTCCATAGGCTTTATGTTCCTGGAGATTCTACAGTTTCTCTCCTGCCATATGCGTTGTATGCGTTAAGCAGTGGCAGCTAAGGCAGCTTGAGTTGCCACTTTTCTGGTGCTTTTTCCAATGACATTTCTGCTTGCCCATGTGAATACCTCAGACCAAGAGTGTAATTGATCTTGGTAACCCAACTAGCTAAGCACTATATGCGTTAGGGCATGTAATGATCAAATTACATCCAGTAATGTGTTGTTAGAATCTGAACCTTACTCCATGGTATACTCCATAGTCCATACACATAAATCTGAAATACTGCTGGCGCCAGTGATGAATTTTGAGGATTGCTGCTGTGCTGGTTTTCATTTTGGGATGTTTGAATAATTTGGAGAGAAGGTTCCCATTGAAGTCAATGTTAGGGTTTTACGGAATCAATGTCTAAGTCCGGGGACTGGGGCAGACTTTCTTTCTTCTATTTCTGTTTTCAATTGCCAGTAGTCGCCAGTGTGGTGGAATTCTTCCAAGTGCAGTTCCTGAAGTTTGGGAGGGGAAAGGAGAGGAGGTTACTTTGGCATTGTGCGGTCTTTGCTATTATTTGGTGCCTTTGGTTGGAGAGAAATGCTCGGGTCTTTAATTGCGTGACCATGTCAGTAAATTTGATATGGGATAGTCACTTACCTAGCGTCGTTATGGGCTAGAGCTACAGGGGCTTTTAGGATCTATTCTATTACTCAGATCCATCGTAACTGGGCTGGACTAATTTTGTAACTAGACTCCTCTTGGAGGACCACTTGTCCTCCTCTGGTGTACTTTTTTTTTTTTTATCACCCTCTGGTGTACTTTTTGATACTTGATATATATACTTTTTCTTTATTTAAAAAAGTAGTTGCTCATTTTTTGGTGTCCAATTTCTAGGATTTCTTTTGTGGCCAGGGCATGGGTGTCGCAAGACAATTTGGACAATATTGAGAGTTAAGACTAAGAATTTCTATAGCAGTGCATTCTACTAGCTAACTATGCTGATAAATATTCAATTTGGGTATGTATTATTTATTTCTTTAGGTTATTTTGCTAAATCCAGGAATATTGAACTAGATATTGACCACAGTTAGCATTGCTATGTTACACCACTGAAGATATTCACACGCCACAGCCAAACCAAAATATCCTAGAGAGGTATACTATTTCCATTTACGCCCATGTATAGCGGCCTTTTACACTTACGGTTCTTTGGACAAGCTTGTTACAAATCCTCTGTCCTTATCAGGCAAAAGGTGTATCACTTCACCACTCGCTCTTCATCTGTGACTGACATGAATCCTCAACATTAGCAATAGTTCTGTCATTTTCAGTCTTTTCGAGTGTTTTCTGAGATTTTTGAAGCACCACTCTTTTGAGTTTGATGGCAGGCAAATCTCCTGATCATTGCTCCCAAAATTTTTATCCATATCCTGAAAGTCTTCAGCTGGGGTCTCCATACTATCACAGTATCACGAGAAGCACAAGCATAGCTTATCAGACTTCCCACATTTTCTTTTGATTGATCAAGGTTTCATTTTGACCTGAACTGGCAGCTCGATTTTCTAGGCCGCATTCAATTATCTTAATTTTTTCAGAGTCGTCAGAAGAACAATTTGGCACAGGCGATACATTCCCTCAGATTCTGTCTGATCAGTCAGTTCTGAGTTCCAAGCAAACCCCTCGCGGAAATCTTTTGATGATTTGTCAATGTGGCAAGCTCCAGCTCCCACTCCATCCATTGGCCCAAGGCAGAATTGGGAAGATGCTCATTGCTCATCACATTCTAGCTTCTATTTCTCCTCAACATATAGGACATTCTAGCTGTCCAATGATGTTCCTTGATCATAATGTTCAGACCACTGTTTCAAAACTAATTTTTGGCTTTGTTTCTCTCTCTCTCTCCTTTTTTTTTTTTTTATCGCCATTATTTCTTTCTGTTAATCCAAAATGAAGGGCCTAGATATGGCTTTGAGCTAACGCAGACAGACTTTTTCTTTTTTTATGAGAGCGAATGAGGGTTCGTAATTGAAATACATGTGTAGTTCTTAGCCCCCCCCCCCCCCACCCCCCCTTTTTCTTGAAATCTACATAGGTTTAAGGTATTAAATAACAGTAAGCACAATGAAGGACCAAAAGTATGGAAGTGCCGATGGAGATATGTATATTGGAAATATTGAAGCTGCTTATTATTGTAAATTAGAAATTTACATTCATATGAATTGCTTGTGTCAAATGGATGTTGTATGAATAGGATTTGATATTTGCTGACTATAGTAGACAATCATTGCTGTTAATATCTGATCTGATCTTACATATTTTGCGGAAATTATGTTAAAAAAGATGTGACTCAGTCATGCTTTGAGATTAACGGAAGTTGGAATTTTAGGAGATAATCAACGACTATTTTAACCCTGGTTATAATCCAAGTGTAATGTACACAAGACTGGAATAAATGATTTTGCTTGTTGATTTCTTTGAAATTTTCAAGTTCCATCTTAACATAATGATCTAACAGTCTAATGCCAGTTTATATGTTGATCTAATTGTTATATTCATTAGTTACAGAAAGTTGAAGTTTCAAGTGTTGAGCATGAGTATCAAAGAGCAGCCAACCGCACCCCCGCCTAAGTTGGTGACTCTGAAGAAGGCTTTTAAATCGGTAAAGATATCCTTTGCTATTTTGTTTGATGAATCAAGGAAAGAGATTCTCCAGATTGCCATAGAAGACTAATGAACATGGTTGCTTGATGCTGATGTGTAGGCTGAACAATGGGTTAACAATATGTCTGGTGATGCGGAAGAGGAAGCAGGGGAAATGGATATGGAGGGTCGACCCTCTAGGTTAGGTTTATAAGCTGTTTGGTTTCTGATAAATTCTGATTAGGCATCTCTTAAGAATTGAGTAACTCTTAAGTGGTTTGGTTTTACTTGATGCGGTTTCCTTTATCATTGTAGGCTTGGTCTTGGAGCCAAAGTCGCACGTAGATCCCAAGTTGGACCTTTAACTGACCCTGCTGCAAGAAAAATACAGCAAAAGTTGGATATAAGGAGAAGAAAAACTGCTAGTGATGAGGAACTTATGTCATCTGGAAAGAACGTACCAGATGATGACAGTGACGATGATGAAAATTTAGATAGTAGAGCTAGCGCTTTTGCCAAGAAGAGACCTGCTCCAAATACAATGCCACAGGCAAAGAAGAAGCAAAAGCGTCGCTAATGTTAATTGTTATTTAACCTAATGTAGAAATGTACTAGCTTCCATATTAATTTTAATTTAATTTTTTACTTTTGAATGTTAGGTGTTGTAATTCATTTCTCCATAGGTAATGCTAATTTTTGTAAGTGTTAATTTCTTGCATATCTTTTAAGGTTTCTCATGCTCTTGGAGGTTCTTCCCGTTTCCTTCCTTTCGGTTTCCCTTTGTTTCTGCTCCTGTGCTCATCATGTTGGAGCACCCTTTCCCTGGTAGCAGTGGTGTTTGCCAAAGGAGCAGGTTTTTGTTGGTTTGTTGGTGTCTCTTTGTCTCTGCATGATGGATTGCTTTCATGATCCTCCTCTGTGTTCTATCTTGTCAGAGCCCGGGTATTTTTCTCAGGAAGTGCATATGAAAGATGCACATCATTCCATCAAGCCTTGGCTTACGAAAGAAAACGGTGAGTTCCTTGTCAATAGAGTAAGATTTTCGACCCTTCTCTCGGTTTCGTTGAACTGTCAGTTGCCTATATACTCCATTGATGGTCTTATAGAAGGGTTCGGCACTTCGACTAGTCTCTTATTGTAGGGATGAAGAAGGTGATGCATAAAACTCAACAGATTTACGCAACACAGCGGATAATCAACTCGTTATCTAATCGAAGATAAAATCTTTTGTGGGTTTTTGTGTTTATATCTAAGGAAAGAAATAAAGGATATGACTTGGATAAAGTTTCCACCACCAAGCCTAAACAACTTGATTAATTCAAGGCTAAAGTACTTAAACACCACCAGGAAACAATCAAATCGACGAAAACCAGAGTAACTAGTGATAAAGCAACTTAAGCACCACACTAATTACAATAGCATTCGATTTCCTACTCCTCTCAAGAACACTCAAGCAATTAAGCACTAAGCATTTTAGAGAAAGAATAAACCAAGTTCAAAGGCTTAAAAGAGATAATACTCTCATTTTCATATTCATCATCATCTGCTTCGTCCTTTTCGGCTACAAGGCTGCCTCTACATATATATAGGGGGGGAAAGGGTTCCTAAATGACCTAGGAAGCACCTAGAATGTATCCTTGTTGCCCAAAGCTCAGTAAAGAGCTGTTGAAAGGACCACAAAGCTCTTAATAGGCGCACATCAGGCTTGAAAGCGACAACTAACTGTTTCTTGTACTATTTGGACCACTACATTAAATGCTTTGATTTAATGGTCCTCTAGGCCTTTCTCTCTCAGCATGTGACTCCTTATCCCTTTGGAAACGTGACTTTGGCTATTACAAAGCTGGAAAACAAATTACAAATGCAAACTTTGCTTAATTAACACTAATCATGCTTGTACGGACTAATTAGGACTAAATGCATGCTGAAATTAACTAATAGCTAAATGCTTTATTATGCAAGATAATAAGACCTCAAACGCTCTTGCGTCAGAAGGTGTCATTTTACAAATCGTTTCTAGGTTGCCATTGTCTTCCACATCAGTCTTCTCTTGCCTCGAATGATATATAAGATGGGGATGGTTGAGACCTGGTATTGGTTACTAGAATGCATTACAAGGTGAGTTGAAATGATCGCTCAAAGAGTAGCTATTAATTTAGCTGATCTCCATGAATTGTGATTTACTAATCATCACCAATGTATACGATCATGAAAGTTTTGACACATGTTTTCTTATCCTTGAATTACCAATTTGGTCCTTTAAATGATCACGTTTAGACAATTTGATCCTTTAAAAATTACTTGGGTCAACTTAGTCCTAAAAATCATCTTTTTGTGCAGATTTCCCCTCAAAACCGGCATCTGGGGGAATCTCAACTTTAAAACCATTTTTAACCATTTTCATTTTTGCTCTTTTTCTTTCTAGTTACTTTATGTTTTCCTAATTTCTTCCCAATTTCTTTTTCCCTTTTTCCTTTTTCCTTTATTTCCTTATTTGCCAAAATCACAAAGTTAGAGTTTCAAATTTATGAACCTATAAAATTTGCCGAGTTGCACCAAATTAAAGTGATGATTTTTTGAGGTGGAGGAGATGAGAGTGACGCCGGTAGAGGAAGAGAATAAGGATTAAGAGAAGAGAGAGTATAATTATGGTAGTGATTGAAGGTGGAAGGAGGCGTGAGGTGGCGATGTGGTGGTGCTATAATGGTGGTAATGCCTAATGGTGGTGGTGGTGGTGGTGGTGATGAAGACATGGTTAAAGTTTGGTACTTTGGTTAGTTTAATTAATCAAAAGACATGGTTAAGTAAATTTCATTATGGTCGACTTTTTTTTATTGGCTGGTTTTGTTTGGTGTTTTTACTTTCTTGCAATTAGGAAGAAAAAGAGCAAAAATACGAAAATAATTAAAAAATAATTTTAAAGTCGAGATTCCCCTAGATACCGGTTTTGAGGGGAATCCGCACAAAAAACGTTTTTTAGGACTAAATTGACCCAAATGATTTTTAAAGAACTATCCAAACGTGGTCACTTAAAAGACCAAATTGATAATTCGGGGATTTTCTTATACATTTTCTTACCGATGGAGAAACATGTGTGTTATGTTGGGTTTTATTCTTTGCTTTTCTTTGTGCACTACTAGTCTACTAGTTCATCTTATTCATAGGAGTGTAAGGATTTCTCGTAATCATGTTATGTTTCTGGTTTCGGCAATGAGTGCCTCTTTTCTTCATTGTATTTTTTTCACGTGGGTGCCTTCTATAAGGCTTGATCGGTAAACCCCTAATTTGGGGTTATTAGTAGTTTTTTTCTTTTATTATTTTTTATTACAGCATACAAATAGCTTGTTTTTTTAGTGGGCTAAATCCGTATCTCACTTTTAATAATAAGTTTTATGTTATCATTTTAGATTTATAGAAATTTATCATTGTAAATATCGTACGGTTTTTAATAAATGAAAATTTTTCGTCCCAAAAATCAAAAAATAAAACAAAATAATATTTAGTTAAATAATTTCCCATTCATAATATCATGTTATTAGAATATTAGGCACTAATAAGTACACTATCTTCTAGTATTTTTTTTTTCCATTACGAACCAACACCATAGATTCACTCTAAATTATTTGGGTCAGGCTTAATCCTGTTCGTATCGGCCCACTTAGTATCTTGTAAATAGTGAAACCTAATTCAGTTCCTCCCATAACTTACCGTGGTGTCAGTTTCTTCCAAAATTCTCTAAAACCCTAATCAAATTTTCCGCTCCGTTCACACATAAATTCCGATCATCGATCAACAATTATCACTCAGATAATATCTCGCTCGGGTATTATCGTTTACCTTTCTTTTTATCTCATAGTTCTTCTCATACCCTTTGTTTCATCTCCGCACATTACTCTATTTGCCGAAATTGTTTGATTATTTTGTCATAATCATAAACATTTTTTTCGCCCCAATTATTGATAATTTGATATCTGGTTCTTGGTAATTCAATTAGTTGCTACTCAATTTCTCTGTTTTAGTGCTGTAACAAATCATTAATCAAAGTATTTGTGGACTGTACTCGTACAATGGCTAAGTGTTTCTTAACCATGATTGACCCATCTCCTATTGGTAATAATGATCAATGGATGATTTATACTGGTGCAACTCACCACATGACTGGGAATATTGCATTACTTGATAAAGTTTACGGTATCGAGCCTTTCCCTGTTACTCTTATTAATGGAGCAATAATTTATGCTGTTAAGGTTGGATGTGTGAACTTGGATGAGGGTCTGGTTCTTCGACGTGTTTTATATGTTCCGAATCTCGCTCGCAACCTTATTTCTGTTGGTTGCCTCATGGCTGATGCGAATTGTTCTGTATCTTTTAGTAGTGAATCATGTGTGTTACAAGACCTTATATCGAGGAACACGATTGGAGTGGGTGAGTATCGGAATGGGGGTTACTTTTATAAGCCTGCTAGGACGACAATGAGTACAACTTCGGTGCCATGTAAGGTTGATGATAATTTTGATTTGTGGCATCGCAGACTGGGACATCCTTCGAGTCAGGTTTTGTCTTTAGTACCCGGTGTTTCTGGTCCTGCTCAATCGTCTAAGAATGAACCTTGTGATATCTGTTTGCGGGCAAAACAGACTCGTAGTCCTTTTCCTGTTGGTGACTCTTACTCTCATGTTGAGGATTGTTTTCAGTTAATACTGTTGGGGAAAGCACACAAATACACAAGCGGAAGCAACAAAGACTTTTTCCCCGGTTGTGATGCAAAGATGAGCAATAACCAATTCAAGCAACCAAACAATATTGAACCAAAAATGACAGCAGCAAATGGAACTATAAATCAGCCCAAAAACAGTAAATAAACAAGGAGACGCAAAGATTTACGTGGAAACCCCGATGTGGGGAAAAAACCACGGGACCGTTAACAAACGGTGCCAAAACCTCCACTAATCAACAAATTAACAAGTGGGTACAACAATAGTTCTTCCCTAGATCAACTAGAGGTATTCACAATCATCAAGGATCAACCTTGGCACAACAAGTCTCCCAAATCATCACCCAAAAGAGTGGAAATACAATTTCGTATAAAATAAGAGCTGAATTTAGAAAACTGAGTTAGAGAGCTCCAAATGAAATTCTGACCGTTGGATTTGAAGAGGGGGATGTCAGGAACAACGTGCTAAAATCTCGCGACGATCGGAGTTCGTTTGGTCGTCGATCGGGGCGGATTTCTGGGCTGCCAGCACCAAAATTCGTGGGTGGCTCCTCTTCTCTCTCTCCTCTTCTCTTCTAGACTTTTCTCCTGAATTTTTTGAGTGTCTAGGCTTTCTCTCTCTTGCACTCAGCCCTTCTAACCTTTTGGCTTATAAGGGAAGCCACTTGTGAGTGAATATACGAAATTGCCCTTCACTTAAACATCATATGGATAACCCATATGGTAAGCAAATATATCCCAAATTAATTGGGTTCTTCCTCCATGTAGGAGGGATACTCCAACAAATCTCCCCCTCACTCCTACATGGGGGGCTCGACCAAGCCCGCAATCTTTCTACAAACAAGAAGTTTCTCCTTAGGCAAGGCCTTCGTCAACATGTCCGATCCGTTGAGATCGGTGTGAATCTTCACAAGCTCAAATGACTTGTCTTCTACCGCTTCTCGAATCCAATGATACCTCCTCCGTATGTGTTTGGTTCGGGAATGGTAGGCTGCATTCTTGGCAAGGTGGATGGCACTTTGACTATCACAATAAAGAGGGTACTTGTCTTGTTTCAAACCCAACTCCTCTAGAAAATCTCTCATCCAAATAAACTCCTTGCCAGCTTCAACCGCTGCCATATACTCAGATTCTGTGGTAGACAGAGCAACACACTTTTGCAATTTTGATTGCCATGAAACAGCTCCCCCTGCAATTGTCATCAAGTATCCGGAGGTAGACTTACTAGCATCAATATCACCCGACAAATCAGCATCTGTGTAGCCATCTAACACAGGTTGTCCGGGACCAAAGCATAAACACACTCTAGAAGTACCTCTGAGATACCGCATGATCCACTTTACTGCTGCCCAATGCTCCTTACCAGGATTAGACATGAACCTGCTAACAACCCCAATGGCATGTGCAATGTCTGGCCTAGTGCATACCATGGCATACATCAAACTCCCCACGGCGGATGCATAAGGCACCGTCATCATCTCTTTCTTGTCATTCTCACTTGTAGGACACTGGCTGGAGCTTAGCTTCATGTGACCTGCAAGTGGCGAGCTCACGGGTTTAGCTTTGTCCATCTTGAACCTCTCTAGCAGCTTCTGGATGTAACTCTCTTGTGATAGCCATATCTTCTTGTTCTTCCTATCACGAGAGATACGCATGCCCAAAATTTGCTTTGCAGGGCCAAGGTCCTTCATTGCAAAGGACTTGCTCAAGGCACTCTTCAGGTTGGCAATCTTCTCCTTATCCTGTCCAACAATCAACATGTCATCCACATAAAGTAAGAGAATGAGAAAATCACCTCCGGCGTAATGCTTCACAAACACACATGAATCTGCATGTGTCTTGTGGAAACTGTGGTCTTTCATGAAAGACTCAAACTTCTTGTACCATTGTCGAGGTGCTTGTTTCAAGCCATATAAACTCTTTTTCAAACGGCATACAAGCTTCTCACTTCCCTTCTCTTGGAAACCTTCTGGTTGCTCCATGTAGATTTCCTCCTCTAAGTCACCATGGAGGAAAGCAGTCTTCACATCAAGTTGTTCCAACTCCAAATCCATGCTAGCAGCTAAGCCAAGAACAACTCTAACAGAAGACATCTTTACAACTGGAGAGAAAATCTCTTCAAAGTCTATGCCTTTCTTTTGACCTGAGCCTTTCACCACCAAACGTGCCTTGTACCTAGGTGGTGAACCATCTTCTCCAGTTTTCAGTCTGTACACCCATTTGTTCTTGAGTGCTCTCTTGCCCTTAGACAACTCCACTAAGTCATATGTGTGGTTCTCATGCAAGGATTTCATCTCATCTTGCATGGCATTATACCACTCCTTGCAGTGCTCATGTGACATAGCCTCCTCATAGCTTTCAGGTTCTCCCCCGTCGGTCATCAACACATACTCATCTGCTGGATATTTAGAGGTAGGCTGTCTCTCTCTGGTGGATCTTCTCAACTGTGGTTCTGGTTGTACATGGGGTTCTTCTTCATGTGTATGATCTGGTGGTGGCTGAACATCATCACCATCATCACTGTTATGATCATCATTGCCATCTTCCTGTTGTTCTCCCCCTTGAACTCTAGGAGTTACTTCAGGAAATATTGGATCTGAGTTGGCGCTGTCACTAGGAGAAGGCTCTGGTTGTTTCTTCTTCTCACAATCTGCAAAGGTTTTGTCTTCAAAGAACACTACATCTCTGCTTCTAATCACTTTCCTGCTAACTGGATTCCACAATCTGTACCCAAACTCATCCTCTGAGTACCCTAGGAAGATGCATGGCTTTGTCTTGCTATCAAGCTTGGACCTCTCATCTCTGGGAATATGAACATATGCAAGGCACCCAAAGACTCTCAGGTGGCTGAATGATACCTCTTTACCAGTCCATACTCTCTGCGGAACATCTCCATTAAGAGGAACTGAAGGTGACCGGTTGATGAGGTACACTGTTGTAAACATTGCCTCGGCCCAAAAAATCCTAGGCAGCTTCGCATGAGAGAGCATACATCGAATTCTTTCTTCAATTGTTCTGTTCATTCTCTCTGCAAGTCCATTCAGCTGAGGTGTCTTGGGAACTGTCTTCTCAAGCCTGATGCCCTGTACTTTGCAATACTCTTCAAATGGACCCCTGTACTCTCCACCATTGTCAGCTCTAACACACTTGAGCTTCCGGCCTGTTTCTCTCTCAACTCTGGCCTGGAACTGCTTGAAAAACTGTAGTACCTGGTCTTTGGTTTTCAACACAAAAGCCCACAGTTTTCTAGAATAATCATCAATAAAAGTAACAAAATAAAGTGCACCGCTATGTGACTTAGTATCCATAGAACATACATCAGTGTGAACAAGATCTAATGCATGTTTTCTTCTAGATGGGGGACGAGTATGAAATGCTGCCCTATGTTGTTTTCCAGCTAAACAATCAACACAGGGTTTCAAGGACATACCTTGAACATCAGGAAGGAGTTGCTTCTTAGCAAGCATTTGCATACCTCTTTCACTCATGTGACCAAGTCTCTTGTGCCATAACTCGCTGGAGGAATCATCAACTGCGTGTACTTCTCCTTTGCACAACTTAGCTTGCATCACATACAAGGATCTCTGCTTGCTCCCACGAGCCACAATCAAACTTCCTTTGATAAGCTTGCACTTTCCACCACCAAAGTTGCTGGAGTAACCAGCATCATCGAGCAACCCAGGAGATATCAAATTCAGCCGAATGTCTGGAACATGTCGGACATCTCTCAACACCAAACTGCAACCTGTGGATGTCTCCAAACACACTGTACCCATGCCTACAATCTTGGATGAGCCATCATTCCCCATCTTTACATAGCCAAAGTCACCGCTGGTGTAAGATGAGAAGTAATCTTGGTGCGAGGTTAGATGAAACGAAGCACCCGTGTCAATCACCCAAGTACAATCATCACTATCTAGATTTAGGCAATGGTCACCAATAAAAAATAATTCATCACTTGTTGCAATTGCAGTGGTGTTGTTATCTTTCTCTTCTTGTTGTTGCCCGAATGTCTCACCCTTTTCTTTCCTTTCTCTGGACTTGTCTCTCTTCATTTTCCTGCAATGTTTTTGAATGTGGCCTGGCTTATCACAATAGTGGCAAATGATCTTACCCTTTGATTTTGATCTCCCCCTGGACTTGTCTCTATGCTGGGGATATCGAGTCTTACTTCTTCCCCTGCTTGATTCTTGTGTCACATTAGCCTCTGGTTGTGTGGAGGAACTCATTTCCTTCCTTCTAGTTTCTTCATTCAACAAACTAGCTTTGACAATTTCCATTGTCAGCGTGCCCTCTGGTGCGGAGTTGCTAAGTGATACAAATAGAGTGTCCCAGCTTTCTGGCAATGAGCAAAGTAGTAGCAATGCCTGCAGCTCATCATCTAAATTCATCTTCATTGCAGACAACTTGTTAATCAAACTTTGAAATTCATTCAAGTGAACTACTATGCTATCACCATCTTTATATTCCAGTTTCACAAGTTTTCTAATCAATGACGCTTTACTCAAGGCATTCTTCCTTTCATACATGGTCTCAAGTTTCTTCCAAAGAGTATAAGCATTCGTGTCATTGGCAATATGTTGGAGGACACTCATATCAACAAATTGTCTAATTGTTCCAACGGCTTTACGGTTCAATATTTTCCACTCACTTTCAACAACACCAGTTGGTATGGTTGCATTTAAAATTGGTTCATACAAATCCTTCACATAAAGGATATCCTCCATTTTAGTTTTCCACACGGAGTAATTTCCAGAATTCAAACTAATCATTCCGTGCACACCAGATTTTTCATCCATCTTTAACAACACAACAAATTCACAATGACTCTAACCAAAGCTCTGATACCACTATGTTGGGGAAAGCACACAAATACACAAGCGGAAGCAACAAAGACTTTTTCCCCGGTTGTGATGCAAAGATGAGCAATAACCAATTCAAGCAACCAAACAATATTGAACCAAAAATGACAGCAGCAAATGGAACTATAAATCAGCCCAAAAACAGTAAATAAACAAGGAGACGCAAAGATTTACGTGGAAACCCCGATGTGGGGAAAAAACCACGGGACCGTTAACAAACGGTGCCAAAACCTCCACTAATCAACAAATTAACAAGTGGGTACAACAATAGTTCTTCCCTAGATCAACTAGAGGTATTCACAATCATCAAGGATCAACCTTGGCACAACAAGTCTCCCAAATCATCACCCAAAAGAGTGGAAATACAATTTCGTATAAAATAAGAGCTGAATTTAGAAAACTGAGTTAGAGAGCTCCAAATGAAATTCTGACCGTTGGATTTGAAGAGGGGGATGTCAGGAACAACGTGCTAAAATCTCGCGACGATCGGAGTTCGTTTGGTCGTCGATCGGGGCGGATTTCTGGGCTGCCAGCACCAAAATTCGTGGGTGGCTCCTCTTCTCTCTCTCCTCTTCTCTTCTAGACTTTTCTCCTGAATTTTTTGAGTGTCTAGGCTTTCTCTCTCTTGCACTCAGCCCTTCTAACCTTTTGGCTTATAAGGGAAGCCACTTGTGAGTGAATATACGAAATTGCCCTTCACTTAAACATCATATGGATAACCCATATGGTAAGCAAATATATCCCAAATTAATTGGGTTCTTCCTCCATGTAGGAGGGATACTCCAACAAATACATTGTGGTATTTGGGGTCCGTATCGTTCTTTCACGGGTGCTCACTATTTTCTGACTATTGTGGATGATTTCAGCCGAGGTGTGTGGGTGTTGTTGCTGTCTGAAAAGAGCGAAGCCAGTACAGTACTTGCTGATTTCTGTGTTATGGTTAAGAATCAGTTTAAGAAGTCTGTCAAAATCATGCGTACTGATGATGGTGATGAATTTAAATCTGGACCTATGCTTCGATTTTATGCTGATAAAGGAATTTTACACCAGACTAGTACTATAGTTGACACTCCACAACAGAATGGTATTTTGCAGAGGACACATCTTCGTATTGTAGAAGTTGCTAAAGCACTAACAGTTCAGGCAAATTTGCCCAAGGAGTTTTGGGGTGAATGTGTTTTTGCAGCTGTTCACTTGATTAACCGCAGTCCTTCTTCAGTGCTGGCCGGTAAAACTCCACATGAGAAATTATTTTCTTCCCCGCCAGATTATTCTCATATCCGTGTGTTTGGCTGTCTCTGCTACGCCAATTCTCAGTCCCACGGTAAAGGTAGGCGTAGGTGTGTCTTCTTGGGTTACCCTCAGGGGAAGAAAGGTTGGAAAGTGTATGATTTGGAGTCGAAGGAGTTCTTTGTATCCCGTGCTGTCGTATTTCATGAGTCGGTGTTTCCTTATTCTGCATCCTCTGTCTAAGGTACTGATGAATAGGCATTGATTGATACTGTTCTGCTTTCTAATATTCGTGATTCTTGTGTGGAAGGCGGAGTTATGGCGCTTGTTCTTTCATTCCATCACCTGTTATTATTATTGTTTTTTTTTTTTTTTGGTGCTATCTCCTGTTATTATTTAGGACTTGCCCTGTGCTTCATTTAGGCGACGCTATTGTTATCTATGTTTTTGATAATTAGACTTCCTTTGTTTATTAATCAAAACACTATTAATGAGAAAATGTGTGATGGTCATTATTCAAGAATCATTAAACTTCTAGTACATAGTAGGAATTTTTCTTCTGATTTTTCAAATATTATTTTTCATCTTGTATTAGTTCTGTTCTGCTGAGAAGTGAGTTTTGATGTGTGATAATATGGTTGTACAGTTTCTAGTGTTTGACAAGGAGTTTTCTGTTTTCTTGTTGTGATAAGGCTCATTGTGATTTCTAATCCACGGGAATCCTGCACAACAACAAAGAGAAAATTAAAAAAAAAAAAAAAAAAAAAAATGAGTGCCAAGAGAAAAGGAAGAGAATTATGGGCTAAAGCCCAACACACGCTTGTGATAGATTGGGACACCGAAAGCCCACTTCAAATCCCAGACCCACTGGCTAATGGCCACTGGTAAGTGATGATCTCCCCCAACCCATCAAAGTAAAGCAATTTTAAATTGGAAAAATGGATGTGAATAATCTCACATTTGGACGGTTGTATAAGAATAATCCCATAAATAATTTTATCCTAAAATAATCCCACAAATAAAAGGCGTGAACGTAAGTGGGTTAAATGAAGACGGAGTGTTAACTCTGTTAACTCTTGCTGACGTGGCAATCTCTGTCTCTCTCAATTTTTAGTTTATCACCCCTCTCTCTCTCTCTCAATTGAAGTTGAATAATCAATATGAACCAAAAACATAGCTTAAACCTTTGATTCTCATGCCATTACCCCGTGTTGTACCCAGGCATATTGCATATGCACAATTCTAAAATTTGTTAACCACCAAAGAACACATTTACACAAATGAGGCAATTATGTTGACACAAATGCTCAAATCCTAAAATACGAACTTGAGATAGAATCCCAGTTTCGACGGCCCACCAAATTTTAAGATCTCAAATTGTAGAAATAATTACAAACCCAGTTGTACATTTGAATTCTAAGCAAAGCCAATTGATGGATTCCTCTGACTCTTCGATTTCAGTCATCAAACTGCCAGCACCCAAACAACTGTAATTCAGAGAGAGAAATAGTGTGTGTGTTTGTGTTTTGTGTATTTGAGTGTATGAGAGAGAGAGAGAGAGAGAGATGGAGGGGGGAGTGCCACGTCAGCAAGGAGTTAAAGGAGTGTTAACACCGTCATCCATTTAACCCACTCGCGTGAACGTTGTTTATTTGTGGGATTAATCTCGACAAAAGTCATTTGTGAGATTATTCTTGTACGACCGCCCAAATGTGAAATTATTTACATCCATTTTTCCTTTTAAATTTGGACAACCCTCTTACGGTACACTCTTTAATAAAGTCATCAATATACTTTCACTCACTAGCCACTAGGGACTAGGGAGTCTTAGTCCTATTCTTTTCATTGTTTCTATGTTGTATTCTATTCCGTTCTGCGTTGTTCCGTTCCGTATTCTGTACTTCATTTTGTCTCATATTTTGTTTCATTATATGCGCTATCCAGTTTCGTTTCGTTTCAATCTGTTTCGTTCCTTACCGTCCTGCACCATTCCGTTGAAGAGAACATAGCCTAATTTGCAATCCTATGGTCGTCCTAAGGCCTTGTTCTCTTCAACCGAATGGTGCAGGACGGTAAGGAACGAAATAACGCGGATAATAAAACAAAATGTGAGATAAAATGAAGTACGGAATGCGGAACGCATGGAACAGATTGGAACGGAACGGAATGCAACGGAAAAAACAGGGGCTAACTTTAGCTGCAATACTATATTAAATATCCATTCAACGGAAGAATTGAAGTTCAGTATATATAATAACCTATCATACAAAGTTCAATACAAGAAAATGTTGGATCTTCAAATCATTGATTCAACGTACGAAACGTATTTATAATAAACCAAGATGAATTTGTCAAACTATATGTTGCTTTAGTGACATGTGCAATAGAAACAGCCACTTGATATCATTAGCCAATAGTTATACATTTCCTAACAAGATCAACCGTCCAAGTATAAGGTTTATAATTTTTTTAAACGCTTTAATTTTATTATAGGCTTAGTTTAGGTAATGATAATACATTATCTTTAATTGCTTATACTGAGATTGAATTAAATTAAAGCCAAAGCCATGATTTAGGCCTGTTTTTTTCGTCGTCTGCATGTTGTATTTTGTTCCCTTCTGTATTCTGTGCTTCATTTTGTCTCATATTTTTTTTTAATTTTCCGCGCCGCGCCGCTCTGTTTCATTCCTCATCGTCACGTACCATTCCGTTGAAGAGAACAAATTGTTTTTCAATAGGCCTTGTACATACAATCGTGTAGATAATGTTATATCTACAAGAAAAAGAAAAGAAAAGGTTTATATAATAAAGATGATGTGTTGTACTCTTCTTTATATATGAGGCTTAACTCCCATTACCTTAATAGAAAACCTTGCGTTTGTTCGCATGTTCTGGATCTATATATTTTACATTAAAACACCACTATACAGTTAAAAGACATACTACGTACCATATAAATTAAACACGAATTCATAATTAGGCAATCCTTTATTCAGAAATCCTATGTATAGGAATATTGTGTAGCGTTTTTGGTATCATATGATGCGTATTTGACACACGGAAAGAGAACCGCCAAAAGGGTCGGAAATGGGAAACAACAACAACAAAGAAAAGATAGATATTGCATTGGCTCTCTGATCAACTCTAGGGACAAATTAAATTTGAGTCATGCATGATGCTCATGACGACTCAAAAACATTATTGCATTGTGTGTGAAGTAGTTTCAGATTCTCTGAGTCTCTGACTAATACTCATGTATGATGTATACATAAAACAATTACTCGATCTATATCATTGTTTATAGTTATCTGGCTTGGAATTATTCAATTCGGCTATAATTTGAGTGATTAATCTTAATTTTTTTTTTTTTTTTTTTTTTTTTTTTTTTTTTTTGTTTCACATCAGAGGTCCCCACCATCGACTACAATGACTATTTCATGTGGTGGTTGGTATGGCACAGTTGACCAAGAAATTTAAGGTTGCTCTCCGAAGGCGAAATTTGAACACTCGACCTTAGTTAAAAATAGACGATAAATCTCTACCACTCAACTACAGCTCCTTGATTATTAATTTTAAATTTGTGATAGGAGTCAAAGACACATCTTCAAAAAACACATCATCTATTTTTAGTTATTTGGAATTGGGCTATAATATGAGTGAGAATTTTTATTTTTATTTTATTTTTTTTTGCTCGTTAGACTGAGAAGTATTTACTTGACAAGAAGTCTTATCATAAAGCAAAAAAAAAAAAAAAAAAAAAAACACCCTTGACAAGAAGGATCTTTTTTCTTTTATTATGATTGACCATACATTACCTAATAGAAGTATTTTAAACCACAATTAATTAAACGGACATCTACGTACATACTATGTACAATATGAGTGAACAAATCCCTAACTAGAGCTACAATAAATTAAGGTGACAAATCTTGTCTTCTACAAGGTCACCTTAATATAACGCTGATCACCTCTATAAACAAACATAACATCATGTTGAGACTGCATAATATGAGTTTTTGTGTAAATATTTTCTTCAGAAATTTTCTTATTCATTCAAAACTATACAAATGCATGGCTTATGCATGGATGACATTAAAAAAGTAAAAGAAAAACAATAACTATATACCCATTTTTTTTCATTTTTGTATTTGGGGAATAATGATGAATAGCAACTACAATGATCACCAAACCATTACATTGGAATTTAACATCTAATGACAACAAATCAAGATATATCCACAACTACACTACAATCCGGATTGAACATAAGTATAATCCAACCCCAATATCATCGATCTTATCATCATATTTCCCACCTCTATGGAAATGGAAGACCAATTTATTAGTTGCAACTCGCAATACATTATACATATACTAACAATTTCATCTAATAATAATACATCCAACTTAAAAGTTAAAAGCCGAAAGCCCTCTTTCTTGAATTGTGATTAGTTTTGGCCCTAAGCGTTGATATATATGTCGGGCCGCTCAAAAACGACGTGCTCTCCACCACCTCCTCATGCGCACGCGACCCCTACCTTATTAGCTTGCCTATCCTATTTCCACAATCAAAACTATTTTGTTGGGCCACCCCAAAAACATTAAAAAAATAAAATAAAAATGAAAACTATTTTGTTGGTCCACTCCCAATAAAATAATTAAATAAAACAACTCTTTATTCTCTTTCTTTAATTACTCCCCCACCACACAATAATAATACTCAACACATACACAATAACCCTAATTTCTATGACTATGACAACCTTAACCTCTATCCTTTTGTATGTTACAACAGCCTGGGGGCAGACATAAGACATTATTAGTATTGGAAATGAATCTAAAGTCAGATCAGCAAACAAAACATTAAACAGTTCACAACAAACCCTCACCTCAAGGTCCCCTATCGACTTGACACTACATACATACACACCAAAACCATATACCCATCACAATATAATAATAATAATATTGTCATCATTAATTCATTTCATTACTATACTACTACTATTTTTTATACAAGAAACTCGCACCCACTAGTCACTATTATTTATATGTGCACTATAAAACACACACTGAGAAAACGCTTGCAGACAGATTCAGCAAAGAGGTTTAGTGGGTAGTGAACTTATGAACTTTGTTATGAAATTTCAACCTCACCGATCAACTCTACTATACGTTTTAAGTCACTCTACTTCTTCTAGTTAGCTAAGAAAGGAGAGAGAGAGAGAGAAAGAAAAGAAACGGGCACCTGATAAGAAGGAAGTGTTTCTTTCATAACTCCTATGATATCATGTCTCATGTCTTGGTACTATTTAGTATTCCAGTCTCACGAAACACCACCAACCACCTTAACAAAACATATACCTAAGCAATAAGCATAAGCATAAGCAATAAAGCTAGCTAGCAGAGAGAGAGAGAGAGAGAGAAATAAAGTTCTCTTGTTATTCCTACCTTATTAGCTTCCTGATTCTCTGAATTGATCAACCTCATCATATATTATCCCTATATTTCAAAGAAAGCTGCTACAAAATTGATTCTTACTAGCTACAATCAACAAGCCCTAGCTACTACTATATTATTACAACTGGGGAGAGAAACAAAGAATTTATTATCATCAACACCACATTTCTTTGGGGAGCTAGGTCAACTACTAAGAGTTTTTTTTTTTTCCCATTGATTTAGAGAAAGAGAGAGAAAACAAAGAAAGAGATGGCAAATCCATGGTGGACAGGCCAAGTAGGCCTGCAAGGCTTAGAGTCATCTTCATCAGGTATGAAAGTCAAGCCAGATCTAGGCATCTCTATGTCTGATCACGGTGGCGGTGGCGGTGAGCACCATAACCACCACCACCACCAGGCGGCCGACGACGATGAGAGAGAAAACAGCGACGAGCCGCGGGAAGGCGCCATAGAGGCCCCTACCCGCCGCCCTAGAGGCCGGCCACCCGGGTCAAAAAACAAGCCTAAGCCACCCATCTTCGTAACCCGAGACAGCCCCAACGCGCTCCGGTCCCAAGTCATGGAGGTGGCAGATGGAGCTGACGTGGCAGACAGCATCGCCGCCTTTGCCCGCCGCCGCCAGCGTGGCGTTTGCGTCCTCTCGGCCGCAGGGTCCGTCACGGGCGTCACAATCCGGCAGCCCTCGACCGGACCCGGAGGAGCAGCTGTGGTGGCTTTACACGGCCGGTTCGAGATCCTATCCCTCACTGGAGCCTTCCTCCCCGGACCCGCCCCGCCAGGGTCCACAGGGTTAACAGTCTATTTAGCAGGTGGGCAAGGGCAAGTCGTCGGAGGGAGCGTCGTCGGTCCGTTAGTCGCCTCAGGTCCAGTCATGGTGATCGCCGCCACGTTCTCCAACGCAACCTACGAGCGGTTGCCGTTGGAGGAGCAAGAGGAGGACCAACTAGGAGGAGGAGGCGGTGGTGGCGGTGGTGGAGGAGGATCGGGTTCGCCACCCGGTATGGGTGGTGGGAGCCACCATCAACAACAACAACAACATAGTTTAGGAGGTGATAGTGATCCTTCACATGCCCTAGCAATGTACAATTTGCCACCAAACTTAATGGCTAATGGTGCCACAAGTGGAAGTGGAAGTGGAAGTGGTGGAGGGCAACTTAATCATGAAGCTTATGCTTGGACTCATGGAGGGAGACCGCCTTTCTAATCAAGAGAGAGAAAATATATATATATATATATATATATATATATATATATATATATATATATATATATATATATATGATCATCAACATCATGGATTCATGGATAATTAATTTTCAGGTAAATTATATGATGTGATCATATATTATTACACTACTTGTATGTTTGTTTATCATTTAGTAGCCAGAGAAAGAAAAAGAGGTGAATTAATAATAGCTAGGAACGAAGTAAGGAAAAGCGTATTCTACCAGCTTTGGTGATTTGTGTAAATTTTTCTTCTTTTTTTTTTTTTCTGAAGATTAGGGTTTCAGGTTTACTTGTACTGAGGGGGAAAACTGGGTTTTTCTGTATCATCAACATCTACTCTTCTGAATTCCTGATAATCTCTCTCTCCTCTTTGAAACAATGAATGAATGAATAACACTCACTTTGACTGGAAACAGTATGTAGTTCCAATGAAGGGAGTATAAGTTAGTATAGAAGTGCTCAATTTTCTTAAATGCTTGTCTTTTTCTTTTTTCTTTTCCTGAAAACTTGCAAGTATATATGAATGTATGCTCATAATAATTTGTGAATAAATAATTTAATTCCTAGCTATCTGCACTTAATTTCATATTCTGCACCATCTTTTTCTGATCCTTTTCTATGTTTTGCTGCTCTCTTTGCCTGATTGTTCCCCCATTTTCCTAAAATTTCTAACCCTACTTAAAGGGGTTAAACTTCATTAATTTATATTTTTACAGTTATTAAATAATTAGGTTTTCATCATCCACAATCTTTGTTACTACAAAAAGATCTCAAGTACAGAGTACAGTGCAAAACATATGATCATTTATATGATATACTACTACTTTGTTATTATAATTTTCTCCCAATGCTGTTCTTAATTGTTGTTATATTTATTTTACCTGTCTTTGTGTTTTCTGCTTTGGAAATGTTAGTTAAAAGGTCTGAATGTTTTTCCAGCTTCCTGGTGATCAGTACTTGAAAATAAACAATACTGCCATGTTTTGATTTTTTAATTTCATTGGTACTGATTATATACTTTATAATATAGAACTACTATTCTTGTTTTGCTTGTTTGACAATTATCTAATCATCAATTGGAGTATAATTTAGTTTTGCTCATATTCAAAACAAATCATTTTCTGTACTTGTATCTCTACATGAAATTACTGTTTTTTCATGATATCATTGTCTTGTTTCTTCCGAGAAAATTTATATTGGATGACCCTAAACTTCCTTACATATGTAAATGACTCTTTTTTTTTCTTTATTTTGGGTTTAACGAGAGAAACTCTCCATGTTCTTTCTGTCTGGGATTAACGGTACAAATGACTAAGGCAACCCTGATCGACAATCTCATTATGTGAACTACTTTCTATCCTAACCACATTCTGGTCGTCCATGACGATAATTTTGTCATGCATTTCAATTTAATAAGTATTATTAGTTCTTGCCCATGATCGATTTCTAGCAATCCTGAACTATATATATGCATGTACGAGCAGTTACTACAACAAAATGGTTAATTACCAGCAAAACATACACATTTTAGATAACCATAGCATTTATGTGCTTATCTATGAGTCCACATATATAAGATCAAATGATTAGATCGATCTTAAAGAAGCTAAAACCATACAGATATATCACATATATGATATGTATAAGATCGAGCAGGTTCAATGTTGGCTCTATGTCTTGTTTTGTTCAATTAATTGAGCTTATATACAATTAATTTAACCCATAATCGTAGGGCAATATGCTTTGATAATTTATATTATCAAGTTAGGACCACAACTCAAATGAAAACGTATGTAAGAACCCGCTGAAAATGCGGAGGATTAAGATAAGCATTAGTCAAATAATCTTGTTCCTCGAAGTTGCAGAGATTACAGTGATTGGATGGCGAAAATTGGTCTTTTATGAAAAGCCGGCAAGCTTGTGAAAAGCCAATCTCTCACTTGCAAACTCATCTCACATGGCCACGCCCACGCACATGTACATGCCTCCAAACTAAATGAACCCATTGGATACCATCAACGGATCGATTTCAAATTTACTCTTAAATGATTCGGTTAGATAAAGTAATGGATTTGATTTCTCATTTCCCAATGCTTTGGGCTACGTTTATGGTGCTTTATACTTATCTTTTGATGGTGCTACGTTGTTGACGGAGGCAATGCTTGCGACGATGGTTGTTCAGTTAGTCTAATAAGTTCATTATTATTGAACACGAGTGTCCAAACATAACGTAACGATAGGTATTTCAGTCGTCATTCGCTCGCACTTTCCTTCTATATGTAGCAATTGAATATACTCCGCTCATTTTCAAGTGAATAATGCACTCCGCTCATCTTAATTCATCCGTAATTCATAGAAGGACTAGCAAAGTAATTGTGAGACTGAGAATGAGTTATTGTACGATAAACTACCATAGAAAGCCTTTTCTCCTTTTTCTCTCTATCTCCTCCTAAAAAACTCAAGCCCTTTTCTGGTTTAGGGGCTAACGCCTCTTACTGGTAAGCCCCAATTTTTTCCGTTTTATAATTTTGTTCTATTGTTTAGTTTCATTTTGTTGAATAATATCAGTCTCTCTATCAGTGAGAGTTAGTTTGTCCCATTTATTAGGTTCGGCTCTCTCTCACTTTTTAATAGTTTTGTTAGTTTTTCGTTTTGTGGTTGGTATGCTACTATTGCGGATCCATTCTATCAAAAGGATGTCTATAATATCGGATCAGAGCATTCAAAGCTATAGCAGAGTCTTCCCTGAAAAGGCTGTAATATGGAAAACAAGCAATCAAATGAAAGCCGGTCAGAATTGTTGAATCTCTAGTGCTACATAGCTTTTTCATTCGAATGTTATAATGTTTTAGATCTATTTTTTGTTGGATTCAATCTTTTTTGTAAGTATCCTATGACTTTCAATTAATGAAATTCTTTTTCCCCTCCATCCAAAAAATAAAACGTACCATAGAAAGGATCGGAGAAAGTATATCAATCATCTTCTATAACAACTACATGTATTAATAATGCTAACCTGGAAAATCAAATTGATGGATACTGGTTTTTATCAATATCATGAATATATCAATCAATATATATACTAGTTACATTCCCGTGCGATGCACGGTTTCTGTGTTTATAACAATTAAAACATTTTCATTGGTACAAACTTGAAACAAATTTTTCGCCTATGTCACATCTTGCTACGAAATTTCTAATATGTGGACATCTCCCTTTCTATACTCAAATCAACTTTGTTCCTTTTATGTTTAGTTCTAGTTGCATGCCCCGCGTGATGCACGATTTTATATAAATATATTTGGTTCCAAATAAAAAAAATTCCTTGCTAATAGACATATATAAAGATACATGCATGTATACTATCACATTAAGATCAAGAACTAAGTAGTACTAATATAATGGAAGATACATGCACCTATATATTTGATGACATGCCAATTTTTGCTTATGTGTCAAAGCCTCAAAGCCTACGTGCTAATCTAGAAAGGGTGCACATTCACTTATATTCCCGTGCCCATGCACGGTTTGTGAATTATTAACACAAAACTATTTTCATTCGTACAAACATACAACAAATATTTTTCATATGTCACATCTTGATACAAAACGCTGTTCTATATATAGATCTCTCCCTTTCTATGCTACAAACCTACCATATTGCATCAATTATATGGTAAAATATAGTAACATAATATCGATCTCATTCATTGTTAATATGATGTATTATACTGTATAATAGATTTTAGAAGTTGTACTAAATGACAAACACTAAAATACTTATAAAATAATATAGATAACTGTTTTTTTTATACGGATATAGATACTATTATTGTCTATACTTACAACACAGTTTAACCTTGTTATGTGACACTTCTATAAGGTCTCTAATTTATTTATTTGCCACGTAATTCACTCTTGTCATGTGATGTTTCAAATTTAGTTTTATTAACTATTCCAACAAACTTCTAATTAGCTTTCATTTGTCTTTTCTAATCAATTTCCGTTTGCGACCATTAAGTTTTTTTTCGCCATCTTGCTCTTAATAAAGTTGCGGCTTCTTACTTGTATAGATATAGACCAAGTTTATTTTTGATAATACATTGCATCTGAAGTTTTAATAAATGTATTGATTCTTTGTGTGGTTCATTTTAGAGCATTATTCATTGCATGGACTATTCAATTTGACTATTTTAGCATTAATGCTTCATCATTAATAGAAGATGAGTTGAGTGTTAATTAGTGTAATGCATATGTGTCACATAAGTAACATATTGATGCTTACATGGCAATGCTTAGGTGTTATATATATATATATATATATATATATATATATATATATATATATATATATATATATATATATATATATATATATATATATATATGTGTGTGTGTGTGTAAAGTTGAGTTCTCACCAAGCATTGAATAGGTAATAAATAACCATAAATGCATGGGTGATTAAAAAGAAATTAAAAATAGTTTTATTTTATTTTAATAAAAAATAAGTAACATAAGTATTACATTTATTATCCTAAAAAAAATATTATACATTCACTAAAAATGTAATTTCTTTGTTAAAAAATCTATTATTGTTACTTGCTACTCCTATTATTCAACTTTATATATTGTTTTGATTAAAAAAATTTATTATATTTCTTCTAATAATGGAGTATTCATGATAAACAAGAACCCGTGCATAACACGAGCACAAAATCTAGTACATATGTATAATTGAGTTCTCACCAAGGTGACATTGAATAAATAATAAATAGTCATAAATGCATGAGTGATTAAAAAGAAATCAAAAATAATTTTTTTATTTTAATAAAAAAAGTAACATAAATATTATATTTATTATCCTAAAAAAGGTATATTATTTATTCACTAAAAATATAATTTCTTTGTTAAATGTGTGAAAAAGAGTATTATTGTTCCTTGCTACTCCTATTATTCAATTTTCTATATTGATGTGATTTAAAAAAAATTTATTATATTGATTTTAATAACATAGGATGATGAACAAGAACCCGTATATCATACGGGCACGAAATCTAGTGAGTATAAATAGTTAAATACTATGCGCACGCTTTTCTTTATCACTTCAACTTGTAGTTTCCTTAGCTTTGTCACCAATAAATAAAATAAAGAAGATGACAAAAATTTATAGATATGAAATTCCTGCTCTAACAGAGTGTCCCATTTGACTTCTAAGTTCTTACCAATTTAAAAGTTTGGGAGTTGTTTATTTCCTTAAGCCTCCTCACCTTCCCTAGTTCCACATCCTTTGTTAGTTACAGAATGAATGCTGCCTTTCTTGCTTTATTATTATTACTAGTTTTAAAGCCTGTGCGATATACGGGTTATATTAAGTATCATAACTAATACTCCTTCCGTCACAAACAAATGGTTACAGTTGTTTTTTCATGGTCTTCAATGCACCACTTTGACCATAAATAATTGTAATTATGTGAATATATAAATTATAAAATTATAATTTTCCTAAAGTACTATTTAAGATGTATCTAACAATAGTATTTTTACATTATAAATCTTTGTATTTTTTCACAAATTTATAAACTTTGACCTTGAAAAAGCAACTGTAACTATTTATCTGGGACGAAGATACTATTTTTTATTCGATATATAGACACTGAACTATATAGTCACCGAAATATGCAATGAAGGGTAATTTTTTTTTATCACATAAATGCATTTTTTAGTTCATTATAACAATGAACATTTTATATTTCACTTGTATATTGTGAAACGGTACATAAGATTTACAATCAAAAGATACTTTAATTTTGTGATTAAAAAAAAAAAAAGAGATAGATCTCGTGCGCTGCACGAAATTTTTTTTGTTTTTCCTCTATTTACTATTTTGAATTTTTGTGACCGATAAATCAATGATACAAAAAAATAAATATATAGAGCAACGAAGGAAAAATAAAATAAATTGAAAAATAACATAATCAATATGAATCTATCCGCTTCTATCACGTATGTATTTACACAAAAATACATATAAGATGGTCTTAGATGGTTATACCTTGAACAAAAAGTGCTACTTTTAGACTAAAAAGTAAAAACTATTTGTTTTTTGTTAGACACTTTTGGTCGTCAGGAAAAGCATTAATTTTCGACCAAAAAATGTTAAAACAATAAAAGAGTATGTTGTTCCACTACTAATAGAGGAGTGGCTATCTTTTATATAAAAATAATTTTGTTAATTTTCAACTCAGTTGTGATTGCTTAGGTGGCGTAGCTCAATGCTCCCGAAAAATGTCTCTCTGTAATAATGTTAAAGTCCGTATTATTTGTTCTTTTCTATTTTATTCTTAGATATCATATTGTAATTTTTTTTATGGAATTAACATCGGAAGCAATCTTATACAGTTTTTGTAAGCATACCATAAATGCATCTCATTCTGAAGTATTTTTCGATGTGAATATGATGGTGTAAATATAATTATTTTTTAAGATGGGTAGAAAAGCTATGTTCGATTTTGAATATTCGATAATGATCAAGTTATAACGCTGATAAGACTCTAGCTATTTATCACAGGTGAAACTCTCTTTTTCATTATCCAAAACTTTATTAGATTTATAAATATATATTTCCTAATAATACATTTAATGATGTGACATGCCTCCAAACCAGCTTTGTATTTAGACATTGATTATGATTATGATTGTACAATAATAAATCAAAAGCTTTCATTTTCTGTTGAATACCTTGATAAAATTTTCCTATACAAAAACCCTGCAAGGCTACAACAATTAAAAAAAAACTAATAAATAATAATAAATCACAACACAGTGAAATTTCAATTAATATCCTTTAACTTCATATATATCAAAAACTTTTTTATGAGGTGGCCTCATGTGTGAGGTATCACTTTTTTGTCTGAAGGTATCGCTTTTCATGTATGGTGGTATTACGTTTTTGTTTATAGATATCACGTCTCACGCATGAGGTCGTCTCATATAAGTTTTGTGGTCTCCCACTCCTAAGGATATTACTATTCTATTCACATAATTAATTCTTCTAATGTTTTTTTAATCAATGTTCATGATGCTCAATGTACATGCATATACTCCATATTGGTAGCATATAGACCGATATATATGATCAAAGCATATTTATTCTTGTAGCTAGCTGATCTTCTTATCAAAAGCCACCTATCAATTATATCAAGCAGAAAGATCAATAATTAGATGTCAACATATATAAATATTCGAAACAACTTAAACTATATGTGGGAAACAAAATTTTTTTTTTAAAAATAACTTTACCTATAAATCTTGTCATCTTTCTAAATATTATATGAATGATTAATTATCATGAATATTATAAGCCTGCATGCATAAAAATTCTTCACTCGTAAAATTAAAATTATCCAACCCATAAATTAGTATAAAAGATAACACCAAAAAGAAAAGAAAAGAGAAAAATGACTTACTGAAAAATTGCTATTTACTTTTGGATACTTCATTAATCATCCCTAAATCTGCAGGAAATGATGTATTATTATTAGTAAACCAATGATTTTCTAATGAAGCTTGGTGCAAAGGTGAGGTAAATAACACAAAGTAGAGTAAGGAAGATAGAGGGAGAAGAAATCTGCATAAACAATCATGGTTAGTTAGTCAAATTAACTTCATAATATAATAATGTAAATATGTAATAGGAGTAGTAAGCATAAAAGGGATCTAAAAAACATATGAATTACAATGCAAATGAAGGAGAAAGAAAAAAGACGTAGGATTGGTCACGTTTAAAGGTGGGGAAATTAGTTAGTGCATATATATACATCTATAATAGTTGAGATGTTGATAATTAGGTTTTCTATAAACATTCTAACTCTAATCTCGTCAAAAATAGTTTACATCAGTTTATATGTAAAATAAAGGAACAAAGAAAACGTGAGTTATTGAGTTTCCTCCAATCCTAACTTTATTTAAATTCGATATATCATTATGGAGTAGTTGTGATTGGAAAATTGGAAGAGTTTCGGGTAGGTAGGGAGTGTAAGTTATTCCTATTATCTGTCGTTATTTTTTTTTTATTATATATTTACGGTTTATATTGATGATTGTAACATGATTGATATATTTACAATAATGTTATTATCCCAAATTTATAAGGATATATACCCCATACTTTAACTATTAAAGATAAAAATATGACTAATCATATTATATATATGCATATCATTTTAAAGTACTTTTCGAGCCGAATTTTATGGTATAAAATTTAAGATTTTTTGAATTGTATAAGCAAAGTTATATTTGATTCAAAATTTTAATAAGAAGATATAGTTTTAGCCCTAATACACTATTCCAAATCAAACTTTATTTTTTGTCTTTATCTTCGCTTAGGTGGCGCGCTTTTAAAATTCTCGCCTACGTGGCACGCTTCATTGCTCCCGGAATATGCCTTCTATATATATATATATATATATATTAAAAAGTTGAAAATGAAAATACACATAGACAATCATGTACAAAACGGTCTAATTATCTAATCTTCCGACAGGCGCTCAATGCCGATGGGTACGGTTTCCCACAAATTATAAAGAATTGTTCCATATAATTTTAAAGAATATGCCTCCTTTTCGTAACATATTAATAAACTTATTTTATGAGGATCTTTTTATATGTGTTATGATGATGGCTAGGGAAGATTATGTACTTCTTTTGGACTATCAGATATGCTGCGCTTCTTTTGTGCTATTTATAAAGCAAAAAACTTTGCAATGTCATTTGATGGGACAAACAGCTGTGAGCAAGCTGGTAGCGTACTTGAAAATGATTTTATTAGGTTTCTCAAGAAAAGGCCTCTACTTGTGGTGTGGGTTATCTTAATTGCCATTGATGGTCAATCGACTAAAATATACTACATGTCGCATGATTAGCTTTTGGTACTATTATTATCTATATAAGTTAGAACCGTCACCTGAAAGAGAAAAGAAATGAGGGATCCCGTTTAGTTGGGGGATCAGACTAATCGAGTCGGTTTTGGGGCGAGTGTTATTTTGTTTTGGGTTATAAGAGTATTCAGGGTGGATTGAATTAAATTTAAATTAATGTTAGGTTGCGGGTTAATCTAGTTTGGATTTCGGTTAAATTGGATTCAGGTTAGCTCGACTTTTAGGATCATACTATTTAAGTTTAATTCATGTTTTATAACATATTGATCGAATCTTAAACTATCTCCATTTCATAAAATCATTACGTTTGCTTTTTCCTAATCCTTAAACTATCCCCGAAATATGACCTTAAGAGGATTGTAATCATTGTAATCATTGTGAAGCTTAGCGATGGAAATAGCCATGGAATGGAACCGTTGCTAAAAAATGCGTCGTCGCAAATATTTAACTTTCAGCGTCAAAACGGAATAAAATCTTACGCACTGTTTTTGGGCTCAGTGCCCTAAGGGTATCCTGTGTGATGTGGTGCGAAAATATCCACCTTTATTTCGGGGCCTCCCGTAAGCCCAAAAAATGTGGATTATAGCCTTCGTTTTCGGCTTTCGGGGGCACGAGTGTCATTTTTGCCCAACCTTCTCAGGAGGGTATATCATGACCCTAGAGAACCCTTGGTGTCCCAAGAAGGTCATCCGGATCCTCGAACTTTGATATGACCCATGCATTCGGAGTTCCGGCACTTACATTGGTATCTCGTAAAGGCGCTCTTACAAGCCTATCAAAGACCCGATAACGGACCCCGGGAGCCTCTTATTTTTCCTAAGTCTGTCCCGTGCGATGTGGTACGAAAATATCCACCTTCGTTTCGAGGCCTCCCGTAATCCCAAAAAACATGGATTATAGACTTTGTTTTCGGCTTTTGGGGGGTCGGGCGTCATTTTTGCCCAAATTTTTCAGGGGGGTATATGAAACGCCCTTACAAGCCTATCAGAGATCCGATATAGGACCTCGGGGGATTCTTATGTTCCGCAAGGGTGTCCCGTGCGATGTGGTGGGAAATTATCCACCTTCATTTCGAGGCCTCCCGCAAGTAGAGATGGCAATGGATAGGATATGGATCGAGTGGAGCCATATCCATATCCATTTATTTAAAGTTGAAATCATCCATCCATATCCATATCCGTGGATGAAGTGGATAACTGGATGTCCGTTGAATATTATATGAGTCTCTCTAACACACATGCGCATAAATTTTTTCGTCTTTCTTTTGATGAAACATGTGGCGTAAGTCTTTAAATTAAATAATCAACTAAGAAAAGCATTTATAACCAAAAATTATTTGAATTTCTCTAATTAGAATAAGTTTGAACGACTAAACTTTTACCATTTGTACTGTCTCTACCACCTAAAACAGAGAACGTTTTAATTTTTGAGTCAAAAGTTGAACAAAACGAAGAATTATATAGTATATTTGTAAAAATAATGTAGAATTTAAGAAAATAAATGGATATGGATATCCGTCGGGTGGATAAATGGATGAGTAAATGTCATCCATATTCATATCCATATCCATTTACATCAAACCATATCCATTTATAGCGGGTCGGGTGGATGGATATCCATCGGGTGTGGGTGGGGTTGCCATCCCTACCCGCAAGCCTAAAAAAGGTGGATTATAGTCTTCATTTTTCAGCTTCTGGGGGCCCGGGTGTCATCTTTGCCCAAACTTCTCAGGGGGGATATCATGAAGCTAGATGAACCTCGGTTTCTCGGGAGGGTCATCCAAATCCCCGAGCTTCGATATCACCCATGCATTCGGCATTCCGACACTTACATTGGTGTCCCGTAAAAACTCCCTTACAAGCCTATCAGGGACCCGATAACGGA
The DNA here is from genome assembly GCA_038025085.1 of Tetragonia tetragonoides. Lineage (NCBI taxonomy): Eukaryota > Viridiplantae > Streptophyta > Magnoliopsida > Caryophyllales > Aizoaceae > Tetragonia > Tetragonia tetragonoides. The sequence goes on from CM076143.1 coordinate 11,209,365, forward strand.
CCCCGAGGGGCTCTTATGTTCGCTAAGGGTGTCCCGTGCGATGTGGTGCAAAAATATCCAACTTCGTTTGGGGGCCTCGCACAAGTCCAAAAAACGTGAATTATAGCCTTCATTTTCGGCTTACGGGAGCTCGGGTGTCATTTTTCCCCCAAACTTCTCCGGCGGGTCTATCATGACCCTAGAGGACCCTCAATGCCCTGTGAGAATCATTCGAATCCCCGAACTTCGATATCACCCATGCCTTCGGCGTTCCGGCCCTTCAATTGGTGTCCCTTAAAAATGCCCTTACAAGCGTATTAAGGATAGGATAACGGACCCCGGGGGCCTCTTATTTTCCCTAAGGGTGTCCTGTATGATGTGTTGCGAAAATATCCACCTTCATTTTGGGGCCTCCCATAAGCCCAAAAAACGTGGAATATAGCCTTTCTTTTCGGCTTACGGGTGCCCGGGTGTCATTTTTGACCAAACTTCTCAGGGGAGTATATCATGACCCTAGAGGACCCTCGGTGTCCCAGGAGGGTCATCCGCATTCCGGAACTTTGATATCACCCACGGATTCGGCGTTCCGGCACTTACATTGGTGTCCCGTAAAAACGCCCTTACAAGCCTATCAGAGACCCGATCACGGAGCCCGGGGGCCTCTTATATTCCCTAAGTTTGTCCCGCGCAATGTGGTGTGAAAATATCCACTTCAATTCGGGGCCTCCCGCAAGCCCAAAAAACATGGATTATAGCCTTCGTTTTCGGGTTCTTAGGGCCCGGGTGTCATTTTTGCGCAAACTTCTCAGGGGGTATATCATAGCCCTAGAGGACTCTCTATGTCCAGGGAGGGTCATCTGGATCCCTGAACTTCGATATCACCCATACATTAGGCGTTTTGGCACTTACATTGTTGTCCAGTAAAAACGCCCTTACAAGCCTACTAGGGGCCAGATAACGGACCCAGGGGGGTCTTATATTCCCTAAGGGTGTCTTGTGCGATGTGGTGCGAAAATATCCACCTTCGTTTCGCAGTCTCCCGGAAACCCAAAAAGGTGAATTATGGCCTTCGTTTTCTGCTTTTGGGAGCTTGGGTGTCATTTTCTCCCAAACTTTTTAGGGGGGTCTATCATGACCCCAAAGGACACTCGAATTCTTTGGGAGGGTCATCCGAGTCCCCAAAATTTGATATCACCCATGCATTCGGCGTTCCGGTCCTTCTATATTAGTGTCCCTTAAAAAGCCCTTACTAGCCTATCAGAGACCGGATAACGTACCCCGGGGGCCTCTTATGTTCACTAAGGGTGTCCCGTGCGATGTGGTGCGAAAATATCCACCTTTATTTCGGGGCCTCCCGTAAGCCCAAAAAACGTGGATTATAGCCTACGTTTTCGGCTTTGGGGGGCCCATGTGTCATTTTTGCCCAAACTTTTCAGGGGGGTATATCATGACCCTAAAGGACCCTCGTCGTCCCGGCAGGGTCATCCGGATCCCGAACTTCGATATCACACATGCATTCGGCCCTTCGACACTTACATTGGTGTCCCGTAAAAACGCTCTTACAAGCCTATCAGAGACCTGATCACGGACCCCGGGGATCACTTTTGTTCCCTAAAGCTGTCCCGTGCGATATGGTGTAAAAATATCCGCCTTCGTTTTGAGGCTTCCCAAAAGCCCCAAAAACATAGATGCCTTCGTTTTCGTCTTATGGGGTCATGGGTGTCATTTTTGCCCAAATTTCTCAAGGAGGGTATATGATGACCCTAGAGAACCCTCTGTGTCCTGGGAGGGTCATCCAGATCCCTGAACTTTGATATTACCCATGCCTTCGGCTTTCCCGTTCTTCCATTGGTGTCCCTTAAAAAAGCCCTTACAGGCCTAATAGAGACCCGATAACGGACTCCGAGGGCCTCTAATATTCCCTAAGGGTTTCACGTGCGATTTAGTGTGAAAATATCCACCTTCGTTTCGAGGCCTCCCGGTAGGCCAAAAAAACGTGAATTATAGCCTTCGTTTTCAGCTTTAGGGGGCCCGGGTGTCATTTTTGCCCAAACTTCTCTAGGGAGATATCATGACCCTAGAGGACCCTTGCTGTCTCGGGAGGGCCATCCTGATCCCCGAACATCGATATCACCCATGCATTCGATGTTCTGTCACTTACTTTAATTTGGTGTCTCGTAAAAACGCCCTTACAAGCCTATCATGGACCCGGTAACGGACCCCGGGGAGATCTTATGTTCGCTAAGGGTGTTCCGTGCGAGGTGGCGCGAAAATATCCACCTTCGCTTCGAGGCCTTTCGGAAGCCTAAAAACGTGGATTTATAGCCTTCGTTTTCGGCTTCCGGGGGCTTGGGTGTCAGTTTTCCCAAACTTCTCCAGGGGGTATAACATGACCCTAGAGGACCCTTGGTGCCTTGGGAGGGTCATCCGGATCCCCGAACTTCGATATCACCCATGCCTTTGGCGTTCCGGCCATTCCATTTGGGTCCCTTAAAAGCCTATCAGGGACCTGATAACGGACCCCGTGGGCCTCTTATGTTCCCTAAAGGTGTTCCGGACAATGTGGTGAGAAAATATACACTGTCATTTCTTGGACTCCCGGAAGTCCAAAAAATGTGGATTATAACTTTCGTTTTCGGCTTCCAGGGGCCCGAGTGTCAATTTTACCCAAACTTCTCAGGGGGGATATCATGACCCTAGAGGAACCTCAGTGTCCAGTGAGGGTCATCCGGATCCCCGAACTTCGATATCACCCATGCATTCGGCGTCCGACAGTTACATTGGTGTCCCGTAAAAACGCCCTTAAAAGCCTATCAGGGACCAGATAACGGGCCCCGAAGGGCTCTTACATTCCCTAAGGGTGTCCCGTGCGATTTTGTGCGAAATATCCACCTTCGTTTCGGGGCCTCCCGGAAGCCCAAAAACGTTGATTATAGCGTTCGTTTTCGGCTTAGGGGGCTCGGAGGTCATTTTTGCCCAAACTTTTCAGCGGGGATATCATGGCCCTAGAGGACTTTCTGTGTCCCGGAAAGATCATCCGTATACCCGAAATTCGATATCACTCATGCATTCGGCGTTCCAACACTTACATTGTCTTCCATAAAAACGCCCTTACCAGCCTCTCAGGGACCCGATAACGGACCCGGGGGGGCTCTTATGTTCCCTAAGGGTATCACGTGCGATGTGGTGCGAAAATATCCACCTTCGTTTCGGGGCCTCCTCCAAAGCCCAAAAAGGTGTATTATAGCCTTTGTTTTTGGCTTTCGAGGGCTCGGGGGTCATTTTTGCCCAAACTTCTCAGGGGGAATATCATGACCCTAGATGACTCTCTATGTCCCGGATCCTTGAATTTCGATATCACTCATGCATTCTGTGTTCTAGCACTTACATGTTCAATTGTTGTCCCGTAAAAATACTCATATAAGCCTCTCATGGATTCGATAACGGACCATGGAGGGTTTTTATGTTCCCTAAGGGTGTCCTGTGCGATGTGGTGCGAAAATATACCACCTTCGTTTCGGACCATCCCGAAAGCCCAAAAAACATGAATTAGCCTTCGTTTTCGGCTTTCGGGGGCTCGAGTGTCATTTTTTCCCCAGTCTTCTCTGATGGGTCTATCATGACCCTAGAGGAGCCTCAGTGCCCTGTGAGGGTCATCCGAATCCCCGAACTTCGATATCACCCATGCCTTCGACGTTCCGGCCCTTCCATTGGTGTCCCTTAAAACGTCCTTACAAGTCTATTAGGGACCGATAACAGACCTTGGGGACCTCTTATGTTTCCTAAGGGTGTCCCGTGCGATGTGGTGCGAAAACATCCACCTTTATTTCGGAGCCTCTCAGACGCCCAAAATTGTGGATTATAGCCTTTGTCTTCGGCTTACGGGGGCTCGGGTGTCATTTTTGCCCAAACTTCTCCTTTGGGGGTCTATCATGACTGTAGAGGACACTCGGTGCCCTGGGAGGGTCATCCGGATCTCCGAACTTTGCTATTACCTATGCATTCGGCGCTTCGTCCCTTCAATTGGTGTCCCTTAAAAACGCCCTTACAAGCCTGTCAGGGACCCGATAACGGATTTCGGGGGCCTCTTATGTTCCCTAATGGTATCCCATGCGATGTGGTGTGAAAATATCCACCTTCGCTCCGTGGACTCCCGGAAGCCTAAAAAACGTTGGTTATGGCCTTTATTTTCGGCTTCCGAGGGCATGGGTGTCATTTTTGCCCAAACTTCTCTGGGATTTCTATCGTCACCATAGAGGTTATGTGGTGCCTTAGGACAGTCATTTGGGTCCCTGAAATGTGATTTCACCTATGGGACATGGAACATGACGCTCGTTAGGCGCTGGGACATGGGCCACCCTGATTTTGTTTCAATAAATTTTTGATGTACTTAGTTCATTTCGATTCATTGTCTACTACGATAATCTTTGTTAGAAGAATTTTATAATAGAGTATTCTCAACTTTTTTAATAAAAGGCTAATAACCATTTCCTAAGCACTCGGTCAAATATAGATCGAAATTTACAGTATGACTAATCATAATAAGTAGAACTATAATGTAACAAACAATGTCATTTAGGGATAGATACCTCTAACTTTTATAGAGGCACCACAAGTCAATGAATGACTTTTTTTTTATCAAAGGGTAAACCACGACCAGTGGATAACTATTACCATGACTTGAGGGCCTCGCCCCATCATTTTAATATTTGCCTTAAACAAACTAAGAGTCAGGTTGCGGATTAACCTCTCCAAATCCGGCATTGGTGTTGTTTTAGTTTTATTTACCAGTTAATTTCAAAATTATCACCAAGAAAGAAAAACTAAATTATTACAACAAAGCTACAAGCAAGGCAACCCATCATAAAAACATTAAATATTAAAAAAAAAAAAAAGATAAAACATCCCGTACGATTACATACTAGTTATATTTAAATAAAAAGTACAGTGTTATGTTTGCATGTTGTACCACGAAACAATCTTATACAACACCTTCCGAAAACTTAATAAGTGAATTAAGTGAAAAAAGAGTAGGTAATATGGTCTTGGACTTAAACCTTGGTTCTCTCCTCCCACACCATGACATAGCCATACGGAACCATCTCCTAACTTTTTTTCTGCTCATGGAAGAAAGTTTTCTTGATCAATCCAATTAAGGATGGGTGTATTTAACTCAAACTAATTAAAGTTTAAGTTAGGAAAAACAAGTGGGGACCTTCTTCACATGGATTCACGTGTCAATGCTAATTAGCCCCTAATTTGTAATTATCTAATGAGGGGTCAAGTCACCTATATATATAATTCAGAAAATCCTAACAAATGTTGAACTTAGGGAAGAATTAAGGCCCCACATTAACTAAAAAAATCAATTAATGAGCATATACATGATGCTTAAGTAACAACAAATAAGCAGCTCCTTTCATGCACCGGTATTTCCTATCCTCATTGTCATCATTGAAAAAGATTACATGCCAATTAACTACAATTAATTCGTATATATGAAAAGGAATCAAAAATCAACTTTGCATTAAGAAAATGTGGACCACACAATAAAAGCCTAATAAAAATCATAACAAAGTACAAAAAAGTTGGTTCTTAATTTATAATTAATTAACATTACTGACACTAATGGTGGGGGAATCATTTCATCACCCCATGGAAATTTGAGGTGCATGTTTGCTGGTCTAAGTCCTTTGATGTAAAGGGACATCCTTAATGAATTGACTCGTGTAAACTTAGCCTTGGCATATATACATGTCGTTTCAAGTAGACTAAGAGATATTTGTAATATGGTGCATGCTTCATTCACTACCTAACCATCACATTAAGGTTTGGATTTTGTCATTGATCATATATTTCGTTTCTTGTTGTACTATAGTTTAGTTTTCTTTCCCTAATAGTGAAATGATTTTTAGGTTATGCCACTTATTTAATGGAGTACTATATACTCGATCTTTTCGGTTCATAAAAATTTTTACACTTTCTTTTTCGATTTAGCTTATGAAAATCTTTACATTTTCTTATATGGTATTGCTAATTAAAGTTACCACTTACCATAACTATCAAATTATAGGGTACAATTCTGATATTTAAAAGTTTATCTTTTGGGATTTCTTACTTCACATACAAGTTCTACTCCCTCTGTTCCTATAAAACTCTATCATTTGTCTATTTGGGATGTTCTCATAAAACTCTAACATTTCTCTTTATGGTAAACCTTTTTTTAGTAAGGTATCATTTTATCCTCAGTTTTGTAAAATTTAAAAACCTACATCTACCCTCATTAACGTAGAGGGTATAAGGGGAAAGAAAGTCCAAAATCAGTTTGCCTTGGTCTTTGTGCCAAAATCAAATGGTAGAGTATCATAGGAAGGGAGAGAGTATATTGATAAGAAAAATCTATTTGTAGTAAGCTATAAATGGTTTCTATAATAACTCTATGCCACTTTGTTGAGTTTAAATATCACAAAAGCTCATATCAGGTGGCCTCATACAAGAGGTGGGATTCCTATGAATAAAACAGTGATACCATTATATATAAAAAGTGATAACTCAACTCACAATAAAAAAGCGATACCTCTATAGTGCCGCCTCATCAAAGATTTTTTTGTTAGATCGATATTAATTCCATCAATCTTCGAAATGGACTAATTTCACACTTTAAAAAACACCAAAGACTATTCGTAGCCAAAATAATGAGGAAAAGTACTGTTGTTAGTTAAACCATGAGACCAAAATATATATGGTGATGTCCACCACCATGGCACACCATCACAAACAACAATTAAGCGGTTACAATGATACATTCAAACAGCAATCAACTCTAGTTAGTGTGTGATGACATTGTTTCCATACTTGCTCACCTTTGTTGGTCCCTCAAGACAATCATCACCATCACCTGCAGTGATCTTATTACGATTTGAATGCGATTCCAAAAGCTAATCACAACAATGATCCTTTTAGGATTTAATGGCAACCTCAATTACTAATCTCAACAATAAATAGGAAGGACAATAATCAACAAGAAGAAAGAAAACGCATACAGTGATCAATTATTCTATCTATCAACCTTTGAAAAGGAAAGATGATTATTGTCCCACAATTCGGATTTCCACGTAAAAATTATTGGTCACCATCTCAAAAAATAACCATTTGAAAAAGTCACAAGTACAACATTACTAACGGAAACTCGATTACATATAAAAATCATTGGGTAAACCTTGAATAAAATAGTTAGTAATAATATTATCTCGTATCCTATTTCAACCCAAAAAATGAAAGAAGGGAAGCAAATATTTTTTACATACAATAACATGCCAGATCCAAAAAGCTAAGCATTTATCAGGCAAATAATGTTTATTCGATTATATATATACCTCCTGGAATCTTTAGAGTAATATGATCCACCAACCAACCATTTCGAATTAATAAAAACATTGAATCAAATAAATTGCTTAAACAAATAACCAACGATACAAGAATGAAAACTCTCAAAAGAGATCCTATGACACCAAGGTTAGGAGCTTCGAAGACAAATGATGACTTATTAATTTTTATTTTAACTATTATATGACCAAGGTTAGAAGGTTGGAACTCGATATTGATTGACCTGCTGTAGATCTCATCCAATATTATCCGAGCTAAATTCGACCTTACCGACCCGTTTGCGATCTACTATTGAGCACTCCAAATCATGATAAATAAATTGAAATCTATTGCCGTTATTTTCCTCCAAAGTTAATTTAGTTTGATTGAATAACATTTAATACGGTTTAGTTATCCAACTTAGATGGAATATCACCTATATCCAAACTTTTTTGTCGCCACTCTCTCTTTCTAAATGTTGTGAATGATTGGTTGAACTCGTTGATAGTTTTATAACATTATTATTAGCAAAAGATCCCTCGCAACAATAATAAACACTCTTTAGTAAAGAAAAGAACTTTGAAATTGGGGTCAATGCAAGAGCTGGCACTCGTGTTTAGTGCTAACTAAACAAAATTATTTGACCTACAAAATAGGAGTCGTCAACTCGTCAGTAACGTAACATGTTCCTCTATTATTTTTGTCATTACTTCTCCAACCTTAGCTCCAAACCAGGGGCTAAGCTACATGGGACAGGCGTAGGCTTATGTAGAAATTTTTATAAAAATTACATGTTCACTTTTTACTTGTAGATTTTCCTTGGCTCAGTGGTTTAACTTTACATGAGCACCCCCTTCATAAGTCGCGCGACGAGCGTTCAATTCCGTCCAGCGTCAATTTTTTTTATTATTATTTCAACTTTTTCCCCTTTCCCTTTGTTTGTTTGTTGTTTGCTTGTTGTTTACCAGTCAACGTTATTCATTTAATAACATGATTTCACTTTGATTAAATGAATGCCTCTACCCTTAAATTTCTCAAGCTTAGAGAAGCACAAAGAAAGTATGAAATTTGCATCACTTCTTCCCTTCAAAAAATTTGTATCACTTCTTTTATTAAATTATCAAGTGCGTCTTTTACTCTCTATCTTATATTTTTATTGTACTTCTAATTATGGATTACCATCATGTGAATCAAATTATCATACTTATACTTATAATTGTTGGATTATCTTGTTCATTCTACATATATTCAAAATAAATAAACTTTATCAATTAATATTGTTCACTATTCATGTATGATTTAGATTTTCGCTGTCACAAATTTTATTCCTTTGGAATGTTGTAGGGTATGTAAGCAATAAAATCAAAAAGTCTTGATTTTTTTTGTGTGGTGGAATCCTGCATGTTCATCTTCAATCCCAAATCGCTAAGATAACTTATTTATTTTTTAAAGAAAGATAATTTGAATCCTGAAGCTAAGATAATGAATAAAACCCGAATCCTGAGAAAAATGAAGATTGTTAATATATGTTAAAATTTTGATAAAAGTTTCAATCCTTGTACTATTAAAATCCTGGCTTCGCCCCAGCTCCAAACACAAACTATACTCTCATGTCTACATTCATTGATAAACTTCATAGATAAATCATAATATGTTCAACAGCTTATGTGAATGACTATGACAATGCGAATGGGGAGTGTTCAATGTATGTATAAGACATTCTACGGTGGGACAAGATAACTTTTTTAAAGAATAAAGGGGACTATTTGTCTACAAATCATCTTTGTTTTTCACAAAAGTCACCGCATCCAACCATAAAACCGTCTTGTATAAGTTTTGGTGCGAACCCATAAGGCGACTTGACCCCCCACATGAATAAGTTCCCTCATACAACTTCCAAGTGTTTGATAATAATAGTAAATAAAAAAATCACAGTTTGTTTAGGGGCAGTTTGGTTGAGGATAATAATTAAGGGGGTAATAAAATGAACTTTTAGGCTAAAATAGTAAGGTGAAATGATGATGAGGGTAATGATTAAGGGGGGTAATGGAGAAAATGAAGGAAAATGGGGGAATATCATTACCCTAGGGGGAGGTGGGTTTGTATTATCCCCCAATTGGGGTGGTAATCATAACCCTCATTCTCACAAAATCTAACCCCCAACTACCTCACATACCTCCCATTTTAGCCTATAAATCTATTCCATTACCCACTTAATCATTACCCCCAACCAAACGGCCCCTTAGAGAACTGGCAAATTGCGAGCTTGTCTGCTGTTTGGCTTTCTTCTCTATACATGTGCTTACTGATCACAATATCCAGCTTCTTAATCAGTTACAACTTACATGCAGTTAGAGGCATAGGTTAAACAGATTCTTTGGTGTAGTCTCCAACTTTCCATCATAAGCTGAACTGGCGTATGAGAAGCTGAGCTGATTGGTAAATCTTTCCATCTTTTCTTCCCGCCATTGATTTCCCACAATTCAGCTTGCCGAATATCAGATCACCTATATCATTTTTACAGTTACATTTCCAATGTGCTCCAGAGCCAGAACTCTGAGATTCCTCAATTCCCCTGTATCAAGTTTGACCCAATGTTCATCCGGTGACCGAAGGTATCACGAGAAACATCAGCACGACAAGAGTGATTCGAGTCGAGTGGGTGATTCACTGTTCATGAAACTTGCAGATTCAAGGGGTAGATGATAAATTGGATTCAAGCATCGAAAGGTTACTCCAAGTCAACATATTGTGATGTTGGTGTGAGTCTGTGACCGCGTAAAAGGTCCATGGCTTCAAAATTCTGGAAATACACGTAGCTGATGAGTTCCAAAAGCTAAGAGAATAGAGTAGCTCCAGAGAAGTTATAAACCTCCATTATCTCACTTTTTTAGCATTGACATGCTGAATCTTGTGTGCTATATGTCATTAATCATACATCATGTCAAAAACAAACTTGAAAGTACCAGGCACTTCAACTGCTCAAGAACACCACCAATAGAAAACAAATCATTGCGGTGCAATAGTCCTCCAGTTTCCTTGCTAGCCAACCCCAGGAGGTTAACAATGAAAAAGTTTGGAACTCAACTCACAGTGCAAGTAAATGAATCACTAAACTTCTGACATGGTAAAACAGAAGAGAGTTTTCCAATACGTACGGAGATTTGTTACCGTAAAGAGAGACTTTTAGAGATCAAATGTCAAAGGAAGTAGAAATATTACGCCTAACGAGTAACAGCTAATTGATTCATATGGTCAACCAATCAAGCTTGTTTCAGGCATGTAAAATGAGCTTGGTTGAGATTGGTCTGGAGTCCGAACCTGTGTTTAGGACAGCAGAAAGTTATCAGTTCTGCCAGTTTTAAATAACTTATGTATAAAACAAAAGTGATCACAACTCCTGCCAATGTTCGTATGGTTCACCTTGATATATTCAGGTAAATTCAATTGTATAGTTTACACTGATGCTGTGTACCAACGTGAAACAAGGGCAGCTAAGTGCACAAAGCCACTCTGCGGAGAGAGCACAAACCAAATGATGTCTTAGCAAAATGAGGCAAAAGCAAGTCATCAATCATCATTTCCAGCTACTAGCTAGGGTATTGTTCCAGAAAGAGGATTCAGATTCAGAGCCTGTTTGGCCTACTTCTAAGAGTTTCAACTTCTCCCCCTCACATCCTTTCTCCCACGCCCCTCTTTCCCCACTTCTAGCTTTTAGGAAGTTGAAAAAGGGCCAGAAGTTGGAGCTTTGGAGCTTCAACTTCAAGCCCCATATTAGCTTTTTAATAATTAAAAGTAGACGACGGTTAGGGAGGGGGAGTAGGTATGTTAGGAGGAGAAGTTAAACTCCTAAAAGCTAGGCCAAATGGGATCCAAGTCGATGGCAAAAACTTCCAAAATTAATCTAAAAGTCTAAAAACAATGTTTGGTAATTGTTTTTTTTTTAGATAAGAGAAAATTTTATTAATCAATCAAATGAGAATACAAAAAGGGGAGGACAAGAAGTCCTCGAATGAATACAAAAAAATCTATAACTCCCCCCAATGAAGTTGAACAAAGGTCAGTGGAACACCCTTGAAAGCCACAGCTGCCTTCGTCCAAAGAGATGCCAAATAAACAATATGATCCCAAACATAATCGATGGTCTTTCTAGAAGCGGAGAAGATTCTCGAGTTCCGCTTTAGCCAAATACACCACAGAATAGCCATACAAGCACACTTCCGCCACAACTTGCCCTCTCTCCCCCTCCCTCCAGCAACAAAACGCATATTAAGAAACTGGCCTACTGCAGGGCTAGCAAAAGGCTCTCCCCCAGTCAATCTACCCCACAACACCCTAGCAAACTCGCACAACACAAATAGATGCAAGCCGTCCTCACAGTCATGATGGCACATAACACACACATCCGGTGACAAACAGCAACCAGGCCTCCGCCGCTGCAACATGTCATGCGTATGTACCCTGCCTAACACCAAAGTCCACACGAAGGCGCGCACCTTCAGAGGAACCTTAGACTTCCAAATATATGTAGCAAGAGGAAAATGGGGAAATTGAGAAGGAAGACTAAGCCGATGCATGAAGGACTTGCAGGAGAAAACCCCAGAGGAGTCTCCTTCCCAAGTCCGAGAGTCGTCCCTAGGGACGAGAAGAGTAGTGTTTAGGACGCTTAGAAGGGTAACAAGTTCCTCCATCTCACGGTATGGGGAGCTCGGCGTAAAGGCAAGTCCCAAGGGCCGCCCACATCGGAATAGAACTCCAATATGGGCGCCTCATGGAACGTAGACAACTGACAAAAGTAAAAATAGATAACTATGATCTGGTTGGGACCAGGGGTTCCTGAGCTTGTTTTGATATCACCCAAACTTTTGGAGAGATGAGGATCCTCTCCATTACACCATTTCTAGCAATTATGCGTTACACTTGTTAATTATTTTACCTTACATTTTTTATATGTAGTCAACTTAACACGGGTCAACCATCCACAAGTGTAATGCATAAATGCGGGAATTAGTGTATTGGAGATGATCCTAACCCCAATAAGATTATCTCAGCACTTTTTTCCCCTTTGCAACCTCTATATAGCTAAAAAGTTCTTTCAAGTCAACTTGAATGTGCTGACAGGCCTGTAGTCTGATAGGTTGACCACAAGCGGATTAACACTTGTTAATTATTTTACTTTACACTTTTTATATGTAGCAACTTAACACGGATCAAGCATCCACAAGTGTAATGCATAAATGCAGGAATTAGTGTATTGGAGACGATCCTAACCCAAATAAGAGCTATTATCTCAGCACCGTCCCCCCCCCCCCCCCCTTTCCCCCTGCAACCTCTATATAACTAAAAAGCTCTTTCAAGTCAACTTGAATGTGCTGACAGGCCTGTAGTCTGATAGGTTGACCACAAGTTGATTAACACAGAAGGCATGATGATATACAATTTTTTTCAGTCTTTGATCCTCCTCCCCCCACCACACCCAAGACCAGCAACTAAACCTTGGAAACTCCCATGTTTTCTCAACAAAAATATTTAGAAGCATTGCCAATCAAACTTCCATAACATACCAATGCTAGAGAATTCGGTAAGCACCTTCAAACAGAAGTCGAGCCTCTCAGACGCAAGTTCACAAGGGCTTTTGAAATTTTCCATGAACCCACACCCTTTTCATGCTCTTTCCTTTCTGTCGATTGACTGACTTCACACAACAATACTCAAGCTCAAGCTGAAAAACAGGCGAGTCGCGAGTAATTGTCAGAGAATATAGAGGAACATAAAAATGGAAGTATAGAAAATAAAAATAAAAATAAAAAACAAATTAAAAAATTTTAAATATAAAAATAAAAAAAGAAATGTGTTCACCAAGAAGTTTTCTAAAGAATCTTTATCAAAAAAAAGTTTTCTGAAGAAGACCACCTTCCAAATTCATTATTATTACGGGTACTATTATCTCAAGAACAGTTTTCACAATAATACTTCACAAAAATATTCCAAGAGCAACTTCGGTACCTCAGTGAAGCCAGCACCTACAAAAAGATCCCTCACACCATCCAGATCAAAGAAATAAGAATATGTTCCATCAGCACGAATATAATGCCTGAAACCCACTCTTCTGTCTGGCTCAAATCTAAGCATCGTCATATCATAAAGACCTGAATACCATCATAGACGAGATTGTCATTAACTACCATCAACATCAAATTAATGGTAACCCTTTTTAGCAAACTAAAGCCTAGTAGTTTGTATTGAAATAGAGAAGCTGAAAAGCATTTTTTAACAACACTTGAGTATGGAACTCTTACAAAAAGGTAGTACCATAATCCTTGAAAAAGAGCTGGCCACCCGGCTTTAACACAGAAAAACACTCCATGACAGCTGATGGCATCCTCTCAGGAGGTACTGCTGATAAGGTAAATACCTGAACAACAAAAAGATTAATTAGAGGTTAACAGGAAGAATATCGGTGCAGGAAAGTTACCAATTTAAAGCTCATAAAATCATACTTGGAACTAAACATAAATATAAACGAACTGTGTTCTCTTTCAAATACAGAAGATGAAGAGAAGTAACATGTAAACTACTAAATAATTTTGAGGTTCAAGTAGCACATACCAATGTGACAGAATCCACTCCGCCAAGGCAGCAGCTACTCTCTTTTGCCAAGGGTAAGTCTTGTTCCTGAGTTAACTCATTTTCTTTGACTTCTGTATCACAGAGAAAAGCAGAACATGCACTTCACATAACAGAAAGAAAAAGAGTGACCCACATTGTATAAGAACTTAAGAAGACATAGAATCAAAATCAATCAAAATTTCCACCTGGGTGGCGATGAATCAATTTTTCTGCATAAACAATTCGACACGGATCACATTTCAACCACATTGGAAACCGAGTTGCAGAGAAATCACAGCAGAAAAGATGGAAACGATCCATCATCCCAACTATATCAGCATTTTCTAGATTCCCTTTAGCTCTCTCTAGTGCCTCAACACTGCAATCACAAGCATACACAATCATCTTGTCCTTGGCACTGGAACACAAAAGGGATTGAGTTAGCCCCACTATAACAGGATGATGTAGTAAAGTGATCAAAAGGTCCAAAACCCAAGCCTTTAAATCTTATATCAGTTGGCTATTTGAGGGAAGCGCATGGTGGTGAAACGGCCATCAGAAAACATGTGGGCATTGCACACAAGATATGAACGTGAAAGCATTTTCTTATGGAGCTGGAGGATAGCCCAGAAGACAGAAGATTTACTGAGGAGACTACATGGTGACATTGATAAGTTCTTTACAGAAGAGAAATTGACAACAGTAAATGAGTAAACCCATCACCTAAAAGTTATCATAATTCCCTATCACTTCTGAGTCTTCTGACTTCTCCATCTTGGCAACTGCACTTTATCTCAATTTGTTGCTTAGTATTTTATAACATAGGCTTCTCTGTCCTCATGAAGCACTTTCGTGAATATATAATCCACGTGATAAAAAACCCTTTTCAGTCCTAGTTGTTGTTGTGTTGTTGTAATCCTATTTTTTTCATCAGGTCATGAATAGATATCAGTGGGTAAATGGAGCGACAATAAGATTTTTGTGGTTTCCATAATTTGTTGACAAGCTCCAAAAGTTTAGACTTCGCAAAGAAAATAAAGTATGTTAAAACTAAGTTGAAAAATCTAGGTGATGCAAGGAATAATAATGGTATGGATAAAAACTCAATGCTAAATTCTCAAGTGTGTGACAGGAAAATAAGTCCAACAAACCTTTTGCATGCAAACAACTAATTCGCTTTGTTTCTTAAATTTCCTTTATGCCAATTGCACTAATCAATCATCAGGCTGCGTCTGGACCTCTCCACAACTCATCATAGGCAGGCGACATCACTGATGCTTATGGCATTGATCGATTAGAATTGCTATCTATCAGTTCTAGTTGGGATGGCTAATGGCTTCAATTATAGTATAATGAAATGCCTTTCATTTACCACCCCTACCCCTTCCCCATCCCAAAAAGAAAAGCAAAGAAAAACTACGGCCACGCTTTTTCAATGATGACATCGCTCAGAGAGCCTCCAAAAAGTATAAGCATCCATCTTATTGGACATGAATATGTGACCTGAAAAAGTTCATGCTTGATAGTTTCACAAAGTAAAAATGAAAGAAGCAAAGTGACCACTAGAAGATTGTCATTACCGTAATACAGGAAGAACTGTACTTCCATTTCCACATCCCACCTCCAAAACCTTGGAGTTTTCAGCACAAGAAAGAAGCCCAGGAAATTCCTTTAGCAAATACCTTCTCTCCTGGATGCATACAAGTCATGACATGCTTCAGGAAGAGGCAGAGAGTAACCATCAAAACATGGTGCAGAATAATATGAAAAATGAAACAGTACAGTACCCAAAAGGCTAAAACATAAAATGATCCTACACAAAAAGACAACCCCCTCCCCAGCACAGTCAATCTTACACGAGAAAACTATAGAGAATTAGAGATGGCTTGGGGCCGTGCTGGGCGGGTGGACGTGCCATACCTTTGTGCATGGGGCTCCAGGCGGCAGCACGGCTCAAGGAACAGCCAGAGTGGCTTCGTGTCGTGCCGTTCCGTGATGCCTCACCCCAAAGCGCGGGCCAGGCACGACACATGGCTCATGGACCATATGCTGCCCTCCTGCCAAGGCTATTTTTCTAGTTTTCAAGTTTTGTCTATAAATATATTTTAAATTTCGGGATAGGGCCGCACCCAAGCAAAGACAAGGTCAGCCCAGGCATGGCACGCAGCTCACACGAGCCATCACTACAGACCCCCCCCCCCCCCCCCCACCCCCCCAAAAAAAAAAAAACACCAACGAAACCCCATGTAATAAGTTCACAACAATTTCTTCTGCTAAGTAATAACAGAAAGGGTCATGCAGTTTTGTTACACTGACCTTTATTGTAACACATTAGGGTCACGCAAGTCGTTGATGCTGAAAACGAGTCAATTGGTGAATCATTATTGTCTCATTTGCGGGCAAAGACCAGTGGGAGTAAGAAAAAAATTCCATTTGATTTTCCTTGGCAGGTTCAAGAGAACTAAGAAGAAGCTCAACATCAGGAAGTTTCTCAATGCAACTAATCACAAGTCCATATGCCTACATGTGGAATGTAGAATACTAATGTATATGTGCAGCTGAGTTGTCCTATCTTTTTGAGGCAGGAAACATCAACCCAAAGTAGGTACAAACAAAAGAAGTTAATGGGCATTTGATCATGTAACTTGTATTACAGAATATTCTCAAAACTTACATGTTTTCCTTTCCTTACCCCCTCCCTACCCAAGGTTTGCAACTTCTGTTCCTTTCAGATATCTTCATGGTCAATGTGATGGGAAAATAAAATGTAAATGGTTCATTGATTGCTTGTGTGAACCATTTATATGTCAATGGCCTCCATATTCAGCAGAACAAGGATAAGATGTTATGTGATCTTTATTCAGTGAACTTTCCCAATTTTATACACACCTACCTTAGATATTGAATCCAATAAACCATTGGGAAACCATACAAATCCCACCAAGAAATCCCCTTTTCATTTTAATATCATTGTAAAAGGCGACAAACCATACTATGTGTAGCTGACCATAAATCCTCTCTAAGATTGTTGTCAATCAATTCATCCAAAACAACAAATTTTCTAGAAGATTAAGCATTAGCAGACTAGCAGTTCTTCCTGAAATCCTCCATCCCAAGTGTCACTTTCACATGCCTAACCCTTTCCTACCTCTTAATGCCAAGAACAACATTCAACCATCATAACAATAACAACAACAAAAACCAGAGAAAAGGAAAAACATATCCTTTTTCAATTGAGGGGTCATTTGGCATAAAATTGCAAACACACACACACCCCCACCCCCCCCCCCCCACAATTCCACCATACTCTCCACAAGTTATGAAATATTCATTGATTTCAGACAACAATAAACAAGACCCAAAATCACAAACAACACAATTTCAAATACAATGCTGCAATTTCTACTTTAATAAATCATCTGGGCATCAAAAACAAAATGACCAAGAAAGAAGACCCCTTACCTTGAAGAATTTGCCAGTAGAGTGACGAGAATGGAAGTGAGACCATGCTTGAGAATCAGAAGAAGGCGATGATGATGATGAAGAAGAAGAAGAAAGGGAGATGGAGTTTTTGAAAGGGGAGAGATGGTAAGTCAGTAAAGGGTCATTTTCTACCTCTAATCTCAGTTCCTCCCATTCAAAAACTTTTGAATGATACTCTGCTGCTACTGTTGCTGTTGCTTCCCCCATCCCTCTCTCTCTCTCTCTCTCTCTCTCTCTCTCTCTCTCTCTCTCTCTCTCTCTAATTGATGGCTCCGGCAACAGACGTTGAACGGGTGAATCCAACTGATAGAACTGGCAAGTATAATTGCCTGTATTGTATAGCTTCGGCTCAAATAGGTTGGTTAGGTCCGACTTGGGTAAATTAAGATTTTATTTTTTATTTTTTTTTTGAAAGCAGATTTTTTTTTTAAAGTTGATGCTTATTGAGAATCCTATTTTCCCATTTGCATGCATAGATTTTTGGGTAAATTTTGAGTTTGAGTTAACAAATGCTTCTTAGAGGAGGGTAAAGGAATCTCAAACTGTTGTGGATGAATTGAACCTCTATTTCGGGGGTAGAGGTGGAATGTAGGAATCGAGTCACTATTCAAACCCCAATTTTTGAGTTGATAGATTGTTAATAATATTGTGGCGTCAAACTTATGGCATAAGGTGATTAAGGAAAAAATTTTAACACACAACCTTCGAGAACGGGAAATACTTTGTGTGCAGCGCATACAACGGGATCATGAGTGCACGTGTTATTGAAGACGAAGCATCACCTTCAAGAACGGACAACTTGTTGTGGAACAAGCTATGGAATGTTGATACTCTCCCCCGAGTTAAGATATTCGAGTGGCGTGCTTGCCACGACGCCTTACCTACAAAGGTGGGTCTCCATTGAAGAATTCTGCACATAGATGAAGAATGTAGTGTGTGGGGGGGACCGCGGGATTGTGGTCTCCACGCACTGCGTTTCTGTGCACTTGCTGAAGCTATATGGGCGGCAAGCGGGCTGGATATTCTAGATGTGGCTACAGGGAGTTGCGTGAGGGATTGGGTGGAACTAGTCAGGTTGGAATTACATGATGAGGAGTTTGCTAAATTCAACACCACAGCTTGGGCAATCTGGGGTACTAGAAACAAGAGAATTTTTGAAGGTTTGGTTCAATCACCACCTGAGGTCATGGTCTATGTCGAGAAGCAATTACACGACCTGGGCAAGCTAAAGTCGGGGTCGCCGAGCAGAGCACCACGCGTCCCGGGGAAATGGGCAGCACCACCTGATGGGTGGATAAAGTTGAACGTGGACGCCGGGAAGTTTGGGGATACAGAGACATGCATTGGAGTCGTGGGTCGTGACAAAGATGGTGTCGTTTGTGTTTGCGCCTCGATGAACTTCGAAATCGGATGGGAGATTGGTCTAGCGGAAGCAAAGGCAGTTTGTTTTGGCTTAAATCTAGCTGAAAATTATGGGTTCGAGAAGGTCATCTTGGAGTCGGATAACGCAGCGGTTATTTCAGCTTTGAAAGCAAAGAGTATAGGATTGAGCCCAGATCATTTAATTTTGGAAGATATTTTAGTGTTACAGTCTAAGTTTGTGTCAGTTTCTTGGTCTTTTGTCCGTAGGGAAGGAAATAAAGTAGCTCATGAGCTAGCGCATGTGCAGCCTTGGGAGGTAGCTTGTCGTTTTTGGTCTTTTGAGTTACCTAGTAACGTAGCTAATGCTGTAACATCCGACTCTTCTCAGTTAATGAAAATTTAACACCGCGATTAGCGAGCTTGGCTTCAAAAAAAGGAAAACTTTTTAACACACAACCTTAAATATTTCAAAGAATTAATATGTGGAAGTATGCATGAGAGGCTTAAAAGTAAGAATCGATTCCATTAGGTGTGATTATTTAATATGCGATTTCTTTCTTAATCCAAAAGAGGCATAAAGGTCGATATTTGTTTATGACAAACCAAACACTTCTCAACTTCAATAAATAGTTTTGAGTTCTCCTTATCGTTTTCTTCTTCCTTCTCCCTTCTCCCCCTAAACTCTTGTTTGTGAATGAGGGAGCGGTGGTCGTATGGTGATATCATAATACTCTAATAAACTGTTCAGTATTTCTTAGGTAAGAACTTATCAGATTGGTTGCCATCACGGGTCAAACCCGGTTCGTGAAACCCACCAAAGTATTAAAACCCAGGTTTTAAGTACAATTTCTAGACACTAAACCCATTTTTACCAATTACCAGATATGAGAAAGCATCCTGCTCAGAACCAGACACCTTCTGGTTGGTTGCTATGCAACATGCAAAAGGATTGAAAAGAGAAGTTGTAATAAAACCTTCTATTTCTTCATAAATCTTTTGACATGTATAATTGTACAGTTCCTGGTATCAGATCAACCAACAAATATGTTAAGCTTATGGCACATGAGGTCATCTTACAGTATGTTGACTTCTGAATCATCAATTACAGTTGGCAAACAGGGTGACAAAATTTTCTCATTATCTAATGTTAACTAATTGACACTCCTAATGCTGGATGATAGAGAAAACCTATTTGCATGTGTTCAAAAAAACCCTTGTCTCATTCGCTCACCGAAGAACCCTCCGGAGCTCGTCAACAATTCCCTGTAACACCACTGGTTTCCGTATCAGACCGTTCATCCCCACCTGTAAGCATCTCTCCCATATATTTTCTTCTGCGCTTGCTGTTAGGGCTATAATAAGTGGCCCATTCCGGCTGTGTAATTTACGAACTCTCTTTGCCACTTCAAATCCATCCATTTCAGGCATCTGAAGGTCTAAGAAAACGACCCGAAAAGAGTTCGCACTTGAAGCCAAGGCACTTAGACACTCAAAACCTGAAGAAGCAGCTGAAACCTCACAGCCTAACTTCTCGAGCAGCTTCTTAGTCACTGTCCGATTCACATTATCATCGTCGGCAATCAGGACTCTCAAACCTCTGAAGAGAGAGTTGGGATTTGTTTGCTCTGACACGGATGAATTTTCAAACTCGGGGAATGTTATTCCATTATTTCTTTGAAGTTGAAACCGAAGAAGAAGAGTCATCCTTTGTGGCAGGCCAAACGTATTCAGGGATATCCATATATCACCCTGCATCATCTGTGCAAGGATGAAAGGCGTCAAAATCAGCTAAAACCAAAACCATGTCATTGCACAAATACTGCTGGCTTAAGTTGTTACTTATATCAAGGCATAGATATATAAGCACGTTCAAGAGAAGGCACTCAATTTCTATCAAAGCTAATCAGGGGCAACAAACAGCATCATATTGTTGTATTTTTGCTCTCCTGTCAACAAAACACTAATGCTTTTAAATTTTTGACTTTTACTATTGACTACTGTACCGCTACTTTATATATTACATTCAAATGCAGAATTTTCTTTGTGATGCTTTATACCGATCTTTCTGTGTGTTTTTGGCTAGTCATTACGCCGGTCTTTTTTAGACAGTATGTTTACTGATTTTGAGTGGAAACTGGTAAGGCTGTGTGTACATCTTGATCTCCACAAACTCCACCAGCAGCAGGATCATATTAGGCTGTTGTCGTCTCGTCAGCAGGAAATACCACAGAAATTGAACTGCTTATGTCAACAAAGGACACAACTTTTGAGTAGAATCATCCTGACCTCACTAGTCACTATTAACACTGATCTCAAACAGAAAACATATGGAGCAGGAAATCTACAGGGCAAACTCTCTCACTATGATTTACGAAGTCTTAAGAATAGATTTATAGTGCCTAATATTCCAATGAATTGCTGCAAGGCCAATGATAGAAACAAGCCTGATCTGACTAAGCCTTGAAGTATACTCATGCATTAATGAAAGGCAAGAAAGGAAGGAAAATAATCCAGTCAAACTCCTTTACAGATAACATATGAAGCAGGAAATCTTACAGGACAAACTCTTTTACATGGTTTACGAAGTCTTAAGAATAGATTTATCGTGCCTAATATTCCAATGAATTGCTGGAATGCCAATGATAGAAACAAGCCTGAACTGACTCAAGCCTATAACTATACTCGTGCAATAATGAAAGGCAAGAAAGGAAGGATAAGAATCCAGTTAATCAGGCGATGTCAGAAAATAGGTGGCATCCACCACTGGAAGTCCTACATGAGTCCACTCATTTAAAGCAGTCTCACCAACAACTATGCTGCCCGCGACATCTCCCACAGGCAGAGAGACAACCCCTACCTTGCCTCCACCATACCACGGTCCACCGCAAGGTGCAAACACTAAGTTATCTAAATAAACTTTAACTATTGTACACCTACGCAACATAGAATCACATGTTTCAACCCCCCCCCCCCCCTAAAAGAAATAGAAGGCAGGGCCTTGGTTAGTGCCAAATTCACACATTTTCTCCAGGATTTCACAATCACTTGAAATGAAATCAGATGGTTCATTTGGCCTCTTTGGGCCAAAGCAGCAAGTGCTTTTAAAAGGGGTCTCACTGACATCCCACATGATTGGGATTACTTAGTAAATTAGATGGTGTTTGAAAACCCGCCTTGTAATTTTATGCTGTAATTTTTTCTTCCTCACTTTAATACCAAATAAAGAGAAAAAGAATAAAGAAAGAAAAAGCAGGAGCAAACAATTGCAGATGGGAGCACTCAGTGCCAAAAAATTAAATTAATATAGATTCAGGATGAAGCAGCAACGAGGTTGTCAGACGAATTCTGGCTGCTAACTTGTATATATTAACACAAGCCATAGAACTAAGGGCAATGCATAACATCTGGTAATTATATAAGTATCCCTACGAAAGGTTACTTTTACTTTAGGCCTTTAGGGTGTCATAAAACCAGTTATATTTTAACAGACACCCAAGACTACACTAGGGTTGTAATTAATGGATTTCGAGAAGTCAACATTTTCCTATTGCAAACACGCAACGGAACTATCATCAACGTAACAATCAATCAAAAATAGTATCACCAACTAAATCAACTGCTCTGGAACTACTTCAGCATTTAATTTAAATCATTCAAAGGACTTGACATGGAAAGCTGATATTGACACATACAATTTCATTGTATCATAAGGCATCACAGCCACAATTTGTTCGATGCAAGTCAAAGGCAATTCATGGTGTTCCATCAAATAATCAAAATATAATATAGTGTAGCCATAATGAAAAATAAATGAAAAGATGATCGTTCTAGGGCTTTATTAGAGGAGGAAAAAAATAGGAATTAATGGAGATAAGTAAAACCAAGCCAGGCAAAGGGAATTTTACACTGACCTGAGCTAGCCTTTTGCACATGCTGAAGCTCAATACCTCCTTATTGCTATCGTTATGAGTTCTCTTAATGGGATCTGTAGGATAACCTCCACTGATGTCAAACTCAAACTTTATACTGATGTACTCGTTGGTAATATTAGGCCTATACATCCCCCACTTATCATTGTTCCCCCCACTGCCACTTTCTGCGGAAACCCGGAAAACAACAGAACCTCCTCCAATAGAAACATGCAGCAGGTAACCCACCATGTGTAGCAAGACCTGAAACATTCTCCTCTCGTCACCAATCACCTGGGCAGGCAAAGTACTCTGAACATCAGGAGAAAAGCTGATACCGTGATAGACAAATAAACATTTTGCCAAGCAAGAAGCTTCCTTAATCATGGAATGAAGGTGGAAAGGCCTCATCTCTAATGGGAACCTTCCATTGTCCTTTGTCGATATCTCCATTACATCATTTATTAAAGTTGAGAGAACATTGCTAGTTCTCACCATGGTGTTAACCAGAATCCTTTGCTCAAAGTTCATATTCTCCTCAAACATTGAAAGTAGACCTATAATTGAGTGCATTGGTCTCCTCATCCCATGGCTCATCACCTTCTGGAATGAGTCTCTTGCTTCACTTGCCATCATAGCGTCCTTCTTAGCCTGTTGCAGAGCACGATTCTGCTGCCCAAGCTTCTCCCTCATTATCTGGGACTCCTCAAGAACTTTAGCATGAGAAAGAGCCACGGCCACTTGATCAGCAACCACTTCCACAATCTCTAATTCAGGAGAGCTCCAAACCCTAGCCTCTGAGTTCGGAAGCACCAAAACCAATATGGCGTAATATGTCTGGACCAATTCAGGAGTCCCGCCTTTAAAATTTGAGAAGTTAAGCATCGGCATCCTGATAGCCGCCACAGAACCGGGCTCACCCAAACCACCACTGCTAGTCATTCCTAGGGCTGAACCCGGCTTTAAAATAAGCACCCCCTTGCTATCACTGATCTCCCTGACATCAGGATCATCCATCGGAATACTTCTGGAGTAATTTTTTGAGGAGCCTGGTTTCAGTTCATGGGTCAATTTCATCATGGTCTTGTTCTCATTCGGCATCCAAACAGTACAATTCTGCAGATCCAAAGTCTTGGAAAGTTCGACCAGAGTAGTATACAGTATAGTATGCTTATCGAGCGACTTTCTGATCTGCCGAGTGAGCATACGCACATGCCAACTAGCTTCCTTCTTTTTCTTCATCATCACAACCTCATGGTCTAGTTCCAATACATTTTGTCTCAAAAACACCTCTCTAACTTTCAGCTTAAGTAGAAGAGGGATCAAAGTTATTAGGGATATCGCAGTGGCACATGAGACCAAAGCAGTTAGTAATTTGAATATGGTAAGTGACAAAATGAGCTGGAATGAATGAGGACCATAGTAAGTCCACCCATTGAGCAAATGAGTTATTCCACAAAGGACAATGAAAGCAATGAATTCAACGAGGACCCATTTGAAGGGGATATTTGAGCAGCTAATGAAATAAATCAGCTCAATGGGTATTGAGAAATAGGCAATGGCGATTAAGAAATCACTCACCTTTTGGCAATCTAGAATGGTCTGTATGGTCCAAAACCCCTCATCATCACAATTGCAATGGGAGTATCCACTACCAATAACCGAGACTGAAAGTAGGAGAGTGCAAACCAGCAAACCAATGGCTACCCCTCTCAACATTGATGCACCAATATCCCCAACTTCTCAATCCATCAAGCAGTTCTAAATCTTGTTCCTCTCAATTAGGGCTACTGTTACAGGGTAAACCTTAAAACCTTGAGCAATGGATTTGGGCAAGAATCAACAAATATGAACTCAAACCAATTTGGATGAACAATAAAACCCATCTGCTAGAAATCAATCTATGAAACACCAAAGTTGGTCCAACATCAAATCTAACTGATCTACTTCACCACCCAAATCTACACCATTTTGCAGGCAAAATGCATGTCTAAAGTCCCAAATTTGACCAATGAAATCCAGTGCTGCAAAGCAAAGTGAAGACAGGAATGAAGTTTCTTTGTGATTGCATCAGCTGATTAAACTCTCAGAAGATAATTGGACGCAAAAAATGATAAAAACTTGAGCATCCACAAGAGAGATATTTATGAACTAACCAACCTAGCCAGATTCCATAAGCTTTTCTGGTCAAACAAAAACACAAAAGAAAAAGATTCCCACTTTCCAAAAGTATCAACAAATGCTACCAGCTAAAATGCAAAACAAGAAAGAAATCACAACAAATTTACCATTAGGACTCAGCAATAGACCCACCAGACCATCACCATCTACCAAAGTATCCACCTTTAAGAAACCAAGAGACCCAGAAAGAGTAAATTAAGAAATCAAACCAGTTCTGGATTTCTGAAAATGAGTTCTCGCTTGCTTGCTGGATCCAATATTCTGGGATTTAGCTTATTTTGGAGTAATTCTCTGTCCTCCCCCTCTCCCCAAAATTTCACAGAACTACCAACTTGCTTTCTTATGTTTTCTTTTTTCTATTTATTATTTTTTGGCTGCCAACTTTTTTTAATTGTTTTTGTGAGGTGAACTTCCTACTTGCTTAACAATTGGAAATAAAAGCTGCATGGGAGATCAGAAGGGACCCACTAGGATTTACATGAAGCGAACCTAGACGTCTCCCTTTTTGCTTGCTACCTCGTCAGACACAATAATATTATTTTTTTCAATCCCCAATCAAATGTTTTGCCCTCCTACTAAAATTCTATAATTTTTTTTTAATGGGAAAATTTCAGTAAATATTGGGCAATGTAATATTGTTATTAGTTAATTTTGATAATACCTCTAAAAAACAAAAAAAAAAAAAGTTAATTTTGATAATAATTAATGTGTGGGTGTAAGGCTTTATTCTCTCTCGCTTAATTTCAATTCAGTTCATGACTTTATTACTTAAATAACTTTTTTATTTCAAAATAAATTTATGATGATAATTATGTCACTAGAAATATTTCAAAAAAATATTTTCAAACGAGTTTTAAGATGGTTAAAAGTCAAGTTAAAAAAATTATTGTAGTTGAATTAAGTTCATTTTAGTTCTCTTCCATTTATTTTTTCCAATTGAAAGAACGGAGTCTAATTAAGTGAGATATAGTTCACATAGTTTCTTAGATCAGGTGCACGTACTCACTTTTATTATTATCAGTGACAATTTTGTACCTCCAAAAAAATGAAGAGTGACCATGAATTGGTTGTGAACTTGTTGACAACTGTGAAGTGAAGGTGGGATTACGGTAGGAACCGTGTATTGTAGTGCAAGTGTTTCTTGTGCTTCAGAACAAATTGGTGCTGACAAATGACAATCGCTATCTTGACTGTTATGCCTTAATAATCACGGCAGTTACATATGCACTCTCTTTATTTATTTTTCCATTTTTGATACAATATACAAGGATACATATTTGTAAAAATAAAATATTTAACCGGGGCGAGCATTTATTAGTGTTATGCATAAATAGGAAAAATGTTTATAGAGAAGCAAATGCAGCAGTGGATTAGCTCGCCTATTACAGCTTAGCTATCCCAGAAATGTTTCATGAGTTTGAAGCCCCCATCCCTACCATGATGATGTACTCTCCGAATACCTAATAGGAGCTGCAAAGCCTATAATGGCTGTTGTTTTAGTTTCTCTTTATTTGTTTGGGCGTTTTAACGCCTTCCATGTCCAGTGGCGGATGTCTTCATGACGTCATGGAGTCCATTGAATCCACTTGGCTGGATTTTTTTCTAAAATTCTTTTATAAAATATGTATTTTCATACAATATTTAAGATTCGTCCTATATATTATAAAAGAGTGATTCCACTTGAACTGGATCTTGATTCTGCCATTGTACGTGTCACACACACACACAAAAGAAAAAAAGAAAAAAAAAGGAGGGGGGAAATTGGTATTAGAGAGAATCTCAATCCCACCTTAATCTTCCTCAAATAATTGAAAGAATAATAATAATAATAATAATAATAATAATATTAAAACCTCACTTTTTCATTAAAAAAATGTGAAAAGAAAAAAAAATATATCATTCACTGCTAAGTAAGGGATTTGATCTCGAAACTCTTTTGCATTCAATTTTTTGTCTAGTGTTATATGACTTTTTCATTCGAATGTTTTCTAATATTTTAGAGATCTTTAGCTAGTTTCTGGAATTCAATCCTTTTTACAAGTCTCATATTTCTTTTATTTAGTGAACTATCTATCCCATCACCCCCCACACACAAAAAAAAAAAATGCCTAAATGATTAATGGATAGACTTGTAGATATGGTGGAATAATATAAATGCATACTCTATAACAGAATGGATGAAAATAAGTTTATGTAGATCAGTAGATGTTGATATTGCTTTGACCAATCTTTATTAGATTCATTACTATTGTTAGGTGCTCGACATGCTACATTTATCAGTACTACTACTGTATATATAATCTAAGCACACCTTCTTATATTAATATCCTGAGTCAGTGACACCTATATTGCTTACCAATCTATTTCAGATTCATTACTCCTATAATCTAAGCACATACATCTTTTAGATTGATCTACTATATTACTGATCAGGTTGAATCCTCAATTTAAACTTAATATAAAATCCTACGTACATTGCATATAATACAGGACTATATACGTGTTAATCAAACTGCAATCCATGCATGTAACTAATTAAACAAGTGGTTGATGTGAGCGCGTGGTTTGACACTCTCATTCATAAAGTCGAGGGTTCGATTCTTATAAATAGAGAAACTATTTATTGAGAGTAATTTTTTTTTTTTTTTGTTTTGGCAAAGAGGAAATGTCTTCCTCTTGGGCGTGGCTAAATGACACCTCCTAACGCACAACCTGGGGTATTGCACGAACTAATTCGTGTACGTGCTCCCCAAAAGATTTGAACTCATGACTATCCTGGTGTACAAGTTGCAACTTATTTTACTAGTAAGCTAATATTTCTTGGGTATTTATTAAGAATAATTTATCCTTTTGTAGGTTGACGCGGATAAAATTAGTCTTGGCCCAATGTTAATGTAAACATATGTTAACCCCCAAAAAAATTGCACCCAAGTATATGATAATCAATCAGATGATAATAAAAGTATATGATAGTCTTTAGAGACAGACATAGTATGGAGTACATGACTACATGGTATCATGCCATCCAATAAGGTTTTATCATTTTTAAATGATGATATGTTTTTTTGGTGCTATTTTAATAGGGACGTTGAAAATCAAAGCATAATGTGGAAACATTTCGAATGCGAGATTAATTAAATAGTGCGCTCATAAATCATGTCTAGTCACACAATTAAGCCACTCCCAACTTGTTGGGGTCTCACCGCCCACTAGCCTAGGGACCACTTCAAAGAGGCCCAAGTCCACCGCCCTCACTATGTGGAGATGTAGATTGCTAGTACGTCTAGGGTGTATAGGGTGTAATCGAGTCGAGTCGATCTTTAGGGAGGTCGGCTCGAAATTTGGTACGGGTTGATTTGGCTAGATTTATGGTTAGAGTTTGATTTGATTTAGATTTATGCATAACTTGATTGGACTCGACTCGAATCCAAACTCTCCATAACAAATTTAAAAAAAAAAACAATTAAAGTCGACAATTAATAATCCCATGCATGTTATAAAATGAGTAAACCCCTAAACAAAATCCGTGAATTTGTATAACTTTTTATGGTCTTATTCAAACAGTGGGGATAATCAAGTCAACTCAGACGATGGAGTCGAGTCATTAAGCTGAGGTTCAGCCCAAAAAGTACTCAATTCAAACTTTGACCGAGCGAGGTCCAGAGCTCACACTGAGTCAACTCAACTCAGTTATGTCCCTATACGCTTAGTTAGATTTGAAACGATTTATTTTTTGGGGAGAAATGTCGTAAAGCAACCTCAATTAATTTCACTATTAAAAATCTAAAATCATTCTATACTCCGACACATGCTAGGGGAAGAAGAATCCCAAAATTAAATCACTACTTCCCACACATGGTAGCACATTCGCTAACTCGTAGGCTACTTTATTACCATTCTTACCAATATGATATAAAGAGAATTGATTTTTTTCTTTTCTTTTGAACCTATAGCCTATTATAACTTATCAAAATTGAATGAAACAACGAAAGAAAATGTTTAATGAATGATGAAAAGGACATGACCCAACAGAATTGTGTGGAATTGAACCAAAACAGAACAACACAGAAAGGTGTGAAACAAACTGGAAAGAAACAAGAGTGTTGAACTAAATGAAACATTATGAAGGCAAAATTGAATAGGTGGAGTAATTTGTAAGAGAAAAAAAATATATTGAATTGAATTGCGGTAAATTCCACCAAAATGAATTAAACTGAACCAATTATTAAATTTTTTTCCAGTTTGTTTCGAAATAGTGCATCTCTCCCACACGATCTACCTGCTTTCTTTTTCTGTACGTCTCAAATTGAAGTACCCACTTAATTTTAAACACACGAAATCGGGGTGCAATATTTATTTTACCTTTATATGGACCTCACCAAATGGCAAATGCTTTAAACATCTCCAATTTTGAATGAAAGTGACGAGTAGAGAAGGAAGTTAACCACCCATTTTATCTCGTATTAATCTCTGTGTCCGAAAAAATGGGAATTCAATTTAGAACGGCCGAAGTAGTAGATAACCAATAACTGGTTAGTGTGAGCGCCTGAGCGATTGGATACTCTCATTCTTTAAACAAAGTCGAGGGTTCAAATCTTATGAATAGAGAAATCGCTGGCTAGGAGTAGTCCTAAGACTTGTATCTTGTATGTAATAAGGAGTAACCGAGCAATATGGGAGATAAATGTTTTCCTTGAGCCCCTAACCTTAGGCTACCTAATGAAATTTGAAGAGCAATTCTATATCCAACACGGTGTGGGTAAACAGTAAATCCCATACCGGTGGACCCCATCCTAAAATATTTGCACTTTTAACCAAAAAGTTATAAAAAATTAAAATTTTACCCCGCATAAAAATAGGCTATTCCCAAAAAAGTAAGTATAGAAATGTCTCTGTTATAATATTTAATATATTGTTATAAATTTTATTGTTCGTATTTGTTATGTACTATTATTTACATAAAAACTCTGTTATATCATTAGAAGCTCTATTTCGTGTTTAGTGTATTGAATTGGTATCAAAGCTAAGTAGCTAAAATCTGGATCCTTCAAGTAGTTGTAAGTTTCCAACTTACCCTCATATAGTACATAGTCTAGAAGGATCTAATAATTTGGCTCCACATCTAAATTATATAACAGATTCTCTATTAGAAGTTAAGCAAGAAATCGAAAAAATCGAAGTAAAATTAAAAGCCTTTAAAAAGTTAATTGACACTATACACTTATGTTTAGTAAACAAAATTAGACATAATAATAAAGTAAGGCAAGGGAAGAAAGATAACACTTCTACATCTTTTATATATCCATATCCTTCTACAAATAATAACAAAAAACCATTTCTAATAGCCGACCTACCAATAGAACTAGAAAGCTCAAAAGATGAAAACGATGGAGAGGTATCAGGAGTACAACATGACTGAATTAGAAGAACTATTCTATAAAGAAGAAAATCCTGAAGAATTAAATAAAATTATGGATACAATTGCTGATAAACAATGAGTGTTAAGTAAAGGTTTGGAAGAAACCAATAATGTTGGTTTAGAAGAAGACATATACCAACAAATGAGTTTAATTAGACTAGAGGAAATGGATACCATACCTCTAGAAGAGATCACAAGAAAATTAGACAAAAAGATAGGAAAAATGATTAAAGATGAAGAAAGTAATGAAGTTGGAGAAGAAGTAAAGGAAAAAGCATTTGAAAATAACTTTGTAAATAACTTAATACCAAAACTAGAAAATTTTGGAGAGTCCTCTAATAATAATTATATCAGAAGTAGAACTATCCCTGGAAGAACTAGTAATTTTGGCTTTAAGTTTATGCAAAATCCACAGGTTAAAGAAGAAGTAAATCTTCAACCTATTAGCCAAACTGGATATATGTTAAACCTAGATGGTGTAAGAAATAGAAAAGAAGTATTTGAACAATGGAAAAAGAGTATAAATAGTCAACCTAAACACTACATAGACTTCAGAAAATTTCCTAAATTATCTAGAACATAGTTTTTCTGGCACTATAGCTGACTGGTATGACTCAATGACCGAAGCTATAAAAACTGCGTTAAAAAAATATAGCAACTCCTAATGAAATGTTTAAAACATTATGCAAATCCATACATAATAAATTTATTGGAATTAAACCAGATTCTGACGAAAAAATTAAAGAGTGGCAAAGAAAACTTATCAATCTTAGCATATATGATATGAAATATTTTGAGAACTACCTTGAAGAGTTTAGCCAATATTATTATAAAATTGATCGAAATGAAACAAATCTTGATATGCTCTATGATAAATTACCTTATCCTATGAATACACTAATCAACGACAAATACAAAGAATGGAGTGACAGGGAAAATGTTGTGGATACATTAGGAGTAAGAATTTCATATCTAAGAAAGTGGATTAATGACCAGTGTCTAGATATCCAAAAACACCATAAAATGAAAAACAATTCCTGGTATGTTGGGATACTCCAAACCAATGGGTTATGACCCTGAAAAGAGAAGACGGAAAAAGTTCTATAAGAAAAAACATTTCAATAAACAAAGGGGCGAGAAATATAAAAGAAAATATTATAAGAAACCTCATCCCAATACAAGAAGATTTTTTAGAAAATCAGCATATTGTCCTAAAGAAAAATCTAATTGTAAATGTCGGTCATGTGGAGAAATAGGTCATTATGCAAATGAATGCAAAAATAAAAAGAATAATAAACTCATAGAAGCATTTGGAAGTTTAGACTATGTTGAATTGACTGAAGATGAAGCCCTTGAATTAACATTAGGAAATAATAAAGGAATAGTTGAAATAATACAATATCCCGATGAAGAAATAGAAGAGAAAAGTGACTAGGAAACCAATAATATGATGGAATGTGACGAAAATAACCAAATATCCCTAGAAAGTTTAAAATGTGAAGATTTTTCAGTGGATGATGAAGATCAAGAGATTGTATCAGAATGGATTCTTCCTACAATCAAAAAGGATAATATTTATAGAAAATCAATATTTGAATTTAAGAGCAAATATGTATGTGAACAAATGGAAGGAGATTCAGAAATAAAAGATTGTGAATTTGACGCCGGAGTAATAAACCTTATCAATTGAAAAAATATAGAAAAACACAACCAAAATAAGAAGTATCGATATATTCATGTTGGAAGTGTCCAAATACAAGTATCACCTTTACAACATTTTGGAAAGGACATAGATCTTTATGCACTACTTTGTGATATAAGACGCAACAAATTTCAAGATCAGATAATTAGTGGGGTAAAAACTAATCTATGCCATATGTCTGTAGGGTTTAATTGTAGACCAGGATATTATGTAAGCCTCAAGGATGCTTATGCTCATAATTTCCTAACCCTAAAATTAAAAACTATCGGAATGAACATGAAAGATGGTACATTTTCTATACGAGTGTTTTGGAAAATAATATATAAATTAGATAATACCATAGATCCAAAGCAAAAATTAACTATGGTGAAAGCTGAAAAATTCGAATGTTTAGCCCCAAGACAAATAATAAAACCTATAACAACTAGACTTGAAGATATAAGATTAGATAGAAGATGGATTCCTAGTTTTGAAAGTCCTAGTAAACTATCTAAAAATGTCATTAAAATTAATGAATCAGGAAAAATCACCATAAAGCCACAGTTATTTAGAAGTCAAAGTGTAAGAAAAGAAGGATCATCTTCATTCAAAAGAGAAAATCTTGAAAAAGAAGATGATATACAAAGTGTAACAAATAATTTAAGCGGAATGAGTTTTGAACCACCAAGAGCAAGTGTTGATGGTTCTAGTATGGACGGAAGAAGAATCATAGGATATAAAACTAGAACTTTAAGTGAGCCTATTTATGAAGAAGAAGTCAGTTTACAAATGGAATTAATCAATACAACTGAATTAACTAGTATAAATCTAAATAGTATTTATATTCCTATCAAAATATGCATAGAAAATTACAATAAATACGAATTATGTGCATACATAGATAGTGGGTGTTCAGTTTGTTTTGGAAAGAAAACTTTGTTCCCCGATTTTCTTTGGAAAAAAGCAAAATATCCTATGCAAGTAAGAATAGCAGATAATAGTGTTATGGAACATCATGAAGTCATAGAAAAATTACCTATAGAAATAGGTGGAATACAATGCATAATACCAGTAGTATGGGTGTAGACACCAAAAATTGTGTCTACGATAAGTCCCCATAAAAACCCGATGATGAAAGGATTGGATTTTGCTCGAACTTGGGTTGCGAGAATAAATGCTCTAATGATTAGCCCAGTTCATTTGAATTAACCAGTGGAAGTCTTTTGTATAGGTGATCCAAACCAGTTGGACTCAATTCAATTGGAGTCCAAAACTGAGAGATAGGCCTCTTTGAACCTAAGGGCCCGAAAGGGAACCCAAACCCATGAGTCAACCCTTGGTCAAACAAGGGAACTCAGTCAATCCCGCGTGGACCCCCTCGGAAAAGCCTCCCCCGTTTAGAAAAGTGGTCAGGTGCCTATACAGGCATGCCCCTCCAGGTCCAAGCGGCCACGCTTGAGTTCAAGCGGTGGCCGCTAGGCCAAGCGGCTTGACCGCTTGTCTAGCCGGCATAGCCGCTCGGCCTAGTTTTATGGCCGCCTGGACCTTTTCTCGCGGACGGCAAATTTGAGGCCCATTCGATTTCCGTGCCAAACCCTGGCAGCTCCCCCTCTTCTATATAAACAAACCTTAGGGTTCAGTTGAAGAGGTTGGACATTCTCTCTGAGAGGTTGGGAATTTTAGAGGTTGGTCTTTTGGTTGGCAGTTTCTCTCTCTCTCTCTCTCTCTCTCTCTCTCTCACACACACATTAAACCAGAAATTCTAATTCTACTCCTTATTTAGGCTAGCTCTAGCACCACAAAATAAACCTTCACACTTCATCAAGAACATGAATTCAAGCAACATAACCCAATAAGTTCATTGAGAGCATCCAGGTAATCCAACCTGAGGGTTTTCAATAAATTTTATATTGTTTGTTGTTACTAACGAATTTGGTTTATGTGATATGTACATGCATGGCGCGCTTTCGAGCAAAAGGGCTTGTATTAAGTCTAATTAATGGATGAATGGATGTTTTAAATTTGTTATTTATTGCTTTTTATGATTAAATTATGCTTGTTTGTGGGTTGATTGGTGGATTATTTGTTTGTCTTCTAACTCGCAGGTTTTAGCATATTTATCCCTTTCTAGCAATAAAAGCATGTAATTTGATAAATTGTTAAAAGTGGTCACAATAATAATGATTGTTCAACCCATTAGTCAAAACTAGGAATTTGAACAAATTGAACCCTGTTTGGAACCGTAGCATTAATAATTATATTGAATCGATTAGTAAAGGTCGTTGTTGTCAACTGGTGAGTTGGGTGCCTAACACCTTCCTAACTCCTACTCACGCCCCCGAACTCATTTATTAAGTCAATTTTCCCAATAGGGATTGGGATGGACAGGAATTGAGTTGACGTCTTTCTAGACTATCGACTTGATTCCAAGGTTTCCAAATTACCTTAAATTTGGTGGCGACTTCCGTCAATCTTAATCATGTCCTTAGTGCAAAAGGAAAATCTTCACGTGCATTCACACTCAAAGAT
Organism: Tetragonia tetragonoides; assembly: GCA_038025085.1. NCBI lineage: Eukaryota > Viridiplantae > Streptophyta > Magnoliopsida > Caryophyllales > Aizoaceae > Tetragonia > Tetragonia tetragonoides. The sequence goes on from CM076143.1 coordinate 11,243,881, forward strand.
TCACGAAAACGACCGCGCTCTTCCAGGCTGCCCGAAATCCGAAGGCGGGGCGAAGGAAAAAGGGGAGAAAAAATCCGGTAGCCTACAGTGGCGACTTCACTGGGGACATGATTAAGAGGGTGTAACTTGAAAATCGGTTCAATATTATTATTTTTTCTTGGTTCACTACCTTGAGTGTTCTTATTATTATTTTGTGACTTGTCATTCATCTATTAAATTGCATTCATTGCATTCATGTGCATGCACTTGCGCGACTTCTGATTGAGCTTGTTTTTTACAAGTTCAAACTGGTTTCTTAGCCAATGGAGTGTGGTGAAGTACCTTGGTGAGAATCCACTCGATTCTTCTTTGCCAAGAAGCATGGATCCCCCCACCTCATGTACCTTCCTACGTATTCGTCCATTCGACGAGTAGGATAACTAAAATGCCTCACATTGTCGCGTATCCCGCGGATTGTTGTACATTCTTGATGATGAGTACCTTTTGATTAAAACCCTTAAGCCTACCCCATTGCATGAACTAGAACCAATGCTTTAGGTTGAAACTCAGTCCCATGTCCATGCTAGATTTTCATGTTCATGTCATTTGAGTTGTTGTGCTGTTTGCCCATATGTGAACGCAATCTTTGCGTAGTCTTTTGGTCATCATGGAATATTAGGTTAGACCCCAGTTAGGATTTTTTCCTTTTTGAGTCTAGATTTTGTCTTAAGATTGAGTCTAGAATCTTTATTTTTAGAAATATCCCCGAATGTTCTATATGATGCTCGTTACCTTAGGAAAGATTTTAATGCTTTATTCTTTCCCTTTATTTAGGTAGTGAGTTTTAGTCAAAGATCTCGATAATATCTCTCATCTCTCCTTTTAGTCAAGAGTATAATATCTTTTGCTTTATCCCATATTGAGTCGAGATAATATCTCTCCCTTCTCCTTTTAGTCAATAGTATAATATCTTTTGCTTTATCCCATATTGAGTCGAGATAATATCTCTCCCCTCTCCTTTTAGTCAAGAGTATAATATCTTTTGTTTTATCCCATATTGAGTCGAGATAATATCTCTCCCCTCTCCTTTTAGTCAAGAGTATAATATCTTTTAGTTTCTTTTCCCGCGTCGAGATCTTTTGACCTAAACCCATTACTTAGTCCCTAAGGGTAACTATGTTGATAGAATATTCTAGATAGAGATTTCCCACCTTTGTTTTAAAACTTTTTTTTTTGTGGAACTTGTTAGTCTTTCCTTTTCTAAGTCTTATCCGCTATCCAGGTTTGGGAAGAAAACAGTCGGTCCGAAAAGTTTGGAGCGCGATCATAGTAATCAACGTCTGGTTAGGAAGCTCGTATTGGAGTCTCCCCCTCCGAGCAAAGATAGGTCTGACGCAGTATTTGTTACTCCCCCTCCATACCGACCACCCTATTCTAAGTTGTCCGAGATGGCCGAAGGTGACATGCCACCTCCACCACCTAAGACTACTGATGAGATGTTGACTGAAATGATGACAATGTTGGAAACCATGGGAAACCGTGTGACATGGATAGAAAGCAAGGTTAAGGAAGCTGACCCCTTTAACCAAGATGATCCTCCACCTCGAGATGACAAAGTAGAAGAGCTAAGTGCTCAAATTAAGAACCTTGAGTTAGCTCTAACTCAAAACAAGATCATAAGTGACTACATGATCAATGCTGAAGGATATTCCTCTCACATCAAGGGGAAACTCCCACAAAAGTTCTCTATGCCTGAAGTCCCCACCTTCAAAGGGACCGATGATCCAAAAGATCACATAAGAGCTTTCACCACCGCAATGGGCCTAAGAGGAGTCGATCTTGATATCTACATTCATCTCTTCTCACAAACGTTGGACCCCACTGTTAGGGCATGGTTCTTCAAGCTTGAGCCCAATCAGATTCAAGAATGGAACAAAGTGTCTAGTTTGTTCCTCACTAGGTATGCCGACAACGTCATCCAACCAACCACCATGAGAGAGTTGGAAGCAATAAAGCAAGGTGAAAATGAAAGCTTCACTGACTTTGTTAAGAAATGGAGAACTAAAGTGGCCGAAATGCTTGACCGTCCATCCGAGGAAGAGCAAATTTGGAAACTTACAACCTCCTTACTTGAATCCTCTTAAATATCAAGCAATTACTTCATACACACAACTCAATAGTGTGGGATTGCTCATAGAGGACGATCAAGCACTTAAAAAGGAGAAAAGCAAGGATTTCTTCAACAAAGGCACTTATAACTCAAACTACAAGAAGAATCCCAACTCGGGAAGCTCTTCCAACATGTTTAATGAAGTCAATGCTGTCTACGACAAACCGCAAAGGCAATACACCCCATTGGGCATGACCTATGCTAAAGCTTTGGAAAAACTTATCAAGAATGACTATCTCAATGTCATGGGTCCCACTACGGACCCCGACGTCGAAAAGAGGAGCCCATCATGGAATCCTAATCTTTATTGCAAATTCCATAGAGGAAAAGGACATGACACCGAGAAGTGTTGGACACTCAAAAATAAAATCCAGGATCTTTTTGACAATGGGACTATTCCCAAGCCAAAGAATGTTCCCATTCCAAACAACAACACCAATCCTCTAGGTGCGGTTTTCGTCATTACAAATGAAGAGGAAGAAAAGGACCTCTCTCGCCTGATTGTGCCAATTGGACATTCTATCCCACCATTTAAGCTTGACTCCCTCCACCTAGAGGTAGCCGAACTTTGGGAAAGCAATAGCGACGAGGAAGACGCTACCCTCCAGATTTCTAAAGCATGGTACGACTCCTCTGATGATGAATCTCCTGAAGTTGAACACCTCACGAGGTCGGGAAGGCACTATATACCACCCCATCTCCAAAATAAGGATCCACTACAAAATACAGCTTCAGTTATACCACAAGTAGGCCTGACAATCTCACCCGCATCCACGGATACCCGCTCCACCCGATCCAGATAAATGGGTGAAAACCCGACTAAATGGGTTTTTTAGCGGGTGGTGGGTCAGGTGGGATTCGGGTGAGCATTTTTCACCCGCAAACCCGACCCGCGAATCCAACCACCACCCGTTTAATATTATATATATATATTAAAAAAAAAACAAGCAAACCCTAGCAAATGTTATGTCGCTTCCTCAACTCCTGAGACCAAATTCACTTCACTCTATTTCTCTCTCTTTCTCTCAGTCTCCCCAAAGTCCCCACTCAGATCTCACTCGCCATCGTCTCGAGTTCACGGCGACTCGCCGGTAAAGGTTAGTCTCCATATTTCTCATCCTATTTCCTCACTCCTCTTACTTTCTCATATTTTGTCCTCTAATCGCTTCATTGTTTTTTGCATCAGTTCACCAGCCACTCGCCACCGTCGCCGGAGCAACCCTTCACCATCTCGCCGGAGCAACCCCTCAGTCCTCACCTTCTCATCGGAAAAGAGATTCAGGTTTTTTTTTTCGAAAATTTTGGTGTTCATCGTTGGGGGTTTAGGGTTTTGGATGATTATGTAACAGATTTGGTTAATGGGTGTTATGATACAGATTTAATTTGATTTTGATTTGGTTTTGCTTTGTGGGTGTTTATGATTTTGAGTTCCTAATGCATTCTGTTTTGGCATTTTATGTTTTCTAACTTATTTTGCTTTGTTTTGTTTTGGGTATTTATGGTTTTGAGTGTCTCTAACACTTTCAATTATGAAAATTATATGGCAGAGTTTTTGAATGATGATATACTCAGCGTTTTGGGTAGCTTAAGATTGTGTGTTTCTTTCTTGTTTCAGTGTGATTTTGTTGGTATGTTTGAGTTTTGTGGGTATATGTGAATTTGAGTGTCTAGTGCATTAGCATTCAAGTTTGAGTTGAATATGGGAAGGGATTAAGGGAATGAAAAGAAGTCATAATCTTCAACTAAATGCACAATTAGCCACTGTGGGGTTTGTGGTGGTGGTTGTGTTGTATAGGGATTTTGGAGTTATATGTATTGGTATGATATTGATAAGTGAAGAGGTAAGGATTTATTTATTAATTCTTCCCCCTAATTGTATGTATAAATTATGATAATGAGCAATGAATTGAAATGAAATTCCATTTCCAGTGGGGCTGTGTTCAATTGTTGATGGTATTTCAGTTTTCAAGATTATTTCTTTGCTTCTGCAATTCATTGAAATTGCTCAAAATCTGTCATGGATTGAATAGATTTGATATGGGTGGCGACAATATGGGTCTGGGCTATTTTGATTCACAACAATTATGAAATTGTCCCAATTGGAATTGGTTCTTCTTTTGAGAAAGCTCAAGTATATGCTACTGTCATGGAAGATGATGATCAGACAAGTGCGACAAGTGAGGTCGTTAATGTGCAATCGGTAATATTTTTAAACATATAAATTCATTTGTTTCTCTGTTTTTCCTAATGAATGCAAATATTTTATTTCTTTGTCACTCCGGATGACTTAGTCACTCTTCTCACGAAAGGAAATTCTTTGCAAGCAATTGCATTCACTAGTGAAGACCTTTCACCCGAAGGAACTCACCACAACAAGGCACTCTACCTAGCTTCCATATGTGAGAAGAAACAGATTCCAATGACTCTAGTAGACAATGGGTCCGCTGTCAACGTTTGTCCCTGATAAGTGTTTATTTGTATATACTTTTAGCAGATTTTAGCTCTAGTTTGTTAGGCTAGTTGATGATTTTCATTCTCTTTTATTAGTTTTAACCCTTTTTGTTCTAGTTTACGCTTTTGGTTTATTTTATTTTGTAGAGAACAAATAGAGAACAAAGTGTGCCATCTTGCGGGTGGAATGATCCCAAGTGTTGAGGAGAATGTGAAAGAGACTTGGACATGAGCGAGAACGATCAAAGAGTGCGAAGAACAACCAAGAACAAGTCCAAAGGATGAACCACGGGCAAGTCATGTCTCAAACATGCTTGTGGTTCACCTTCAAGAGTCAAGGAAATGAAGATTTGAAAGCTATCAGCTTCTACCGCAAGCAAAAAGGGCGAACCCCAACCTATTTGTGGTTCAATCCCTAGCATAAATCTCACTCAAAATGCCCAGGTGCGAAACGCAACCTGCTCGCGGTTCGGACCTAACAGCCTGCGGTTCGCTATTTAGGCTGCGGTTCACCTCTTTTCACTTAAAAAGTCCTCCTTTAAAGCCTAAATTCGGGGGAGACCTAGGGACCTTAAGCCATTCTATACTAAACCTAGTTTTAGCTCTCTAAATAGGTCTAGCCTCCATAATTAGATTGAAGAACTTCATCTCTTAGATTTTCTAGAGTAGTGAAACTTTATTTTGGGAAGTTATTGAAGACCTTTGTAAGATCTTCTTGACCTTTCTCTCTCTCTCTTTCTATAAATACTTTGCAAGTTCTAATCTTTGTTGTTGAATGTTAATGGGTATTGTTATTATGAAGTTTATTTTGCTTAATTCCATGATTAGTGAGTAGTTTAATTAGTTTTAGGATTAGGTAGCCCTAATCCATGCTCTTGATTGTTGGTTTGCCCCTTTCCCAAGTTTAATTCCAAATTTCTATTAATGTTAAGCATGTGCTCACCAAGTGTTTGATAAAATGCTTGATCCACATTTTATCTTATTTGTACCTATTGTTAAGCATGGAAATGTGTTTGATGATAGTGGTTGTTTGATTATTGATGCTTGAGCGTTAATACCACGAAAGTGGATTACTTCTCTTGTGACCATTTAATTAGTTTAGTTTAATATAACCCATGCCTAATTAGGATCCTAGAAATAGGTCTCTTGGTTTGTGTTTGGGTAAAAATCACTCCCCTTCGAAAGAAGGTGTTTGTGATACCTTTGCTAATTGTAAAGTGGTTTGTTATTAAGTTTGGGGGTTGTTTGGGGTTAATCAATGATCAATGTGCACGATTAGTGGTGATTCCTATCCTAGAATTGCCTTTATTATTGCTTCACACCCATATTAAGTTTTAATTAATTAGTTTGTTTAGATTAGTCAATCCAATCAACTCCTCTTTAATCGGTCTAGATAGCTTATAATTTAGGGATATTTAGTACTTTATCAACGAGTCTCCGTGGTACGAACTTGATTATTACTTCGACATACACCGTGCACCTGCGGTTGTGTCAAGTTTTTGACGCCGTTACCGGGGACTCGGCGATAGATATTAGAAATCCTTTGATTTGGCTAGATTAGACCACGTTTTTATTTTTATTATTTTTATTTGTTTTAATATCCCACTTGCTATTACGTTGTTTGTCCTTGTGAGCATTTGATTGTAGGGCGTTCTCATTGTGCATGCCTAGGAAGCAAAAGAACAAGACCATCGACATTCTAGCTTTTGAGGTTCCTATTCCTAAGGGAAAGAGAAGCTTAAGGAGGAATCCCATCCTTCAACAAGAGATGGTTCGACCCTTGAGAGAGTTTGCAATACCCAATGCTCAAGGGATTCCCGGAGGCATCACTAGGCCCACCGTGGAAGCAAACAATTTCGAAATCAAGCCCTATCTAATAGGGATCATTGCGAGAAATCAATTTGAGAACGACGAACCACCTTACTTGCATCTCCAAATGTTCACGGAATATTGTGACACCATTAAAATCAATGGGGTTTCGCAAGATGCGATCAAGTTAAGGTTGTTCCCGTTCTCACTCACCGGGGAGGGCAAGCCAATGGTTGAATACTATTCCTCCCGGCTCAATCACCACTTGGAATGAGCTCTTGGAGGCGTTCTTGAGTCACTTCTACCCACCACATCGGACGGCCTCATCTCGCCGTGACATTGCCACCTTCCATCAAGAAGATGGTGAATCACTCTATGTGGCTTATCGCCGATACAAGACGTATCTCCAAGAGTGCCCTCACCACTCCATGGATGAGAGTCTCGTGTTCCAAATATTCTATAGCGGAATAGACCACGCCTCTAGGCTCGTGGTGGATGTGGCCTCCGGAGGGGCCATCATGGACAAACCACTTGGGGAAGCTTGGAAGCTTATTGACAAGATGGCTATGAACAACCAAAGGTGGAACAAAGGACGCACCCCTATCAAAAAGGGAGGTAAACTCGATGTTGATGCTTTAACATTGTTGAATAGTAAAATGGATGCTTTGAATGTTAAGGTTGATACTATGAATGCATTATCATCTTCTTGTGTGGCTAGTGTGTCTAATGCTCATGTGAATGTTGTTCAATGTGAGGTTTGTGGTAATAATGGTCATGTTGGGAATGAATGTCAATTGTTGGTTAATGTTGAGCATGTTAACGCCTTCCAAGGCTATAACCCCCGCCCCTAAGGAAATGCTTTTTCTAGCACTTATAATCCGGGTTGGCTCAATCATCCCAACTTTTCTTGGAAGAATCAAGCTTCATCTTCTTCCTCCCAAGGACCTAACCCTGCGGGTTTTCAAGGTCAAGTGCCTAGTCAAGCTCGTCTGTTTCAAAATCTAAATCAACTTCCACCTCCCCCACCCCCCCTTTCTAATATGGAGAGCATCCTTAAGAAATACCTTGCTAATCAAGAAAAGCAAAATCAAGACTTTAGGCAACATGGTGTAATGCTTAGTGATGCCTTAAAACAATTGAATTCTAAAGTTGATCAAATGGCCACTCACCATAAGATGTTGGAAAATCAAATCACCCGAATTGCTAGTTCATCCTCTAGGCTTCAAGGTACCCTTCCGGGGCAACCATTGAACCCAAGGGAGAATTGTAATGCGGTGACTTTGAGGAGTGACACTTAATATGAGGGACCAAAGATGCCTATCAAAAGTCCCGAAATTGTTGAGGTTGAAAAAGATGATCAACCCATTGTGGTTGATAAAGGCAAGGCTAAAGTGGGTGAGAATAAGCAAAGTGAGGTTGAGAAAGAAAAGAGCGTCACTCCCCCTCCCTACACTCCCCCTCTCCCATTTCCACACAGGTTTCTCAAGAGTAAATTTGCTTTGCAATTCATGAAATTCTTGAAAATCCTAACGAAACTTCAAGTGAACATTCCTTTTACGGATTTAGTTAAATGCCCTCTTATGCCAAGTTTTTGAATGAAATCTTGACTAAAAAGAGAAGCTTGGAGGGCATTGAAACCGTCGCCTTGACGGAGGAGTGTAGTGCACTCATTCAACACAAGAGTCCCCCTAAACTCAAGGATCCGGGTAGTTTTTCTATCCCTTGTTGTTTAGGAAATTTGAATATTGATAATGCTTGTGTGACTTAGGGGCTAGTGTGAGTGTTATGCCTCTCTCCATTTGTCGAAAGCTTGATTTGGGTGATCTTAAGGTCACCACAATGACCTTGCAAATGGCCGATAGGTCTATTAAGCACCCAATTGGCATTCTTGAGGACGTCCCGATAAAAGTTGGGAATTTTTTATCGCGGTTGATTTTGTTGTGCTTGATATGCAAGAGGATTCTCTTATTCCTATCATCCTCGGTCGCCCATTCTTGGCCACGGCGGGGGCTGTGATAGATGTGAAAAATGGAAAGCTCACCTTGAGTATAGGGGAAGACAAAGTGGAATTTAATTTGACTAACTCTATGACATATCCAATGCTTGAGAAATCTTGTTGTAGGATTGATGTGATAGATGACATTGTTGACTCCGAAACTTCTAAGAAGTACTCATACAAGCACCCCATTAAGGAAAGTGCAAAGGAGAGAAAGGCTAGTGGAGCCTTGATTGGCAAGACTAGAAGAATGTTCATGAAATGGCAACCTAAAGCCCTCTTCAAGTCACAAGGGAGGCCCAAACGTTGTGGAGGCAACATCACTTTCGTGATCCACCCGGGTTGAGACATAAGGAGGTCGAGCTCATGACCAAAACGAGCGCTTCTTGGGAGGCAACCCAAGTCTTTTCTACTATTTTCGTATTTTTTTTCCTTCTTTTGAATTTAGCTTATCTCCTTAATTTTAGGTTCTATTTTCTGATTTTGGATCATTTGAAAAGAAAAAGAAAAAAAAAACTATTGTCATTTGATCTTGTGATATCATAGTTCACTTGAGTGTGTTTGAGCATTTGAGGCGATAAATCAATGGCATAATCTCTTCATCGGCCACAAATCCCGCCCGTTTCATCTCATTAGCTTTGCAAGTACTCCCCTCCCCTCCTTTCACTTTATTTCCTTTACATTGAGGACAATGCAAAGTTTAAGCATTGGGGGGGGGGGGGCTGATATCTTATTATTGTTCTTATTGGTGATATGTTGTGGTGGTGAGATATTGTGGTGTTGTGGTGATACTTGATGAATTGTGATTTGGTGGATGTGATGATGGTGTTATGATTGTGGTTGGTAATTGGAGATGTGCTAGTTTAGTGTAGAAGCATGTTAGGTCATTTAGTTGCATGACTTTGTAGAAATTGTCATTTAGATTGCATTGAACATGTTTAGACTTGCATATCATCTAGGTTGCATTTCAAATGAAAATTCAAAAAAAAAAAAAAAAAATTGAAAAAATGGAAAAATCCCAAAAAAAAGAAAAAATCGAAAAAATACCCAAAAATAGAGAGAAGTGATCCTTGTATGATGACCATAGAGAAACATTGGTTGGTATTTAACATGTGGCATGAGACTTGAGCTTTGAGGTGAAAATTTTGAAAAATGTGATTTCCTAATCATGGTTTTTAAAATTGGCTTTTATTCATTTGGTCTTGGTATGCAAGCATGAGTGCTGACACGTTGTCAATCACTTACTAATCCTCCTTAAGTCGTGAAGTGGTTAGCTTTAGATGGACTTTAACCGGTGAGAATTTGAGCCCAAAATCGACACATTCACATCGGTTTATTTTCTTTTCATGTGTGCTTGATTCACTTCGGTTGGCATCCCTCTAGAACTTGCCTTGATTCTTGGTCAAAATTGCATCAGACACCCATTTTGCATTGGTAGGACGGAGGCATTCATTTGTTTATTTGTACTTAAGCTACTTTAAGCCAAATAGCTTCCCTTATGCATCATTTTCCCACTTTGAAGCCCCTTTGAGCTTATGCCCTTTCTTTGGTAAACTTCATTACATGCTTTCTCTTCCCCAAACACATTTCCCCTCTCCCGAGTCTAAGACTAGTGGAATTTGCCCTTCTCGTTGGGTCGAGTGTTGAATTGTGGAATTGAGTAAAAGATAAGCATGAGGGGGCCTTTTGTGAGAAATGGAATGATAATGGTTGGCCTTGAGTTTCAAGAATATATATATATATATAATAAAAAAAAAAGAAAAAAAAAAGAAGAGTAAATAAATGTTTTAGGAGTAGAAGAAGGGTTTTATCTCATTTAATCATCTTGTCCCGATACTCCTAGTCATAAAGTTTGGTCAAAGTTGTAAATAAGGTTGGTTTGGTGAGTGTTACACAAGATTGGAGTTGGTGTTTTTGATCTTTGGAGATGTTTTTTTTTTTTTTTGCACTCCCTTGATCTTTTCTAGACGGATCTAGGGGGATGTTTGTGTTTCCACTATGTCTTTTTGACTCTAAGTCCACATCCCAAATGTATTCCCACCTTACCTTAAGCCTCATTACAACCCAAAAGTCCTCCCGATCTTTGCATATGGAGTTGTCAACTAGCGGTAGAGATTTAGAAGATAGGCAAGCATATGGTAGGATACCACCAAAGTTTGAGTCCCGAGTGTTGAATATTGCATGATTACCCGAAACACATGAGTGTGAGAGACTTACATTTCCCAAAGTGAGAGTCTCTTGGGCTAACTTGCTTTACTTCTTGAGGAAAATTAGCAAGTCGGTTGAGTGCTTGTATGCTTTGTATTTCGTGAACTTGTTTCATAACTTTTCAAAACTTGCGTTTAAAATGGTTTGAAAACTTGTTTTGGCCTCAAGGATCTTGGTTTCTTATGTTCATGTTAAGTACTTTGTCGATGTTTCTCGCTTGAGGAGGTGATCTCTCGACTACTTCGTGCTAACCTTCAATCTTACTTGATGTGGTTATTTAGTGTTTGCTTGAGGACAAACAAAGGTTAAGCATGGGGGAGTTTGATAAGTGTTTATTTGTATATATTTTTAGTAGATTTTAGCTCTAATTTGTTAGGCTAGTTGATGATTTTCATTCTCTTTTATTAGTTTTATCCCTTTTTTCTAGTTTACGCTTTTGTTTTATTTTATTTTGTAGAGAACAAATCGAGAACAAAGTGTGCCATCTTGCGGGTGGAATGATCCCAAGTGTTGAGGAGAATGTGAAAGAGACTCGGACATGAGCGAGAACGATCAAAGAGTGCGAAGAAGAACCAAGAATAAGCCCAAAGGATGAACCCGGGCAAGTCATGTCTCAAACATGCTTGTGGTTCACCTTCAAGAGTCAAGGAAATGAAGATTTGAAAGCTACCAGCTTCTACCGCAAGCAAAAAGGGCGAACCCCAACCTATTTGTGGTTCAATCCCTATCATAAATCTCACTCAAAATGCCCAGGTGCGAACCGCAACCTACTCGCGGTTTGGACCTAACAGCCTGCGGTTCGCTATTTAGGCTGCGGTTCACCTCTTTTCACTTAAAAAGTCCTCCTTTAAAGCCTAATTTTGGGGGAGACCTAGGGACCTTAAGCCATTCTATTCTAAACCTAGTTTTAGCTCTCTAAAGAGGTCTAGCCTCCATAATTAAATTGAAGAGCTTCATCTCTTAGATTTTCTAGAGTAGTGAAGCTTTATTTTGGGAAGTTATTGAAGACCTTTGTAAGATCTTCTTGACCTTTCTCTCTCTCTTTCTATAAATACTTTGTAAGTTCTAATCTTTGTTGTTGAATGTTAATGGGTATTGTTATTATGAAGTTTATTTTGCTTAATTCCATGATTAGTGAGTAGTTTAATTAGTTCTAGGATTAGGTAGCCCTAATCCAGCCCTAATCCATGCTCTTGATTGTTGGTTTGCCCCTTCCCCAAGTTTAATTCCAAATTTCTATCAATGTTAAGCATGTGCTCACCAAGTGCTTGATAAAATACTTGATCCACATTTTATCTTATTTGTACCTATTGTTAAGCATGGAAATGTGTTTGATGATAGTGGTTGTTTGATTATTGATGCTTGAGCGTTAATACCACGAAAGTGGATTACTTCTCTTGTGACCATTTAATTAGTTTAGTTTAATATAACCCATGCCTAATTAGGATCCTAAAAATAGGTCTCTTGGTTTGTGTTTGGGTAAAAATCACTCCCCTTCGAAAGAAGGTGTTTGTGATACCTTTGCTAATTGTAAAGTGGTTTGTTATTAAGTTTGGGGGTTGTTTGGGGTTAATTAGTGATCAATGTGCATGATTAGTGGTGATTCCTATCCTAGAATTGCCTTTATTATTGCTTCACACCCATATTAAGTTTTAATTAATTAGTTTGTTTAGATTAGTCAATTCAATCAACTCCTCTTTAATCGGTCTAGATAGCTTATAATTTAAGGATATTTAGTAGTTTATCAACGAGTCTCCGTGGTACGAACTTGATTATTACTTCGACATACACCGTGCACTTGCAGTTGTGTCAGTCCCCTAAGGACCGCCCAATGCTTGGGCGTAAATGTCAATAACCTCGCACATGCTGCACAAAGATTGAGGGCCTACGATAAATCCAAACGAAATGCCTTAGGCATATTTTCGGTTAACCTTAACACTGGACCAATTGAGAAAATGGTACAATTCCATGTCATCGACATTCCAGCTTCATCCAATTTACTCCTAAGACGCCCATGGATCCATGGATTAAACGCGATAACTTCAACATTACACCAAAAGGTGAAAATGATGGTCGGAGGGGTAGTTCTAAAGGTTAGAGCCGATTCTATGATCGCTAGCATTGAAGACACGCCAGTTCTTAAAGTTGAGCACACTGCGCAAGACGAAGAATTCTGGGGTTTTATGACTGAAGGCGTCGCCTTACTTGAGCATGATATAGCTCCTTTCGCACCTTATTCCCACCTAGGAATTAATGCCATTCTAAGGAATCAGGGGCACTTCCCTGGCACATCTTTAGGCAAAGATGTCTCCAAACCACTTCCAGTTTGGTCATCCAAAGCCGGAAATAATCTTTTTGGATTGGGTTATAACCCTACCAAATAGGAATTACGGGAGTACATCGCCAAAGAAAAGGCGAAGAGAAGGGCCATCAAGGAAAACAAAGTCTATGACATCCCCATGGCACCATACCCGCATACACTAAACGGGCAGTTTGTCCAGTCTGGAGATCCATTCCCTTATTATGGCTTTCTCGAGCCCTATGTTCTCCCTATTTATGGAATCCAAGTTCCCGGATTCGAAGTCTTCCAAGATTGCTACGCACTGGAAGAAACTCCTTTGCCTGTAAGGAGGCTAAACTTTGATCGGGTAGAGGACACACCCAATAATGCTTTGGGTCTACTATTTGGACAAGAGCATCGATATCCAGAAGATGAGGAGCTCCACAATGTCAATAATGCAATTCAAGCTGCAAACTTTGACCCAACTAAGTTGATCACTCCAAACGAGGGTCAACTCACAAAGCAGAAACGCACCATAAGCTGGACGGGAGCCAACGGAAAGAAGATCAAGATCACCATCTCCGAAGAGTCCAAGCCTGACACCGACACTGACTCCGACCGGACTGAGTATGATTCTGAAGACGAGTCTAATGTAGTAGAGTCGGGTGGTCCACCCAAATCTATGTTTAATTTTGTTTGCAAGTCTAATGATGTTAAAGCCAATAGTAATGGCTCAGTTGATGTTCCAGTTTCCTCTATCAATGAAATGATTACTGATTCTGCTTACTTCTTGGATTACTTAGTAGCTAATAATTCAAAAGATGAACAAGAATTGCCCAAAGAAGTAACTAAAGCACTATTAGAACATGAACAAAAGACTTCAATTGTGGAAGAAACAGAATTAATTAATCTTGCAAGCGATCAAGAGCCGCGCCAAGTGCGCATTAGCTTATCGTTAACTCCCAAAGAGCGAGAAAGCTTTATAAATCTCTTAAAAGAATACATATACGTTTTCGCTTGGTCCTACAAAGATATGCCAGGAATAAGTCGTGAGATAGCACAACATACAATACCGCTCAATCCAGATTCAAAGCCAGTAAAGCAAAAACTTCGGAGAATGAAACTTGAGTGGACACTAAAAATCAAAGAAGAGGTACAGAAACAGCTTGCAGCAGGTTTTATTAAGGTCGCTCGATATCCAGAATGGGTCGCTAATATAGTGCCCGTTCCCAAAAAGGAGAGCAAAGTAAGGATGTGCGTCGATTTCAGAGATCTAAACAAGGCAAGTCCAAAGGACAACTTTCCCTTGCCACATATAGACGTACTAGTGGACAATACCGCAGGACATGCCCTCTTATCATTCATGGACGTCTATGCAGGGTATAACCAAATACAAATGGCCGAATAAGATATGGAGAAAACCACCTTCATAACCCAATGGGGAACGTATTGCTATACCGTCATGCCTTTCGGGTTGAAGAATGCGGGAGCAACATACCAAAGAACCGTAACTTCCCTTTTACATGACATGATGCACAAGGAAGCCGAGGTGTATGTAGATGATATGATCATCAAATCCAAGGAGAGAAATGGGCATGTACCCTCTCTAAAGAAATTCTTCGACAGGCTTCGGAACTACAACATGAGATTAAATCCTCAAAAGTGTGCGTTTGGAGTAACTTCTGGCAAGCTTTTAGGATTCGCCATAAGCAAAAGAGGCATCGAAATTGATCCTACCAAATCAAAGCTATAAGAGATATACCCTCTCCCAAAAATGAAAAGGAGATAAGAGGATTCTTAGGACGACTCCAATATATAAGTCGATTCATATCCAAATTGACTATTACATGCGAGCCCATCTTCAAAAAGCTCAAAAAGGACATAAAATCTACCTGGGATGATCAATGCCAGCAAGCTTTCGACAAAAGATAGCCAAATATTTCACTCACGTCCGTTTTACATACCTTCCTAGAGATGACAACCAGCTCACGGATGCCTTAGCAAAAATGGCTTCCAAGATAAATATTCCAGATGATGTAATCTCCATGCCCATTCACATTCAAAGGCGCACTGAGCCCACCTTTTGTAATGCACTCGAAGTATGCGTCAATGAGGAGGAAGAAGAAGAATGGTTTACCGACATCCTCAATCTACTAGCCAAGGGTGATTACCCTCCACAAACGACACCTAGGGCATAAAGAGCTATAAGAAGACTAGCCGCACAATACATACATGTGCAAGGCAAACTTTATAAAAAGACACCACAAGGGCTAAGTCTTCTATGTCTAAAGGAACGTGAAGCAAGCAAAGTCATGAGCGATATACATAATGGTGTATGTGGTCCTCACATGAATGGAATGACCTTGGTCAAGAAAATCCTAAGGCAAGGATACTATTGGACCACAATGGAGAAAGACTGCATCGAATACGTGAGAAAGCGCACACGCTGCCAATTCCACGCTAATTTACAACATAGACCTCCTACTCCTCTACATACATTCACCTCACCATGGCCATTCTCCGCATGGGGCATTGACATGATTGGAAAAATCTCCCCTACAGGAAAAGGAAGGCCATGAATACATATTAGTCGCAATAGATTATTTCACCAAATGGGTTGAAGCTCGTTCGTATGCAAGAATAGCGTCGAAGCACGTGGCAAAGTTCATACATGACAACATCATTACCAGATATGGAGTGCCCCACAAAATCATAAGTTTATCACGGGACCCAATTCAAAAAGGATGTTGTCGAACTTTTCACTAAGTTTAAAATTCAACATCGACAGTCTTCACCTTATAGGCCACAAACAAATGGAGCCGTAGAATCCGCAAACAAGAACGTGAAGCAAATGATGTCCAAGAAGACGGAAAACTACGAAGATTGGCCCGACAAGCTATAATTCGCCTTATGGGGGTATAGAACCACTATTCGATCCTCAACAGGAGCAACGCCTTATTCTCTAGTATACGGAATGGAGGCGGTACTCCCAGTCGAGGTAGAAATCCCTCCTTAAGGATAGCTCTGGAGAGTGAATTACCCGAAGTAGATTGGGTCCAAGCCCGGTATGACCAATTGGTCTTGCTAGATGAAAGACGACTAAATGCCCTATATTACGGTCATGTCTACCAAGCAAGGATGGCGAGACACTTTGATCAACGATTCAAGGCTAGATGGCTAAAAGAAGGAGACTTAGTCCTAAAAGAGGTAAGACCAATTGTAGTCGACAATCGGGGAAAGTTCAAGCCTGATTGGGCTAGCCCATACATTATCAAGACGATATTATCTGGTGGAGCGGTAAAGTTAATGGATTTAAACGGTAACGATTTCACTCAACTCACAAATATGGACCAACTTAAGCGATTCTATGCATAAAATATTAAATCTTTGAGAGAGCCCACTAAGGCACCAAGTCCAAGTCAAAATCAGTCAAAACCGTCCATGCGGGGCCCACGACTGGAAAAAAAAAAGATTTGGTTTTACAAACTACATTGGCCTGATTCCGCATGGATATGTAGGTAACCCATGTAACTTGGGCCCGGGCACTTTAACAAAATAAATCTCTAAGAGAGTTTTAATCCATTCGATTAATGCAAAAATAAGCAAGTCTTTCATTAATATGGCTAAGGTCCATTACATGCTCTAATAAAAGAAAAGAGTGCAAAAATAATAAATAAATAAATAAAAGAGCAATTCTAAACTACATCTACTTGGGCATGCAAACTCGCTATTTGAATTATACTACTAAGCAAAAAAGAACAAGACTTTCTAGACGACTAGAGGTGGACTACTCCTTCTTGTCTTTAACTTCGAGCTCTTGGACGGGCGCGCTAGGCTCATCAAGTTCCATTCGTTCTTTTGGAGCCCATCTTTCCCTACCATAGCTAGAAGAGGCCTTGTGATCATTGGGCCTAATTGGAGCTACTTGCTTGGCTGAGTTGGCCGGATTCTTCCTCTTCTTAGATTGGGCCTTTGCCTTGTCTTTTTCCCTTACCCTTAGTTTGGGGCTTGGAAGGCTTAGCGGGCCTATCAATAATGGGAGTTATCCTTACACCGCTTGGCTATTCATACTTGCGGGCTTTGAACAACTCCCTTTCCTCTTCTAGGAGCCTTGGGTTAACTTGGTGTTCACCGCTCCAAATCCATTCCTCATAAAAGCTAGATAACCCGTTTGAATGCGGGTATACCAGCTTAATCCATACTTGGCGAGGAGGCGTATTGGCGGAGGAGGCGGTTCGGTAAGAAAAACTGCGTTCCCAATTAGACACCAAGGAGGATGTTAAGGGCCTTTGGCAAGGAGGTTCACAACTTACATTCGGGATCCTTTGCCTTAAGCCGTATTGGCGGAGGAGGCGGTTCGGTAAGAAAAACGTCAAAGTATACAAACCAATAATCCTCGTAAAAGGAACGTTCTCACTACACCCTACAATTTTGGTGGTACGCCACCATGGGACGAACCAAGCCGGTTGGATGTCGGTGTAGAAATATGCTATCCACTCCTCCCGAGAGGATTCGGAGAACTTTCGGCGCCTCGCCAGAAAGTGTTTGGGGAGGAACTTCCTAGTGTCAATGGGAGCCTCAAGCAAGTGGAGCCTCTCTTGAAGCCATATCTACGCAAAAACAACAAAAGAAAAATTCAAGTCAATACAATATGAGAATTTCACCAAATAAAGTTAAATCCACAAAGATTAAGGCTTTATCACAAAACTTACTTGAAGGAGTAAAGGGATCCCGATAAAGAACTCTTGAGCCTATCTAAAGCAATAATTATCTCTCCTATGATCAAGTGCATAGGAGAGCTATCCCATTGAATTTGCTCGGTCACCCTAAGAAGGCAAGCTTTGCCCCTATTGATGGTCATCTTCTTTTCGGAGGGAATAAGCGCATCTTCGTTACCACCAACAAACAAATAACGATGCAGGAGGCAAAATACAAAGGCACGCTTCATGTACCTCATATCCATCGCATCCCAGGCCCTAGAGGTGAAGAAAGTCACAAGTTTGGCAAGATCAACATCCTCACCACGAAGCACTTGACCCGCTTGACGAGGGGACAACCCGAGATATCTTTGAAAATCACCCGCAAAAGCGTTCCCCAAGTAAGGAACGGCGGGAGGGCTCTCTGTTGGAAAGCCAATGATATCGGAGAACTCCTCCACCAAAGGGCACATCTCATGAGCACCAAAACGGAAAACATGGAACTTTGGGTCCCAAAACTCAATGGAAGCATGAATAAAGTCCCATAAAACCTTAAATTGTTTGAGGTGAAAGAAGGCATTAAGTTGGAAGGGGGTAAGCTCTAATCTATCCTCTACCGTCATGAAGGCTAACCAAGCATCAAAGGCATCATCAAAGTTCACCATTGTTAAGATTAAGGATTTTCTCTCAAGGGATTTTCTCTCTCTAAGGGCTCAAAGTAAGTGGTAAGAAGAGAAGAGAAGGAAATCCGACTATATAGAGACCACGGGTGGATTCTCATCGAAAAATTAAGGAAATTCAGACAACTAACGAAAAAGGGGCCAGACGGCCTCTCAGCTAGTCCAGACGGCTTAGCCGTTTGGACAAGCGGCTGAGCCGCTCCAGCCAGCAGCATGACCGCTGGGACAAGCGGCCAAACCGCTAGCCCAACCGCTGGAGCTCTAGCACAGCCGCTAGGAGCTCTAGCGGTCACCCTGTATAGGCGCCTGGTGTGCTATTTCGCGAGAGACCTCGGTCCAACCGACCCCACCGCTTGACTGAGCTCTACCTTCCTAATCCCCACTAGGACCGATTTTGGAAGCGTTCCCTTACATCTTTCTTACCTTAGTCTTGGCTCTTGCCACTTTTCTATTTATCCCCTTTTTATTTTCTTTCCTTCTTTTTATTTTGATTATGAAGTTCCACTTTTATTCCTTTTATTTTCTGATTCTTTATTTTCTTTATTTTATTTTCCTCTTTTAATTATCTTTTCCTATTTTATTTTTCTTTACTTTATTTTTATTTTTAGGGGAAGGGGTACCCCAAATGTGCTAAGTTCTCGGGAATCCTAAATTCTCAAATGTCGTGATTTGTGATTTTCCATTTGGAAATTAGATGATTAAAATTCACATATTGGCATTTGCGTGATATTTGTGCGTGAATAAAATGCAATATTTATAGCAGGTTTAATACAAACCCAAAATTTCGAAATGCACTACAACAAATATCACTGGCCACCTTCGCCAGTACTCGGACCCGCCTGAGACGACTCTCCGGGTCCACTCGATGATGGAGCACCCGAAGGACCGGGCTGAGACATCGCCCAAGCTCTAGGGTCAAAAGAAAATAATGAACCCGTCAAGTAAGCGGGATCCAGTGAATGACGCGGTGGCTCCGACATGCCGGGATAGCCGCCATACCCCGTACTCTCCTGACTCCAAAGAACCCATTGGAGGCATTGGAGGATACATGAGAATATGATAGCCCGGATAACCCATATAGGGAGGCGGTGCAAGCCACTGCGGAAGATAAGGCACTTGGGGCGGGTTCCCCGTATCCATTCTAGCTCGAGGCGTCCCCTGACGCACCTCAGTACTCTCCTGCCTAGGAGGAAGACGCTGCGGTGTAGACACCGACACCGGAGTACGAATAACTAGAGGCCTAGGAGGCCTCACCACGGGAACAGGCTGCGAAATAAGCTCAAGGTCAGAAAATTACAAAAATTCAAATCAAGCACTATTACTTGAAATGAACATACCTCTCGAACGTCGGATCGACGAATCGCGCATACACTTCGAGACATGAATCTGGAAATCAAATTCTTAAAGGCATGCATGCCCCTATAGATCTTCCGCGTCTCAGCAGCATCCAACTATGCACATAAAGAAAAGAGTCAGTATAAATACAAAGAAAACATTGCAAATTACAATGGATTCTCACTTACCCCCTTAAACCAGTTGGTAGAGGCAATCCCTCAACCTCCTCATCGGGACCACGAAACTCAGGAATCAGTATAACCCGAGGAGACCCGTCCGCTCCTGTATAACTCACCGACATGGTAGGAGGAGTCGGGCGCGGAGAAGAGACAGACGAGGAACTCGCAGCACTCTGCAAAGACTTAAAGATATTAGACACATTTCTAAATTTCCAAACGAAATTAAGAAACAAGGTACATTACTTACCGGGTCGGTAGAAAAGTTGGGGCACAACCGAGCCTCAACAAAATCAGTATATGCCACCATGAGATCCACCTCAGGGTCAATTGGAAGCAAATACTCAAGGGCATTCCTCCCAACAGTGGCCATCCTCACCTGCTCCACAGTAAGGTGACGAACATAAAGCATAGAACTCGGAGGATCCAAAGGAATCATCGGAGTCGGAAGGTCGGAGAAAGTCTGCCTAATCAGTATCTCTCCCAAAAACCACTCAAAACCGAAAGGACCCTCAATAAGGATCCTGCTCTGGTCATACTCCCGAGCACCCAAGAACCTGTCTGAGAGACCCGGGAGGTAATCCGTCCAGGAAAACCAGTCGACCTGCAAAAGCAAAGGAATAAGCACACAAAAGGACGAAAAGGACGATAAAAGAACAAAAGATAATCACTTACATCCCGGGCGGTTAAGGGATATATCGCCTCCCTAAGGGCGTGCAGCGTAGTAAATGGGCAAGACGCTCGTCCCCTCCAGGTCTGCATCGCTAGAAAGGACAAGTCCCCTGTCTCAAGAAGAGAGGCAAGGTCGGAGAAATGCTCATAAAACCAAATCTATGACATGCAAAGCACATGGATTAGGCACAAGTTATGAGTAAAAAAAGCCAAAAACACAAAGTGAAAGAAGGGTAAAAGGAAATTACCTCCATAACCTTCCAATCACCGACTAAGGAGACGCGAGACGCGCCCTCCTCTCCACTGAGGCGGCTGGACTGCCTCAAACACCGTAGAAGACAAGAGTATGCGGGAAGACCCCAATTGTGCTCCGCAACTCTATCCAATTCCCGCAAGCACGGGAAATAACAAACATGATACCTACTAGCTTTATCCGCAAAAACGGAACAAGCTAGAACATAGGCCAAGAAAAGGCGGGCATGCTGCTCCGCCGTGACCTTCTTCAACTTCCTCGGGTTGGTCAAGAATTGGATCATGACGTCAGTCCGCCCATACTTCATACCATCTCAGTTGGCCCAAAAAAGGCCGAACATCTCTACCATGGCATCCCTACTCACCTCTCCATAAGTAAGAGGAGTACCAGTGCAAGGGAGCCCAGAAATGAGACCAAACTCGAAAGGGGTGATCATAATCTCACCCATGGAAAAATGAAAAGTACTGGTAGTATCCCAGTACCGCTCCGCAAGACCTCTAACAAGCAAGCGGTCGGAGCGCTCAGCAGAAGTGATGGACGCTAAAAAGTGACCAAAGCCACAACGCTCCACAATAGCGTTGCCCAAAAGAGTCACGTACCTACGGGCTTTCTCGATACCCGAAAGGCTACCATAACCCCGCATGGTAGTGTCGACATCCTATACAACACAATAATTGCAAGACAATTAGCTAGGTGATCCTAGTAACAACTACCAGTCTCCGGTTTAGTCCTAAATTTTTACAACTTGTAAAATTTAGCATTTTAGCTAAACCTATATGACAAGAGTGAATTTTAAAGAGAACGAATTTCACACAAGTTTATTCTCCACAAATATACTCAAAAACCATCTACCACCACAACAAAAATAAACTTCACTCAAGTTTATTTTCACAAAAAGTATACATGATAATTGCAACGAGAATAAATTTCATACAAGTTTATTTTCCACCATTAAAGAAGAATTTCACGCAAATTCATTCTTCACATGCAAAATATATATGATACAAAAAACCTACGGGAATTCGCAAATTAGCAAGAAAAACAGTTTCACGCAAATTGGTTTTTCCACATTTAGCTACACTACAGTTCTCAACCTAAAAATTCTATGTTTGCCTACACATGAATTTTCTAAGTGTAAAAGAGCAAAGAGAAAAAAACGACATACCCGACATTTGGTACCAACGATAACCAAATGCTCCTTCTTCTTGAAAACAAGATCGCTGGGCTCCCAACGATCGGTAGGATGGAAATCACTACGAGTGAACTCATCCTGGGCTAACCGGTGCTCACCCACCCGGTGATGGGATATACCAGAAACGAAAACCCGAGCGAAAACATTCGGGGCCTCCTGAACAACAATCTCTTGCTCCTTCCTTTTTCTACCTCCTCTAAGTTTAGGAGCCATGGATGAAGAGCAAAAATGGAGTTTTTGGAAATTTGAGTGAAACTCACAAAACTCACAAATTCACACAATTTTGAGTTTTGACACTCAAAAACACATGAACAACTAACAAAATCAAGTTCGACTAAGAATTTGAGCAAGAAAACCTCAAGATTTGGAGCGAGCTAGAGGCTTTGATGGAGGTTGAAAACTTGAGTAAAAATGGAGGAGAGAGAAGGGAGAAGGCTCGAAATGGGGAAGATGACCCATTTCGGTCTCCCCCTTCCCTTTTATGCACACACGCTGAAAACCTAACGGCCGGTCAAACGCCTATGTGGACGGTCAGGCCGCCCAGCTGGCGGTTGAACCGCAAGCCACACGGCTTGGCCGCTAGTCCCAACGGCTTGACCGTTACCAGCAAGCGATTTAGCCGCTCCACCTAACGGTTCAACCGCTTGACTTGGCGGTTTGACCGCCTGACCCACACTCTCTCTTATGACGTTTTAAGGGCCATTGGCTCAAAATCAGTGGGCCCCACGCAAGGTCCATAGCATTTATTTGCGCGCCAAAGTCCGTTTATGAAAATAGGACTACTTTGAACCCACAGGTTTGTACATTTATACTCGGCCAAATGGCATGGGCTCGCACCCAACCTAAGGTCTGAGCAACATTTTATTACCCTTTACAATAACATTTACTACCCATGTTATTTCTAACGAAATATTTTTATTGTGTAAACTACAGCACAGGGTTCCCCTTTCGACTGAAAATCGAAGGACGTTTATTGTTTGACCTACAGCATAGGGTCAAACTCTAGGTTGAATAGACCGAGGAAGTTATTACTTTATCCTAAATATGATTGTTTATCTCTAACTGATTGTCACCTCATTCAATTTACCTTTTTTTATTGCAGGTATTGGCACAGGAAGACTTTGACCTTTGCTCTATTCGAGCTCGGCCAAAGTAGGGGCTTCTGTAGACACCAAAAATTGTGTCTATGATAAGTCCCCATAAAAACCCGATGATGAAAGGATTGGATTTTGCTCGAACTTGGATTGCGAGAATAAATGGTCTGATGATTAGCCCAGTTCATTTGAATTAACCAGTGGAAGCCTTTTGTATAGGTCATCCAAACCAGTTGGACTCAATTCAATTGGAGTCCAAAACTGAGAGATAGGCCTCTTTGAACCTAAGGGCCCGAAAGGGAAACCAAACCCATGAATAAACCCTTGGTCAAACAAGGGAACTCAGTCAATCCCGCGTGGACCCCCTCGGAAAAGCCTCCCCCGCTTAGAAAAGCAGTCAGGCGCCTATACATGCATGCCGCTCCAGGTCCAAGCGGCCACGCTTGAGTTCAAGCGGTGGCCGCTAGGCCAAGCGGTTTAACCGCTTGCCTTGCGGCTAAGCCGCTTGCCGAGCGGTTTGACCGCTTGTCCTGCCGACATAGCCGCTCAGCCTAGTTGTATGGCCGCCTGGACCTTTTCTCGCGGACGACAAATTCGAGTCCCATTTGATTTCCGTGCCAAACCCTGGCAGCTCCCCCTCTTCTATATAAACAAACCTTAGGGTTCAGTTGAAGAGGTTGGACATTCTCTCTGAGAGGTTGAGAATGTTAGAGGTTGGTCTTTTGGTTGGCAGTTTCTCTCTCTCTCACACATCAAACCAGAAATTCTGATTCTACTCCTTCTTTAGGCTAGCCCTAGCACCACAAAATAAACCTTCACACTTCATCAAGAGCGTGAATTCAAGCAACATAACCCAATAAGTTCATTGTGAGCATCCAGGTAATCCAACCTGAGGGTTTTCAATAAATTTTATATTGCTTGTTATTATTAACGAATTTGGTTTATCTGATATGTACATGCATGGGGCGTTTTCGAGCAAAAGGACTTGTATTAAGCCTAATTAATGGATGAATGAATGTTTTAAATTTGTTATTTATTGCTTTTTATGATTAAATTATGCTTGTTTGTGGGTTGATTGGTGGATTATTTGTTTGTCTTCTAACTCGCAGGTTTTAGCATATTTATCGCTTTCTAGCAATAAAAGCATGTAATTTGATAAATTGTTAAAAGTGGTCACAATAATAATGATTGTTCAACCCATTAGTCAAAACTAGAAATTTGGACAAATTGAACCCTGTTTGGAACCGTAGCATTAATAATTATATTGAATCGATTAGTAAAGGTCGTTGTTGTCAACGGGCGAGTTGGGTGCCTAACACCTTCCTAGCCCATACTCACGCCCCCGAACTCATTTATGAAGTCAATTTTCCCAATAGGGATTTGGGTGCACAGGAATTGAGTTGACGTCTTTCTAGACTATCGACTTGATTCCAAGGTTTCCAAATTACCTTAAATTTGGTGGCGACTTCCTAAAATCTTAATCATGTCCTTAGTGCAAAAGGAAAATCTTCACGTGCATTCACACTCAAAGATTCACGAAAACTTGAACGACCGCGCTCTCCCGTGCTGCCCGAAACTCGAAGGCGGAGCGAAGGAAAAAGGGGAGAAAAAATCTGGTAGCCTACAATGGGCTACCGATCAACCCTCTCATGATTTAATTATAGGTAATAATTTCCAAAGACTTTACTCCCCATGCACTCAAACAGTTGAACAATTAATATTTACTATTAATGGTCATTCTGTCCCTATTAAAAAAATTAACTAAAGGATATACTCATCAAAAAATGAAATTCACGCGCAGCCAGCATGGTGATAGGGTTACTCCTACACAACGAGAAGTTGCCCTAACAATTTCATTATTTGAGTTATCAATCAAAGACCAGATTAATCAACAACAAGAAAAGTTATGTAAAGAACTCTACTCAGATAATCCTTTAAATTTTGGAATAAAGACAAAACTTTTACTAAAATATCTTTAATGGATCCAAAAACCATTATTCGGATAAAACAAATGGTGTATACGTATCAAGATATTAAAGAATTTGACAAGCAGATTAAAGAACTATTAGATAAGGGATTAATAAAAAATAGTAATAGCTTCATACTAGTCCTGCCTTCATGGTAAGAAATCATGCAGAAGAAAAAAGAGGTAAAGGTAGAATGGTTATTAATTATAAAAAATTAAATGATAATACTGTCTTTGATGGATATTATATTCCTAACAAAACCGTTCTCTTTAATGTAATACAATGAGCTTCTTGGTTCTCTAAAATGGATTGTAAAAGTGGATATTGGCAGATAAAAATGAAAAAAGAAAGTATCCCATTAACCGCGTTTAGTGCTCCTCAAGGATATTACAAGTGGATAGTTATGTCTTTCGATTTAAAAAATGCACCTCAAATATTCCAAAGAAGAACGGATAATATCTTTAAGGATCTTAATCATTGTTGCTTAGTTTATATTGATGATATTCTTATATTTTCTAAAACAATTGAGTAGCACAAAAATAACGTATTAACAGTAACACAAAGATGCTTAGATCATGGAATTGTCCTTGGAAAAAGTAAGTGCACCTACGCTGAACAAGAAATTGAGTTTTTAGGATCAGAAATAAAGGCTGATCAAATTATACTACAAAAACACATCCTCGAAAAAATAGATAAATTTCCAAATAAAATTGAGGATAGGAAACAATTAGAAATATTTTTAGGATGCCTCACATATGCTTCTCATTTTATAAAAGATCTAGCTAAATTAAGAAAGCCATTACAATAAAAACATAAAAAAGAAATTAGTTGGACTTGGATGGCAAATGACTCTAAGATTGTTCAAAACTATAAAAATTTATGTAAGAATCTTCCGGTATTAACATTACCTACGGATGAAGATAATTTAGTTATTGAGACATATGCTAGTAATGAACATTGGAGTGCAGTATTAAAAATTAAAGAAGGAGAAAAACTTTGCAAATACTGTAGTGGGAGTTTTAATAAAGCCCAATGAAACTATCCTACTATGGAAAAAGAAATTCTTGCAGTCATTAGAGGAATAGAAAATTTTCTAATATTTCTGGCACCAAAAATGTTTTTAGTAAGAACTGATTGCAAAGGAATACTTGATTTTGTTAAAAAGAATTTATTTAATATGCAAACGCAAGGGAGGCTCCTGCGTTGGCAATTATGGTTTAACCAGTTCTCTTTCACTGTGGAACATATATAGGGCTCAAAAATTCTCTAGCTGACAGTTTAACTAGAGAGTTAGCTAATGGCGAGGAGAAATCAGAGAAGAAACAGACATCAGAAAGAAAAGGACTATGTAGGGCTAACACAAGCCCAAAAAGATGTCCTTAAGATAGAAATATCAAAAGCTTTGGAGTGGGTATCACCCTCTAGCAGATCACTCTCAGACATTCTAAAATATCTCGCAACCAATCATTCACGAGATGGAATGCTGAGACTCAATAGTTACATGGTACAGAGTTTTTTAAGTTTGGAGTTACAAGTTAAGATTCTTCAGTGTCCTCTTGATATACAACATAAAATACGAAACCATTTAAAAGATAATTACTTCCGGGAGTTGTACACCAAAATAGTTAATCGAAAAACCCCATGCTATAATATGTGGGAAACGTGGACTAGATTCATTGATTATCCGGATAATACTGGAATAGCTCAGCTCTCAATAGCAGGCAACACCATCTGGGCAAAAGACGAATTATTGAAAGCATGGGATTATGAAATGATTTATTGTTTCCAAGGAGTGCCTAAAACCGATGGGCCTCTCTTCAACAAATTTACAAAATTCCAAAAATTTATTTTTAGGAGAATTTATCAAGTTAAACAAAAGGAATTAATATGGGTTAAAGTAGTAAACGCCATGATCGAGATGAAAGAAGGAAAGATCAAAACAGCACATTACTTGATCAAACTCCTTGACCCCTGGCATTACCCGATTTGTCAACTTGAGTGGATTAGTGTCAAGCAAACAAGAATAAAAAATCCTACTGGAGCTAGAGTTGTTGGTTTCTTTCAAATTGTAAAACAAACCTGGTCTTTAGTTCAAAGTGGATATAAATATATTCATTATGGAAACACTACTCTTATTTACCCTCCAAAGTGGGAAGAATACTTTAAAATAGAAGAAAAAGAAACAGACTCCCTACACAAATATCTTGAAGAAATTGAAGCGGAAAAGTTTTTATCTGAAGAAGGAAAACAACACTTATTTGAAACATATATGTTTTGGGATCAAGAATATGCAATGGGCATGGTTGATAGTATTAATGAAGATTATGATGACGATGATTATGCTGATTGGGAGAACCAAATTGGAGATGAAGGAATCCAAAATATGATGATAGAATAGGCCACATATCTCATGCTATTCTGAAAAGTATTTGAATTATTAGCAGCAGAAATCCACTACTAGCAGAAAAAATCCACTATTTTATGCTTTTACTTTATTTCATGTCAAGAGTGTAATAATGGTAGAGTAGAAGGCATCTTTTACAGTAGGAACCCTATGTAATTTTCTCTATAAAAAGAGGAGTTGATGCATTGTGAAGGGCAGAGTCTCTTGGGCATTCTTGAATAGTGAAGAGAAAAGATTTGGCTACACAAACCTCTCTCAGAATCAAGTTTCTCTAAGAGAACGTAACAGTCTATAGACACCCTTCTGTAGTATTGTAAGCTTTCAGTTTTCTTCTGTAATCTTTCCTCAGAAAGGAACGTTATCCCTTCGAACCTTATATCATAAATAATAAGAGTTCCTTATTTAAGGCTCATCATTCTTGTTTAAATATATTCTTAAAGACTACAGTCCGAGGTAGGAAACAAAACGGATCTGTGCTGTACCTGATCTAAGGAAGGGGTGGTTGAGATTAGCAACCTCTAGAAATCTGGAAGCTATAAAGAATACCAGAGGATCCATTACCAACTAAGTTCAGGTAACGGTCGAAACTCTTTAATTATATGTTTTATATGTGAAGCATGGTGGACCTTTAACCATAGAATACATATTATGTGTGGTATAAGTAGTAGATTATGATAATTAGTACCATTAAAAGTCATTAATTAACTTATAAACGTGTTTTAAATCCTTTCGTAAATTACATAGCATCACTTTATTAAAATACAAGTATTGTATTAAATATGATGTTATATTAATATTTTGTCTAATATATTTTAATGTTATTACTAATAACTATTGGACCAAAGGGAAAATTAACCAAAAACTTCAATGACTAAAAGGCAAATAAAAAGCAAGTGTGTGGGAACACTATTCCACCACACAGTGTTGGATGCAGCTCCTCTCAAATTTGAAGGTCCTGCCATTTGCCAAGGAGAACCATTTGGTTTATAGCCTGACGTTTCCTAATTCCTCCCGCGTTTTTTCTGTCTCTCTTTCTCTCTCTCTCTCCAGGCTTCTCAACTGTGCAGGATAGTGTTCCCCAGTTGAGGTACATTTCTCTCTCCTAGTTATATTTCCCATTTTACTATTTCTCCTTGCTCTAACTGAGCCCTACTTTCTTCAATTTGGGCAATTTTGGGATTACTTCTACTGAGAAATTTTTAAATGGCTTGAATTAGGAATTGGGATATTGGGTTTTCATTTGGGTGTAATTTGCTCAGTGATACTAAAAGCATGAATTTCTGTTGTGTTATATCTGATACATTCTTTTGAGTTTTGTGATTTGTATATTTGTTTACTTCTTCTTTGCTTTATATATATACACATGAAACAATGATGTGCTATCTAATTCTTCAATTGTCAAAAAGATTATTTCTTGAAACTTTTTTGGGCAGTGAAGTAATTGTGCTGTTTGAAGTTTGCTGCACTTTTGCCTCTTGTGTTTTGTCATATTTGCAGCTCTACAATGTTCAATTTTGATTCACATTGGTTTTCCATCTTGTGTTGGTGTTAATGACCCCAAATTCTTGTTTCTACAATAAGGGCTCGTTTACTTGCTTGTAATCAAATGTAATGCAATCATTTTATATTGTAGATGTGGGGTGAAAAATGAAGAAGTGGGAGGAGAGAGATGAGAAAAGTGAGGTTGATTGCATTGTCCAATGTAATCACAATTGCTCAACTTTTCCCATGTAATGATGATTACTTTGGATAGTGTAATCAATCTCACTTTTTTCATCTCCTTCCTCCCCCTCCTTTCTTTTCAACCTCAAATTTACCATATAAAATAATTGCATTGCATTGCATTTGATTGCAAGCACCCCTAAGGTTGAGAAATTTTGTTCACATTTCAATACATGCTGATGTTGGTATATGGTAATATATATATATATATATAT
This sequence comes from Tetragonia tetragonoides, assembly GCA_038025085.1. Taxonomy (NCBI): domain Eukaryota; kingdom Viridiplantae; phylum Streptophyta; class Magnoliopsida; order Caryophyllales; family Aizoaceae; genus Tetragonia; species Tetragonia tetragonoides. The sequence goes on from CM076143.1 coordinate 11,273,182, forward strand.
GAGCTGCAATGATGAACATTTTCATTATTTTATCATTTTAGACCTTATATGCATTTGAAAAAGTAATTCTCCTGTTAGTGGATGTTCATGGTATTTGTATTTATGATTTGTAGAAGATGGACTTCTCAGGATACCCACTGATATGCCATTGGGGTGGAATATCCAATTTTTGGAGGTTTCACAGTACTGCCATTATCAAATAATAGCTGCCTTGACGGTTTGTGGGCAGTCGTGAAACAAACATCAGCACCATCAATGGAGTTGTATGTAGAGTTAGTACCGGCTCTATCTCCACCACTAGTGAGTTTACCATCAGTAACTCCTTCATTGTCGATAGGTTCTATGGATCCTCAATACATGCAAGATGGAGATCTCTCTTACCCGTTAAGTAGGTCTTCCACAAAAAATATTAGCCATGATCACTTGAGGTCTCCTGCATGTTATCCTAAAGTCACTAACTCTTCTCCTATCCCTCACAACAATAAGCGAAAACATGGAAATAGTCATGATGATAATAGTCTTTATGTTTCCCTCAATGCTTATAATATTGATGAGACCTAGATTGATAGGGAAGCAGAAGAGGCTAATGAAGAGTTGAATATCGACCCATCTCTAGATAAGAGTGACAATGAGGATGATGATGTAGCTTTTGGTGCTCCTGTTTTACGCTTTGATCGAATAGATAGGATTAGAGGTGGCAAACAGGTCGGTCAGATTGGGTTTAGGTCGGGTCAGTTTTGGTCGGGTCACTTACAGGTCGGGTCATTTCGGTTTCGAGTTGGGAAATGTTTGTTCATGACCCAAAGCGTTCGGGTTCGAGTCGACCCAACGGATTGTGCATTTATTTTTTAATTAGGTTATAATTGCATGATTAATTCTATTTTCAACTTTAAAATAAAAAAGTTGCACACTATAATGTTATTAGACATAATATATATAGTTTTAATCTACTTGAAAACTATTTCGTAAAGTTTTTACAAGTTATTATGTTTTTACTAATGCATACGAAGTATCAAACCGCTACCTATGTAACAATTAGTTAAGATCGTTCCACATGGATTAGAAAAATCCTTATTAAAGAGAATCTGAAACTACATATGTCAAAATTGGTTGATATGTAAAAAATTCTGATATGATTAAGCTTTTTGTCATTCACTTTTCTCATGTTGATATGTCTTGTTTTGAAAGCCTCAACCCAACGGGTCGACCCAGAGCGGGTTCGGGTTTGACCCAATAAATGTCAGTTTTTCGGGTTCGGTAAGTATCGGGTTTCGGGTTGGAATTCTTTGTTCAAGACCCAAACTTTTCGGGTCGGTATGGGTCGGGTTCTCGGGTTTCAAATTTTGCCAGCTCTAGATAGCATCGATGAATCCTTCATTAATTCTTGGCGGACTTGGATGGGAATGCATTCATTTAATCCCGGTGATGAGTTTGTTGTTGGTTATAAATTCCATGACAAGGATGTGCTGCACGAAGCCGTGAGCATATATTCGATTACGAGGAACAAATCTTGTAAGGTTATGAAGTCCAAGCCGGAGCTCTTTTCACTTGTGTGTAATGGGGACCTACCATGCCATTGGAGGCTTCGAGCTCGTCAGGACCCTTGTTTTTCAGAAGCATTCACGATTGTTACCTACAAAGGCCCCAATGCTTCTACATGTGTTGGATCCAAGGTTTCAATGGATCATCACAACTTGGCTTTGAAATTCATCAGGTACCATATTAAGGAGCTTTTGGAGGCAGTTTTCTCAATTAAAACTCGTACCATCATGGAGGTAATCAAACAACGTTTCCACTACAGCATCTCATATAAGAAAGCATGGTTGACAAAGCAACATGCCATAGGAGATCTATTTGGTGATTGGGAGAAATCTTTTGAAATCCTTCCTCAATTCATGCAAGCCATGGTGAAAGCAAACCCCGGGACCATTGTGCACTTTGCTAACGTCTCTACAGCTAGTCCCTCTTTGCAAACATTCCAGCAAGTGTTCTGGGCGTTTGAACCCTCCATTAAGGGCTTTAACCACTGTCGTCCTCTTATCGCAATTTATGGGACCCATATATATGGCAAGTACAAAGGCACACTGCTTATTGCTGTGGGTAGTGATGCAAACAATCAACTGTTCCCGCTTGCTTTTGCCATTGTTGAAGGAGAGAATGACAGTAGTTGGCCTTGGTTCATGTCATGTATCAGAAAATTTGTGACACAAAGAACAGACCTTTGCGTCATTTCTAGTGGACATTTGGGAATGATGAAGGCTATGACCGAATCTGGAAGTGGATGGGAGGAACCATATGTTCGACATAGATTGTGCTTACGGCACTTAGCATCCAATTTAAGCACCCAGTCAAAGAGTAAGGATGTGAAGACTAGAGCTGTTCACCGGTCCAGACCAGACCGGACCGGTTTTTTAAAAAGAGCTCAAGATCGTTTTTTTAGCTTTCCCCACCACTTACCATCCGGTCCAGACCGGGCCGTACTTTTAGACCGGACTGGACCGGACCGAAACCCGGTCTTGCCGGTCCAAAAGCATGACCGGTCTGAAACGGTTCTGTCCAAAAATCCGGTCCGAACCGAATGATGAACAGCGCTAGTGAAGACCATGTTTGGATGGATAGCTGAGCAGCACCAAGAGAAGAAGTTTATAAAGGGTTTGGACAAAGTAAGAGAGATGAATAGAGAAGCTTGTCGATATTTAGATGAAGTTTCTCGATGCCAATGGTCCCTTTGCCATGATGGTGGGTTTAGATATGGTATCAAAACAACCAATTTGGCTGAAGTGTTCAATAATGTTATGAAGAGAATACGTTTTCTACCAATTACAGCACTTGTGCAGCAATCCTTTCATCGCGTTAATGCGTATTTTGTAGAGAGACGGGGTTGGGCCTGGAAAAGGCTTGTTGTAGGTCACTTGTATTGTGAGAGTATTTCCAACATTTTAGAGAGGAATATGTGCAAAGCATCCTACCATGGAGTTCGTGCTCTCAATGTAACGACTACTTATATCAAGTTACTACCCGTAAATGGAATAGGGCACCTGGAACGGGTGGACATACCCACAATGTGAGCATGCATAACAAGACATGCACATGTAAGAAGCTTCAAATTTACAAAGTCCCATGGTCGCATCTTCTTGCTGTGTGCAGAACAATCAGTCTATCGCCGAGGCAATTTGCAGACCCTTTGTACTCCTCTGCAGAGTATCACAGGACATACAAAGAGACATTTTATCCAATCCCTGACAAAGGATGTTGGGAACCTTTTACCGGTCTCACAATTGTTGTTGATGATAGCCAAAGTCGAGGCCGAGGAAAACAGAAGTCTAAGAGGTTACGAAATGAAGTGGATGAGACTACTCGGGACAAGGTCACATGTAGCATATGTCGGTAAAAGGGCCATAATAAGAAAACTTGCCCTTCTAGTGGCACAAGCAACGTTATTGGCTTGTTGGGATAAAACAAAGATCCAATTTTCTCATTAGTCTTGTGTAACGACTCATGCTAAGTTTATATGCTATTTATGTATGCAAACAAATTTCCTCATTTGTTTGTTATCTTCCTCATTCGGGACTGTGACAGATCAGTTTTGACCTTGCAGCAGCACCGTCGCAGCCAGGGTGTATGGCAGGGACTGGTATGCCATTAGTTCTAGACATGGAACCATTGTTTACTTCATCTTTACTTGTTCTATTTATCCTAACCACTGGACTAGTTGGTTTGTTTGTGGTGCACGTTCGTCCATTTTTTGTGACATTTTGCAATGATAGAAATTTGTGATTGGTTTCCCATCATGTTGCATTGGAGTTTATCGCCTGACAGCATACTTATTAGCTTGGCTTGCTGTGGACTTTTTTGTTGTTTTTAAATAGACTGCTTCTGACAAGCCCATGTAGTGAATGCAGATGGTGGAACCTCTGTATTTCCCCCCTCCCACCCCCCGCACCCAAAAAAACCAAACAAACCTCAAACTTACACACAACCAAAAGCAACAAAAATATATCCTTTCAATATTTTCCTGAGATATATGGTGATGTTGTGTTTTGTTTTTGCTGCTTATACTAATGGAGCTGTCGTCAATGTTTTTTCCTGATAGATAAGTTAATATTTTAAACAGTCTCTGCATATTGTTTCTATTTAGATGAAACTGAATGTGTGGTATTGTAAATTGTTAAGCTGCAAGGGCAACAGGACAATTTCTAGGGCCTGATAATTGTTTATTCTGTTGTTCAGTGTAGAGGGGGTTAGTTTGTGTTGTGCTTATAGTCTTGTGTATCTTTATAAAATTTTCAATGGATGCAGATGCTCTGAATTGAGTTAGAAAACTTGTGTGAGCTTTAAGTTCTTTGATTTCACATCATGCAAGAGAATGTTCTGTATGGGACATCTTTTTTTTTTCCAAAGATAATATCTGTAGAATTATGATACGAGTTCAATGCTAACTCTTACATTATCACCATGGCCAATTTGACTATTATATTTTTCTGTACACTGATAGAGGTCCTAGTATCCGTCATACATGCTACACTTTTACACCTAGGCATAAGCAGTAATCTGCTTAGTAGGATCAAGAAGATTCCCTTCTAATTCAGGTTTAATAATGTGCACTGTCAGAATGCTTGAGTTGCATCCTTGATTGATCTGGTTCTTAATGGACCTACTTCACGAAGCAAGAAAGTGTTACAAGACCAGTAGACAAATGGTGGAAAATCTGGTATTCTACATTCGCTTCTCTTCAGCAATACTTAGACATTTGGTGAGGCCTTCAACTGTTTTGTCATCCTTTTGTTTGTAGATTATGTACATAATTTTGTGGTCACCATCCAAGCTGATTTTGTTATTCTATTGATTTCTCCTGCCCTCTTTTATGATCCTTTTGTTTGTGGAGTATATACATAATCTTGTGGTCACTTTTCAAGTTTATTTCATTCTTCTATTGATCTTCTCCTTTCCTAAGAAGCTAAAGATACTTTGGCTCTTTAAGAAGTATCTTTCACTGGCTGGGAATGCCTGGTAGGAAATGAGGGTTTAGTAAAGAGTTCGGTTTACACAGACGGTGAAAGGTATAGTTAGAAGGAGCAGACATGAGAGCTGCTCTAACAACAACAATCGAGTATGAACTTTGGCGAGAGATTAAAATGAAATTTAGAAACAGGCACAGAGGTGAAGCACTTATTGGTCAAAATAGTCGGATTGCACGAACATATTGAGAGATTACAGTTGTTCATCTGCTACAACATCTTATTTGAGGACTTGTTCAGCTGTTCGAGATCGTGTTTGCGCCCTCCCCGAATGAATCTATCTGGTTGAAGTTTGTTACCGAGTTAGTAATTTGGTTGCCTCTGTGGCTTCTGCCACTACTACAGCTGTTGTGCTACTACTATCCTGCAACTCCTGCTACTTCTGTCTTCTGTTGCTGCAGTATTGTGTTGTTGCTACTTGTGCTTAATGTTGTTGGTGACATGCCTGACATCCCTCTACTTATGTACTTGTGTCTTGGAAGCTCTTTTGAGATATTCCCTTCCTTTTGGATTGAGATTTTTTTTTCCTTCCGAATTCTTAGTTGTATTTCTGATTAGTTTGAGAGCCTACAGTGTACGATTTTCGTAGCTAGTCGGCTCATTGTTTGGAACATATTTTTTTATTTTTTTTAAGGGTCGGTACATAAATATTTTTTTTTTTGGTTTAAACTGATAGCATTGCATTGATGGTAAAGAAATGAAACACCTTACATCCTAAAGGCAATAGAGGTAATGTAGCCACCTACTAGGTAGGGTTCTACATTTTCCTCTATCCCTGAATACCATACTATATTACAACCATGAAAACATTACCTACACATAACCATACGGACAGCGAAACAATAAACAAAACCCAAAACTAAACAACATTCATGAATTGCAAATTATCTCTATCTGAACTAGATAATTTCCTCTAGCTGCGACCTGCAATGCGTGTACCAACTTCAAACCTGATCTGCTACAAGACCATATTATCTGTGAATACTCTATCACCAAAACAAGCTTCATTCCTGATCCGCCAAACCCAGTGCGTTACTGCTGCTACTGCTGCTGCCAAGCAAGCTCTGCGAAACTTGCTTATCTTCTGCCTACTAATCCAACACAGGACACCATCAATACTGAGGGAACTTGCTGTACATCCAATCCAGCTTTTCACATCTTGTAACAGATTACATACTTTTTGACATTCAAAAAATAAATGTTCATGAGTTTCAGTTGCGCTATTGCAGAGTGGGCAGTTGATGTCACCAACATAGAACCCCATCCTAGACATCCTATCACGAGTGAGCAGCTTCTTTGCCTGGGCCAACCAAATGCAAAAGCTATGTCTAGGCAAGCTTAGGCCTCCCCAGAGTAGGTTAGCATGACTAACTTCCCACTGTCTCCCATAAGGTGCTGATAACCACTCCCAACTGTATAGTTGCCAGTAGCAGTTAAGTTCCAAATGTCTCCATTGTTGTATGCCATTGCAAACAGTTCTTTGTGCTTGTTTATCTTCTTCCAAGCCCAGCTAGTATCAGATTTTGGTACATACTGCCAAAAATCTTGATTACGCAGGTAAACTCCATTAATCCAGCGAACCCACATGTTGTCTTTCTTGGCTACCAAGTTCCAAACATGCTTCCCATTCAAGTCAATATTGAATTTTTTGCAGTTCTTAAGGTTTAGACCTCCACTTTTCCTAGGTCTGCAAACTAAATCTCATGCAACCAGACTGCTTCTTCTTTTCTGCTCATTCCCAGACCAAAGAAATCTCCTACATTTCTGCTCAATTAATTTCATTACTCCTGCAGGTAACATATAGATACTTGACCAATATAAATAAATGGACATAAGCACGGAGTTGATAAGCTGTGTTCTCCCAGCATAGGAGAGGTTCCTTGCAGCCCATATATTAAGTCTCCTGGTAATTTTCCCAATCAAGCAGTCACAATCCAACTTAGTCCATTTAGATGGGGATAAAGGCACCCCTAGGTATTTCATAGGGAAAGAACCCTCCTTGAAACCTGACAGCCCTTGCAGCTTACTCTTCAAGTCAGTAGACACTCCAGCAATATAAATTTGTGATTTGGATGCATTTGCTTGCAAACCTGTGACTTTGGAGAAGTATGAAAAACACTCCATGATTTTTGTTACAGAAGCTTCATGAGCTTTGGAGAAGACCATACGGTCATCTGCAAAGCATAAGTGGCTCAGTTGCACACTCTTGCACATAGGATGCCACTTGAACTCAGGGTCATTGCTCATAATTTTCAGCAGCCTGGACAAATATTTCATTACCATGACAAAAAGCAGAGGAGATACAGGATCCCCTTGTCTTATACCCCTCTTTGCAACAAAATAACCCTTAGTAACACCATTCAGACTAAGAGTAAAACTGGCAGAATTAACACAAGCAAGTATCCAGTCACTAAATTTTTGGGGAAACCCATACCCAGCCATCATTTCCCTCAAGAAATCCCAATTTATAGCATCATAGGCTTTCCGGAGGACTATTTTCATCATACAACTTGCAGTGGTATTTTTCCTTCTATACTTCCTGATCAACTCTTGACAGATCATGATATTATGCAATAAACATATTAGCAACAAAGGCCCCTTGATTATGAGAGATTAAATCTGGGAGCACTTTGGATAACCTCTTACACATCACTTTAGAGATGCATTTGTAAATTACATTACAACATGCTATTGGCCTAAATTCAGATGCATACTCAGGGCTTGAAACTTTAGGAACCAAATAAAGGTTTGTGGAATTTACCTGTTTCAGCATCTGAGCAGAAGAGAAAAAATCTAAAAATTGCATCACAGACCTCATTACCAACAACTTCCCAAGTGTCCTTGAAGAATCCACTGCCAAATCCATCTGGCCCAGGACTCTTATCAGGTTCAATTGCAAACATGGTTGTTTTGATCTCTTCTTTAGTAACTGGGTGTATAAGCTTCATTTGCTGCTGAAGAGTAAGAGTATGGCCAGCTTTGAAGATGAAATCAGCAGCTTCCACCCTCTCCCTTTCTCTAACCCCAAGCATATTTTTGTAAAAATCAGACAATTCACCAAAAATCTGATCCTGGTCTGTAAGAACCTCCCCAGTAGCAGTCTTTAAAGTATCAACCACACTCTTCTGATTCTTATGCTTCAGGATAGCATGGAAGAATCTTGTAGTGTCATCTCCTAATTGAATCCATCTTATCTTGCTTTTTGTTTCAGAAATTCCTCTGCAGCACTATTCTCCTTCCAAAAAAAGCTTCCTGACCCTGCTCTCCTCCAGTTGCAAAACTATATTTCTGGGATCAACATTAGCCATGGATTGAGCTAGCAGCATATCATTCCAAGCAACATCAGCTCTCACCAAGATATCTGAATATTCTGATCTGTTGAGCTTTTTCAAAACATTTCTCACATGCTTCAGTTTTGTGCATAATTTGTACATCTTTGTCCCTCTTGTTTCAGTATTCCATGCAGTCTTCACAAGATTAAGGAAGTCAGAATGCTTACTCCACATGGTGAAGTATTTAAACTTCCCTTGAGTCTGGGGCCTATCTCTGGTTAACTGAACACACACAGGTGAGTGATTAGAAATCCCTTCAGGATGAAATCTAACTGAGCTTTTATCAAACTTCTGTAGCCAGTGACAGTTAGCAAACACCCAGTCAATTTTAGAATAAACTCTTCTCCCATCTTCATGCCTATTATTCCAGGTCAATCTACATCCACTCCAGCCCAACTCAGTGAGGAAACATTGATCAATGCAATCTCTAAAGTCAACAGTCTCAGCATGGGTAACTGGGTTCCCACCTTGCCTATCACCAGCATTCAGAACATTATTAAAGTCACCAGCTAAAACCCAAGGGAGGGTGAAGTTAGCTGCAACAGTTCTAATTTCATCCCACAAGGTTGTCCTCTCTTCTTTTTCATTTAATCCATACACAAAACCAATCAAAAATTCTTCCTTCAATCTCAAGTTCATCACCCTACAAGTGACCATCTGTGCTGAAGAAGACACCACAGTAACATTGAAAAACTGGGGGTGCCATCTTACCCATATTCTCCCCAAATAATGACAATGATGAGTAATAAAAGACTCCCAACCTTCCAAAACATTTTTCTTACAGTTTTCAAAATTTGCCATCCTGATTTTAGTTAAAGCCACCAAGCCTACTTTATTACTTCTGCAGAAAGAGGCAACCTCTTTCTGCTTATTGGGTCCATTGAGACCCCGGACATTCCATATGAGTATGCTATCCATGGCCTACTGGAGGGATTGCAGTACCATCACCTTGTAGGATCTCCTCTACTTGCTCAGTGTTCAGTATCTCAAAAGTATTACTAACTGGTGTTTCAACAGCTGTACCAGCTTCTTGCACATTGTTATTGCTTGGTCTAAGGTTTCCACCATTCTGTCTCCCCCCTCTTCCTCTATATCCATTCTGTCTAAATCCCTGCCTTCCTCTGCCTCTACCAGCTTCCTGCAATTGTAGTTGCTGGTTAGCAGGTCTTGGATTCCTCACAGGAGCAGGAATCCCACCAACTGGTCTGGGGTTAACATTAATTTGCTGTACTGGATGAGTAACAATAGGTCTTGGAATCACAGTCCCCAGTTTCTTCCTACAGACTTCCTCTACATGGCCATACTGCTTGCAAAAACCACACAAAGTAGGCTTCCAATCATACACAACAGGTTGTTCTATCACAATACCCCTTTCATTCTTAAAATGGACCTTGTCAGGGAATTCTGATTCAAGGTCAACTTCAATAATAACCCTAGCAAAATTAATTCCTACTTTCAGTTCTTTATTCTTATCAGCCATTATAGGCCGTTCAATAAGGCTTGCAACCTTACTGAGACTTGTAGCATTCCAATATTTAACATCCAAACCATGAAATTTGACCCAAATTGGAACTGACATAAGCTCTTCTTTAGCATAATTAATGTTAGCTGACCATGGCCTAACAATTAATGGCTTATTATCAAAATGTAAAACTCCTTCCTGTAACAGTGCATCCCTCTTCTCCACAGAATCAAATCGAACTAAAACAATCCCATTACTCATCATTGCAATTTTCCTCATCCCCTTGTTTGCCCAAATACGTCTGAGAAACCCACTAAACACACTAGCAGGTGGTCTAGATCCTAGCACATAACAAACAAGAGCTTGATTCCAGTATTCAATCTCAGATTTAATATCCTCTAAATGAATTTTCCCAATGGGTTTACCATCAATTAGTACAAATTCAACATATTCCAGCCTAAAACCAGCATTTTTCAATTTCGAAATGTCAAAATGTTCCCAAGCAGAAGGATTACATTGTTCACTATCATGTGATCCCTCCTCAGCAGCTACTTCATCAGCCCAGGAGCCCCTTGACTTCGCCTTCTCTTGCAACTGAGACAACCACGAATTAATCTTCTCCCTTGCTAGTTCAATTTGTTGAATGGATCCATGCTGAACCCCCGGAGTCAGAATTTCAGGTGCATTAAGTTCATTGGCTAGGTTACGAACCACCCTATCTAGATTTGGCCGCATCATGTTGTGTAAACCTTCAGGAACTTCCATTACTATATCTTTACCAGCTTGGGCATCAGTTGGATAACCCTCACCCTCCTTATTTGACCCTTTCTTCGTTTTCTCTTTTCTCACCATTGAAACTCAGTGCACATTAGAGAACATGCGCTGGGGTTGAGAACGGAGAGAGCATTCTAGAGAGAGAAAGGTAGAGAGCTTATTAGTTTCATTGTTGCTGACATGTTAGTTTATAAATATTGTATAATCTTTTTTTTGGGGTTTTTATAGGGAATTATAAACTTGTCTTGTGTAGATTTGCTTTGTTTGAGGTATACCTTCATATACAAAATTGTAGCTTGCTTCTTTAATTTTGGTTTTTATAAGCTAAAGTCCTAGCTCTTCTAGAGGCCTCAAAATGGTATTTATGCTTTTTATTTGAAGTTTATTGGGTTACTTTACTCTTACAGGATGATCATTATCAAAGGGTGATCGGTATTACAGCTAAGAGAGAGGAGGCTTGTGCTTATATTGGATATTTAGTAGAATGATTAGTCTCTAATCCTTTTAGAGGATTGTTTCGGTAGTTGATGTAAAACTTTTGCACTCATCCGATGTTAGCAAGTTCAGCTTGATGTTCAACACAGTATGTGCCATATGGCATCAAGCCGTTGCGAAAAAGATTTCTTATGACTACGAAAATGGTCGTTACAAAATTTGAGCAGCCATAGCCAAAAAAAAGTTGCTTTTGCTAACAAGTGCGCAAGTTTATAATAATCGACGACAATGGGCAGTAATTAATGACGAGCAATAACAACACAACAAGAGGATGAGAATCAAGGACCAATCTCATTAGGCGTGACTAGTGAATTTTTCGTTTGGGTATCACCGTATCACATGAACAGGGGAAGGCACAGGGATGTTTTTTTTTTTTTTTTTTTGAGGCATAAAGGCCAATACGCACGAGTTGTTTCACTTGTTTCCAAATGAGAATAGCTTCATGAAAGCCGAAGAACAAATCCTTCCCATTTACAACTACAACAACAACAACCCAGTAAATACTCAACAAATCCTTTCCAATTATTCATTACAAATATCACCAGATAAATTTCGTTAATTGTTCACTCTTCCCCTTCCTGCCCGATCAATGCTCAACGAAACCTCGAGTTCAGCTCAGTATCTCTTCAATCCTAACCCCATAATGGAGAATTTACTTGGAATCTTTCATAGTTCATTGTTTGCAGTATTTTGGAGCCAATAACTTAAAAACATCCCTAGGAACACTAGAAACAAATAGACATACCAATCTTGCACCCCAAAAAAAACAAACATCCCAATCCGAAAACAAATTTTCAAATACATAGATTAGTAAAGTATATGGGACAAAATCCGCGCATCCCACAAGCCATAAATCTAGCTGTGTAAGATTTCAAGATCTTTTACCCCTACAGACCAATTTAAAATAAAAATAATAATAATAATAATAATAATAATAATAATAATAATAATAATAATAATAATAATAATAATAATAATAATAATAATAATAATAATTCTCACTTTATCAAAAACCATCATATTCAATCATAATTCATGAAGTCGTCCCTGTACGAACAGAAACATACCTCAAGGCTCAAACCATACTGAATTCTTTTTCTGTGTCTTCCCCTTTTTCTTGTTCTTTTTGGAAGAACAACAATAAGAGGAACAACGGTATGGAGGGGTGAAAAACATACAGCATATGATGTAGGAAACAGCAGGAAAGAGAAAAAGAAGAAAAGAGCCACACTGGTTGAGCAGAAAATGCACAGGCAAAATTGATTTGAATGGCACGATCACTAATGATGAGGTCAAAGTTGAGCCGGCATCAGCTGGCAGAGTCTGAGTAAAAACGACTGTTAGTTAACCTGTACACATGTAACTAATAGCAGTCTGCAGGAATTGCAAATGTACGTCTCATTTAACCTAATAAACTCCTCTGAGGCAAAGAAAAGCCTGCGAGTAAAAATTTCTGTGGGTACCAAAGAAAGCAGTTTACTTCTAGTCAGGCATGTGCTCGTAATCTCCATTTTCAGGCGAATCATGAGAGTCATGACCTGTATTCCCTGCAGACGACAAATTGATTTTTCAGTCTCAGTAATCACACAAATTCTTAGGGCTATGGACGGTGAGGCTTGGCCACATCCACCTTCATGCCACCAGACACACTCCGATTCATACTATTTGGGGGGGGGGGGGAGTGGAGGTGCATTCAACTGCCTGGCTTGGCCTGGCTATGTAGGACCTGTGACAGATCCGGGGCAAGTTTACTAAAGAAAAAAATCTTTGGCGTCCAATGTTCTTTGGTCACATGGCCCACACTTGTCGCAAAGGACTTTTTAAGACAATTCTGAAGTAAAAGCCCTAATGGATGACAGAACTTGTGAATGTGAAGTCAAGAAGACTCATCCAAATCTACCAATGCTGATATAAGGGTTTACCTGCCAAATCATAATCAATTCCACCCCGCCACTGGGGCTGCATCATGAAAGCACTACCATCCATATGATGATGATTGTCACCACCAGTCATAGAAAATCCCCCAGAAGATTCAACCACTGGTCTGTACACTGCAGTTGATGCTGAAACTGGTGAAGGCATCTTACTAGCAGAAGCATCACCCTTGAAGCCCGCATCCTTCTTGGGGTCAATCAGAAAGGTAGCTACAATAACCTGTAAAACACAGATTAATCAGTAATCACATAGAAAGTCAGAGACTAATCGTAAAATTACAATATACGGACGCTCCACGTAACATTCCATCTATCCTCCAGGGAAGCACCATATGTACGAATACAAGCGTAGATACAAGCCAACAAACAAAAATTCCTAAAATTTAGACATTCTGAATATACACGTACCTCCACAGGGCCTGCAGCAATTAGGGGACCACCTACGCCACCTCCAACAATCTGTCCTTCCATAGAGCAGAGGCATGCACTAAGTCCCCCTGCCTTCCCTCCAAGATCTGAGCGTACATATGATCCAGTAAGCGAAATGATGTCAAAGCGTCCCTGAAAAAGAGAAAAGAAAGGAAAAAAAAACGTCATAAGCCATCGCATGCAATCAGCAACAGACACAGACCAAACAGCATGTATGGAGTTTTAGAGAGATGATGAGCTGAAAATGACTCAGAAACAACCAAACTGCTCCACAGATACCCAAGAGGCTAGGAGTCAATTATTGGATAAGAGAAACCCAAAACTTCATGCTTTCAGCTTTCTTTTCAGTAAACCACTCACATGTGCAAGTTTGCATAATTCATAGACCTTTTGCAGCCACCCAGCTAGCCTTGTCTATTTACAATGGAAAAAAACAGATAAAAAGGTGCCTGAACCTTGGGGCCAGAGTTCTAAGCACCTACTTCATCTCTCGGGAACCCCTAATTCACCCACCAATGTCTAAAAATCAGGAGTTAATATGACCTAAACTTCTGATGCCATTTAGTTTGTTTTTTTTTTTTGTGGGGAGGGGGGGGGGTAATAATTGAAGGGTTACAGTCAAGTTTAAGTCTTGGCCAAATAAAGCTGATACAATGCAGCACATATGAAGAAAAGGAAAAAAAAAGTTCAATGTTGAAATGTCATTTTATCCCACCTTAATTATCTTAGTTTTGACTGGAAGCTGACTTAACAATTTTTAAAATTTTTTATTTTCTTATTTCTTCTTCCTAATCTGCAGGTTCTCTCTCAATATAAAAATAAATAAAAATCTGCATGTTCTCTCTCCTCTTCACCCTCCACACCATCCCCAAATCGCTTGCTGTAGCTTTCAATTCTTTGCCTGCAACTTCCATAATCTTCTCCAAGAAGCCCATGAGATAATGGGAACCACTTCCTCACCCACACACACTAAGAGAAACAAAGAGAAGATAGGAGCAAGTTTTTCTTCATCGAAAGCAACGAAAAATTCAGCTTAACACAGCCTACATCTGCTAATTTCTCCACTTGCTCCCTCTCAATATTGGATTTTACTAAATCAAATCTCTCTCAAAATCGGCTATACTTCCATAGAAAATTTCAGCAGCCATCTTTGCCTGTTACTTGTTAGTATGATAATAATAGTCTGAGAATCCGCCTATGTCATTGTCAATGAGGCAGACGCCACACTAATTTCAGAATCTTCTTTCAAATCATAATCTTTCAAATTTTACAAGTTGATTGGGTAGGAAGGCGTGGGCCTAGGCTCAAACCCTCCACTCATTGAAGGCTGACCACTCATAAAGACAATACACAAGGACCTGGTAAACAGGCCCAAAGAAGGCCCAAAGCTTAACAGGCAACATAAAAGTCCCATCAGGTTACCCAACCAAGGTGGGGCCACCTGGTGTGAGATCATTGGGTGAGGGGTATAAATACCCCCCACCACCAGAGAGCAGGGAATTAAATCTCGGTCGCAGTCGCAGTCGCGTTCGCGTTAACCGTCACGCGGAATCGGGCTGTAACGGGTGTCGCGTATGCCGTCGCGTCCATCCCGAGCGAATTGGGTATCGTTCGTTTCAGCCATTTATCCGCGGTACCAGTCATGTATCGGCCGTACCTGTCATGTATCGGCCATTTATCGGCCATAACGGTCATTTATTGGCCATGTATCGGTCTTTTTGAAAACCCCTTTATATAATGGGATATCGTGTATCGGCAACCTCAAAACCCTTACGTAACGTAACGGCCATTTTTTAATACCCTGCCAGAGAGAAGACAACAAACAAATCTCACTCTAAAAACTTCTCTCTATCTTTAGACCGTACTAGTACGACCCCGCACTAACTTAACCATCGGAGGGGGTTCTCCTCGTTCACCTTCCGAGGGAAGGTTTATTTGAAGGACCTACGGCACGGCTGAACACTACAGGCTGAAGTTGTCCAAAGTATCTTCGCTCTCCACCCAGAAACACAAGTGTTGCTACTCTAGCCTTTTACTTGCACGAGACTACGACACAGGGGAAATTAGCAATTTAGCATTTCACAAACTTGATGAAAAAGTTTAAAATGCAAGTGGTTGACAATTGACCATGCTTTTGTATATAATATCAAAAACAAATGACATGACCACATTAAGTGATCAGCTACAGAATAAGAGTAGATAAATTAGGGAAAATTAGTGGCATAAACACATATGGCACATGCAAATTTAAGTTTGCAAAGGCCGAAGGAGAAAGTAGAACCAACTTATAAAACTAACATACAGATTAGAGACTATTTGAGGACTAGATTACCAAAAATTGAAACTCAACTTCATTTATAACAATTAACAAAGTACTTCCGGGAACACCAAAAAGGTCAAGGATAAATCATTCTAAGAATTTAAGGGTCCACAGTGTTCTCAGTTGAGCACCAATTTGCACTTGTCAAAAAGGTGAAGGGCTATCACAATCAAGACATGGAGATAAGGCTAATTTACCTCGTATGCAATACTTCCCCCAGATGTAGCTGGTTGACGGAGTGATGCACTAGAGATAGAACCAGAAGCTGACAAGATACATAACTCCCGTCTGGTTTGTTGCATAAACAACATAATTTTCTGACCCACATCCTGTTAATATTTCAAATAAAAGTTACAGACATGACAGTATTATCTCTTGAAAGATATAGCTTCAAAAGATGTAAAAGTGAGGCATAATATTGAAAAAGACACATTAGGAAGCCATTCAGGTTAAACAGAAATTATGAGAATTAAGGCGAAATTAGTCTGCTTTCAGAGCGCTAGCCATTGATTAGTTAGCAGTATATACAATCATTCAGAAGCATCGACGCTACATTTTAGGCAGGGACTAATGACAAACTAAGAGGCAAAATCTTACCCAATTGCAAACAAATGCATATATGATAAGTAAGGATTCAAATATCAAATTATCTATCTTACTCGGCACTGTTTGCCATTAGCTCTAGAGAAGTCAAACAAGCAACTTCAGCAGACTTGCCCTACATTGTTATCCAGATAACTTGACACTAGCTCAATGGAAACAAATTGAATCAGTCATTTGGTACTTGATTACATTATCAGAAGAATTACTAGTTTAAGGACCAAGAGATTCCTCCTTCACAAAAAGTTACATGAAAGCATGTCAGGCACACTGATCACCAGAAGACATGCGATTGGGAAAAGCTGTCAAAACACACAATGTCAAGAACACAATCCTATACCACAATAGGTGAGCCCCTTAACCCTGTTTCAAATCATATGGTCATTCCTCTTCAATCAGAGCCTCCACAAAGGCAGCATAAAAGCACATATGCAGAAACTATTCATGGTTTTTTATTTTACTTAACCCACCAACCAGAATTCTGGTGCAGCTTACCGTGACCAACGCCTAAAGAATCGATAGTATCAGAACACAAAAGCCTTTGATAATTCAGTTTCATATTTCAGTTAGCCATTAACTAAAATAAACCTCTTTTTTTTCCTGCATATAAACTTACAATATTTCGGATACCTACATTGTAAGCAAAAATACTACAAGCTCAAATTCATGGAAGTCAGACAAACCAACAGATGCTAAAAAAGCTACTACTTTTAGAGATCTAAAGCTAAAAGCTTAAGCTTAGTTTAGATAGAGAAGACCACCAACAACAAGCAAGGTTTGTACGCACAATTCCTAGAGTGGCTGATGAGATCGAACATGTCAATACATGTGGCTAACACTTATTTGCGTTGGATGAAGGGGTGTAACTGAGCCAGCTTCATCAAAATCGAGCTCAAGCCGGCTCGAATGATCCCTGAGCCGAGCACAAGCCTTCTAGGCTCGTCTCGAATTGTAGACTTTCATGTTTCTTTAGGGTTTTTTTCATTTCACAATGTCCATGCATCAGTGATAGTCAAATTCAATTGCAGATCTATTTCTAAATCATTTGCAATGGTGACCCTGAATTCAAGACAAGACTAGACAAGTCACGTGACTAAACCGAGTAGAACCAGAGCCTCATAATTTTTAGTTCAGCAAGCTTTGGGCCTACACTGAACCAATCCTGAGCCACATAAGATAGATCCAAACACTTTCATTCTACACCCACACAATGCAACACCATCACCATGTTCAAGACAAATTTAACAGTCTAAGATCCTTCAGAGCATAAAATCCAAAATTGGACTAAACAGGCAACATACACTGCCACAGAAAACCCATACCTCTCCAGCAGCTACATTGATGACATGTGGTGTAAAACCCTGCCCACCTACAGAGAGCAATTGAACATACCATAAGCCTCATAGCTAAAAACTAGTTATTCGTAACCAGCAAATAAATCTAATCACAAAGATAGAAAGAACCAAAAGCATTAGGCATCTATAATGTTTGAAAACCGTATCGGAATAGGACGAAAAAACTATTTTGGACCTCTGCTTAAATAATGAGATACTACTCCCAAGTCAAAATTAAATTGCTAAAATGAGTCTCATTTCCTTTTCTCATGAGCAAAAACCAGAGAGATAAAAGGAAGCCAAAATTTCAACAAAACAAACATGCCAGAAGCAACCAACTATTTTGCTTACTCAATTTCTCAGAATTCAGCAATTCACAATATAAAAATGTAGCTCAAAAAAGAAAAGAAAGAAATGAAAAGGAATATAAAATCAGGAACAAACATCTCAATTTATACCGAAAAGAGAACACACTCCTTTGTATAACGCAACTTGTATGGGGAATGGCAAGAACCATAATGTCAGATTTCAGAGGTTCAAGCAGAGCATAGTATAGTAGTACAAGCATGCTGAAAATCTAGATGTACAAGCAACTCAAGCAGTTATATAGAGAGAGCCCATACGACAAAACAAAATCGGAGCACAATCTATCCTACTGTTGTGGCCTTGTGGGAGGGGTTCTTCTAGCCTCATGCTTTCGCTATTTGCTAAGAATCCTAACAGTCCTCTACGAAGGTTCTTCTCCAAATTACTGCAGCATGAGCAGGAAAAACTTACTGTATTTTCTAAGCTAATTTCTTACACAATAATGCAATGTTTTCTTATAAAATAATGCAATACAATTTTCTTATCACGTAATAACACTTTCCAGTTTCCACTTTCACAATTAAAACTCTAGCTGTAAGGACCTGCAACACTAACAAAAATCCACATGCAAACTACTACAACCTCAATTTCAAAATTGAAGCAATAGACGGCATAAATACACGTTCATCACATTCCATGCAACCACCAGTGAAATAAATAAACATAAAAAATAAACAATCCGATTCAAAACTCATCAACTTCATCACACAACACAACTGAACCCCAAATTCAATCCTTCTTTATCCAGCATTAATCGAATTCACAAAACATCCTAAAAATAAAAAGGGAAAAACATGAAATACATACTGATTCACTGAGAAATTCCACATGCAAACAAGTGCCACACACCAAAAATAAACAATTTAATCAACACAGTACCCAAATTCCAAACACCTTAATCACATAACATGCAAACACCGCCAAAAAGAAGGAAAAAAATTCGAACCTCACAACTTATCACACGATTAAACTCCAAATTCAACTCCTTTTTATCCACCTCAAACACATTCATCACATTATCACATGACCCCCACTCAAAAATCAAAATTCAATACTCAGCAACCAAAAATTCAATCTTTTTTTCATCCAAGCACCAAAAATCCTAAAAACAACTCACTCACTCACTCTTTTAACCAACACTCAACACCAAACCAAAAAAAAAAAACACAACAAAAAATCTTTAGGGTTTCAATAACACCAAGAGAACTCACCAACAGCAACAAAATTCCCTTTCTTAGACGAATTCGAAGAACTCAAACCACCACTATAAAATTGTTGTTGCTGTTGCTGTTGTTGATGCTGTTGTTGTTGTTGCTCTTTCCGCTTAATCGCCGCAGCCGGAACAGCGGCACGTTTCGCAGCCGCGGCAGCTTCAGGAGTGCCATACTTTCTCGGCCTCCCTCTCTTCCGTCTCTGAGGCTCCACCAACGGCGGCGCTTTTCCGGCGACAGAATACAACGCAGCGGCATTAGCGGCGGCGCCACCGTCAGAGAGCCCGTTGGTCGATGGAGACGCGGTGGTTGTTACGGTTGTGGGAGGAGAGAGAGTGGTGGTGGTGGTTGCGGTGGGAGGAGAGAGAGTGGATGATGGAGGTGGTTGTTGGTGTTGTGGATGGAAGTAAGAAGAGAGCCCCCCGGTTTCATTCGGTTCCATTAGGAGAGAGAAAGAAAGGAAATTTCACTGAATTTTACTTTTTTTAGGGATTTGAGAGAATTTTTATTAATATTTGGTGAAATTTAGGGGAAAACTGAAAAAGGGGTTTTGGAGATTGATGGGGACTTTTATTTCTTTTTTTCTTTTTTTTTTCCTTTTAAGGGTTTTGTGAGGTTTTTATATGATGAGGTGGAGAGATAAAGGCCGTCGGATTTGGGATAGTTGTTGAGAGATGGTGGTAACTAGAAAGTAGAAAGTGTTACCATTTGTGATTTATGACTGTGAATAGTGAGAATATGTGAATTTGTGAGTGAGATTTTGACTCTTTTTTTTTGGGGTTTTTTTTTTTTTTTTTTTGGGATTTTTGTTGAGGGAGTGTGAAGTGAGGGTGAGTAAAGTAAAGTACCAATGGGGGAGCTTATCCAAAATGTGAAGGGGAAGTAAACGATGTCCCGCCATTAAGGGAGTCCAAGAAGTCAAATCATGAGATGGTATTAGTTGAGCTTTTATGGACAAAAAAGGGGGAAATCAGGAAATGGTCCATGTTATAGCACCCAATTGGTCATCTATTCATCAATTTTGTAACCAATTTTCACACTTTTCTTTTTTTCTTTTTCTTTTTCTCTTTTGTTGTTGTGGGATGTGACCCAATAGGCTTCCCACTTCTCACCAATGGAATGGAGTATTCCTAGGAGCTCACTTGATATAACAATCTCTAATGGTTCTAAACTTACTCGTAAGTGGTTTGGTAAACCAAGGTCATGGGTTCGAATCCATAAACCTTTTATGCTTGTGTTTGCTAGCTTTTAGAAACTATATTAGCCTTTTGTTGGTGTTATGTTGACGGGGTCAGTGCTTGCACTGGTTTTTCAGTTAGTCTGATATGTTTATTGTTAGACACAAGAGTCCGAACATTACATAGTAGGGCGTGCTTCGGTCGTCATTCACTTGCACCCTCTTTTCGACAAACAAAAAAACTTGGTATAGCAACCACGAGCAACCACCCTCTAACTTAGAGGTTGAGGAATTGAGTTTTAATCACCTTAATTTTAAGTTAAGCATGGTATTTGTATTATGAGCTTTGAGACATCTCCTTTTCATAAAGTTGTAATAGGTTTAGGAGCCTCACTTTCTTGTCTATTAAGAAAAAAAAACAGATACTATCAGTTTATAAAAAATAAAAATCAAGACATCATTCTCTACCTTTATAAAAAAAAAAATATGTATACTTTTAGTTTGTGTGTATAATATTTGAAGAGCACATTTTTTTTTTTTTTAAATGCAAAAAAATGTGTTAGCCAATGCAACACAAGTTTAAACTTGTATTATGATCGTTTTCCTTCAAGACGTTACCACTTACTTCTTTTAGTCAGTTTTTGAGATGAGATGCTCGATTTATCTGTTATATTTCTGCTTTCTTTCTCTAATATTTTTCTCCACCGATCAGTAGTAATTTATTGATCTCTTTTTCTCCTCTTCATCCTTTATCGAAATAACAAATTGGTTTCGCCTTACTTCTTGGTCAACTCCTCTAATGACGTTGTTTGTCCAAAATTTGGTGGCACCACCTTATTCTACTTAGAGATTGAATGGTTGGAGATTGTGAAGAAGATATCTCCCTATATCCACTGATCTTCAATTGCCCACATTGTCTAGTTATTTAATGTGCTTAATAACGGGTTTAATATATCCAATGTGCCTTCAATTTCACCATTCCGTCTTAGTCATACCCCTATGACAATGAAGGAATTTACATTGTAAAAAGCCAACATAAGTATATAGGTTTGTGGTTGAGGGTATTATCAAGTATGAATCCACTTTTCGATTCAGACTCAAAACTTAAATGCAAACTGGGTTTTTTTTAACAATGGTCACCCTCTATCTTTTATAGCAAAAATGAGTTTACTGTGATATGGAAATAACATATTCTTCATTATATATCTCCCAAAAAGTGGTAATTTGATAACCAAAGACTTATCGCAATCAAAGAGAAATTATAAAGATTCGAAGGTCAAATGAGGTGATTAGTTGTTACCACACTAAAAATAGATATGTGATAGCTATTGTTGGCAAATCTCTTGTCCTTGTCTCTCTACCTAGGTCATTTTCTATGTCATTGATTTGTGTAGTGCAGTTGGGGCATAGAGGTTAGGGATGTGCATCGTTAGGACCGAATTTTTGGACCGGACTGGATAGGACCGAACGAAACCGATCTTATTTTTGGAACAGTAAAATCGGGTTTGGTTCGATCCGGTTTGAATTGGTTAATCGGATGACTTCAAAAGACTAAGATCCGGTGCGATTTTGGACTGGTAAACCTCATAGAGGTAGGTTGGTGGTATAAGGGAGAAATGAGGGAAAATGTGTTGGGGAAAAAATAATGTAGGGCAAATAGACCACTTCACTCATTTCATAAACTAACACTCTAATCATAAAGTAAGTGTTTAAATAAAAATGGCATAAATGTAGATCCTTTAATGTTTTTTTTTTTACAAAAGATAATCATAACCCAAAATGTTCTATATAAGACCAATTGACTTTTATAAAAGTTGGGTTCTTTATATATGAGAATTCAATTGGCAGTACAACTCTCACGGTTTCAACCTCATTGTTGAAGGTTTAATCTCAATACCTTCAAATTAGTGGGCCTAAGAAACCTGAATTCATTGTATATGTGATGAGACGGTCTCACGGTCTCTTTTTTGGTGCAAAAAAGTAAAAAAACTTTAACAGTGCATTTGGGAACTTCAAGTTAATGAGTAAAATGAAGCAAAACTAGAGAAAACTATAAAATCTTCAAATTTGCTTTGTTTGGTTGTTAGTAAGGAAAATTGTGGAAAATTAAAAGTGTGGAAATCTCTTAGTTATAATTTGCCCAATTAGATTTCCTGTGGAAATATGAGGAAATCTAAAAAGAAAGCTTTTATTCTACCAGAGATTTTTTACAATAACCAACCAAACAAAAGAAAACCATGTAAATCTCCTACATTTCTACGACAATTTAAACCAATAAACCAAACAAGTGAAAATGATAAGATTTTCACTGTTTTACTTTTATGTAGATTTTCATATATTTACTTTTCTACAGTTTTCCTCACTTATAAAGTTCCCAAACATATAAGTGAGTCCATTTCGTGTGGCCATGACACGTGGGATGCCATGTAAGCGCCGAAAATCATGTGGGAATGACAACTAAGATGCCACATAAGCGTCAAGTTCGTGTCAAGCATTAATTATTAATCATTATTTGACTTCATAAATACAACCTATTATATTTATTATCATATTGTTCAGATTATAGAATAAAATAATTTTTGTTACGCAACTTTAAAAATTATAATTCTTACTCCATTGGATTAGGTTCGGAAAATACTTCAAAATGAGATACATATGTACTATGCCCTATAAAGTTGGGTCCTTTTCATCGGAGGATGACATGTGAGAATATATAAAAGGGAATCCATTTCGTGTGGTCACGATACGTGGGATGACATGTAAGCGCCATAAATCATGTGAGGTTGATACCTAAGATGCCTTGTAAGCGCCAATTTCGTGTGGTGATGACACTTATGTTGCCACCTAAGCCACAATCCAAGTGTGTCAAGCATGAATTAATAATCACTATTTGACTTTATAAATACAACCTATTATATTTATTATCATATTGTTCAAATTATAAAATAAAATAAATTTTGTTATGCAACTTTAAAAATTATAATTCTTACTCCATTGAATCAGGTTCGGAAAATACTTTAAAATGAGATACATTTGTACTATGTCCTATAAAAGTTGGGTTCTTTTTGTCAGAGGATGACATGTGAGAAGCCACATGTATGGGAGGAATATGTTTGTATGAAGATGACACATAGGCGCCACATCGTCATACGTATAAAAGTGAGTCAAATTCGTGTGGGCATGATACGTGGAACGCCACGTAGGAGGTGTAAATTCATGTGACAATAACACCTAAGTGCCACGTAAGTAGGGCTGCACATAGGTCCAAGACCGAACCGAACCGGACCGAACCTGAATTGGACCGGACCTGAATCTAACCAACAGGTGAACCGTGGACCTGACCTATAAGCATTAGGTCCTGGACCTAACCAAACCTGAAAAAACCTGGACCGAACCTAATTGGACTTGATCTGTTTTTGGCTCCAATAACACGATTTTTTTTTAGTATTCATCAAAACAATTGCCCAAATAATATTCAAATCCAAGCAAGCGAACAACAAAAAAAACCATAATAAAGGTCCAAACAAGTCTTAATATGTTTAAACAATGCTAAAATGAATTAAAAAATATATATTTTTGACTATTCACTCGAGTGCCGTCAATTTCCACACACGTACTCAATCTTCTCCAATACCAACATAAATGGTAGGATCAATCAGTGGAACCTTTTCCATTGCCAAATCTGTGTACAATATAAATAGAGATAAAAATGCATCATAATGATTAATAAATGTAATCTCTATTTACCTTTCCCATTTGCTTCAAACACTAGTAATGACAATAAGCAGTAAAGGGCTAAAAGCCCACAAAGCCCCATATATATATATTTTTTAATAAATCAAAGTTTTCGGTCCAACAGGTTCAATTAGGTCCAGACCTGAAAACGACCAAACAGGACCTAAAACTGAAAATACTAATAAGGTAGTCCGTGGACCTAACCTAATATCATCGGTTCGGTCTAGGTCCAACCCGGTTCGGTTCAGACAGGTCCAAAAAGCAGGTCCAGGGGTTCTTATGTGCAGCCCTACACGTAAGCAAAGCTTGCTACATAGCCTAACAACTCACCATCCAAGTGTCACTCATTAATGCGTCATCATTAGTTGGCTTTATTACATATTTATTGTAGGAGTAATATTTTTTATATTACAAAATAAAATAACTTTAGTTACGTAAGTTAAAAAAATTTATAAATCCTACTTTAATGGATCGGATTTGAAAAAAAACTTCAAAATGAGATTTATATTTATAAAAGTTGGGTCATTTTGTGTTGTGATAACATGTTGGATGCCATATAAGAGAAAATGTTCGTTTAAAGATGACTCGTAGATGCCACATGTGCACAACTTGGTTAAATAGCAATAAACGATACTTCTAACAATATCTTAACTATTTGATGTCATATGTATTTAACTTGATCTTTCATCTTTTATAGTATAAATAAAATTTATTTAAGTGGTACGTTTCTATATGATCTACATTTATAAATCAATCATTTTTTACATTCATTAATTTTAATGTAAATCGATTTAAAGAGATATTTCATATTATGCCGTATAAAATAGACATAAGGTATCATTTAGTTATTTTGATTTTTAAAAGATATTCACGACTTCGTGCGAACATAAAACTAGTGTAAACCAGTAAAATTGTCTTTCAGGAGGGAAATACAAGGAAAACTGCAGGAATCCAATGTTTTATTTACGAGGTCTGTGAAGCTTCCATTGCAATCGCTCCATTGCAAGCACTTTAGCAAACTCCACTGCTCAGAGAGAGAGAGAGAGAGAGAGAGAGAGAGAGAGAGAATGGCAGGAGACCTATTTGGAGACTTACCACCTCCTTCATATCATCCACCTTCCAATCATCAACAACAACAACAACAACAACAACAACAACAAAAGCCCCTCAAAAGCGCTCTCAAATCCGTGAAATTCAATGAACCCAATAATAACAAAGCTTCCATTCCACTCCCTCCACCTCCTCTCAGAAGCGCCCTTAAGCGACCTAAACCAATCGAATCCACCCCTCAAGGTATTTCATATTACCTTCAATAATTGCATCGATTTTCGAATTTTTTGTTCATGGTTTTAGTATAATGTTTGTAGTCAAGCATTTAATTAGAAAGAAAATCATGGTGGTTGTTGGGTTTTGAGTGTATTTTAGAGATATTGAGTCGTTGCTGACTTAAATGACATTTTGGTCATTCTAGGGTTTCTGGGTATGAACAAAAATATGTCTTTGAGGTACAAATGTAAAAAACATGACTTGACCCATGAAATTGTGACTATTTAGTTTAATTTATGCGATTGAGAATTCAACTAGAAAGAATTAAATGATTTGTTGTAGACTTAATTTCACTAATTTGATCATTTTAGGGTTTCTGACTTTCTGATATGGACAATATTGTTGAGGGTAAGAAAGCAAGTTGGGGTTCAATATAGCTATGAGGTACATGACTTGAGCCATAAAAGTTATGACCTTTTAGTTTGGCCTTAGGAATTGATGACTCGATCGATAAAGTTGGCACTTATTCTCAGTGGGTTTTGATATTGTAAATTAATGGGTATGGTGATGAGGGATGTGCCGTTTTACAGTTGAATGTTTCACATGAATCAAAAGCAAGGATGTTGCTTTTTGCATTCATTTTGATCACTGCTTACCCTCCTGCCTTAATGGTGGTTAATGTATAAGGATGACATGGGAAAAGAGTCCATTTTATTATCACATGGTACTTGTGTTGATGATTCTCTTGGACTTGGACATGTTCTCCTATATGGGTAGTTGATTACTGTCCAGCTAATTCATTCACTTGTATCGAACAAGCCGTTAGTGGGGTTCCATGATGTTTGTGCCCTTTATCCTAAATTTCACTTCAAGCTGGCCCTTGAAGCTGATTCTCCTGTCTAACGTTCTAAGCATTAGAGTAGGTGTGAGTGACGTGGGACCTTTTCTTGGTGGCTCTAATCTGATTCTTCAAAGTTGCAAATGTGTCAGCTTACTTCTCTTTTTGATTTCAGGACGTTAGGAATCTCATGAAACTGCAGGATTTTGATTCAGTCATGTCATTTACATAGGTCAATAATAATTTTCTCAAGCTACTTGTCTGTTACGATCTGATTTGTACTCTATTTAATTATTTTTTATCAATTCATTTGTTTTCCCGAGGGTTTTAGGGTGAACTGCAATGAGGTCTCTGACTATTTTGTGGTCTAGGATTAGGGAAGTAGAATGATTTGGAACAAGGGGGTGGATATTGCTGCTGTAGGCATCTTGAATCAATTTCGCCATTTCGTGACTGCTCACTTATGCACAATTAGTTTTACAGTTGTCTGATCATAGCCACCTCAGTTACTAGTAAGTTAGAATGCTAGATTGTATATGAGCTGCTTTAAAATGGAAATCTGTTAAGTGGAGTAGTCAATGTTGCTAAGGTGCTGAAGTAATTTTGTATGTCAGATGGAGGATCTGAGAAGAAATTGAGGTTCAAAACCACGACAGATGCATCTGCGGCCCAAATTATAGAGGCTATGCAGAAGATAGCCTCCCATATTATAAACCCAACTAAATTCAGTAAAGCTTCAAAGTTGGCTATACAGCTAATTCAGGCAGGAAGTGTGAAACCTGAAACAGTTGATCACTTCTTTGTGATACTGGAAGCTGCAATGGTATCGCCTACTTTGTGTCATGATGCTTCTGTACGATCAGATTACCATGCATTGTTCTCTGCTGCCCAAGATGCGAATGAAGTAAGTTCTGTTCTTCTGTTCCATGGCCTAAGAATCTTTTGACATAAATGAATTTTCTTATTCTATCTTGTTCCTTTGTAGTGCCTAAACAAGAAGCAGAAGAATCAGCTAGCTGTATGGGCCATCCGGGCTGTGTTACGAAATGACTTGTATACTGATGACAGCTTTGTGGTAAGTATTTATGTCGTGTGGATGAACTAGACCTGATATACTATATTTTTTTCAATTGTATTGCTGATTGCATTAGAAATGTTCTAGATTGAGCATTCAAACACTTACATGTTACCAACCATGCAGACCCAGCAACCCCACTCACTGCTCATCTGAATCAGCGCGTTACCCATGAAAACATCAGAACCAACACATTTTATTCTAGACCCATCTTCGTAACTGTACACAAATAATCTAGGCCCAAGATATTTTGGATAGATGTAAAGCTGTCTACATGTCCAATTCTCGCATCTAGATGTTGACTGTTGAGTGCATATTTTGGCAGGTTATTCTTACTATAATTAGGAGTGAGGAATTTGTAGCAGGAAGCCTAGGTTTGAGGGTATTTGAAAATGAATTATATGGCTTTGTAGTCTTGGAAATGGGTTTTTAGCAAGTGCATCAAATTGATCAAAGGTGTTAGCCGTTAGGCCATGACTTGGGTGGCAAATGTTATTTGGTAAGTGTTGTCGGGGAGGGCTGCAGTGTTGCTTATGCAGGTTGCGGTATTTGAGTTTGGATTTGGAGGGAAAAGTTTGGAGATTGGGAGGGAAGAGGGAAATGGGACTATTTAGATTTTCTTGTTGCCATTATAGAATATACCTGCGTAGTTATACATCTTTGACATACATGAGCAGGGTGATTTTACCACTAAATGAGAAAGTTCGGTCTTTGATAGTGCTTCCCGTAAGGCCTAAGCATATGCTTTTGTAGAAATGGATGGTAGGAGAAGCTTCATGGTGGAATTTTTATCTAAATACATGTGATGCATCTTTCCCCCACTACTCTGGATGGTTGCTTGGATACCCATGCTATCCTTTAAAAAAAAAATGTCTGGATGGTTTTGAAAGCCCACTTCATTCTTTTGAATTTATGGAGCTTTTATCTTGAGCAACCTAGTCTTATAATTTTGCTTGTGTTGCATCATCTCTTTGCTTACTTGACAGACCTTGTAGAACCTATCTTCCTCGTTTGCCCTTTCTTTCTTTTCTCTTCTTTTACGGGAAGGGGGTTGGGGTGAGGGGTGGGCAATCTGTGCAGAAACGACTTCTTTTTTTCTTTTTAAGCCTTACATTCATTTTCTGTCCCTTTTGAACTTTGTTCATGTTCCTCTTCTTTATTTATATGTTATATGTCATGAAAACACTCCCTGCTTCTAATTTCTGGCCATGTGTTGAAGGCATGGAAGTCAAAAGGCTATTATAGTGTGGATTAGGATGTTGTGAAGTGTTCATTTTCTCCATGCCCGAATAGTCAAGTGTGACATTTATTCCCAAATGCTTGACATCCTTCTGCGTGAAACTGCTTCCCCTTTTAGGTGCGCTCTTCACTATAATGGGTTCCATTTGGTGAATCCTGTTTTAGCTCACCCTAGTTGGAAAGACGCTACAAATATGGTTGTTGGTACTGTCGAAAAATTGGGCTCACTTAAGTCATCAACCTCACTCTGGAGATCTTCTTTAAAGGATATCGCTTTGGATTTGGCGTTTTTGTTGTCTAGAGAGTAGAGAGCAGAAAGTTCTATGAGGCTTTCAGCTCTTCTGTTGCTGAAAACGGACTTAGCTCTGTCTGATAGTTGCCATTCAGATTATATTTCTGTCCTATATACAGTTTGCATTTCCTAATTCGGGTATGCAGCTGAGCTTCTTGCATGATGTGTGCTTGATGACTTGTTGATTCAGATTAAAGGTTTTTTTTTTTTTTTTTTTGTGGTGGGGGGAGGGGGGGTTGAGGCCTGGGCGAGGCTTTGGTTTACAGAACTTCATTTGCAGTTATCAATTAACACCTAAACAACTTCACAAGCTTCTTACGTGTGCTTGATAACTTGTTGATTCACTTTCCTATTTGCGCGTATTGCAGTTCTCAAAAGCTGCTGGACGCATCAAAGATTTCATCTCCAATCTTCCTATTGCAACTGAGGAAGATGATGTTGAAGAAGCTACAGCTCTTAAAAATGAGAAAGAAATAGCAAATGGTGAGCTTCTCACAAATGAAGGTGTGGTTTCTTCTGATCATACTGCTGCTGAGTGTACCAAAGAAGAGTGTGATCCTTTTGGGCTTGATGCTCTGATTACTAGCAGACCGCCAAAAGATGAAAAAGCAAAAGAGAAGAAAGGGAAAGAGGAAGAAGAGGAGATGAAGAGATTTCTGAAGTTACAGAGAGAAGCCTTGATCAATTGTTTGGAGATAGCTGCAAAGCGCTACAAAATCCCATGGTTTGTCCTTGCATCACTTGCTATAGAATTAGGTCTCATTTATGCCTGACGTATGGGTTTCTATATGGGTTGTCCACTCCATAATGATAAGCATCGTATTTGCAGGTGTCAGACTGTGATTGACATACTAGTGAAGCATGCCTTTGACAATATAGCAAGGTTCACTTCCCGACAACAGGATGCCATTTCAAAACTGTGGTCGTCGACACATGAGCAGCAAACCCGTAGGAAACAAGGGAAATCAGTTTCTGGCAAGCTTGATGTGACTGGTTTTGAATGGCTTCAAGAAAAGTACTCACATGAGGTTTTCAGCATTCGACGTTCAGTGGGGGCTAGCGGGGATCGTCGTTGTACGCAGTGGCTTGGTTGATGGATTTATTCAGTTTGTAGTTTTGTCTGGTAGCATCTTTTACACTTTTACTGGGAGAAGTGGGATAATGTCTTTGAGGAACACCGCTATCCATTGAGGGGAGAAACAGAAGAGGTAACTGTAATTGTATATACTGATGTTTTTATTCGTGATAAGTGATAATACAATTTCAAGGTCCATTTAAATGTAGCAAATGTTTTTATATGTATTAAGTTTTACCAATAGTCGCCACAAGAACAAGATCCTTCTGTGAAATGGTGGAAGCGGTTGCGGTCCCTAACTATTATCAGCCTCCCATAGATCTTAGAAAGGAGCTTAGTGACAGTATGACAATCATCACAAACCCGAAGATTCTTCACAATTCGGATTGGAGTACCTGGAGCTGTGCTAAGTAAGCTGAAAGCCATTGCAATCTTCTCACTGTGATATTTAAGCGACATTTCTCTTTCTTCCTCCCCTATGTTCAGCAGCATGACAGATGTGTCTGGTTTGTATCCGGTCTCCCTCAGTTTCATCATCATATCTCCCAGCATACAGTTTATTTTTTGAAATTCTGGGTGTGCCTGATCTCCGCTAATGAACTTGTGAACTGAACCATCTACCTCAATACAGCTGAATCCTGGTTCTTTGTTCATTCCTTTGTTTTTAATGGCTGCTCTTACACCTGCAACGTCAGTCCATCTATTTGTCATTGCATATATGTTGGACATGAGAACATTATAGCCACAATTTTCTGGATCTATTTCCAGGAGCTCCCTAGCAGCTAATTCTCCCAAAACAGGGTTCATATGAACCTTGCAAGCAGCAACCAGAGCACCCCATACTAATGTATTGGGTTTAATGGGCATACTTTGTATCATTTCATATGCTTCATGAAGTAGCCCAGCTCGTCCAAGAAGGTCTACCAAGCATCCATAGTGCTCAATTTTTGGAACCAAACCATACTTATTGACCATCTTTTCGAAAACCCTCTTCCCTTCTGTGACCATTCCAGCATGGCTACAAGCGTGAAGCAATCCGATAAATGTGATATCATTAGCTTTGGTGCATGACTTCTCCATTTCAGTAAAGAGCTGCAAAGCTTCCTTACCAAAACCATGCATGCCAAACCCTGTTATTATGGAGTTCCACATGCAGATGTCTCTGCTCGTGGTTTCAGCAAACAGATTGAAAGCACTGGTTATGTCACCACATTTGGCATACATGTCAATGAGGGCGGTTCTCAGTACATCATCTAATTCTATCCCATACTTGTCTATGTATGCATGGATCCACTTGCCCAAATCAAGTGCACCAGCTTCTGCACAGTGTGATAACAGGCTAACCATGGTTACCTGGTTAGGCTTTAAACCATCATTCCTCATGAGGACAAGGAGATCAATGGCCTCATCAACGCAATGTCCTTGTGCATAAGCTGAGATAAGAACAGTCCAAGTCATAATATCTCTTTTCTCCATGGCGTCAAAAATAACTTGTGCACTCTTGATTTCACCACATTTACCATACATATCTACCAGAGAAGTTGCTACAGCCAAAGTCATGGCAAACCCATTTCTCAGAACATATGTGTGTAGCTGCTTTCCCAGATCCAAAGCGTCACATTCTGTGATTAAACTCAGAAGAGTAACTTCATTCGGCCTAATCCCTTCTGCCAGCATCTGTCTAAACAGCCTTGCACCCTCCTCAAATGCATTGGAACGAAAATATCCCGAAATCATTACTGTATAAGAAACAATGCCCTTTTCTACCAATCTGTCAAAGAGGCGTCTTGCTAGAACCAAATTCCCACACTTAGCATACATATCTATCAGAGAAGTCGTCAGATGAGTGCCCAAACAGTCAATTTCGCTGTTCTTAATCACATAAGCATGCATGAGTTCTGGCAACTCAATACTTGCACCATCCGCCAAAAGATTCACCATGTTAATCATGGCACTCTCACTAGGCTTCACCATTTTATATTGCATTTCTCCGATCACTCCAAGCGCTTCGTCGAACAATCTGTGCATACCAAAAGCCTTAATCATAGTACTCCAAGAAACAACATCCCTCTCAGTCATTTTATCAAACACCAGGTGTGCATACCCAGCAAACCCACACTCACTATACATCTGAATCAACGCATTACCCACAAAAACATCAGAACCCAACCCATTTTTCAATACAAACCCATGAATCTCTCTTCCTAACTCTACCCAAGTAATTTGTCCACAAGATTTTAATACAGAAGGAACGATAAAGCTGTCTACTTCCATGCCAATTGCTCGCATTTTGGCATAAATTTTGAGTGCACATATTGGCAAGTTATGCCTATTATAATTTGTTATAAGAAAATTGTAACGGGCAGCAAGGGATAAAGGTACCCGAAATGAATTAAAACGGGTTTGGTGAGAGTCTTGGAAATGGGTTTTAAGCAAATGGGCATGGATTTGCTTAGTTTGATCAAGGGTGATAATTTGGCCATGATTTTGGTGGGAACTGTTGTTTGGCAAGTTTTGATGGTGATGGTGATGGTGAAGGTGAAGGTGTTGCTTGAATGGGGTTTTGCGGTGGTTGAGCTCAGATGTGGAGGGAAAATTTGTTGTTGCCAGTATTTGGTCCATAGTTGAGTCCATCAAAAGATCAAAAGATACATTTATCATTCACACCCAATCCAACTGCTAGTAAATGATCCAGCAAAAGCATTAAAGATCTTTTGTCTCATTTTGTATGCTATCTCCTTGGTCCAATCCCAAATCCCTATACCGTTGTTCACTAATCTATCTAGACCGGAATTTCAGATCAGGTCGGATCGAGCTCTTTCGGTACGTCTTTTAGACATGCCAAACCAGACTGAGACCGATTAGATAAAATTATGAGCAAAGGTTAAAACGGGTCTTGGGTTATTAATTTAAGGACCGGTCCAGTCTTAAATCGATACCAATCCGGGCTGCCCAGGTTCGGATCGATGAACAACCTTATTTCTCTATACATTTGACATATCATCTTTTAGATAATTTTTTATTACTCGTATTAAATTGAAATGTATGACAAAATCACAGACGGTAAGAATGTAATTAAGATAGGGAGTAGTATATAAAATGGTACAGGAATCCAAACTGCGTCAAAAGATCTTTTATAAATTTGTAGTGACATCAAAACAATGGCCTTCCCTTCTTTCTTTCATCTCTTCCAAAATTTCTGAAATATCTTTGTAAATTGCAATAATAACATCACACTAATCAGACAAATATCAAGCCAACCACTAGGCACTAGCACATCCTCACTCCACAATACATACATTCAAAAAATAAACCAAAAAACACGTTAGATAACATATGATAAGACCTTAATATAACCACAACAACCATTTCCCACCATCAAAAATCCCAACCCCCCACCCTCCATCATGCCCTCCCTTTCCTCCCCATCTGCCCTTTCTCTCTCCTCCACCACCACCACCACCACCACCACCACAACCTTCCTCTCACCTCTCTCACTCACCTTCCCACCCACCCCAACCACAACCAAACCACCTTCCAAACTCATAACATCAGCCCAACCAAACCCACCACCATCACTCCCACGTATCATAATCCCCAACAACAACAACTATGCTGTTGCTCAACCACAAAACCTCTATCAACCATACCGTCCACCACAAAACCCTCTCCCTGCTAAGTATAAGTCCCTCGATACGACCGCCATTATCGAAGTTCTTTCGAATCGGTTAGGCTTATGGTTTGAGTATGCTCCTCTTATTGAAGTACTATTTCGTGATGGGTTCACTCACCCTGTCATTGAAGAACTTACTGGCATCACTGGTGTTGAGCAAAATAGATTGATTGTTGCTGCTCAGGTGAGACAGTCTATTGCTGAGACGCCTTATATTGAGCCTGAAACGCTTGCGTTTTTTGATAGTGGTGGGTCTGAGATTCTGTATGAGCTTAGGCTTCTTAATGAAAACCAAAGGGCTGCTACTGCTACTTATATTGTCAATAACAGGTTGGTACTTGGTACATACAATTGTTTTTATGATACCCTATTGTCACCTGTGTTTTTTTTGCCAATGTGATTTGTTGGGTAACTTGATAAATTGGTAAATGAACAATTTGTGCTTAGGTAATTCAATACATTTAAATTGATAACCTTGTAATTTGTATTTGAATGTAGAGCTGGCAATTCGAGTTAAATGGTTTTGGTTCGCTTTGAATTTGGGTTAATTTCGGGTTGGTGTTAAAAAAACATTAATGATAAGAAATCACTTTTGAGGCAAATTTTGCAAATGGGGTCGAGTTCGGGTCAAATTCGGTTTGTGATGGGTCGGGTTGAGTATTGTGTGAGCTCTAACTGAATGGAACTATGGAAGCACATTTGTAGACATGATGCTGATAAAAGGAGTGTATGACTTTGGCTACCTAGTTGCTGATAGAAGTTCTTAATATGAGGAGGAATGATAAAAACTGGATAGAAAAGAAAGTGATACCTGTAATTGATTAATTTGACAACAAGGAAAATTAAGTTGTAATAGAAGTTCTTTTTCAGAGATTGCATTTGCCTAATTTTCTTGATTTGGTTCTTTGGTTGTATGCGTTACTACATTGCAACTACATTACTGTCCTGATATCTATAGCATCTTATAGTAGTAATTTGGTTTAATTTATATATGATTGCTTAAACATATGATTCTACAACAGGCTGGATGGAGAAAAGGCGCGAGACATTGCTCGGGCAATCAAGGATTTCCCTTCAAGGAGGGAAATAGTTTCAGGATGGCACCGATTTGATTATACAAAACCAGGGGATATGTGGTCGTTTACGTTTTTCCGGCAGTCAAGAGAGTTCACAACGTTGCCGGAGAAGCGAACAGCGTTGCTGACAACGGCGTTGGAGGTGGCAGAAACAGAACAGGCGAAGGCGAGGGTGCAGGAGGAGATGTCAAGAGGAAAGGAGGCTATAGAAGAGGAGGTGAAAAAGGCCAGGGCGAGGGTACCGGTGGTGAGGCTCAAGTATGGAGAGGTGGCAGAGGCTTCATCGGTGGTGACACTGCCTGTTTGCCAGGCGGAGGATAAAGAAGTCGGTTTGTTGAAGGCGCCATTTGAGTGTAACAGCGTAGGGGAGTTTGGCGTGGTGGTGTCCGAGAAGGGGTGGGATAGGTGGGTAGTGTTGCCTAAGTGGATACCATTGGCTGGGATGGGGCCTGGTGGCGTGGTGATATCGTTTCCTCATGCGAGGGAGTTACCGTGGAGAGTGAAGGGCACGTACGAGGAGGAGCCGGTGTTGCTTGTGGCTGACAGAAAGAAGACTGAGGTTGAGGAGGATGATGGGTTTTATTTGGTTGGGGAGAAGGAAGGTTTGAAGATGGTTAGGGGTTTGACATTGAAGGAAAAAGGGACTAGTGAGAGCCTAGGGATGATTATTCTTGTTGTTAGGCCACCTAGAGATGAGGCTAATGATCAATTGAGTGATGAAGATTGGGACTGATTTGTTAGTTACTTCAGAAGACAATTTTGGCACTTCTTGAGTTTTAATAGATTCATTTAGATGCGAAAGATCTCAACCTGTGATTGTATAATGTCTGTTGTTATAGTACAGATAGCCTTGTACTCTTTCAAATGGATACAGTTTTCTACAGGAATAATGAAAATTAGTTCTATTTTTTGCATATCATGTGAAAACACCCTCATTATGTGCCTGTAGCCTGTAGAAGAGAAATTATAGGATGAATTACGTGTTCGACCTACGACTATAGTAGGCGTTGGTTCCAGAGCTCTCAAGAAGAGTTGAGTCGGGAAGAGTCTTGTTTATCTTGTGGGGTGGGATTCAAATTGTGACACTGAGTTTGTGAGTTGTGACCATTGTTATTGATGGAGAAAGGGATGGAAAATCATGCAGGAGCAGGGTATGTGGCTACTGGAGTAGACAGCATTATTGAGCAGGGAGGAGTCTCTTTCTTTGCAGAGTCGTTGATTCAGGCTGAAGCTGAAGCATTGCTGCGAGGTCTCAATGTGGCTGTTTCACTAAGGTGTCTGCACATTGCCATTCAAGCGGACTGCTTGCTGCTAGTTCAGCAACTGCTAACTGCTAAGTGATGAGATGAGAATGGTATAGTCTCTAGTGTGTTTTTTTTCAAATTAGCGAGAAAGCCTCATTCTTCGAGGGATATGAGACTTGAACCCCAATTTTTGAACAAGCGGGAGGTACGCCACTACCCTACTCACTATTCTGACTCTACAAATAGTTGGCAGTGATTTAGTCATGTTGGCTCCCAAACTCTTGACTCTACAAATAGTTGGCAGTGATTTAGTCATGTTGGCTCATAACTCGCTAGTGTCTTAATTTTATTTTCATTGGGGGGTTGAGACTCTTAAACTTTAGTATTGTAAGTTTTCTACACAATACTCCAAATTTTCCTTCTATTGTTCAAAGCTATGGAAAGATAAGTTCCATATCTATACAATTCCTATGCATTTGGACTTCCAAGTTCCTAAGCGATGAACAAAAGGAGGTAGAGAATGCATACTTGTTCCAACGGGTTGGTTGGATACGAATTGATTAAAGCCTAAAGCTATATCCGTGTCAAACATGAAAAATAATTATCAATACAAGCATTTCGACAAATCAGAGAGGTAGACTGGTGTTATCTGAATCGTTACATCAATCTATAAAAATAGTAAGCACAATTGCACAACATTCTAACGTGAAGAAGTATCACCAAGCACAAGATCACAGAAGGAATAAATAACCAAAATAGCTTTAGCCTTTAAGCAGATAAATCATGAGAGTAAAATTAAGGATTTTTTGTGCGGAACTACCTTGTTTGGGGTATTATTTGTGACTTACTACCTTAAAAGTTTTTTTTTGTGGGGAACTACCTTAGAAAGCCAAAAAGTTTGTTGACCACTACCTTTGACCAAATTTTCGGATATAATTTTCTTAAAACCCCAAAATACTCTCACGGAATTATTAGGACAAAATCAGCATCTCCCACATGATTAAGTCAAAGCAAATGGTACTATTACATTGCTATAGCCATTAATGGAGGGCTTTCATCAATCAAGGAGACTAACTGTGGCTAACTAAACAATCAAAACATCAACAAGTTGCTCGATTGATGCATACTAAAGATTTTCAACCATTAAATCAAAGTGACCATGAAAGGCCCAATTGCCAATTTCTCCGTAATTATGCTTCAATTCAGTCTTCTTGACTAGTTAAAATCAAACTCAGAGACAAAAATTATAGCATATACTCACTGTGGTCACTAAAAGTATCATCAATGACAAAATCAAGACACCGGCATAATTCTAAAGGCTTAAACTTTAATTGCGAAAGTCGAAATCTTAGTAAATAACAAGCTAAGCAATTAATTACTCGTGTCTAATGATACCCAGAAAAAATATTGTAAATGAGAATCTCTAAATCTCCATGAAACAATAAGGTTAGGTGCAAAGACAGGGAGGGAGAGAGATACAAGAGAACGAATAAGAGAGAGAGAGAGAGAGAGAGAGAGAGAGAGAGAATGATCACGTGCTGGTCATATGAGGGTATTTTGGGATTTTAAGAAAATTATACCCAAAAATTTGGTCAAGGGTAGTGGTCAACAAACTTTTTGTCTTTCTAAGGTAGTTCCCCACAAAAAAAAACTTTTAAGGTAATAAGTCACAAATGACACCCCAAACAAGATAGTTCCGCACAAAAAATCCTAAAATTAAACATGAAATTCACTGACAACTCATGAGAGTAAAATTAAACATGAAATTCACTGACAACTAAAATTAAACATGAAATTCACTCACAACTCATGAGAGTAAAATTAAACATGAAATTCATTGATATCGAGAAACAAGAGTCAAATACATCTGCAACCCCAATCCTACAGTACTTGCTATCATAAAAACAAAATTTCTGATCACAATCAAGTTATAAGGTACTAGTTTTAACAGCTCCACAAGGAAATGAAGGGCAAAAAACAGTGAAAGTCCCACTAGTAGGTCGCATTGCTGTTTGCTCGATTCATCCACACAAAGACAACATGCTTACGCCACAAGGGTGCTGGCAGTTGTAGACTCGCTGCAATGCCAAGAATTTGATACACAGTTAGCATGCGAGCAGAATATGCTACCAGAATAGAATAGCAAAGTTTAAGTTAAGGGTACAAGCAATAGAACTAGAACAAGATACTTACTATTTCCAGACTGGTGGGAGCTTCTTTGTCTTCTTGTAGTAACGAGCAAGTCTGTGGATCCTGCTCTCGACCAAAATCAACCTAAACTTGGAGTCCTTGTCCTTCCTGTTTCTTTCCAAGTGCTTACGGATGGCAACAGCCTTCTTAATCAGATGGTAAAGATCCTCAGGGATCTCAGGTGCAAGGCCTGATTGACAAGGAAAGAATCAGGCAGGACCATTTCTCAACTCAAAAACAAAACAAATTGTTCAAATACAATCACTTGTATATGATAAGGATGCCTAGCAGAGTAGCAGATGAGGCAACTATTATTACTTAGTTAAAGCACCACATTGCCATTTTTGCTTTCAACAAGAAAATTACATTCTACTGGAATCAGTAAGACCTACAAGGAGAGCTGAAGGAGAAGGGAAGTAGGTAAATAGCAGACTTCATTTGCTTTACTATTGTCTTACAAGTTTGGTAACCAAAATCATAAGAATCTAGCTTGATGAATAATATTGATACTGTTTGACAGCACCACCTAATAGCACTCTCTAAAAGACGAAAAAGGACAAGAACCACGGCTTATTTAGTTCAAGGTAATAAATTAACAGAAATGCATATGCAACGAGCGTGACTTCATGATGGAATCATAATACAAGCTTCTTTTGACTATCTAAGTTAACAAATCCCTTCACAATGACTTGTTTTTCTTCATTCTTTTCATAAAGAGCCATACAAAAATCCTGTATCTAAATTCTATAGTAGTATGAGAACGGTAACAGTTCTATTACAATTTCCTTTATGTACTCTTGACACAATTCTCAAGGAAAGCTTTCCCAAGTTGGTGTACCACTTTAAATTACCACTCCTCCCACTAATCTGTTACTCCATACCACTGGCCGCCAGTGTAATTATGTGAAATCAACTAAACTTATAGATAAGAATACCTCCTCCAACTAATGATAACTCATTGAACACTTCATAAAGAATATAACATCTAGAGATGAAGACCAAAAATCTTACACAACATAACCACAAAACACAATACAGACTTTTAAACCAAACAACAAGGTTTGTTATTTTAATTGGAAAAAAATTTATTCAGTGGGAAAGAGTGATAGTAGCTTATAGCAACTATTGCTTCAACAAAACCAACAAAGTTGACAATGCATACAAAAGCTTCCATTGGAATCAGTTAAGCAACTTGCTACTAAAACTACTCCAATTTATACAGTTTCAGCATTGACACATTTAGATGAACAGCAGAGCAAATATACATATATTCAAATTATCTACTAATTCCCATTCTTCAAATTCTAATTTTCAAAGCGAATTAATATACTCTTTTCCAATTCAAAATACATTTCATGCAACAAATGAGCACCATTAAGCTAATTGACCAATTAACAGTTACAAATTAGAACAACACAAGTTAGCAAAAATTACCATGAGCCTTGAGGATACGAAGGATCTTGCTACCAGTGACACTATGGACCTGGGCAATACCGTGAGAGTCCCTTAGGATCACACCAATCTGAGATGGTGTAAGACCCTTCTTTGCAAACTTGCAAATGTTGTCATCCACCTACAAAAATTACCAACAACCCCAAAATGACACCATTAGTTAAGTGAACTAATGTGAAGAAACCCAACAAAAAAGTTAAAACTTCGTTAATGGGTTTCTAAACTAAAACAAGATGACCCAATATTGAAAACAACAAAAATCAGTGAAACAAAAACATGGGTTTTGGTAAGGGATAAAAAAGCTTACATCTTGTGCAGAGATCTTAAGCCATGCTGGTGGAGATCGTTTGTAGGGTAGAGCAGAAGCGGACATACCCTTACTGAAAGGAAAAATGCCATTAACATAGAGATTTCAATATGAAACATTGAAGAATGAATAAGATGAAAGGGAAGGGAAGAATTTGCAGCGAGGAGAGAGAAAGAGATACCCTTTGCTGTGCATACGACCCATCTTCGCGGCTGCGGGGGAAGAGGTTAGCTGCTGCTGCTACTGGGAGAAATCTGTTTGTGCTCTTCTGATGCGATGGCCAAAAACCCTAGGTTTTCTGCTTATATGTATGGTTTTATTATGACTAGGAAATAATGTTTTGGGTGTTCCACTGGTTTGTTGAGTTGGGCTAGTTTGTATTCAGGCCCATAGGACTCCTATACTGTTTTCCCATATTTCTCCACTACAAAACTTTTTTTTGGTTTTTTTTTCAGAAAAGCAAAAGCTAAACGACCGCTAATGAGAACTAGCAAAGGAATTGCCCCGCTGGGCTACAGGTTCGGTTATTTTGAGTAGGGGTGAGCGCAATTGGGTACCCACCGGTTATTATATTACTCGGAATAGGAATTGATCCAGCGGATCTTAATTCTTAGAAATTGGAATTGATTGCACCGGTTCCTAAATTTTAGGAATTGAAATTGGATCCACCACGTACCCACCGATTCCTAGGTACCCAATCCACATTAAATCCAATTTTTATTATTTTTTAAATCAAATAAATTTATATTTTAATAATAAAAACATCAAATATTATATTACACTAATAAATATTAGTTTTCGAAGATACTGCAAACATAAAATCAAATACTACAATCAAAATACTTAACATTGTAAATCAAAATTTAAATAACGTATATAAATATTTAATTACTAATATTACAAATATAATCATTAAGACATTAAAATTACAAATACAATTTTTTAAACCACTAATCTTACTAGAAAATCACCATCTTTTTATTCTATCAAAGAAAAAAGTCTTATTTTTTTTTTGCACTGGGTACCCAATCGGTTCCGGTTCCCAAAACTCAGGAATTGGAATTGGAATTGGTTGGTACCGGTTCCTATTTTTGGGAATTGGAATTGGTTAAACCGGTTCCGGTTCCGTAACCACCGATTCAAGCCAATTCTGATTCCAGTACTGAATACCCGGATATTCTACTCACCCCTAATTTTGAGTTCAGGTTATTTTTTTTTTACTTATAATTAGTTAAAAATAATGTTTGATGGGAGGTAGTAGCTTTGGGTCGAAAAGTTTCAACCAGAATCTCAAAAAAAAAAGGCCAGGGTCGGGTCAATCGATTTTCAAGTGGAGTTAAGCTTCGAATGAAACTCGTTTAATAAATCACTCTTTTTGTTTTAGTTTTATTTATGGCACAAAAGTCGATACAATGCACATTTATCCCATAAATAAGAAAGGAACAAAACTCGAGACCTAATTACATAATAAAGTATCTTAATCTTATTAATTAGGTTAATCCTATCAATATCAATATATATGTATAATTGAGTTCTCACCAAGGTGGTATTGAATAAATCATAAATAGTTATAAATGCATGGGTGATTAAAAAGAAATCAAAAGTACTTTTATTTTATTTTAATAAAAAAAGTAACATAAGTATTATATTTATTATCCTAAAAAAAGTATATTATTTATTTACTAAAAATGTAATTACTTTGTTATATGTGTGAAAAAAATTATTATTGTTCCTTGCTACTCCTATTATTCGACTTTATATATTGATGTGATTAAAAAAAATTATTATATTAATTCTAATAATAGAGGATAATGAACAAGAACCCGTACATCGCACGTGCACGAAATCTAGTATATATATGTAAAGTTGAGTTCTCACCAAGCATTGAATAGGTAATAAATAGTCATAAATGGATGGGTGATTAAAAAGAAATTAAAAATAATTTTATTTTATTTTAATAAAAAATAAGTAGCATAAGTATTATATTTATTATCCTAAAAAAAATATTATACATTCACTAAAAATGTAACTTCTTTGTTAAAAAATTTATTATTATTACTTGCTACTCCTATTATTCAACTTTATATATTGTTTTGATTAAAAAAAATTATTATATTTCTTCTAATAACGGAGTATGCATGATAAACAAGAACCCGTGCATAGCACGGGCACGAAATCTAGTATATATATGTATAATTGAGTTCTCACCAATGTGACATTAAATGGGTAATAAATAGTAATAAATGTATGGGTGATTAAAAAGAAATTAAAAATAGTTTGAATTTATTTTAATGAAAATAAGTAACATAAGTATTGTATTTATTATCTTGAAAAAATATTATATATTCACTAAAAATGAAATTTCTTTGTTAAATGTGTTTTTTTTTTTTTTTGCTGATAAAAAATTTATTATTGTTCATTGCTACTCCTATTATTCAAACTTATATAACGATATAATAAAAAAGTTATTATATTGATTCTAATAACAAAGGATGATAAAGAAGAACCCGTGCATCGCATGGGCACGAAATCTAGTAAAAGTAATAATAATTAGGTTAAGAATTCATCAACCATAATAAAACATGTTATTAAGAAGGGATAAGATGTCTAATGCTGTATTAAATCTTGTTTGGTTGGGCGAAAAATCATTTTCAACTGAAAATCATTTTCAGTGTAAAATGTATTTTCGTTCACATTTTCCGTTGTTTGGTTACAATGGAAAACAATTCTCCTGAAAAACTATTTTTTCTAAAAAATAAAATCTGCTAACATAGTTACGTAAATCTCGAAAATTTAGGTGGATTAAAAAAAAATCACCTCAAACGCATATCAGAGTAAAAAATTATACTTATTTGAAGAAAAAAATAATATTGAAAAACTGGTCTGAAAGTTCGGCCCGAGGCCCACTCAAGTCTGGTGCGAGTTTGATCTTATGACCAGAAGTCCCAACAACCAAACTCGATGATCAAATCCACTATTAGTGCTCCGGGGACATAGTGACCCACCAACAGAAAACTGTTTTCCCTTCTTTTTGAAGGGAAAACATTTACACCTATATGGGTGAAAATGTTTTTCCCCCTGAAAACCATTTTCCTTCTCATTGTAAACCAAACAACGAAAAATGAGAAAACTATTTTACAGAAAAACTGTTTTCACCCCAACCAAACGGAGCCTAAATCGTTCCCTCTTGATTGTATTCTGACCCACTCTTTTTTACATGCATGAATTATGTTGAGACTCGAGAGTTGTCTCTATTAATAAGATCATGAACACTGTTGAGACACGGTGAATATGTCAACCTTAAGGTGGTGTTTATTTGATTGCAATTAAATGTAATTGTAACACCCCGAATTTTCTACTAAAATAAATAAATAAAAATAAACAGACTCGAGCCTAAAGTCCAACAGAGTTTCTTTTATAAATACACTACCCAACCTAATAAGGCTTATTAAAAAAACCTGCTTAACAAAATAATAAAACAAAATCCAATTAACCCAGCGGAAGACTCTAATAATTCAGGGCGCTACCACCACCCTCACTCATACGAATGAGTGTAAGGCTCTTCAATTACTAACTTTCAATAATAAACTGATTTCAATATTGGTCTAGGTGGTCTATTTAATTACAACTTAATTAGCTTAATAAAAGAACAAATAACTATTTCACTGCATAAGTCTAATCTGAAGCGTTCCTCACTGACACCTGTATATAAATAAACTTCAATCTGCAAAAAGGTGAGATTTTGCAACGTTAGCAGTGCTCTTTTAGTTTTGGTGGTGGTGTTGGTTTGAGCGTGAGAAGGAGAGAGAAGAAGTGGCGGAGATGGTGGTGGTGTTGGTTTGAGCGTGAGAAGGAGAAGGAGAATAACTAGGAAAGTAA
The DNA here is from genome assembly GCA_038025085.1 of Tetragonia tetragonoides. Classification (NCBI taxonomy): domain Eukaryota; kingdom Viridiplantae; phylum Streptophyta; class Magnoliopsida; order Caryophyllales; family Aizoaceae; genus Tetragonia; species Tetragonia tetragonoides. The sequence continues at coordinate 11,316,975 of CM076143.1, forward strand.
GGAAATAAAAGGGTGAGACTTAACTAATAAGAGAAGAGAGAGGCGGTGGAAAAGTGTGGAAAAGTTCTAGTAAAACTCTAATACAACCGACTCTTTTCGTTTCTTTTTTTTTTTTTATCACAATGACCAAAACAACAATAAAACACATATATCTAATTAATAGATATCAAATAATCCCAAAACTAACTAAATAACCCTTTATAAAATAATATATCTTTTCCAGAAATTACTTTAAATATACGGGGTATTACAGTAATGCAATGCAATCATTTTAAAGGGTAAATATGAGATGAAAAATGAAAGAGGGTGAGGAAAGGGATGAGAAAAGTAAGTTTGATTACACCATCCAAAGTAATCATCATTATATGGGAAAAATTGAGCAATTGTGATTACATTGGATCATGTAATCAACCCCACTTTTCCCATCTCTCTCCTCCAACTCTTTCATTTTTCACATCACATTTACTCTATAAAATAATTGCATTGCATTACATTTGATTGCATGCAAGTAAATAAGCCCTAAGTTTCACCTTCTCCTCCTTTACAAGCAAACCAATACTAGAGTACATTTTAATTATGTTTGTCCAAGTCATCTCACGTACAGCACCAAAAAAAAGTCATCTCACGTAAGAAGGATGTGATTTTATTTACTGAATTTAATTGAACTAAACCCCACTGAACTGAATTAAACTTATTGTTAAGTAAGTGGAAAAAATATACCCTAACTCATGGAATTTACACACCTTCCTTATAACCTGATTGAGTCCCAAATTTTATATATGTATGATAGCTACTCTTACTAATTAATCTCAATGAATCATGAATGTCAGGCGTTTAGCAACTCTTATTTACGAATATCAAAGCATTCCATGTTTGATTATTTGTTTCGCCGTGATACAAATTTGCTCAAAACTACTACTACATCCGTCCGGAATTAGTAGTCCTAGTACTAGGTCAAGTTGCACAAATAGGCTGACTATTAGGTGGTGTTTACTTGCTTGCAATATAATGTAATTATTTTATAGGGTTGATATGAGGTGGGAAATTAAGCAAAGTAATCATATCAATATATGGGAAAAATTGAGCAATTATGACTACATTGAATAATGCAATCAACCCCACTTAAACGAGCCCAATGCATTGCATTTGATTAGTTGTAGAGGGATTGTTTGTTTTTTTTTTGGGTGCAATGTAGAGGGATTGTTTTATTGTTGATTATTACTCACATGTATTCCAGTTGGGTATTGTTGCTGTTGCCTGTGTGTGTGCCCGCACTTCTGTTGGCTTCCTTCTATTGTTGGGGCAGGGGTATGACCAGGAGATGTACGTTTTGGCTCGCGACTTGAGAGTGTTGCGACTGTTTGTGCTTACAGTTTTGGATAGATCGGCGCTATCATTTAGATTACATTTGAGGGTAACATCTTGTAAGGGTTTTTATCTTTAACCTCCTGGTCCATTCCTGTGCTTGAATACAGAAGCTAAATCATCTGAATGTGGTGAATCAGCTGAGCTAGAAGCCAGGGACAACAGTTTGCTGACACCATAAATCGTACCAGGACTGAGGCGTGGATAGTTTGGTTGCTCTATTCAACCGCGATATTATCACATGCTCAAACAGCTGAAAGCAGATAATTTCACCAAATTTCAGAAACAGCTGAAGCAGAAGCAGATTATCTCACAAACAGTTGAAATGCCAAATATGTTGATCAGATATCAACCAAACCAACCCATTGAGGCATTGGCCATCTCAAACCTGTTAAAAAATTGCCCCTATCCATCTATACTTTTATTCTACCAGAAATAGTCTTGAGACATTGATTTTTCATTACAACTTAGGCGAATCCACATTTCTTACATATGCTCTGGATGTTTGTTACTAATCACCCTAAAAACCCTACCCATTAACCCATAAATTGTACTATTCCAACCTGGCTTTCTGAACCAAACTTACAAACATAGATTCGTAATGAAGAGGCTTCTAACTTCATCTTTCTACATGATAAAATCGACACCATTTCCATCCGGATTCTCATCATCTTCTCTAATCAATTATCAGGTAGTTGACCGCAATCTTCAATGACCACTGTCTTAGTAGTCCTTCCATCCTCAGTACCCACTGCCTCCATATCTTCGACTACTTTATAGCCATCCACTACTTTACCGAAGACCACATGCTTCCCATCCAGCCATGATGTCTTTGAGGTGCATATAAAGAACTGTGAGCCATTAGTGTTTGGTCCAGCATTAGCCATCGAAAGAATACCAGGCCCTGTGTGCTTCAACTTGAAGTTCTCATCCTCAAACTTTGACCCGTAGATTGATTCTCCTCCGGTTCCGTTGCCCTTGGTGAAATCCCCACCTTGGCACATGAAATTAGGGATGATACGGTGGAATGCTGAGCCTTTGTAATGGAGGGCCTTCCCAGCTTTTCCGATTCCCTTCTCCCCAGTGCATAGAGCACGGAAGTTCTCAGCAGTTTTGGGTGTAGCATCAGCAAAGAGCTCCATAACAACTCGCCCAGCCTTCATCGGCCCAATCAATATGTCAAAGAAAACCTTGGGGTTTGGCTTTGCCATCTTGTTCTTGAAAGTATCGCTACAGACTCAAAATCAGGTAAACAGAACAAATTTAGAATTAATATAACAAACATAATTTGACCAAAATGTTGAGACAAAGCACCGACTCATATAAGCTAAATAACGTGTGCATCGACCAATCTAGACAAGGGAGAGACCATTTCTCCCCAAAAGCCAAGCGTAAAAAGTAAACATCAACAAGATGAGACATCTGTTATCCAGGAAGTGTCTTGTTAAGCTAAAAAACCTTGCATCAGTCAGATAAACAATCAGAATGAGTACTTAAAAACGATACTAAAAGGCTATGAAACAATTTGCATCCTATAATCATTGATCCCCAAACACTCCAGCTTCTTAGTTGAATTCTTACTTCAAAAACCATGAATTCAATCAGTCCCAAATCTAGAATCACATTTTCATTAACTCACTATGTCCAACAAGACGAGCCGTTAACATGAAATTTACGAGAATGAACACAGCAAGACTTTGTGTCTATCCAAAGCTTGAAAACCAACTAAGGTAAATTTTGGTCTCTTAATTTCCTAACTATATTATTTAACTTGACTATAGTCAAATGTTAGTCACACAGCACTAAGCCACAAATCCTCTACATCCAGGTTTTTAAAATCAAGCGGACATTACGGGCCAATGACGGCATTACATATCGCACAGCTTTTGAGCTCAACAGGCATACATATTACCGCCTGCAAGCCTTCGACATGTGCTTCCCCCCCCCCCCAATAGCATTACAAAATGCTAAGATTTATTGAGATGCACAGGCCAAAAGCAAACGCATTGATACTCATAAGAGATTTTGTTTGGGGGGGGGGGAGGGGGGTCATCACATATTCCACCATTTCCTATTGCACAGCTTGGAACACTGGATTACAGTACTTGAAAAAAGAACTGCATCACAATCTATATTCAGTAATATGACCATTTATAAGCATGAAATAAAGACCAGCATAAAGATACAATGCAAACAAACATCAACAAAAGTGGCACATCTGTTCTTCGGTGCCCTGTTAAGCATGTTGTAACAAAAAAAAAAGCATTTTCTGCCATTAGCTATATAAACACACGGAGAACGAGGAGGAAAGTATGAGGAAATTTAAGGTTATAAAAACATTTTGCATTTGACAACGCTTGATCCCCAAGACTCCAGCTTCTTTAGTGAATTCTTACTTCAAATACCATGAAATCCAACCTCTTAACATCTTAAATCACCATTTCCAATTATTCACTGCCTCAAACCAACCAGAGGCCACTAACACAAAAATTTAAAAGGGTAAAAAGCAGAACCCTTTACCACTACGAACATCTCTACTATACACGCTTGAACACAAAACAAAGGAAATTAATTCAATCTCTTATTTTGACCCAAATGAAAAAATTATTACCATGATTTATATTTAATATCAGTCACACAGCACTAATTCTCTTAAATCAAAAAATTCAATTCAAGAGGACATTAAAGGCAAATGACTAGTTTCCAATATCGCACAGCTTTTGAGCTCAACAGGCTTTCAAATTCTCACCTGCAAGCCTTCGATAAGTGCTTCTTTCCCCAACTAAAATCAATCTAAAATGCTAAAAGTATAGTGAAATCTACAAAATAAAAGTAAAATTTCAACGAAATTCATAGTAATTTTCATGGGGTTTTCCTTGTAGTTTTACCAACATTTCTCTGGTTTGTGCAAAAATTGGGACATGAAATGTACTCAACACAAAAGTAGCACCAGAATCTACAAAATATGAGCATTCATAATAATAAAAGAATCTGATTAAGAAGTAGCATAGATTGAATTGTGTACCTTTTTCTGGTGTTCAGTTCTCCGCGAGCTTGATACAGAGAGGTTTAGGGTTTAAGGAGAGAGAAAGTCGATTTTATACCATATACGGCCCATTTTCCAGCACTTTTTTGGGTTTGGGTTTGTGTAATCCAGTAACAACAAAATTGGGGGCCCATTAACTTAGCACAAGGTAAGCCCTGGCAACCTGGTCAATCGAATCGATTTTGGATCGGCTCAATTTCGGTTTGATTCCAAATTGAGTTGATTCGGATTGAATTTGGGTTTTGCCCTTTTGGTTCGGGCCAATATCGTACCGATTCTTTTTATATGATTGAAGAACTCTAACCATTCTAATATCTAAATTTTAATTATTACAATAAAACATAAACAATGTACAAATTTAAGGACCATCAATGTGAGAGTAAAGCTAACCTCAAAAAAGAAAAAAGAAAAAACAAGTGAGAGTAAAGCTCATTATATTATTTTATTAGGATCAAATATCAATGATGCATTCATTTCTACTAGTTTGACCTTTTTTTTTTAACGGAAGGACGCAAAACGAAACAAAACTTGTAGCGGGAACAGAGCAAAGAAAACAGAATAAATAACAAAATGAATATTATGTGAGAAATGATATCAATAATAAAATGGAATGTAGAACGAAACGCTATGTAACTTGTAGCAAAAAACAGAATGTAATGTATCATGGAGATGACAAAAAGAACCAAGCCTTAGTGCTTATTTGGTTAATCATGGGAAGCAAGTTTTCAAGGGAAGCAGAATTTTCTAGGAAATGTCCATTCTTATTTGGTTGAATGTGTATTGATGTGGGAAGTAGGGATGTAAATGGATCGGATTCGGATCGGGTGGAGCGTCATCCGCTCCTTCCGCGAAATTCATTTCATCAATCCGCTCCATCCGTCATCCGCGAATCATTCAATCCATATCCAATCCGTCCGTCATCCGCGGATTAGTGGATGGATCGGGTGCTTAACGGTTTATGGACTAAAAACAATAATTAAACCCAACTATAATAAAATTGTTAGTAGTCAAACAAAACTTCAACTCATATACGATCGTTTTACCTTGTAACAATAAAAATAACACAATTTAGTTTAAATAACAACAATACAAATTAAAAAAAAAAGTAAAATTAAACTAAGATGTAAATATAACATAGGTTTGATATCTTTTTTATATAATTTTTTTATACTTTTATATCTAAACGGGTGACGGATGGATTCGCGGATCGGGTTAGCGAATGAGAAATCTCATCCATCATCCGCTCCATCCATCATCCAATCCATCCGTCATCCGCTCCATCATCCATTTAATCGGGTTTTAATCCATATATTCGGTTCGGATGGAGCGGATATCCGTGGATCATGAATCCATTTACATCCCTAGTGGAAAGTGCTAGTTAATTACGCAACTTCTTTCATTTTGGGGGAAGCCCCTTTTTACAAGTAGTTTCTTGTGTTTTTTGGCCAACCAAAAAAAGAGCCAAATTCATACATCCTCTATTTTTCAAGAATCAACCAAACAACCAATTAATGATTTTTATCATAATTGTAGTGGGTAAGTTGTCTTAGTGTTTGACACAACACGACACTTCAGTTGCTTGAAGATTTTCATCTGGATGAGGTAACTAGCTAGTTCTACCACATCTTTTGTCTAGAGTAGATTTCTTTTCTTTCTTTTGGGGTGGGTGCGAATCTAGACTTGATTGAGTGATTGTCTTGACTGTTCTTGTGCAAACAAATTTGGGACAGGGGAGTCCCATTCCATCCCTATTGCACTTGCTTATAGTACTGTTTATCAGTAGTGGACTGCTCAATGCTCTGTTGTTCTTCAATTATTTGATCTCATTGGGACTTGGAAGTAGACCTGGTAAAGTTGATCCGGATCCGATAACCCGGCCCGAAATACCTGATCTGATACCCGATTTTGACCCAAATAGTAAACCCAAAGTTAAACTGAAACCCGAAAGTCAATCTGACCTAAACCTAATCCGACTCGAAACCGATCTAATTCGAATGACTCGAAGTTAACCGATCTGAATGCGACCCAAGAAATAATGATCCGAACCCGAATCGAATCCGATCAGAACCCGATCCTAATCTGAAAGATTGCAAGTTTAAAACTTTTATTTTTTGCTTATTTGTGCCCTTAACATAGTATGATAAGAATATTTTACTCTTTACAAACGACTTTTTATTGTGTTCGAAAGGAAAATCATAAATAAATCATTATATCCCATGTTTATTTGTAAAATTCACAATAATATAAATCCGACTTGAATCCGAACCCGAAAAGAACCGAAAACCCAAATATATACCCGACCCGAATGTATTTGACCCGTAACCGAATCAAACCTAAAGCAGCTTGAGCAAATTAAAACCAAACCCGAACCGTGTTGAGCCGAACCCGAACCCGAACCGAGCCCTGATAAACTGACCCGAAAATCATCTGAACTGAAATAATCCGAACCGAACCCAATTTGACCAACCCGTTTGTCAGGTATACTTGGTAGTCACCACTCATCACTAATTGGCTAGCAACCACTAACGAGCAAAAAAAAAATAAAAATGGCAAGCAACCATAACATTGATAATATCCTGAAATTTTTTAATTTCCAACTCTGAAATTTAGGAAAATGTTAGTCAGTTATTTATTTATTTTCTTAGCTTGATTGAACATTACACCTTCCTTTTTTTTTCGTTGAAGTTTATCTAGTATGTATATATCATCATCCAACAACTAAATTCATCACACTCATAGTATGTAGACTACTTGATAGTTGATACGTTCATTTGAAGTATTTATATAAGATTCATCTCATTAACATGTAAAATCATTACTGTAAATCTCTAAAATTTATATATGACATACATAACATACATATTCATCACCTATAACTTTTTAATTCAATAAAAAAATATTTGCTAGTTCATTGATTCATACATGGTTAAGACAAATTAAGCCTTAGACCTGAAAACATGTCATAATGAAACAATCGAAGCTCCATTCTCCCTTTAATTTGATTGAGTTGTTTGCCCCATCAAGGACAATCATCAGAATACTCATCCAAATCTCCACCTACTCAATGGATAATCAAATAATTACAACTCTACTTCCAACTTCAGAATTTACCCGTCTCACTGACATCCATATTAGCGACAATTTGGGGTGGAAATTACACATTATTACATCTTACCCCTGGGAAATCTGGAATCCTGGATGTGTTACCTTAAAAGGAGACTAACATCAAGTCAGTATTTTAACAACGAACTTGGTACAACTTACTGAAAATAACAGTCGCAAGGAGTGTGGAAGGAACAAGCTGCGTGATAAAAGGAAAAGGATTCATAAGAAACGGCGACGTTTGGAGACCAGGATCAAGAGCATCGCACAATCAAAAGATGCTCAGGGGACCATTTGCACAGTACCCTAGGTGGGCTTCAGTTGGTTGGTGCGACTGTGCAAATGTCCTTTCAATTTCACTTCCCTTTGCTAGTTGCAGGATTCTGTAGCCCAGCCCACTTGCAAGGATTGTTACTGATTTACTGCCAACTGGACCCTCCTCAATTCGAATACAAACACCAAACTTTAGAAATAATTGAGCGTAAAAATGTACTCTACTCCTTTAATTGGATATCGATCTTTACGTTTTTCTTAGGTCCGTTTTAATTTTTTAAACTTGTAAATTTTGGGTCATTAACATCCGAAATTTTGAATTGAAAATACACAATAAATATAGTGGTCTCCACCGAAGGTTTAAAAGAAAGAAACAGAGTTAAATTGCGTTTGATTTTTGTGCAATTTCAAAATATATACATCAATATGAAACATAGAAAGTAATATCACTTATCATGTCATGTGACGAACACAAAATTTATTTAGGACAGACTCAAGATTGAAGACCTTTCATATTTCCCCCTTTCGTTTCTTTCCTCCTCTCTCCTCCTCCCACACTTATGAGGATAAGGGTGTGCTTTTCCATGTAATGAATCTTACCCCTAATCAGTAAAAATTAGTGGCGAAACCTTACCTAATCAGTGAAAATTAGTGGTATGACAGTTATATAATCAGTGGAGATCAGTGGAAAAGGACACATACTTCCCTACATAATCAGTAACAGGATCTTATGGAATCAGTGAGAATTAGTAGCAGAACCTTGACTAATTAGTGAAAATGAAAATTAGTGGTAGGACTCACCCAATCAGTGAGAGTTAGTGGAAATAAGTAAAAAAGAACACACACATTATGCACAGTTCTTTTCGTCATTTCTATGTTTCATTCCGCTCCGTCTTGATCTGTACGTTTCGTTTTGTTCCAATCTGTTTCACGTCGTTCCGTTCAGCATTTTATACTTCGTTTTATCTCATATTTTCTTCTATTATCCGCGCAACACCTTTCGTTTCTACCGTTCTGCACCACTCCGTTGAACAGAACACACCCTAAATCTGCCTCTAAAAAGACTTATTGTATCACGTAATATCCTTTACCCTTACCTCGTCTTTCTAGTTCGTTAATCATTCCACAGTATTATCATTAAGTCATTAATGGGGTCTATATGTCATTTTCATATCTCTTATCCCCCGCAAGATTTTACCCCAATTGGATCCTGCCTTGTAGGCTTATAGTAGTCAATATGGGTTGGCTAAGCACGACAAAAGGCCACAATTATCCATTTTGTCAATTTCTTTTTCACGCACAGAAGTGCAACTTTGGAACTCACCTTTTTGGCTATTTGGCTCTTGCAATTATCACTACTCCTAAAAACAACTTATCTCTCACCCAAAAAGAAAAAAAAAATAATAAAGGAGAAAAAAAAAAAGTGATCTTATCTAAAATAGTAGAGTACTCGACAACTCGTGGTGAGATATTTTATATTTTATTGGGAGCTATCTATCTGAAATTCAAATTCAATTATTGTGCATTTATGTATGTGTCATTTGAGAGCAATTTGCATGACAAGGTGGCTATTTATGGGGCTGTTTTTTTGATCTAGTGACAAGGCAACAAGAGCTAAGCTCCCTCTATTATTTCCTCTCTCTACAACAATAAAGTTCCCTCTCATTCAAAAGTTTCTCCATTCCTAGTTCTCTTGCCATGGATCCCTACAAGGTTTGCTCTTTTGTGCCATAAAATTGCTTTTATATTGCAACTTCTTGTTTATTTGAATATGATTTGGCTGTGAATCTCTTTAACTGTTCTCAAACAACTACTATAGGCAAATTTTAAGGGTATTTTTGCACTCAAAAAAACTTACAAGTGGGAACATATGCTAACAACATGACTTGAGTTTAAAATATACATATACATGCATTACGTTACCTAAATGCTTAAGGGTTATCAAAATTTGTATAACATGGTTTTTGTTGTAGTAACTGCACCATAGATCGTATAATACGATAGTAGAAAGAAAGCCTAAAAATATAAAAGCTTACAACAAAAAATATATTTAGATACACATTTTGATAACATGTATAGTTCTTAACTCAATATCAAGATCATATTTTTTTTAAAAATATGATCATCTGTAATATATACTATATTAATTACCAATTCCAATTTCTTCCATTCTCTATACTTGAAAAAGTAAATTAAAAAATTAAATTTAATGTATGACGATTTCCCAATAATTCTCTAAGTGAATGATTGTTGTGCTACTTTAAGGGTTAAAGACAGAATTCTAAGTGCTGAGTGGTTAGTAAAACATCACATCTATACCTATAAAATTAAAATAAATATAGAAATAATAAAACGATGTTGTAGAACTCTATAAATATAGAAATTGAATGTGCTTTTCTTCCATTTAGAACAATTGTTATCATTTTAGAGTTATATATTTTTTTTCCTGAAATAAATAATAACTTTTATTTCACATTTTTATATAGAGAAAGTTCACTAGATTTTACCATCTTGTAAAATAATGCACCTTTATTCTTTTTTCCTTCTCCTGCTACAATCCACCATCATTATTTAACACACTTTATAAGTATTAAAACTAATAAGCTTTGTCATTTCTTTATTTTCATGGTGTAGTTTAAAAGAACATTTTATTTGGATAACAATAAGAATCAATAGCATATGACAACATGATAGTATCTCGAATTCAGAATTTTTTTTTCCCAAGGAGCGTGAAAATTTGATATCATTAATGATGTATGGTTTTAGACTTCTTAGGTAATCTTATAGATCTTGTAGTAGAAATTAACTAGCTAGCAAGTTGTTTGCGAAACTTGAAATATTTACCAATAGCATAAAGTAAGATGTCGTACAAGAAAACTCATATGCACATGCATGGGCCTTTTCCAATTAGCATAAATGTTTGATATGGTGGACCATTTTTTTCTAATTTTTTATGGTTGTCATCTGAAGGTTGTTTGAAACTTGAAATTCGTACAGATTTTCCTAAGATGTTCTATGAGAAAACTGAACGCACATCAGCGTTGTTATTAATTATATGGATCTTAAATAGAGTTTCAAGAGGAAATTGATTAAAATCTATTATAATTTATACAAGGATCATTATGTGGTAAAACTTCTTATTATTTAATTTTTTGATAAGATCTGAGGGTAAAACATAGAATATAACTTAGTGAATTTTTTGCATTTTGTTTTTTTACCTGATTTTGATTGATTTTGGTTATCGTGCAGTATCGACCGTCGAGTAACTACAACACCAATTTCATGACCACTAAAACTGGTCAACCAGTGTGGAACGACAATTCATCTTTGACTATTGGTTCGAGAGGTATCTATTCATTCTCGTTTTTGTTTTTCTTGTCATTGATAGAAATGATCATGGTGATTTTAACCGCTAATTACACTTAACTTTGATTTAAGATTTTAGATCTGTTAAAACGGGCCCAAATTCAAATAATTAACCAGTTGTTTGAAACTAAAACACGCTTTTAATCCTAAAACGATAGTCCAGACATAATTTTATTATTTGATTCGATAATTACTCGTATCTAAAATCACGGAGTATTGATTCTAGTTCTCTGATTTTAACCCCAACCGAAAATAACTTGAAAACCACTTAAACCAAATCCAAACCATTACAACTCAATGTTATCCGCACTTATCTTCATAATCTTGTGCTTCAAATTTTGTTTTTTTGAAAAAAGTAAAAAATAAAATAAGATTATCAATGATTTATTATCTTTAAAAAATATATATCAAATGATTAAAGTATCGAGTCATTATACCCGACTACCTAAGTACCTAGCTAGCACCACTTTGGTTGCTAAAAAAATTAAAAATCAACATAAACTAGGATTATAATCAACTTAGACTTCTAAACTCTTGAAGTAGAATTAAAATTAACTTAATTGCTCACACACACACATATATATATATATATATATATATATATATATATATATATATATATATATATATATATATATATATATATATATATATATATATATAGATTAACTTACAGAAAAATAGGATCAGTATTTAGCAATTTAGGAGTTACTTTTGGTGAGCACTGACCCTCATTTCATTGAAAAGTACTCTGAATTTTACCACAAGTTACGGAAAAATTGTCTTACGGAGGAGGAGGAAAAAGTTAAGCTTATTACACTTGCCAATGACACCTCAAGCAATAAGCCAATAACCCCTAGAGTCCAAATATCACCAAATCCAAACATTAAGCAAAAGAACAATGAAAATTGAAAAAGCTATACTCAATTTCAATTAACAGTCATAGAACATTCCAAAAGCAAATTCTTCAGATCATTTTCCAATTTCCCCAAAAATTCAAACCTTTTAACTTCTCCAAAATTCATACCAAAATCAAGTAAATTCATCCCAAAAGCCAAATCAAACTTACACGATGAGTAAATTAGATGAAATTTCTTACCTTCCATCAATATGGCCTATTTCGGTAATTGGGTTGCCATTGCTGTCAGAGGAGAGAGAGACAGTGAGAATGAGAGTCCATCACTGAGTATACAGGTCCAATTACATTACAATTTTTGATGTTTAAATCATATCATACATTTCATATGTTATGTGAATGAACATTAATTATTTATCAATTTATATACAGGTCCAATTCTGTTGGAAGATTATCATCTGATAGAAAAGATTGCAAGTTGGGACAGAGAGCGTATACCTGAACGTGTTGTTCATGCAAGGGGAGCTAGTGCTAAGGGTTTTTTTGAAGTTACTGAGGATATTACAAACCTCACTTGTGCTGATTTTTTGCGTGCACCTGGTGTTCAAACCCCTGTCATTGTTCGTTTCTCTACTGTTATTCATGAGCGTGGCAGCCCTGAAACTCTTAGGGATCCTCGTGGTTTTGCTCTCAAGTTTTACACTAGAGAGGTAATTTCATCCAAAACCCATTTCATCAATTCAATTTTATGGTTTTGTTTTTGTTTTTGTTTTTGTTTTTGTTTTTGTTTTTGTTTTTGATGTGTGTTCATAATAGAGTTATCTTTTGAGGGTGTGAAGTCATTGATGTGCATGAGTGCGTCACATTTCTGTTATTAGGCTATCTTATGTGACAATAATTTGTGTGGAATTCTATAAAATGTACTTAGCTTTAGTGAGGGATTAATGTCTAGTTTTTACTTTTAGGATCAACATTGAGCATAAGTCTTTCAGAACATAAATCGAGTTAGAGTGTAAAAATCAAATGGCTAAGGATCAAACTTTATGGCCAAAGTCGGCATCAAACGTCAAAAGTGACTGTTAATTCCGGACGCAAAAGGAGTATTTGTCTTGGGTTTTCCTAAAATGTGGCCGTGTATTAGGTGGTAGTCTGAATCAATTTTGGATTGGATTTATTAAGGTGATACAACATTTGGTTTGGTTTGAATATATCTTAATGTCGGTTGTATTCAGATTTGTGTTCGTTGCTTTGCGCATTGGTATGCAATTGGTAGGAGGTTTTGATTCTAACCTATATGCCTTGTGTTGATTGTTGCAGGGTAACTTTGATTTGGTAGGGAACAATTTCCCTGTGTTTTTCAACCGTGATGCAATGAAATTTCCTGATGTAGTCCGTGCTTTCAAACCCAACCCAAAATCTCACATCCAAGAGATATGGAGGATTCTTGATTTCTGCTCTCACCTTCCTGAGAGTTTGCACACCTTTGCTTGGTTCTTTGATGATGTGGGTATCCCAATCAACTACAGGTGAGCAGTGGAAATATGATGGACTAAATTTTTAAAGAGTAGTGTGTTTACTGATTAATCTTAATTTTTACTTTGACTGACATAAGTCATATGTGTATTGCATGATCATCATATTATATGGTGATTACTTACAAAAGGCAATTACTTAATTGGTCCAACCTTATTCATTATGATCTTTTACATAGCACTTTTTCGCTTACATAGTGATCTAATGAGTTTTGTTAAATTTCCCTAACAATAGGCACATGGAAGGCTTTGGTGTTCATACATTCACTATGCTCAACAAGGCTGGCAAAGAAACATTAGTCAAGTTCCACTGGAAGCCAACCTGTGGAGTGAAGTCTATAGTCACAGAAGAGGAAGCTATTCGAGTAGGAGGAGCAAACCACAGCCATGCAACTCAGGATCTCTATGACTCCATTGCAGCTGGAAACTACCCTGAGTGGAAGCTGTTCATCCAAACAATGGATCCTGCAGATCAAGATAGATTCGGTAAGACAGCTGATAATCATGCATGGTCTAGGATCAGTTATGTCATTATGTGGCTGTAACATTCTCAAATTGCTTGAACAGACTTCGATCCGTTGGATATTACCAAAATATGGCCGGAGGACATTCTGCCCCTTCAGCCAGTGGGTCGTCTGGTGCTGAACAGGAACATTGACAACTTTTTCACTGAGAATGAAATGCTGGCTTTTAACCCGGCTAGTATTGTTCCGGGAATCCACTTCTCACATGACAAGATGCTTCAGGCTCGGACTTTTGCTTATGCTGACACCCAGAGACACCGTCTTGGTGTCAACTTCCTTCTGCTTCCTGTTAATGCTCCTAAGTGCGCTCATCACAACGATCATCATGACGGCTTCATGAACTTCATGCACCGCGATGAGGAGGTATACAATAATTTCCGATCTCTTTTTTATTTTTTTACTCAGACTTCCAACACATGAATACAATCCCTAAAGAGTCCTTGAACATTTTGCCACATCCATAGTGAGAGTTTTTGGGGTCCATGAAAGGGCACTAGCCCAGTACATTAAAAGCCAGGACATCAATGGGGGAAGGGGAAATTAAACTTGTGCCGTAATGTATTGAGTATGTTGATATCAATCTTAACCTTTAGACCAAAACATCATTAGCAGCAGTCATCTTTTAGAGTGTTATTTTTGTTTTGAATATAATATATTGTATTCAAATTTCTAATGGATTATTTTCATGTTGCTCAGGTTAATTACTTCCCTTCAAGATCTAATGTCTGTCAGCATGCTGAGAAGTTCCCCATCCCATCACATATCTTGACTGGAAGGCGTGAAAGGGTACGTTAATTGCATTAACATTGCTGCTTAGCATTTTCATTGAATGCTCAATGGATGCTTGTTTTAAGGGTATTAATTAATTGTATTGAGCTGGCTGAGGATGTCTACTTGGTCACAAAGTTAGACCTATAATTCTACTTGCTCAATGTGAAGGATATTCCAGAGAATAAATTTACTATTTTTCCAATTTTCACTTGTTTACTACGTACAATTTTATTTTCTCAAGAGATGGAAAATTGTTTTCTGTGTCCAGACATGCCCTTAGCCTAATACATTTTTTGAATATGTTTTGAATTGGGTCTTAAATGAATGTAGCACATATTGACACTGTGACTATGCTTTAACTTGTTGCAGCAAATTATTCCAAAGGAGAACAACTTTAAGCAGCCTGGGGATAGATACCGATCATGGGACACAGCCAGGTTAGTTTAGTCGATCCCTAGATGTATCGTATTGGTGATCAATAATCATTGTGTCATCTGTAACTTTAACTAATTGTAAAACAATTAGTATGTTCATCTGGATCCTAAATGTAGTTGCTAGTTGCTACTAATTTCATTAGTGTATTAAGTGAATTGTGTGACTTGTTCTTATCCTATTGGACAAGACCGTAAATGACATAATAGTCATGTACTCCCATCTATTTACATATGTACAAACAAAATCAAAATTAGCCAAAAATCAAACTGAAATCCAGATGAAATTTTGGCTTCTGAGCAAGATTTCATGACCTGAAGTCGTAATCATTTGAATTGTGCCAATGTAAGAAGAGATAAACACGACTTGAAAACCTACTTTAAGAGTTAACCTTAATTCATTCTGAAAAATATCTCGCTCATGTGCTCATATCTCTCGTTTTCTCGTACTTGTTACAGGCAAGACAGGTATTTTGAGAGATGGGTTAAGGCTCTATCTGATCCTAAGAACACTCCTGAGGTCCGCAGTATTTGGGTGTCATGGTTAACTCAGGTATGTATCCAAACATTCTGCTTAAATGATAGTACTAGTTTAAGCATTGCAACTTTGCAAGTGCTTTTTCCCCTGTGCATAATGCATTTGTACTGACTTTATCTGCACACAATTACAGTCTGACAGATCTCTAGGCATGAAACTAGCCAGTAGACTCAATGTGAGGCCAACCATGTGAAGGACTTTTGTTTCCGAAAGTTCGAAGGGATCACCTGTAATGCGTAGTCGCTGTGTGAAGGAATACTACAGTGAGAATGTTCAGAAGTACACAAGACTTGTATAATCAGCAGTTTCCTTACTTTCTCGAACTAATAAGCCATATTTGTTGGGCAGACTGGCAGTATAGATGTATAATTATGAGCACATGTTCGTATTGTACATGTTTGTTGTCATCTGATTTATGTTCGTTTAAGAATTTGATTTGAATTCTTCTGGAGTATTAGAGAATGGTCTGCTATATATTGCCCAGTGTTATGTTTCTCAGCATTACCCACCAAGATAAGTTTGAGGAAATGAGTTGTACTAGGCTGACTTTGATTTTGGGCCTTTGAAACCTCTTAGGAACAGTGGAACACAGTACTTTTGCTGACGGGAGCCCAACATACCAACTCCCCAATACACGAGCTTAAGTTTGCTTATTGTAACAGGTCTTGTGTGGAGTTGTGCACTTGGTCTACCGTGAACCAAAATACTAGTGTAAATATTTTTAGTTATTGAAAAGATTTAGTCCCTTGATCTACTATGAACTAAGTCCATACAAGTCATTGCGTGTTTACAAGGTGAACCAAAATACTAGTGTAAATATTTTTAGTTATTGAAAAGATTTAGTCCCTTGATCTACTATGAACTAAGTCCATACAAGTCATTGCGTGTTTATAGGCTTTTAGCAAATTTGCGAAGTGTCCTCATAAGTCATAAGTTTTATACGATATCCAAAATCAATCTTTAGTGATATTATCTGCCAACATTTGTCTCGATCAAAACTTTGGAGATTTGAAAAAGTATCATTTAGATGTTCTATATTCCTATGTGCTACCCCCAATCAAAACAAGGACAAGTAAGCACTTACAAAGGGAAATAATTTTCTTTTTTCTTTTTAATTTTTTTCTTTTATAAATTGCTTAATTGTCCTATTTTAGTTAAGGGGTGTCAATTGCAATCTCAGGGTGTGGCTGCACATAATATCCCTCAAGTAAAAAATTAGACCTCGCAAAAATTGTATAGAATGGTCTTACAAAATCTTATAGTGAGATGTGAGTCACTTTTTAGTGAAACTAAGAGTCCTGATTTTCAAATAGTGATCCTATGACTAGAGGCTGTGATTCCTCCTCTAACATAGAGGGGAAAAAAAGAATGAAAGATAGCAATTAATGGGTTAAAGAAAATTGCACTCTCTTAATTTGATTTTATTTTATTAATTGTTGCGGAAGTAAAGATTATACTTCTATAATAACAACAGGCGCATTGCTGGGGCATCGACTATTGTACAGCAATTTACAGTTACCCTAAACCAAATCACCTACTATATTATTATCAAGGTATATTAGAGCATCTTCTCAAGTAAAACCCTAAAATTTCTTATACTCTCCTACTATAATCTCCCTATGATGTCTTCAGAATTTCTCAATGACCACCATGGCCCAAAACAGCGTTACTATTCAACAACCACATTAGATGATCCAAAGAACAAGGCAACACGTACAACAAGATTAATATCAGTGAGACCAAAGACGAAGAATTCCCTAAAAAAGAGTATTGGGACCAATTCTAATACCGGTTCTAGTTTGGGATGACCGGTTTTTGATATGGCCGATGTTTAAAATTGGTTCCATCAGGTACCCATTAGAACCTGGGTAAAACAAAATGATACCTTGAATTCAGCTCCGAATTTTGGTAACCATAATAATTGCTATTGCAGAGCCCGAGAATCCGAATTAGTTTCGGTATCAAAACCAAGTACTCAGGTTCCGTGTTCACCCCTACTAAATGATGATCCAAGGAACAAGGCAACAACTACAGGATTCATACCAGTGAGACCAAAGACGAAGAATTCCCTAGAGCTTGTTTGGGAGTTGGAGAATGGAGGGGAAGGGAGGGGAAATAAAAAATTCTCCTTGTTTGTAAGTTTTTTTAAAGAGGGGAAGGGAAAGGAATGAAGGGGAACAATTCCCCTCCATTAACTAAATTATTGTCCCCCTCTCCAAATTGGGGGGGAATGGAGGGGAAGGGGAATTTTTAAGTGACAGTAGTCGGTTCCCCTCCATTCTCCTCACTTAAACTCCCAAACAAGGTGAATTATTTCACCTTCATTCTCCTCCCTTCCCTTCCCCTCCCCTCCCCCTCATTCCCTTCCCACCCCACCCCACCCCACCCCACCCCACCCCACCCAAAACTTCCCCTCCCACCCCACCCCACCCCACCCCACCCAAAACTTCCAAACAGGGTGTAAGGAGAGACAAAAGGAAGCAAACAAAAGAATACATATAGTTACTGACATCATCAAAACCGCAATGGTGTGATCTACCGGACGACGCGTGGCTCGACATATTGTTGAAGCTCACGATATTCGATCTTATTGGTTCCGTGGAGCGGGTTAGCGTGTTTTTTATGCGGCTATGCAAACATCCTTTATTGTATCGGGTCCTTGATCTCTTTATGTGTCCCGATGATCTCCGTTTTGGGTATGATGAAGTGCACGCTATAGCCCGGTGTGCTGCTAAGCAGCATTTTTGGTCTGCAATGTACGGATATATACCTAGTGCTTATTTAGTTGACACTTCAAAAACATAGGAGTAACGAGTAAGTATCACTTCCCATATCAATTCTCATAAATTTACAATTCCTTTGTTCATCCAAACAAGATTGAACACTTTCCATGAAGGCATGAATTTATATTTCTCATAAATTTCCCATATTTAACCAAACAAGCACCTAGTATATTTTAATATCTTCAATGTTATAATAAAGCAATTGAACACAACAGATAAGATAGAGAATAGATATGGCTAGAATACTTGTTGATTTCATTCATGACTCCTGTAGCCTTTTATAGGCAAATACAAAAAATTGAAATAGCTGAAAAATAGGACCACTAACAGTCACAAACAACATAAAGCCACCAACAGCAGTAACCCAACAACTCCTAAAAACCAGAACACTATCTCCTAGAGTTCAGGTCACTTGGACTCCAAACAACTAACTCACAACTGACTCTGACTTAGCACAAAAAAAAAAAAAAAAAAAAAAAAAAAAAAGTAAAATTCAGCAACTAATTTAATTGCAAACATGAAATATAATCTAACAAACCCTCCCTTAAACGGAATGTTAGCTAACATTCAGTTTAAAGTCTTCACATCACAGACACCAAGTAACTTTCTGAGCATCAAGAAGGACTCCCTCTTGATAGACTTGGTGAATATGTCAGCCACCTGTTCTTCACTTCGACAGTAGATAAGATTGATGGTTCCATCCTTGCTAAGATCCCTCAAAAAATAAAACTTCACATCAATATGCTTGCTTCTTCCATGTAGAACATTAATAGAGGAAATTAATTAAATATGTAAATATTTATTATTTAGGAAACTGTATCTGTTTTGGACTATGTATATCTCTCTCTCTATATATGATAAGCCAGGCTCCTAGTTGAGGTGAGCCATATTTACATATTTAATTAATTTTCTCTATTAAATAGGATTTTTTGACAGCTTGATTGTTGAACTGTTGTCACAGAAAATCTCAGTAGCTCCAAGTTGCTTGAATTTCAGCTCCTCTAGAGTTCTTCTTAGCCAAATTGCTTGACAAGCACAAGCCGTTGTAGCAACAAACTCAGCTTCCGTAGTTGACAGTGTAACTATAGGTTGCTTCTTTGACATCCACGAAATAGCACCTGTCCCAAGCGAAAAAAAACATAACCAGAAGTGCTCCGTCTATCATCTTGATCACCTGCATAGTCACTATTTGTAAACCCCAACAAATCAGACTTGTCTCATTTCTTGTAAAATATTCCAAACTCCTTGGTTCCTTGAAAATACTGGAGGATTCTCTTAGCTGCAAGCAAATGCATTTCAGTAGGATTCTCCATATACCTACTGATCAAGCTAACAGCATACATAATGTCAGGTCTTGTGGTAGTAAGATACATCAAACTACCCACAATTTGTTTGTAAAGTGTGCTGTCAACCTTCTTCCCCTCATGATCCTTGTGTAATTTGAAACCACACTCGACTGGAGTGTTTACAGGATTGCAATCCTTCATCTGAAACCTGTCCAATATATCCCCCACATATTTCTTTTGGGAAATAAATATCCCATCACCAGATTGTACTACTTCTATGCCAAGAAAGCAATGCATCATACCAAGATCAGACATTTCGAACTCAATCATCATAGACTGCTTGAACTCCTTAAACATGACAGCACAATTTCCAGTAAAAAGCAAATCATCAACATACAAGCAAGCAATGAGCATTTTCCCTTTATCTCCAATCTTAACAAAAAGTGTATGCTCATAAGGACACTTAATGAAACCACCATTCAGAAAATAAGCCTCAATGCGACTATACCAAGCCCTTGGGGCTTGTTTTAGCCCATAAAGAGCTTTCTTCAATCTAAAAACTTTATGATCATTTCCATATTTAACATAACCAGGGGGTTGATCAACAAATACCTCTTCCTCCAAGTATCCGTGTGTTGGAGTATCCCTCCTACATGGAGGAAGAACCCAATTAATTTGGGATATATTTGCTTACCATATGGGTTATCCATATGATGTTTAAGTGAAGGGCAATTTCGTATATTCACTCACAAGTGGATTCCCTTATAAGCCAAAAGGTTAGAAGGGCTGAGTGCAAGAGAGAGAAAGCCTAGACACTCAAAAAATTCAGGAGAAAAGTCTAGAAGAGAAGAGGAGAGAGAGAAGAGGAGCCACCCACGAATTTTGGTGCTGGCAGCCCAGAAATCCGCCCCGATCGACGACCAAACGAACTCCGATCGTCGCGAGATTTTAGCACGTTGTTCCTGACATCCCCCTCTTCAAATCCAACGGTCAGAATTTCATTTGGAGCTCTCTAAGTCAGTTTTCTAAATTCAGCTCTTATTTTGTACGAAATTGTATTTCCACTCTTTTGGGTGATGATTTGGGAGACTTGTTGTGCCAAGGTTGATCCTTGATGATTGTGAATACCTCTAGTTGATCTAGGGAAGAACTATTGTTGTACCCACTTGTTAATTTGTTGATTAGTGGAGGTTTTGGCACCGTTTGTTAACGGTCCCGTGGTTTTTTCCCCACATCGGGGTTTCCACGTAAATCCTTGCGTCTCCTTGTTTATTTACTGTTTTTGGGCTGATTTATAGTTCCATTTGCTGCTGTCATTTTGGTTCAATATTGTTTGGTTGCTTGAATTGGTTATTGCTCATCTTTGCATCACAACCGGGGAAAAAGTCTTTGTTGCTTCCGCTTGTGTATTTGTGTGCTTTCCTCAACATAGTGGTATCAGAGCTTTGGTTAGAGTCATTGTGAATTTGTTGTGTTGTTAAAGATGGATGAAAAATCTGGTGTGCACGGAATGATTAGTTTGAATTCTGGAAATTACTCCGTGTGGAAAACTAAAATGGAGGATATCCTTTATGTGAAGGATTTGTATGAACCAATTTTAAATGCAACCATACCAACTGGTGTTGTTGAAAGTGAGTGGAAAATATTGAACCGTAAAGCCGTTGGAACAATTAGACAATTTGTTGATATGAGTGTCCTCCAACATATTGCCAATGACACGAATGCTTATACTCTTTGGAAGAAACTTGAGACCATGTATGAAAGGAAGAATGCCTTGAGTAAAGCGTCATTGATTAGAAAACTTGTGAAACTGGAATATAAAGATGGTGATAGCATAGTAGTTCACTTGAATGAATTTCAAAGTTTGATTAACAAGTTGTCTGCAATGAAGATGAATTTAGATGATGAGCTGCAGGCATTGCTACTACTTTGCTCATTGCCAGAAAGCTGGGACACTCTATTTGTATCACTTAGCAACTCCGCACCAGAGGGCACGCTGACAATGGAAATTGTCAAAGCTAGTTTGTTGAATGAAGAAACTAGAAGGAAGGAAATGAGTTCCTCCACACAACCAGAGGCTAATGTGACACAAGAATCAAGCAGGGGAAGAAGTAAGACTCGATATCCCCAGCATAGAGACAAGTCCAGGGGGAGATCAAAATCAAAGGGTAAGATCATTTGCCACTATTGTGATAAGCCAGGCCACATTCAAAAACATTGCAGGAAAATGAAGAGAGACAAGTCCAGAGAAAGGAAAGAAAAGGGTGAGACATTCGGGCAACAACAAGAAGAGAAAGATAACAACACCACTGCAATTGCAACAAGTGATGAATTATTTTTTATTGGTGACCATTGCCTAAATCTAGATAGTGATGATTGTACTTGGGTGATTGACACGGGTGCTTCGTTTCATCTAACCTCGCACCAAGATTACTTCTCATCTTACACCAGCGGTGACTTTGGCTATGTAAAGATGGGGAATGATGGCTCATCCAAGATTGTAGGCATGGGTACAGTGTGTTTGGAGACATCCACAGGTTGCAGTTTGGTGTTGAGAGATGTCCGACATGTTCCAGACATTCGGCTGAATTTGATATCTCCTGGGTTGCTCGATGATGTTGGTTACTCCAGCAACTTTGGTGGTGGAAAGTGCAAGCTTATCAAAGGAAGTTTGATTGTGGCTCGTGGGAGCAAGCAGAGATCCTTGTATGTGATGCAAGCTAAGTTGTGCAAAGGAGAAGTACACGCAGTTGATGATTCCTCCAGCGAGTTATGGCACAAGAGACTTGGTCACATGAGTGAAAGAGGTATGCAAATGCTTGCTAAGAAGCAACTCCTTCCTGATGTTCAAGGTATGTCCTTGAAACCCTGTGTTGATTGTTTAGCTGGAAAACAACATAGGGCAGCATTTCATACTCGTCCCCCATCTAGAAGAAAACATGCATTAGATCTTGTTCACACTGATGTATGTTCTATGGATACTAAGTCACATAGCGGTGCACTTTATTTTGTTACTTTTATTGATGATTATTCTAGAAAACTGTGGGCTTTTGTGTTGAAAACCAAAGACCAGGTACTACAGTTTTTCAAGCAGTTCCAGGCCAGAGTTGAGAGAGAAACAGGCCGGAAGCTCAAGTGTGTTAGAGCTGACAATGGTGGAGAGTACAGGGGTCCATTTGAAGAGTATTGCAAAGTACAGGGCATCAGGCTTGAGAAGACAGTTCCCAAGACACCTCAGCTGAATGGACTTGCAGAGAGAATGAACAGAACAATTGAAGAAAGAATTCGATGTATGCTCTCTCATGCGAAGCTGCCTAGGATTTTCTGGGCCGAGGCAATGTTTACAGCAGTGTACCTCATCAACCGGTCACCTTCAGTTCCTCTTAATGGAGATGTTCCGCAGAGAGTATGGACTGGTAAAGAGGTATCATTCAGCCACCTGAGAGTCTTTGGGTGCCTTGCATATGTTCATATTCCCAGAGATGAGAGGTCCAAGCTTGATAGCAAGACAAAGCCATGCATCTTCCTAGGGTACTCAGAGGATGAGTTTGGGTACAGATTGTGGAATCCAGTTAGCAGGAAAGTGATTAGAAGCAGAGATGTAGTGTTCTTTGAAGACAAAACCTTTGCAGATTGTGAGAAGAAGAAACAACCAGAGCCTTCTCCTAGTGACAGCGCCAACTCAGATCCAATATTTCCTGAAGTAACTCCTAGAGTTCAAGGGGGAGAACAACAGGAAGATGGCAATGATGATCATAACAGTGATGATGGTGATGATGTTCAGCCACCACCAGATCATACACATGAAGAAGAACCCCATGTACAACCAGAACCACAGTTGAGAAGATCCACCAGAGAGAGACAGCCTACCTCTAAATATCCAGCAGATGAGTATGTGTTGATGACCGACGGGGGAGAACCTGAAAGCTACGAGGAGGCTATGTCACATGAGCACTGCAAGGAGTGGTATAATGCCATGCAAGATGAGATGAAATCCTTGCATGAGAACCACACATATGACTTAGTGGAGTTGCCTAAGGGCAAGAGAGCACTCAAGAACAAATGGGTGTACAGACTGAAAACTGGAGAAGATGGTTCACCACCTAGGTACAAGGCACGTTTGGTGGTGAAAGGCTCAGGTCAAAAGAAAGGCATAGACTTTGAAGAGATTTTCTCTCCAGTTGTAAAGATGTCTTCTGTTAGAGTTGTTCTTGGCTTAGCTGCTAGCATGGATTTGGAGTTGGAACAACTTGATGTGAAGACTGCTTTCCTCCATGGTGACTTAGAGGAGGAAATCTACATGGAGCAACCAGAAGGTTTCCAAGAGAAGGGAAGTGAGAAGCTTGTATGCCGTTTGAAAAAGAGTTTATATGGCTTGAAACAAGCACCTCGACAATGGTACAAGAAGTTTGAGTCTTTCATGAAAGACCACAGTTTCCACAAGACACATGCAGATTCATGTGTGTTTGTGAAGCATTACGCCGGAGGTGATTTTCTCATTCTCTTACTTTATGTGGATGACATGTTGATTGTTGGACAGGATAAGGAGAAGATTGCCAACCTGAAAAGTGCCTTGAGCAAGTCCTTTGCAATGAAGGACCTTGGCCCTGCAAAGCAAATTTTGGGCATGCGTATCTCTCGTGATAGGAAGAACAAGAAGATATGGCTATCACAAGAGAGTTACATCCAGAAGCTGCTAGAGAGGTTCAAGATGGACAAAGCTAAACCCGTGAGCTCGCCACTTGCAGGTCACATGAAGCTAAGCTCCAGCCAGTGTCCTACAAGTGAGAATGACAAGAAAGAGATGATGACGGTGCCTTATGCATCCGCCGTGGGGAGTTTGATGTATGCCATGGTATGCACTAGGCCAGACATTGCACATGCCATTGGGGTTGTTAGCAGGTTCATGTCTAATCCTGGTAAGGAGCATTGGGAAGCAGTAAAGTGGATCATGCGGTATCTCAGAGGTACTTCTAGAGTGTGTTTATGCTTTGGTCCCGGACAACCTGTGTTAGATGGCTACACAGATGCTGATTTGTCGGGTGATATTGATGCTAGTAAGTCTACCTCCGGATACTTGATGACAATTGCAGGGGGAGCTGTTTCATGGCAATCAAAATTGCAAAAGTGTGTTGCTCTGTCTACCACAGAATCTGAGTATATGGCAGCGGTTGAAGCTGGCAAGGAGTTTATTTGGATGAGAGATTTTCTAGAGGAGTTGGGTTTGAAACAAGACAAGTACCCTCTTTATTGTGATAGTCAAAGTGCCATCCACCTTGCCAAGAATGCAGCCTACCATTCCCGAACCAAACACATACGGAGGAGGTATCATTGGATTCGAGAAGCGGTAGAAGACAAGTCATTTGAGCTTGTGAAGATTCACACCGATCTCAACGGATCGGACATGTTGACGAAGGCCTTGCCTAAGGAGAAACTTCTTGTTTGTAGAAAGATTGCGGGCTTGGTCGAGCCCCCCATGTAGGAGTGAGGGGGAGATTTGTTGGAGTATCCCTCCTACATGGAGGAAGAACCCAATTAATTTGGGATATATTTGCTTACCATATGGGTTATCCATATGATGTTTAAGTGAAGGGCAATTTCGTATATTCACTCACAAGTGGATTCCCTTATAAGCCAAAAGGTTAGAAGGGCTGAGTGCAAGAGAGAGAAAGCCTAGACACTCAAAAAATTCAGGAGAAAAGTCTAGAAGAGAAGAGGAGAGAGAGAAGAGGAGCCACCCACGAATTTTGGTGCTGGCAGCCCAGAAATCCGCCCCGATCGACGACCAAACGAACTCCGATCGTCGCGAGATTTTAGCACGTTGTTCCTGACATCCCCCTCTTCAAATCCAACGGTCAGAATTTCATTTGGAGCTCTCTAAGTCAGTTTTCTAAATTCAGCTCTTATTTTGTACGAAATTGTATTTCCACTCTTTTGGGTGATGATTTGGGAGACTTGTTGTGCCAAGGTTGATCCTTGATGATTGTGAATACCTCTAGTTGATCTAGGGAAGAACTATTGTTGTACCCACTTGTTAATTTGTTGATTAGTGGAGGTTTTGGCACCGTTTGTTAACGGTCCCGTGGTTTTTTCCCCACATCGGGGTTTCCACGTAAATCCTTGCGTCTCCTTGTTTATTTACTGTTTTTGGGCTGATTTATAGTTCCATTTGCTGCTGTCATTTTGGTTCAATATTGTTTGGTTGCTTGAATTGGTTATTGCTCATCTTTGCATCACAACCGGGGAAAAAGTCTTTGTTGCTTCCGCTTGTGTATTTGTGTGCTTTCCCCAACACCGTGCAAGAAAGCCGACTTGACATCAAGTTGAAAAATAGGCCGAGAATTCTGTGCTGCCAGCGCAACTACCAATCTGATTGTGTCATGTCTTGCAATCGGGGAGAAAACTTCAGTATAATCAACCCCATACTCTTGCTTGTATCCCTTGGCTACCAAGCGTGCTTTGTACTTGTCAACTTCACCATTTTCTCTCAGCTTTGTCTTGAACACCCACTTTACACCAATGGTTTTGTGTCCCTCTAGCAGATTGCATAGCTCCCAAGTGTCATTTCGTTCAATAGCATCAATTTCAGCATTCATTGCCTTTCGCCATTTTTCTTCTTTGGCCGCACTCTCATAATTTGTAGGATCATAGTCCGCGAATAAAGCAAAATAAGTAATTGGATCGTTAATTCCAGAAACCTCATAATCTTGCATCCAATTAGGCCTTCTTCTGACTCGGCGAACAAATTGAGGTGCTTCTTCATTAGTTTTAGGTGATGGTGAAGTTACAGTTGCTACTGTAGATGTATTTGTAGGCGTAGAAGTTGCTGTAACCTGCTACTCTTCAGGATCACTGTCATAAACGACTTGGGTAGGCTGCTGCCCACTCCAATCCTAAGTGTTTTCTTCATCGAAAGTAACATCCCTGCTGGTCACGATCCTTTTTGTGAGTGGTTTGTATAATTTGTATGCCTTGGATGTTTCACTTACACCAAAAAACACACATTTCTCAGCCTTGTCATCGAGCTTCTTTCTTTTTACATCTGGGACATGAGCATAAGATATACAACCAAAGATTCTGAAGTGATCTACATCAGGTCTTCTACCACTCCACGCCTCTTTTGGTGTCATGTTTTGAACAGCAAAAGTTGGGCTTCTGTTCAAAACATGAACACTCCAGTTTACTGCTTCTGGCCAGAACGTCTTTGGGACTCTTCCTCTTGCTAGCAAGCTTCTCACCATGTTGAGAATTGTTCTGTTCTTCCTCTCTGACACACCGTTTTGTTGTGGTGTATATGCTGCTGTAAGCTCTCTTCGAATGCCATGTTCTGCACAAAACGCTTCAAATTCTTTTGAGCAATATTCGCCACCCCGACCTGTTCGAAGTGTCTTAAGGGTCCTTTCCGCTTCATTTTCCACACGAGCCTTGAAACTTTTAAATGCAGAGAAAGCCTCTGGTTTTCCTGTAAAAAGTAAACCCACGTTTTTCTGGAAAAATCATCCGTAAAGGTGATTAAATATCTTTTACCTCCATTCGACGATGGGTTTATTGGACCACAAATATCTGAATGCACCAACTCTAGAACCTTATTTGCTCTCCTTGGCTTCCCTTTCGGAAAGTTGGAACGATGTTGTTTGCTAACAACACAATCTTGACAGACTTTGGAAGGAGCGGTAATTGGAGGAAGACCAATCACCATGTTCTTCTGTTGTAGGGTCTTCAGTCCACCAAAATTCAAGTGGCCATAACGAAAATACCATAGCCACGAAGGATCCTCTACTTCCGCCATCAAAGAGGATTGAATGCTTTCAAGCTTTAATGGAAACAATCTATTTGAACTCATTTGAATGACAGCTTTTGCACCTCTAACAGGATCATAAATTTCACAAGTATCTGACGTAATTGTGATAGTGTACCTGTTAGTAGCACAAGGTACACAAGAGGGGGGTGAATTGTGTTACCCCAAATTTGCAGAATTAAAACAAGTAAAAAGAACTAGAATTAAAGTACTCACGATTTACGTGGAAAACCCTTTGTAACTCACAAAGGATGAAAAACCACGGCCCGAAGGACTTTAAAGACTACTTCTTTTATTAAGAGAATAGTACAAATAGATCAAGTTTACTCTAACTCAATCTCGCACTCGAACACACGTTCAAGCCAAACGCACTTAGGTACCCACCTAAGCCTAACAAATAGCTCTAGTTGTAATAGATAACAGACGATTGTTTACCTTGATGAACTTCAATAAGTGAATAAGGTACAATTGAGATCTTATAGCTAATGCAGTAATAACGTGTGGAAAGTATGTCTATTGGGCAACGTTCTTTGTTGTGAGGCAACGTTCTTTGTTGTGAGGCAACGTTTGTTAATTTGACTCTCTTGAGAATATGTTACGTTTAATTGATCAGGGAGAGGCGTGTATAAAAACTGATTGTAAAACTCCTTTTAAACGAGAGACGCCAACAGAGAAAATGACTGGAGACCTAATTATCACTTAGGAAACTAAATATCATTTTCTTTACTTGCAAAATAAGATTTTCATAAAGGAGGATAAATATCTTTATCATATAAAGCATATATATTAAATTCAGTCTTTATGAAGAAAAATAAAATAAATATCTTTGAAGAGAATATTTTCTTCTTAGTTAAAATCATATAGCCAAAGTATAGAAGTAAACAGATTTTGGTGAAATCTCTTTATAAATAAAATCTTTGGCAAAATAAGATATTAAGAGAGAAAATTTAAGATACTTAACTTAAATTTATTTCAGTGAACGAACGTGTTAATATATGTGTCACGGTAACGTTCCACTGAATACCAAAGTTTTAAGGATCGTTCCCGACCACAAACTCTTTTAACGTTTATTAATTAGTTGCCTTATAGATATAAATTCCACATTTATATAACTGCATAGCTTTAACATGGGCTCTAAGAAATAAAATAAATAACCTAGAGAACATGTGAACTTGTGTCTTCTTCTTGATCTTTATCTAGCAAACTCTTGCATAAATAAATTCCTGAAACACTAACACACAAGTTAAGTAGCATCACTTTATAATTAAATAAGTTTGTCATCTTCAAAACTCAATTGCTCAACAATTTTCCCCTTTTTGATGATGGCAAACTTGTGATGCAAAATAATGCTAAAATAATATAAACAATTATAATTGAGCACTAATAAAAGATTGTAGCGCTTTCTATTCATAGTGAATAGAGGGATCAATTAATAAACGTTTGCAAGCATATGTACTGACATAAGTATATGCTTGAGAAAACAGTGAGTCAGAGTCTACAAACGTTCCTAGCCAAAAGGAATAACAAGAGCAATAATATGTCTACTGTAAAAAGACGTGATAAATACTTAAGCTTTTTTTTTTTTGTTTTTTTTTTTTTTTTTTTTTTTTTGTAAATTAAGATAGTAAAAAAACAGTAAGCCATAACTAACACAATATTATTGCAATGGATGGAATTGATCAACTACAAAAGATTTAAGCCCCAAAGACAAATTAACTAACATCACTACTCTTCCCCCTTTTGCCATCATTGAAAAGATCAACAATGTTCACATGAGGAGAAGGGATTATTTAAGCAAATAACAACTTAATGTCCTAGAAGATTTTTAAAAACATAGAAATAAACAAATAAAGTAGCTCTAGCACCATGTAATGACACTATAACTACACCCATCCATCAAAAGACATAGACTCTTAACATCCAAATATGAAGTTGGATCAAAAAGAAGGTTTGCAAAAGGATTGGCAATCCGTTCAAGGTTGTTGATAATGTGGGTAGGAGTTTAATAGGAGTGTGCACGACGAGCTTTAGGTAGAATCGCACCACGAATCTTCTTGAGAACCGAAATAATGTAGCTAGAGTCACTTTTCAAACGATTCACATCGTCCTTAACAACCGTCAAGTCCTTTTTAATACCCACAAGATCACTGTTAATAATCATAAACCTATCTTCAACCGTAACAGGATCACCACTTTCACTGTCTGAGCTTGAATCATCTTCAGAAACGTTGTTGGCTTCAGCAGGAATGTTCCCAGCCTGGTTAGAGGAACTTCCAGTAGATTTGCGAACCCAAGTCTTTGACGCTTCATCATATAGAAAAGTCATATGGCCCAAAGTTGCCGCGGTTAACATATCAGCATCAGACTTCTCATCACTACGGGGAAGAGGCACACAACAAGCTTGGAACACAAGAGTCAACCACATAGAATAAGGAAGGGCATGTGAATTGTGTTGGGCGACATAAAGCATGTGTTTTATCATAAGGGATGGAAGGTTGATGGGGTGTTGAGTAACTAGACACTCCATAAGGACAAGATCAAGAGATGTAGCAACATTGCGGGTTTGTAACAACGTTTTGACATACAAGGCGGTGTAGAATACGGTGAGGGATAGACAATTTGGAGATTGGCACTTGGTCATGTTTGTGGGCTTTGGGATTTTCTCCAGCAAAACTGCGAAGGATTTGAGAAGGTGTAGTAAAAGGGACAAGAGGCCAAGCTTCCTTATTCTAACCATCATATCCGACACTAGGAACTCCCAAAATGTTTCCCAAAGTTTCACAATTAACATTATATTCTTCCCATTAACTAGTGCCTGAACCACATTACCATCAAATTCCAAACTACCAAAAAATTGTTTAATCGCAGCGGGATAAACATACTTAGGAGTACTAAACAATTTTCCCCACCCTTGCGCATCAATAAAAGTCCATAGGTCTTCAAGACCATTCTCAATTAGCCATACCTTATTAATGACCTTCAAAGGAGGTTGTGTGCGGTGATTGAACTTAGCAGCAATGTTGTTGTAAATATGAGTTGGAAGAGGGTAATTGTGTTGGACAGGTTGTTGAGGTTTGGAGGTACCACGGTTGTTGATAGGCTTTTTTCCTTTAGCCTTAGATTTTTTGGCTTGATCAGTAATGGTTCGATTTTCCTGAATGGGAGAAAGTTCCCCCTGAGATGAACCACCAGTAATAGAAATTGGAGAATTTTGTTGTCCTTCAGTAGCTTGGCCTTCTTACGTTGAGCAGAACGGGTACGGTTAAACATCGTGCACAATTTTGTGAAGGGTAATGAACGTTTCTAAATTATTGGGAACGTTGGAGAGAAGAAGAGAAAATTTTCCTTCTCGTCAGTTAAGTGTGAAACAAAGGTGAAGAAAATAAACCTCCTCCTCCTCGCCTTCTTCCATGGCTGCCGGCGATTCAACCGCAGCTGCTCTCATCTCCTTAGGTATGAGCTCGTTGTGTCTTACGAAAAGACAAGTGGGTAAAGGCTTCTTATATAGACACAAGGCATAGTGGAATAAAGAAAGAGCAATGAGAGAATTAAGGGAAAGATAAAACTATAGAATCTTAGCCTTCCTAAAACTCCAAAAGTGAGTGAGTTAAAAAAAAAGAAACAACTAAGAAGAAGGAAACAAAATTTGCCTAAAGTTTCTCCAATCAGTTATATGACAATACAACTCTCCCCAAAAGGGAAAGACTTCTAAAAGCACTGAATTTCCTTATTCCCCACTCCACCCATGATGTAGATTGTACGACTAACTCTGTGACTCCTTTTTTTTTTCTTTTTTTTTTTTTTTTTTTTTTTTTTTTTTTTTTTTTTTTTAACGGGAACCTGTAAACTATTAAAGAAATGCTCCCTAGACAACTAGCCTTGTGTATATATATGGGTAAAAAGAGGCTAAGATTTTAAGTGGAGCTTGGAAAGTGTTTAGGCTCAAAATTTGGAGAACTAATTTGGCTTATAACGTGGCAACAAATTATAATTAGTTCTCTATGAAAGAATTTTTGCGGATTGCCAAAGAAAAGAAACAATAGGATGTTGAGACATATGGACATTTGACTTCACGTATTGAAATAGTATCAAAACACATAGCGAGTCCTTTGATGTTTAACGTTAAAACTAATACTAGTAATATCTAGGACCCAAAAATTGTAATCGCAAAAAATAAAGCTTCAACCAAAATGTAAAACAAAATTAACCATTAACTAAGCAATCATCGAAGCAAGCAATTAACCATACATATTAATTTATTTTCATCATGCCCAAATCTAATCTAATTTTCTCAAATCTATCACGTTGCAAAGGTTTTTGTGAAAATATCAGCTATCTGATCTTCAGTGTTAACAAATTCAAGTTTTATTAAACCTTTTTCCATATTGTCACGCAGAAAATGATGACGAATTTCAATATGTTTTGTCCTTGAATGACTGACAGGATTTTTTGAAATACTAATAGCACTAGTATTGTCACAATAAATAGGCACACAACCACAATTAACACCAAAATCAAGTAATTGTTGCTTCAACCATAAAATTTGAGTACAACAAGCAGCAGCTGCAATATATTCTGCTTCGACAGTAGATAGAGCAACAGAATTTTGCTTTTTGGAAGCCCTAGAAATTAAGCATGATCCTAAAAATTGAGCCATACCTGAAGTTCTTTTACGGTCTACTAGGAATCCAGCATAATCAGAATCAGAATTGCCATTTAAGTTGAAACTATCACATTTGGGATAAAAGAGACATAAATCAATAGTGCCTTTCAAGTATCTAAGAATTTGCTTCAATGCGACTAAGTGAGATTCTCTAGGACTAGATTGAAAGCGAGCACATAGACAAACACCATAAACAATATCAGGCCGACTAGCAGTTAAATATAATAGTGATCCGATCATACCTTGATATTCTTTTTCATCCACAAGTGTACCTTTTTCATCCAAGTCTAATTTTTGTGAAGTTGGAGTCGGCGTGTTGTAGGGCTTGGCGTCTTCCATTTTATATTTCTTTAGCAACTCTTTACATACTTTTGTTGATGAATTTGTATGCCATCTTTTCTTTGATTTACTTGTAGTCCAAGAAGGAATTTTAATTCTCCCATCATACTCATCTCAAATTCTCCCTGCATTATGTCAGAAAAGGTAATGCACATTGCATTATTAGTTGAACCAAAAATAATATCATCAACGTATACTTGAACAACTAAAATATCATGATTTTCAAATTTCAAAAATAAGGTTTTATCAATCATGCCCATTTTAAAACCTTTTTCCATCAAAAAATTCGGAAGCCTCTCATACCATGATCTAGGAGCTTGTTTAAGTCCATAGAGGATTTTATCTAATTTATAGACGTGATTGGGAAATTATTTATCTTCAAAACCAGGTGGTTGCTCCACAAAAACTTCCTCTTTTAAATAACCATTTAAAAACGCAGTTTTAACATCCATTTGAAATAATTTAAAGTTTTTGTGAGCAGCAAAAGCAATTAAAGTTCTAATCGCTTCGAATCGAGCTACTGGGGCAAAAGTTTCATCATAATCTATATCCTCTTGCTGATTATAACCTTTGACCACCAACCTGGCTTTATTTCTAATTATATTACCTTCATCATCCAACTTGTTCCTATAAACCCACTTTGTACCGATCACTGTGTGATTTTTTTAGTCTGGGTTCTAGGTGCCATTCCTTATTTCTCTTCAATTGATTTAGTTCTTCGTGCATAGCTAAGATCCAATCAGAATCATTTAAAGCACATTTATAATCTTTAGGTTCTATATCAGATAAGAATGCATTGAAACAGATAAAATTGCGAATAGAAGATCGAGTCTGCACTCCCTTTGTTGGATCAGTAATGATCTGATTTAGGGGGTGAGAACTCTGGTACTTATAAGGTTTTGGATCCAAGAACGTTGGTTGGCTTAGTGGAGCTTGTGATTCATCGCCAGTGAGTCTCTTGCTACTGTTGTTATTGTCTTCTTCATTAATCACACTGGGAACGTTGTCTGTTGGTTCGACAACGTTGTGTTGTTGTTCAGTTTCTCCCTGTACAGTGACGTCTGGAATTTCTTCAGTAGATTGAGCACGAATTAATCAAATTTCAAAATCAATATCTGAATCCTGCACATTCTCATTTGGCACATGAACTCATCAAATATTACATGAATGCTTTCCTCTATGCACATAGTACGCTTATTATAAACTTTGTACGCTCTACTATGAGAGGAATAGCCTAATAAAACTGTTTCATCGCTTCGAGCATTAAATTTCCCTAAAGAATTTTTTCCGTTGTTATGTACGAAGCATTTAGCACCAAAAGTCCTAAAATAAGCAATGTTTGGCTTTTTGCCTTTCAATAATTCATATGGAGTTTTATGCAAAAGAGGTCTAACCATGGCTCTATTAATTATATAGCAAGTAGTATTAACGGCCTCGGCCCAAAAAGATCTAGGAAGATCACTAGAAATAAGCATGGTTCTAGCCATATCTTCTAAAGTTCTATTTTTACGCTCAACAACCCCATTTTGTTAAGGTGTTCTAGGGGCCAAAAATTCATGCACAATGCCATGTTCATTACAATAAGCAATAAATTTTGAGTTGTCAAACTCAGTACCATGCTCGGATCTAATAGCAAGCAATTGATGATTAAGTTGTTTTTGTTCTCGCTTAATGAAGGGCAAGAAATAATCAAATACATCTTCTTTGGAAGATAAAAATAAAGTGAAAGTAAATCTTGAATAGTCATCCACTATAACAAAAACATATTACTTCCTCCTCTACTTATAATACGCATAGGGCCACAGAGATCAACATGAATAAATTCGAGCGGTTTAGAGGTACTTACCAAATTTTTTGACTTGAACGATGAACGAACCTGCTTTCCTTTGGCACACGCATCACATACTCCATTAAAAGTAAACTTGCAATCCGGTAGACCAATGACTAAATTTTTTGTGCGAAGTTTATTTAACAATGTAAGACTAGCGTGACCCAAGCGTTTGCGCCACAAAAGTGGATCATCATCCATAACATTCATGCAAGATAATTTCAGCAATATTATCTAAATCAACTTGATAAATATTATTAACTCTTTTTCCTCTAAATAAAGAGAATAAATTTACTGGCATTAAAAACATGACAATCACTAGCAGAGAATAATATATTATTCCCTCTGTCACAAAGCTGGGAAATACTAAGCAAATTATATTTTAGATCTTTAACCAAAAAAACATTATCAATGGCATGAGCAAGTGACTTTCCTATCTTACCTACGCTGACTATTTGTCCACGTTTATCATCTCGAAAAGTCACTGCACCACCTTTGAAAGCTCGAAGTGAGAGGAAATTTTGTATGTCACCTGTCATATGTCGTGAACAACCACTATCTAGATACCATTGATTGTTCCCCTCAGTTTGACCTGCACAATTAATTAGTTTTAATTTTAGGAACCCAAATTTGTTTGGGTCCTTTGGCGTTAGTAATAGTATGCAGAGAATCCTTTCTAACCCATATTTGTTTAATCACAACCTTATTCTTATCATGAAATAATTTTCGAGAAGGACATTCATAAGTAAAGTGACTAATGAAACCACAATGCATACAAATACGATGTTCTGGCACATCAATATATTTATTATATTTTTTCTTTGAGTTAGCTTTGGGTATGGTTCTAGTTCCTTGATTAGGAATGGTGTTGACATGTTTTTTGTACATCTCATAAGCCTTTTGTCCAATATACCATAAATTTTCTTTATATGTGGTATTGGTTGTTATTTTTTCAACGTTGGTCAGTTTCTGTTTAAGCGTTTTATTTTCTTTCTCTAGTTGATCCAAACGTTCTTGTAAGTTTTGAGAACGTTCCTCATGACTACTAGAGTTTTCAGTCTCTTTAACGAACCTCAGTTTGTATTTGATTTTCTCTAGTTCTACAGAACGTTCCTTCAAGGTTTTATCCAACGTTTCCTTCTCTTTAACTAGGTTTTCGTTTATACGTTGTTTATTAGCTAGATTAGTCGTGCTCCTCTTTAACTGATATTTCAAAGTTGTAACATTGCCTTTTAGCGAAGAATTTATTTTGCTGAGAGAGTTATTCATACTTGATAAATTATCCAGAGTACTTTCCAAAACTCTATTATCTTCCTCTAGACTTTTATTTAGCAAGGTCAAGGATTCATTACTCTTTTCTATGTCACAAATTTTAATATTAGACATCTTTTCTAATTTTTCAAGAGTATTAATCCTATCTTTTAGGTCATTGATTTCATTCATTAAAATGGAATTATTGTTTTCGGCCTCTTCTTTGATTTTATCAAAAGTCTCTTTAGAATTATTAATAACTACTTTCATAGCACTCATCAATTTTTCTTTAGAAAAAGAAGATAATTTAGATTTCAATTCATTCATAGAGACCTCAAGGTCTTCTTCTTCATCAGTAAGGTCATCCATTTTTGCCATAAGAGCAACGTTGGCTTGCATAGAGTTTTCATCGTCTTCCAGTTCTTCTTCTTCTTCTTCTTCTTCTCCCCATGTGGCAGCCATCACCTTCTCAAGTTCTTTGTCTACAGCATTAGACAAGTTTGCTCTTTTGTCCCTTTTCTTCTCCATGTCCCACATTGGACATTGGTTTATAACGTGTCCAGGTTTTCTGCATTTATGGCACAGTCCATCATTAGTATTCTGCATGTTATTACTAGTAGAGTAGTTCTTATTTTTGTTAAATGGTTTCTTAGATTTGAAATTTTTAACAAACTTAGAAAACTTTTTAACAATAAAAACAATATCATCTTCATCAATTTCTCCAACTTGCTCATCATTATCCCTATCCTTCAGTGCAAGTCCTCTGTCTTTGTTTGATGATTCTGGAGCTCGGGATTCAAGCTTCATCTCATGAGTTAGCAGAGATCCCATGAGTTGGTCCAGTTGTAATTTAGTGAGATCCCTAGCTTCTTGAATCGCCGTAACTTTTGGCATCCATTGATCGTTATTTGGTAGACTCCTCAGAATTTTCCTAACCTGATCCTGCACTTCATATTCTCTACCAAGGGACTTTAGTTCATTTATAATAATGGTAAAACGAGTAAACATATCTTTAATCGATTCTTTTTTCTTCATTTCAAACGATTCATATTGTTGAACTAGTAGATCGATTTTAGACATTTTTGCTTTGTTGGAACCTTCATGAGCAATTTGTAAAGTATCCCATATTTTTTTAGCACTAGAACAAGCAGATATCCTACTAAATTCATCAGGGTCTAAAGGACAGTGTAACAATTTCATAGCTTTAGCATTTTTTTCAATTTTTCTGAAACCTGTTTCAGTCCATTTATCCTCTTCTACTTCTTTATCTGCCGTGTCAACAATTTTAAAAGGTCCATTCTTAAAAACTTGCCATACTTGATAGTCTTCTGACTTAATATAAATTTTCATATGATTTTTCCATCCAGAGTAATGGTGCCCGTCGAAGTATGGAGGTCTCACAGCAGATTGACCCTCTCTAATACCATTTGATGTGTTTGAGATCGACATTCTCTTCAAGCGTGAAGCTGTATCTAAGAAAAAACGAGGCTTTGATACAAATTGTTAGTAGCACAAGGTACACAAGAGGGGGAGTGAATTGTGTTACCCCAAATATGCGAAATTAAAACAAGTAAAAAGAACTAGAATTAAAGTACTCACGATTTATGTGGAAAACCCTTTGTAACTCACAAAGGATGAAAAACCACGGCCCGAAGGACTTTAAAGACTACTTCTTTTATTAAGAGAATAGTACAAATAGATGAAGTTTACTCTAACTCAATCTCGCACTTGAACACTCGTTCAAGCCAAACGCACTTAGGCACTCACTTAAGCCCTAAGAACTAGCTCTAGTTGTAATAGATAACAGACGATTGTTTACCTTGATGTACTTCAATAAGTGTATGGGTACAATTAAGATCTTATAGCTAATGCAGTAATAACGTGTGGAAAGTATGTCTATTAGGCAACGTTCTTTGTTGTGAGGCAACGTTTGTTAATTTGACTCTCTTGAGAATATGTTACGTTTAATTGATCAGGTAGAGGCGTGTATAAAAACTGATTGTAAAACTCCTTTTAAACGAGAGACGCAAACATAGAAAATGACTGGAGACCTAATTATCACTTAGGAAACTAAATATCATTTTCTTTACTTGCAAAATAAGATTTTCATAAAGGAGGATAAATATCTTTATCATATAAAGCATATGTATTAAATTCAGTTTTTTATGAAGAAAAATAAAATAAATATCTTTAAAGAGAATATTTTCTTCTTAGTTAAAATCATATAGCCAAAGTATAGAAGTAAACAGATTTTGGTGAAATCTCTTTATAAATAAAATCATTGGCAAAATAAAATCTTTGGCAAAATAAAATCTTTGGCAAAATAAAATATTAAGAGCATAAATTTAAGATACTTTACTTAAATTTATTTCAGTGAACGAACGTGTTAATATATGTGTCACGGTAACGTTTCATTGAACAATAAAGTTTTAAGGATCGTTCCCGACTACAAACTCTTTTAACGTTTATTAATTATTTGTCTTATAGATATAAATTCCACATTTGTATAACTGCATAGCTTTAACATGGGCTCTAAGAAATAAAATAAATAACCTAGAGAACATGTGAACTTGTGTCTTCTTCTTGATCTTTATCTAGCAAAATCTTGGGATAAATAAATTCCTGAAACACTAACACACAAATTAAGTAGCATCACTTTATAACTAAATAAGTTTGTCATCTTCAAAACTCAATTGCTCAACAGTACCCCTTTTCTTGCAATTGACCAGCACTTAATAAATTGCTTTTTAAGTCAGGAACATATAGCACATTAGAGATTGTTTCCACAAAACCATTTTTGGCTTTTATATTGACATCTCCTTTTCCCATCACTTTCACAGAAGAATTATCCCCAAAACTTGCAGTAGACTGAAAATCTTCATTTAAATAAGAAAAAGAAGACTTACTTCCACTCATGTGGTCAATACTGTAACACCCCCGAATTCGCAACGATTTCCTAGTAACTATCGACGTCGTTGTGCACGACTCGACACTGCTGAACCGTCCCAAACCCGAGGGGATGTCACTGCAACATTTATCACTAAGGAGTAAATGCTAAGCAGAAAGAAAGACTAGGCATCAAAAGGAGCTTACTAAGGAACTAAACAAACTAAACAGTTAATATCAGAGTTGTCTATATAGTGAGCTAAAACCATTAAACCAAATTTATTACAACTTGCCTTCAAAGGGCTAAATCCAATAAAAATCCCAACGATCTAAACTGAACAGAAACAGTTCTAAAAACCGACGCCAACTCTACCTTCCAAGCTGTACGTCCTCAATCAACTAAACATGCACTTTGGTTTCCGTGACGGAAACAAAATACAGAAGAAAAGAAAAGAAACAAAAGAGAAACAAAAATCAGATGAACTGAATAAACGTCATCCGTACCCAGTAAAAACATTTCGCAAACCTTACCTGAGGTTTTAGAAGAATCATTGAAATTCATTTGCACACGCACATAAGCATATAATCAAGCATACGCACAACGACATTCTTTCATATGCAATTCTTGTATAGTGATCACACGAAATACGACATAGATAATTCGTCTTGATTAGAGAGATATAAGAGAGCGAATAGAACATCGATTACCCATACTGTTCATCGAAGATACAATCACGCCATGGACTTAATGACTCTAGTGTGCACACTACCTCTAGTACAATTACACGAGCCTAGAGGACTTAATAAATGGGGAATGATCCGTCCCAGAAACACTGCGAGGTGTCCCTAAGTAACTTGGGAATCACTCATCCCTTGAACTACACCATTAGGTGCAATCCCGATTGCTCGACTACTCCTAGGGATCCATTAGGAGTCTTACTCTCATTTAATTCAATTCACATAATTTGCATTGGTTGACATAAGTGGTACTATGAGACGATGACTTACTAATTCATTTCATGCTCTTGACAATGAATAGTAAATAAAGACGATAATGATAATTCAATACGATGAGAATTAAACATGCTTTAATTCAATAACGACGATAATTCAATAATGATGACAAGTAAAGTCTAACACAATTTCGGCAGCACTTCGGCAGAGTAATATGATATCCAAAAATTCACAAATCACCAAAGACATTCAACAATAATATATAGGTGCTCACTAGCACTCAATAATACCCATACCAATTAATAGCATAATAATATTAATAATTCGCTATTCAACAATTGTCCAATAATCATCATATGGACTAATTAATTCCCAAAACATGCTAATATCACATGATAATTATAAATCATATTTACAGCAGTGAATCATGCTTAATAACTTCATAATATCGGCGATATAATTTAATCATGCTTTGCATATTAAATTCACAACAAATTTCCAATTAGCACATAACACATCAAAATAGTTTTGATGGGTATTTGAAAGAAGGTAGGCATGAGATCTTACCACTAATACGCTACCAAATAGTACGTAAGCTCCACGTACAAAGATTATCACGCTTGCTCGTTAGGCCCTAATTAAAAACAATTACCAAAATTGAATTTATTAAATACGAAAATATAAAAAGTAACTAAATATTAATCTGATATTTTTATTAAATTTTTTGATTTATTACAACCAATCTAGGCTTTTGAAAATCCTAATTCGAATTCCAAACAAGTGCAGAAAAATTAAAACAAGAAACTAAAATCTGCTGAAATCCCAAAAACCTGCACGTTAATTCGCGAAATTGCGAAACTGAAAAACCACGACTGTGGTTCACACCCCTCCACCACGACCACCACCAAGGGTGGTCCGGTGACCCTATGACCGCCCACCAGTGGCGGTGGTGGTGGTGGTGGACCCACCGTGGTGGTTCACGGGGTGACAAAACGAAAAGAGAGAAATAGAGAGCGAAAGAGAAAGAAAAAGAGAAAGAAAGGGAGAGGGAGGTTGGGGCTGAGCAACCAGCCCGGAAACTCACCGGATATGACAATGGGTGGCCGGAAAGGTCGCCCCTTGGTGGTTCACGGCTGCAACAGGAGAGAGAAAGAGAAAACCATGGAGAAAGAGAAAGAGAACGTGAGAAAGAGAAAGGGAAAGAAAGAGAGAGAAAGAGGAGGAGAGAGAAAGCTTACCATATGCCATAAACGACGGCGATGGTGATGATGGTGGACGGCGGTGACAGCAAGGGGAGAGGAGGAGAGAGAGCCAGGTGAGAGGGAGAAGGAGAGGTGATGAGGGTTTGATGATCAAGAGTGTAAACTGAATAACTCCTCATCTTTTTCCATATATATACTCACCCACAACGATATTGGTCAATAAAAGTCAAGCTAGGAATAAAAGAAATATTCTCATTAAATTAATTGAATAAATTCTCCCCGATCAAATAATAAAAGAAATATGAATTCTCTCGATCGTTAAAATCATTTAAATAACGCTATCAAATAATTTTCTGATTTAAATAGCTAATTAAAACTAATTAAAACAATATGAATAATTCTTATTCATATATAAAATAATTTAGTTAAACTCCTCAAAATTAATAAATGCAATTTATGAAAGTCCCATAATAATTATTATTATTATGGCTTTAATTTATCAAATCGAATCCTTGAATGAATATACGATTTAATCTCCGAAACTATTTGTAAATCATTTATATAAATCAATATAATAATTATAGAAAATATTGGGGTATCACAAATACAGCCTGTATCCACATACCAGACATCAACCTCGGGTGTAACACCCTGAATTTCCGTCTAATTTAAAACCATTTAAAATCACGAGTTGCAGCCGAAAAACCCTAAAAATTCGAAACGCTACCGCCGTATTTAATGTTCAAATTAAATACAAGGCTAGAAAGAAAACAAATGTTATATATGCCAAACATGCATACTAGATAAATAAATAATAACTATCTTTTTCCAACTAACTTAAAACAAATAATCCAAAAAAAATCGAAATATTAAACTTATTAATTCTCATGAAAGAGAATTAATCTTATTACATATATAAAATCCCAATAATAAAGAAGTTCCAAACTAAACAATAAAAATAAATGTTCTTAGAAGATTTACAATCTTCTTTGTTCGTCTTCACTAGCTCTACTCCTCGAGCAACAATCCTGTCAATCTACTCCCCCATATAGACGAATTCCATATAGGTTCATCATAGGTCCACCATTGAAGAGAAATGGACAACAAACAGAAGTAAAAAGAAAAACAACCAATCAGCTACGCTGAGTAATTCATAACCATATAGTCCATTAAAATCTCCAAGTTAAGCCAACATGCTTAGTTAAATAATAAACATGCTTTAAGAAATAAAGACAATATGCTTTAAAAATAAAGACACGCATAATATATTCACCAAATAATAAATCTCTTTATTTATTATTATCCATTAGCCAAGTTTATTAGAGAGAAGAGAATCGTAAGAATGTCAGACCAACCGCAGAAGGCCCAATAGGATTTTAGTCCCGTGCACAGTGGCAAAAGAGGGATCAATTGTCCTGGAGTATAGATGACTCCCGAAGTACTTCTAGATGTTCCTAAGTATGCAGACCCTCTCTCAACCCTTAGGTTTACAAGAAGAACTGTTTCACAATAAAACTTCACTTGCCCAATTGCAACCTGTATGGATACAAGCTTTGACCAAATACGTTGGAGCCATACCCCGCAGAATATGAACCCACTCAACGCATAATTGACAATTCACATTCGCGTCCTTTGGTGGATCTCTGGATAAGGTTCAAGAACTCGTTATACTTTTGGTCCTGGAGATACTATGGGTAGAAATCCTCTCGAAGAACCATTTTGAACATTTTCCAATTAAAACCCTCTCGAGCTCTAATTGATGTACCATTGGTTGTCCACCAACGATTTGCCTTCTTCCGGAACAAATAGATAGCACTATCTACCTTAAGCGCCTCCAGACACCCAGTTATCGCGAAGATTTTCTCCAAATCCCGCGTCCAATCGTCGAGAAGTACGGGATCCTCGCGCCCCCTCAAACACAGGCGGATTATGCCTTTAATCTTTTGGATACTGCGGCGAAGTCGTCACCCCCAGTTACCCTCGTGTCTTCCCTCTGCATCATCTGCGCGATGAATGCATTACACTGCACCAA
This sequence comes from Tetragonia tetragonoides, assembly GCA_038025085.1. Lineage (NCBI taxonomy): Eukaryota > Viridiplantae > Streptophyta > Magnoliopsida > Caryophyllales > Aizoaceae > Tetragonia > Tetragonia tetragonoides. The sequence goes on from CM076143.1 coordinate 11,359,801, forward strand.
GGCTTGCTGCGACTGAGCAAGTCGCTATAATAAGGCTTGCGCCATTTCTTCCCCATTCCCGACGTTGTTGTTATTATCTCCCATCGAACTGGTAGACTCCTCGACTCTTTGTCTATTTCTTCTAGGTGGCATCTAGCAACCTAAAGGATCAACAAAAGTAAAAGAAAAAGGGTATTAGCTACCCATATCACACTCATGTGCGATAATCACAACTAACATATACACTTGACTCATATATATGTTCAATAGCCAACTAGGGCTCTAGGCTCTTATTGCATTCAAGCATGGCCTTATCACACTCTTGCGTACCAGCAAGCTCAAGTTTCAATTGACTTTGTTTTTTCTCAAAAATAAACAAATAACAATCATAATGAAACATCCATGCCTTTTTCATAGGCGCTTCCACAATACTCATGCTCCAAATAGCAAGTAAATAACACATTTCTTGCAAAAATTCCATCTTATAAATCAAATAATCATGTATTTGTTCTAAAAAATGAGGACTTGCCAAACCAAGCCTCAAATAGCATGCATAAGCAAAAGTTTAAAATTCTAATCATAATGTCAAAACAAATGGCTCGCAGGCCCAAATAAAATCCCAAATAGTTTACTCCATCAAAACTAAATAAAACTAAGAATCACGCTCCTCTCGCGTGGTTCCTCAAAGGATAGTGACACACATGTGTCACCTGAACCTCGTCCTCCTCTTCCTCCTCCATGGGTTTCTCCTCTTATGGATCCTCGTCTTCTTCAGTAGGGGTCCTTGGCTCATTGGGCTCGCCATTCAAGCATACGGGCCAGTCTCTCAACGCGCTAGGCCTAGGTGGCCTGGCAGGAACCTCAAGAACAGCAAGCAAAGGCTCCTCCTCAACCTCGACAGCAGGTGCTTCAACCTCCTCGGCGAAGTAGTCCCTCTCGAACGCTAGTGCTCGATCGAGGTCGGCGTCTGCCTCCTCTCGGGTCATTGGGTCATCCACCTCGAGCAATGGGTCGTACCCTCCAGCTTTCTCCATGTACGCATCGTAGGGATCTCTAAGAATATCCGGGTACGCCTCGTCCCATGCGTATGCCCTCATCATCAAGGACTCCAACGTCTCCAGATAAGGGTAGTCTCTATCGTTCTTCATCTTCCAATTCACTAGCCAGTCGTCGTGGAATCGGCGCCATTTGGCTGTCGTGTAGCCAAAGCTTTTGATGAAGTAGAAGGACTTCATCTTTTCCGAACGTAAGGAAGATTGAACATCAAGGCGCTCGTCGTACTGCATGAATACTTCACGCACGAGATCAAAGTATTCCTCCAAGCGGCCTTGAAACAACAGCAAGTGCACGGTGTATGTCGAAGTAATAATCAAGTTCGTACAACGAAGACTCGGTAATAAAAGTACTAAAAATCCCTAAATTACCGACTATCTAGACCGATTAAAAGAGTTGATTGATTTGATTAACTTAAAAAAACTAATTAATAAAAACTTAATAAAGGTGTGAAACAATAATAAAGGAAATTCTAGGATAGGAATCACCACTAATCATGCACATTGATCATTAATTAACCCCAAACAACCCCCAAACTCAATAATAAACCACTTGACAATTAGCAAAAGCATCACAAACACCTTCTTTCGAAGGGGAGTGAGTTTTACCCAAACACAAACCAAGAAACCTATTTCTAGGATCCTAATTAGGCATGGGTTATATTAAACTAAGTTAATTATATGGTCACAAAAGAAGTAATCCACTTTCATGGTATTAACTCTCAAGCATCAATAGTCAAGCAACCACTATCATCAAACACATTTCCATGCTTAACAATAGGTACAAATAAGATAAAATGTGGATCAAACAATTTATCAAACACTTGGTGGGCACATGCTTAACATTGATAGAAATTTGGAATTAAACTTGGGGAAGGTGAAAACCAACAATCATGAGCATGGATTAGGGCTACCTAATCCTAGAACTAATTAAACTACTCACTAATCATGGGATTAAGTAAAATAAACTTCATAATACCAATACCCATTAACATTCAACAATAAAGATTTAAACTTGCAAGTATTGATAGAAAGAGGGAAGAGAGAGAAAACTTACAACTAATAATGTTGATTAAAGAGAAGATTAGAAACCAAGATTAAAATTCACTAAATACCTAAGCTTAGTCTTGAAGAACCCTAAAAACCCTAAGAAAAGTTCTAGTCTAGCCCCCAAAAATGAAGCCTAACCCCTTCTCCAAGAAAATGTCACTTATATAAGGGTTTCACAAGTCAAAATGGTCAACCGTGACCTCAGATAGCGAACCGTGACCCAAAACTAGTGAACCGCGACCAGGTCATGGTTTGCATCTGATGCTTTTAAGAGTAAATTACTAGCTAAGGCGAACCACGACCAGGTCATGGCTCGACTCCACAAGTCATGGTTGACTCTGATGCTATTTCCTTGCCTCTTGAAGGTGAACCATGACCATGTTTGAGACATGACTTGCTCATGGTTTATTCTTGAGGTCTCTTCTTGATATTTCTTTGCTTCCTTTGATCATCCTTGCTCATGTGAGTCTCCATCACAATCTCCTCAACATTTGAGATCGTTCAACCATCAGCATGTCATGTTTTCTCCAAGAATAGTTATCTACACAAGAAGGTAAACCAAAAGCGTAAAATAGAACAAATAAGGATAAAACTAATAAAAGAGAACGAAAAACCATCAATTAACCTAGTAAAGTAGAACTAAATTACACTAACATATATACAAATAAACACTTATCAAACTCTCCTATGCTTAACCTTTGCTTGTCTTCAAGCAAACACTAAATAATCACATCAAGTAAGATTGAAGGTTAGCATGAAGTAGTCGAGAGATCACCTCCTCAAATGAGGAACATTGACAACGCACTTAACATGAACATAGGAGTTCGAGATCCTTGAGGCCAAAACAAGTTTTCAAACCATTTTAAACCCAAGTTTCAAAAAGTTATGGAATAAGTTCACAAAGTACAAAGCATACAAGCACTCAACCGACTTGGTAATTCTCCTCAAGAAGTAAAGCATGTTAGCCCGAGAGACTCTCATTTTAGAAAATGTAAGTCCCTCACTCTCATGTGTTTTGGGTAATCATGCAATATTCGACACTCGGGACTCAAACTTCGGTGGCATCCTACCATATGCTTGCCTATCTTCTAAAATCTCTACCGCTAGTTGACAACTCCATATGCAAAGATCGGGAGGACTTTTGGGTTGTAATGAGGCTTAAGGTAAGGTGGAAATATATTTGGGATGTGGACTTAGAGTCAAAAAGACATAGTGGAAATACAAACATCCCCCTAGATCCGTCTAGAAAAGATCAAGGGGTGTAAAAACATCTCCAAAAATCAAAAACACCAACTCCAATGTTATGCAACACTCACCAAACCGACCTTCTTTACAACTTTGACCAAACTTTATGACTAGGAGTATCGGGGCTAGATGATTAAATGAGATAAAGCCCTTCTTCTACTCCTAAAATGTTTATATACTCCCTTTTTTTTTCTTTTTTTTTTCTTTTCTATATATACCAAAGCTTCTTGAAACTCAAGGCCAACCATTATCATTCCATTTCTCACAAAAGGCACCCTCATGCTTATCTTTTACTCAGATCCACAATTCAACACTCGACCCAACGAGAAAGACAAATTCCATTAGTCTTAGACTCAGGAGAGGGGAAATGTGTTTGGGGAAGAGAAAGCATGTAATGAAGTTTACCAAAGAAAGGGCACAAGCTCAAAGGGGCTCCAAAGTGGAAAAATGATGCATAAGGGAGGCTATTTGGCTTAAAGTAGCTTAAGTACAAATAAACAAATGAATGCCTCCGTCCTACCGATGCAAAAATGGGTGTCTAATGCAAGTTTGACCAAGAATCAAGGCAAGTTCTAGAGTAATGTCAACCGAAGTGAATCAAGCACACATGGAAAGAAAATAAACCGATATGAATGTGTCGGTTTTAGGCTCAAATTCTCACCGGTTAAAGTCCATCTAAAACTAACCACTTCACGACTTAAGGAGGATTAGCAAGTGATTGACAACGTGTCAACACTCATGCTAGCATACCAAGACCAAGTGAACAAAAGCCAATTTTAAAAACCATGATGAGGAAATCACATTTTTCAAAATTTTCACCTTAAAGCTCAAGTCTCATGCCACATGTTAAATACCAACCAATGTTCCTCTATGGTCATCATACAAGGATCACTTCTCTCTATTTTTGGGTATTTATTTTCCGATTTTTTTTTATTTTTTTTGGGATTTTTCCATTTTTCAATTTTTTTGAATTTTCATTTGAAATGCAACCTAGATGATATACAAGCCTAAACATGCTCAATGCAATCTAAATGACAATTTCTACAAAGTCATGCAACTAAATGACCTAACGTGCTTCTACACTAAACTAGCACATCTCCAATTACCAACCATAATCATAACACCATCATCACATCCACCATAACACAATTCACAAGTATCACCACAACACCACAATATCTCACCACCACAACATATCACCAACAAGAACAATAATAAAATATCAACCCCCCCATGCTTAAACTTTGCATTGTCCTCAATGTAAAGGAAATAAAGTGAAAGGAGGGGAGGGGACTACTTACATAGAAATTGGGGTGGGCCGGGTGGGAAGAAGAAGCGTATCCCCGAGAAGTTTTTCATACCCTCTTAGGTGCTATTGAAGAACCTTGGTGGTGCTTGAAGTCAAAGGATTGAGACGGGAAATTGAAAGCTTGCCCTTCCTTCCAAATATGTCATTGGTTGTTCGAAACTTTTGGGGCGGTGGTATATTATCCAATGGTGACTTTGCTTCTTTTCTCATTCATCATGTTCTTCTTTAATCCATCATTATAAGAAGTCAAGGCCGTAACAACTTATCAAAATCACTTGCCCACATCTCAAAAGGACACAAATAAGAGATCCTTGTCATAAGAATATAATCAAGAATTGTAGATCTCTTGAATTTGTCATATGTCCTTGAAATGTCAAAAGAAGGACGAGAAGAAGCTTTCCGCCCAATTGGCTTATGATTGTCCTCATGCCTCCCTTTAGGAATTTCATTCACTATAGGCTCATCGACCAGAAAGGTGGAAGAATCATAAATCACAAGTGCACTATCGGGATTTACAAGGACAACTCCAAAATACTTGTGAGAAGGGGAATCATTAAGAGGATGTAAGATCGGAGAAGAGATCATATCAATTCACCCGGTTGAGAATGGATCTTGATACTCGATATCACAAAACTCATTTTCTCCCGACTCAACAACGATCTTTTCTTCAATGCAATCCCCAATTGTAGACAAACTAGCCACTGGAGCTAGTTGGGTCTCGTGCTTTTCAATGTGAAGGGAAAATGTACCAACTTCAGAGCTCATTTTTCTTATGAATTCTCCCAACTCCTCATTCATCATTTGTGTCTCCTCGATATTTTTTTGTGTTTTTTCAATGTATTGTTCAAGAAGACTCTCCAAGTATGACTTAGGTGGATGAGAACCATGATCATTTTGGTTACCTTGGTATAAGGTATTGGCATAATTATCATTTTCATGACTAAATTGATGCATATTATCCTCATGTTCAAAATAACCATAACAATCATAAGAAGAAATAGGCATATCATATCCATTCACATTCATATAATCATAATATTGGTTGTTATTTCCATAATCATAAGCATATGAATTCGAATGATAATCACCATAACCCTCTTGAGGCCATAAAGTTTCAATCTCACTATTGTTATATGCCATAGTAACTTAAACCAAATGACGAAAAAGAGAAAAAAATGAAATGGTCTAATCTAGCTAAATTCAAGAATTTCTAATATCTATTGTCGAGTCCCCGGCAACGGCACCAAGAACTTGACACAACCGCAAGTGCACGGTGTATGTCGAAGTAATAATCAAGTTCGTACCACGGAGACTCGTTGATAAAGTACTAAAAATCCCTAAATTACCGACTATCTAGACCGATTAAAAGAGTTGATTGATTTGATTAACTTAAACAAACTAATTAATTAAAACTTAATAAAGGTGTGAAACAATAATAAAGGCAATTCTAGGATAGGAATCACCATTAATCATGCACATTGATCATTAATTAACCCCAAACAACCCCCAAACTTAATAATAAACCACTTGACAATTAGCAAAAGCATCACAAACACCTTCTTTCGAAGGGGAGTGATTTTTACCCAAACACAAACCAAGAAACCTATTTATAGGATCCTAATTAGGCATGGGTTATATTAAACTAAGCTATTTATATGGTCACAAAAGAAGTAATCCACTTTCGTGGTATTAACTCTCAAGCATCAATAGTCAAGCAACCACTATCATTAAACACATTTCCATGCTTAACAATAGGTACAAATAAGATAAAATGTGGATCAAACAATTTATCAAACACTTGGTGGGCACATGCTTAACATTGATAGAAATTTGGAATTAAACTTGGAGAAGGGGAAAACCAACAATCAAGAGCATGGATTAGGGCTACCTAATCCTAGAAACTAATTAAACTACTCACTAATCATGGGATTAAGTAAAATAAACTTCATAATAACAATACCCATTAACATTCAACAATAAAGATTTAAACTTGCAAGTATTGATAGAAAGAGGGAATAGAGAGAAAACTTACAACCAATAATGTTGATTAAAGAGAAGATTAGAAACCAAGATTAAAATTCACTAAATACCTAAGCTTAGTCTTGAAGAACCCTAAAAACCCTAAGAAAAGTTCTAGTCTAGCCCCCCAACATAAAGCCTAACCCCTTCACCAAGAAAATGTCACTTATATAAGGGTTTTACAAGTCAAAATGGTCAACCGTGACCTCAGATAGCGAACCGTGACCCAAAACTAGCGAACCGCGACCAGATCATGGATCGCATCTGATGCTTTTAAGAGTAAATTACTAGCTAAGGCGAACCACGACCAGGTCATGGCTCGACTCCACAAGTCATGGTTGACTCTGATGCTATTTCCTTGCCTCTTGAAGGTGAACCATGACCATGTTTGAGACATGACTTGGTCATTGTTCATTCCTGAGGTCTCTTTTTGATATTTCTTTGCTTCCTTTGATCATCCTTGCTCATGTGAGTCTCCATCACAATCTCCTCAATATTTGAGATCGTTCAACCATCAACATGTCACGTTTTTCTCCAAGAATGGTTATCTACACAAGAAGATAAACCAAAAGTGTAAAATAGAACAAAGAAGGATAAAACTAATAAAAGAGAACGAAAAACCATCAATTAACCTAGTAAACTAGAACTAAATTACACTAAAATATATACAAATAAACACTTATCAGGCCTCCCTGGAATCAGAGTTGCCTTGGATCCTCAGGAGTCACGGGTCGTTCAAGCTTCACCATCTGCACGCGAGAACAACACGTTAGTACTTCACTCGAATACTTCAAATAATACCAAAACAAGTAAAATAACAAATCAACTCATTTCGGCTTACAAATCTTTTATTTAAATAACTTAAGTCTATTTAAATTTTCAACTATGAGTATATCTTAATGACATACTTTACAATCAAAACGTACGCTAGGGACAATAACATACGCTCTGATACCAACTTGTCACACCCCGAATTTCCGTCTAATTTAAAACCATTTAAAATCACGAGTTGCAGCGGAAAAACCCTGGAAATTCGAAGCGCTACCGTCTTATTTAATGTTCAAATTAAATACAAGGCTAGAAAGAAAACAAATGTTATATATCCCAAACATACATACTAGATAATTAAATATTAACTATTTTTTTCCAACTAACTTAAAGCAAATAATCCAAATAAAATCGAAATATTAAGCTTATTAATTCTCATGCAAGAGAATTAATCTTATTACAAATATAAAATCCCAATAATAAAGAAGTTCCAAACTAAACAATAAAAATAAATGTTCTTAGAAGATTTACAATCTTCTTTGTGCGCCTTCACTAGCTCTACTTCTCGAGCTATAATCCTGTCAATCTACTCCCCCATATAGACGAATTCCATATAGGTTCATCATAGGTCCACCATTGAAGAGAAATGGACAACAAATAGAAGTAAAAAGAAAAACCACCTAATTCAATAGTCAAAGTTCATTTCAACTTATTGAAGTAACATGCTTCTAACATGATTCACATGCTTACTAACATGATACCAAAAATAGCAATTTCAAGCTATATTCCAATTGAAAAATTATTAACATAATTTTCGTTCAATAACCATAAATAAACATGCATCTCCTCACATGAATATTAACAAGTAGACATTGCTACACAAAGTGAATTTTCAACATTATACATGCATTCACTATCATATAATTCTTTACGAATTATCACAAGAAAATAAATATCAATTATCCCTTCTCAAAATACTCACAAGTCCAGATATGAATTTACATCTCAATCCAATACTAGACAATGAATACAAATCCCAATAGACATGAATTATGACAAAGAGATTTCATAATCCATCTAAACATGAATTACCTTTAACAATAGGCAAAGCACAACAATCAATAACGTAAGCTCCTTACGTTTCAAGCGCGGTCAACGGGCCCTAACAAATCCACAATACAACAATAGTCAAAACCTTGACTTCTAAACCACTTTATTAAACTTTAAAGATGATTTAGTACAATTAATTTAATTAATTAAGTTGCTGGAATTTTCAGTACTCATGCATGCTCAAAGTTTCCAAAAATACAATTTACATAAACCAATTTAGGAAACTTTCCAAAACCCTAAAACAAGTCAACAAGTCAAAACCCAAAACAACATCACCATCACCATCACCACCACCAGCGGGCCCTACCACCAGCAGACCCGCTGGTGGTTGGCCGCCGGCGGCAGCCACGGTAGGCGGCCGCGACAGCCGCACAGCGGCTGCGCACAACTCAGCTGTGCACCACACGGTTTCACTCCTTTTTTTTTTAATCAAGTTTAACAAACCCTAATCTAATTAAATCCACAATTTAATAAATTTCTAGATTTATTAAATTACAAAGATCTAACCTTTTGCATTCAAAACTTGATTAAATTCAACAAAACAATAAACCAAACCCTAATCATGATCCTATCATGCAAAATTAATAGAATCTAGCAAACCTTAGGCAAAACTAAATTAGGTTTTATTCATACCAAAAATTAGGGTTCATAAACTCATATTTGAATTGAATCTAAAAGCTTTTAATAATCAAAGGAGCAAATTTAGAACACTTACTTGAAATCAAGGATTAAAAATTAAACAAAGAAGAATTGTGAAAAGTAAAGAATTTTCTCTTCTTCCTCCTTGGACGGCGTGCGTGAGAGTGAGAGAGAGAGAGAGAGAGTCTTTTTTTTTTTTATTTGGTAAGCGTCAGTTGAAATTGGGAAGTGAGTGTATTTAGGAGCCCAAATACACTCCTTCCTTATCTCAACTTATTCTTTCATAAACTCCCTCCTACTTTCACTCCACTTAACCAAATTTTTAGGAAACAAAAATCTTGAATAAATTCAGAAAAATTGGTGCCTTATTTTTGGCCATATAGCCGAAAATAATGGCCCAATCCTTGCTCACAATTTCGGCCATTACTGAAATTACAGCCCATTAAATTCCTTTTTATTTATTTGGCCCAATTATAATTTAATTAGATCCAAAACCAAAACCCAATATTGATTAGGCACTTTAAACATTTATGAGCCCAATTAATTATTTAAAATACAAAATTGCATTTTCTTTTTAAGTAATTATTATTCTAAAATGAATAATAATACGGGGTATTACATCGGGCTTCTTGACATCTTGGACTGTCATCAACAGTGTTTCTGCTTCCTTTGCTTCAGCAAAGTTTGAGCTTTCTTCCCTTTCTTTATCATTGGACAACTTGGTGTAACAGTCAGAAGCATAATGACCGTATTTATGACATCTGTAGCACTCCACCTTGGACTTGTCAAAGTCATGTCCTCGACCTCTACCTTGATAATTGTCATTATTGAATCTGAAATTCCTGCTGGAATCTCTGGTTCCACGATCTCCGCTTCCTCTTCCACGACCTCTTCCTCTACCCTTTCCTCTAAAGTTGCTGGAATGGGTATGGGTAGACGCCGTCAACGCTTGCTCCTCTACTGTTGAGCTTTTCGTCACCTTGTTCACCTTCACCTCATGCAACAATAGAGAACTTTGTAACTCATCAATAGAAAGTTCATCAATATTTTTCGACTCTTCAATTGTGCAAACGACAAAGTTGAAGTCGTGCGTCATGGTACGCAGAATCTCTTCCACTATGTTGCCATCAGTCATCTTCTCGCCATAAGTTCTCATCTTATTGCAAATCTCCATCGTTCGCTCAAAGTAACTAGTGACAGATTCTTTGTCTTTCATTCTCAACGACTCAAAATCCCCTCTCAAGTCTTGAAGTTGCGCACGCTTCACTCTACGGGAGCCTTCATATTTTTTCTTCATAGAGTCCCAAATATCCTTGGAAGTATCTTTGCAAAGAATAGTTTCCAGGATGGGACGATTAATAGCCTGAAAGAGATAATTTTTTGCTTTCAAATCTTTCAACCTTCTGGTTTCCAGTTCAGTTTTCTGTGAATCTGTCAAAGTGGTGTTTGGTGATGGCTCTTGGACTCCACTCTCAATAACACCCCAATATTCCTTTGAGCGTAAAAAGTTCTCCATCAACATGCTCCAATGATCATAGTGACCATCAAAGCGTAGGGTGGCTGCTTGCACAAAGTTGGTTTCTGCTGCCATTAGGAAAATCTAAAAAAATAATTTTGTGGCTGCCTCACGTGTTTACTCTCAGGGTCTAAGGAAGGGAAGGTAGGAAACGTGGCTCTGATACCATTGTTATAATAAAGCAATTGAACACAACAGAAAAGATAGAGAATAGATATGGCTAGAATACTTGTTGATTTCATTCAGGACTCTTGTAGCCTTTTATAGGCAAATACAAAAAAACTGAAATAGCTGAAAAATAGGACCACTAACAGTCACAAACAACATAAAGCCACTAACAGCAGTAACCCAACAACTCCTAAAAACTAGAACACTATCTCCTAGAGTTCAGGTCAACTTGGATTCCAAACAACTAACTGTTGGATTTGCCCTATGAATTAATCATAAGAATTAATAATCGCATTATTGGTTGGACTATGGAAACTAATATTTACTTAATATGGGTAATCGTAATGTTTTGCTAGAAACCAATTACGATTTGTGGGCCCGAAAAGAGTTTTGGACTTACTGCCACGTTAAGTAAACCAGCAGAGTCGCACACTTAACAGGCTCATTTTATTAGAAGGGTCTAATTCGGATTAGGCCCATTACACACTTAACCTAATCAGCCCTCCTGCCTCCCTATATATATCGTGACTTCTAATCAGTTAGGGTTACACGTGATAATCAGTTTTCACGAAACCCTAACTGTGTGTCATTAGAGTAAGAAGAGAACGGAGGTTGTGAACGGGATCGCTGTACTAGCATACTGACGTATGGATTCGAGCATGTGTGTGGATACCAGTTAAGGCACGACATCTGACGTGTTCATCCATACACAACCACTGTTCATCCAACCTGCGACCAAGGAGTGATATAGGATTTCTTGATATTTAATTACAGTAATCACATGTTTTCTGGGTTAATCAAATTTCTATTATGCATGTATGATCATGTTAATGGTTAGAAATTCCTTCAATGGTATCAGAGCCGCTTGTGTTTTACTGCCTTCGAATATATGATATATGGTAGATATATGAGTAAGTTCGAAATCATGATATGTGTATAATACATGTTTATGTGTGATTCGTTTTCTGTTTTTTTTTTTTTAATATTCAGATCTGAGCATGATAGTATTTTTCTGTCTTTGAGAGCATGCCTGTATGAATAGTTTATATGTTTAGATTCGTATATTACAAATAGCATGTTGTTTGAATGCAAGTCGTTGTAATTCTGTATGCTACTGTTTGACGAATTCACATAGATAAACTAGGGCTAAACCCTAAAATATGGTAATACGATTAGCCCCTCGACCCCGCAAGGGGGCGCCGCCCCCTTGACCCCTGCATGGATCCACTTGTTTGTGCGAATGATGTTTTATCTTAATGCCATTACAAATCTTTGATGTTTGATATATGATATCTTAGTTCACATGATGTTGAATAGTATGGTATGGTGAATAGTATGGCCCATAATTTTATTTTGGTTTTAAATACGGCTTGCGTGTCGTTTATTTGAATGTAATTATTAAATACGACCTGCGTGTCGTTACTTTGAATGTAATAATTAGATTATTGCTAGCGTAGTAGTGAAACTTTTATGATATAGTTGATTGTAAAATCAAGCTCATGAAGGTCAAAGGATATCATGGAGATGACCATCCAGCTACTATATGGAAGAAGCAAAGAGTGGAGATTAGATCACCATAGCTTAGGGGGCCATACTATATCACATGTGTTATTATTTCTGCTTCCGCATATTTACTGTTGATTATATTTATTGTTATGTTTGCATGAAACTCAACTCCATATAATCAATCACATCCCTTAGTAATATTAAGTTAACTTGATGCCTTTCCAATTTAATACACCTATTAGGACTTGGTTCATTAAAATGTGTCTGCCAAAGTAGAGCATCCTTAATTACTCAAGTTTGTTAGGATGAGTAACAGTTACCCATATGTATAAATTGGTTTACTTAATAAGGCTATCAAAACAGTTTTGGGCCTTAAGGCATAGAGTTGGGAGCCGGGACATATGATGTCATCCCAACAACCAGGAGTTGTATAAGATACAATTAGTAAAGGGTTACTTACCTAAATAACTAAGTGTAAAGTGATAAGCCAAAGCTTACTTGATACTTAGAAAATATGGATCTTGGCCCCACTATATTTTATAGGGATATCTGTCACATTAATATAGTAGAGTTATTTTGTTAAATTGTTAATGAAATATTTATGAAATAAGTCGCTAAAATCTTTGTACATTTGTTGTAGATAATGTCAAACCCTACACCATCACACTCATTTTCACTGCGATCCGTCCTTGAGAAGGACAAACTGAATGGAACCAATTTCTTGGACTGGTATCGAAACTTGAGAATTGTTCTCAAACAAGAGAAAAAGGAATATGTCCTTGAGAAACCAGTCCCCAAGAAGGCTCCTGCTACCAATACTCCTCATGCTGAGAGGAATGCTTATCAGAAGCTCAAAGATGATTCAATTGATGTCAGTTGTCTCATGCTAGCCACCATGAATTCTGAGCTTCAGAAGCGATATGAAAGTATGGAGGTTTATGAGATGATTGAGAGCCTGAAAGGAATGTTTCAGGAGCAAGCACGAACTAAGAGGTTTAACACTGTGTCTGACTTGGTTAAGTGCAAGATGGGGAAAGGAAGTTCAGTTAGTCCTCATGTACTCAAGATGATTGGTTATGTTGAGTACTTGGAAAAACTGGGCTCCCCAATGGGTCAAGAGTTGGCCACTGATATCATCTTAGCGTCATTGACTAATGATTATGATACTTTTGTTATGAACTATAATATGCATAATCTTAACAAGTCATTGGCTGAGCTGCATGGGATGCTTAAAATTGCTGAGCAAAACGTCAAGAAGGACCCAACTCCCAATATTCTAATGGTTAGAAAAGGGGGCCAGTTTAAGAAACATGGTCAAGCTAAGGACAAGGAAAAGGCTAACATGAAGGGTCCGATTGTGAATCAACCCAAAGGAAAGCCCAAGTTCAAACCCTCGTCTGGTCCTAATGATGAAACCAAGTGCTTCTACTGCAATGAGCTTGGGCATTCGAAGAGGAATTGCAAGAAATATTTGGAGGATCTGAAGAACAACAAGGGAAGTGTTCCTTCAACTTCAGGTAAATGTTATGTTACTTCAAGTTCTACTTCTTGGGTATTAGATACCGGATGTGGTGCTCACATTTGTACAAATGTGCAGGGACTAACGAGAAGTAGGACTTTGGCAAAAGGAGAAGTGGACCTGCGCGTTGGAAATGGAGCAAGAGTTGCTGCGTTATCTGTAGGAACATTTTATTTAAGTTTGCCATCTGGTTTGCTTTTAGAACTCAATAATTGTTATTATGTACTTGCCATTAGCAGGAATATTATTTCTGTTTCCGTTTTGGACTTGGAAGATTTTGTCTTTGTGATTAAGAACAAATGTTGTTCCTTTATAAAGATGATATATTTTATGGTAGCGGTCCAATGAAAAATGGCCTTTATGTTCTAGACCTTAAAATTCCAGTTTATAACATAACTACTAAGAGGCTCAAATCAAATGACTCTAACCCAACTTACCTTTGGCATTGTCGTCTTGGACATATAAACGAGAAATGTGTTCAAAAGCTCCATAATGATGGACTTTTAAACTCATTTGACTTTGAGTCATTTGAGACATGTGAGTCTTGTTTATTAGGGAAGATGACTAAGGCACCTTTCACTGGTCACATTAAGAAAGCAAGTGATTTATTAGGCCTCATACATACTGATGTATGCGGACCATTAAGCACAGTTGCTAGAGGAGGTTATCACTACTTCATTACCTTTACTGATGACTTCAGCAGGTATGGTTATGTCTACTTCATGAGGCATAAATCTGAATCCTTTGAAAAGTTCAGGGAGTTTCAGAATGAAGTACAAAATCAACTTGGAAAAAAGATTAAAGCCCTTCGATCAGATCGAGGGGGTGAGTATCTAAGCCAAGAGTTCGATAGTCATTTGAAAGATTGTGGAATTGTTTCACAACTCACCCCTCCAGGTACACCTCAATGGAATGGTGTATCGGAGAGGAGAAATCGAACTTTGTTAGACATGGTTCGATCAATGATGAGCCTTACTAGTCTTCCAATATGTTTTTGGGGATATGCTCTTGAGACAGCCGCGTTCACACTTAACAGGAGTCCATCAAAATCAGTAGAAAAGACACCATTTCAGAAATGGACGGGAAAAGTTCCCAGCTTGACTTTTCTAAAGATTTGGGGTTGTGAAGCTTATGTAAAACGTTTACTTTCTGATAAGCTTGGACCTAAATCTGATAAATGCTTCTTTGTGGGATATCCTAAAGAAACTTAAGGATATTACTTTTACCATCCCACCTACAACAAAGTGTTTGTGGCTCGACATGGTGTCTTCTTAGAAAGAGAGTTTCTTTTTAAAGGAATCAGTCGGAGTAAAGTGCAACTCGAAGAGGTTCGAGAGCCACAGGAGAGTACTCCAATTTCTGAGGAGACTCAAAGTAGTTTACAAAATGTTGTAGTAGCTACACCTGTGGCACCATCCCCTCGTAGGTCTGAAAGAGAGCGCCGAGAACCCATTAGATATGGTTTCTTGGTGACTGAACATCGTCATATATTATTAATAGAGGATGATGAGCCTACGACCTACACGGAAGCAATGATGGCCCAAGATTCCGACAAATGGCTTCAAGCCATGAAATCTGAAATGGATTCCATGTATGAAAATAAAGTATGGACTTTGGTAGACCCACTTGATGGCGTAAAAACCATTGAGTGTAAATGGGTTTTCAAGAAGAAAATTGACATGCATGAGAATGCTTATATATTCAAGGCACGATTGGTGGCAAAAGGTTATAATCAAATTCATGGGATAAATTATGATGAAACCTTTTCGCCCGTCGCAATGCTTAAATCTATTAGGATACTCCTTGCCATTGCTGCATATTATGACTATGAGATATGGCAGATGGATGTGAAGACAGCTTTCCTTAATGAAAACCTGGAAGAGGATGTGTACATGACACAACCCGAGGGCTTCACATCACCAGAAGGAAAGGTATGCAAGCTTCAGCGATCTATTTATGGATTGAAGCAAGCATCCAGGAGTTGGAATCTTCGCTTCAATGAGGCAATCAAAGAGTTTGATTTCCTTAGATGCGAAGAAGAACCTTGTGTTTACAAGAAGGTTAGTGGGAGCACTGTGGTATTCTTGGTCTTATATGTGGACGACATATTACTGATTGGAAATGATATTCCTACACTTCAGTCAGTCAAGGCCTTTTTGGGAAAGTGTTTCTCAATGAAAGACATGGGAGAGTCAACCTATATCTTGGGGATTAGGATCTATAGAGATAGATCAAAAGGACTCTTGGGCTTAAACCAGAGTATCTATATAGATAAGGTGTTGAAAAGGTTCAACATGCAAGATTCCAAGAAAGGTAATCTTCCCATGTCACATGGCATAACTCTTAGCAAGACTTAGTGTCCTTCGACACAAGATGAGCGAGATCGCATGAGTAGAATTCCTTATGCTTCTGGTACAGGTTCTACATGTATGCCATGATGTGTACTGGTCCTGACGTTGCTTGTGCTTTGAGCATGACGAGTAGATACCAATCTAATCCAGGTGAAAGTCACTGGGTCGCAGTCAAGAGCATCCTCAAGTACTTGAGAAGGACTAAGGATGTGTTTCTTGTCTATGGTGGTGAAGAGGAACTCACTGTAAGTGGTTACACTGATGCAAGCTTCCAAACGGATAAGGATGATTCCCGATCGTAGTCAGGATTTGTATTCATTTTGAATGGAGGAGCAGTTAGTTGGAAGAGTTTCAAACAAGATACAGTTGCTGATTCTACAACAGAAGCCGAGTATATTGCTGCTTCTGAAGCAGCAAAAGAAGCAGTGTGGATTCGAAAATTCATCATTGAACTTGGGGTGATACCTAATAGTTCGAATCCAATGGACCTTTATTGTGACAGTAATGGGGCCATTGCACTGGCGAAGGAGCCTAGGGATCATCAGAAAACTAGGCATATACTCAGACGTTACCATTTGATACGAAGCTTTGTACAAATGGGAGATGTCAAGGTGTGCAGAGTATCATCGGAAATGAACATTGCTGATCCGCTGACTAAGCCTCTACCACAGGATAAGCATGAGCGTCATACTATTACACAAGGGCTTAGATTCATGAATGATTGGTCTCTATCCTAGTGGGAGGTTTATTTTGTGACTTATGTTTGATTTATTTATTGCTGTCCCAATGAATAATTTATATGATGTAGATCATCAAGTATGTGACTTGATTGTGAGACTCTATTGTTATAAATATAATTATTCTAATTGTCCGTAGTCAGATATCATTATTTGTGGGAACTTGATAACTATTGAGACTATCATGTGGATTGATTGATGACCAAGTTTCACAGGTCATAATTATGAGATATGAAATTTATCACATGGATAGATGTTAGAGAACATTATATTGGACCGACCCACTTCAAAAACATTGAAAGGATTGTTATATAAGTGTCATTAATGTTTTTCATATGCAACTTTTAATTTGATCCTTTGACCTGAACTTACCATGGTTTCCTACATGATGTTTAGCATATCTTGATATTGTCAAACGTTAATCCTTAATCGGATGACTATAAAGATAATTGAATGATGTGTTGTAAGTGATGCGGAGGAATGTGAGTGAGCAAGATGGGATTTGTCACTCTCATATAACGGGAGTAAGATATCTGTGGGCCCCTCGATGAGTTTAAACTGTGAAATGCATGGCCGTGCTCAAATGGATTGAAAGTCAATCATTTGTTTTAAACAGTTTAACTGCGGAATCGAGAAAGTCATAATTAAACTATATAGGGATGACACTACTCCTTCCTTATGGTCAATTTAGGTATCACATGACAAAGGGATCATCGATGTATGATTAGCTATAGTGCAAGTGGGAGATTGTTGGATTTGCCCTATGAACTAATCATAAGAATTAATAATCGCATTATTGGTTGGACTATGAAAACCGATCTTTACTTAATATGGGTGATCATAATGTTTTGCTAGAAACAAATTATGGTTTGTGGGCCCGAAAAGAGTTTTGGACTTACTGCCACATTAAGTAAACCAGCAGGGTCGCACACTTAACAAGCTCGTTTTATTAGAAGGGTCTAATTCGGATTAGGCCCATTACAAACTTAACCTAATCAGCCCTACTGCCTCCCTATATATATCGTGACTTCTGATCAGTTAGGGTTACACGTGATAATCAGTTTTCACGAAACCCTAACTGTGTGTCATTAGAGTAAGGAGAGAACGGAGGTTGTGAACGGGATCGCTGTACTAGCATACTGACGTGTGGATTCGAGCCTGTGTGTGGATACCAGTTGAGGCACGAAATCTGACGTGTTCATCCATACCCAACCACTGTTCATCCAACCAGCGACCAATGAGTGAGGTAGGATTTCGATTTGATATTTAATTACACTAATCACATGTTTTCTGGGTTAATCAAATTTCTATTATGCATGTATGATCATGTTAGTGGTTAGAAATTCCTTCACTAACTCACAACTGACTCTGACTCAGCACAAACAAAAAATAAAAAAATAAAAAAATAAAAAAAATCAGCAAATAATTTAATTGCAAACTTGAAATATAATCTAACATTCAATTGAGATGCAATTGTTATTCATGATTTCACAATAGCATTAGAAAGTTTATTGTAGGGTTTCATGCACAATAGTAGTATTGTTCGCTGATGTTGCAGGAAAACGAAAACAGAGAAAGTAGATACGGGCCATGGGGAAATGTCAATGATGTTTTTGTATCAACTTCTCTGGAGATATGAGAGGAAGATACAAATTGAGTCTTTCTTGCGATTCCGACTCTATTACTGTTTACTGGTTTAGCAAATTTTCATGTTTTAGAACTTCCTAAAAGGTGACAAAATAATTTGATAGACAATGAGAAGTAGAACTAAGTTTAAATCAACCATTCGAAGATATCCCAAATGAGGGTTTATATATTTCATTCTATTTATTCTTTCAAACAACAAAAATTACATGAGATATTAACAAGTACATATCCTGTCCAAAAATAGTATAAAATAAAAGAATAGAGAACTCTAATACTCCTACTCTCCTACAGTTCATCTTACATTTCTTTTCTTTCTAAAAGAAGCAGAGCACCTTCCTAACCGAACCGACCCACATTGGCTTGGCTTGAACCGGATAGTTGAGCGGGGGCTTCTGAACCCTGTGTTCTGCCCCAAAGGCTCAGTATAGTTAGCCTTCTCAACTCTATTCACAAAATAGTTGAGGCCCCTAAGTTTGGGGAGTGTGCTTCATTTGGTGTAATCAGAGTCTCAAATACATCTTACATAGATATTAAGTATTCCTGTATTAATTTTATCAATATTTTGCAATTGTAACGAAATTTTCGAGCTTCCAATTATTACTCGTGTACTCAGCACCTCAATCCTGTCTCTAGTCTTCTCTTTAACTCCTTCCTACATGTCAAAAGGAAATATATATTGTCAAAAACATGTCTAAGATCAATTTACCAAACTAAAATACTTTTCTTAAAAGATGTCAAATAGCACAAGCTGATTCTTATTTCTTACCCTATGAGTTGCCTATCAAGGCTTGAAGAAGACAACATCCCTCTATTCTCTTCAGCTCTTCTTAAAAGGTATGGCATGACATCCTCAACAGGACCAAATGTTAAGTATTTGCTCACTTGAAACCCTGCGTTGTTAAGGCCATAAGAAAGCGCTTCGGACATTCCATATAGTTGCGCAAAATGAAGCCTCTCATTATTCTTTCCAATCCCCAAATCTCTTGCTTTTGATGCTGCCAATCTCCCTATATACCAAATTTATTCGTTAGAGATTATACAACATAGACATTCCAAGTTCGATATACAAAGAATATGATTGTTCACAAAAAACATTGAGAAAAAGAAAAAAAATTGGTACCTGATTCAACATTGTGAGTTGCAAGAACAACAGCACCTGATCTATCAACAATCTTGTCAAGCATAAACGAAGCGCAATCGTTGTAGCAATTGTGTGTATCTTGGATAGTATTATGAATAGGTGACTCAAACCCCAAAGAAGTAGCTAACTTGCTTTCACTAGACATGTAAGCTCCTCTAACTAGCTTAAAACCCAAAGGTATGCCCATCTTTTCAGCTGCTTTACTTGCTAGTAACATTCTTTCTTGTGCATCCTTTAAGTAAGCTTGGATTGTTCCATACACAATTGGGCTGTTAGCACCTAATTTGTTGTACTCAATTGCTGCATTGTATGTCAAGTAATCGATTGCAGGTTGGATGTTCGAGTCCTCGGCGTCAACTGTTAATGGGATGTTAAGCTCTGCACATCTTTGGCAAAGCTTAGTAAACCTTTGGTGGGCTAATTGAAGGTCTTGTTCTTCTTGTGGGGTTAATGGGTCTGGTTTTGTTAAGGTGTGGTATAAAGGGGTTTTTTCAGAGAAGAGTGGTAAGGTATTTTGTTTCCATGGGAGGTTAAATGATGGGTCTTGTTTTTCCCATCTTAGTAAATCACTTATTCTTTCTAATAATGCAATTGGACAAATTGCACTTATCTTCACAATCACAAAGCTCGCCTGTTAAACAAACAAAGAACACAAAAAAAACCCACGTCAATTAGCTAAATATAGGTTGTAAACAGTACCAAGACAAGAGGGAAATTCAAGCACGGAACACATATTTGGCAAAATTCTTATTTTTATGGTAATCACCGACAGTTCTTTTGGTCTATCATTAGAAGTTTATTTTCAAAGCAAAGTACGA
This sequence comes from Tetragonia tetragonoides, assembly GCA_038025085.1. Classification (NCBI taxonomy): domain Eukaryota; kingdom Viridiplantae; phylum Streptophyta; class Magnoliopsida; order Caryophyllales; family Aizoaceae; genus Tetragonia; species Tetragonia tetragonoides. Next base: position 11,380,375 of record CM076143.1, read on the forward strand.
CCACGTACGTCAATATTTTCAGGCCACCTACTATCCTAGAAAAGCCGTCAAATTATGTGATGGTGTGTTATCTCGGATAAGTTTGTTCCCATATGTCAAACATATGCCTAATAGTAAGTTGAATCATGTAGAATGAATAGACATGACTAATTAACTATAACTAGATCCGTCAAATAGATCAACCTACCAAGTTTTAGGTCGGTTCATTTCGGCTCGATTACAGGTTGGTTTTTGGTCAAATGTACTTTTTTGTTCTTTTTCTCAAGTTGTAAATAGGTTTAGGTCGAGAAAATTATACAAGACGTAAAATATGGGTGGGGTCGGATTTTAAGGCCGGATCAACTTTTGACGGTTCTTTTTTTAAAGAAAATCAAATACAAACATGGAATAATCATATAACATTAAAGAAATAAACGTACCGAAGATGGAGGAAGTGACTTGGTGAATTCAATAGTTTTGAGAAAAGCCTCAAAATTCTGGTCACATGACACATTATCATGAGCATGCTCCAAACCATAAACCAACATGCTTCTTAACCCAGCATCCCAAATCTCTTCAACAGTTTGACCCATATCTTCCAAATCTTTTCCAGCAACAAATTGCTCATAAAAAGTTTGCTTAACAGTCTCTAGGATCACATCACGAATAACAGGCATTTTCATGAGTTTTGATCTCATTACCCAAATACCCAAATCAACAATATGATCATTAGCTGCCATATTGAGAGTAATTGATGATCTCAACAACTTTGTTGTTGAAATTGATGAAAAAAGCTTCTGGGTGTCATCAAGGTCTATGATTGAGTTGTTCGGTGTTCGGGTTTCGAACTGGTTGGGTATCGAGGGTTCGGGTTTATCGTCGAAACTGAGTGGCAAAAGTGGTATGGAAGAGGTTACTGGCCTTGCGAATTGGTTGCAGAGATTCTTGATGAGGTTTGGCTTAATCCGAATGGCCATCAAATGATTCCCCTGTTTTCCTCTGTTTTTCTCTCTGTTTTCCAAATGAATATTGGACAATGTTGGATGTGTATTATCCTCTGTTTTTCTTCTCTCTGTTTTACTCTGTTTTTTTTCTTCTCTCTGTTTTGCTCTGTTTTTTCTTCTCTAGTGTATTTTGTGAGGCTTGAAATTGGTGCTAAAGTGGAAAAACAACAAGGGTTTATATAGAGAATTTAGAAACAAAAAAGTGGATAATGTTGTATGGACAGTTAATGTGGTTAGGATATGGTTGTTGTGTTGAAAATAAGCACTTTCCGTGTGTTTGACTGTTTGCTGAGGAGGAAAGAGAAAGAGAGAATATTTAAGAACACGTTTTTGAAAGTCTTTGATATTGAAAATACTTATCCTCTTTCCAGAAGAGGATTCAGTGCCTCATCAACTTGGTACATTGAAGACTCAGATCCTAGTCACTCACAGCTGTGTTTTGTGTTGTGAGACCCTGAAAGAAGGGTCTCGATTTCAACATTTTTAGTAGTACTACCTAACTATTAAAATTTTCAACGTTTTATTTTCATCTAATAGTAGTGACTGGCCATCAATCTAGGTGACGTACCGCCGTACCGGAAGGAGATTATTATATAGTTGAGGATCAATGCTCTCATATTTCATACGGAGTAATTAAATAGAGCTCATTTTCTTTCATCTTTCAAAAAACAAAATATTTCTAGAAGACGATTTTTCTGTAACTTTCGGTGAGACAAGGATTACGGTTTACAAAAAATAATACTATATCTCTAATTTCTACCTCATTTTATTATGAGTTGGTTACGTAAAATTTACTCAAATACACGGTGGTAATTATGAGACATGAAAATATGGTCCTGAACCATCTAATTATTTATGTAGGAAGGAAACATCCATTATTGACATTTTCATATATATATATATATATATATATATATATATATATATATATATATATATATATATATATATATATATATATATATATATATATATATATATATATTCTTTTTGAGATTTCGATAAGAAGTAGTGAAGTATTGTATTTCCTAAGGTGGTGTTTTATAGTTAGATGAATATATAAGATTATGTTTGGTACAAATCGCTAGTTTTTCTTATAAAAATGTGCATCTTGAAGTTTGGAGCCAACAATTTATTAAACTATTTTCAATTTGCTGGCAGTTACAACTTATTAGTTTTTCTTAGGTCCTATTTTCTTCAATGGAATGGTGCGGGACGGTGAGGAACGGAACGGAACGGCGCGGCGCGGATAATTCAAAAAAATGTGAGACAAAATGAAGTACAGAATGCGGAACAGAACGGAATGCAGCATGAAAACGACGAAAAGAACAGGGCCTTAGTACACAAAAACTCGTATGAGGCGGCCTTAGGGTGAGGCCACTCACACAAGCATGATGTCATGTTAACGTAATGCTTGTATATAGAGACAGGCTCACATTGAGGCTGCAATCTTTTTCAACTATTTTCTACTAACTTCTTTTCTCTTTTAACCTTTTGCAGCTACAACTATAGCTAATTTTGCAAAGTAACTTTTTGAGCAAGTACTGTGTGAGATCAACTTACAGAAAAATAGGTTCGCAATTTAAAAATGTAGGGGTCACTTATTATGAGCAGTGAAACTTGTTCCACTAAAAAGTGGTCATCGTCTTACCAAAAGTTACAAAAATTCTGTTTTAAACAAGTTTTTTAAAATTTAAAATTACTTTAAAAAATAATATTCCCTCAATTTTAGAAAACTCTTAACATTTACTTTTTCACTGTCTCCAAAGCACTACTTAACGGGAAACATATGTATTTTTATGAATATATAAATTATATTTTTTTTATTAGTGCTATTTAAAATAAATCTAACTATAATATTTTACATTATAAATTCTTATTTTTTTATTGAATCAATGTTTAAAGTTTGTAAATTTTGACTTTTAAAAATTAAATGTTAAGATTTTTCCTAAACAGATAGAGTATATGAATTGAGTAATATATATATATATATATATATATATATATATATATATATATATATATATATATATATATATATATATATATATATATATATAATATATATATATATATATATATATATATATATATATATATATATATATATATATATATATATATATATATATATATATATATATATATATATATATATATATAATTCTCTTCATATTGGTACCGGCTACCGACAAGCGTGAAATAGGCCACCGCCCCCACCCCCACCCCTCACATCCCCGTCTCATGCATCTCTCTCTCATATGGTCCTCCTCTTTGACTATTTGCTGTGTTCCAGTTAGCATAATTTTTAAACAAAATAACAGTTTTAACTAATGGAACTTTAATATAGATATATTTAGCTAGGAAAATGTTTGGTTGAGTCCACCCACTTTATGTTTGTATTTCTCTCTCTTCTCCTTTAAGTGCCACTTTTTGAAAATAGAAGAGAGAATATGATGATAGAGGAGAGAGATAGACACAAATCTGAAGTGAGATGCCAACTCAGTGGGTCAACATATCATTCTCCATTTAGCTATCGAAAAATGATATATCCACCCATTGGGTTAGCAACCCACCTCTCTTATGTATCTATCTCTCTTCATTTTCAGATTTTCTCTTCTCTATTCCCAAAAAATGACATTTAAGGTAGGAGAGAGATAGATACAAAGTGAATACGAATTACCCACCCACTAAATCAACCAAACATTTTCCTCAGCTATCTACTCCAACTATATGGTATTGGTAGGTGGATTTAAGTAATGGAACTACAAGTTGTACACTTGCTTTTTATTTATTCGTTTTTTTATTTTTTTCATTTTTTAATACAAAAACTCACACAAGTTGTACAACTACTCCTATTACTCTAATTTATTCAGTACCCTACCATCAAGCTTCCCTGTGGCTGTGTGTGTCTAGGCGTCACTATTCCACTTGCATATGATGTGGTCAGCCAAACATATAGTGCATATTCGAAGGAAACAGTGAAACACACACTAAAAAAAAAAGAAGATAAAAGTAGGAAAAGTGAAATTAATAAATTTGTTGCCCAACTTGTGAAGTGCCCGTTTGGGATGCTTCATGTACTAAATCATGTACACAACTACTACAGATCTTGAAATTTGGCATTTTCGCTGACACTTGACAAGTCTATTGTACTATTAAATACCCTAGATATATAGTGAAGAGTAATTTTAAAATTTTGTTCTTGATAAAGAAATCAAATGAAAGAAAAGATTGTTAATTAGTTTATGGCATCGGTAGTCATATTTCATATGGCCTAGGTGGGTCATATGAGTATTCCTTTTTATGTCTTTTGTATTTATGCATATTTGAGTGAATAGTACATGCATGTTAATCTGTCGTAGTTTCCTTAGAAAAATTTGTATAAGATGGTTTATAATATTTGGTGAGACGATCGATGATCACGTTTAGCGCAATAAGTGTCATACTAATTGTTCATAACAAGTGAACTTATTTAATTGTTAGATGGTCGCACACAAGACTTATTTTGCTTTCTATACTGTTTATGATGGTGTATAAATTTGACTTTTGTTTTTGGTGTGGTATAGTGATTTTATTCCAATACCAACCATTGCAATACAAACTGATGGACGGAAGAGGAAAATGTCCCACCTTCTAGAAAGGGTGACCTCCTAAACTTCCAAGCCTTCCAAACCTAATGGCTAATACTCAATTTAATCAGGTTGCAACACAAAAAAAAAAATAAAAAAAATAAAAAAATAAAAAAAAATAAAATAATTTCGATCCTGCCTTGTCTGGTAGACTGGTATGGCTATTTTGAGTCTAATTTGACCTCCCAAATAATTATCTGTTTGGCTACATCAGGGGTTGCACTCTTGTTCTAGAATGTGGGAGAGCTACTTTCCTTCCGACGTGATAGATAAGACCTGCCACTTTATACTTCCTTTTCATTGTATTTCATACAGTAGCATGATGAAAATCTCTCATGCAGTTGTAACAACATAAAAAATTGCTTGTTAGATTTTAGTAAATTGAAGTTTATAGAAGTGTCAATATGTGAACTTTATCTATTACTCGTAGTTTTGAACTTTTTATGCATTCATCGCTTATGATTATTTTTCTTTCTAATTTCATATATCCAAATTTTTAATATGGTTAAATGAATATTCTATGTTTATGTACCATAGTTATGAAGTTTAGGCTTATGTATCTTAATTTAATTAGATGACACGACTTTAACTTGCTGATGTACGCTCGCTAAGCTAGTTAATATCGCGAGACACATCAAAAAATGGACGAAGTATCATTCACTTTACAATAAACTCAATGTTGATCTTCTTGAGATACTCATATATTACTATAACAAGTACATTTCCTGTCCGAAAAAAGAATTATTTATGACAAATGAATTGAAATACATCTTACAGAATACCAAAGGTTTAGCACCATTTAGCCCTGTGACCACAGAGGCACTGCCTCACACTCTCAAGTTCATCTTACATAAGAATGAGATATGTACATTTTTTTGAGAACAGTTTTTTGCAACATCAGACTATCAGAGCACTTGTGTACTAGTTTTATACTTGCATTAAAATTTAAAATTTCCAAACTTGGACTTAATCAGAGCCCCTAAATCGTGTCTTTAATCTTCTCTTCAACTCCTTCCTACATGTTAAAAGGAAAATTATTATGTCAAGAACATTTCAAGATAAATTAAATTACTTTTCAAAAAAGACATTAAATAAGACAAGTTGATTTTTACCCAATGAGTTGCCTATCAAGACTTGATGAAGACAACATTCCTCTATTCTCTTCTGCTCTCCTAATAAGATAAGGCATGACCTGATCCACAGGGCCAAATGTTAAGTATTTGCTCACTTGAAACCCAGCATAGTTAAGCCCATAAGACAGTGCTTCAGACATCCCATATAGTTGTGCAAATTGAAGCCTCTTATTCTCCTTTTTGATCCCCAAATCTGTGGCTTTCGCTGCCACCAATTTCCCTATTCACCAAATGTTCATAAATCAAATATATGCACGAGGCCGTGTCATATGAGTTATTTAGTTGATTTTGTTAAGAGCGGAAAAAAAAAAAATCGTGACACCAATAATTTATACCTGATTCAATATTATGGGTGGCAAGAATGACAGCACCAGATCCATCAACAATCTTGTCAAGCATAAACGAAGCGCAGTCGTTGTAACAATTGTGTGTATCTTCGATGGAATTATGAATAGGTGACTCAAACCCCAAAGAACTAGCCAACTTGCTTTCACTATACATACGAGCTCCTCTAACAAGCTTAAATCCCAAAGGTATGCCCATCTTTTTAGCTGCATCACTTGCCAATAACATTCTGTCTTGTGCATCCTTTAAGTAAGCTTGGATTGTTCCATAAACAATTGGGCTGTTAGCTCCCAATTTGTTGTACTTAATTGCTGCATTGTATGTCAAGTAATCGATAGCGGGTTGGATATTTGAGTCTTCAGCATCAACAGTTAATGGGACATTAAGCTCTACACATCTTTGGCAGAGCTTAGTAAACCTTTGGTGGGCTAATTGAAAGTCTTGCTCTTCTTGTGGGGTTAATGGGTCTGGTTTTTTCAGTGTGTGGTATAAAGGACTTGAATCAGAGAAGATTGGTAAGGTGTTTTGTTTCCATGGGAGGTGAAATGATGGATCTTGCTTTCCCCATCTTAGTAAATCACCTACTCTTTCTAACAATTCCATTGGGCAAATTGCACTTATCTTCACTATCACAAAGCTTACCTGTCAAACAAGCAACGAACAAACGCCTTTCAAAAAATCTTGTGTAAGACAGTTTCATAGTAAAGCCATCAACACTACTAACACTTTTTTCATACCGTAGTTTAAAAGTAACACTTTTTATTCAAAATATAAAGTCATCTCACTATGAAACTGTCGTATAAACTTTTGTGAACGACTTCGGTATAAGAGGGAAATTTGAGCACGAAACACATTTGGCGAAAATTAACGTTGCATGATCATCACTGACAGACGACATTTTCTCATTCTCAAGTTCGCAACTTTAGGTCATTTTTGAAAACAAAGTAACTACTAGCTAAGACCATGATCAGGTCTTGAGTGAGACCGACTCACAATAAAACGCGGTCGCCATTTTGAAATGTAGGGGTCACTTTTTGTATATCATTACCCTTATTTCAATTAAAAGCGAACCCTCGCCTTATCGAAAACTATGGAAAGATCGACTTATAAAAGTTTTTGTGCTAAGAGCCTAAGACCATGTATATCAGTATTACGAGGGCCCCACTTTAGGTAAGTCTGCCTCCATTCATCAAACATTACAAGTACTTAGATCTTTTAATTGCGTAGCAAAAACAAAAACTTTTAGTTGTGAAGACTGGAATGGTTTCGTATCTTCTACTTCGAATTCAACTTGAGAAATGCTCAATCCTAATCCAATGTTCAGGTTAATCTAACGATTTGAGTAACTCATTTAAATTCTAAATTATCGTCAATTATATAACCACTAGATGTTTTCAAACATATCATTTGCAAATGTTTAAGTCACTTTATAGATTGGGTAAGTACTAGAGGTATATTTTTTCACTTTTTGGTGTTTATACATAGTTATTACATAATATTCCTTATATTTGCCCTAATTATTTGAAAAGTTGTTTGCAGTACCTCTTTATTCCATATCAATGTAGTGCAAGTTAAAGCAATTTTGTGAGGATAAAAGAGTATTGAAGACGTTAATAAAAGACAAAAACAACTACATTTATGGTTTTTAATTTTTAAAGTATATCATAAATTAAGTCCAAATTTTTGTTCAAATATTTCATGTTTTCTAATTTTTGGGTCAAGCAAGTTGACTAATGAACATGTTGAACTTTGACCAACTAATTAGTAAATACTTTACCATGACAATGAAGTTCTTTGAGTTGTGGGTGGAAAAGATTTGTCGAAATTCATACAAATGAGTTAGGCACAACCAAAAAAATTTATCAGGTCATAAATTGACATGTCTACCGAATTAACGGACTAATAGTTATAAGTTGAAACACAAATACTTTCCTTAAAAAAATTACGTAGACACATGTAAATTGTTGAATCTAACCCCACAAAACCAAAGCGCCATGCAATGCTTAGAAATAGTCAAATACTTAAAACAAACTTTTGAACATTACTTGCCAAGTAAACCAACATAATTTATAAACTCAACTTGCAAAAAACAACTCAAATTAAACATACTATAAAATACCATATTATAAATTTTGACGAATTAAACGTACCGAAGATGTAGGAAGAGACTTGGTGAATTCAATAGTTTTGAGAAAAGCCTCAAAATTCTGATCACATGACTCATTATCATGAGCATGTTCTGAACCATAAACCAACATGCTTCTTAATCCAGCAACCCAAATCTCTTCAACGGTTTGACCCATTACCTCCAAATTTTTTCCTGCAACAAATTGTTCATAAAATGTTTGCTTAACGAACCCTCGAATCACATCACGAAAAACAGGCACGTCCATTAATTTTGATCTCATTACCCATGTACCCAAATCAACAATATGATCATTTGCAACCATATTGAGAGTAAAAGATGATCTTAACAACTTTGATGTCGAAATTGAAGAGAAAAGCTTTTGGGTGTCATCTAGGTTTATGACTGAATCTTGTGGGGTACGGGGTTTGGGATGGTTGGGCTCGGGTTTGGGTTTCTCGTCGAAATTGAGAGATATGGAGGAGTTTGTGGAGCTTAATGGCCTTGTGAATTGGCTGTAGAGACTATGGATATGTTTTGGCTTAAATCGAATTGCCATTGGCGAAATCCCCTGTTTTCTCTGTTTTCCCTGTTTTCCTCTGTTTTCTCTGTTTCTTGCTCTAGTTTTTTTCTCTCTATTTTTCTTTTGTGTATTCTTTATGTTTTGTCAAGCTTTGATGTTCTGAAGTGAGAAGAACAAGTGAGTTTATATTGACAGAATATATTTGGAGAATTAGAATATTAAATGAACATTATGTTGGTTGTTGTTTTTAATACGTTTTCCACTTTATATGGAGGAAATAGAGAAAAAACAAAATAAAACACGTTTTTGGAAGTCTTTCTTAAAAAAAAGAAAAGTGTTTATCTGACGAAAGGACCGAATCAGTACACAACGTTCAAGAGTCGAATCCTAGCTGTGTTTTTTTGGAGCAAAGGGCAAGTTTTGCTACATTCAACACTGTGTGGTGGAATAGTGTTCTCACACACTTGCTTTTTATTTGCTCTTTAATTCTTGATGTTTTTGGTTACTTTTTCCTTTGGCCCAATAATTATCAGTAATAACTTTAAAATATAATAGACCAAAGATTAATATAATAGTATATTTAATACAGTACTTGTATTATAATAAACTGATGCTAAGTAATTTACGAAAGGATTTAAAACACGTTTATAAGTTAATTAATGACTTTTAATGGTACTAATTATCACAATCTACTACTTATACCACACATAATATGTATTCTATGGTTAAAGGCCCACTATGCTTCACATATAAAACATATAATTAAAGAGTTTTGACCGTTACCTGAACTTAGTTGGTAATGGATCCTCTGGTATTCTTTATAGCTTCCAGATTTCTAGAGGTTGCTAATCTCAACCACCCCTTCCTTAGATCAGGCACAACACAGATCCGTTTCGTTTTCTACCTCGGACCGTAGTCTTTAAGAATATATTTAGATAAGAATGATGAGGCTTAAATCAAGAACTGTAGAAGATGCCTTCCTATACCATTATTACACTCTTGACATGAAATAAAGTAAAAGCTTACAATAGTGGATTTTTTTGTTGAACTGGATCGAAAATCATAGATCGATTAATATTAATCTACTAGTACAAAATAGAATTAATTATACTAACCTGAAGCCATGAGAGAGCACCGCACCATTGAATACTTTTTGTCTAGGTATGGGAGTCTTCCACTGTGAGCAATATATGCAAAAGGGTGGTGATCTAAACTGAAAGGGGTTATATTTATATTGCCACAGCAGGGATGCCTTTACCTGAAGTTCCCGATGTGGGACAAACCTAATAATAGGTCTTAATTGGATTCCTACCACCGTTGCAATCCTAATGGGTTTTGGGCTAACTGAATACTTAATGGACTTGTATTATTGGCCCACTTAACTGAATATTAGCACTGAACTGAATATCGACTACTCGAGTCATGGTCCACTTAATTACAAGTCCAACATTCTCCCACTTGGACCATAGACTACAAGGAAGTCGCTGAAAAAACTGAAAACCAAAAAACTTAAACAATTTATAATAAAACTGTGATTTGTTCTTTAAATATAATAATTATACATATTAGGAAAAATATACTTAAGAATACTCAAAACTTTTGAAAAACATTTTGAGTAATTTGTGGCCCTTAAAAACCAATGCTAATGTAGCTAGCTCATACATAAATCCAAAACGATGGGCCACAAGCCAGAATTATAACTCCCACTAAGCTGCAAGAGCGGTCCAGGCATCCCACTTTAGAGGATCATATTCCTTCCCTCACAAGACTCAATGGTGTTGCCATAATTCCAAACTTGCAACTAAAACAAGCCATAAACCCAACTGAACTGAAGTTGCCCATAAGACACTACACTGAAATTGCCTGAAAGGCACTGAACTGAAGTTTACCCAAATAACATAAATGAAAGGGCAATAAATTTTGTCGCACTAAGCCTCTTAAAGTCTGCAACCATATTCAATAGCGACTAAACATATTAAGGGGACACCATTTCCCAATAGGGGAAAACGAGATAACTGAAGTGATAATAATACATGCATTCCACTTAATTACTGCCATAAAACCAAAGTGTTTCATGCAAACACATAAGCTCGGCTTAATCTTAAACTTTAAATCTTGTTTCCCAAATGCATTGAATAGACAATAACTTTAAACTATAAGATAACAGACTTCTTGTAAGTCAATCTGCAAGCATGCCCATGAACAGAAAGTCATGGCAAATTATAAAATGAGCTTTATCTTTTCATAAATAACTCATACTGTGTTATTGTCTCATGAAGAAATTGTCTTTTATTTTATGAAAGGAAACTGAAGTTATAATCGAGTAAGCATGTCCTCCATGACATAAGTGCACAATTTAAATAATGTTAGAATAAACCTAATCTACTCCACATAATCAAGTGTCTCACGAAAAACTTAATTACTCCTATATAAGCCAAATGGTAATAGAAACACTCCACAATATATGAAATAGACTTAATGACACATGAATCAGCTTCAATTGAAACCCAATGGCTTAACAACTAAATGTACTGAATTCTGAAGGAGTCCAAAGCACAATGGCTTATAGGTATACTACGAATAATGCACCTCATTGTACCACTAAAGGTTTCCTGAAACTTCAACGTAGGAGACAAAAAAAAAAAAAAAAACTTATCTATTGAAACAGTTAGGATCTTTATCCTTGGTGTGACTGAAGAAACTGAGGTAGTCAAATGTTACACGACATTCACTGTCAACGAAACTAACTAGCAATTAGATAGTCTTTCAAAAACACAAGACTATATGTATGCATGTCATTATGACTTTGCTCCCACAGACTTAACTCCCACTGACTTTACCATTTTAATACTCCTTATCATAGGTTTAGACATTGATCACCATAATCAGATGTCATGCATGTGTTACTGTAACTCTTACCAATAAACAACATTTATGAAATAAGCTGAAATGAAACCATCAAATTGAAATTCAGGTAATTCTTAGTTCTTAATAATCAACTTAACTGTGAAAGTAAAAGTTTGGAAAAATAACGAAAGACCATAGACCTAGAATAGCTCTGACCCCCCACCTGCGAATTCGCAGGTGCTTGCTAGCTAGGTCACCTACTCCGCACTATCGTGGAATAGTGGGAGAGTTCTAAACTTTCACATAGACTGCAATTTACACATGACACTTACAAGATACATTATGTGAAATGTAAATTTTCATTTGCACGATGATATCAGTGTATGGTATTGGACACTAATGAACATGGCCAAATACTATATATACTGAATATAAGCATCAAAAGCTACAATCAACTAGTCCTTATAACTTGAAGAACATGAAATGAACTTTGATTCACACACGGCCCCCATTTCATAAGACTTCAATATGATAATTAATAACGGAGTTAAACAAGATACTGACAAGGAAATATAATATGAACAAGGATGAATAATATCTCTAGTTTCTGTAATATTTGTCATATGCTCGAGTCAAATCAATGTTACTCAATTTGAAATAATAATAATACTAAATTCGTTCATATACTAAAAAACTGAAATTGGAAGAACTAAAGCATGCACAACACGTCAATTCATTACCTTACACGTTTTGGAAAGATCTATTCTGAAAATTTGCTATAGAAAAACAAATACCAATATATGGAAATACTGATTAATCAAAAACTAAGGAGAATTTTGAGCAACGAGGGAGACTCAAGCTCCATTTGATTTACTTAGAAAAAGCTGAATTGAACTGAAAGGTAACAAACTGAACTGAATTTATGTAAAATTAAGTTGAATCAAACCAATATGAAATAACAAAGAGTGACACACAAAGTTATCTATTGAATTTAGTTAACACAACACACTCACACATATATCTATAAACTTTCCCCCTTATGTGTGAGCAAATGTTCCCCTTTGAAGCGGAAGCGGATTACTGAAAATATAGATACCAAGAAAACTAAAGAATATCATACTCTAACCTTGGTAATAGTGCAAAAAGAGTCTCATAACATAACATAATGCATAAAAACTTTATCCAAATGTACGGATAAAAAAAACACTAAACTTTACTTTTATCATGTCTCTCTAAAGATCATTTAATAACTCCTTTATGTTCCCTCTGAAAACTTAAGAGGGTCTACCCCGTTTGAGAAAATTAGAAAATAAAGATGTCTAAGTTATTCTGAAGTACTCTTCCTAAGGTTGAGGTTTACATCACACATCTTCTGATAATGTATTTTACTTTAATGGTGAGACAATAATTTCTTAAGAGACTAAAAAATAAGCAAAAATATTTTGATGCTCATGAACCATAATAATGATCTCCATTACCAACTTATAGAGCAAGTTTTTTAAATGCTCATAATGGGTTGGAGGATACTTCAATAACAAAAGAGAATCATGGGATATCAATGAAACTACCAACCTTGAGAAAATCGTAAGTGATGAACCTCTTTATTATTTTCGTTTTACATACACCTGAAAAACTGAAACAACATACTAAAACCACATGAAAGATATGGTGACCATAACAGCTAGACATTTCACATTGCTAGCATAAAAGAAGCTCAATAAAAACGGTAGTCTTTACTGAACGAACTTATAGAAAAGGTTTTAAGTACAATGTCACTTAAGATGAGAAATTCTTGCATCAATATGATCTTAATTAGAACCACAACGGAAAAACATTCCAATGCATGTGTCCCAATTTTGAAGGCATGATATAAATATGAGCTATTTGCGGATGAAATGAAGATTTGCAAATGAAATCAAAACGTGGCTGTTTACTAAAAAAGTCACTAAACAACTGAATTTGCAGCTCAACTGAAGATGAAAGGATATGTTATTTAGAAAATAATATGCACTAAAGATCAAGTCAATTTCCAGGCATCCAAATTTATTGCTGAATCACCCAGAGATTAACTTACTGAAGTACTGTAATTTATTAAATTTCATGACATCTAAATTTGTTACTGAATCACCAGAAAAAGACTGAACCAACAGATAGTCATTTAGTATCCAAATTTGTTGTTGAATCACTAAAGGACTAACCAACTGAAAAACTGAAAGTTAATTAAATTAATTTTTTGGCATCCAATAGTCGTCAAATTGCCAAGAGATAGATCCACTGAAGAACTTGTAAACTAGATTAATATTCTAGCATCCAGATTTGTTGTTGAATCACTAGAAGGCTAACCAACTGAATAACTGAAAAGTCCAAATTAATCTTCTAACATCCAAATTTGTTATTGAATCACTAGACGATCAATCCACTGAAAAAACCTTCCACTTATACTAAAATAATCAAATCAATAATATGATTCTTTTGAGATAAAAACTCTAATTAAGTTAATTTCATACTATAATTTTGACTTCAACTTAAAAACTGAACTGACCTCTTTTCTTATTCTGAAACGCTTATATGTGGAAGATCTAACTCACAACTTAACTAAAGGCATTGAGGTCAATAAAGCGATAAAGACAGATATATGGCCCAACAAACTTCGACTTTGTATGATTAGGAACAAACTGTATGCATATAACTAACATAGTTTAAGTTGTATTTGACATGCCTAAAAAAACATATTCTAAATATCTTCATCTGAATGTCCAAGTCATTATACTTTCAAGAACTGTAGTGGTCGCCCATATTATTAAATCACATATCAAACTTTCTTAATTAGTGCTAATGAGCACAAAGGAAAAACACTGAATTATATCTGTATAGTGTTAAAGGGAAAAAATACAGGTACATCTTCCTGTTCTGTAGGTGGGTGTACTAAAAAAAAAAAAAAAACTGTATATTTACCCCATACTAAAACATAGATTGGACAATATTAACATCCAAGTTTGGCTTTAAATCAACAAGGGTGACCAAGCAACTGAATATATAAGCTTTTACTTTAGATTTGACCATGAGCACCATCCATATTTTTTGTTGAATCAATGCCCATAATCAAGTCGCTTCTTAATACTTCACTTTAGATATATAATTTTCCATGCCTATATATATGTGGTTTTAAACCACCTCAAACTCTTTTAACAAAATACGTATGGAAGACTACTATATTAAAAAAAAAAAAATTACATGTGATCAAACCAATACTTAATTACTCAATCTTAAATTTAAGTTTAAACTTAAAACTTAATTATCTGAATTCCTTGACTAGTACGTAGTAACATCCACATATACATAATACTTTAATTCCAAATACCCAGTCGAAGTGAAAAGAAAACACATCAATAGGTTTAACCTCTCAATTGATTATATGATCATATGAAAAACTGAATATTTTAAACAATAGCAATAAATCACCGAGTCAGCAAAAATTAAAATAATAACTTTCATATTTAATTATTCACACCCAGTCTAAACTCTGAAGCAATGATAAAGCTAAAGAAAAACTTAAAGAACACTATTATATGGGAGTATTAAAGAACTCTAAATAAATAGTCCCACCAAAAAATTCAAACATTACCATTGCTGTGGATTAGATGAGCAAATAAGATGATGATTGATGAATATCAATCGGAAAACTTCAATCCCATGCCCCGATAAACATGAAATAACGGTACCGCACTAAATAAACTTAAGACATGGGATTTACTAATAACTGGTCAAACCTTACATGATTAAAAGCAAGTGAAGTTTTGATCAATCAAGAATCTAATCTGTGCAGTGATACTAACACATACTGTACAAACACCGTATGAGTAAATAAAGGGCGGAAGCCGTATTCATCAACTAAAAAACTTTAATTTGTAAGACTAGTAGAAATATTAATCCTTGCTTTGATACCACATGTTGAACTGGATTGAAAATTATAGATCGATTAATATTAATCTACTAGTACAAAATAGAATTACTTATACTAATCTGAAGCCATGAGACATCACCGCACCATTGAATACTTTTTGTCTAGGTATGGGAGTCTTCCACTGTGAGCAATATATGCAAAAGGGTGGTGATCTGAACTGAAGGGGGTTATATTTATATTGCCACAACAGGGATCCCTTTACCTGAAGTTCCCGATGTGGGACAAACCTAGTAATAGGTCTTAATTGGATTCCTACCACCGTTGCAATCCTAATGGGTTTTGGGCTAACTGAATACTTAATGGACTTGTATTATTGGCCCACTTAACTGAATATTAGCGCTGAACTGAATATCGACTATTTGAGTCATGGTCCACTTAATTACAAGTCCAACATTTTTCTGCTAGTAGTGGATTTTATCTGATAATAATACAAATACTTTTCAGAATACCATGAGACATGGGGCCTACTCTATCATCAAATTTTGGATTCCTTCATCTCCAATTTGGTTCTCCCAATCAGCATAATCATCGTCATCATAATCTTCATTAATACTATCAACCATGCCCATTGCATATTCTTGATCCCAACACATATATGTTTCAAATAAGTGTTGTCTTTCTTCTTCAGATAAAAACTTTCCCGCTTCAATTTCTTCAAGATATTTGTGTAGGGAATTAGTTATTTTTCTTCTATTTTAAAGTATTCTTCCCACTTTGGAGGTGTAAATAAGAGTAGTGTTTCCATAATTAATATGTTTATATCCACTTTGGACTAAAGACCAGGTTTGCTTTGCAATTTGAAAGAAACCAACAGCTCTACCTTCAGTAGGATTTTTTATTCTTGTTTGCTTCACACTAATCCACTCAAGTTGGCAAGTTGGGTAATGCCAGGGGTCAAGGAGTTTGATCAAGTAATGTGGTGGTTTGATCTTTCCTTCTTCTATCTCGATCATGGCGTTTACTACTTTAACCCATATTAATTCGTTTTGTCTAACTTGATAAATTCTTCTATAAATAAATTTTTGGAATTTTGTAAATTTGTTGAAGAGAGGTCCATCGGGTTTAGGCACTCCTTGAAAACAATAAATCATTCCATAATCCCATGCTTTCAATAATTCGTCTTTTGCCCAGATGGTGTTGGCTGCTATTGAGAGCTGAGCTATTCCAGTATTATCCGGATAATCAATGAATCTAGTCCACGTTTCCCACATATCCTAGTATGGGGTTTTTCGATTAACTACTTCGGCATACCACTCCCGGAAGTAATTATCTTTTAAATGATTTCGTATTTTATCTTGTATATCAAGAGGACACTGAAGAATCTTAACTTGCAACTCCAAGCTTAAAAATCTCTGTACCATGTAACTATTAAGTCTCAGCATTCCATCTCGTGAACGATTGGTTGTGAGATATTTTAGAATGTCTGAGAGTGATCTGCTAGAGGGTGATACCCACTCCAAAGCTCTTGATATTTCTATCTTAAGGACATCTTTTTGGGCTTGTGTTAGCCCTACATAGTCCTTTTCTTCCTGATGTCTATTTCGTCTCTGATTTCTCCTCGCCATTGGCTAACTCTCCAGTTAAACTGTCAGCTAGAGAATTTTTTGAGCCCTGTATATGTTCCACAGTGAAAGAGAACTGGTTAAGCCATAATTGCCAACGCAGGAGCCTCCTTTGCGCTTGCATATTAGATAAATTCTTTTTAACAAAACCAAGTATTCCTTTGCAATCAGTTCTTACTAAAAACATTTTTGGTGCCAGAAATATTAGAAAATTTTCTATTCCTCTAATGACTGCAAGAATTTCTTTTTCCATAGTAGGATAGTTGCATTCGGCTTTATTAAAACTCCCACTACAGTATTTGCAAAGTTTTTCTCCTTCTTTAATTTTTAAGACCGCACTCCAATGTTCATTACTAGCATCTGTCTCAAAAACTAAATTATCTTCATCCGTAGGTAATGTTAATACCGGAAGATTCTTACATAACTTTTTAAAGTTTTGAACAATCTTAGAGTCATTTGCCACCCAAGTCCAACTAATTTCTTTTTTATGTTTTTGTTGCAATGACTTTCTTAATTTAGCTAGATCTTTTATAAAATCAGAAGCATATGTGAGGCATCCTAAAAATCTTTCTAATTGTTTCCTATCCTCAATTTTATCTGGAAATTTATCTATTTTTTCGAGGATGTGTTTTTGTAATATAATTTGACCAGCTTTTATTTCTAATCCTAAAAACTCAATTTCTTGTTCAACATAGGTGCATTTACTTTTTCCAAGGACGATTCCATGATCTAAGCATCTTTGTGTTACTGCTAATACGTCATTTTTGTGGTGCTCAATTGTTTTAGAAAATATAAGAATATCATCAATATAAACTAAGCAACAATGATTAAGGTCCTTAAAGATATTATCCATTCTTCTTTGAAATATTTGAGGTGCATTTTTTAAACCGAAAGGCATGACTATCCATTCGTAATGTCCCTGAGGAGCACTAAACGCGGTTAAGGTGATGTTTCCTTTTTCCATTTTTATTTGCCAGTATCCACTTTTACAATCCATTTTAGAAAACCAAGAAGCTCCTTGTATTCTATTAAAGAGAACAGTTTTGTTAGGAATATAATATCCATCAAAGACACTATTATCATTTAATTTTTTATAATTAATAACCATTCTAGTTTTACCTCTTTTTTCTTCTGCGTGATTTCTTACCATGAAAGCAGGACTTGTATGAGGACTTTTACTATTCCTTATTAATCCTTTATCTAATAGTTCTTTTATCTGTTTGTCAAATTCTTTAATATCCTGGTGTGTATACACCATTTGTTTTACCCGAATAATGGTGTTTGGATCCATTAAAGATACTTTAGCAAAAGTTTTGTCCTTATTCCAGAATTTTAAAGGATTATCTGAGTAGAGTTCTTTGCATAATTTTTCTTTTTGTTGATCAATCTGGTCTTTGATTGATAACTCAAGTAATGAAATTGTTAGGACAACTTCCCGTTGTGTAGGAGTAACCCTATCACCACGCTGGATGTGCGTAAATTCCATCTTTTGATGAGTATATCCTTTAGTTAATTTCTTAATAGGGACAGAATGACCATTAATAGTAAATATTAATTGTTCAACTGTTTGAGTGCATGGAGAGTAAAGTCTTTGAAAATTATTACCTATAATCAAATCATGAGAGGGTTGATCGGTAGCCCATAATACTGGTATTATGCATTGTATTCCACCTATTTATATAGGTAATTTTTCTATGACTTCATTATATTCCATAACACTATTATCTGCTATTCTTACTTGCATAGGATACTTTGCTTTTTTCCAAAGAAAATCAGGGAACAAAGTTTTATTTCCAAAACAAACTGAACACCCGCTATCTATGTATGCACATAATTCATATTTATTGTAATTTTCTATGCATATTTTTATAGGAATAAAAATATTATTTGGATTTGTACTGGTTAGTTCAGTTGTATTGATTAATTCCATTTGTAAATTGATTTCTTCTTCATAAATAGGCTCGCTTAAAGTTCTAGTTTTATATCCTATGATTCTTCTTCCGTCCATACTAGAACCATCAACACTAGCTCTTGGTGGTCCAAAACTCATTCCGCTTAAATTACTTGTTACACTTTGTATATCATCTTCTTTTTCAAGATTTTCTCTTTTGAACGAAGATGATCCTTCTTCTCTTACACTTTGACTTCTAAATAACTATGGCTTTATAGTGATTTTTCCTGATTCATTAATTTTAATGACATTCTTAGATAGTTTACTAGGACTTTCAAAACTAGGAATCCATCTTCTATCTAATTTTATATCTTCAGGTCTAGTTTTTATAGGTTTTATTATTTGTCTTGGGGCTAAACATTCAAATTTTTCAGCTTCTATCATAGTTAATTTTTGCTTTGGATCTATGATATTATCTAATTTATATATTATTTTCCAAACCACTCGTATAGGAAATGTACCATCTTTCATGTTCATTCCGACAGTTTTTAATTTCAGGGTTAGGAAATTATGAGCATAAGCATCCTTGAGGCTTACATAATACCCTGGTCTACAATTAAACCCTACAGACCCATGGCATAGATTAGTTTTTACCCCATTAATTATCTGATCTTGAAATTTCTTGTGTCTGATATCACAAAGTAGTGCATAAAGATCTATGTCTTTCCCAAAATGCTGTAAAGGTGATACTTGTATTTGGACACTTCCAACATGAATATATCGATATTTCTTATTTCGATTATGTTTTTCTATATTTTTCCAATTGATAAGGTTTATTACTCCGGCATCAAATTCACAATCTTTTATTTCTAAATCTCCTTCCATTTGTTCACATACATATTTGCTCTTAAATTCAAATATCGATTTTTTATAAATATTATCCTTTTGGATTGTAGGAAGAATCCATTCAGATACAATCTCTTGATCTTCATCATCTACTGAAAAAGCTTCACCTTTTAAACTTCCTAGGGATACTTGGTTATTTTCGTCACAATTCATCATATTATTGGTTTCGTAGTCACTATTTTCTTCTAATTCTTCATCAGGGTATTGTATTATTTCAACTATTCCTTTATTATTTTCTAAAGCTAATTCAAGGGCTTCATCTTCAGCCAATTCAATATAGTCTAAGCTTCTAAGTGCTTCTATGAGTTTATTATTGACTTTATTTTTGCATTCATTGGCATAATGGCCTATTTCTCCACATGACAAGCATTTACAATTAGATTTTTCTTTAGGACAATATGCTGATTTTCTAAAAAATCTTCTAGTATTGGGATGAGGTTTCTTATAATATTTTCTTTTATATTTCTCGCACCATTGTTTATTGAAATGTTTTTTCTTATAGAACTTTTTCCGTCTTCTTTTTTCAGGGTCATAACCCCATTGGTTTGGAATATCCCAACATACCAGGAATTGTTTTTTCATTTTATGGTGTTTTTGGATATCTAGACACTAGTCATTAATCCACTTCCTTAGATATGAAATTCTTACTCCTAATGTATCTACAACATTTTCCTTGTCACTCCATTCTTTGAATTTCTCATTGATTAATGTATTCATAGGATAAGGTAATTTATCATAGAACATATCAAGATTTGTTTCATTCCGACCAATTTTATAATAATATTGGCTAAATTCTTCAAGGTAGTTCTGAACATATTTCATATCATATATGCTAAGATTGATAAGTTTTCTTTGCCATTCTTTAATCTTTTCGTCGGAATCTGGTTTAATTCCAATAAATTCATCATGTATGGATTTACATAATGTTCTAAACATTTCATTAGGAGGTTCTATGTCTTTTAACGTAGTTTTTGTAACTTCGGTTATTGTGTCATACCAGTCAGCTATAGTGCCCGAAAAACTATGTTCTAGATAATTTAGGAAATTTTCTGAAGTCCATGTAGTATTTAGGTTGAGTACACTATTCATACTCTTTTTCCATTGTTCAAATATTTCTTCCCTATTTCTTACACCATCTAGGTTTAACATATATCCAGTTTGGCTAATAGGTTGAAGATTTACTTCTTCTTTAACCTGTGGA
This sequence comes from Tetragonia tetragonoides, assembly GCA_038025085.1. Classification (NCBI taxonomy): domain Eukaryota; kingdom Viridiplantae; phylum Streptophyta; class Magnoliopsida; order Caryophyllales; family Aizoaceae; genus Tetragonia; species Tetragonia tetragonoides. The sequence continues at coordinate 11,401,487 of CM076143.1, forward strand.
TTTTGCATAAACTTAAAGCCAAAATCATTAGTTTTTCCAGGGATAGTTCTACTTCTGGTATAATTATTATTAGAAGACTCTCCAAAATTTTCTGGTTTTGGTATTAGGTTGTTTACAAAGTTATTTTCAAATGGTTTTTCCATAACTTCTTCTCCAACTTCATTGCTTTCTTCCTCTATAATCATGTTTCCTATCTTTTTGTCTATTTTTCTTTTGATCTCTTCTAGAGGTATGGTATCCATTTCCTCTAGTCTAATTAAACTCATTTGTTGGTATATGTCTTCTTCTAAACCAATATTATTGGTTTCTTCAAAACTTTTACTTAACACTCCTTGTTTATCAACGTTTGCACCCATAATTTTATTTAATTCTTCTGGATTTTCTTCTTTATCGAATAGTTCTTCTAATTCAGTCAGGCTGTACTCTTGATACTTCTTCATCGTTTTCATCTTCTGAGCTTTCTAGTTCTTGGTAGGTCGGCTACTAGAAATGGTTTTTTATTATTATTATTTGTGGAAGGATATGGAGATATAAAGGATGCACAAGCGTTACCTTTCTTCCCTTGCCTTACTTTATTATTATGTCTAATTTCGTTTAATAAACTTAGATGTATAGTTTCAATTAATTTTTTAAAGGCTTTTAATTCTAATTTGATTTTTTCAACTTCGTGCTTAACTTCTAATAGAGAATCAGTTATATAATTTAGATGTGGAGCCAAATTATTAGATCCTTCTTGACTATGTACTATATGAGGATATGTTGGAAACTTACAAATATTTGAAGGATCCAGATTTTAGCTACTTGGCTCTGATACCAATTCAATACACTAAACACGAAATAGAGCTTCGAATGATATAACAGAGTTTTTATGTAAATAACAGTACTTTAAATAACAAATACGAACAACAAAAATTATAACAGTATTTTAAATATTATAACAGAGACATTTCTATACTTACTTTTTTTTTGAGAATAGCCTATTTTTATGTGGGGTAAGATTTTAATTTTTTATAACTTTTGGGCAAAAAGTGCAAATAATTTATAATGGGGTCCATCGGTGTGGGATTTACTGTTTACCCACACCGTGTTGGATATAGAATTGCTCGCAAAGGGCAGAGATAATGCTGCATTTAACATTTAGTAATCAATTATGATAAAAAATAATAATTTAATAATCAATTAAACTTTCAACGTTTTTATATTTTATTATCATTAGAGTACCCTTTTTTTTTTTCATATGCGTTCTGAGCTGACTTTTCATAATTTTGATATATTTTATAATTTTATGGCGCATCTTTAATTTCTTTTGCTTATATAGTAGTACCACTATTTATTTTTTTTTTAAAAAAGTTTTGGGAATCCCTTTATGATTTTCTGTCTGGGCATCTCTCTAATTTGATGGTGGTACTATATATGTACTTATATAATTTAAAAAAGAGAGAAAAGGTGGTGCTTTAGATGTAAGATGTAATTATAAATTAAAAGGGATATAAAAGGTGCATTCTATTTGATGGTATAAATTTTATGAATGTTTAAAATGTGTGATATAACTTTTTTATGAGAAATATAAGTTTATCTTATTGTCATTTTTGACAAACGCAAACGGTATGTTCTCCTCTACTCATTTTTGTTCATTTCAACAAAAGTTAACAAAGTTTAACAAAATTTAACAATATAAATAATCAACAATAAATATCAACAAAAATTAAAAGAGAGAACTGAATTAGACGGACTTGAATATCAACAATAAGTTTTCACATGTAGTTAATTGGACGAAATTGACCTGAGTTATTCTAAAAGTAAGCCGAGGACAATAGAGACTAAACATAGAAAAATTAAATATATTTTGTTGATTGACTTGTGAGGTACAACAAAATCGGTTTTTCAATCCCATTAAATGAAAAAGATAAACTTCGCGAACACTCAAAAGAAATTCATTTTCAATATAACGTCTTTGGAAGTTTATCTTAAACATAAATTTGTTAAAAATAATTTTTTTTGAAAGTAAATTTGTTAGGAAGCATAACATACATATGTTTACTAAATTTGATTGAACTATATTAAATTGAATTGAACTATATTAAGCTGAACTGAATTATAAATAAATCGGGTAAAATAGATCATAAGCCTGGAAACTTTCAAAAATAAGACCGTTTTTAAGTCTCGGTACCTTTTTAAGTCCAATTTAGTTCCGTTTATGAGAGAACCTATCATTTAAAGATTTTTTTTTTAATTTTAAATTTCAATATGTATAAGGTTTACCCAATACATATATTGTTGGAAAGATTTCAACATACACTTTTAAATGAGTCAAAAAATTTAAAGATTCTGGACGAGTTTTTAAACTAAAGGTTAAATATCAAGTTGAAAAAATCAAATCAATTCAATTAATCTCAAATTAGTTCGATTCATGTCAGTTATAACCCCTTCAACTTTTATAAGTAGATGAAAAAAACAACCTAACTCATACCAAAATTGTTACGGGATGTTTGGATTTGGGTTTGATAAGTGGGTAATGGAATGAGTTTTTAGGCTAAATGGGAGTTATGTGAGGTAGTGGGGTTAGATTTTGTGAGAAGGAGAGTAATGATTACCCCCAATTGAGGAATAGTAGAAACCCTCCTGCCTTATGGTAATGATTTCCCCCCATTTTCCTTCATTTTCTCCATTACCTCCCTAATATTCATTAAGAATTTGCCAGAAAATCCTTGAATAAACTCTCGGGTTATTATGATTTTGTTAATTTTAATAAATTCACTGAGGATACTCCATATGCTAAGGAAGTGGTTTATATTGGTAATGAAGCTTTCGCCATTGCTAACTTTGCTGTCTCAAAGGTCAATCACTTACAGGTTCAATTCTCTCCCCATCATCTTAATTTTTGTTTTCATTTTCATTTTCTGATTTTGTTTTTTAATTTCCAGATTTGGAGTAAAATGGGCAGATAATTGGGCCTGAAAAAGTTATAAAAAATGTATTGTCATTTTACAGTGTACATATATAGTGTGTTCTTTTTCACTGAGCTACCGATTCTAAAATAAGTGGTAAAGAAGGCAAACATAGTATACGAGATTCATATAATTGAATATGTAAAATTTTTATCTAAGAAATTTACCTGAACTTATTACTTCTTTACAGCATAGGAATATTTAGTTTGAAAGGATACTAAGGTATCAAATTGTAGAATGGGATGGCAAAAACCATTGCTTAATTTGGAGGTAACTGATGATGAAAATGACAATCACATGATTTACCATGTCATCGTGCGCGAAAACTCAAGGACAAGAGCTAGGCCCAGGGAGTTGATGGAGTTGTTGTAGGGTCTAGTTGCAATGATCTAATCATATAAGCGGAAGACAACTAGAAACATGAAACTTAATGGGTCATTAAATACACATAAATATACCTCTTGATGCGTGTCTCGTTGATCGATTAAATATCGATATGTGCGAATTAGGATTCCAAGTGTAATCCCTCTACCGTAGTCCACGCAGTAATCGATACGATCAATCCAAACATGTTCGTTAGCTAGAATGAGCACAAGGAACCGTTCCTTGGGCTATTGAGGTGCTTGGTTGTCTAGAGAGAATATGAGAGAAGGAGGCTATCAGTTGAAACCTGTAACCTAGTTACACCCTCCTTCTCTTCTATTTAAACTGTAGAGTTCACATATAGTGGGCTAACCCTAGGTAGGCCCACTTACCGTTCTCTCTTATTAATTAACTAATGCGACTCCTAGGTCCATTAATTAATTATTGATCCATCGATTACTTAAGCGTGTGACCCGTTAGGCCCATCGCATTTAGTAGTCGGCCAACTCATATCGGTCCAATTATCGTAAGCGGTCTCTAGCTAAACATTACGACCTACTAAATCGATGGGTTAACTATCTCTATTATTTAACCTCGAATTTTACACCTTGACTGACAGGACATAAATCCTTCAATCTCCCACTTGTCCTTAAGACAAGTGTGCAAATCCATTCCCTTGTCACTTATTGTGTTGATGTGAACGTAAGGTAAGAAGTCTAGTCATCCTTACATCGTTCATATCTTTTCTTGATTCCGAATTGGATTGTTAAGAAAAAATGATTATCCAATAATCCATTTGAGCACGGTCATGCATTTCACAATCCCAATTCTACAAGAGGCCCATAGACAACGATCCCTGTAGGGAGGATAATTCCGTCTTGTGCGTTCATGAATTCCATCATGATTTTCAATGATCCGGAGGTATTCGTTATTGCCTCCTTTTACGCAGGCGTTAGGAGTAATCACAGATCACCAATCCTCATGTCGTTATTCATAACCACTTAGGTTTGAGAAATGGTTCAAGATAGTTTTATGAGAGTCTAATATGACTACTCGTTCTTAAAGAACTCTCATGGTGGGTCTATCCGATCATGAATTTTCAATTCATATCTATGCAAACTGTCCTTGACATCCCATGTCTCCAGCCCATGAAACAGGCACTGAGATCATCTTGCAATCTAATCATTACCGGCTATTAGAATCTAATTCTAACACCTAGATTAGGGACAAATAACCACAAAATCCAGTTCACTCAATAGGGTTTCATCATCCAAGAGATCGTCTTGATAACCTATTTGGATATTTGTGTTATATTATTTTGGATTAACATTCAAAATCATACAGAAAATTAATGGGTCATTAAATACACATAAATATACCTCTTGATGCGTGTCTCGTTGATCGATTAAATATCGATATGTGCGAATTAGGATTCCAAGTGTAATCCCTCTACCGTAGTCCACGCAGTAATCGATACGATCAATCCAAACATGTTCGTTAGCTAGAATGAGCACAAGGAACCGTTCCTTGGGCTATTGAGGTGCTTGGTTGTCTAGAGAGAATATGAGAGAAGGAGGCTATCAGTTGAAACCTGTAACCTAGTTACACCCTCCTTCTCTTCTATTTAAACTGTAGAGTTCACATATAATGGGCTAACCCTAGGTAGGCCCACTTACCGTTCTCTCTTATTAATTAACTAATGCGACTCCTAGGTCCATTAATTAATTATTGATCCATCGATTACTTAAGCGTGTGACCCGTTAGGCCCATCGCATTTAGTAGTCGGCCAACTCATATCGGTCCAATTATCGTAAGCGGTCTCTAGCTAAACATTACGACCTACTAAATCGATGGGTTAACTATCTCTATTATTTAACCTCGAATTTTGCACCTTGACTGACAGGACATAAATCCTTCAATCTCCCACTTGTCCTTAAGACAAGTGTGCAAATCCATTCCCTTGTCACTTATTGTGTTGATGTGAACGTAAGGTAAGAAGTCTAGTCATCCTTACATCGTTCATATCTTTTCTTGATTCCGAATTGGATTGTTAAGAAAAAATGATTATCCAATAATCCATTTGAGCACGGTCATGCATTTCACAATCCCAATTCTACAAGAGGCCCATAGACAACGATCCCCGTAGGGAGGATAATTCCGTCTTGTGCGTTCATGAATTCCATCATGATTTTCAATGATCCGGAGGTATTCGTTATTGCCTCCTTTTACGCAGGCGTTAGGAGTAATCACAGATCACCAATCCTCATGTCGTTATTCATAACCACTTAGGTTTGAGAAATGGTTCAAGATAGTTTTATGAGAGTCTAATATGACTACTCGTTCTTAAAGAACTCTCATGGTGGGTCTATCCGATCATGAATTTTCAATTCATATCTATGCAAACTGTCCTTGACATCCCATGTCTCCAGCCCATGAAACAGGCACTGAGATCATCTTGCAATCTAATCATTACCGGCTATTAGAATCTAATTCTAACACCTAGATTAGGGACAAATAACCACAAAATCCAGTTCACTCAATAGGGTTTCATTATCCAAGAGATCGTCTTGATAACCTATTTGGATATTTGTGTTATATTATTTTGGATTAACATTCAAAATCATACAGAAAATTAATGGGTCATTAAATACACATAAATATACCTCTTGATGCGTGTCTCGTTGATCGATTAAATATCGATATGTGCGAATTAGGATTCCAAGTGTAATCCCTCTACTGTAGTCCACGCAGTAATCGATACGATCAATCCAAACATGTTCGTTAGCTAGAATGAGCACAAGGAACCGTTCCTTGGGCTATTGAGGTGCTTGGTTGTCTAGAGAGAATATGAGAGAAGGAGGCTATCAGTTGAAACCTGTAACCTAGTTACACCCTCCTTCTCTTCTATTTAAACTGTAGAGTTCACATATAGTGGGCTAACCCTAGGTAGGCCCACTTACCGTTCTCTCTTATTAATTAACTAATGCGACTCCTAGGTCCATTAATTAATTATTGATCCATCGATTACTTAAGCGTGTGACCCGTTAGGCCCATCGCATTTAGTAGTCGGCCAACTCATATCGGTCCAATTATCGTAAGCGGTCTCTAGCTAAACATTACGACCTACTAAATCGATGGGTTAACTATCTCTATTATTTAACCTCGAATTTTGCACCTTAACTGACAGGACATAAATCCTTCAATCTCCCACTTGTCCTTAAGACAAGTGTGCAAATCCATTCCCTTGTCACTTATTGTGTTGATGTGAACGTAAGGTAAGAAGTCTAGTCATCCTTACATCGTTCATATCTTTTCTTGATTCCGAATTGGATTGTTAAGAAAAAATGATTATCCAATAATCCATTTGAGCACGGTCATGCATTTCACAATCCCAATTCTACAAGAGGCCCATAGACAACGATCCCCGTAGGGAGGATAATTCCGTCTTGTGCGTTCATGAATTCCATCATGATTTTCAATGATCCAGAGGTATTCGTTATTGCCTCCTTTTACGCAGGCGTTAGGAGTAATCACAGATCACCAATCCTCATGTCGTTATTCATAACCACTTAGGTTTGAGAAATGGTTCAAGATAGTTTTATGAGAGTCTAATATGACTACTCGTTCTTAAAGAACTCTCATGGTGGGTCTATCCGATCATGAATTTTCAATTCATATCTATGCAAACTGTCCTTGACATCCCATGTCTCCAGCCCATGAAACAGGCACTGAGATCATCTTGCAATCTAATCATTACCGGCTATTAGAATCTAATTCTAACACCTAGATTAGGGACAAATAACCACAAAATCCAGTTCACTCAATAGGGTTTCATTATCCAAGAGATCGTCTTGATAACCTATTTGGATATTTGTGTTATATTATTTTGGATTAACATTCAAAATCATATAGAAAATTAAATAGAACCAAAACTTTGTTAATGTGATAAATGTACAGAACAATGTTTTAATCATGAATTGCATCTCATAATCTAAAACAATGAAGCTAATCATCTCGGAAGTGCTGAATGCCTATCGAAGCTGTGTGACTCTCGTGCTTGGTCTGGTCAAGCGGCTTAGTCAACGGATCAGCGACATTCTCATTTGTATGAACGTTGCATATGCTAATATCACCATCTTTGACCCATTGTCTAATAAGGTGATATTTGCGATGTACATGTTTAGACTTTTGGTGTGACCTTGGCTCCTTGGCTTGGGAGATGGCTCCATTATTATCACAATAAAGAGCCAATAGTTCAACCGCCATAGGCACAACTCCAAGTTCAGTTATGAACTTGCGAATCCAAACAGCCTTTTTCGCAGCTTCCGAAGCTGCGATGTACTCTGCTTCCGTTGTAGAATCTTCCACGGTGCTTTGCTTTGCACTCTTCCAGGACACTGCACATCCATTAAGACAGAAGACAAATCCTGATTGGGATTGAGAACCGTCTCTGTCGGTCTGGAAGGATGCATCAGTGTAACCTTTCACAATCAACTTTTCTTCACCACCATACACCGGGAACTTATCTTTAGTTCTTTTCAGATAATTCAAGATATTCTTGGCCGTAATCCAATGTGCCTCACCTGGGTTGGCCTGAAACCTATTCGTCATGCTCAAAGCATATGTCTGAACGAGTACAAATCATGGCATACATGATAGATCCTATGGCTGATGTATATGAAACTCTACTCATGCGTTCTTGCTCAACAGGTGTCTCAGGACCCTGCGTCTTGCTAAGGATCGTGCCACGACTCATTGGTAGTAAACCCTTCTTAGCATCTTGCATATTAAACCGAGATACTACCTGGTTTATATACATACTTTGACTAAGTCCAATTAGCCTTTTAGATCTGTCCCTACAGATCCTGATGCCCAAGATGTACTCTGCCTGTCCGAGGTCTTTCATTTGAAAACACTTTCCAAGCCAAGCCTTTACGGACTCCAACAATGGAATGTCGTTTCCAATGATCAGTATGTCATCAACATACAGGACCAAGAAGACAATTTTGCTCCCACTGAACTTTTATACACAAGGTTCTTTTGTATTTCTGATAAAACAAAATTTAGTTATCGCTTCATCGAAAAGCAGATTCCAGCTTCGGGATGCTTGCTTCATCCCATAGATGAATCTCTTTAGCTTGCAAACCTTACCAGCATTCTTAGGATCGACAAAATCCTCAGGCTGTGTTATGTACACATCCTCTTCCAGAACCCCATTCAGGAAGGCGGTTTTGACATCCATCTGCCAGATCTCATAGTCATAATGAGCTGCAATTGCTAGAAGCATCCTAATGGATTTAAGCATGGCAACTGGTGAGAAAGTTTCATCATAGTCAATTCCTTGAATCTGCCTATAACCTTTTGCCACCAGTCTAGCTTTGAAAACTAGAATGTTTCCATCCTTGTCCATCTTGATCTTATAGATCCATTTGCACCCGATGGGCCTAGCTCCATCCGGCAAATCGACCAAGTCCAAAGACTTGATTCTCGGACATGGAATCCATTTTGGATTTCATGGCTTCTTGCCATTTGCTGGAATTTAGACTCGTCATTGCTTCCTTGTAAGTGGTGGGTTCTTCACTTTCTACTAGAAAAATGTCACGACTCTCACTTCTGGAGTCCTGACTCTATCAGACCTTCGAAGGGTGGATTCTGGTTCAACTTCTGGAGTTGTCTCTACAGTTGAATCTGGAGTTGTTTTCGAAACATCTTGGATGGATTCTAAACCCTATCTATCTCCATTTGTTGCTCATCTTGAATTTCTTCGAGATGAACTTTACTCCCACTTGTCTCTTTGGAAAGGAATTCCTTCTCCAAAAAGACACCATTCCGAGCAACAAATTCCTTGTTCTCAGTTCGGTTGTAGAAATAATAACCCTTCATTTCCTTTGGATAACCCACAAAGAAAACTTTGTCTGATTTGAGCGCAAGCTTATCGCCAAGTAACCTCTTTACATAAGCCTCACACCCCAAAACCTTGAGAAAAGACAACTTGGGAACCCTTCCCATCCACAGTTTATGTGGTGTCTTTTCAATGGCTTTTGACGGAGTCTTGTTCAGTGTGAAAGCTGCCGTCTCGAGAGCATATCCCCAGAAAGAAATAGGAAGATTGGCGTGACCCATCATTGATCTAACCATATCTAATAAGGTTCAATTCCTCAGTTCAGACACACCGTTCCATTGTGGTGTTCCGGGCGGAGTTAGTTGTGAAAGTACTCCACAACTCTTTATATGTTCATCGAACTTTAGGCTCATATATTCGCCTCCTCGATCCGATCGAAGAGCTTTGATTTTCTTGCCTAGCTGATTTTCAAGTTCATTCTGAAATTCTTTGAATTTTTCAAAAGATTCAGATTTATGTTTTATTAAGTAAATATATCCATATCTACTCAAATCATCAGTAAATGTAATTGAAGTAGCTAAACCCACCTCTTGTAGTCGAACTCATTGGTCCACATACATATGAGTGTATTAGACCCAATAGCTCACTGGCTCGCTCTCCCTTTCCTAGAAAGTGTGACTTTGTCATTTTGCCAAGTAAACATGATTTGCAAGTATCAAATGACTCCAAGTCAAATGAGTCCAGAATCCTTTCTTTAAGAAATTTCTGAATGAGTTTCATATTTATATGGCCTAATCGACAATGCCATAGATATGTGGGGTTATAATCATTAGTTCTAGCCTTTTTGTTATTGATGGTGAGTATATGTTTGTCAAAATTTAGCAAATAAAGCCCATTATGCAAACGAGCGCTAAAATAAAATACATCATCTTTTGAAACCGTATAAGAACCATTCTTAATACGCATATCAAAACCTTCCATATCCAATATAGAAGGAGAAAATGATGTTTTTGCTCACACTACGAACATAATAACAATTATTAAGTTCTAGTTCAACGCCTGAGGGCAATGACAAAACATAAGTTCCTACAGTCAAAGCAGCCACCCTGGCCCCATTTGCGTCTCGTAGCAGGTTCACCTCATCTCTACCTACCTTCCGAGGTTGTTTTAGTCCCTCCACATTTGAACAAATGTGAGTACCACAACCGGTATCCAATATCCAATCAGAAGTAGTTGTAGCTAGATTGATTTCAATAACGAAAACATTTGAAATCATGGAAACCATTCCATACTTCAGGTCTTCCTTTAGCTTTGGGCAGTTCCTCTTCCAATGCCCCTTTTGTTGGCAATGGAAGCACTGATTATCCGCAGCTAAGGGCGACTTCTTAGCAGCCAATCGTTGCTTAGGCTTAGGCTTGGTCACACCACCCTTGCCTTTCAACAGGTTGCCCTTTGAAGTGGCCCCTTTCTTTCCCCTCCCGACATTAAGCACTTGCTTTTCGGGAAATCCTGGATTAGGCGTCTCCGAGACGCATTCCTTCTTATCATGCCTGAGAACTATTCTCAGGTTGCGATGACTCTCCAGGTATTGTTAGTCCAACCAAACGATCACTATCTAGTATCGACTTTAGGTTAAAAGTTGACTTGCTTTCATTGGCCATTGTTACAAAACAGATATAATATGCAAAAATTTAGTACATTTATCAATAAATAACTTAATCAATTTCCAAAATACAAAAGTTATTTAATATTTTATCCATCATCTTAAGGTGTCCCTATGAATAAAATAATTTCAAGATCCTCATTTTATCCTAATGTGACCAAGCTTTGGCTTGTCAACCACACTAGTCAAAATAGGTAAGCAATCATTGCTAATTATGTCTAACATAGCTCTTAGTTGATAGGCATATCTAATATAGCTATCCTTTTGCCTCAATATGTAAGAACTCCTTACTTATATCTTTGAGGGAACCAAAATAGTCTTGTAAATCTCTTCTTAGACTTACCCACATTAACTCAAGATTAAAATAATGTCACGCTTTGGCGATACCCATTATGAATGATCGAAAGTGTAATGGGTGAACCTTATTTGGGAGGGCATAAACTCAATATTTTCTTGAGACGAGATTTAATAAATTTCTTTAATATATGTGAACTAATAGTTATATTAAAACAATATAATAAATCAGGCATGCGATACTTAAAGCAATAAATAAATGATCCTAGTATGACCCCTAAAATAAAATAAAGATCTAATCTTCAAAATCTCCCACTTGAATCGCGATCTCCTCCAAGGCTCCGCTCTTCAAGCTTTACATTTTGTAACTGTACTTAGAAATTTAATCTTAAAGCTAATGCAATAAAATAAATTACATAAACACCACGGTTTTACATACCGTATATAGGTTACAAAAGAAAACAAACGGTGCGCAGACCGTACTTTGGGCCATACTAGATCATACATTCATTCACCCATAAAATGGGTGACCCATAGAATGTAAAATATATTCAAAAGCTATATAATAAACAAATAAATCAATTATCTAATAATTGAAATAAATAAATTATATGCTAATAGACAAAGACTCATAAATCATGAATACCATCATTGTACGTCTGATCAAAATAAAGGAAGAAAGATATCCAATACCGTTTTGAACCCAACAGGATGCCATGAACTAAGGGTGAGCAGAAATTCCGGGTACCCAGTATCGGAATCGGTGGTTCCGAAATTGGAAACGGTGGTTCCGAAACCGAAACCGGAACCGGAACCGGTTTGACGGATCCAATTCCAATTCTCAAAAATAGGAACCGGTACCAACCAATTCCAATTCCGGATCTTGACCTTTCGAAACCAGAACCGGTTGGGTACCCGGTGTAGTTTAATTTATAAACTATTTTTTTATAAATTGTTCTATTTGTTAAATTTAGGCGATTGTTTTTTTTTTTTCTTTAAGGTACTGCTAATGCAAAACAATTTTGGCATTTGCACTAGAAACTAAATCCAGATTTTCCTTTCATCTCTACTGTTGTATGTGGCATTTTTGATTTTCTCAAGTTTTTACAGTATGTATGTTACAGGCTTAGATCGAGCACTTTTTTATAACTTGTCAATATTCAGCCATTCACTTAGAAGTTAGACAGAAGGATATGAGGTTCTCATTTGAACTTGTATTTCTCTTATCTAATGTTGCTATCTCTAAATAGATCAACAATAATGAAACCATAGCCCCTAAATCGCCATAATTATGTTCATCATAAATTTTATTCTGTAATGCATCTTTTTATTCACTAATTTATTTGATTCTAAAAAATAATAAATTTCGATTTTATATGAACTTTGGGTACCCAGGAACCGGTGGGTACCCGGATGATCCAATTCCAATTCCTAAAAATAAGAACCGGTAGCAACCAATTCCAATTCCCAAAAATTAAGAACCGATGGATCCAATTCAAATTCCGAATAGTACACTACCCGGTGGGTACCCGTTTACGCTCACCCCTACCATGAACAACCCATATAAGTGGAAAAACAATTACGTCTAACTTATAAGAGAACAAGTCTCTTATTAAACATGTAACTGCTCTAAAGACAAACTCTTATTAAATTATGCCTAACTCAGCCAATGCTTGGAACATGAAGTTACAAGACATATAATAAAACCGGCAGCTAAAACACTACCAGTGAAATTAGAAACACTTGACTGGAGTAATTTTCCACAAGATGAGATCAAACCACCAAGAAGTAATTTGCGAAGACAAAAGACGTGATCCAATCACTAAGTCAAAAGCAAACAACAATACGGGAAAAGATTTGGACATCACGGCAATTGATTAAAATAATCAAACTAATCCAAAACGCACCAAAACAGCATAATTATTACGATCCACTCGGGAAAAAAAATAATAATAATGCTAATTATCACGCAATCAACCAAAAACGAAACTTAGGGTTGTTAACATTATTGTGCTTTTAGGTTGATTTATAATGATCTAATAAACCCATTAATTAGGTTCTAATACCACTGTAGGGTCTAGTTGCAATGATCTTATCATATAAGCGGAAGATAACTAGAAACATGAAACTTAATGGGTCATTAAATACACATAAATATACCTCTTGATGCGTGTCTCGTTGATCGATTAAATATCGGTATGTTCGAATTAGGATTCCAAGTGTAATTCCTCTACCGTAGTCTACGCAGCAATCGATACGATCAATCCAAACACGTTCGTTAGCTAGAACGAGCACAAGGAACCGTTCCTTGGGCTATGGAGGTGCTTGGTTGTTTAGAGAGAATATGAGAGAAGGAGGCTATCAGTTGAAACCTGTAACCTAGTTACATCCTCTTTCTCTTCTATTTAAACTGTAGAGTTCACATGTAGTGGGCTAACCCTAGGTAGACCCACTTACTGTTCTCTCTTATTAATTAACTAATGCGACTCCTAGGTCAATTAATTAATTATTGATCCATAGACTATGTTACATGGACTCTTCATTTCACCTTGAGTACCCGTGTCGGACACTTGACACTCGGACATGGGTATGGACACTCGACACTTCATTTTCAGCCAAAAACATGCTAAAATTTCAAAATATTGCCAAGTCTGATACTTGGATACGTATCCATATTGGACACGTCCAGCCGAGTCCATGTAACATAGTCCATCGATTACTTAAGCGTGTGACCCGTTAGGCCTATCGCATTTAGTAGTTGGCCAACTCATATCGGTCCAATTATCGTAAGCGGTCTCTAGCTAAACGTTACGACCTACTAAATCGATGGGTTAACTATATCTGTTATTTAATCCCGAATTTTGTACCTTGACTGACAGGACATAAATCCTTCAGTTGTGTTGCTGGAGGAGTTTTGTCCATAACATAATATTCCAGTTCGTGAACCAGAATGAACAAAGTGAGTGTACAACTCTATAGGTGCGTGGGCGCCTTGATGTAGGCATTGGGATAGTGGTGTGGCAATATGAATTATTACTTTTGCTCTGTTTTGCTTTACTATTGATTAAATACTGAGATATTTACATGTAATCTAACGTATGCAGGTGTGATTGAAGTAATGTTCGTTACAATCTTAGCAATATTCGCATGCATATGTTTAGGAGGTTTCGATAAGACACTTACTTGGCACGAGTTCTTTTGGTAATTGTCACTCACTACCTCTTAGGATTTGCCTTGCGTGCGAGGTTTGTAGTGCTATTGAACTCATGAATTAATATAAGTTCTAGGGAGTTCAGCTTGTTCAATGTTATTTGTACAGATGAATATTGTGAAGCTATTCTCTTGAGCACATCTTAGTTCTTAGGGGTGCAACACGAGGACTTCCCCGGTCACCCATCCTAGTAGTAAGAGGTGTTTCAGCTCAATTACAGATTTTGCTTAATGCTTAATTTTAATGTGCTAAAATGTTATTGACACTTGAGCTCTCTCCAGGTTCTTCACGCCCTTGAATCGTACCCACTTTAGTGTTTTTAAAGCGTACGTAGCATTTGATTCCCATTATAGACTTGGGAAAGACCAGTAAAGACATCAATTTGAAAATGTTCATTATGATCAGAAGCACTTTTCTAGGCCATAATGTTATTGAGTTCGCTTTGGAGTGAACTGAACACTACCCTTATCGCATATGTTCCTAAACGTGACGGCGTGACGCTCCTCAAATGTGACTGATATAGGCCAATTACCCCACGCTGAAGATTTTCATAAAGTCTTGAAAACAAGCAGCATACTGTCATGGAAAAGTTGGTGGAGATGCAACAATCTGCTGCTGTGAAACACAGATTGATGTTTGAAAACAAGTTTATACTTTGGCCATCGGCTTGACGAGCTAAAGGTCATCACTGTGTTCTTATGAAGCAAACAAAGGTTAGGTTAAGCAGCAAAGAATTCTCAAGCTGCATTATTGGTGATAGTTTTTGGGCAAATGTGGTGTTGGCAATTTTCAAAGGTGCCAGACAATGAAGCCAAAAGGCAAATTCCAAGGCGAACCACTAAAGGTGTTTATAAGTATTTAGTAGGCGGGTTCAGTAACTCTGCTATAAGACCGTCTCACAGTGGGACGTGGTGACTTTTATGAAAAATAAGGATTCCTTCTTGCCCACAAACCACCCTATTTCCCCAAAAATCACCCCGTCACACCACGGAATAGTCTTATACGGAATACAAGTTTTTGTGAAATGTTGAAGCATCAATCAGACCACAGCAAGGACACTTAACATCACTCAACATGTTTCTGGCAATAAGGTTATTAATATCATGTTTGAATCTATCTAGAATAACTAGACACATGTATTTCATTTTACATAATAATGCTTTTTCCACTGTAATAATATGACAATCATGCTAATTGAGAATTACATTGTCTCAATTCATCAAAAATAGTAGATTGATGTGCATAAATATTTAAACTTCATAAAATTTCATATGAGGCGGTCTCAAGGTGAGGCCTCTCATACAAGCATGATGCCATGCCAACATCATACTTGTATTTAGAGGTAACTTCACCTTTATGCGGCCTCATACAAAACTTATTGTTTAAACTTTAGTTCCATGAAATATGCTTGAATTTATGTTTTTATTGCCCCCTATTGAGGGGTTGTTCATTTTCCATCTCCTTGTTGCATTTCATTCCATTCTACTCCGTATGTTGCATACACTATGCAATCTAATCCGTCGCTCTGTTCCGCTTTACCCCATTTGATTGAAAAGAATAGACCTTCAAAGGAATGATATATGTTCAACCAATAGTTCGTCAATTGGTATTTTTTCACTTATTTATACGACTCTTAAATTGGATCCTTAAAATTTCATCAACACCAAATTAACAATTGATGTGAAAAACATCATGTTATAGTACTAATTTATATCATTATGGTGTTACAAGTGTGAATGTCCCATAAAGTTTAATGGGAATTTTTAGTTGATACCGTTAAACTTATAACTTTTTTAGATTGTGATCAATGTTTTTTTTGAAATCCAGTGGGTATCCCTATGTTTGTATCCAATGTTTGTTTTCAACGACTCTTGGTAATCGCTATTAAAATCAATATATCTATACCACATATTATTTTGATAGCAAATTTAACAACAATCACTTGTAATTGTCATAAACATATTGGCCACCTTTTAAAAAAGTCATAACTACATGGGTACGTACCAACGAGAATACCGAATACAAAATAGTTGTTAGACACCTTTCTTTTTCCTTGGATATACTTGAAGCTTAAAAGGGTTCCATTTCTTGAGGAGGAAATAATATCTCAAAATTATTATAAAAATAAATTGGAAGTTTCATAGATATGTCAAACTTCATCAATGAAGATGCGGAAGATTCCTAAGCAAAACCCTATCACCATTCTAAAAATAAGGAAAAAATAATAAAAATTCCCATTTTTGCAAAGTTATGATGTCCTAGAGCGTGATACTACCAATTTGAAGTGTTGCGGCTCGTCAAGCAACTAATTAAGTAGAGATGAAAACTTTTTTTCTTGGGTTTTAGCCACGGGTTCAATTAAGTACTTTGGGCCAAAATTAGTTTTGTTCGCACCTGATCAGCCACGAAGGGATAAAATGTTCCCAGTAAGGCCCTGTTCTTTTCGTTGTTTCCCTACTCCATTCCAATCCGTTCCGCATTCTGTACTTCATTTTGTCTCACACTCACATTTTCTTCCATTATTCTCACCACGTTCTGTTCCACATCATTCTGTTCCATTCTGTTTCTCACCGTCCCGCACCATTCCGTAGAAGAGAACAGGGCTAAGTAGTTTTTCCATAAACAAGATTCAAACCCGCGATCTTGCTACTTCAAAAAAAATGTGTGATATAATTTTTTTTTCAAGATGAATATAAGTTTATCTTACGGTCATCCCTGACAAGCACAAATAGTATGCATGTTCTCCTTTACTCATTTTTGTTCATTTCAACAAAATCAACAAAGTTCAACAAAATTTTACAGGTATAAATAATCAACAATAAATTTCAACAAAAGTTAGTTGAGAGAAATGAATTTGACGGTCTTAAATATCAACAATAAGCTCTCACGTAAACTGAATTGGACAGAATTGACCTGATCTAATCTAGAAATATGTGGAGTGAAACAGAGACTAATATAGAAAAATTAAATATCTTTGTTGGTTCATGTGTGGTGCAACAAAACCGGCTTTTAATCCCAACAAATGAAAAGGATAAACTTCGCAGACACTTAAAAGAAATTCATTTTCAGCATCTCTCGAAGTTTATCTTAAACATAAATATGGTAAATATAAATTTTGTTAGGAAGTTTAACATACATACGTTTTCTAAACTGGATTGAACTATAATTAACTGAATTGAATTATAAATATGTTGGGCAAACTAGAGCCTAAGCCTGGAAACTAGAATACTAATGTCAATTGTTAGACTTTTAGATTAATGTTTCTAATAATTTGTTTGCTTTGATAAACAAATTCTCATCCCAATCGTTTATTACCAACCTTGGCAGGTAGTGGTTTTGAATTTGAAAGTTAAAAGATTAGACTATCCGGATTCTTTATCAGGATAGGTCATGAGGATCTCAAATCTAGTATAGAGAACTTAGTGAGCTATTGTTTGATCAGTAAATCTTGGGTGAGACCAACCCACAGAATAATGGGATTACTTTTTTGAAATGTAAGGATCAGTCACGTTGAACAGTGACCCTTGTTTCATTGGAAAGTGACCCTTATCTCAACAAAAGTTATGAAAAACTGTGTTATAGAAATTTTTGTGTTCTTTGATTTGATTTAATATACATCTATATTTTATAATCATTGTAAAGTAGTATACTTATCCAATTTATTTTGTCATTTTATACCATCAAGAAAAAGTGGCTTCAATTAAATTGAACAAGCCAGAAATTATATCCTAACAGTTCTGAAGTTCCTCAACAAAAAGACGGATAAGAAATAGAGTATTTTTTAACTTTGCTAATTGAAAAAGATGGTAAAAGAAAAAGAATTATAATAATTTATTGAAAATCACACGCTAATATTTTTCAAATCTACATGTAGGGTGAATTGCGGGGTGCTGGCTATGAAGTTTTTCAACATTGAAATGGAGATGCGTTGTCTGCTGACCTAATTGATGTGGTATCTATGTGTATTTGTGTTGTGTGTATTGCACGGTAAATTTGAGCCAATTGATTTCTTCAATTGATATATACTAATTGGCATTGCTCTTATATTTTTCAAAGAAAAAATTGTTTTTATTATGAAAACATAATCCAACATATCATAACCTTTTTATGTAAAAAATCCAATCCAAATTTCAAACAAACATCTAGGATTGAATATGCCATTGAACTTTGCAGAGGCTGGAATATTATCGTCGAACAACCCACAACCTGATGAATACTGATGTAGTTGGCTTGATAGAACGTTAGGCCTACAGAGTGCTCGATTGTTATCTTGTGTAATTCAATTGTTTTCTAGTTAGTACTCCGTATATTAAAATATACACATTGTATTAACAACCAAACTCATTTTTGGATTTATCTATCTCGAAATTTTTTTAAATACCAACAATATATAGGTAAATTATTGAAGGTCTTTCATGTCTCACCCCATCCATAAAGATTAATGCAAAGTCCATAGGTTAGTGACTGGAAAAAGGGTAGCAATCAGTAAAGGGATAACCAAGCATACCACATAACTTATCTTAGAGCAATAAATAATTAACTTTAATCGTTTGTTCTGCTATTGGTACTGGCTATCAAATAATCGGATATTCTCTTGTGACAATAAAACCACAGACAACATAACTTAGATGGTCTGAACAAATCCAAGTTCAAGCTACAATGCATTATTGGAGCTGCAATTCGTGATTGTCCAGCAAAAGCAAGCTGTCAAGATGAGAATGGGAGCTAAAGTTGCCATCAATTGCGCATGAGAACTCATTTCGATCCGCGACGTGGTAGAAAACCAAAGCATACATGTAGAAGGCAAAAAACTGTTAGCCATACAATGCGCCACATGGCAAGTAAAGGTCCACCGTTGACAATTTTACTGGTCAATAAAATAAAGCCAACCGTCATCTTCAAACTGAAGCGCCACCAAATTAGAGGCGGTTTCCACGTGTCATATGTAACCCACATAAAAGAAGGGAGTAAATGTCTCCTAAAGGGATAATTTCTATTTAAGTTAATAGAATTATCTAAACTGAAAGATAATAATTGTTTCCTAATAAAATTGGAGATAATTATCTTTTTGGAGAGTTCGTGATGGAGTTAACTCACAAAGTCCCTCAGTATAATTACTAAATTATTATCTTTTCATTGTATAATGGGAATGACTCTATCTTTTGGAGACTTCAACTTATGAACAACTCTCTCCTCCTCCACTATAAAAAAGGACAAACCTAGGAGAGATAGAGGCAGAAAATTCAGAGGCGAAGCTCTGCCCCAACACCATCTCAAAGACTCTCAAGTTGTCTAAAGGTGAATTTGCAGTGCAATTCGTCTACAACGTAAGATCTCTATTAAAGGCTCCCAAGTCATCAATCAAGGATTCTTCTCCAACTCAAAGCTTCCATTCGGGATCAAGCTTCGGCCCTCGAATCCAATTCAAGTTGAGATCAAGTCTATTGACCCTCGACTCAAAGTCTGCATCAACAAATCAATCTTTTGAACAAGATCAAGCCTTTATTGGCCCTTGTTCACCAAAAAAAATCGACGCTTGCGATCCGGATTTTTATATTCTTCTCTAAATAGAGAATATATAGAGATTGTATCCCAAGTTCAATGATAAATACAAATTGATATTTGTTCATATATTTTGACTTTGTTATTTGTTTTAGACGCATAATTACTAAGTGCATGAGTACCAACGAGAATACCGAATACAAAATGGTTGTTAGACACCTTTCTTTTTCCTTGGATATACTTGAAGGACTGGGTAAAGTGTTCCCAGTAAGGCCCTGTTCTTTTCGTCGTTTTCATGCTGCATTCCGTTCCGTTCTGCATTCTATACTTCATTTTGTCTCACATTTTTCTTCCATTATTTTCACCGCGCCATTCTGTTCCGTTCCACGTCATTACATTCCGTTCTGTTCCTCACCGTCCCGCACCATTTCGTTCAAGAGAACAGTGCTGAGTAGTTTTTCTTAGGCCCGGCAAACAGATCAGGTCGGGTCGGGTTCGGGTTGAACCCAATTGACCTGTTTTTTAAATGGGTCGAAAACTCCAACCCTAACCCAACCCATTTAATAAACAGGTCAATCAGGTCGACCCGTTTAACCCATTTAACTAATTTATTATAAATAGAAAATGGTAAAAACATGATCTAAAGGGGATATATACCCTCAAATTTCTATAGTAAGTAGATATATAGAAAATAAACTATTGGATTAAGGAAAATTTATACTTTTCAGTGATTTTTAATTATTTGGCTCATAAATATTTACTGAATTTCAAAAATAAAATTGACATATGTAAGTAAACAGGTTGAACAGGTCATTTGAAAATTTCAACCTTAGCCTAACCCATTTAGTAAACGGGTTGAAAATCTCAACCCTAACCCACTTTTTTCGGGTTAGGTTCAGGTCGGGTTGTCGGGTCGGGACAACTTTTGCCAGGCCTAGTTTTTCTATTCATAATATTCAAACCCCCGACCTTACTTAAGGGACAAGAGTGCCAAACTACCCACCAACCCCATATTGGTTAGAGAAGAAACCCTTTTACTAGTACATATCTTCTTAGTACAATACGAAATAGTTGCTAGACGTTTTTTTTCTCTTGAAGCTTGGTTTCTTGAGGAGGAGTTAATTGGAAATTCTATCTATTAGAACTATATATATAAGGGTAGAGCGAGGTAGGGTAGAGCGAGGTAGGGTAGAAAGAAAAGAAACCCTTTTACAAATACTTTCTTTGTTTTTCAAGGTAGAGAAGAACCTACAAAAATGTCTACATCTCGTTATATGTTTCGTAAAGGGGCAAAACTGAAGAAGTTCACAAACACTACAACCACCATTCAAAAAGCGAACAAGGACATCAATATTGCAGTGAAAATCGACAGTCCAAAACCCTTAGCCATAATTGGTTCAATTTTTGCATCCAAAACTCACCAAAAGACAATCAATAGTGATTACAAAAATCATCATCATCGCCAATATGAAAAATTGAAAGGCTTTCCGGGTTTTTACAACTCGGATTTGAATATACCAAACATTGACATCCATTTTGCACATGAGATGGTTTAACTTGATTCCGAAAGTTTTGAAAGGGCCAAATCTGCCATCTCCATGATCAATAAGTCATAGGTTTAGTAACACTCCAAATTTATTGTTAATTTGATGTTTTAGTAAACAAAAATTGTATTTTAGGGCCAGTTTCGGGTGGTTGCGAGTTGAAGTTTTTGGTTTTCAATTTTTTTTTATTTATCTGGAGCTAAAACTTTTTCCATTATTATTGTCTACTTTATTTTCGAAACTGGCAACTAGAACTTGAAACCATAAATTGTGGTTCGGGCCCTAAATGTTCCAGGTTCGAATCGATTTCATATTGAACAAAAGCAATGTTTTAGTAAAGAAAAAATTGATAAGTATTATACAAATTGATGTTTGTATTTTTCTTTCTTTGAGAGGGTATTGAGGTACCAAATCCTACAACATGATGGCAAGAATCACTGTTTCATGTTGGAGATGAAGCAAGGATCTGATTCTGTAATCTACCACGCTGTCGTTTGACAGAAATCACCTACAGACTGGCCAGAGTTATGGTGTAAGAGTCAAACTAATGTTGTCCCAGTCCTAAGTTATTCGGTTTATGATGATCCAGGTGAGTGTTAATGCTTATTATTATCAATAGGATTATCCTGTTTTCTTGTTTCCTTAGCTTTAAGCATGTTATTAGCATGGTTTTATGTTGAATATTATTAGGGAGGGGGAAAAACAAGCCAGTTTTAGGTTGAGACTTGAGAGGCTGAGAGTTTAGGGCTTCCTTAGATACTGGCTCCGTCCCTCGTTTACTTAAGCACTTTTCTTTTCGGGATATCCCATCTTTACTTGGGCATTTCTTAAATTGGAATGATTTTAAAGGCAAATGTACTCAACTACCCTTACTGTTTTATTTTGTGATGAATCTGAATACCCTACGGCCCCAACAGTAAAATAATTTCAGTCCACTCCCTCACTTTCTCTCTCCTCTCGGTTCTCTCTCTCTCCTCTTGGGTTCTCTCTTTGTGGGTAAATCTGGGTAAAGGTTGGTTTCGTGGTGGCTATAAAGGTGGGGTGGTTGTGGATGTGGGGTGGTCGGACCAAATTTTGTGGGTATATCTGAGGTTATGGAGGTGGGGTTTGGTGGTGGTGTCGTGGTGGTTTCGTGGTGGTTATGGAGGTGGAGTGGTTGGTTTTTTTTTTTTTTTTTTTTTTTCAATTTGAAGCTTCAACTTTAATTAATGGTGGCTGCCTTTAGGCTTCAACAGATCAGATCCAAGATCTATACGATTATAAATTCATACAATGAACCGACACTTTGTGAAACTAAATTGTTATTGAACAATAGTTTTTTTTTTTGGTTCACGACCAAGTGTATCTACCGTCGACCACAGTGACTATCCCCCGCGCTGGCTTGTAGGCACCTCAAAGGGTGGGACAGCTGGCCAAGGAATTTAAAGCTGCTCCATGCCCAATGCGAGATTCGAACCCTCGACCTTGGTTAAGGATGGATGAGTCCCTACCACTCAACCAAACCTCCTTGGTTTAGTGAACAATAGTTTGGAAATTGTTCACAAACGTCTAAATCAGTAAATTGAAAATTAAACTTCGAAATGCAAAATGACAACAACAATAAAAAGAAAAAGAGAAAAAAAAAGGTGATCTGAGATTCTGAGAGAGAGAGAGAGGAGAGAGAGAGAGAGGAGGGTGGCGGCAGCGATGGTGGTGGTGACGGTGGTGGCAGGTGGGGTAAAGGGGATGATGAGAGAGATTATTTCTGATTTGGGAGGATAGAGAGGAAAAGGCGGAGGGGTTAAGGGAAGGGCATAATTGGAAAAGAGGTGAAAAAGTGAACTTTTATTAAAATCCGTGCCATTTGGAAGTGCCCAAGTAAAAGAGGGACGGAGAGAGTACTTAATTAAGATTGCCCCTAGCTAGCGACTTCCTTGGCAAATTTTGACGTTGATTACCATTTCGTCTTGCATTGTTACTTTCGACCACCTTACTATGGAATAAAGACCAACTAAAAAAATATCACTTTATGTATGGTGGCTACTAGTAAAATGTAACTTATGGTGTTTTAGCAACATGATGGTTATTATTCAAAGAATGACAAAGGTAATAAGGCAAGTAAGGAAGAATGACTTAGGTGTGAAAGTTATTTTATACTAAATGGGTGCGTGGGTAAGGGCGAAAGAAGATGAGGGGACGTGGCCACATGGGTAAGGGAGACGTGGGTAGGTTGGTTAGTAGATCACAATTTCCTGCACAATTTACTATAATAGGAAGACCATACAACTGTTACCAATTTTGTAGATAGTCACAATATTCATGAATTGGAAGTTGAAAATATGCGCGGTCAAAATAAAATTAAAGTTGTGCCATTGAAAATACACAACTTAATTAAAAACAAAGGAACATACAATAATTAGGTGTGTCATACAATTTCAGAGAAATAATCCAACTTCCAATATGCAACCAAAATACTTCTTATTTCAACTCTTATCAACAAAATAAAAAACAATTACTTCTTATTTACAATTATGTTGCAATTCAGTCACATTTAATTTTTTTTAAAATGAACTTAAGTTCCAATTTTCAATTTTCAATAACGAGAATAAATCAATAACAATAACTTCCTATTTTCAGAACCAAACGTAAAGTTTGAAACAAACAACACTGTTACCATAAATAAAAATAGCTCGTTACATCCGATTAGATAATCCGCTACAATTTATTCATGACTTTACGTAGTACTAAATATCAAAGCTCCCACCACCCTTTCTGACCCCAGTATGGGCTCCAATCTGTTGGGCTCCTCCCATTGATGGAACCACAAATCATCAAATAAAAATAAAGATCATTGTGATCTAAGATGTCCCTAACAATAAGTTCCTCGCACTGATG
Organism: Tetragonia tetragonoides; assembly: GCA_038025085.1. NCBI lineage: Eukaryota > Viridiplantae > Streptophyta > Magnoliopsida > Caryophyllales > Aizoaceae > Tetragonia > Tetragonia tetragonoides. The sequence goes on from CM076143.1 coordinate 11,425,728, forward strand.
GAACCAATATTCGTGCTCCCACGTTAAAACTCGGCGTCGTGCGACCTCATGGGCAAGATCATTAAATTGGTTGCAACACAAAGCAAAATTACGCTTGCTGTCACAGTCCATCTTGGGGATGATATGAAACAGCAATATGTCGTCTACACCAACCATGTCTACAAAATGCGTCATCCTAATAGCACCGATTTTGTAATACAAAGTAAGTAATTGTGTTATAGGATGTCCCTACCAAGGAAAATAATACAAACTTATATATAGGCTCATAAATTTTCATATTTAATTCAAATGGGATCACAGTTTAAGAAAGGATCATTGACGGAATATAGATCAAGAAAGAGAGGGGTTAAATATGGGAAACATTATCATATAAAATCAAATTTTATATCACTAAAACTAATGAATTGATCGGTTGCAATAGGTAACTATACCTTTTAAATAACAACTTTTTGTTGAAATATTCTTGACCGTTTTTGAAAGATAGAGAAGGGTTAAATATGGAAACCCTCTTAAAATAACGGTTCATATCAAATGTAGGGCGTCAATCTAGGAATTTTCGTTGTCAGATCATATATAATCAAAATATATATAGGTTGGACTAATTCATTAGAAGATCGCAACTACTTAAATATCCCAATTATTTTCCTCTTTTGCACATAATATGCAACTAATGAAATATACGGTTATCCGTAAAGGTATCCCCAATATGTCGCAACTCTATTAGCAAATATTATTGGCATAAACGACAAATTCGGGAATGAAGGCAAAATTTATATCAACTTGCGATTATTGCTCTAATATCATAATTTTCCATCCTATTTTGCAATTGCTAAAATGTGAAAACCTAAGTAATATATGAATTTTTTTGTTGGCCAAATCATGCAGATTCTGAATTTATATAGCTGCAACTAATACCTTAGAAAGTTAAAACAACTTTAATAACCCCAATTTTGGTTCATCTGTTGCATATGGTAAAATACAAAAACAACTAATGGATAAGTAACCGTTAATTACTTAGGTTTTCACATTTTAGCAATTGCAAAATAGGAAGGAAAATTATGATATTAGAGCAAAATAATCGCAACTTGATATAAATTTTGATTCATTCCGGAATTTGTCGTTTATGCCAATAATGTTTGCTAAAAGAGTTGCGACATATTGGGAATACCTTTACGGGTAACCGTATATTTCATTAGTTGCATATTATGTGCAAAAGGGGAAAGTAATTGGGATATTTAAGTAGTTGCGATCTTCTAATGAATTAGTCCTACCTGTATATATTTTGATTATATATTATCTGACAATGAAAATCCCTAGACTGACGCCCTACATTTGAAATGAACTGTTGTTTAAGGAGGGTTTCCATATTTAACCCTTCTCTATCTTTCAAAAACGGTCAAGAGTATTTCAAAAAACAATTGTTATTTAAAAGGTATAGTTACTATTGCAACCGGTCAATTCATTAGTTTTAGTGATATAAAATTTGATTTTATATGATAATGTTTCCCATATTTAACCCCTCTCTTTCTTGATTTATATGCCGTCAATGATCATTTCTTAAAATGAGATCTCATTTGAATTAAATATGAAAATTTATGAGCGTATATATAAGTTTGTTTTTCTTCCTTGGTAGGGACATCCTATAACACAATTACTTACTTTGCATTACTAAATCGGTGCTATTAGGAAGACGCATTTTGTAGACATGGCTGGTGTATACGACATATTGCTGTTTCATATCATCCCCAAGATGGACTGTGACAGCAAGCGTAATTTTCTTTGTGTTGCAGTCATTTTAATGATCTTGCCCACGAGGCCGCACGACGTCGAGATTTAACGTGGGAGCACGAATATTGGTTCAATCAATGCGAGAAACTTATTTCTAGGGACATCTTAAATCACAATGATCTTTCATTTGATGATTTCTGGTTCCATCAATGGGAGGAGCCCAACAGATTGGAGCTCATACTGGGGGTCAGAAAGGGTGGTGGGAGCTTTGATATTTAATACTACGTAAAGTCATGAATAAATTGTAGCGGGTTATCTAATTGGTTGTAACAATCTATTTTTATTTATGGTAACAGTGTTGCTTGTTTCGAACTTTACGTTTGGTTCTGAAAATTGGAATTATTGATATTGATTTATTCTCGTTATTGAAAATTGGAACTTACTTTAATTTTAAAAACAATTAAATGTGACTGAATTGCAACATAATTGTAAATAAGAAGTAATTGTTTTTTACTTTGTTGACAAGAGTTGAAATAAGAAGTATTTTGGTTGCATATTGGAAGTTGAATTATTTCTCTGAAATTTTATTTCCAATGGCACACCTAATTATTGTGTGTTCCTTTGTTTTTAATTAAGTAGTGTATTTCCAATGGCACAACTTTAAATTTATTTTGACAGCGCATATTTTCAACTTCCAATTCATGAATACTGTGACTACCTACAATATTGGTAACGGCTATATGGTCTTCCTATTATAGTAAATTGTGCAAGAAATTATGATCTACTAACCAACCTACCTACGTCTCCCTTACCCACATGGCCACGCCCCCTCATCTTCTTTTCCCCTTACCCACACACCCATTTAGTATAAAATAACTTCCACACCTCACTCATTCTTCCTTACTTGCCCTATTATCTTTGTCATTCTTTGAATAATAACCATCCGGTTGCTAAAACACACATCAGTCATGGATTTCAATGGAGAATTGTTTGAAATATATTCATGGTTTCCTATTAAATCCCTATACAAGCTATCAGTCGTAGGTAAACCATGTTTAGACTATCTCCATGAGCCTAAATTCATCAAGCAACATTGCATAAACTCGATGAATAAGAACCACACGTCCTTCTTCATGGAGGAGAATGTTTTTCAATCAACCAGAGTAACAAATACCCAACTTGTTACCACACCTGGGAACACAGTGTCTGTTGGTGTTCCACGTAGTTCTATGGAGTGGCTACTTCTTTGTCAGACCGTTGACCCAAGACATCCAAGGAAAATGTTTTTATGCAATCCAATAACAAAAACATGGTTTCCCATTGCGGTGAATGATGATTTAGCTAATAGTTGTGTGGATCTAAATGTTGTTCTTCTTTGCAACAAAGGTAATGATATATTTCCTTTGGATTTTACAATATTAATATTTGAAAATGAAAACACTAACCGGGCGGCTGTAAACATTGCACGTGTGCATGTTTTAGACCAAGATGGTAAATGGGTAATTGTGAAAGAGAAAATTTGCATGGGAACTCGTAATTTGAATTTTGATAATCTTGTGTATTGCAACGACAACGGTTTGTACTTACTGACCGACTCTGGAAATTATTTGAGAGCTCAATGTCCGTATTTCTAGCCCTACATTTTTTGTTACGATGTTTCAACGGGGAGTTCGAGAATGCTTGAATTGCCCGAAGCATCTCGGGACAATGACATGTGGGAGGCAAATATGGGCCTATTTGGATGGCAATGGAGGGGAAGTAGCAATGGGTGTTTTGACACTATTTGCTTGGTCAAAGCAACAAGCCCGTTGATTAAGAATTGAGCTCTCATCAAAGATGCCCAAGTTTCAGAACATTGGTGCCTCCTGACCAATGTGCATATCGGGCGTGATTTGGGCATCAATGATCCAGTGTATCCTCAAACCAGTTTTGTGGTCCTAGGAAAGAATTTGATATTTGCTAGTGACACCAAGATTTACTGCTTCTGTTTTGAGCGCACGGATCGAGGAAAGTTAGAAAACATATGCCTTAACAGTTGCGAGTCAAGCGGCAAAGTACTCTTAATTCCATATTCGGGAACTCTTCGCCCTTGCCGCAAAGAGTCCACAATACTACCGCGTTCCATAATTTGTGTGAATTTTTTAGGCCTTTATTTGTATTTGTAGATGGATGCATTTGCCGTTTATTCAGACGATATTTTGTTCGCCAAAGTTTATTTCTCCAAAGTTAATGTAGTTTCAAATATTTAAGCAATACATATTTCCGTTCAATTTCTTATTTATAATGAATTCGTATCGTATGATTTATTACCAGTCATAGAGGAAGTCGGGTCACTTATGCATGGCCAAAAAAGAGGAAATATTGGTACACAAGTAGTCCAATTATCTTGTAAGAAAAAAAAAAGAAAAAAAAAAGTAGTCTAATTATAAGCATTTGTAAATATCATGCTAAGACAGTTTGCTTGTAACCTATTTGTTAAGCAGTTATGCCTATCTTTTACTAAGCTCTTTCATCTAAAGTATTACCAATTCAAATAAAGTTATTTCTCTTCAAGTCAATTCATGCAAGCAATATTCATTCAAAACAGAAACACGAAATATGTAATGAGGGAATTATATAATAAACATAAGTTCAAGAGTAGAATTACAATAGTTTGCAAACAACAGTTTAATATACAATTCATAAAGATCAAAAGAAATGAAAAAATAAATACAATTCATAGCCACCAATAATCCACGGTCGTCATCGGGTGTGCTTCTGTTGTAGTGTCCTTGCGACAAGGGCAAATAGTATAAGAGTAGGGTATGAAGCGTACCAAGTCGTCTGTATATGTGATTTGGCATATCCTCTCTTCCTTTCCCACATCATCGCCCTCCAAACAATAGGAGTAAACATCGCGAGCGATTGCAAAGACCAACTGTTTTCCAAGAACCATAAAATCGATGGTGTCAGGGAGTGGTTCATTTATGCCCACATGTTGACCAATATCTACATTGGTCAGGTGGGACTATGATCTCCCATTTTGGTCCTCTATGAGAACCCAAATCATAACTACCCAATTACCCTCTTCATCCAAAGAATGGACATTGGCAATGTCTATCCACTTAGACTTAGGGCATGTTCTTTTCAACTGGTTTCCAGTTTTGTCCAGTTTTGTCCATTAATAATAATAATAATAATAATAATAATAATAATAATAATAATAATAATAATAATAATAATAATAATAATAATAATAATTGTGCTCTATGATGTCCTTAATCAAGAAGTTCTTCCATCTTTTCCTGTGATAAAAGTTAGGAACTCTTTTTGAGCGTTCAAATGCTTCGCCGTCTTTGACAAGAAACATCCAGTGCTTGCAAGTGAACGAGACGTTCCTCTTGCTAGCATAGTCAAGTTTGGGGAAAATATGGTAATGAAGTACGTCATCAATGCTAGGATATCTGTCTACCAGTGGGATATTGATATCTTCCACATTGAGCCTCCTTTTATTGGCTGGTTTTTCCATCTGAACAACAATGGATCTATTAAATGCAATTGTAATAGGTAATTACTAAACAAAGACACTTGCGAACAAAAATCAATACTACAGAAGCAAAAGAGTCATGAAAGACTATTGATACCTGAGCTTGGCGGTGGAAAAGAGTTATCCTTTGGTAAATTATTATTGTTTGACCTAAGAACTTACGTATATATATATATTGCATTTATTTATTTTTTTAATTTTAATTCTTAAATATTGTTTGAATCCCTATCAAGTAACATATTTGTTTATTTTTCAGAGGTTGTATATTTAATTTGACAGAAAGTATTGCCTTCCTTAAATATCGCAAGATTATGCATAATGTTGAGAGTTTGAAAATTTTAAACTTCTCATTAAGACTACGTCTTATAAATTAGTTAGTTGTAACTTAAACATTTCTATACATACCCTAACTTTTTAGTTATATGTTTCTGACTGTTGACCCCAAAAAAAACGCAGAATTCTGTTTTATTTGTTTTGCTAATTTGAAAGGAATAATTCATTTGTGTATTAGTATTTATTTTTCCCTTTACTTCATAATTGTCACGCCCCTCCACCTCTAATCAACGTCCCCCTCTCACACACATCCCTTAAAATATTGAACCACATTTTCACCAACATAAAATAAAATAAAATAAAATAGAACCACATACGGTTATGCAAATGAAATAATATCCTTTCCTTATTTGAATCCAATACTACATCAGAACCTTAAAACCTTAATTTTTTGATTGAATCCTATATATTATTTTTAGAAGGCAAAATATTAAATCATTCATTCCATATATTTTCATTTTCTGTAAGGCATTCACTCCATATCTTATTTATCATATTTGTTACTATTAAAAAAACAATGTACGAGCACGTTATTTTTGGACTGCAATAATCCTGGTCGAAAGAATAAAATTAATATTTTGCATATGTTTCTAAACCTAGCTCGGTCATTTACTTTATTTCATCCCCATCTATAAATACATCGCATCTCATCAAACTGTAATCAAAGCCTCAAAACTCTTAGAGACATAGAGTTGTGCCTTCATTTTGAATAACACATGTATGACTTATGAGCCAAATGTATAATACCCATATTGATTTGGTTACAGTATTATAATACATGTTATGATTCATAATTGGCTCCTTAACAATAGTTATATAATTTCTTTAATTAAATATAACCATTATTTGTTTCTGTTAGGATGGATAGTTGAGCAAAGAAAATGAGGATGCAAGACCCTGATGCATATCTTGACAGGCCTGGTATGGACGACATACTGCGATTCCATATTAGCCCAAAGCTGGACTACGTCACCAAGCATCAATTTACTCTTACTTCCAAGCATTGCAATCAACTCTCCCACGATGCAGAATTATTTTAGATTTTTTTGGTGGTCGTACAAGAATTATTCTCGTAAATGGGACGATTTCATTGTTAAAGACATCATAGAGTACAATGGGCTTTATCTGGGTCTAACGAGATGTTTTGTTGGGCAGAGACCCGCAGATTGTACCCCATATTGGGGTGACAAAGGGTGGTGGCATGAGTAATGCTGATAGTTTAACGTTTTTAAGTTGGTCTCCAAATTGTAACCCTTTTTTAAGTTGATATCCAAAATGTAACCTCTCTTTTCTTAGGTGATATTATTTTAATTTGCAATAATCTATGCTACTGTTGGATCACCTACAAAATCACTTACAGATAGAGTTCAATCTGTTGTCATGCTTTTTATCATTTATTTCTTACAAATCACTTACAAATATTGAAGTTACAGGGGAGAATCAACATGTAACCCTTTTTTAAAACTTGATATCCTAAGAGATAAAAAAATATATATATATAAATAAACTTGATATTTAAAATGTAACCTCTCTTTATTACGTGATATTATCATATTAATGATATCCTAAGAGATAAAAAAAAATATAAATAAACTTGATATTTAAAATGTAACCTCTCTTTATTAAGTGATATTATCATATTAATTTGCAATCAATTTCATCTAAGTGTCATTGCTTACACGCACTATGCCCTACATATTTACTTTCCTTGATAATAATATTTATTTCTAAATATAGACACACACTAGGCCCTAACCGTCGGTTTTCATGACAAAAGTTATGCCCAATGAGGATTGATCTAATCGAAAAGCATAAGACAATAAATAATGGTCATGACAGGGGAAGTTTAGTCATTACCGTTATGACATAAAGTTATGATTGTCTCACTTATGGCTAGCACATTTATTATCTCAGCCCTCAAACCGCTAGTCCCACAATTAATCTCCTTGTATACCTACTACTAACCTATAGTACAACTATGACGAATTAGTAATTACCTAATTTACAAGCACAATGCTGACACTAATTAATTAACTGCTAATTCCATGTGGTATCAATTTTATTGGCCTACGACCTATAACTGCTAACAACTTCCCACGTAGCAATTAATCTAACTTCCCACCCCGTCTATAAATTTGGATTTGGAACTATAGTTATCCATCCATTCAAAATCATCTGTTTTCTCCTTGTATATTTCTCACTAACCTATCTCTTTCTTTTCCTCTCTTTCATTTGATCTCCATGGCCTCCTCTAATGCCAGTTTCTGCCCTCGCGCTGATTACGAATAACAGCCTCATAAGGCTCTTAGCCTAGGATTTCTACCTACAAATTCTGTAACGTACATGAAGAAAGCATATGAGCAAAAGAATCCTATCATCATCACTTGCACTCGGCCTACCCCTTTTGCCAAACCTGATCTTAATGTGAACAAGATAATGTTTTTCATAGAAGACAATCTAGGCAACAGAGAACCTATTAGCTACTCCATTTTAAGGAGGTTAATCACACACCTAGAGGATGATCCTGAACCTCTGGTCAGCCTGCAACATTTGCATGATGGTCATCGCGTCCCAGCGTATATCCCTCACCTCTCGAATCTTGAGAGGCATGACTATCCTATCAGCAGTGTGGCATATTATGCTTGGAAGATGGAACAAGATGATAGCATGGATTCTTTAAACCTTATTCCTGATGGTGTGGTAGACATTCTCGATCCGCCTTCAGTTATCCCTCAAGTGTTCATTGACCCTCTGATATTGAACACCTATAAACCCATTAGCATTCTGATGGGGAGTAATACTAATGGGCTGAAGCTGATTCAGATAGCCGAACTTGCCAAGCAACTCAGGCTTTTTGCCACTTGGAAAAAGAATTCTACGGGTAGGGGTAGAACATCAGCGGTTGAGATGGAATGGCCAGAGAAATACTTGTATGACCACGAATTTCGATGTGTAATGATGGAGTGGGAGGGCCTAAATTCTATCAAATGGAAAGAATGCCCTAGAATACCTAAGTCCACAAGTATTGTGGTGTGGAACTGTAGGGGGATTAGTAGAATATCTTTTAAAACCAATCTTGATCGGATCGTCTCCACCTACCGCCCTAAAGTGTTCATCCTCCTCGAAACAAGGGCTAGTGGGAAGAACACTTTGTATGTTCTGAGTGCATGCCGCTTCGATAGGTAGTAGGTACTTCTTGTCGAACTTGTCGGTTTAAGTGGGGGTATTGTAATTCTCTGGTTTTCGCGCAGAATTGAAACACATTCCAGGGAGCATGATGATAGGCAAAGTTTTCATGGGGATATTCAGGTTATAAATTACGCTTCAATTTATTTATTCTTTCTAATCCATTGTTTAGTCCATTATAACTAATCCAATCAGGAACGTTGTTGTGTTTGAATTTAAAATAATTTCTATTGTTCAATTGTAGGCGGCAAACAACAACTGACATTGGTGAAGTCTGAATTGTTGGAGAGGAAAGAAGTCTCTAATGTGAAGGAACTCTATCGCAGGATATGAATTATTTGTGTGTTTTTACTTATTGTTTAAGTAGCCAAGTTGATTTAAATGGTTTAAAGTTTGCTAGTCTATCTATATTGTATTTCTTAGGTAGTTATTAAACCCGAACTAAACTTGTTGTTTGTTGTGACTATTTATGAAATCTGATTGGTTGTTTTGGAATTATTGATAATGCAACATTTTCATTTATAACTATTAATATGATATCTACAACTAATTTCTTTTCCATTATCGGCTGCTTTTCACTTGAAACCCTAACAAACCACCAATCCACAAATCCAAAATCCAAAGTATTAATAGATCCCAGTAAACCAAAAATACAATAAGCATGATAAAAATAAAAAAAATAAATAAATAAATACAGTAAGCAAAAAATTTCAATTCCATCAACTTGCATTATGCAATTTCATCCCTTTAGTGCAATTACCACAAAATAAATGAAAAAGAAGAAGCCAATTATTTTCATCCCGCAGTAAACAAAGTTTTCAACTTTTGTCTTCAACTCTTCCACACTTTGCTTCAATTCCATAAAGCTATTCATCACGTCTTGAACATCTACCTTCAAATTATTCCCTTCATTGCTTATTGCTTCGTTGCCTCTAAAAAATTCAAGTGGGTATGATAATACATGCAAATTATTCAACCACTTGAACATATCACAATTCTCACATCTAAAATATGGGCAATTACGATTTTTCACAGATTCAGAAATCCTTAAATCAGCCTTTTGAGGAACTTTGCAATTGCACCATCGGTTTCTTAGTCTGAGTGTGTTTGGGGGTGCAGATGAAGAACCACTAAAAGAAGAAGCCATGCGTGTAGGGTAACATGAGAGGGGGCGTAGGATACAAATGTGTTGGGTTGGTTTTAAAGGGAATGTGATAGTGGGCGTGGGCGACTAATGGGCTGGGTTGGTTTGAGAGGGAAATGGATCAATAATATTCCCAACTGCTTAAAAATGTTTACTTTCCTTTTCAAAAACAAAACAAAATAATTGTTTTACCGACTTTTCATATTCCATTTCAGGAACATTCTTAAATTTGACATTATTTCCAAACCAAATTGTCACAATAAATCTTTAAGTTCTACTTTTTTTTTTTGTGTGTAAATCTTGAAGTTCTTTTGTGATTATCCACTTTCTCAAACAATTTATACTTCCAATGCTACACTGCCCATCAATTATTCTCGTTCAAATTCAAATCACGTTCCTATAAAACCTATAAAGTACTACTTAAAACAACTTCATATCTAAACCTAAACCTAAAGATAACCCAACCAATTCCTACCCATAATTTTTCTTTAGTGCGCCGTCCTTTCGCCCGTCATGGCATTTGATAGAGAATTGTATGAATTCTTTCATGGCTTCCCACTAAACCTCTACACAAGATAGCAACTGTGGCTAAACCTTGTTTATATTTCCTCTGTGAGCCTAAATTTATCGAGAAACAGTGCATAAACTTGATGTCAAAGAGCAACGTTTCTTTCTTCATGGAGGAAGATTCTTTCCTGTTCACCAGAACTACAAGTACTGAACTGGTAGGCTTACCTGGGCACGCTTGCTCGGTGGGTGTTCCACAAACGTCAATCGATTGGCTGAAGAATAATGGGCGCATTTTGGGGACTACGAACGGCCTGCTTATTTGCCGGACCACTCACTTCACCAAGCCCATTGAGATGTTTATTTGCAATCCTGTGACTAAAACTTTTCTCCCTATAGCACTAACAAATACGATGGGATCAAGGTGCGCGGATGTAAATGCAGTTCTTTTGATGTGCAGAAATGTTAATGGTTCTAAGGAGACAAAGAAGTTTCCATTGGATTATACTATTTTGCTCTTCGAAAATAAAACCATTAACTCGGATTGGTTGTCATTTACCAGCATGCATGCTTTAGATGAAGAGGGCAATTGGGTAATAAAAGGAGAAAACATTAATATGGGTAGGCGAGATTTAATGTTTGATAGCCATGTGTATTGCAAGGACAACTGTCTATATTTCGTGTCCAATTCTGGATACTATTTTACACCTGAGTCTCCATATTTTATGCCCTACATCATGTCTTATATGTCGACCAAGGGACTACGAGCATGATACAGCTGCCCGAAAATGCTCGACGTAATAAATGGAATGCCAGTGTGGGCATATTTGGATGGCGATTGAGTGGAAGCAGACACGACTTCTTTGACTCTATTAGCCTAGTCATATCAACATGTTTGATTATTAATATATGGCTTATAAACGATATCAGCACATTCAAAGCATATAGCCAACTAACCAACCTTCGTATTGTGCATGATTTGGGTATCATGGAAAAACATCGCACAAAATTAGCTTCCTGATCATAGATAAGAAATTGGTATTTGATAGCGACAACCATGTTTACTGTTATTCGTTGGAGGGCACTGATCATGGCAATTTAAGAAGTATATGCCATACTATTTGTGGATCAGGAAATAGGTTACCATTCATACCATACTCAAGCACTCTACGCCCATGCCGGAAGGACTCCTCAACTTTACCGCTTTGCATGAACTAGTGTTGATGACAAGTTTTTATTTTTATGTTATAGTTTGTTTTCCTCTTAACCTCTCTGGTTAAGATTAGGATGTTTACGACTTACTCAATAAATAAATATTTGTTGCCAAAGCTCTTCTCTTTACTCACATGCATTCATATTGTCTGAGTATTACAAAATATTGTTACTAAAATTGATTATGGTTTATGTTAAATTCAGTTACGAGGAATCAGAAACCCAAACACTTTAATGGCATTGTCCAGTCATGGACCAAGACATAGGTCCAGTGTGTCAATAATTAGGCCGTTGCGCCTAACAGGCGCTTAAGGTTTCAGTATGAAATATTAGTCATGGTTTATGTTATATTCAGTCATAATTAATCTCAAACTCAAACCATGTATTGGCATGCATTGCTATTTGTTGTCAAGACTCATCCCCATACCCTTTACTTAACTACATTGATATTCTATGTCCTATTCATAAAACCTTGCAACCGACCACAACGTTGGTCATCACACAATATGATTGTATGTTGGGCTGGTTGGCTGGCTTTCAGACCCGCCATGACAATGTCCATGGGAGGACTTCGCCTATGTCATGGGTCAATGATTATGCCGTTGCGCCTAACAGGCGCTTAATGTTTCAGTATGAACTATTAGTCATGGTTTATGTTAAATTCAGTCATGATTAATCTCAAACTCAAACCCTGTATTGGCATGTATTGCTATTTGTTGCCAAGTCTCATCCCCATACCCTATCGATTCATCCAAACTTGCATCCAAACAAATCGTTGATCGTGATGAATCATGATTGTATGTTAGGCTGGCTGGCTGGCAGACCCGGCATGACAATGTCCATTGGAGGACTTCGCCTATGTCATGGGCCATGATATAGGTCCAGCGTGTCAATGATTTACTAATAGTATGATTATTCCTAATGCTATTAACATCTTTAATAATATAAAATGAGAATTTAAATTATTATTGTAACTAAAGTGTTTAAATGTCGCAACTCATAATGTTATGATACGTCGTGACCAACTTACGATCGTTTGTAATGCCGGAAAATATAACTGTAAATAATCCATTGTAAATGCGCAACCGTAAGATTATTATCCAAAACATTGAAACACACTCGCTAACATTCGTACTGATAAGTTTGAAAAGTAAATGAACCAAAACATAAAGTCTATGTCTTCGAATAGGGGGATCTCATTCCACAATATCAGTGAAGCAGTATCTCTGACAATTACTAGTCATGGGTTGGATCCCAATTAACAACATGTGGATCATCTTCCAGATTGCGAACCACGGGACCATCCGCATCTTCAACGATCTGTAAAATGTTAAGGTTTTATCGTAAATGTAACACCCCGGAAATTAAGTCTGCTTAACGACAATATAATATTCTTTTTGCAGTGGAATAAGCAGGATTAACCTCCGAAGCATTACTGCCGTGCTTGCCGGTTAGACAAACACAAGGCTAAAGATAGTATCAACTCACCAATAAAATCCAACATAACATAATTTACATCATTTACATAATTAAATCTTTGTATGGCAACTTAGAAGTAGTAGTTATAGTTATTACAGACCTTAGTATTTTTCAAAATCAAAAGTCTAACCAAAAGTACTAGATAAGTGATCGTACCTGCTCTCATATCTCCACGTGTATTATCACAGAATTCCAATTTCAGAATACAGACAACATTGATTCAATGGCTTACTAGACAACGGGCAATTATGGGTAAGAGAGCACAGATTAGCCTGGGGGATGGAATACCCATCAGCTAACCACACCGGCTTGCGCCGGACAAGCATATCAATCATCTCATACTCGTATCACTGTATCTCATCGTATTTCTCTGTCATTCTGTATTGCTTTCTCATTTCCATAATACAACATATCTCGTAATTATTTTCCATTGGCTATGCGCCATATCTCATCATATCATCCGACTATTCGTCGGGGGCCCAAACATACTCAACCCGCTATGCGGTTAAAGGTGTGTACACCCTGGGGATTCTGGGTTAACTATCCCAGTATCTACCCTGATGTAACTTGCTCACTTTACTCTATAGACGCCATACAAGAGTCCTACCCATAATAGACCATGTATAGTATACCCGAAACTCTCTACCCAAAAACATATAAGTCTGTATCAAAGTATGTCATCCATATAGTTTCATATCCAACATATAGCTCATACATCAATAGCTCATATTTTACTTGTAAACTCATGTTATGCATTTAGCCACAATTCTGTATATAATAGCAATAGCCCATATAGTTGGAATAATATAGCTATCATTATGTCAGACATAAGTATACCTTTCACATTTTCACATACTCATTCATAAGTCCATTCCAAAGTATCAAAATACTCATATAATGCTCAAATAGCAGCTAAACAAAGAAATATGCACGAATGACCTTCTGATCGGATTTTGTTCTGTAACTCACATAACAATTTCTATACTGAAATAAGCACTTGTGGTATATAGCTAACACCTTATAGATTCCATAGAACTAGCTCACATAAAATATGGACATCATTTCACTAGTCACGGCAACTGAACTGTACAAACAGGGGAATACTAGTATATAGAACTTTTGCGTAAAAACACCAAACCATACCATTTATCATGCTTTTATCTTTCTTAGTGGTAAACAACTAATACTATACTTCAAAAACATAAATAGGCAGCTAGCACATAATTTTGTAAAAACGGTGGTTATCTGGTTAGTCCGTGTTAGCCGCGGGGGAGGTGGTGGACATGTATTTACCTCGTCTCCTCGTTTTCCAGCTAGTTGGCGCTTGATGTAGCTCCTAGTTAATGAAAATTAAGAAATACTAGTCATTCAACTATTCACCCATAATTCATATAATCAGTAATTTAACTCGTCGTTAATTAGTCTAATTCGTGTTACATGCAACCTTAGATATCACTTCCCACTAGTGGGTAAGTCACTAGGTGGCCCATAATCCATTGATAAATATACTTAATTATCACTAAACCCAATTAATCATGCAATAACACAAATTAAGTACTAATCCCCCTTGTTTACTATTACATGCAAATACGTTGGGTTTCGGCCAGCACTTGGGGCGCACCATTGAAGAGGTTCCGGCCTCCGATTTCACCACCGATCGTCCTTAAACACGCCCTAGGCATGATTGCTAGCTAGTTTATACGTCCCTATGATTATTTGAAATTGTAATGTAATGAAGTTAAAACGAAAACGTTTAATACCGTAAGGTGCAAGATTCCCTTGGTTTCGGCTCGGTCCGGGGTCGGACGTCGGTGTCGAAGCTTATGGGTGATCTAACGATCAAGGAACATCAACAAACAAGAACAAAATAATTAGATCAATCAAGATAGGAATTCAATAAGAAATGGGTAGTTGAACAAAGGAAGTATATGTACCTTAATATTGACAAGTGAAGGAACTAGCTAAGGATTATAAGACATGCAAGTATAGATGCTCAAGCTATGAAGTGGGAAATGAAGAACGGTGACGATCGATGGAGAATAGCTGTGAGTTTTGTTAATGGAGTCTCACGGCTCCTTTTATTGTTTTATAGAAAATTGTAAGTGTTTTGCATGTAGAAAAGAATTATATGAAAAGGAGTCATATGTGTATATATATATATATATATATATATATATATATATATATATATATGTGGAATGAATGGTAGTGTAGAGATAGAATGATAAATAGCAAATACTCACTGAAGTGAATAGTGGTACATGCAGGTAAATGGGATTAAGAAGGTAATTAGCTTAACAAAAATAAGTGGCTTGCTAAGGTTGTGACACGCAGTGGTTAAGCGGTAAGTCCTTCTCCGTTCCGCGACACGTGGCAAGGCTTGCCATAAGTAGGTGTATTAGCTAAATTATTACTACTACTAGCTCACTTAAGAGGTTAACGTAAATACTTATGACAATAATCATTCTAATTCTTTTTAGTAAAATGCTATTTATAGAAATTACTTATATATCACAAATAATAATATTTTATTTTCAATGCAGATATCTAGCTGAAAATAGTAATAGGCCTCGTTAATAAAATGAAAATTTGATAAGGATTTAGTTAGACTATTATATTATATATTAGTACTAACAGAGGGTTAATTAGTCAAAAATATTTTCATGTATTACAGTAAATTGCTGAATATCCAATCCAAAGACGATATAAACAACATGATATAATTGATTAGCTTACCTGGACTTCCCTATATGTGTCTTCTGGAGTGTACGTGAATGGCATATGTCCCATAAGACGATCAGTTATCAACCGTGACACAGGGTGTTTTGTCACCTTTGTTGCACTGGTTGGTGTTGCTGCAGGTGTTTGTTGATTTTGCTGCCTCTCCCCTTCTACTAACGCTAGCATCTCATATGCTCGCGTTGTTCTTTATTCCTTATTGGTATTTAGAGTTGGCTCTGATACCATTTTGTACCAGAGCGGGTTAGTTTTGGGTTTAACGCTGCATCTTCATATGCTCGCGTTTCTCTTTGTTGTGCTTATATGCCAATCTGGTTTACGTGAATTTAATTTGTTGGTTGATTTTTCCGCGACTGCAGTCTCCTCTGGCCATGTCTTGTAGGTATAACCCGATTTTTGACAGTTGCTACAAAGTTTCCTTTTGCCTTTCGCCGGTTCTCTACCACTTAAGAATTGAGGATCGGCAATCCCAAATAATTTCTTTTGAGCTTCAGTCAGTTTTGCCTTGGCATTTATTTCATTTATCATAATTAATGATTTTGCAAAAGTGTCTTTCATGGTATTGTAGCCCTGAAAGCACTTTGTACCCTCATGTGCTAGTTTTGTGCCCATTGACATAAAAATGCAAACCTAGCTATGGCCACTGATTCATCAACAACTTCATTTGACGCAAAATCTCCATTTGACGTTCCCATGTTCTCTTTGGCACCGACAGTCCACCTTCTGATTACACAACCCGTAGGTATTTTTGTAAGATGCTCATATTTCATGACAGCAAACATGTGGCGGCATGAATATCCCACTGTTTCTAATTTCATGCAGCAACAATGCATTATCTCAAGTCTTGCATAGTACATCACAATGTATGCACGATCCTTCTGGCCAGACTTTACGAACTAGTAGTACTTTGGACCATTTGGTGACTCATCCTTGTTCCCGATGACAACGTACCTATCCTCATATTCTATCTCTCTTGAAAAAAAAATTAGAATTTCTTGTGTAAACCTTTGCTGCAAATCTCTTCACGCTCATAAGTGGTTCTTTGATGACTGGATCGGTATGAATGGAGATGTACTCCTGCTTCCCTTCATTGAATCAAAAGGCCTTAAGCAGTTGATCATACAAATCAACAAATTTGTACAGGTAAGTTCTTGAGTTTACGCAGAGTTTCGCATGCTTATGAAATGACTCGCATCGTTGAGTGCTTCTCATACCTGCGGAAGTACAAACGAATTCATTATTCATTATAGCGAAATGTGAAAAACACTATAACCAATTATTTAAGCATACAAAATAAAAATTGATTTATAAATGCAACTACACAATGTCCAATGTATTACCTGCGTAAAAATTACCACGCATAAATGCTTCCGCCCATTTTTTCTTGTCTTTGTACAACTCGGTGGCCCATTTACTTTCGCCTACGTCATGAAAGGATACTAGCTCCGCGCACCCCTCCTCAAAGGAGTCCTTTGTTCTATATTTATCAACACAATTCATGAAACCGGTCGCAAATGAAATGCCACCATTTGGCTTTACATTCCGCATGAGGTGCCACAAGCATAGTCTATGCTTTGCATCGGGTAGGGCAAGCATTAGCCATTGCCTTATCTCCATCAGTTATAACAGTTCTGGGCATTGCCTCGTCCCCTGCCTCTTTCATTTTTACCAATGCCCAAACAAAAGTCTCTTCTTTCTCATTCGACACCAGCGCGCATCCAAATGGAACAGTCATTCTATGATGATTGACACCAACAAGCATGAAAAAGAGTTTGTTGTAGGCATTGAATTGGTAAGTCGTATCGAAAGCAAGAACATGCCCAAATATCTTATAGTCAATGCGTGATATCCCATCGCACCAAAACAACTTTTCTAACCTGTTTTCCGTGTCACGTGAATGAGCAATGAAATATGATGGATCTTGATGAGACTTGCCTGAAACATATGCCATCACCGTTTCAGCATCCCCATCTACAACTGGTTCCTTGTCTATTTTCTTGACAAGATTATCTACATATTCTTTCAAATATCCTACACCTTTATGTGACTCATCTTTGTGAACAACACTTCGCATAATGGTAGCAATAGGGATACCCGAATGGCACAAGTGGGAAATACATATCTTGTCAGCTTCTAGAATTTGTCTATGGGACCTATAGTGATGAATAAATTTGGCTTGTTAAATATATAAATGAGACATAGCAAAAAAATAATAATATATATAAAGTTACAAACATAAGTTTTTGCACAAACCTATCATATGGCACATGTTGTGGTTCAAGAAGTGCATGGTTGTGCTCCGCGGTGAACTTCAACACAATCCCTTTTCCAGTTTCCTTAATGTATTTGAACCGTATCTTAGCTGTGCAATCGCAGCTGGTAAGTCGTTCCGGTTTGCGTCCCCACCACGCCTTGAGAGGTGCTTTTTACTACGCAAACCTTCTTGATTGCATAGCAACGTTCTTGATGTGATATGACCATCCCCCCTTTCTCCTAATACCAAACCCTTTGACCTTACCATAAACTTTGTAAAACTCATTAAGTAGTTTCTGATCCGAAAGTTAACTTCTGCATGTCATCCGTATCAAAATCCTTTAGTTCTTTACCAAGGGCTGTCCATGTGGCCTCATCAAAGTAACTGTCAAGTGTCTTAATAATACTCTCAACCAAATCTTCCTCCTCTCCACTGGAAGAATCATTGGAAGAAGTTTCCTTTGCCATATTCGCATCCATGGTATCTTTTTCAGATTTTATAACTCCAACGGATTATGAAATAAGTCAGACCTAGATAAAATAAAGAACAAAACAACGAAAGGAAAGTTATAACTAATAAGTTCTTTTACCAGTCCCATATTTGATCATAAAACTACTATAATCATTATGTATATTCTCCAATTTGTGTTTCTTCACATGATAATTCGATAACTATCCAATTTCAAATCGAGTTTTTCACAAACTACTATAATCGTTATGTATATCATCTTTTAGTGTTTGATCTAGTCATGTCAAATTTGAAAGCGACATGAACCCCTTTATTTATTTATTTTTGAATACATGGAAACTATTTATGTTTTCAAAATCAAGTAAAAACTAATCTTTATTATAACAAACCGTGAACACTAAATCTAACTCCTAAGTTATATCCATCAATAATTCAATAGACATAGTAATGTTAACTAGCATGCGAAAAAAAACAAAAAATGATTAATCAGAGTGGGCAGGGCGCATACCTTGTTGCCTCTCAATGATGTGTAACTGTTTGATGAGAGAAATTGTAACTTGCTATGAGAGAAACTTCTGTTGTTCTAGAAAATTAGGGTTATTTAAAATAAAAATTGGAAACTGGTTTATTTTAGTGAAATGTTTCTTAAAGAAACACGACCTATCCATCAAAACTAGAAAAAAGCACACAAGAGTTTTTTTCATTTTCTTTGTTTTGTTTTTTACCGTAAGCCACCAGAATATATGGAAAATTTTGCTTTAAAAGGAGAATACTAGGGTTATTTTTGGGAAGGTTTAAATTTATTTTTTATTTACTTCCTTTCATTAATGACGTTGAATAGTCATTGATTTTAACAAACAAAATCTCCATTGATTCTCAAAACTGCTTTTACTCCCTCCAACGCTCCTCTCAAAATTCTTTTACTTTTCTGGTTCTCATGTTGAACAAGCTCTCAATCTCTCAAGCTATCAAGCTCTCAAACTCTGGTACTCTCTCTCTATCTCCTTAATCTCTTCCTCATTAATCTCTTTTTCTCTTCCTCCTTACTCTCACTTTCTCACAATATATTGTGCTTAATCTGTCGATTTCTATCTTAGGTTTAGGTGTTATTGATTGTCCTCGCAATTAACTTATTGACTAACCACGACTTGAGTTCCTATATGGGACTAATGAACCCAATTTGTAATATTTCCAACTAACTGAACTACGATTTTGATCGGACCAATTATTTGATTTACATGTATGTGGATTAGTTCAATTTAAAGAATTGTTTGATTTGCATGTGTGTTGATTACTTCATTCTAAGGAATTGCGTGATTTTCATGTGTGTGGATTACCTCAATTGAAAGAATTGTTTGATTTTCATGTGTGTGTGTTAGTTCAATTTGAATTTGCATGTGTGTGGGTTAGTTCAATTTTGATTTGAATGAATATGTATTTGGTTCCCTGATTGTAATTTTTCGTTTGAGGCCTTTTTAATTTTCAAATGGATCTTCTATAGGTCTGTCAAGTTGTTTTAAAACTTCACTTAGGACGATGGGTCCAAAGAGAAAACACCCAAGGTATGCTTGATCTTGGTTGATAGTTGATTTCTAGTTTGGTATATGGATAAGTATTTTGATTTTAACATTATACATGAATTTTTTGTGACATCAGTGAAAAAACCCTTCACAACAAAAAGACTCAACTATTTGTAGTAGGAACTGCATCAGATTGGCAGGTATAATCTTCTGATTGTCCATATATTTTAAATTGTATAATTAATTGCAATTAGAGAGATGCTAATTTAGTATTTGTTGGACTTAAGTAGGATAAATGGTATGCATCATGTAGTTTGGATCACCAATATGAAGTGATAAAATGTAGTACAAGGTGTGACAAAAAGAGAAAAGTATTGGAGGAATTTGGTGTTACATGTTTGTTTTGATACAAATGCAAGAATTTTAGAAGGAGCATGTGTTTCTGGATCATAAAGAAGTTTGACCCAAACACAAAGTATTTAAACATTACTGGTCGGCAGACTATTTTGAAGGCCAAGCATGTTGAACATATGTTAGGTTTTAAAAATGATGGCATTGCTATTGAGGAGAATTATAGTGAAAGTGATTTGGGTGATGTGGATGTGGGTGGTTTGAGTATTGAGTATGATGATCTGGATGCAAAATCTATGAAGAACATGCTTCAAACTATTTCTCCCGAGGATCCTAATTTCAAGAGGATTCTAGTATTATTTTTTATGACGGCTTTCTTTGCCCCCACCCCTGACAATCAGCCCAAAAAGCAATGACTGGCACTCCTAAAGGACATGACGATTATCCCTCGACTGAAATGGGAGATGTTTATTTTTGACAACGTTGTGGCTGCAATTAAAAAACACAATGAGAAGCACATGTAAAACAACATAATGAAAGGTTGCATCTTATTTTTCCAAGTGAGTTTTATTTGCTTACAACTATTGACCAGCATTAAAGGGTTCATATGAAGATGTATTTATTTTAATTTTGTTTGTTATTGTTTTGGATTGTCTATAGGTTTTATTCTGTGAATATTCTACTGAAATTCATCTTGACTATAGTTGGAAAAGTGGAGTGCCAAGAATAAAGGATTGGGATGACGACAATGTAAAATTGCTCCACGGCTTTGTAAAACAGAAATTGGGAGGCTATGATGCCACGAAGGTGATGTTATGTAACTTTGAATTTGAGGTTCCAAATAACACAAGTTATCTGATTTTTACTGAATTTAGTTGCTTGTGTTGTGATTATTTAGTTGATTTCAAAGTAGATGATTACAAGAAAAGCATAATAGGGAAGATTCCCAATGATGCAAAGACGAGATTAGATAACGTGGAGAATAAGTTAAAACTGATGCATGACGACATTGCTAGGATAAAAAATGATTTGGCTACGAGATTGAAAGTTGTTACAGATTCAATTGAATTAGTGAAGAACAACATTATTTCTTTGGCATCAAAAATTCAAATTTCTGACAGCGATTCATCAGGAGGTGATTATAATGGGGTTGACAGATCCAGTGAAGAAGAATCAACTGAAAATGGTAAAATTGGAGATTCTTAAGGTGGGGACGAGGACAAGGACTTGATGAATGTGCAACCAGTGAAAGATGGTAATTCAGCTGATGAGAACGAAAATGATGAGTCCGAAAATGATGAGTCTGAAAATGTGGGGAATATCAATGATGGATCCACATTAGTAACTAACCCAGTAGTTGAGGCTCAAACTAATACAGATAAGAACAATACTGATGCATCCACATCAGTATCTAACCCCGTAGTTGAGGGCCTGGAGCAAATGCGGACACGAACAAGAATGATGGATCCACAAAAGTATCTAACCCGGTACAATAGGCTGCAACTAATATGGAAAAGAACAAGACTGATTCATCATTTATAGTTGAGGATGAAACTCATTTGGATGATGAGGAGAAAACTGAATTTGAGGTTCCAAATAAAAATGAGATCAGTCCGAAAAGGAGAAGGCTCCACCACAAAATTTTCCTAAACCACCAGCAAAGAAGAGGGGTAGGCCAAAGAAAAAAGTAGCTGATAACACTACTCAACATGTTGAGGTTCACAATCACTTTAACCTTTTATTTGTATTTAATACTTTTCACTTAGTTTCTGTATCATGAATTATGTTTATTTGTATAGGTTGTAGCTGGGATGGCTGCTCAACCTGTTGAGCTTTACAATCACTTTAACCTTTTATTTAATTTAATACTTTTCATTGAGTTTCTGTATCATGATTGATGTTTCTTTGTATAGATTGATGAGGATGCCCCAGAACAACCTCCTTCAGCACCAGAGATTCCATCCCCCATCTCCAACATCAGAAGCTTGTTGGATTCAGTTCCTGATCAACATAAACATCTGTGTAAGTTTGTTTTCGATGAAAGCAAGGGCTTGAGGCGTGTCAATATAAGATCTGTTATGAAGTTTCATATTAGAGTTACTAACATTTGTATTAAGAATGACTCTTGTTTACAATATGCAGTGAAGAGTTATATAGTAACCAGTACTATGCGGCAAACAGGAATGATATGAGGACCCTATATAGAGGCTGTCATTGAATGAAGCTGTAAGTTTGAAATGAGTATCATTTGATTAATTAAGCATCAATTCATTGTTTAATTAAAATTTTAATGTATGGGATGATATAATTACCAATTACGGTATCTTTTCATGCTCTCAGCCCATTGACTTAGTTGGGATAGAAAAGGATTTATCTGATAAGGACATATTGTATGCTCCAGAAGAGTCGGTGAGTATTCTCCCTTCTATAAAATCATTATGTTTCATTCAAAGTTCATGCAATATTTGTGTGACACTTCTTATTGTTTCCATAACTCAGCTTTTACAGAGAGTCTTGAAAATCCCCAAGAAATTAGTGCCTGCCGATTTTAATGCATTGAAAAAGGTAGCCACTATGTTTAATGAAGTAAAATCTTTAAATATATAGTTGGTTTTCATTTAATGGAAAGTCATACCTTGCTTTCCATACAAATTTTCATTCCAATGCATACGAAGCATCCGGAACACTGGTATTTGGTTGAGATCGAATTTTAGGGAATGATAACTAAAATCTATGACTCCTTGGCGAAACGACAGAAAAGGCAGCACACTGAAACTGCCAAAGCTTTGGTAAATGATTGCTTCATTGAGTTTTCATGTTACATTTTCTTTAGCATGACATGTCAACATCTATGCCATTTATCAGGTTCTAAGAGTACACAAGGTGCTTGAGAAAGAGAGAAAAAAATGCAAGAAATTGGAAGGAATGATTGAATTTCCAATCAATTTATCAGATGTACCCAAGCAGAAAAACGGGTAGGACTGAATATGCCAATCAAGTTCTTTTCCATTAACAAGTTGGATACTAAACATCCTTACCTTTCCCATATTGATCAGGTAGGACTATGGAATGTTAGTAATCAAATTTCTTGAAGCAGAATCTGAAAAGAATTTGTTTGATCCATCATACTACGAGGTACAACATTGATGAAATTTAATTTTGTTGCTACATTGTTTATTTCTTTTTACAATAATTATTCAAATTAAAATTTACTATCGTAGGATATCAAGGAGCATCGTCTGTTGACTTGTGCGCGTCTCATTGCAAGTGATGAAAACAAAATCAAAGATGCAATCATCCAAGAAGCATTGCAAAATGAAAAATTGGAGGTGTAGATTTGTGTGCTTTACAGTGGCTGGATTATTTTGAGATAGTGTACTAAAAACTTAGAAAGCTTTTGGTGGTGGATTCTGTAAATTTCCATCATTTTGATAAGAAGCTTTGTGAACGATTGTGGTGTAAGACATGCACGTATTAATGTACTCGTAGTTGTATTGCTACTGAACAGACATTCACATCTAGTCAGACTCAATGTATTAATATTTATGGTTCAAATTATTTTACGTTGATTATTGCCATTAATTTGTTTGCACAATACCATATGAACCATGATCAAGTTCCATACTGGAACCTTAGGAGTCTGTTATGTCAGCATATTTATAGCCACTTACAAATTTGAACAATATCATATGCAGTTTATTTTTAATGTTTTAACCAAGGGCCAGAGAATGGTGATAACTGAATATAACATAAACCATGCTCAATGTTTTGTACTAGAACATTAGGCGTCTGTTAGGCGCCTAATCATTGACACGCTGGTCCTCCCATGGACATTGTCATGACATAGGCGAAGTCCTCCCATGGACATTGTCATGGCGGGTCTGACAGTCATCCAGCCCAACATACAATCATAGAGTAAGGACCAACTTTGTGGTTGGTTACAAGTTTTTATGAATCAGACATAGAATATCAATGCAGTTAAGTAAAGGGTACGGGGATGAGACTTGGTAACAAATAGCAATGCATGTCAATACAGGGTTTGAGTTTGGGATTAATAATAACTGAATATATAACAAACCATGACTAATGTTTCACAATGAAACATGAGGCACCTGTTAGGCCCAACGGCCTAATCATTGACACGCTGGACCTATGTCATGACCCATGACATAGGCGAAGTCCTCCAATGGACGTTGTCATGGCGGGTCTAACAGCTGAAAAGAACAGACCTTCAAAGGAATGATATATGTTCAACCAATAGTTCGTCCATTGGTATTTTTTCACTTTACACTACTCTTAAAATTTCATCAATACCAAATTAACAATTGATGTGAAAAACATCCTGTTATAGTGCTAATATATATCATTATGGTGTTACAATTGTGAATGCTCCCATAAAGTTTAATGAGAAATTCTAGTTGGTACCGTTAAACTAATAAACTTTTTAGAATATGATCAATGTTTTTTCGAAATTCAGTAGGTATCTCTATGTTTGTGCCTAAAGTTTGTTTTCAACTACTCTTAGTAATCGCTATCAAAAACAATATATCTATGCTACATATCATTTTGGTAGCAAATTTAACAACAATCACTTGTAATAGTCATAAACATATTGGCCACCATTTAAAAAAGTCATAAGTACATGAGTACCATGAGAATACCGAATACAAAATAGTTGTTAGACACCTTTCTTTTTCCTTGGATATACTTGAAGCTTAAAAGGGTTCCGTTTCTTGAAGAGGAAATAATATCTCAAAATTATTATAAACATAAATTGGAAGTTCCATAGATATGTCAAACTTTCACTATGTTTGGGAACTTTGTAAATGTGGAAAACTATAGAAAAATAAATTGATGAAAATCTGCATAAAAGAAAAACTGTGAAAATTTTATCATTTTCACTTGTTTGGTTCATCAGTATTATAATGGTTGTACAAATGTAGGAGATTTACACAGTTTTCTTTTGTTTGGTTTCTCATTGTAGAAAATCTATTGTAGAATAAAGGCATTCTTTTTGGATTTCCTCAGATTTACCTAGATTTTTCATCGTTTTTAAGGAAAAAACTATGAAAATCTAATTGAGCAAATTATAACGAGTAGATTTCCTCAGAGTTTCAGACTTTTAATTTTCCACAGTTTTCCTTACTAACAACCAAACAAAGCAAATTTAAAGATTTTTATAGTTTTCTCTAGTTTTGCTTCAATTTGCTCATTAACATAAAGGTCCCAAACACACCGTTCATCTATGAAGATTCCTAAGCAAAAGCCTATCACAGTTCTAACAATAAGGAAAATAAAAATAAAAATTCCCATTTTGGCTAAGTTATGTCCTAGAGCGTGATACCAATTTGAAGTGTTGCGGCTCCTCAAGCAACTAATTAAGTAGATAAGAAAACATTTTTTTTTTAACCACAAGTTTACCTAAGCTCTTTGGGTCAAAATTAGTTTTGTTCACACCTGGTCAACCCATGAAGGGTAAAGTGTTCCCAATAAGGCCCTGCTCTTTTCGTCGTTTCCACGCTGCATTCCGTTCCTTCGGCATTTTGTACTTCATTTTGTCTCACACTCACATTTTCTTTCATTATTCTCATCACGTTCCATTCCACGTCATTTCTTTCCGTTCTGTTTCTCATCATCCCGCACCATTTCGTTGAAGAGAACAAGTTTAAGTAGTTTTTCCATCACAAGATTCAAACCCCCGACCTTGTATAAGGGGTGAGAGTGCCCGACCATTCACAGCAACCCTTTATTGGTTAGAGAAGAAACCCGTTTACTAGTATCTTCTTAGTACAATACGAAATAGTTCTAGACGTTTTTGTTTTTTTTTTTTAAGCTTGGTTTCTTGAGGAGGAGTTAATTGGAAATTCTATCTATTAGAACTATGTATAAGGGTAGAGCGAGGTACGGTAGAAAGAAGAGAAACCCTTTTACAAATACTTGACTTTCTTTGTTTTTCTAGGGAGAACCTACGAAAATGTCTTCATCTCGTTATTTGTTTCGTAAAGGGGCAAAACTGAAGAAGTTCACAAACACTACAACCACCATTCAAAACGCGAACAAGGACATCAATATTGCAGTGAAAGTCGACTGTCCAAAACCCTTAGCCATAATTGGTTCAATTTTTGCATCCAAAACTCACCAAAGGACAATCAATAGTGATTACAAAAATCATCATCATCGCCAATCTGAAAAATTGAAAGAGTTTCCGGGTTTTTACTTCTCGGATTTGAATAGACCAAACATTGATATCCCTTTTGCACATGAGGTGGTTCAACTTGATTCCGAAAGTTTCGAAAGGGCCAAATCTGCCACCTCCATGATCAATAAGTCACAGGTTTCATTACTTATACTCTTGTTTTTCTTTTAAGTAATACTCCAAATTTATTGTTAAGTTGAAGTTTTAGTAAACGAAACTGGTATTCCAGGTTCGAGGCCTCTTAGGGCTATTGAGATTTTCCTGATCGTTAACTTCAGGTTCCATGGGAATAGTTAAGTAAAGCTTGGATACCCCATGCAATCTAAAAAAAAAAGCGATTTCATATAGTAAACCAAAGCAATGTTTTAGTAAAGAAAAAATTGATAGGTATCATACAAAATTGATGTTTGTATTTTTCTTTTTTTTGGAAGAGGAAACTAAAGCTTGAGAGGGTATTGAGGTACCAAATCCTACAACGTGATGGCATAAATCACTGCTTCATGTTGGAGACGAAGCAAGGATCTGATTCTGTAATCTACCACGCCGTTGTTCGACAGAAATCACCTACAGACTGGCCAGAGTTATGGTGTAGGAGTCGAATTAATGTTGTCCCATTCCTAAGCTATTCGGTTTATGATGAACCAGGTGAGTGTTAATGCTTATTATGTTAGCTTTAAGCATGTTATTGGCATGGTTTTATGTTCAATATTATTAGGGAGGGGAAAAACAAGCCAGTTTTAGGTTGAAAGTTAAGGGCTACTTAGATAATATTTAAGATTGCCCCTAGGTAGCAGCTTCCTTTGCAAATTTTGTTGTTGATTACCATTTCGTCTTGCATTGTTACTTTCAACCGCCTTACTATGAAATAAAGACCGACTTAAGAATATTGGCTAATAATAGTTCGTTCTAGCAATGTTTGTTCATGAAATTAGAAGAGAGAAAATAAAAAATACTTCTCAAAAAAAAAAAAAAAGGATTTACACATTTTGTATACTACAGAAACTAATCAACGTAATTGACTCCACTCAGTACAAAGTACTACTGAAGTCCAATTCATATGGTGAAAACTTTGTGCACCCATGATTTGGAATGAAGTGAATTTTTTTTTCATTCGACAAATGTCCTGAAATATTGTCTTCAATATTGTTTCCACAGAGTGTGCTCATTGAATAATAACTAAATTTTAATTAAACTTAATTAACTAACCTGAACGGACTTCATTGTAAAATGCGAGACAATGAGAGAACAAGTATTGCAAAACTGAACTGGAAACATACTGTGAAAGTTTAAAAGAACACATTCTTACTGTTCTCTATTCTTATTTCTATTTGACTTTTCAAAGTTTTCAAGACCACAATTTTTTTTCAAGACGACAATTTAACCATAGATCATATCATAACTACAATTCTATAACTATAAAAATTATAAAAATATCATATCTTGAAAATACTATTTGAATGAATATTATAAGCATATAACTTTGACCTCAAGAAGTCAGTAATTCGAAACGAAAAAAGTAGCTATGCAATTCATAATGTAATACTCCCTCTGTTCCCGATTGATAGTTACATTGTAAATGGCACGGAGATTAAGACAATTTTACTTGTACTATTTTGTTCCCCTTATACCCTCAATTAAATAGATATATATGGTGGAGGCCACACCAACCATCCAAAGCAAGAGAGAGAAAAAGTTTGATGATTTTGGGGCCACACTAAGGGTAAGGTTGTAAAACCATAAGAAATTTTTTTCCATTTTAAGAAACGTGACTATCAAAAGGGAACGGACTAAATAAGAAACGTAAGTATCAATTGGGAACGGAGGGAGTACTGAGCTATTATTGAGAAGTACTCCGTACATTTTATTTTCCTGTTCTTTTGCTTACTTCCAGTCTTCCACCCTCCACCTCCCTTGTGCAGAAGCTACGATGTGTGCTAAGGCTACTGAATCAGTTTTTTCCTCTAAAAATAGGCAAGGATTTTCGGGTTATTATGGATTCTCCGAATTGGACAAGAAGTATGCAAAAGAGGTGTATTGGCTTAATTTGGAAGGCTTCAAAAGAGCCAAATCCGCTTTTTCAAAGATCAACGAGTTACAGGTTAAGTACGGAGTATGTCTCGACTCTGAATGATGCTTATATTTGTTATTAGAAAGATTTTCAAAACATACTTTCGAATGAGTCTTGTATTGAATTTTTTTTTAATTTTTTTTATTTTTAGGTTTAAATGGTCAAGTTTGAAAAAATCGATTCAATTCAGTCTTTTCTAGAGTTAAAAAGGACGGAGCCTAATTATGTTGCTTGAAATTAGCTATTTTCTATTGTTTGCTTGTTTGCTTTAGGGTAATAAACTCAAGTTTGAGAGGGTTCTAAGGTGCCAAATCATACAACACGAAGGCAAGAATCATTGCTTCATGTTGGAAGTGAAGGAAGATGATGATGAACATGTGATCTACCACGCTATCCTCCGACAGACATCGCCTGCAATGTCACCGGAGTTATCGTGCTGGAGTCGAATGCATCCCATCCCAAGCTCAACCAAATAGTCTAACAACCACGACAAACCAGAGGCTGACAATGGAGATAATCACCGTAGTTCAGGTGAGTATCCCATTAGATTATATCCTGTTCTCGTGTTTCCTTTAGACATGGCATTATGTTCTACAATATTTAAAAGACTTGCTGGTTTGGGTTAAAAGGTTAGGCTATTCATGAAAAAGCATTGCTCTTATATTCTCATCTAACTACTGTTCTCAATGTAATAAAGATAAGATCATCTCTAGCTAGATCTTTTTCCATATTTGCATATGTTCTCTATATGGTTTCTCCAAGAGAATAAGGGTGCGTTCTTTAGAGCTTATATAGTTACTTCAGGTGTTAATTTAGTAATTTTCAGTTTTGTTAAGTGATGTTCAGTTCAAATGTCAATTCAGTTATGGGTGAAACTTTAGACTTTGGACAAATGTCAATTCAGTTAGTAATTTTGAGTCAAAATCCAATCCAAACTAATTTTGGACTTAGATTTTTGAGTCCGAATCCAATCCAAACTATTTTCTCTAATCCAATCTGATCCGAATAGTCCAATTTTTCCCGAATTTTTTAGAACAACATTTATTACTTAGTAAAAAAAAAATTCATCGACAATACATTAGTACAAATAATTAATAGATAACAATAACATTGTCCAAGGCAATTAAATGTCTAAATCTACAAAGTTAATTAAAAAAAATATCTAAATAGCTTATGTATTGAGTGAGTCATTTGACCGTAGATAGCTGATGTAGGATTTTTTCTCTTGCTTTATATATGCCTTTTAGTTTTGGCTTTTGGGCTTTACTTAGTAGCTTAGGTTTTTATTTGGGATATATGTATATACTTTTTGATTATATGTATAGATATTTATATAAATTTGGATTGGATTATTGGACTTTTGGACTCCGAAATGGTGAGTCTGAATCCAATCCGAAAATCCACATAGTTTACTATTTGAGTCCGAATCCAATTCGAAATCTGAAAAGTACAATCTCAATTGCCTTATTTGGATTGGATTGGATTTTGGATTGAATCCAAATAAGTTTCACCCCTAAATTCAGTGACGATTTTCAGTTCTATTAAGTGATGTTCAGTTCTGTTCAGTTGTGCTGAATTTAGAAACATATTTTTTGTCTCACATATCAAGTTGTGTTCGATTAAATTCATAGGTGTCCAATTCAGTGATATTGAATTCAGTACAGTTCAGTTCAGTTCTGGTAAGTTCAGCTCTAAATAGCGCACCCTAAGATTTGTATAATAATGTCCCATGGTGAGACGATGTTTATTTGATAAATAATAAAGATGATATCTTATCTATAAGTCACCCCTTTTTTCCACAAATTACCAGCAATTATTTTGCTAGATACATACAACATTTTCTTGGAGAATGCTTATTTTACCCATCGGATAGTTTACCCGTGCGATGTGTGAATTGATGATTGGTTGAGTTTTGATATTTTATTTTTAAGATGAAAATATTTTATTTGAGTTCCAATGTACAAGCTAAGCTTGAAATTCTTGCCCACATCACCCGTATAGACTACCCACCAGATAGGTAAACTAAGCATTATCTCTTTTAAATAAATTTTACAACGTGAAAACTAATCCAAATAAACATAGTAGTTAGTACTCAACATTTAGTTTTTCATCTGCCATTTTGTTGACGCTTTTGCTCCCCTCTTTTACTCCCCAGGTAGCGAAACAGATTGGTATAGACTCATAGCAATCGGCGGATGGTTGATGTTTTACGGTATCATTTGTAATTTGAGATGATGCATGAGTTTTTAGTTAATACACGTTTTTTTAAAACATTGGAAAATAGCCAAATTTTGTCCCATTTTTCCTCGGGGTAACAAAGTATTTTTTTTATCCCATTTAATTTGAATGATTGTTTATATCATTTCTTTGATCACAAAAGTTTCTATAAGATAGTTTTTGTGTAACTTGTTCTTTGATACAAAGTGAGACTTTGATACAAAGTGAGATGAAATCTCCTAAAACATCTTCACAAACTCATTTATCGGAAATAATAACAGATGAAAGTGTGACACTAATTTCATAATCTTTCCAAGTATTAAGTAGAGAGAAAATAGTGTAGAAAAAGTATAATTAATTTGTCTCTCATTTATATTATTTGATACATTCACTTGAACAAAATACAGTATTAATTTCAAAGTGACCTTAGAGATTTAAGGATCTTTGATTGTTAATACGTAGTAGTCCTATTTGATAATTGGTAGTTGCGTAATTAGTATACATGATTGTGAGTATGAATTCAATATTTATTAATTAACAACAAAGGTTATACTTATATAGATCCCTGAAGTTACACATTTGGGTCATATAGGCCACCGATTTTGAAAATAGATCATACAAACTCTTATACCACACAAGTTTCCTTGACTGAATTTTCTTAGTCAACTCTCAGGAGGTCAAGTAATATTATGAAGTTTGATCTTTAAAGGACTTACAATCAATTTGGTCTTATTATTGGCAACAGTTAAGCTTCCTAAACTCACCTTGAACAGTCATTTAACAGTATAATTGATAAAGTCATCACTCAAAGTAATTCTAGTAAACAAAATCAATGTTTTAGTAAACAAAAGTGATATAATAGTAAACAAAATTGGCGTTCTAGTGAATAAAATTGATATTTGTAATTTTTAAAATTGAAACTTTTTTAGTAAATAAAATTTATGTTTTAGTAAAGAAATGGTTAAATAGACAAAAAATTATGTCTTTTTAATAGACTCGTAACAACTTCCTTACATAATTCACTTAGTACGCTAATAAGGTAGAGGAGAACGTGGTGTACTGGTGTAGCATAGCTGTGAG
This sequence comes from Tetragonia tetragonoides, assembly GCA_038025085.1. NCBI lineage: Eukaryota > Viridiplantae > Streptophyta > Magnoliopsida > Caryophyllales > Aizoaceae > Tetragonia > Tetragonia tetragonoides. The sequence goes on from CM076143.1 coordinate 11,457,736, forward strand.
GAGGATGATTCGTCTTGGGCATGTTTGGCCAATGGTGCTGGCACCGCCTTCATCGGTCTTGATCTAAAGCATTACACGACAGATCTGGCCGAAATTGATCTAAAAATAAATTGAGGAGAATAGAGCTTAAATATGGAAACAGAAAAATGAATATCTTGATTGATTCATGTGAAGTAAGACAAAGTCACAAAACACAATCGGTTTTTGATCATTCCCAATAATACGAAAAAGATAAACTTCGCAAACACTTAAAATAATTTCAATTTCCTCATCAAACATAGGAAAGACTGGTAATTAAAGGCATCAACTTGAAATACTGATTATGATCAGGAGCACTTCTCTGATATAGGCCAGATGTGTTATAGAGTTTGTTTCAGATGAAGAAATAAAAGATGGCTTGTTGTTTTAGTTATCTAGAATGAACTATTTTAGTCCAAATGGGTTCCATTTGAAGTGAACATTATACTGTCTTCTTATGAAGCAAACAATTAAGGGACCTTTTGGTTGGGGGTAATGATTAAAGGGGTAATGTATAAGGGTAATTGGTGATAAGGGTAATGATTAAGGGGGTAATAGAGAAAATGAAGGAAAATGGGGGAATATCATTACCCTAAGGGGAGGTGGGTTTTTATTATCCCTCAATTAGGGGTAATCATTACACTCATTCTCACAAAATCTAACCTCCACTACCTCACATACCTCCCATTTTAGCCTATAAATTTATTCCATTACCCCCTTAATCATTACTACCTCCAATCAAACAGCCCCTGAAAATTAAGTGTTGGAGGAAAGAATTCCCAATCTACAGTGGTCTTGGAAATAGGTGAAAAGAGGGGAAATTTTCCTGGCCAAATAAACAATGATTTTTTTTTTTAATGCATTCAATAACTTTGTTAGGAAGAATCAAAGAAAAGTAATGGAAAATTTCACATGGTAATCCTATGACCTTGCCCTTTTCACTTCGTATCGAAAATAATTTTCAAAATTCAGAAGGTACTACTTTATTTTTTATACAATCTGCTCTGTATTCTTTTATTTAAGTCTGTTAATTTACTCCGTTAAGTTGTTGTGACGTGGCAGGTGATTTACGTTTTTGACGTTTATTCTTACATTTCAGAAAAACTTATAAGACAAAATTACCCTCCCTTTGTCTCCCTATTTCTCTTATTTTGTTTCCTTGTCCCCACTCCCCAATTGCTCATTGAGTCACAATTAACAACATAACAGATTTCATGGAATTTTTGACCTCATAAAGCTACAATCTCACTAAATAATTGAACTTAACTGATTCCCCTCCATTTTTAGGCTTTTTCGAATCTCAATTTGTCATCATTTCGTTTATACGGTTTTTCTTGTGGTTTTTTTCCCTCGGAAATGGGTTCAGCGATGGCTTAGCGTTTCAGGCAATGGTTTTTGTGAGTAGGGGCTCGGGAGGTGGTGGTGGGGTTTGTGGTAAACGGAATTTATGGTGTTCGTAGGGTGAATTGAGTCGGTGGCGTGGGTCTTGGAAGTGGTGGTGTTTCCTGGATTTTCGTGGGTGGTGGATTTCTGATTTGGCGTGGTTTGCGGTGAAAGGGAGGTGGTGTGATGTTTCAAGTGGTGGTTTTTGTGGGTAGGGGCTTGGGTGGTGATCGAAATTTGTGATTTTCGTAATGGGTTTGTGGTGATCAAAATTTGTGGTATGTGCAGCCCCATTTCAATACCCTGAGGCCTCCCCATTTCAATACCCTGAGGCCTCACACCTCTCTCTCTCTCTCTCTCTCTCTCTCTCTCTCTCTCTCTCTCTCTCTCTCTACCCCCATCGCGCAACACCACCACGCGACCACCAGCACCCTTCAGCCGCAACCCGCCAACGCCATCTCTCGCCACACGCCCACACCCACCTTATTCTTCTCTCTCGCTCCACTATGACACTACCTCCCATCTCCAAAACCAGCCACCCAGTTCCACCACCACTTATTCCGCACCACCTCCCTTCGGCCACCAGCTCGATTCCCCCCACCTTCTTGATAATTATGTGCTTTTTTTTGAGTGGTGCTAAACGCAACCACCAAATTACTAAACGTCACCAACTTTTATTCTAGGTTTCCCAAAACACCCCTAACATATATTACGAAAGGTTGAGAGCCTCTTTTTTACTCTCTTCACCACTTCTCTAACTGAAACTTTTCAGTAAACCCAAAAATTATCAAAAAGAACCAATCTTTTTTATTGGATTTAACATATTGAATACAATTTAATGATGGAGGATAGTGACAATATCTTTGGTGATATGATGGATGATACCGATAACAATTTTGGCGATGAAATTGAGGTATTATAGTCTCATTCGTGGGTTAACTGCTGTAAAAGAAAGTTTTTGCATGTTACGTAAAAAAAAATTCGCAGTTGAAAGAGATTTATGAGATTCTCATGAAGCTCACAAATGAACTTCATGAGATCCTTATGAAGCTTATTCATAAGCTTCATGGGTTACTCATGGAACGTTTTCGTTATGTCCATTAGCTTCTCATGTAGGAGTACTAATTAATGGAATGCAACCATCGATTAGATAAGTTTCACGAAATACTCACAAAGTTCATGAGCAAGTTTCGTCAACATTGCATGAAGCTTATTGGTAAGCTTCTTACTGATAAGTTTCATGACGGGACAAAGGGGGTGGTGGTGACGGTGTCACAACGGTGAGGGACTGTGTTTTTTTTTTTTCCTTTCGTGGGTTGGGGACATGGGGTTAGATGAGAGAGAAAGAGGGGCATGGGGAAATGGAAAAGGGGACAGAGGAAAATGAAAAGGGTAGATTAGTCTAATTTGGACGAATTTAGTGGTGTTTAGTAATTTTCTTGGTGTCATTTCGCAAACATGTTTTTTTTTATATGTCTGAATGCTTAATTTGGATGAATTATGATGTTAGATGCCTTTATTTTGATGCATTTTGGCTGGAAGTGTTTTGCGCCATGGATGAGTGCAAATTTTTACCTATTCTTGGGAGCATGTATTCCCCATCAACTTTTTAATGCTTGGCCCCAAAAAAAAAAGAGATCAAAACACTTTTCATTATGAGTGTAGTAAGATAAACCCGAGAGTAGGTTTGAATTGTTGATTGTTGAGTGACGAGAGAGAAATGCAAAGAATTTGGGTATGGTGTGAGAGAGATGAGGGGAATGTAGTTTTGGGTTTCATTAATGGTAATTAGTAAATGCACGAGAAATTAACGTAAATGATTGAAAAGGCCACATATTGGGTATGATTAAAAACAACCGAGCACCACCTGTATCTCGAAAAATATTTTTGTTATCCAGTGAAAAAGCTAAAAGTATAGAGATACTATATGTAATTTCCCGATAATTCCAACCCAAATAAGAAAGCCAACTAGCAAACAGAAAGGACCTCATATTTTATTTTTCGCGATTCTTTTTCCACTAGAGTCTCCAATAAGACAATCATGCTAATTGAGCCTTACATTGTCTCAAATCAATCAAAATAAAAGATTCATGTGAATAAAGTTTGAAGTTTTTTTCTCTAGAATATGCTTGAAATAATGTTTATCTTGGTCCTTATTTATTCGGAGCCAATGCAAGGACAGATGCTCGATTCTCATTTTAGAAGGGCGAAGACTAGACTTAAGAGGGGGTTAGAAGAGCGGGATACTATTTTTTTTTTGGGGGGGGGGGGGGAATATAGGCAAAATAAACGAAAAAATTACCAATAATATAGGTTTTGAAAGAATAGTGGTGTTTCGACGAGCAAACAAAAAAAATAGTGGTATTTGGTATGCAAAAAATGGGGATATATTATAACTTGTAAAACTAAAATTATGATAAACTATAATATCTTATAGCTTTTTTATCTGAAAGCTAGTTACCAATATTTTGTTTCATGATTACTTTTAATTTGTTGTACTATTAAAGTAATAACATGTCGTTTTAAGTAATTTTATAGTTTTACATTTCAACTACTTAGGCTTCGTTTGATTCATCTGGATAAAACTGATCTGAACTGAACTGAACTGATCTGAACTGAATTGATTTTTTAAACTTGACCGTTAACCATTTAAAATTTGTCCAAACATAGTCAATATTAGACTCATTTGAAAGTATGCTTTGAGATCTTTCCGATGACATAATTATCATGATGAAATTATTTCGGAATAAAAAGTTATATGAATGCTAAAGTTACGCATGAACTGAACTGAACTGGACTAAACTGAACTGAATTTAAATAAAATTAAGGTGAATCAAATAGAGCCTTATACAACTAATTTTACCAAACATTTCTACTCTAAATAGCAACCTACATAATAGCTATGATCTACCCGCTAACATTTAAAAGCTATTAGCTAGTTTCACATCTATAAGCTAACTTCGAAGTTAGTTGTGCTAAATATAACCTGAGTTTTATGTTAATCAAAATGTGTGAGGGTTAATGTGTATTGTCTGAATGACGTTCAATTTCCCTTTAAAGTAGAAATACCAATACCATATACGTGCTAGACAGTTTTTATTTTAATTTATTTCTCTCCCCTTAATTGTATTTTGCTGATTAAAAGAGGGTCCAAGTGAATGGCGACCGAGTAAATGGCGACCGAGACACCTCCACTACATTATGTTCGGACTCGCGTTTTCAACAACATATGTATTAGACTAACGTACGGAACAACCAACGCAAGCACTTACCCCGTCGACCTTGCAACAACAATGTGCTAGTATAGTTCTTAAAAGCTTGCAGACACAAGGCATTGGGGAAATGGGGATTCGAACCTATAATCTTACCTTACCAAATCACTTGAGAGTAAACTTGGAATTACTAGACCACCAGCCTTGTTAGTCTTACCCCTTAAATACTTGAAGCTGGAATTTCTTGTGTAGGAAGTAAGAAAAGAAATCTCAAATTTCATAGGTAGGTCAAATTTCATCTAATAAAATTTCATCACTAAATTCCCTAATATAAGTTCCCAAATTACAATTTACAAAAAAACCGAAAAAGAAAAAAAAGTTGCCCATCAAGCAATGTAGAGAGAGAAACCTTTAGTATCTTCAAAGGAGAACCTAACAATGTCCTTACTTCTCAAAAGTGCTAAATTGAAGAAGCTCATAAACACTACTCGTGTAACTCAAAAAGCAAACAAGGATGTCAAAATTGCAATGAACATCGACAGGCCAAAACCCTTGGCCATAATTGGTTCGATTTTTGCATCAAAAACTCAACAAAGGAAGATCAAAGATTACAATAATCATCAATGCCAATCTAAAAAATTGAAAGGGTTTCCGGGTTATTACAATTTTTCGGATATGAATAGAACAAACATTGATAGACCTTTTGCACAAGAGGTCTCACAACTTGATTCTGAAAGTTATGAAAGAGCCAAATCTGCCATCTCTGAGATCAATCACTCACAGGTTTCATTAATTATTTATACTCTTGTTTTTTTTTTCTTTGAGCAATAAGTCTTCTATAAGACTATCTGATCTCACTGTTAGACGATGTGAGTTTTATCAAGAACAAGCTTAACTTTTTGTTGTTAGTACTTAGGGCATGTTCTCTTCACCTTCTTTTTTCTGAATTTAACTGCACAATACTGAACTGAAATTTACTGAACTGAACTGAATTTTTCTAAACTGAACTTATTTTTACTGAATCTACAATTACAAAGAGTAAATTTGTTCTTTGGTTAACCGAACTCTACTGAATTTTCCTGATCTGAACTGAATTTTACTGAATATTTCAAGGGAAAGTTGAGGAGAACAGGCCCTTAGTAACACTTGTTTTTATGTGTCATTCTGTTCCACCGTGGGGGTCATATACAGATTTTTGTTTAACAAAAAATTAATGTTTCAGTGAACAAAATTGATATTAGGGAATTTTTTTTTTTCCTGTTGTTTTCTTTTAGGGGAATAATCTAATGCTTCAGAAGGTTTTGAGGTACCAAATCTTAGAAAGTACTAGTGGCAAGGATCACTGCTTCATGTTGGAGGCTAAAAGGGAGTTGAGCGTGATAGATCTGTGATCTACAACGCTGTTGTTCGACAGAAATCGCCTACGGACTACTGGCCAGAGTTATTGTGTTGTAGTCGAATCAATGCTGTCCCACATTTAGTGAACGATTCTTATGTTGATTATCCAGGTATGTATTTATGCTAATTAATTATCCTGTTTTGTTGTTTGACTAATCCCATGAATCCTGAAGTTAATGGTGACAAGGAAAACTTCCGGCCAGTGGCCGTTAATCTAATAGAACTTGCTGATAGAAATATGTGAGACCGTGATAGTAATATGTGAGACAATTGAAAAACAAAAAGAGTATACAATTAATAATGAAATACGAGCTATAATTGACAAGTACATTTGTTAATTTTCTGTTGCTAACTTAGCTTATACCCTCCCTGCTTGTGCAGAAGCAATGTGATGTAAGAATAGGGACGGCTTTTCGGGTTATTTTGGCTACTCCACAGTGTACAAAACGTATGTATCACAAGAGGTGATCCGGCTTAATATCCCAGGCTTGGAAAGAGCCAAATCTGCTATTTCAATGATCAATGAGTTACAGGTTTATCTATATACTCTGCTACTTTGTTTGAATGATACTCCAAATACAGATACTAATAAGAATTACATTAATCTAAATAGCAGGTCTTTTGTGAGAACAATTCATCAAAATTTAAGGTCACTTTTTAGAAATGCAGGGGTCACTTATGGTGAGCAGTGACCCTTGTTTAAATAAAAAGTGACCCCCGTCTCACAAAAAGTTACAGAAATACCGTCTTATAGAAATTTTTGTGTAATCTAAGGCTTTGTTTGGTTGGATGTAAGATAGTATGGAAAGTGTAAGTTCCATGTAAGTTGTTAGAATTCCATTGTTTGGTTCATCAACTTCCTTGGAAGAGGAACTTACCAAGGTAACTTACTTCCCATGAGACATGGGAAGTTGCTTACCTAGGGGGGTTTAGGTAAGTGTAACTTCCTATACTTCTCTCACCCAAATTACACATGTGCCCATAAAAAACTAATACTTATATAAATAAGTGGGGGTAATTATGTCATTTTTTATTTCTTCCAATGAAGTTCATTTTATCAACCAAACAATATAATTTCCATATAATTTTAACTTACCTGTGTAACTTCAATTTCCATGAATTTACAACTTCCATAGGAAATTTACTCTCACGAACCAAACAAGGCCTAAATCATGTGGCCTGAAATTGGCAATTTGCTCTTGTTTTCTTGTTTGCTTTACGGTAATCAACTCGAGTTTAAGAGGGTTCTAAAGTACCAAATCATACAACATAAAGGCAAGAATCACTGCTTTATGTTAGAAGTGAAGGAAGATGATGATGAATATGTGATCTACCTCGCTATCCTTAGACAGACAACGCCTGCAATGTCGCCGGAGTTAGCTTGCTGGACTCGAATGCATTCCATCCCAAGCTTAACCAAAGACAATCCAGTTGCTTATTACAATAATGGTAAATATCTTCGTACTCCTGTTCTTGGTTTTATGTAGAAATGGTATTATGTTCAAAATTATTCAAAAGACTGCTGGTTCGGGTTAAAATATTGTTCAAGCAACAAAATGTCTCTTATGAGGCCGTCTCAATATGAGGCCACCTCTATAGTTAAACATGACGTCATGCTTATTTGAGGCGTCTCACGTTGAGGCCGCCTCATATGAATTTTTGTGTTGAAGAGTGACATAGCTAGGCTCCGTTTGATTCACCTGGATAAAACTGATCTGAACTGAACTAAACTTAATTGATTTTTTAAACTTGACCGTTAACCATTTAAAATTTGTCCAAACATAGTCAATATTGGACTCATTTGAAAGTATGCTTTGAGATCTTTCCGATAACATAATTATCATTACGAAATTATTTCGGAATAAAAAATTATATGAGTGTTAAAGTTACGCATGAACTGGACTGAACTGAATTTAAGTAAAATTAAGGTGAATCAAACAGAGCCATGCTGTGCTTCCAGTTTTAATGCTCTTATATTTGCATCTAACCACTGTCCACTCAAAGTAAAGATCATCCATACCTTAATTTTTCCACATATGCATGTGTTCTCAACATTTTTTTTAATTTACATTTGGTAACGAGCCCATTAGGAGGAAAAGAGGGGATAAGTCCTCTCTAGAGGTAGATGAAAGAACTCAAATCTGGATCTAACTTGAATTCAAGTGAGGAAGTTATCATCTCGGCTTAAATATCTTTCAAACAATATTTCACATCATTACGCTCTCGAATGCAAACAACTTCATTCTTACCCTCACTTTTTCTTATAATTACACCATTAATCTCAAAAGTCGGCTATTATCAGTAATTATTTTGTTAGATACACATGTTCTTAGTGTTAATGAATTTTACAACGTGAGAACTATTCCAAATAAAGATAGTACTCAACATTACTGGCGATTTTGTTGACGCTTCTGCCCTACTCTTTTATACCCCAGGTACTGGTAGCGAATCAGAATGGTCTGGACGATTCATAGCAATTGGTGGATGTTTAACGTTTTTCTTTTTTCCTGGCGTTTTTCTTTTTGGAGAATGATACATCCATTCACTGGGTTGCCAACCGCACCCTTATTGTACATATCACTCTCCTCTATTTTCACAATTTCTCTCCTCCATTTTCAAAAGTAGCAATTAAAGTAGGAGAGAGATGATATACACAATATTCAAGCAACACAGATCTCTTGTCCCCTTATATGTACCATTCCTTGTCCCAACCACATCTTGGCTTTTCGTTATTTTGTCATGCATTTCAATTTAATAATAAATCAAATTTAAAAGATGATGTGTCGAATGTATCAGGGAGTGAGACAAGAGACGACACACAAAGTGGGACATGAAATTCTTACCGATATTCAAGTGGGTTGGCCACGCATCCACTGAGTCAATAAAACATTTTCCTTTTTTTAATTATTACTAAAACACGAGTTTTTGTTCAGGGTCCCTTTTGTTAATATAAATTTTTCTAAAACATGGGAAATGCCATTTTTGCAAAATTTTGCCCATTTAATTTGATTGATTGTTCATATCCATTGTTTGAGTGATTGTGCATATCCATTGTTCGATAAAAGCGCCTAAAATATCTTTACAAACTCTTTTATCCGAAGTTATTTATCCTTCATACTTGAAAAAATGTTAATTTCAAATTGACCTTAAGGATTTAAGGACCTTTGATTTGTTCAAACGTTGTACGCTTACTCCTACTTTTTTGTTTGCTAAGCTTAAGCTTACTCCTACTTGGTAATATGGTATGCATGATTATTATATATGAGTATGAATTTAATATGTATTTGTGCTCAAAATACCACACAAGTTTCCTCAAATAAATTTTCTTAGTAGACACTCAAGAGGTCAAGTCAGATTATGAAAATTAAGGATGTCTTAATTTAATGGTTAAAACTGAGATGCTGGGTTAGCACCAAAAAAAAAAAAAAAAAAAAAACAAAATAAGATGTTGGATACATTAGGTCACAAGTTCGAATTCCCCCACCCCCATGTATATGTATATTGTACTGGTATTTGTATCTCATTTGAACCAAAAAAACAAAAATCATATTACAAATGGCCTGCTCTTAAAAGACTTACAATCAAATTGATCTTACTAGTTATGCACGGGATATTTAATACAAAATAGAAATAAATATCATATTAAGAATTAAGATTTTAAACTTGGTAGATTTTCAGATTTTGAGAAAGTAATGGAAGATCGGTGACCGTTCCGTCGGTCTTTCTATCAAAAAAAAAAGATTTTAAACTTGTAACGATGATTTTTCTTCGACAATAATGTACTCTATATCATAAATTAGTGGTAATATTCTTTCACGCTAAGAAACTTTCATTCATACACTTTTAAATAATTTGAGAGGCTTGTTACTTTACTTTAATACTACTTATTAAATCAACATCAAAAATAATTGGGGGATCAATATTTTTATGGGTTACCTCAAGAGAAATATTTAAAAACCATATACTTTATTTAAGAAAATTATAATAACTAAAATTTGATATTTTAATTGATTTTTGAGATAAACTCAAAGAATATATAAAATGAAAATATTTACATGGTAAATTAGAGAAGTTTAATATGAACAATTCTCAAAGGCAAAACCCATGACATCAAGTTATCATCGTGATATTTTCCTAAAAACCAATATATTCATAATAGATCACCCATTTACTCAAATATAAAATATTAAGTTTACACATCTTAGGCAAATAGCCAAGACATATGTGTTTTACTTAAACTTTGCCCTGTTGTTTTTATACGCGTTTTCCCCTCATTTCTCTCTTAGTTCTCCAATATGGGACATGTATCTATGTAATTTCTAAAGTGAAAAGTTTAAGTCCTTTAATAGCAAAAGCTACTAGGTGGATGCCCGTGAGTATGCCCGTGAGTTACACGAACTGTGATTATTTAATAAAATTAATATAACTTGATTATTAATCTCATCAAAAAATCAAAGTGTAATTGTCACTTATGAAAAGCTGTTAGTAATATATGGATGAATATTTATATAATCCATTTAATATCATGAATGCCATATAATAAGATTACTATGCTTTATAGGGCATCTTATCTAATTTAAACTCTTATCATTAATTTCAATTAACTACTAATTAACTCATCCCATATGTTACATGATCCAATAGGTAATAGTTTCAAAGTCTTTCTATGCTTGATGTTTGTACGTCAATGCTCTTATGTTGATATAAGTGTACAACTAACCTTCCAAAGATATGATACTTCTTTTATGTAAACTCAGTTTAAATGTCTAATGTATACATAACTACTTTTCAAAAAATAAAGAAGTTTTAGACGTAAACCTTAAAATAGCAAAACATATTTTAATGCCTGCTTGTTTTTTCAAAGTTATATGCCGTCAAAGTACTGCCTTAGAACGCAAAAAGTCCAACGTAATTTTAATTGTGGTCCGAAAGGAGTATATTAACAATTATAAAGTTGAAGGAAACATAAATTTGAGCTCTAAAATAACATGGGGGATATATTACGTACAATTATAAAATTATACATGATAATAGTAAAGTTTCCTACTAAGGTTGGACCTAAAATCATTTTAGATTCATCGTTTATTTCTTTATTCTACACATACTCTTTTTATCATATTTTACCTTGAGATTGCTTTTTTTAAATTTTTATAACTAACATACGTATCTTTTCTCTTATTTTTACATTACAACTCTTTAGTTGTGTCAGATTGTCAATCTAATTACTTAGGTGGACGCATCTTATGTTGTAAATCAATAGAACATACTACAAATGAGTCTCATTTTAAAGGATATTTCGTACTCGTTCCAATGGTGTAAGAAATTAAATTTTTAAGCGAGGAAAGTAAAGTTATATTCTTTTTAAAATCTAATAGTATACTCTTTAGTAATTTAGGAAAGTATAACTTTAGTATATATTCTATACCAAAACTTCCAATTAATAGTGTACTCTTTAACGATTTAGGAAAAATACAACTTTAGTATATATATTCTATACCAAAACATAAATTTTTATTTTATATTAAATTTTTATTACAATGACTTGCTTAGGTGGACGCCTCCAATGCTGTCAGAAAATGCCTCTAATATATAGATACTAGTAACGATGCCCGTGCGATGCACGGGTTAAGTTATATATATATATTTATTATTTCCTTGTTATTTTATTCTTCAATATTTTATATTTTAAAATATATTTACGCTAATTAAAATTGGATATGATATTATACGTTAAGATTAAACATACTGTAAATGCATCTCATTTTGAAGTATTTTCCGATACGAATACGATGATACAAATATATATATTTTTAAGATGTGTAGAAGATTACATTTGCTTTTGAAGTTTCAACAGAGATTAAGGGCCTGTTCTCCTCAACTTCCTCCTGAAATATTCAGTAAAATTCAGTTTAGTTCAAGAAAAAGAAGTTTAGTTCAGAAAAATTCAGTAGAGTTCGATAAACCAAAGAACAAATTTACTCTTTGTAATTGTAAATTCAGTAAAAATAAGTTCAGTTCAGAAAAATTCAGTTCAGTTCAGTAAAGTTCAGTTCAATTCAGTATTGTGCAGATAAGCTCAGTAAAAAGAAGGTGAAGAGAACAGACCCCAAGTTATAACACTTATAAAACTCTAGTTATTCATCACAAGTCAAACTCTCAATTTTATTTTATTAAAAATTATTCTAATAATACATTTAATGATGTGGCATGGCTCAAAACTCACGAAATATGCCAGCTTTATATATATAGAGAAGATTATGATTATTTTCCCATTCTACAAAAAAAAAAGTTATTTTTCCTATATTTAGTATCTTAAAACCGTTTGGACTCCTATTAAAAAAAAAAAATTAGTTTTGAACTATGGTTTAAAAAGATAAAATGAAAATGATGGCACTTTACTGTACATTAAAACGATTGATTGGCTAATCAATTGATATGCATTATGTGTATACGGTGTTTATTAAAGGCAAAGTGTAACTTTGATGCAAAAAATATAAAGGCCAAGTGTAACAGCATAAAAAAGTTTAAAGGCAATGTAAGTGTCATATCTTTTTACAGTATATAGTTGTCATTTCCACGGGTGATTGATGATGCTATGTTTATTATTCTTTTTTCTTTTTTTAATGGGCTTGTTTCCAACTTTTCATATTCAGTTGTTTATTTTCCTAATTAGGTGCGATCTCAAATTTTTATATATATATATAGAATTTAGTTCCGGTGTAAACTCCCTATTATATACACACAATGCGAACTAACAATCTGGACCACTGTTTGAATAATAAACGGTTGAGATCTCATATCCCCACTCCTCAAAAACACATGGGCACGAGTCTCAACTCTCATGAGTCTCTCTCCTCCAACTCAAAGCCAACAACCTCTGATGCTAATTGCTATGACCTGTGCAATTACACCAGTACCATGGAAATTGGAATTAATGGCTGGATGCTGACCAAAGTGCATCGGAGCTTTGTCTCCCACCAGCGATGACATGGTGGCTTGTCCCATTTGCTCGCTTGGCCTCCTCCATATATTTTCTCTCTCCTCGAAACACATGGGCGGCAACGGTGGACGATCGGTGCCGCACATGAGATGGGGTGCGGGCTGGATAGAGAAATGAAAGGGGAGGAGGGAGAAAATGACAGTAATAATTAATTGCTGAATTGGTGGTTTGGGCAATGTTAATGGCTTCACATTCGCATCACCATGACCGGTTGTGTGTTGCAGATAGTAGAACATGATAGGGGTGAGTGTGTCAGACGGTTACTGTTTGCTTTTTGATAAAATCGTATCATTGATAGACGGTATATATAGTGAATTGCTATTTACCGCCCAAAATTACTCACCACCGCCCTTGAAAAATACAAATTTACCCTTCACTCTCACTCACTCCTCACTCTCTTCCTCACTCTCCTCACCACCACCTCTCTTCCTCACTCTCCTCACGCACCACCACCACCACTCACGGCACCACCACCACCGCTCACGGCACTCACTCCTCACTCTCTTCCTCACTCTCCTCACCACCACCTCTCTTCCTCACTCTCCTCACGCACCACCACCACCTCTCTTCCTCACTCTCCTCACGCACCACCACCACCACTCACGGCAAAACCACCACCACACCATCACAACGGAAATGTCAGGGGCTAGCGGCAGCGGCAGAGGCGGCGACGGGGACGGAGGCGGCGAGCATCGCGGCGGGGTGGTAAGTTTTCGAATTTTTTTTTCGAGTTCGAAGAGTCGGGGGTCTGCCCTTTCCGCCTGCCCATGGGGTAGGCGAGAACGCCTCGCCCATGGATGGGCGTCTGCCGATCTCGCTCACCCATGGGTGCGGTGCCAGTTGCAGACGGCTCACCCATGGGTGAGCGAGATCGGCAGACGCCCACCCATGGTAGAGGCGCCATTTGCAGACGCCGCACCCATAGGTGAGGCGTCTGTAGCAGACGCCCGAGACAAAAAAAAAAATTATTATTATTATTATTATTATTATTATTATTATTATTATTATTATTATTATTATTATTATTATTATTATTATTGTTGTTATTATTATTGTTATTATTATTATTATTTATTGTTATTATTATTAATATTATTATTGTTATTATTATTTGTTATTACAATTATTATTAGTTGTCAATTATTATTTTAATTGTTTATTACTGATTATTGTTTAATTAATTAAAAATGTGAAATGATAGAGGAGAGGAGGAGCCGGTAAATCGATGCCGAGGTTAGTCAGTGAACTATCTGGTTCAGGACCGCGTCACACGAGGACGCGCGGGATTGATGCCTCTGTACGGAGACAGAGAGAGGCAGTTCGGATGAGGGAGATGACTGACCGTCACTTATATGAGGCTGAGCAACACGATTACGAATCTAACGAGTTCTACTCCAGGGATCATTCCATGGACGAGGATCAGATTGGCGTCGAATCATCCTCAGATTGGTACTGGGTAGCAAACGATCTAGAGCGGAGGACGACAGTACGTGGCTTGTTACAGGAAAAGTGGCCGGTGGACCGGCGGATGATAGCGTCATACCGAGCTTCCTGGGCCACGTAGCGTCTCGTATATGGAGGGGGGAAGAGACGAGGGGTCTGTTGAAGTGTCAGAACCGATTCAGTGTCTGTCAGCGGCTGAGTGAGTGGCGAGCGGAGATGTCGGCCGAGGTGAGGGCGCAGATCGAGGGGACTGGGTTATCACACCTGACAGACATTATGTTCAGACATATCGACTTCCCCCTGATATCTGCATTCGTTGAAAGGTGGCAGCCGGATACGAACTCATTCCACATGCCGTTCGGAGAGATGACCATCATGTTGCACGATGTATGGCATATTCTTCGGATTCCTGTAGAGGGAGAGCTCGTTTCCAGTGACGGACGGGATGGGCAGCTGTAGGCGACGGCCATGGAGGTTCTCGGGGTCACCCTTGATGAACTGATGCATAGGCACTGGCAGGGCGGTGGGGTCCTCACGGAGTCGGTTTTTGAACTTTGCCGAGAGGAGGACCGAATGGAGGACATCCAGGCGGTAGGTTGGATGTGGTTACTTATTGGATCCACCTTGTTTGTCGACAAGAGTGGTAACCGTATTAGACCCTCCTGCGTGATTGAGGTGAGGGACGGTGTCGGAACGGCGCATCAGTTCTCTTGGGGATCTGCTGCCCTCGCCTTCCTATATCGTCAGCTCGGTATAGCTAGTCGGGGGGATTCTCAGGGCATCTGCGGATGCCTAACTCTCCTCCAGGCATGGATATACGAGTACTTTTCCTGCTTCCGACCTCATCGGGAGCGGATGGTTGTCGGGGACGGCGAGGCTCCCCGTGCGTGCGTATGGAGTGCCCAGGCTGAGGGCAAGGATGTGGTTCGACTGCACTCCTTACGTAGACGCTTGGATCAGCTGCGAGCGTCAGAGGTACGTCATGCAGTTTTCGGTGTTCTTGATTTATTTCGTCGTTTGCTATGTTTTTTTTACTTCACCGTAACTTGAACATTTCTACGTAGGTGGTGTGGCTGTCGTACGGTTCTGACCCGGTTGCATCTGTACCGAGGACTGTATTCATGGGGTGGCTACGGTATCGGGATATTATCGAACCGTACATGCCTGGTCGTTGTTTACGACAAATCGGGTACGTACAGAGTATCCCTTTCCCGATCACTAGGCCAGAGAGAGCGATCAGGTCATGGAGCAGTCGTTTGTACAAGGTTGTCTACCCCGTACGAGTATCATCTGATTCCTGGCGTATGTTCCCGGGAGGTTACATTCTTGGTCTCCATGGGTTTCAGGCATCCACGTCAGATCCTACAGCATGTACGGATGACTACCTCGAGTGGTACTACCGTCACTCCCACCCTCTGCTGACACCACCTGAAGATGCAGCACCTGGATCTGTGATTCCTCCACGATCCAATAGCGATTATGTAAGTGATTAACTAAAAATATATATTTTTTTACGTATTACATATCTCTGAACTCACACTCATTGTTACTTTTTTGCAGTGGGTGAATCGTCTAGCCGTCGCATTTGAGTCTTTCACTACTTTGCTTCCTCCGGAGCAAGCGGAAGGTCCTCGATCGGTTATGGAGGAGTATATGAGAGATTGGCGGGCTGCCAAATGATTATTACTTATATGAATTTGTTATATATTTATATAAGAGTTTCATTGTTATTGTTATTTATTTGTGTTATTGTAATTTGTTGTTTCTTATTTACCTTTTTTGTTTTATTGTAATTTGTTGTTTTATTTACCTCCAATAATCACGAAAAAATATAACATGCAAAATATAACAATCACACAAAAATGTGACAATGATATAAGTAGAAAAATATAACAATCACGCAAAACATTCAATTACGTCGACCTCGCTAAACGATCCCAATGTGCTCTTCGCCTAACATACATTTGCTCCCAACCAGCGACACTATCAGAACGGGAAGTAAACCATGCTGCGCATATCGGAGGAACAGGGAAATCTGAGGCTAAATCCAGACGGATATAATGCATGTACGAATCACCTAAATGACCTATGACAATTTTCCTACTTGGACGTGTAGCAGTCGAAGGTGCTTGCAACGGTAGCACAGTGGAACAAGCATATAACCCCCTTCCGCTGCCGTATCCGAATAACATAATCGCTGCATTGAAGAGGTTGGCAATCGGGAACAAATCCTCAGGTTGGCGTGCCCGTATCCGTGGCCGTTTTCAACTCACACGCACACGGGATCTGATGAGTGGATCTCAATACACAACCGCAACGATCAAATACTTGGTCACTCAATTCTCTCATCCTATTCAGCTCATCCGATAATATTTCTAAGCAGTAATGGGAAACATACCCGATCAGATAGTTGAATGGGAAACCCGAGTACATCACACCTCTTCGTCTTCTGCACTCTTCAAGTGTGTACTTGATCTCAGTTAGTTGTGACTCGATTGACTTGTTGACCTTGTTCCAAACATTGTCCAAAGCTCCAGTTGAGGAGTTCAACCACTGTTTTAGCGCGGCATGTGCACTCTCCACCCTGCATGTCGTAGTGTTGCCAAGGTGTAGCACCTTATTCGTCCACGCAGCCACAAACATCTCTTTGTATCTCAGCCAGGTCTCCTCTACATAGGATATCACGTGAGGGTAATTCCTCCAAGTATCCTTCATCATACGCACTGCTCTATCTTACTCAGCTTCTGTGGAAGCTTCCATGATATATTTCCACTTCCCGTTCTTGAACCTCTGCGCGCCGAGCTTATCTTTTCCACAAAGTCTGTACACTTTGTCTTCAACGACTTTGTTAATGTGCCATGTACAGAGCAAATGGGCACTGTCGGGAAATATCTCTCTAATAGGTGTCATCAACCCTAGCTCACGATCGGTCAAAATTGCTGTTGGGTGTACATCATTTCCAATAAGCATCCTCAACTTATCTAAGACCCACGCATAGCTTGCCTGAGTCTCATCCTTCATAATGGCATAAGCTATGAGGAAGTTCTTATTGCTTGGAGTCATCCCCACTATCTCAAGAAACGGCATCTTATACTTGTTTGTTTTGTACGTGGAATCTAAGCCAATCAACCAAGGAAAAGACCGAAGTAACTGAATTGATGTAGGGTGTGCCATTAACACGTGAGTTACATCATTAGTAGCTGGGTCGGCTCTTGTCCAATGTACGTACTTATTCTCCACAGCTAAATGATGAAACTGACCAATGACATCTCTCTCTTCAAAATCAAGTTTCCTTATACGATCTCTGTAGTTGCACACATGCCGTCTAGTTGCATTGTCGTCGGGAAATTTTTCCTTAATAGCGGCCAAGATAGCACATGGCTTTGTTTGTGCCGAAGTCATGTCACGAACGAGTTGCTTTGACCCAGGACTAAGACCACTCATCTGACGATATCCCTCAGGAAACACAGCAAAGTCGTGGTTGTGCGTACCCCTAATCCCAGGCAATGTGAGAATCATCCAACTACTGGACCCATACACTTGCTCAGCTCTTAACTGGAACGTACATTTACAAGCCTTTGTTTTCGTATTCTTCCGAGCAGCAGTATCTAAGTCTCTTAATTCCCCTCTGTAGCGTTCACCTCGATTGCATCTTAACAATTTTACGCTTCCATTGTTCTTGTGTGACGAAATTATCAACTCAAACCCGATAGTAAGGGCAATTTGTTTTGCCCAATTAATTGCATCTCTATCACTATCAAATAACTCATCAGTGACGAAATGCGTAATGTAATCAACACCATCACCACCGAACCGCTCCAAAGGAACCTAACGAAAACAACGAAAACAATGTTAGCTTAATCTTAAATTCAAACGTCTATCAAAACCGACTGAACCAAGGGACAGGCGTCTGAAATTTTTGCCTGGACCATGGATGGGCGGAAATCACGGACGCCGATGCCATGATCCATGGTGTGGCGTCAGTGATTTACGCCCATCCATGGCATCGGCGTCCACGATCTCCGCCCATCCATGGTCCAGGCGGAAATTTCAGACACCTGTTCCATGGACCGGTCGTAAATCACGGACGCCCGTTCAAAAAATGCGGCAAAAAAAATTTACCTCGGCCACCATCGACGGCACTTCTTGGTCGCCGGAAGACATTTGCGGTCGTTCCTTGCTTGCCGGTGAGAGAATGTTGGTGAATGTGGGTGGGTGTGAGAGTGGGTGGTTGTGGGAGAGTTAAAGAGGGAGAGGGAGAGTGGGAGAAAGGGTCAAAATGTGAGAGGGGCAATATTGTAAATTCCAAGGGCGGTGGTGAGTAATTTTATGGCGGTATATAGTAACACCCTATATATATAATATATTGAAAACTCATCATCACATTGGTTAACTTGTATATAATACTCTGGTTAACTTTTATATAGAATAGGGTTATCTTTTGTTCATGACAGGGTTAACTTGTGTATATATAACAGGGTTAACTTTTATATATATAACAGGGTTAACTTTTATACATGTCAGGCTTAACTTTATACATATAAATGATAGGGTTAACTTTAATTAATAAGGGGATTAACTTTTAAACTTGATAGAGTTAATTAATGATTGAGATTAAACTATTTTTTCCCCTCCCACACTCTCTCCTCCACCCACGCCACACCACCGCCTGCCCCGCCTGCTACCACGCACCCGGCCACCGTTGGGGTCGCCACCAATCTCTGTCAGCCATTTTCTCTCTCCTCCCTGTTG
This sequence comes from Tetragonia tetragonoides, assembly GCA_038025085.1. NCBI lineage: Eukaryota > Viridiplantae > Streptophyta > Magnoliopsida > Caryophyllales > Aizoaceae > Tetragonia > Tetragonia tetragonoides. The sequence continues at coordinate 11,476,942 of CM076143.1, forward strand.
ACACCATGACCACCATTTTCAAAGCTCCATAAACACAACTATGGCGATTTGTAATTGTAATTTTTCTGATAAGTAGGCTAAATGGATATAATTTGTTTCAAATCCCGATTCACGCCATTAAAGATGACGAAATTTTATGTTGACTACCTGACTTATGCGAAATTCACCATTGAAATCAAAATGTTGAGCTTCTTTAAAGTTAAGGGAAAAGGGATGGGGATGGTACAAACATTTTCACTCTCCACCAAAAAACTACCGATGGGATCCACGCTCGAAAATGTTAGGAGAAAATGAGAAATTAGTGTTAATCAGGGGTAATAGTAAATTTCAAAATCCATGGGAAAACTTTTAATCCAATTTGATGGCTTGATGAATGTGTTGAAGTTTAAATCCAAGCTTCATTTACACTTAATTGCCATGTCAATAAAGCTTTTTAAGCTTCGTGGTTCACTACGGGAAAGAGAAACAAATGGGGAGTGGGAAGGAAGGGTAAAAAGTCAACCTTACCCCCATTAAATGGACGAAAGGTTTAGCTCATCCTAAAATGTCAAAAGAATTACATTTTATGCTATTCTATGCCACTGTCTTGCGCCTAGTCTTATCTGAGTCCTTAATCTTGCATCCAATGGTGTATAGTGGAGTTCTCATATAACAAGAGATTCTCATATAATCCTAATTCTCTCTCTCTCTCTATATAATATATTATCAAGATCATATGAGAACCATCCTTTCTATGAGAACTATGAGAATTGATCATATCTGTTGAATGAATTGATCTGATGGTTCAGAATGCGCGACTAATAAATGGCACAAGTGTAATTTTATGACAACCTGAGCTGCCAAAAGACCCACGCCTTTCTCTCTCCTCTATTACGGCAAGCTCACACCCAAAGACTCCGACCGTTTACTGCATTTCTCAATAGAGAAGGGAGCAAATTAGTATTGACGAATTTCTCTCTCTTCGAAGACTCAATCGGGGATTTCACTGGAAAGCTCGAACCATACCACTTTATTCTCTCTCCTTTCTTACTCCATTAATGAACTTGCTTTTGAGCTTGAAAAACTTGGTTATGGCTGTTGCTGGTGAATTGATTCATTAAAGTGCAGATTCATCACTCACCAAACCTAGATTCATTGTTAGTGAACTGCAAATTCACTGTCATTCATAGTCAAATTCATTGGTTTACTACTACAAATTCATTAGTTCTGAACCGCAAATTCATTGATTTTTAATTGAGAGGACATGAATTGGAATGGCAGGAGAGAGAAGTTGAAGAGAGAGAACGAGTGAGTATGTGACTATGTGAGTGAGATTTAGATGGTTTTTTTTTTTTTTTTTTTTTTTTTTTTTTTTTTTTTTTTTTTTTTTTGCATTGTATTTGAAGAAGGGCAAATCCTAACCGTTAATCAGCCCACACATTGTCAGCAACAGTTGCTAGCCGAGGTCATGGGAGCTAGCTTCAGATAACCAGTATGCTTTGCTGAAATCAGGGAGAGAGATCTGTGTGCGTGACTTTTATTTGTTTTCAATATTTTTTTCTTTGTTCATTTGAACTTATTCTTTAAATATATAAAAGTTAACCCTATTATGTACAAAAATTAACCCTATTAAATATAAAAATTAACCCCGTTAAATACAAAGTTAAACCTATTCTGTATAAAAGTTAACTCTGTTAAGCACAAAAATTAACCCTATTCAATATAAAAATTAAGTAAGATAATGATGGATTCTCATATAAACAAGGATTTTCATGGGAACCCTCCCCAAATATATATATAATAACATGAAAATTTGTTGGATATTCCCTCTAGTTTAATTGACTATATACCTTGCTAATACTTGAATACTATCATAGTAGAATTCTGCCCCACTGGTGAACCTTGCTAAAAAAGAAAAAACTAGATTATGATTGGCGAGTAGCTCACCAAATAGTAATTTGAGCTTGATATTTGTCAAAGGGTTAAGAAAGATATCTTATGTTTCAAAGTTTACCCTCTATTCTTATATATGGTCTTTACCTATGTTCCTACTTTATTTTTTCAATGTGGAACTCACTTTTAAGAAATAAAGAGCGATTGTAAATTGTACTCAAAGTGTATAATAAAAACAATATAGCAGGATCTAAAAACTGGGATTTTAATGAGATTTGTGCAGATTCTGAGAAGCTAGGTGGGGTTGTTTCTTCAACCCACAGGTTCTCTACCCTTAATAATTTTAAGTTCCAAGCTAATGTAATGGATATCCCCTTTGTTGGAAGCATATTCACGTGGAGGAAGAAGAAAGCAGGTTTGAATAACATTTTAGAAAGGCTTGACAGGGTTTTAATCTCACCCTCTCTTTTATCTTCTTTCCCTCTGATTCATGTTTCTCATCACGATTTCAACACTTCAGACCATTGTCCCATTGTTCTTCATTTAAATTCTCCTAGCAATTTTCCCCCCCACCCCTTCAGATTTGAAGCAGCTTGGATTAACCACAAAGATTATGTTTCTTTAGTCGTAAAGCTTGGAATAATAGAAGTAATGGTTCACAAATGTTCCAAGTTCTTCAAAAAACCAAAGTTTTGAAAAAGCTCTCCAAGAATTGGGCTAAACTTAAGTTCGGTAATATCACCAAACAACGCAAAGAGGTTGAAGGACAAATTATAAAAGTCGAAACTAAATTAATGACTAATCCTACCAATGACCGTCTTGCAACAGTTCAGGCAAACCTCACAAGGAAAAAAGCAAAGCTAATAATTTTAACCGAACCTACTGGTCACAACGAGCTAGAGAAAAGAATATGGCTCTGGGTGACAGAAATACATCATATTTTCAGACTAAGGCAACGATTAGAAAGAGCAGAAAACGAATTATTGAGTTTGTTAATAAGGAAGGAATTCGATTCTCGGAAATAAATAGCATTCGCAATGAAATAACTTCTGAATTTAAAGCTCGTTTCTATAAAGATAATAATTGTCATCTTAATGTGGATGTTGACCTTCAAGATATTATGTCTGAGATCACTAATAGTGACAACTCTGAACTTACGAAACCAGTATCAGATGAAGAAATACAAGAAGCTGTGTTTCTTTTGGCACCTAACAAATCTCCAGGTCCAGACGGTTTTTCAGCTAACTTTTTTCAGACTTATTGGACCATAGTTGGGCCCTCTATAAATAGGGCTGTCAAAGCCTTCTTTTACTCAGGAAAATTGCTTAAGGAAGTCAATCAAACCTTTATAGCTTTAATCCCTAAAATAGATAACCCTAATGCAGCAAATCATTTTCGGCCAATAAGCCTCTGTTCAACATTATATAAGATAATATCTAAGATTCTGACCTCCCGGCTCAAGAAGGTTATAGGGAAATTAATTCACCCACTTCAAGGAGCCTTTGTGGCTGAATGATGTATCCAGGACAATGTTTTAATTGCCCATGAAGTCTTTCACTCCTTTCGGCCCAAACAAGGTAAAAGTGGCTGGTTATGTATAAAGCTTGATATGGAGAAAGCCTATGATAGACTAGATTGGGAATTTATTTTCCAAGTTTTTCAAAAATTTGGCTTCAATGAAAAATGGGTGGGGTGGATAAAAGAATGTATATCCTCTGTCTCCTTTTCAGTTCTAGTGAATAATTCTCCGGGTACTACCTTTGTGCCTTCCAGAGGTATTCGTCAAGGGGATCCCTTGTCTCTGTATATTTTCATTCTGTGTGCAGAAGTTCTAGCACGCAGATTACAAAGAGAAAGTAATACTTCCAACAAGGGTGTTGGGATTAAAATCTGTCAAGGAGTTGACAAGCTACCTTTCTTGACCTTTCCGGATGATACGATGATTTTTGCTGCAGCAACTAACCAAAGCTGTCATACTATTAAAAATATTTTGGACCAATACTGTACTATGTCAGGGCAAAAAATAAACTTCTAAAAATCAGCCTTTCAGTGTACAAAGAATATTGGTCGTTCGATGATAGAAAGTTTTAAAAGTATTTTATTAATGAGTCATTCAGCAAGTCTGGATAAATACCTAGGATGTCCAATCATTAATGAACGTGTAAACAGTAACACCTTCAAAGAGGTACTTCACCGTACGCAAAATAACCTTTCCAAGTGGAAAGCCAACTCTTTATCTTATGCAGGTCGCGCCACGCTCATCCAAGCTAACCTATCAGCTACTCCGATCTACACTATGTAGAGCTTTATATTACGTTCTGCTTCTCTTCTCAAACTTGACAAAATTAACAGAAACTTTTTCTGAAACAAAGCCCCTGATTGCTCCTCACCCAATCTTATTGGTCGGGACAAAGCTTGCCGACCAAAAAGACTGGGGGGTATGGGCATCAAAAAGGCTGAAGCGACTAACAAAGCTATGTAAATGAAGCTTTTGTGGAAAATTTTAAAAGAACCATAAAGTAAGTGGGTCCGCTTAATAAATCAGAAATACCTCAAAGGAAGTTCTTTATTTCAGTTTATGCAAGGCAAAAAGAATTCGTGGCAATGGAAAAATCTTTTGAAGGTGCGTGACACGTTCCGGGCTGGACTTAGGTGGCAAGTAGGTAATGGTCAAACTATAATGTTTTGGACAGATGTCTGGGTTTCCCCGGTTCCTTTAATGGAAATGTTTTTCAATGAATCTTCTGATGATCCGCTCTTTGATATCTCTATTCCGGTTCACTGTTTTTTCAATGCAACGGAAAGTTGGGATATCAATCTCCTTGCTCGTGTGGTCCCCATGGATACCATTAAAGCGATCCTGGGTATCCCGATTCCCTATAATGATGTATCGGATAAATACTATTGGGGTCTATCAGCAGATGGTACTTTTTCTTGTAAAACAGCAACACTGCTTGCCCAGGGATTAAAAGACAATATTAAAGAAAACTGTGACTTTAGCTGGATTTGGGAATTAAACATTCCCCCTAAAGTTAAAATCTTTTTATGGAAACTCTGTCTTGATGGACTACCAACTAAGAAAAGACTTGAGCAATGCAAAGTATTTGTACCGCAGGAATGTTCTTTCTGCAATTTCCATTGTGAAGATAAGTTCCATCTGTTTTTTGACTGCAGCACACTCAAGCAGGTTCTTAAAGAAATTGAAATTCTTAGTAGTGTAAACCTTTCAGTGGTTGAACTCTCTAATGGATCATTTACAGACAGACTCAATTTTCTTCGAAGCAAACTATTTGAGAATGACCTTATCTTCCTTATTATGACATGGTGGATGTTCTGGTTTGCCAGAAATAAAATTGTATTTAATGATCTTACTACAAGCCCCTTTCAAATTGCGATCTCGAGTAGACTCAGGTTTGAAGAATGGACTTCGATACAAGAGGGGCTTTCACAAAGAAAAAGCAAAACAGAACTCCAAGAGCAAACGTAACATGGATTCGACCAAGAGCTAATTATGTAAAGATAAATTTTGACGGATCCAAAATTAATAATCATCAAGCAGCTGCTTGTTTTGTTCTCAGGAATACAAGTGGAGATGTCCTGTCTGTGGGTGCTAAATCGTGTGGAACTAGCTCTATACTTATGGTTGAAGCAATTGGACTCCGGGAAGGCATTCGGATGGCGCGAGCTCGAGGATACAACAATATTACGCTGGAAGGGGATAATTTGGCTGTTATCAAAGCCATTCGTGCAGAATGGCGCATCCATTGGGAGATTAAAAATATCATTATTGATGCCAAGAAGGATCTACATTTCTTTGACAGGGTCGAAGTGCTCCACTGCTTCAGAGAAGCTAATTTTGTAGCAGATTTTATGGCGCACTTTGGTCACTCTTCTCCTAACCTGAACACCTGGTCTGCTTCTTTTGATCAGTCCCTAACCAATCTTTTGGTTAAGAACACCTTAGGTTATCCCTAGTTGGTAATGTGGTTGTATTGCTTTATTAAAAAAAATAAAAAAAAATAAAAACTTAGGCATGTATAACAAAGATGATTTATAATATAAAAAAAAAAGTAACTCAAAGTGTTAAAGGCATTGACACATTCACGTTTTATTTTTCTTCCCATACGCCTATTCTTTTTTTCTTTTTTTTTGATCTATTTGCAAAGTTCCAATTGGGGTTAGTATAGTAGAATTAGATTCATTTTTAAATCTTAATCTTGTTATTCTTACTTTCATACTAAATCAATTATTGCCTTTTAAGATTTTGATACACTTGCCTACTTTTGTTATTTGAAAATCTTGATCATGTTATCATTTCTTTTATACTAAATCAAGTATTACCTTTTTAAGTTCAACTATTTATTTTATTATATTTTCTAAATCAATTGGTGTGTTGTAAGGGGTGTAAAAAGTGAACTCTCAAACCAGATTAAAAATTAAGGGGAGTGAATTAAGGAGGTGACTAGGAAGAGCTTTTGCAAGCACCACAACAAAAACTAAATTTATATTTTATATAAGATTGGCAGCTATTGAGCTCCTAAATTCACTCTAGCTTAAACAGACAAAGTTCATTGGACAATTTATAAGTTCAACATTCAATAAATCTAACTATCTTAGAGAACAAAATAATTCGGCATTCATGACTAAGGAAATGAAACTATGTGAGTTTCAATTTTTTTTAATTTTAGTCACGGTTTTATTTTGCTCAAGGGATTGTTTCATTGGGTCCATAAAGCTACCTAAATCCCTCTACAACTCATAAAAGAGAGAGAGAATCTCATGAAAGGTCTTTCCCGTTGTAAAGTAATTTCTCCATCTAACTTAGTTTAATATTCCTAATAACAATATTTTCTTTTCGGCTTCCACACTGTTGTTGTGCTTGGTAATTAGCGGTCACAAGTAATCTATATGGGCAGTCCTACGACCCTTTAAAAAGTCCTAAATAAGGTCGAGGAATATCTTGGAGTAGGCCGCTCCCTATTCGAACCTACTCCTCCTCCCCCAACTCCGAGTTGATGGTGGACACGGTCAATAGTGATAGTCGGTTTCTAGTCACTTAATAAAATTCCACACCTATGCACAATTCGACCAACTGTTCAACCTTTCCAGGGAGTTGGTAGTGCTTTTCGATGCATGGTTCAATGTTGACTATCATGTTGATAACCTTGTTTTTCGACAAGGTTTTTTGGCGTTTGAGTTGGAATCGTGGATACCTTTACCGTAACGAGGAGGGTGCGAGGGGAATTGAACACTAGTAATTCGGAAAAAAGACATTCATTCGATTGATGTAAAAAAAGTACAAACGGGAGGATTTAATGGATTGAGTATAATACACTAAATTATGTTTAATCTACTCCTAAAACTACTACTACACTAGAGACGACATTACTCTACTTCTAACTAAGGAAACACATCTTTGCGGTGAGATTCAATCTATCTTCTTCCTTGCTCCATCGATCCTATTTATAGGAAAATAGGAGAGTCCTTGGTCCTCTAGTAACCACCCATTATTCAATCATGGGTGGAATGTAGTCAACCACCATCACTTCATGGGTTAGTGTTTAATTGGGTAGTTTTTATAGAAAATAACTACCATGGGTAGTGTTTTAGTGGGTAGTGGTAGGAGATAATGAAAGTTGTCAAATTCAACCAATATCTTTATTTTATAAGCTATAATATATTTTTCATAATATATTATTTATTCGAGTTATCGGTTTATTCGAAATATCCCGATCGTTTATTTTCGAGTGTAACACACACATGAAGGCCGAACTTATCCCGTGTGGACCTACAAATTAAACTCTTAGGTATGACTACAATCAAGTGAGTCTTATTGGAGAAGTTATTATATGGTTCGGAATAACAAAATCCACCATCTCACGTAATATATATGGATTTCAGTTAAATTACTTTTCAAAATCTATTGTTTGTGCAAAGGGTGAGGATCAATGGTTTCGGACCATTTAATAATTTATCCTCTAGTAGGATAATCATTATATAATTAGATGTTACAAAGTTCAAAATAGTAGCATTAACCACTTGCAAGCCAATCCATAACTTGATTAACTGCCAAAAAGACTTGTGTTGGATTTGCAACTCTTTCTATCTACAGAATGAGCTCCAGACACCGGTTTCAGATATCCCAGATATGCAAACAATTTTTCAAAACGTGAAAATATCCTTAACAGTTACCATGATGCAGCCCTCCGAAAGGGCACAGAGCATTCATAAAAATGGTCTTGGCAACTAGGTTAACACGAAGTACTATATTGGATTCTATCTTGAATGGCGCGCCACAAAAATAAATGGTTTTTGGGCAGAGAGGAAGTTTCCAAAGCTAACCAAACTTTTTTTTTTTGATCGTCAAAGAAGGAACATAATTTAAAGCTAACCAAACTTCTTTTTTTTTTATCATCAAAGAAGGAATATAGGAAGCTAACCAAACTTAGATAATCAACAATAAGTATAATTCAACCACTTTCTGTGTGGCTCTATTCAATTTCTATTTTCCTAAACTTCATCAGGGAATCCTTGACTAATGAAAAATATTTGGTTGACCTTATGGGTTAGCAATCTCCACTTTTTTATTAAATGATAAAAAAAACTTACAATTAAGGTACAAAATTCACCTGGTACCCGAAGGAGGAGGACATGGAGTAGCATAGGTACTATGCGGAGGAATTCGTCTTGAGTAGCTATGGGGATGGTTGGCCAATGGTGCTGGCACCTTCTTCATCGGTCTTGATCTAAGCATGCGATGATGGTTGAACTTCTTGTTGTAAATTGTTGTTGTAATATCCTTGAACCCAAATTTCGATGTGAAATCAAGTGTTATGTAACCTATATGAAAAATTGCCAGACCAGAAAACATAATTGATAGTAATAGTGCTAGCGAAATCAAAAAAGAAAGCCTCATTGTGCAAGAAGTTGGATACTTGGATTGTGATTGAAATATATACTTTACTTGGCATAACAAAACATTGTAGGGATATTCAGATTATATATAAGTATTTAAAATCGAGAAAGGTTAGTTGTTACGTTGAATTAAATTCGTGAAGTTATTATGGTAGTCACAAGTATAGACGACAAGGTTGCTGAAGATCCATCCGTTTCACGGGAGGCAAAATATTCTATGTTTGTGGCGTTGTGCCCATGACATAGCAAGGAGTCAACTACTAGAAACCATGCCTTGCTTGTTCACTCCAATCAATCAAAACATGATCATCTCGTGTCAGAAATCAATATGTCATCCGATCAGAATAAAAGTGTTTTGATATATTTTGTGGTTAGAGATGGCACTCGACACGGTTAACACAAGTCACGACACGACCGATCACGTTTTTGTACACGGCACGACACGAGCAAAAATGACTAGGCCTGGGATTGGGCCTGGATTTTGAAAAGAAAGCACTATGGGATACGGTCAGGTACGGCACGACACGACACCACATGACACGACATGGCACGGCGAAAATTTTAATATTATTTGAAAAAAGCATGGGCATGGCACGAGCACGGGTACGACCTGGGCCTACCTTTTGGAAGAGCAGGCATGCAAGGCACGACACTAAGCACGACAACTATAAACACGACACAACACTGTTCCAAAGCACGAATGCACGACATGGGCACGACACAAAGTCATCTTTATTTGTGGTACATACTGTTAAGTGGATTGTCTCACCATGGCCAATTGATTTTGGGTTGAAACCTTGATGTTATAAATACTCTATTTAATTAATGGGCCCAATTATAAAAGTTGTCATGGTGTCTAGTGCGTGCTTTTGTCATACCTTTATGACCCCTGTCTAGCTCACACGTATGTGATTGGCCCAATATATGTAGGCTTTCGTTTGTCCACGCTTCAACCCAAGATAGGTGTTTGCGTGCGTCGCACACGTTGAGGTGTTTATAACTAGAGGATTTACTCCACTCATAACTAATTAATTTTGAGTTGAAACCTCCTCGATGTTATAGACACTCTTTAATTGGTTCAATTATAAAAGTTATCACATACAAATCTATGTATTAAGAATACACTACTTAATCAAAATAAGCATTTTGATTTGTTCCTGGTACATCGGGAATATTTATCAATGTGAACCTTTAAATTTGGGATTAGGGAGTAATTTTTTGAATATTGATGAATATACTCTGACGGTTAGAGGTGGAATTAATGTTATATCCTTTATAATAAGTTTTATATGAGGTCACCTCAATATGAGGTCACCTTTATAACCAAGTTTGACATCAGCATGACGTCATACTTATTAGAGGTGGTCTCACATTGAGGCCACCTCATACAAGAATTTGTGTATCCCTTAATACGTCCCCTCACATAAATGTCATCCTTTTGCGCTGGAAGTGTGGATGATGCACATGCCTCCTCATACCATGTGCTGAACTATTAGGCGCTACCTGGATTCGAACACAAAACCTTTTGGTCATCTGGTTCTCGTATCATGTGTTGAAACCAACTCAACCAAAAACTTTAACGGATGGTTCGAGACCCAATAAATATTATATCCCTTAATATATACTTGGTACATATATAAAAAAAAAAAAAAAATCCTTTAGGGGAATATCAGGGGTTAAATTTCTAATACATTGATAAATAGCATAGCACCATTTTATGAATCCAATCAATCATGTGTCTTTATACTTGGCCATAATCACTATTTTAGTGGAGTAACCCAGCCAAAACTCAAGGTTCCAATTTATGCTCCATCAAATTCAAAAAAGAAAAGAATAAAAATGATAAACATACTCACCAGAGTTCATACGCAATAACTTCTCAATGCTTGCTTGGGGGTAATTCCAAGGGCGATCAACAAAAACTTAACACTACGAAGCCAGTTGGCTTATGTCTATATATACCATTTTTACACCTTTGTAATCAACATATTCAACTGATGAGTCTAAAAATTTGAGGTTTATAAAATTGGTGGTGGTGGTGGTGGCGGTGGCACTACAACATCTCAGTTCAAAGAGGGTGTTTTAAAATGTCTTATTTGGTCAAAAAAACGCCCTATTAGCCTAAGAGGGCGTTTTTTAAAATGTCCTATTTGTCGCGTTGTAAACCGAGTCATGTATTTGCTGGAAGGCTATGGTGTCCTTCAACTGTGGACACTAGCTATATTTAATAGTACAATACAACAGTTGTATGAGATATTACACAAGAGTGATTACAGGGAGAGATTACAGCAGAGATTACAGTTGAGGGAGAGATTACAGGAGAGATTACAGTTGAGGGAGAGATTACAGGGAGGAATAAATCAGAGGGAGAGATTACAGGAGCAAATAACAACTTTCTATATACAGTAGGATAGTGTTTGATTGTGATCAAACACTCAAAGTCACGTATCCTTAACACCCCCCGCAAACTTAACGTGGGATGAACGTTGAGTTTGGTTCTGAGCAAAGTAAACCGAGAGGTGCTGAGTGCCTTTGTTAGAACATCTGCATTCTGATCAATAGACTGTATGTAACGCACCACCAAATTTCCTCTTTCTACCTTCTCGCCAACAAAGTGAAAATCAATCCGTATATGTTTTGAAACCTTAAGAAACACTGGGTTGGCTGTCATAAAGGTAGCGGAGAGATTATCACATAACAGAACCGAAGGAGTAGGAAGTGAGATATGCAACTCTCGAAGAAGTTGTTGCAACCAAATAACTTCAGCTGTAGCCGCAGCCAACCCACAGTACTCTGCTTCAGTACTTGACTTAGCCACAACATGTTGGTTCTTGGAGGACCAACTTATTAAATTTCCACCAAAATAGACACAGTAACCATGAGTGGACCTAGAATTGTCCGGATCACCACTCCAATCGGCATCAGAATAGGCAAGCAACTTAGATGAAGTAGAACGCTTGATAAATAAGCCATGGTTTATTGTTCCTTTAAGGTACCGCAATATCCGTTTTACAGCCCGCCAATGCTCCAATTTAGGATTGTGCATGAACTGACACACCCTATTCACTGCATAAGAAATGTCTGGACGTGTGACAGTAACACATTGAAGTGCTCCAACGATAATTCTGTACAGAGTATGATCAAGCATGGGTTCTCCTTCACATGTCAACTGTGACCGCGCCTCTGCAGGCGTGGAAACTGGTTTCGTGCCTTCCATTTTTACTCGACTCAGAACATCAAAAATATATTTTGACTGAAATAAATATAGGCCATTAGTAGAACGTTGTACTTCGATGCCCAGAAAATACCTCAGATCACCAAGATCCTTTAGAGAAAATGAAGCATTTAAAGTGACAGTAAACTCGCTCAAGTAAGCACCGTCATTGCCAGTGACGATAATATCATCAACATACACGAGGAAATATGTAAGAGATGCACCTTCTTTGCGAACAAACAAAGATGTATCTGAATAACAAGCTTTGAAACCATGCTCTAATAGAAGTTGCTTCAATTTGGTAAACCAGGCCCTTGGTGCTTGTTTTAAGCCATAAATGGCCTTCTTTAATAGACAAACATGCTTCGGATGATCTGAACTTTTGAACCCTGGTGGCTGTGTCATATATACCTGCTTATTGAGATCACCATTAAGGAAGGCATTATTCACATCAAGTTGTTTCAAAGACCAATCATTAGCGACAACAATACTAAGGACCATTCTCACTGTGCTAGGCTTTACAACGGGACTGAAAGTCTCAAAAACATCCACCCCTGGTCGTTGATTAATTCCCCGGGCAATTAACCAAGCCTTACATCGCTCAAAACGCCCATCTGGTCCACGTTTTATACGATAAACCCATTTACAGGTCACCACATTGGCCTTCGGTGGATAAGGTACGAGATTCCAGGTTTTTGCTCGAACAAGAGCTTGATATTCAGCTTCCATAGCCTCACGCCACTCAGGATACTTTGAGGCCTGAGTGAAGGAGGTGGAATCTGTTATGGGTTGTGGGTCAGATAGTGGAAAGCGAGTGGCTTTTAAGGCTATAGGCTTCAAGGAATTTGTTCGAGCTCTTGTAACCATAGGATGGTCGGAAGCATGAGATGGCCGCAAATGTCGTAAAACTTTAGGCAAGAGAGGTGCTGCGTTAGAGGAGTTAGTGACCGTGGTCAAATTCAAAGTAGCCGCATCAACAGTACCATGTGTCTGCGAAGTGGTTGCATCATCAGTACCATGTGACTGCACAGAACATGAGGTGTGCGAGGGTGAAGTTTGAATGTGGAATGACTCAGTTGGGGTTGGACTTGGCATAGGAGAGGGTGAGGTCATTGTAGGACTAGAATCTTGAGCATGATCAGAAGATGAGATAGAATGTGGACTTTTGGAGGCATCTTGTAGAAGAGATAAAGTGACTTCTTCATCGGAGGACAAAGCAACAGGTTTAGGATTGTTTTCTGATGTGGAAAACGGAAAGGTGGTTTCGTCAAAGACAAGGTATCTAGCTATGTAGACTCGACATGTAGGTATGTGAAGACACAAATAACCCTTATATTTTGAACTGTACCCCAAGAAAACGTAAGGTTTTGAGCGATATTCTAATTTATTTTGGTTGTAAGGTCATAAAAAAGGATAGCACAGGCAACCAAATATTTTCAAGAATTTATAATCGGGTTTCCGACTATATAAGCATTGATATGGGGACTTAAATTCTAATGTAGGATTTATTGTGCGATTCATCAAGTAGGTGGCGGTGGAGAAGGCATACTCCTAGAATTGAAGTGGTAGAGATGCATGTGCAAGAAGGGCCAACCCTTTCCCTACTATGTCTTTGTGTCTACGTTCAACAGCTCCATTTTGTTCTTGAGTATGGGGATAGGATACTCGGTGACTAACCCCACATTCATGAAGAAAGGTAGATACATTTTTATATTCACCTCCCCAGTCTGTTTGTAATTGTTTTATTTTGTACCCAAATTGTCTCTCTACAAGTGCTTGAAAGTGTTTGAAAATGAGAAAAACCTCATCTTTTCTTTTCATTAAGAACACCCACATATATTTGGTGCAATCATCAACAAAGTGAACAAAATAGGAGAAGCCATTAACAGAAGGAGTAGGTGCTGGACCCCAAACATCACTGTAAACTAGAGCAAATGGTACTATAGAGCAAATATGAGTATATTCAAAGCTAAACGATGACTCTTGCCTAATTGACAAGAACCAAACAGAGAGAAGCTTTTGTTGGATAGAGGCAAAGAAAATTCATTAACAATTCTACGAATTATTTTCTCATTCGGATGGCCCAAGCGATTGTGCCAACCTTGAAGAGAGGTTCGGTCGCCTATGAAAGCTGATGGAGGGTTTAAAGAGACTAGAGCATGTTCTAGAAGTGTTCTGGAGCCTGGTACTGTAATGCGCTTTCTGATATTGTGATGCAGACGATAAAGACCATGGTCAAGAGTCCTCTGTAGCAGCACCTTTCCCTATCGATTTTTGACAAGACATGAGTCAGCATGAAATTCCATATATACATTATTGTCGCGTGTGAGTTGTGATACACTAAGCAGGTTTTTAGCAAGATTTGGTATGCACAGAACATTGGTCAATTTTAGTGGCTTAGTGTCAGTCGGAATAATGCTAGAGCCAATGTGGGAAATGGGCAGAAGCTTACCATTAGCAATCTCCACTTGATCCTCACCGTTATATTCAGCATGGACAAAAAGATTATTCATGTCAGAGGTGAGATGATTCGATGCTCCAGAATCAATGTACCAAGATGGATCAGCAGGATTAGCGGGTGGTGAGGCAAGCAAAGCAGAAATCTTGTTTCCTTTTTCGGATGTATAGGCATGATTATAGCGCTGCCAACAGTCAAGAGCAGTATGTCCAGGTTTATCACAAATCTAACAAATTGGTTTTCCTTTACCGTTGCCGTTCAGATTAGACCGAGTGTTATTGGAAGAGAAGTTGCGATCCAAAGTAGCAGTTTTGGCGCCTCCAGAAGAGTTAGTACGATAATTCTGGTGTCAGGAGAATTGCCCCTGCCATGACTGACCATAATTATTATAGTTGCCCCGTCCTCGACCTTGTCCTGAGTTGGATTTGAAATTCCCTCGATTTGCAACATGAGCACTGTAAATCACGGACTATTGTTGAGCCATTTCATCAGCCTTGAGCCTGTTTTCTTCATTATATAACATCTCCAACAGCAACTCAACAGTTAAAGGAGTCTCAATGGACAAGCCAGTGTTAAAAGCAGAGCGGAAATTATTGAACTTTGGCTCTAACCTACTCAAAATACACTGAATTAATTCTTCTTCTGAAACTGATTGACCAATACATGCCAAAATATCAGCTATTGCACGCTTCTTTTCAACATAATCAAGAACTGAGAGCGTACCTTGCCTGAGTCCGTATTGAAGCTCGGATTTCAGGTGCATAGTTCGAGCCCTTGAAGTCAAACGGAAAACGTTGCTTAAGATGGACCATGCTTGCAAAGTAGTCTGAGCTCTTGTTGTGTAACTAAGTACACGTTCTGAAAGTGTACCCTTTAACCACAAGAGCACGAGTCTGTCCTTGAACACCCATGATTCATATGCGGGGTTCAACTGTCGCAATGAAGGATCGGTCTCATCTGGAATATACTTCTCTGGTTGTTGATTATCATTTTCAATGAGATACTCAAGATTGTAGGCCTCCAGAGCGGATTTAACATAAGAGGACCAGATTGAAACTTTTTTTTTTTTCTCTCGATCCAGTTTAATTGAGAGGGTAGGAAGAATGATGGATGCATTGTTCTTTGAGGTGGCTGTTTGCAGAATTGAATTTGTTGAATTGGTTGAATTGGTTGAGTTGGTTTCACTAGCCATTCCTCGGGTTTGGTTTGACGCTAGTCTTTCAGCTCTGATACCATAAACGAGTCATGTATTTGCTGGAAGGCTATGGTGTCCTTCAACTGTGGACACTAGCTATATTTATAGTACGTTTTTTTTTTTTTGGTTTTTGAATTTTTGAAAGCAACTGATCAGTACGTTTTTTAATTTGATTTTGAGTTTTATGGATGTGGTTGGAGAGAGGAGAGAGAAAAGGAAAAACAAAAGTGCAACTTTTTGGTAGTTAGGCGGGCAATTTTGTTAGAAAATGTCCTATTAGACATTGCACAATTAAGCAAGAGGGCAATTTTTCTAAAAATGCCCTATTAGACATTGCAAGGGCAATTTTTTTAAAAATGCCCTATTTGATATGAACAAATAGGGCAAAACTAAATTGCCCTATTTGATATGGACAAATAAGGCAAATCCAAAATGCCCTATTTAATTCGCACAAAATGCCCTTTTTGATCTTTTTTCTTATAGCGTGGCTTTGACGATGATGGTGGACCTAGTGGTGGTGTCGTAGCTAGCGAGCTCGGAAAACGAGTTAGTGAAGCAGGAAGAGTAGTAGTAGGAGGAGATGGCGGAGGACGAAAAGCATGGAAGTTGCGAGACCGGTTTAAGAGCGGCGACAAAGGCACAGACGACGGGGGTAGCCTCCTCTTGATACCCCATCTAAGCCTTACAAGTTGTGCCCTTAGATGATCTATGTCTTCATTATACTTTCGTTGTGGTTGTCGCGGATTGTCTTGCAGGTTTTGCTCCACGGCAAAATCAGCAAGGAACAAGAACATCAAACCATATACTAGTAAGAAAATGAACAACATCAAGTGTGTCATAGGCAATCTCATAGCTACCCAAATTTGTACAGAATGAAGTTTTTATGTCTTTTGTGTTGTTTGTTTTGACAAGAAGACATACGGAGGATTCGTTTATTTGTGGTCGTGAGTGTGTGACCAATAACTGACCATGTCTAATGTGATGTCTCGAGGGTTACTACCACGGAACCTTCTTGGGTCTTACAGGTTGGAGTTGGGCCCTAATCATTCAATGGGTTTTTTTCTGACTCTTTTCTCCTCAATTATGGTGTGCTTAGTCTCAATTCATGTCCCAGGAGTTAACGCACAATGTTCTCAACAAACGACATTACAAGCTTTCTTTGAAGTCAAATTGGCGGATGTGCATATAATCACCGAGTATCATAGTAGACCAAACTCCCCACCTTCTAGAAAGGGTTGAAGTCGACTACTCAATCATTTGATCGGACTAAAACAAATTAAAGAAAACAACATCATTACAAAAACTCCAAGGGTTTACTACCTAGATTGCCTACTCCCTTGAGGCCCTAGATTGTCTGCTATCATGTCCAAGGAGCTTATACACAACAAGGTACATAATAAGCACACTATCAAATGTATAATATTAACAGCCTTGTAGATGTATTTTTAGTTAAACAGTGCCAGTTTAGCCCATGTCATGCACGGACCTCAAACATATGCTGCCCAAATCAATACCAAGTATTTGAACAAGTCTACATATTAAAATTAAAAAATTGATCAGATCCTCATTTCAAAACATAAGTACTAATCTCATATTACAGCTATTTATACTCCTACATGATACAGAGATGACACGAACAAGGACAATCACATTCCACAAATGATCGAGGTTCACTAATGTGGTGACGGCGATGGTGATGCACTGATCAGTGAGCTTGGGCGAGGAGGAGGAGGAGGAGAAGCTATGAACCACATGTGTCCTTTGTTGAAAAGTGGCGGTGAAGGCCTCAAAGACGGCGGCTTGAACCTCTTCATACTGGTTATCCCTCCAAGCTTTACAAGTTCTGCCCTGATTTGATCAATACTAATGTTGTCATTATTGTTAAGCGGTCGCTGGTGAGGATCTTGCAAGACTCGTGCTGCCATGGCAACATCAACATAGATCAAGAACACAATGCAATGTAGTAGTACTGGGAAAATGAACAACATCAAATGATGAGTTGTACTTGTAATAGGTGATTTCATTGTTGTTTAATTTGCTGGGTAAATCAAGAAAACGCAAAATGATGATTTAGTATATGTACTAGTAATATTAGTATCGCATTCAAGTCTCAAATTCATGTACATAATCGAAATGAGAAACTTTCTTTGGTTTTAAAACTACGCGTTTATTGTTATTAGTTGTCACTGCCCATGTCAATTGTCACAACAAGGGACCTACGGGTCGGAGATTTCCCAATTGCCCAGTTCTTGATTAAAGAATCAAATGAAGTTGGTAGACAACTATGTCAACTAGACACAATCACAAAACAGACGAAAGGAAATTATTACATACATATAAACAGGGTCGTCAGCTGACATTTAGGAGGCCTTATGCTAAAATTAAAAATGGGAGGCCCTATGCTAAAATTAAACAGGGTCGTCTCTGACATTTAGGAGGAGGAGTATATTGAATCCAGTTATGTGATTGGGCGGGGAGTGGCGGTGAAGGCCCCAAAGACGGTGGTTTCCGCCTCTTGGTACTGGTGATCCCTCCAAGTGTTACAAGCTCTGCCCTGAGTTGATCAATATTGTTGTTGCCGTAGTTATTCAGTGGCTGTTGAGGATCTTGCAAAACCCTTGCCATGGCGAAATCAACATGGAACAAGAACACAAGTATATGAAGTACAGTGGCGGATTCAGAATTTATGAATTGGGTATGTACAATAATATTAAAAGAATGGGCCACAATGTTTTTTAGGTTAATAATACAAAAAGTATCAAATAATACAAATAAATACATAAAATATCTAAAATGGATTATACTAATCAGTGATAACACATCAAAAATAAATAAAGAATAATAATAGCACGCCAGAGACTTAATTCCAAGCAAAGAGAAGTGCCTCAATATAGTACTCGAGAGAGGAAATGGGCCAACGACGCAGACTAAAAAGCAAAAAACCATAAAATAATAGCTGGAACAAAAGTCTGACTCCATCAAGTATTGAACCCGTGACCTGCGTTTTAATATGAAGCAGTCGTTCCAGTTGTGCTACCACCATGTTGTACACTTAGATGAGCAGTTTTTATTTATTTCTAGATATGCACGTGCATACCTACTATACCATATGGATCCGCCACTGATGAAGTACAAGGAAAATGGACAATATCAAAAGAGTTGTTGGTATTTTCATTGCTGTTTGTTGTGTAAATGAAGAAACCCAAAATGTTGATCTTATAGTTGTAGTAGTAATGATTTATATGTAGTTAATATTATTCTGGTCTCAAATTTAGGTACAAAATCGATAGTACGAACTTGTTTGGTTTTGTGTTGATTTTACCCCATTTTTTGACTAATACGCGTTTATTATTAGTTAACATTGCCCATGTCACGACGGATACCTTACAATTTCTTGGGCCCAACTGGTCGGAGATTTCCCCAATTGTTGGTCAAAATTTTAATGGAGTTGGTAGACACAATCACACATTCACACAATGCAAGAATTTAAACAGGTGAGATATTGAACTGGAATGAAATTATTATTATTATTATATAGTACATACTAAATAAGGAGGTGTAATTGAGTGGTATGGACTATTTAATTTTTATCAAAGTTGAGGGTTCGAATCTTGCCTTGGGTATTGGACAACTTTAAATTTCTTGGGCGGTATCTCATCTTTTGAGTTGCCTACAAGTTAGCACGGAGAAATAATCATTATGATCGACCATCGATATTCTTGATTGTTGTGAACCAAAAATTATTACTACGTAGTAAAAGATTAGGGGAGTGAATAATGAACCAAGACAAAAGATTACAAATGTAATGGAAATGGTCCAGCATACTTATAGAAACAGTACCATCTAATAAGTTCTACATGATACAGAGAAATGAACATCAATTAAACAAACAGCACAAACACTTTTCAGTTTTCACAAAATCACTTGAGGTTCAATAATATGATGGTGGCGGTGGTGGTGGTGCAATGAGCTGCGAGTTTGCGCAAGGAGGTGGCGGAGGAGGCGGCAGAGAAGGTCTTACCCATTGCGGTCCTCGGTTGCGGAGCGGTGGTGATGGCACCGAAGACGGTGGTCTCCTTCTCTTGATACTCACTCTAAGCCTAACAAGTTCGGCCCTGAATTGATCAATATAATCATAATTATGTGGAGGTTCTTTCATAACTTGTGCTGCCATGGCAAAGTGATCAACATGAAAGATAAACACTAAGCTATGTAGCACTAACAACATGAACAAAAACCAGTGAATTGTAGGTAATTTCATTGTAGCTAGGTTGTTTCTGTGTTAGCCAAGAAACCCAAAATGCTGATTTAAACTAAATTTAGTGACTATCGATGCATTGTTGACTTGAATTATTGTAGTCTCGAAGTTATTCTCATATTGGGAAATGGGGAGCCAGTTTTCAGAGTTTTTGTTTTGTTTCTTTTGTCCATTCTTTGATTTTGATGTTTGTTCTTTGTTAACTACTCCGTACCATATATATACCGATATACGCGTTTATTAGTTGTCACTGGCTCACTAGTCACTGCCCATGTCACGACGACCACGGACCACCAAACTCTCGACGGGGGCGTATTGTAAAGATGGCTTCGTGTCATGTTCGTATCATGCCTTGTGTTTTATAACAGTGTCATGCTGTGTTGTGCCGTACTTATAGTCAAGGTCGTCTCCGATATTTCGGAGGCTCTGTGCAAACTTGTGGTAAAATTAAAGTATATATATAGGTTGTTAGACCAGTTAAATATATATATGAAAATATCTCTAAATCAGAGCTTTAGCCTTGTAATCCAGGTACATGACCAAGCTCGCTCTATTCAATTCAATTATAGATATAGAATCAACCCTTCATCAAATTACACAAACTAAGTAGGAATCATAAAGAATTACTCAACTGGTTAGGATAAGTATCATCCCACAGGAGCTTTGAGGTTAAGGGTTTGATTGCTCTTAGGCCTCTGTGCGTCCATCAAAAGTCAAAACCAAAAAAGTACACAAGCTTAGTCGATAAGATCAAATAAAGAATTATGAATATATTAGAAATGTAACAAATCAACAAAACATTTTAGCAGATCGGAGATTTTCCATTTGGCCGATTCTTGATCAAAAAAAAATAAAAATGGAGTTGGTAGACAATTATATGTCAACTAGGTACCAATCACAGGACGAGAAGAAGAAAAAAAAACAGACGAGATATTGAAGTGCTGCTTGTATTTGTTTGAATCAATAGGGGTCCGTTATCCCTAAGTTATTTCTGTTTATTTCAGCAAATATTAACAAATTTCAACAAAGTTCAACAAAACTCGGTAGAATAAACAAAATTCAACAAAGTTAAACAAAATCCAGTAGAATAAACAAAATTCAACAAAGTTCAATAAACCAATATACAAACTAGTTATTAAAAACACTTGAAGCAACAAACAAAATTCAACGAAAATAAACAAAGTTCAGCAAAATTCAGTAGAATAAACAAAGTTCAATAAAATTCAACAAAATTCAGTAGAACAAACAAAACTCAACAAAGTTAAACAACAATCAACAAAGTTCAAAAAACTTCAACCAAAATAAATATTCAATAATAAATTTAAATAAAAAATATGTTGGGGAGAACACAGAATAGACCCTAGATCATAGGTGCAAAAGCCACCAGAGTAAATTTGACCATTTACATGATCAAATTTACACTACTTTTCAATTTTGAAATCACAAATCCAATATGTTCAATCATTTAAGCAAGTCTATGAAATTTCAGGCAGTTGATCCGTACAGTGTTCGTTTATCGCTAACTCAGTGGCTGATCTTTTGGCGAAGCAAGGAAACAAGTGGGAAGATGAGTTCTTGGGGTGGTTCTCATATGGGTGCTAGATAAGTGGTGTTTCTGCGTCTGTAATAATAACTTAATCTTGCTCTTATTTATTTCACTCTTATCTTGTTTGCCTCTGTCTTTTTTGAAGGACTTCATCTAGTTTCTAAAATCTTCCTAGAAGGTGGAGATGGTGGATGAAAGATGCGAATACTGAGAGAGTGCACTAGGAAACTTTTGTATGAGATACTATTGCTACCTTGTTTCTCATAAATAAATAAATAAAAACAAATCTATAAAATGAAAGTAAGGATTCATCCTGGCAACACAAGACTTGCTCTATTTGAAAAATTAAAAATACTAATATCATACTACGAAAGAAGCACATCCACAAACTAAAATGGGGTACAATTATGTGGTGGCGATGTTGGATAATTTCCAACAAGTATTTGACTTGGTGATCAAATTAATTGGTAACAAACATGTATGTGTTTGTAACAATTATGAGATCATGGTATAAGCAAATATGAAAAGAGCATAAGCAAAGTAGTTGCACAATTAATTAGTAACAACTAACTCACAAACGGGTTTGTGCAGTTTTCTCAAGCGGTATGCTTGTGGTTAATTAACTACCATCTTATCCGAAAGATAAGATATGCTTATGTGTAATTGTAACCGCTATTAACTACCACCTTATCTTATCCAAATGTTCATGTGAGACACCCAAAACTCTATAAATAGAGGGGATGGGCAAAGCGTTGGATATCATCGAAAAAGGGCTATCTTAGCCTGTAACTTCTATCCTATCTTTCTCCTTCTTAGTGTTCTATCTATCGGTTGTGCATTACCGCTAGTTAGAGGAATACCGTTGTATCTCAGAGAACTATTCAAGTTAGTCCCAGTTGCACCATAGGGGACGAAAAAGTTCTTTAGGACAGCGCAACTGCGTACCTCGGTATTAGCCATTGTTAACCCCTATCTACAGAATATATCCAACAATCTAAAGAACTTAACTTCGTAGTAATCGCTGCCCGAAACAGTACTTTGAAGGAGATGGCCACTAGGATTGTCAAACTTGAACGGTTTGATGGTGGAAACTTTCGTAGGTGGCAAAGGAAAATGCACTTCCTACTTACTACTCTCAATGTTGTTTATGTCCTTACTTCACCACAACCCAAAGAATCTGAAAATGAAACTCTGAACCAACATAGAACCCACCAAAAATGGGAAAATGATGATTACATATGTCGAGGACATATCCTTATTGCTATGGCGGATCCTTTGTTTGACACTTACCAAACTGTGGCTACAACAAAGGAACTTTGGGATTTCTTGGAGGGACGCTACTTGAGGAAGGATGCCACAAATAAGAAATTTATGGTAAGTCAATTTAATTCTTATACCATGAATGAATCTAGACTGGTGGCGGTCATGGATCAATTCTATGAAATTGAGCACATTCTAGGCCATTTTAAACAACATCAAGTGCATATGGATGAACATTATCTTGTTACTACTATAATTGACAAACTGCCTGATAGTTGGAATGAGTTTAAACATAGTCTCTCAAACACAGAACAGAGGATATTTCTCTTGAAACTCTTGCAAACCACTTGCACATTGAAGAGGAGTTTCGTAAGCAATTGAACTCCAAGGGCAAGGCACATGTGTCTAGTGCACATGTTGTTGAAGATGGTAAGGCAAGTACGTCCAAGAAGGGACAGTTCAAGAAGAAGAACTACCCCAACAAGCATGGTGACAACAAACGTAAAGCCCTTTGTTGGATCTGCAACTGTCCTAATCACTTGAAGAAGGATTGTCCTAACCCTAACAAGAAGAGGAAAAAGGGCTCACACCCCGATTTCGGACAATCTTCTAAAGAGAATGTTGGGTCTTAAAATATCCTTTGTGGGTCCCACAACGCTAAGTCACCGAAAGGTGAACAAGTCAACCAACGAATGGGAAGGTGACACGTGGCGATCAACACTAGAAGATTGATATCAAGTCAATAATTTGACTAGGCAATGGGCTGATGACACGTGGACATGTCAGCATGACTGATCTGGCCAGTCTGGCCCAAAGATACTGTAAATGGCAGGCCCATTCACCGAGACGCGGAAGATTTCCGCCAGACATCTGACAGGGTACAAAATTACGTACCCTGCCACCGATGTCCTATAAATATGCGGTCACTGTTCATTTCAGGTAACAATTAATTTCACTCTCTAGCGCTACTTTCAAGATATTCTCTCTGGATTTTCTCTCTCTTCCTGCAAATATCTGACTTGACCATTGGAGGGGCGCCCTCCCGGGAAACCCCCTGGGGTAGTCACGTTTTCTCTTTTGTAGGTGCTCGTTTAGACCTTCGATTCAGGAGCTCCCTCAACTCGACACACTTTTAGTCGACCCCTCGAAAAGAACCCCGAAACATTGGCACCGTCTGTGGGGAGCCCTTTGTTGAATGGTCTACTCCACAAGATCCAGAGATTACATACTTTCGCCATTTTACCTCTCAGCCTACGGGCTCATCTAGTGATCCAGAGATTCCTAGACATTTTTTACCTCTCAGCCTACGGGCTCATCTAGTGATCTGCCACACACAGGTTCACCCTCAAACGTGTTGGCCTCACTCATTTGTCTAAGTACTGAGGTTTAATTATCCTCGGAGAATGGGTCCTACCAGTGATCGGTCGACATACAAGTCAAGGGGCTTACATATCCCCAAGTACTCGACTCAAAGTACAACGTTTGTGGCCATCCATTTTTGCAAAGGTCAGGGTCGACCTGTTCATAAGCCTCCAAAGGTCAGGGTTGACATTTTCATAGGCCTCCCCAAGAGAAGGCTTCAAAGAAGGAAGAAAAAAGTTCAAGGTCGTCCATTTACGATCTCACAATCATGATCGTCCATTTTGTCAGAGCCAAGATCGCTCAAGAGGCTCCAATCGCCCATTTCTGGGTCGTCCATTCCATGGACGCCTATTTTTAAAAACAATTATGTGGTCACCCAGACATTGGCACCATCATACTTGGTCTTCTACAAGGGGAATGTCTAGCCCCTCGTGGTCGCCCATTTTAACATTCTTATGGTGGCCCAAGGCAAGGGGCTTCCCCCGTGCACCTTGACACCATCACACTTGGTCTTCTACAAGGTGCCTGTTTAGCCCCTCGTGGTCGCCCATTTCAACATTCTTATGGTCGCCCAAGGCAAGGGGCTCACCCCATGCATCTAGGTACCATCTTACTTGGTCTACCTCCAAGGGCTTATCTAGCCCTATGGGTCGCCCATTTCACTCAAGAAATGACTCGCCATCATAGGGGCTTCATCCCCGTACTTGGGCTCTCTCAGGGGCTTATTTAGCCCAAGGGGTCGCCCATTTCACTCAGAAAACTACTCGCCATCATAGGGGGTTTATCCCCATACAGTTGGCTAGTACTTAGGCTGTCCCAGGGGCTTATTTAGCCTGGGGGTCGCCCATTTCACTCAAAAATGACTCGCCATTATAAGAGATCCATTCCTATATATTTATCCCTAGAAGGACTCGCCCAGTTAATAGCTTCCAGGGGTGTTGTCTCCAAATTGAGCACTCACCTATTCCAGGCCAAGAGGACTCGCCCATGCTCAATAGCTTCTAGGGGTGGTCTCCAAAATTGAGCACTCACCCATTCCAGGCCAAGAGGACTTGCCCATGCACAATATTTTCCAGGGGTGTTGTCTCCAAATTGAGCACTCGCCCAATCCAGGGTAAGAGGACTCGCCCATGCTCAATAGCTTCTAGGGGTGGTCTCCAAATTGAGCACTCGCCTATTCCAAGCCAAGAGGACTTGCCCATACTCAATAGCTTCTAGGGGTGGTCTCCAAATTGAGCACTCGCCCATTCCAGGCCAAGAGGACTCGTCCATGCTCAATAGCTTCCAGGGGTGTTGTCTCCAAATTGAGCACTCGCCCATTCCAGGCCAAGAGGACTTTCCCAAACTCAATAGCTTCTAGGGGTGGTTTCCAAATTGCGCACTCGCCCATGCTCAATAGCTTCCAGGGGTGTTGTCTCCAAATTGAGCACTCTCCCATTCCAGGCCAAGAGGACTCGCCCATGCTCAATAGCTTCCAGGGGTGTTGTCTCCAGATTGAGCACTCGCCCATTCCAGGCCAAGAGGACTCGCCCATGCTCAATAGCTTCTAGGGTTGGTCTCCAAATTGAGCACTCGCCCATTCCAGGCCAAGAGGACTTGCCCATACTCAACAACTTCCATGGGGTTCCTCCAAGTTAAGCTCTCGCCCATTCCAGGCCAAGAGGACTCGCCCATGCTCAACAACTTCCAGGGGGGTTCCTCCAAGTTAAGCACTCACCCATTCCAGGCCAAGAGGACTCGCCCATGCTCAACAGCTTCCAGGGGGGTTCCTCCAAGTTAGGCACTTACCCATTCCAGACCAAGAGGATTCGTCCATGCTCCATAGCTTCAAGGGGGGGTTCTTCCAAGTTAAGCACTCTCCCATTCTACGCCAAGAGGACTCTCCCATGCTCAATAGCTTCCAGGGGGTTCCTCCAAGTTAAGCACTCGACATTTCCAGACCAAGAAGACTCGTCCAATCCAGGCTAGAAGGACTCGCCCATTCCAGGCCAAGAGGACTCGCCCAAGCCTCGAGCCATGATGGGAAGGCTCCCAGATGTTTATTTGGTCCATTGACTCGCCCATGGACCTCATCTTTGCCTCGCCCAAGCCTTAGGCCATGAGGGGAAGGCAACCAGATGTCTGTTTGGCCCGTTGAATCGCTCATGGACCTCATCTTAGACTCGCCCTTCATAGCTCCGTGTTATGACTATGGCTGTGCGGTATTTTGGCCATATCTCCTTCGTTAAAATTTGTATCAAGGTGATTCAAAAGTCAATGAAAACCTTACAACGAGGGCTACAACTTTAATGTTTTGGCCATCTTCAGAATACAAACCGAAAGCGGTCGATTTGAGGTATGAAAGTGCAGTAGTGCACTTGTGCTCGCCCAAATCGCCATGGCACTCGACTCGCCCAAATGGTGTGGCCTTGTGTAAGGACCCGGGATTTCTCGCCACGGAGCGCGTCCTTATAGAAAATTTGTAAGCTAGGTGTTTAGATAAGTTCAAGGAACCGTCGAGTTAGAAAAGATTTTGTAAAGACTTGAATTGAATAAAAACCATAAAAGAGGTCACAAATCTGCTATCGGCTTGTTATCGAAGGGACAAACCGAAGGGACAACCCAATAGCGCGATAAATGAAATGATCATGTTTTTAGAAAGACTCCCGCTCATACATAACATTTGAGTACCCAAGAACAAAGGGTTCGGGGGCGAAGGTACGAAGTGGGAAGGTGTTAGGCACCCAACTCGCCCGTTTATGACGGCCTCTACTAACTCAAGTTTGCTTAACAATTTAAAGACATGATTCCCACACAAACCGGATTAACAACCTAGACTTAGACTATTAGTTGGTTCATCACAAGTATCACAACATTTATTTTAACCCTTGTTTAGACATGCATTTGATTGACAAGTTGAGCATTACAACGACTAGACATGCTTGGAAGGACAGTATTTAGGAAGCAATAAAAGACGTTATTCTAGCATGTTATCTATATTATGACTACTAGAAAATAAACAATTAGGCAATTAATTTGATTTGAGCCCTCAGGAGTTAGTACCTGAACTGTAGGCTATATTTGACAAGAATAGTAAAAGACAAGATCTCAAGTTTTGTAGGAGGTGGAAACTCGGTGTCAATACTCCCGAGAATAGAATACAATTGTTTATGGAAGAAAGAGGGAGAAGCTTAGAGTCAATACTACTGAGAATAGAGGGTGTCAACTGTAGACTGTGTGTTTTGAACTGAGGGAGGAGGGTCGTATTTATATGCGCAGGAAGTAGGGTTGGACGGGTGAAAGGAGCCGAAATTTGGATTTTGGGCTGAAAAATAGTCGGTCTTGGAGACTTAGCGAGGGCCGCTAGCAGCCCTGTTGAGCGTCACTAGAGGCCTTGGTCAGTGCTGCTAGCGGCCCTGGAAGTTCATCTAGAGCCGCTGGCGGCCCTGGTGACTGTTAACCCAGGGCCGCTGACGGCTGTCAGCTTGCCAGTTGGATGTTTGCCGGGCCATATCTCACTCGTTTGGGCTCCAAATTGGATGATTCAAGATGGGTTGGAAAGATTATTGGGTATATTTTCAAATTACTTTGTTTTCAGCCCAAATATTTTGTGGATCTCGAGATATACCCGAAAGAGTAAGGAGAGATCAGTTTTGGAGTACGCATCAATGTTTGGCTCGTAACTCCTTGGTTCGAAATGTGGTGTGGGCTCATCATATGTCATTGAAAATCTATTTGAATAAGGAATCCATAAATATAAGGCTCAAAAATTAAATCAACCAAATGAACACCCAAATAGGGATGGAAACATGGTCCACAGTATTCGGTTACATTTGTTTTTACCCTTAACTTCGTTTGGCCATAACTCTTAGGTGCGGAATCGTATTTTGACACGGAAGGAAGCAATGGAAAGCTATTAAAAGGGGCTTTTAAATGAAGTGGGAATGAAGGAGTGATCGAGGAAAAACCTGAAACTTTATTTTACCTATCAAAGAAAAAATAGCATTCAAGTTTTATAAATTACTCATTTCATCATCGGGCTTTTGCGGAGAAATCTGAAGGCGCTTTTTTGGCGTCTACAGAAGCCTCCACTTTGATCGAGCTTGAGTAAAAGGAAAGATCAAAGTATTCCGAATGCGACATGTAAGATGCTGATGTGCACACGGTGTGTGAGAGTGAATAGTATGTATGCATATGAAGACAAACCTGAGTTGGGACATGCTCGTAGCGTGCTAAGGTTTCATCTCTATGAACACAAGAGAAAATAAAGGTTATGGTCAGCAGGATAGAACACCGCTCGTAGATGGTCTAAACGTCTGCTGGGGACCTGTATTCAGAGCGAATGAAAAAATTAGTAATACTTTGAGAATGATCAACGTAGAGTGCTTTGACAAACAGTGACTAAACATCGCTCGACAGGTGTCGAGATTCCTTCCCTGTATGAGAAACGAAAAAGTCAACGAGACAGCGCAATTAAAAATAACGGCTGTAAATGGGAAGTAACGTGAGAGTGAAAAGTATATATGCTTTATCGAGCAAACAGTGACTAAGCACCACTCGGCGAATGCCGAGATTCCGTCCCTCCACAGGAAACGAAAAGGTCGACGAGACAGCGCGATCAAAATAACGGCTGTAAAATGGTCAAAACATATGAACAGTTTAAATGCAATAGCTTAAGCAATCATTGACTGAAACATAAAAAAAATAATGGACAGTATAACCGCAAAAGTTTAAGCAATCATTGACTGACACATAATAAGTAACCTCGTAGAAGGACAGTTTAACCGCAATAGCTTAAGCGATCATTGACTGACCCTAAATTTGTGACCTTGCAGAAGGACAGTTTAACCGCAATAGCTTAAGCGATCATTGACTGACCCCAAAATTTGTGACATTGGGACATTTGGACATTTGGGATATTGGGACATCGGGACATTTCGGATATTGGGACATCGAGACATTTGGGGTATCGGGACATCGGGATATTTGGGATATTGGGACGTCGGGACATTGGAGATATTTGAGAAGCCGACAGATTTACAGGGCTTAAAATACTTTGACGCTCCGGGCTGTAAAGGTTGTCACGGTATGTATCCGAGCTTCAGTATTTGGGACCTGCAAAAATAATCGGCTTAGTTTTACCTGAAAATAATTGGTACCGTAAGATGGGCCAACTGTTGAATTTGAATTTGTGGGCCAAGGGGACTTGCTCCCGCGCGCTTGGTACTGATATTTGCCGCGAACGAACTGGAGAAACGAATTTTGGGTTGAAAAAGACCGTGGGACAACAAGTGGGGCCCGTGCGTGTAGGGCCTGTAGCGGCGCTCAGCTTGAGTGGCCTAATGGTTTTACGCGACATTCTTCCTCGCGTTTTTGCCTCATTCTTCTTCTTCCGTCAAGAGCCATTGTCGAACACCCACCATTGTTGAGTGCTTCAACTTGCTTGAGGTAAGTCAATTCTTGACTAAACTCTTTGATTTTTGTCTTGAACTTGCTTATTTTTCCGCTTAGTTGCTGAATTTTGGGTTACATTGTTGAATGGGTGCTTGTTTCTTGCGAATCCAAAACTTTTAATTTTTCCACTTGTAGAGAGAGAAAGCTCCATTGTACTCTCATGGCTCCCGCAGACAAAGTAAAACGTCCCATGGGTGAGGGGGAGGATGACCGGGATCTTTTCCGTACCGGGCTTCCATCTACCAGTGCACCTTCGCCCATCATGCGGATGGGGCCCGTCTGTGCCAGGACTCGTTCATGCGACTAGACTGGCGCCCAGCTGGGGTTTGGGACCGTAGTGTCTTTCTACCGAACAGGTAGAGTCATCTGTCTAACCTTGAGTTGGTATGTTTTCTGACTCTCCCTTTTTTCTGTTCAGTATATATTTTTTTTTGAACTGAAATTTTGAACTGTTAGTGCTTCGGCCCACGAACAAATTAGGACTTGTACTGGATTGGTGGTCGGCTGTATATAATTTGTGTGAAATTATTTTGGTTGTATTTGTAGTATATGGGGTGTTGAGAAAATTTTGTTTGTTGGCTAGGGTGTTGGCGTTTTGTTGTAGGCTCATGGGTCTACTTCCCATTGGGCCATGATTTTGGAGACTTTTTCAGTCTGAGCTAGGGATATGGTATTGGGCTCGGGTTTTGAGCATTTTCTGACTGTTATCCCTGCTTGTCACTCTGGGGATACTAGGATTATTGCTAGGGGGCTATTGGAGAGGTTCTGGGATTCCACGAACACTTTTCATACGCCTGTAGGAGAGATGTTCCCCGCCCCTTATCAGTTTGCTGTGTTGACGGGTCTATCCTTTAGAGGGCATCGTATTCGGTACGACGCGAGTTACTGGCAACAGAGTGACATGTTGCTCTACCTTTGTGGGCCTGTGTCTGCCCATTTTGATAGGGATCGGGTTTCCTTGCCGCGGTTATGGGCGGCTTTGACGGAGCAGGGGCTTACCGAGCAGCAGAGAGCCTGTATTTTCCTGGCTTGCTTGTTGGGGTCGACCATTTTTGCTTAGAAGAAGAGGGAAGGTCAGGTTGGTCTCTTGACATGTCTGGAGGATCTGACCAGGGTCCATGAGTTCGACTTTGGTGCTTCTGCTTATGCTACCTTGGTGAAATGGTGTCGTCGGGCTTGCAGGCCTAAGCCAACGAGTGAGAGGGCGTCTATCTCGCGCCCATGGAGGATACTGGAGGTAGGCCCATATATTTCACTTTTTCCTTTGCATATGCTTTTGGATTTGGAGCTTATTCTTTCCCTTTTTGCTTGTATGGCAGCTGTGGTTCTTTGAGTATTTTCCGCCTTTCGGTCCTCACCGTCCCGGTTTGAGGATGTTTCCACTAGGTTCACGGTGGATTGGTAGAGATAACCACTCTTTTACCTCTTTGGAGCATTTTCGGGCTACCTTTGAGAGCCATGTAGCATCTATGTTATGTTGTTGTTGACTTGTGCATTATTTTTTTGGTCCATTTGGTGTGAATGAACTTTTGATTTGGTAATCTGTAGGTGTCGTGGTCTGTTTTTGATGGTATTCCTGGGGTTCCGCCCCATATTACTGTGGAGTCGTTAGGGGTGTCCTCCTTGCGGGTGGTCTTTGAGGGGCCATTCGGCTTTGTATGGTATTTGGGGGACCGTTTGACTCGGCTGGTTTATCCCACCCAGTGGCGATCCTAACTCTTTATGGGCCCTGGTCAAAGCAAACAAAATGGGCTCTTAAAATGGCAATAGATCCTTTTTTCTTACAACCAAAGGGAGATTATTTTTTTTTTTTGAGGCCTTTTTTCCCCTCTTTTTCTTTGGGCCCTGGTCGGTCGCCCTCCTTGTCCTCCCATCTGGGCCAGCTCTGATCCCACCTTGGGTAGTCACCTGGTTTCAGAGGATCCTCCGATGACCATGTTCTACCTGCGCAGCCTGAGTGTGCGGGATCTGGGGGTCGTGGCTCGTGGTATGGCGGCCACAGAGTTTCTTGAGCTGGAGATTGTTGGCTTGGACCGCATGGCGGGGTACTTGGCCTAATGCATTGGTCGTCTGATGCCGGACCTCACTTCTGAGGTAACAAATTTATCTGCATCTTTTTTAGCTATATGCATGATATACTGACTTTTTGTGTTTTGCAGGCGGATCGTCTG
Organism: Tetragonia tetragonoides; assembly: GCA_038025085.1. Taxonomy (NCBI): domain Eukaryota; kingdom Viridiplantae; phylum Streptophyta; class Magnoliopsida; order Caryophyllales; family Aizoaceae; genus Tetragonia; species Tetragonia tetragonoides. The sequence goes on from CM076143.1 coordinate 11,508,626, forward strand.
GCTCCTCAGGGTCCCAGGAGGTCCCATTCAAGAGTTCCTCGGGGCCAGCCCCCAAGCGTGACCTTGCCGACTAATGAGGTGAGGTATATTGGGGAGAGCGGGGGACGTATAGTACAGGAGTTCCCTCTACATATAGCTGACGGAGAGGTTGTGGAGAGCTTGCCCTTGCTTGAAGGTTGTACGAGGGTAAGTGCCTTTTATCCCTCCTTGTGTTTTGTGCTTGTTTTTGAGTGCTGACTCTATCTCTTGTGTTTGTGTTTTTGTAGCTGAACTGGGAGCAGACATCTCAAATCTTCAAGCTCATTCACCTGTTGAAGAAAGGCTACGGCCGGGTGATGGGCAAGGGGAAGAGTTCTCGGTCTAGGACTGTTGATGTACGTAGACTTTCATCCTTTGTTTTAGCTAAGTGAAGTGCTTAACTTAATATCTCGATCTTGATTGTTTGCAGATGTCTCAGTCTTCGTCTTCGGTGGGATCTCGACATTCCTCTGTTGCGAGGGCCTCTTCGGCAAGCAGGCCGTCTATTGCTCGTTCACCTCCCGTGGCTATTATACCCCCTAAGAAAAAGAAAATAAAAAAGAAAATAGAAAAGATAAAAGCTAAGAGAGTCTCGGGGTTTGTAATTTCATCGTGCGTAAACTGGGCTTAAACCGAGCTGCATAGACCAAGTGAGCGGGCTGGAAAAAGAAGAAAAGCTAACTGGGACAGGGTCAGGGCCGCTAGCGGCGCTGGGTTGCAGATGAGGGCCGCTAGCGGCCCTGATCAGAGCCGCTGACGGCTCTGATTTGGGCTTTTTCGTGGATTTCTGACTTCTTTTGGCCCGCGTTTTTGCCTATAAATAGGATTTACAGGATACTTGATGTTGTATCACTTTTTAAACTTTAGCTCTTTCAAATTTTCCAAAGCTTCTACCATGGTGAAATCCTTTGAAAACCTGTTCGATGCGTGGTGCAAAAATCTGACCATAGAAGATAAACTTGAATTGGCTTCGTTCCATGTCTCTACCTTGCTGACTTTAAGACCAACCAAAATATTCTGGCCCCTTCTTCGATCTGCTCTGAATTATTGGGACTCTGACTTGCACGTTTTCCATTTCGGTAACTCTGAATTATGCCCTTTAGTTGAAGAATTCGCAGCAATCACTAACATGTCTGATGTTCTTCCCCCAGTTGTGCCTTATTTGAGAGATGGTTTTAGTGGTCAATACAGGAAATCCTTAGGCTTGTCATCTGCAGAAGCCAAAAGCATGATTCTTGGTGCCGATGTGGACTTGGTTCAACTCTGTGAAAAAATCGCTATTTCTTCTGAAAAAGATGTGATATTTAGGCGTTGCCGCCGACAGGCTTTTGTACTTTGCCTGTTGAACCGTCTATTGTTTGCTAATGCAGAGTCTCCTAACTTGGGTAGAACCTCGTTGTTGCGAGTGCTAAATCAAATGGCTGAAGGGCACTCTCCTTTGCATCTGGTTGTAGGGGAAACTATTATAGGGTTTGACAGGTTGAAAATCTCTCCTCACGAAGCTTTTTCTGGCAGCCCCCTGCTGCTTCAAATTTGGTTATGTGAGCATCTGAGGCTAATAGAGTCACCAAAGAATATGATAGCTCGTGTCCCTCGAGCCTGGTCAAAGAAAATTTATACTGCGGCTAGCTTTTTGGTTAGGAAAAGGCTATATGAATAAAAGACCCTTGCTGAATGGGATGCCTTTTTCCATGCAGGACCTGTCATCCGTTGACATGTGACCTGGTGGAGCTTGATTTCCTTGGTGGCTTGTGACAATTTGGTTCCTCATACTACCATACTGGGTCTGTACAGGAGTACTTTCTTCTTTCCTTCTAGGGTCATGAGACAGTATGGGTTGAAGCAGGGTATCTCTCGTCGGGAGGCCACGAAACCACCTATCAGAGCTTTGACCACTGAATTTGCTGTGGATTGGGGAAAATATTGGCGTAGCCGGGACCGCTGGACTATACCTCGGGTGATTACCCCAACTCAAGTTTCTAAGTCCTACTTGAATTGGCTTTCTTGCAGTGATGGAGAAGCGAGACGAGCCCTTCATCATGAGGAGTGGAACCAACTAAAGCCTAAGTATGACTCAAGAACAGGAAGCAAGAAAAGAAAGGAAGGGCCTCAGGTGGGAGGCTATCATGTACTGAAAAGAGGCAAGCCCCCAGCTCAAGGAAGCGATCACAGGTCGTCCTCAAGCCAGGGTCCTTCAAAGAAGAACTCTTTAACGAAGCCTTCTAAAGGGAAGAAGGATTAAAGTAGTTTTCTTAGAAAGCATGTCTAGTTTTAAAAAAAGTAATAAGAGTTTGTTTAGCTTAAACCCTCGTCGTTGCACTTTTTTTTTTTTTGTAACTTTAGTAAGTTAATTTTTCGCAATGTAAGCTTATTCGTTCAGTTTGTTAAAGATTATTCCTTTTTGAATTAGTTGAATGGAATTTTGGATTGATTTTGGCCGGGACCCTTAAAAGGGTTACCTACGTATCCAGTGTGGAATCAGACCAGCGTAGTTCGTTCAATTTGTGTACGTCTTTTTTTTTTTAGACGTAGCACTTCTTTACTTGGTTCATATTGGTGAGCTGACTGAACTCGATGCCGTCAATGTCCATGAGTCTGACCGTGCCTCCTGATAAGATGTCATTGATGATGAACGGACCGGACCAGTTTGGTCGAAATTTGCCTCCGGAGTCAGTAACTGCGGCACGTAGTTCTTTCCAAACTAAGTCCCCTTCCTTTAAATTTCGAGGTCGAACCTTTTTGTTGAATGCTCTTGCCATGCGTTGCTGGTACATGTGAGAATGGTCTCGGGCCCGTAGGCGTCTTTCATCTATGAACATGAGTTCTTCGTAGCGAGTTTGTAACCAATGGGTTTCGGGGATTTCTCCCTCTAAGGCTATGCGCATGGAGGGTAGTTGGACTTCTATGGTTAGAACCGCTTCCATTTCCGTAGACTAGGGAATAAGGTGTTCCTCCCGTAGAGGATCTTATGGATGTCCTATATCCCCAAAGGGAAAATGGGAGTTTTATGGGCCAATCTTTGTAATTTTCTATCATCTTTTCAAGGATAGTCTTGAGGTTTTTGTTGGCGGCTTCCACTACGCAGTTGGTTTGGGGACGATAAGGGGATGATTTGTGGTGCTGGATTTTGTAGTTTCTGAGGAGAGTAGCTGTCTCGGCTTTGAAATGGGATCCATGGTCACTGATGATTTCATGCGGAACGCTGTATCGGCAAATGATGTTGTTCCTTATGAATTTTGACACTTGTTTGGAGGTAAGGACGGCATAGGATTAGGCTTCAACCCATTTGGTAAAATAGTCTATGGCCACTAGGATGTATTCATGTCCTCCCGAGCCTTTCGGGGTAATTTCACCAATGATATCTATTCCCCATGCGGAAAATGGCCAAGAAGATGTGAAGTTGTGAAGCATCGAGGGCGGCATATGCTGTAGGTTCGCATATATCTGACACTTCTTGCACTTTTTGACATAGTCGTAACAATCCCTTTTCATAGTGGTCCAATAGTATCCCAGTCGTAGGACCTTTCTAGAGAGCATTCGGTCATTCATGTGTGGTCCGCATACACCATTGTGTACCTCGTCAATAATCTCTACAGCTTCTTCGGAGTTCACGCATCTGAGGTTGACCCCGTTGTAGGACTTTTTGTACAGAACCCCCTTGTATTCTATGTATTACGCCGCTAAGACACGGATGGCCCGTTGAGCTCTTAGTGGTGCGTCTTGAGGGTATATTCCTTTGGTGATGTAGTTGAAGATGTCGTGGTACCAAGGATCTTCTTCGATCGGAGCCAGGGTCATATCTGTGTCGAGGTTGTTGCGGAAACCTGGCTCACTTCTTCTTTGTGGAGTAGCATCGTTAAGGGAGTTTAGCTACTCAAATTCCTGTAAAAAGTGATAATCTGCATTCTTGCTTTGCGAAGTTTGCTTATATTTCTTGAATTGATTAGTTGATGATTTGTGCAACTTTTAAGTTCATTGGATTTATCAATAGCTAAACAAAGAAATAAATGAGCAGGTGGAATCTTTATTGATTTGAAAAAAGAGATAAGCACACATGACTTTAGAGAAAAGGGTCTCTAATACCTGTCAAAAAGAAACTAGACTTAGAAAGAAAAGTAAAAGGGGAACACCCCCTGTTCCAGACTCAACCTAAAGATTTAGCTAAGATCCTAACTCGACAAAACTTGGGGACTCAGACTCGATTCCTCTAGCTCTTGCGGGTAGCTAACTAATTCCAGGCCTCGTAGGTATCATCCTCTTCTTTCAGAGGAGGCGGAATCTCTCCGCGGTCTATGATTTCCTGTATGTCGTCCTTCAAGCGGAGGCAGTCGTCCGTGTAGTGGCCAAAGACTCGATGATAGCGGCAATAGAAATCTTTATCCCTTTTTGTCTCCTGGAGGTTGTCAGTCGGAATCATGGGCTTAAGGTCTCCTCTCCACATGAGGACATTCATAACGTTCCCAATGGGGACGTTCAGTGGAGTGTACTTTTTCTAGTTGAAGCGACGCCACCCTTTTATGGCCCAAGTGCTGGGAGACCACATGGTTCCTCGATCAATGAAGGAGGTGATTACCCTTTTTAGGCGCTTGCACTGGTTGGTATGATGCCCATTGGCTTCACAATATTTGCATCGAAGATAGGGATTCCCGTCCCTTGGAAGAATTTGAGAAGTAGGTCTTCTCGGATGAGCGTATCCGTACCTGACCATCTGGCTAAACATCTCATCCTGTTTGAAACAAGCTTCCCCTTTTGCGAAAACAATGTTACACTATGTGGGTCAGTCTAGTGAAGCAATTTTCTCCTTCATCTGCCGAATTGCATTGTGGTGGTGTGCCACATAGATAGAAATCCCTTCGATGGTTTCTTTTATTTCTTCGAACTCATCTGGTTCTCCTATTTCTTCAGGAGGGTACGTTTCCAACTCTTCAAAACCGGCGAAGGTGTAAGACTTGGTGTCTTCTTCTGTGAGGGCCACTTCTTCGGGAGAGAATCCCCAAAGGTCGATGTCTTCACTATCATGTTCTATTTTTAAGACAGGAGCCTTATCAATGGTGCCTTTGATAGGATTGGCTTCGATTTCCACAATTTCTCCTTCTAGCATCATCTTGACTTTTTGATGGAGAGTAGAGGCTACAGCATTTAGACCATGGAGCCAAGGTCGTCCCAACAGCAGGTTGAAAGTGGCCGGAATATCCATCACATAAAACTGGACTATTTTCTCTATAGCTCCTGAGGTGACATTCATGGTTATGGTGCCTAGGACCTTTCGGCTGGAGTTGTCATAAGCACGCAAGCCTTATGCTGAGTGAGCCATATTCTTGATATCGATGCCCAATTTTGCTGCAGTTCTTAACGGACATACATTCACGGCGGATCCATTGTCCACTAGGGTCATAGGCACATACTTGCCCATAGCAAATACAGTCAAGTATAAAGCATTGTTGTGTGAGGATCCTTCGGGAGGTAGCTCGCTGTTGGAGAAGGTGATGGTTGGTTGAGGTTTATCCCCTACTAAGAAACTGACCAGCTCATCGGGTCTCATATCTTGTGACACTGAAACTTTCGACAAGGCTTCCAGAATGGCTTGTCGGTGTTCATAGGACAAGCCTAAGAGCTGTCAAATGGAGATATCAGCCTTGATTCTTTTGAGTTGTCCTGTAGTGGGAGATTCTTTGTCTTTGGCCGGAATTTCTTGAGCTTCTTCTTCGACTGGAGGTTGAACTCTGTTGCTATAGATGTTTGGTGGCCTATAATGACGACCAGAACATGTCAAATGAGCCATGCCCATGGGAGGTCTGGTTTGGACTTCCCATACGTCTTCCTCGTCGCTGTCCCATATTCCGGCGATCTCAAGTCCTAAGGCATCTTCAATACTAATATGCAGCATGGCACCCAAAAGGTTGTTGGAATTGCTGGGTGCTTGCTCTGGTTTTGGTAAGGGTATGATACCATTTTCAATCCTATCTTGGATAGCATGTTTAAGAGCCCAACAGTTGTCGGTGTCATGCCCTTTTCCTTGATGGTACTTGGAGTATTCGACCTCTTTCCAGTTGCGGCCCTTAATAGATTGCTCTGGAGTAGGACCGATAGGTTGCAGCAGATTATTTTTGACCATTCTTTCTAGAGCATGTGACAAGGTCATACCGAGAGGGGTGAATTCTCTTGGTGGCTTTCTTTCAGCAAAGGTATTCCCAGCTGCTACCTCGTTAACCTGAGTGCCAGAAGAGGTTCCAGTATTTGTCCTCTTGTCTCTCCCATAAGTGAAGGGCTTAGGGGTGACCTGGTCTTTGTTTTTGTTGAGATCATCTTCAATGAGGATGCCGACGTCATAAAGACGTTGGTATGAGTCAATGGCTTGATACTGAAGATGGTTTTTGTAGGCTGGTTGCAGGTTTTTGATGAAATGCCTTATTTGTTCAGCTTCAGAAGGTCTTTCCACCATTTCAGTTATCTTAGACTTCCATCGACGGAGAAACCTAGTGAATCCCTCGTTCTTCTCTTGAGTGGTGATTTCGAGCTCTCTCAAAGTGATGGGGAGTGCGGCATTATCCTTGTATCGAGCCAGGAAGACTGTGGTAAAATCGGACCAGGTTGGGTACTTTCCAAATCCATGGTGTAGAACCATCGTCGAGCATGGGTGTCAAGGGTTTGGGGAAACAGATGGGCATAGAGTTTCTTGTTGATTCCCCTTAGTGCCATAGCAATAGTGAAGGATTTCAGGTGAGCCTGCAAACTGTCGATTCTAGTGAAGGTGGGCACTTCAGGCATAGAGAATTTGGCCAGAAGCTTCCCCTTGATTTTAGTGTCAAACTTCCCCACATTAGCACTGTAGTTGGAAATCAGGCCGCTACTCTTGAGCACAGAGGTGATCTTAGCCAGCATGACATTTGGCCCTTCTTCCTCAGAGTCGGAATCAGAGGGAACTCTTGTTTCTTCTTCTCTTTTCCTTTCTATATCTTCAACCTGTCGTACCCTTTCTAGCTCACTCATGAGTTCGTCCAGTCTTTCATCAGTGGTCTTAGGCATCGTGAAGTTGGGAGGGGTGATAGGTGTGGAGAAAAAGGTATGTAGTGATGGCGAATTTATTGATGGTGAGGCTGTTTATGGTGGAGGTAAAAGAGAACCTGGTGGTGTAGACGGTTGCAGACGAATCAGCCTTGCCGAATGTCGAGCCCAACTTTTCTCAGGATTTCCTTTCTTCTTTGGACCCCCTATCCTGAATAGGAAGCACGGAGCACTTAATAACATGAAAAAGACCATGAGAGCCTCACCTAAGAAAAATGTTGACCCACACATAGAAGAAAACACATTGTCTTAAAGAAAAGATCTTAAGCCTAAGTGCCCAAATATTTCCCTAATATCAGAGGAAAATAAAGTCGATGAACGAAAATAAGAAAAATAGAAAAGAGATGGACTATCCTATTTTTTTATTTTTCTAGACTCCAAGAAAATAGAAAATGGGATAAAAGAATTTCGGTCTCTTTTTTTATTTTGATTTTTTTTTTCGATTTTGATTTTTTGTTTCGGCGGCATTTTTTTGTTTTTGCCGTTTTTTTTTGTTTCGATTTTCCCTTTTTTTTTTACCGAATCTGAATTACATCAAAAGAAATAGAAAAAGGGAGAGGGGAAATCGGAAGACTGACTCCTTTTCTTTTTGCTAAAAAGATCCTAGAAAATTGTTCATGACTTTTTTTTAGAATATATCATCGGAAAAATGATGGGTGTTCATTGAACTGAATTCTCGCACCATCTTTGGGCATTAGGAACTAGCAAAAAATAAAATAATAGACTCCTAGCACGTAAGTACATGTTGGCACATAGTCACGATATTCACGCATTCAGGCAAGCATTACAATGACATAATTATAGGCAAACATGTCATCAGACGGGCATTATAACGACACATGCACAACAAGCAAGCGAATGCACGAATGTGGGCTAGCGGCTTTTGGCTCCTGTGAGTTATTTGTTATTCTAAAGAGAATGTTGGGTCTTAAAATATCCTCGTGGGTCCCACAACGCCAGGTCACCGAAAGGTCAACAAGTCAACCAACGAATGGGAAGGTGACACGTGGTGATCAACACTAGAAGATTGATATCAAGTCAATAATTTGACTAGCCAATGGGATGATGACACGTGGACACGTCAGCATGACTGATCTGGCCAGTCTGGCCCAAAGATACACGGAAGATTTCCGCCAGACATCTGACGGGGTACGAAATTACGTACCCTGCCACCGATGTCCTATAAATATGCGGTCAATGTTCATTTCAGGTAACAATTAATTTCTCTCTCTAGCACTACTTCCAAGATATTCTCTCTGGATTTTCTCTCTCTTCCTGTAAATATCTGAATTGACCGTTGGAGGGGCCCCATCCCGGAAAAAAAAACCGGGGCAGTCACGTTTTCTCTTTTGCAGGTCGCCCATTTAGACCTTCGATTCAGGAGCTCCCTCAACTCGACACACTTTTAGTCGTCCCCTCGAAAAGAACCCCGAAACAGAGGGAAAGGAGGAATTTGCAGGCATGGAAGTGAGCATGGTGCAAGAATGCAATGCTTGGTGGATTGATTCCGGAGCTACACGACATTTGTGTAGTGACAAGGCACTTTTCAAGACCTATGAACCCTTGGATGACGAGAAGACTCTCTATATGGGCAATTCATCAACTGCTCAAGTCCTTGGGAAGGGTACGGTAGTGCTATAATTTACTTCCGGAAATATTCATAATTTAAATGATGTATTACATGTTCCAGACATTAGGAAGAATCTAGTGTCGGGTAGTGTATTGAACCACTATGGGTTCAAGTTAGTGTTTGAGTAAGACAAAGTTGTACTCTCCAAAGGTGGTGTATTTGTAGGCAAAGGCTATATGTGTGATAGGATGTTCAAGTTGAACGTTGTTACTAATAAAATAAATAATGCTTCTGTTTATTTGCTTGATTCATGTACTTTATAGCACAATAGGTTAGGTCATGTGAATTTTAAACGCATGAATGATATGGTTAATCATGACTTAATTCCTTCATTTGATAAGAATGAGCATATATGTTAAACTTGCATGGTCACTAAAATCACTAGGCAATCATTTCCATCCATACAACGTTTTTCTAAGGTTTTGGATTTGATACACAACGATCTTTGTGAATTAAATGGTCAACTAACTATGAGTGGCAAGCGTTATTTCATAACTTTTATAGATGATTTTTCTAGATATTGTTATGTATTTTTGCTACACACTAAAGATGAAACCATTGAGATGTTTCAAGTATTTAAAAGTGAAGTTGAATTACATTGTGAATCGTTTATAAAATGATTGAGGTCCGATAGGGGAGGAGAGTATTATAATCCCTCCTATTTTAATTCAACCGGAATTGTCCATGAAGTGACAGCATCCTATACACCACAACAAAGTGGTGTAGCGGAAAGGAAAAATAGAGTCCTTACCGAGATGGTAAATGCCATGTTATCAAACTCGGGGTTAAGGGACGGTTTTTAGGGTGAAGCATTATTAACTGCTTGTCATATATTAAATAGAGTTCCAAATAAGAGGAGTATGACTACTCCATATGAATTTTGGAATAAAAGAAAACCAAACCTAAGATATCTTAGAGTTTGGGGATGTAGGGCAATTGTAAGAGTGCCTGAACCCAAAAGAAAGAAGTTGGGTGAAAGATGAATAGAATGTATATTCATTGGTTATGCAATGCATAGTAAGGCATATAGGTTCATGGTTATTGAACCACACGATTTAATAACAGTTAACACTATTATTGAATCAAGGGATGCCATTTTTGATGAAGGACGTTTTGCATCTATTCCTAGACCAAAGGATAAATTGGTTGTAAATGCTGAAGAACCTACTCAAAATCTTGAGGAGGTTGTAGAGCTTCGCGGAAGCAAGAGACCTAAGAAAGTAAAAGATTTCGGTCCAGATTTCTTTGTATTTCTTGTTGAAGGGTCTAGAGGATCGATTTTGGATCAAGTACCTTATTGCTTCAATTTAGAAGCCGATCCAACTACTTTTGAGGAGGCTATAAAGTCTCCGGATTCGGCGTTTTGGAAGGAAGCCATTGATAAGGAAATGAGTTCCATAATGAGCAATGGTACATGGAGGTTGATTGATCTTCCGGCGGGTTGTAAACCCATTGGGTGTAAATGGATCTTCAAGAAGAAGATGAAAGTTGATGGAACTATTGAAAAATTCAAGGTTAGGTTAGTAACCAAGGGATACACCCAAAAGGAAGGTATTGATTATTTAGATACCTATGCCCCAGTGGCAAGAACTACAACTATTCGGGTTTTGTTAGCCTTAGCATCCATACATGGAACAACCCGAAGGTTTCGCAGTACCTTGGCAAGAAAGAAAAGTATGTAAGTTGGTTAGGTCCTTGTATGGTCTCAAACAAGCACCTAAGCAATGCCATCAAAAATTTGACCAAGTTGTGCTTTCAAACGGTTTTCATATAAATGATGCAGATAAGTGCGTATATAGCAAATTTGAAAACAATGGAGTTGTAATTTGCTTGTACGTGGATGACATGTTAATATTTGGTACTTCTCTAGAAATTGTAGAGAAAACCAAGTTATTTTTGTCTAGTAGTTTCACCATGAAAGACATGGGCGAAGCGGATGTGATTTTGGGAATCAAAATTACTAAGAATGTTAATGGATTGACTCTATCTCAATCTCATTACATTGAAAAGTTGTTAACGAAATTCGATAACTTCGAATGTAAACCAGTTTCTACACCTTTTGACCCAGATTTCAAATTGGTTAAGAATACCGAAAATCCGGTTAACCAATTGGAGTATGCTAAAGTCATTGGTTGTCTTATGTATGCCATGACTTGTACTAGACCTGATATTGCTTATGCGGTTGGACGACTTAGTAGATATACTAATTGTCCAAGTAAGATGCATTGGCATGCGGTTAGAAGAATCTTAAAGTACCCAAAGTACCCCATGAATTATTGGATTTACTTTAGTGAATATCCTTCGTTCTTGAAGGATTCACCGATGCAAGTTGGATCACCAATAGTGAGGATCACTCTTCCACAAGTGGTTGGGTATTCACTCTTGGTGGGGGTGCGATATCTTGGGGATCCAAGAAGCAAACTTGCATAGCTGAATCTACCATGGCAGCAGAATTCATTGCCTTAACGTCTTCTAATAAAGAAGTAGAATGGTTGAGGAACTTGTTATATGAGTTACCTATTTGGCCTAAGCCAATGGCACCGATATCTATCCATTGTGATATGCAGCAACTTTGGCTTGTGCTTATAGCCAAGTGTATAATGGTAAATCAAGGCATATTGGTTTACGTCATAGTTATGTGAAACAACTGATTCAAGATGAGGTTATAACCCTTGAAATAATTTGATAGCCAAGACATCATTAGGGATGGGTCTAAAGCATTTCGTTTCAATTACCAATGGTGAAAAATCTACTCAGCACACATAGAGTACCTATGGGTCTTGAGTTCAAAGAGACAAAGTACATCATTGTGTAATTTGGAGCACCTATATATAATAATAGTTTTATTATTCCATGCCGAAGAAGGTGCTTGTTTCCCATAGTTTAAAGGTTGGGTGCGTGTTAAACTCTTAATAAATCCCAATGGAATATATAGATAGTAACATAAGTATTCTGTGTATTATCCCTGGGTATACCCAGGTGTACATGTGTAAATTGATGTTATCAATAAAAGTGCTTATTTTTATTTATATATTTCCATTTTGATATTCATGGGATATTGATGGGATTTACCTATATGAGTGCGAAGTGGTGCCGCTTCTACGAACCTAGGGTTTGGGTTCTTATGCACTCATGAATAGATACGGACACAAGGCCAGTTCACGTGTCGGTTTGCTAAGAAATGAAGGACATGGTTTGAAGTACCATGTGTGACTTAGTTTTCGTTAATCAAAGAGGATAGATGGTTCAAAGCATAGCCTACCACTCTATTTTGATTAATTACAACTAAGTTTGCTAAATAAAGGTTCAATCGTGAGACACCTTTACTATGCATGGACTTCTAGAAGTTAATTGATACTTGATGAAAATGGTAGGGGATAGTTGGATAATTTCCAACAAGTATTTGACTTGGTGATCAAACTAATTGGTAACAAACATGTATGTGTTTGTAACAATTATGAGATCATGGTACAAGCAAATATGAAAAGAGCATAAGCGAAGTAGTTGCACAATTAATTAGTAACAACTAACTCACAAACGGGTTTGTGCAGTATTCTCAAGCGGTATGCTTGTGGTTAATTAACTACCATCTTATCCGAAAGATAAGATATGCTTATGTGTAATTGTAACCGCTATTAACTACCACCTTATCTTATTCAAATGCTCATGTGAGACACCCAAAACTCTATAAATAGAGGGCATGGCAAAGCGTTGGATATCATCGAAAAAGGGCTATCTTAGCCTGTAACTTCTATCCAATCTTTCTCCTTCTTAGTGTTCTATCTATCGGTTGTGCATTACCGCTAGTTAGAGGAATACCGTTGCATCTCAGAGAACTATTCAAGTTAGTCCCGGTTGCACCATAGGGGACGAATAAGTTCTTTAGGACAGCGCAACTGCGTGCCTCAGTATTAGCCATTGTTAACCCCTATCTACAGAATATATCCAACAGGCGATGGTGGTACAGGTAGCTTGGTCAGCGAGCGAGGTGGAGGTGGCGGTGGAGGAGGAGAAGGTTGAAAATTCATGTTATTTGTTTTGGCGGGGTATTAAGACTATGGAATTAGTTTAGTTATTCCTTAATCAAGGATTCTAGTATTTTCCATAGTCTAGATATATATATCGTTTCCATATACAATTCAATCTCCTAGTATAACATGTATTAGAATTCTATATCATATTCAATTCAGTCTCCTAGTATAACATGTATTAGGATTTTATATCTCTGTCAAACTCTTGTGTTATAAATAGCTTTGCTAATCATTAATAAAAACATAACCGTTCACAATCATAAATTTAACATGGTATCAGAACCACTTTCTTGGTAGCCTAAATAAATTAGCTTCCGCTACGCCGGTGGCGGACCTTTATTTGTCCGCCACCGAACCAACATCCTACCGGCCATCTCTATAATTCCTTTTCAATCTCCCTATAGTAACTAGATTATAGTACCCACACTTTGTTATTTAGCCAATCAGCAGCCACCACCCAATTGAACATCACAGTTGCTTGGTTCGCCAAGGCAAAGGGCGAGTGTTCGCCAGGGCTCACAACTTGATTGGTGTGTGATCCCACATGTGATCTATTGATCGTCCCTCCCTTTGACGGGTCTAAAGAGGGATCTATTACACTACTTATTATGATGAACGAGAACTTGTATGAAGCGGTTTTCGAAAGATAGCAGAGATACTGCCTCTTTTGCAGCAGTAGATGAAAAAAAAAGGTATTCATATGTGATTTACAAGATCACCTTCATAATGATAATGAATATTATCGACGACAAGGAATGGCGCCGATTAAAGTATTGGAGGTAGCGACAAGAAGTTGACTTTTCCCTACTTGATGATATGTGAAGATTCGACGGATAGATCGAGTACTCACCGACTAATAAATTGTGAAGACTCAACGTGTAGATCGAGGACTCACCAAAGACAAGGACACTATGTATTGAATAATTGTTCCAATCGTAGCATTCGTGATGATCATTTTCAACAGTTCTCCTATCTTGCATCCAAGTTGGGCATTCGAGATTTTCATGCTCCAACTTAAGGGGTAGTATTAAGACTATGAAATTAGTTTAGTTATTCCTTAATTAAGGGTTCTAGTATTTTCCATAGGTATTAGGATTCTATATCTCTGTCAAACTCTTGTGTTATAAATAGCTTTGTTAATCATCAATAAAGACATAACCGTTCACAATCATAAATTTAACACGGGGAGTGGCGGTGAAGGCCCTAAAGACGGCAGTTTCGGCCTCTTGACACTCGTCGGTACAAGCTCTGCCTTGAGTTGATTAATGTTGTTGCCGTAGTTATGCGATGGCTGCTGAGGATATTGCCAAACTCTTGCCATGGCAAAATCAACATGGAACAACAACACAAGTGTATGTAGTAGTAGTATAAGGAAAATGGACAATATCAAATGGGTACTTGTAGGTATTTTCATTCCTGTTTTTATTGGCTAAAAATGAAGAAACCCAAAATGTTGATCTAATAGTATTAGTAGTAGTAATGATTTATGTGAAGTTATTTATGCTGGTCTCAAATTATTAAGGTACAAAATGGATAGTATGAACTTGTTTGGTTTTTTTGTTTTGAATTTACCTCTCTTTTTTACTAATTAAATATACGCCTTTATTATTAGTTGACATTATTGGCCATGTCACGACGACGGATATACCTTTCAACTTCTTGGGGACTACTGGTCGGAGATTTCCCCAATTGACAATTACACATTCACACAATGGAATGCAAGAATTTAATTGATGAGATATTGAGGTGAGAGGAAACTACTACTGTACTACATGCATATAATTATATGAAGTACTTGTATTGTTTGAATCAATAGATTTGGGAGTTACTATGTTAAGAATATAATCGATATATGAGTGTCCCACATTGAAAGAATTGGAGAGAATTAAATTTTATATAACTTAGTGGGTTACTCCACCTAATACTAATTGATTTTAGGATAGAACTTCATTGGGCTTATGTACAGTCTATTATGCTCCACGTGCGGCCTTGCAGGTAGACTTGGCAATTGGGCAGTGTTATCGGGTTCGGGTCGACCCATTTGTATTTTTTCCGTCAATTATATAGCCAATTTATGTTTTCAAACGGTTTATTTGCAAATATATACTCTAATTTGTAACTTATATTAACTACGTACGTATATTTTTCACGTTTTGGTAGGTATATATAACTATATAGTATTCTTTATATTTTGTTTAATTATTCGATAAGTTGTTTAATATATTTCCGTCTATTTTATCGTAGTTAAAAGCAAAAATTTCTCATTTTGAGAGAACAAAGAGGTAGAGAAAAAGTTAACCAAACACAAAAAGAAGTTTTAATTTATATGATTCTTAGGATATTTTAGTCTAACCTTTTGTTTATAATTACAAATTGCTCTAATTTTTGGGTCAAATAGGTCGACCCACTAACGGATCAGATTTGACCCAAGAAACATCGGGTTATCGGGTTCGGGTCAAATTGGGTTCCGGGTCATCAAATTAGTATCAAGACCCTTAAAAAACGGGTCGAGTCAGGAATTGATAGGTCTGCCTGCAGGTGATAGGCCCATGAAGATTTAATATACGTACTATCTGATTACGAACAAAAGGAGTGATAAATCACAACCTCGCCACTGATCTATTGAGTCTATTGGAGGCCTTAGTGAAATGCATTTGTTGCAAATGTTTTTATTTTTTTTATTTTTTATAATTAGGCATTCATTAATAATAAGTCACAATTAGACAAAATAATCACAGTCCAATTATACGTATAACAAATATAATGTATGTAGAAGTAATATAATCTATATAATCCCTGACGGTAATTCATTCAGTTATCAACTTATTTGCTTTAATTAATGTAGTTCCTACATGTAGTTCAATTGATGTCTCTCACAATTAGGGTGGTTTTTGATTTCCTGTTTTTAATTCAGTTTCTTTATCTCAAGAATTTGACAATTTCCCATCACAAACCATAGCAATTCTACCATCAGTTGTGCAATTGAATTATTACCCTTATTATTAAGTGTCCCGTTTCAATTACAATCCACCACAAAAATTGCCATGGCTGGTAAGGGCTCATTACTTAGTTCTGATTTCTGATTAAATTAGCAATTGTTCTGATAATCTGAATGTCGAAATTGCGTATCCCCCCACCCCCTTCTTGGTTGCTCTGTCTTTTCAACTATGCTTAATCTTTTAGTCTGCCTCTTGATATTGTCAATTGTGTGTTTGATTGATTTTAGTCCCATTTTTCTCAAATGGCCATCGACTTAGTACTTAATGGGTAGATGGGAAAGTTTGAAACATTTGATTAACTTATACTCAATGCAAACCCTAACATGAAATTCCCAATTTCCTTCAGTTTTGTTACTTCGAGCCCCTTCAAAACAAAATAACGGTTTTATTGCTTCACAACTACTTTCATTCTTAATTTGCAATTGAAAAAAAACACAAAAAGTAATGATACAATTGGTTGTTCTATCAGACCTATCACCTATGTGTGTGGCTCTTGAAACTTGCACAAACCATTAAGTTTATAGAGATGCCAGACTATCCTCTACCCATTCCCGTTAGACGTTTGCTTTCTAAAATCAAGAATCAGCTTAGAATTATATATCAAAACATAGATACGCATGTCAATAGGCAACCGTGTGATCAAAATCAAAAGCAGATTCATACTATGTTTGCCAAGAAGTAACACTTAAGTGTCTGTGTGAGCCTTCTGTAGCTTTGTGTTAAAATTTTTCTTCCAGTGGAATGTGGTTTCCTTTTGGCCTACATTGCCTTTTGTAATTAGGACTTTGGGAGTCAAAAGAAGCTGTAGTACATTTGATCTTTAATCATGAAAATCATTCCCTATATTATACCAAAAAACAAAAGCTATATAAATTTGCTGCAATGTTTTCCTTAACATCACAACTCATTAAGCAATTGTGTTATCTTTATGGTTACCGACTTGGTTTCTTAGTTTACTAGCTTGCAATCAATTTAATGCAATGCAATTATTTTATAGAGTAAATGTGTGGTGGAAAAGGAAGAAAGGGGTGAAAAGAGATAGGAAAAGTGAGTTTGATTACACCATCCAAAGTAATCACCATTATATTGGAAAAATTGAGCATTGTGATTACATTGGATAATGCAATCAACCCCACTTTTTCCACCCCTCTCCTCCCACTCCTTCACTTTTCACCCCACATATACTCTATAAATTGATTGCATTGCATTGCATTTGATTGCAAGCTAGTAAACGAGCCCTTAGTGTTTGAATTATTATGGAGCGTATTCTAATACTATATCCTACCATTGCTCTAAGCCAATACATTGTCTATAGTTTATTATGTGCCACACAGGTTTCTCTAATAACCATGAAAGGTAGTATAGTAATTCTAAGGGTGGACCTCAATTCATAGAGATTCAATATGTTGAAAATAACAGTTTTAAATTTTACATAAGGATACTATTCTGAGGTGAGGATTTGTGTATTGTGAGTATTTTGGAAGAACTAGAGGATCTTCAGAGATTAAGATCACCTACTCTGAAACATGGCTTCAAGAGTTGTAGGAATACAGAACATACAATATTAAGCCGCTAGATTTATGTAAAACAATTAGCTCAACTATTGGTGCTCTTTTCAAAGTAAACTTGGTTGTGCCCATACCCTTAAACAACTTAGGTAGGCATCTCAAATTCTCAATCCATGTTCTTGAGTGATATTCTTTCTAAGTTCTTTTAATTTTCTATATAACATGTGTTTTATCATTTGCGTCTAATGCTGTCTTTATTCAGAAGATGCCGATTAAAAACTACCAAAATGATCATTAAATTGGACTCTAAAAGCGTTTTGTTATGGCTTAAGAATGTAGCATCATGTCTTTAAAACCTGATATTTTACTCTCATAAATTGCTAATTTACTGGTCATATTTAAGATGAAATTCCTATACATGGGCACTGAGGAAAATGAGTTAACAAGGCAAGCTATGTGTCACGGTCCGACTTTGCAAGTCGCGGAACGTGCGGCGCGCTCTTGTCTCCTAGCGGCAAGAGTGTCAGCCGTACACAAGGAACGTCTTTGGGGTGTCCGTGAACACAAGAGAATGAGGGAGGGACGGAGTTTGAGAGAGGGGTTGGATGATGCACGCAATCAACACAGTTTAACAACAACAAGCATTGACATCAATACATCGATATGGAGGACTGCTTCCCCCATAAAGAGTCTTAAAAGGTTTATTCATTCTGACAGGAGTATACATCAAGAGTGCATAACTTTCATACTCGACATCTACTCCTAAAAGTAAAAGACTAGAAAGCTTAAAGACATGTCGAAGGGTCAACACGCAGGAAGCGCCTTAGAGACATATTACTAGACTACTAAAAGCGTAAAGACATGTCCAAGGGTCAACACGCAGGAAGCGCCTTAGAGACATGTTACATTGCAAGGAAAGTAAAGAAAAGCTGTAAATTACAAGGTGTGAAGGGCGGAATCTAACACTATGGGTCTCACAATGATGGAATTTGGGTCTCATGATTGTGGTTAACCGTTAATCACTTCGAGCACAATGCATTGTATGTATAACTGGTGGGTGCAGGTGCCTTCTCTTTTTGAAGCTTTGAAGTGTACAAAGGGGGAAGGAAGGCTTATGTGATATTTTCTAAATTATATACAGGGGCGAGGAGCCTATGATTGTATACTGGACTTGGAAATGAGAACTTAAAGCTCACTAATGTTTTTTCTTTGCATCAGGTCTCAAATCGAAATGATGTTAATGAGCAAATCAACTCCCTTTCTTTTGCTCCCTTTTAGGTCTCAGTGACTAAGAGTCCAACAATCATCCACAAGGCAAGTGTCATCACTTATCCTTCCGTTCTAAATATTCTATTGTATTATGCTTAATGTAAACTATATCTTGTTTGGTAATTACCGTTATGATTAAATGTGTGAAGGCTCTATTGTTCACTATTGTCCTTTGCAATTGCTATCTTCTTCTAAAATGAACCCCCAAATTCCCACTTAACAGTTACTACAAAATCCCCACACTACTCCAATAGCGACCAACAAGAAAATAGTATGCAAAATTTGTACCGGCACTGATTATATGAAGAACAGGAAAGTGAACCTGCTAGCTAATAAACTGAACTTCTATCCTTAGATTGTGTTTGGGGAAGGCCTGCTTATATGGGCTTGGGCCGTTCTACTCTGCGTGGGAAGTACCCATTTGATGTGCCTAGGTTCTGCAATGTATGTAATTAGAACGATTGGCTACTGTTTCTGCAGATTAAAGAAAACAAACGAAAAGAAAAGAAACAGGGTGCTATGATATGTGTACTGGAGGACTCAAACATGTCATCCCTCTAAAACCCAGGGACTACTCCCTAAAACCCTCATACATCTTGGATTCCTAAACCGAGAGCAATCAAACTATTCTACCTATTTCATCAAAATCAGCAAAGAAACTACCCCTTAAAATAGACAAAAAAATAAAGTGACTCCTTTTATATGAGAAAATGTCTGAGATACACCTCTGTCATGAACAAGAGTTGGGACAGAGAGTGATAGAGAAGAGAAAATCCAGTTATAATTTGATGGTGATGATTGCAGTAAATCAGTTAATCGGTGGTGATGAGGACAAAGGAGGGGTCAATGGAAAAGAGAGAGAGAGAGAAGTTCATTTCAAATACTATCAGAACGAGAGGAAAAACTCAGAAGTTATCTTATGTGACACATTCAGTTAACGAGGTAATACTCTGGGTACCACTCTTTGGCTTGCAAATTCCATGTATCAACTCATGATACTAACTTTGATCCGCTGCTTCTCTGAGACTCGGAAACAAAGTGATATGAATTGGAAACTAACTCCGTTTGTGTGCAGCAGTTGTTGCTAATGCAGACCCTTCTGAGTTACAACTCTGATATATTTTGTTGAATTTTTAACTATAATCCTTGGGAGTTTTTAATGTCAGGATGAGATTTAAACGAGACACAACCCTCGGTACTGTTGCTGGATTGGGATAAGCCTTTAGCTCATGTTTTTCTTCCTTTTATCCCTGAGAATTTGTCTCATACAAGATTGTTGAATATGGTTAATCATCTTTGTTGGGAATACTGAAGGAGAGAAGAACAAGAAAGTACTGTTGATTTTATCGACTCCATTGATTCCACTGTTTCACACTGTATAAACATGTTGACCAGAATTAACCTGCCTACTTTTCAGATTGTTAGAAGAGCCAAGGTGACGGAAATTACAACTTCTGGGAAGACACCTTTGGAGGGCGCTTTCAAGCTGAATGTGAATGGCGCTCATCGCAAGGACCAGCAAGATGAATCATGGGAGACGTTTTACATAATGTTATGTTAGAAACAATCGTGAATATTTTGTCAACTTTGAAGCTTCATAGCCGGTATGGTTAGCAGGCTTGAGGGGGATACAATGATGTGGAGCTCAAACGCAGTACAAATGGAGAGGCATATATAGTTGCCCACACCTCAGAACATGCTTTTGAATGACAGAAGAAGATTCTCTTACGAAAAAAAAAAAGAATGACAGAGAAGACAAAAAACATTCTCTACAACTCAAGATTGCAATAGAAGAACGCACCAAAAAATTAAAAGAAGAACCTGACTAGCAGGATGTCAATGTTTTGTGACTCTATATTGGTTCAATGAGAAATGCTTTCATTTGTACCTTAAAAAAAGGCCATGGAGAAGTTTTTCTTTCATTATTTATTTTATATAATTAAAATAATTTTATTATGCCAAAAATGCCTTTAGAGGTTTAAAGTGAGATACTAAAGATATGCATGTTTGATGTTTTCCTAAGTTTTAGAGGTCTGTGTGAGTCTGAAAATGAATAAATAATAACATTATGAATATTAATTAACGAAACACTTCACCAATAACAATCGACCAATAATTAATAATAAGAAAAGCAAAAACAACATATCATAATATTATTATGACTATTAAGTTTATAAAAGGATCAACCAATAATATTTATTTTCCGTGCAACGCACGGGTCACATACTAGTTAGACTAAGTAACATCACTTTGTAAGGCGTAGACATTGATAATAGTGTATTAGAAAGGATCCTAATCCTAAATCTTAATTAGAGTTTCAATCTTCTAACCAGCTAGCTAGTTACATGATCAAATTTAGAATCCACCATCGTCGTCTAATATGCATAATAAATTTTTTATAGGAATATGTATAACAATTTAAACAAGCAAAGCTATAAATTAAAGTAAATATTTAATGTATAAGAAATTTTCCTGGCCGGCAACATAACTAATCTACTAAGATATTAGGTGAATGAACCAATAATTCAAGACAAAAGAAATAAAGTTACAAAAGTAATGGCAATGGTCCAGCATATTTTTATCAAAAAAGGTACCAGCTAATTACTTCTACATTATACAATATGAACATCAATTGAACAAATAGAACAAAAACTTTTCACAAACTTGAGGTTCAATAATGTGATGGTGGTGCTGGTGTCATGAGCTGCGAGTTTGCGCAAGGAGGTGGCGGAGGAGGCGGAGAAGGTCGTTTCCAGTGGGGTGTCGGGCTGCGGAGCGGTGGTGAACGCACCGACGGCGGCGGTCTCGGCCTCCTTTGAATACTTCCTCCAAGCCTTACAAGCTCGGCCCTGAGTTGATCAATGTTATCATAATTATGCTGAGGTTCTTTCAAGAATTGTGCTGCCATAGCAAAGTGATCAACATGGAACATAAACACCAAGCTATGTGTTGAGGTAACGTCCAAGTACC
Source organism: Tetragonia tetragonoides (assembly GCA_038025085.1). NCBI lineage: Eukaryota > Viridiplantae > Streptophyta > Magnoliopsida > Caryophyllales > Aizoaceae > Tetragonia > Tetragonia tetragonoides. The sequence goes on from CM076143.1 coordinate 11,530,116, forward strand.
AAATATTATTATTAGTTGTGTTTTATTTTATTTTGGTTTGTAAAGAAAATAAAATAGAACAAAAGAAAAACAAAAGAAAAAGAAAAGAAGAGGAAGTGTATAACTGTTGTATTTCATTCGGTGAAGTGTTGCATGATTGGGCCTAATTAGCTTTTAGTCACTAAGCCCACAAGGACTCGTGAGAGGCTTCCACCAGAAGCCAAGGAGGGATACAAAAGGGCTAAAGTCTTTTGTTCAGTTGTGACTTACGAAAGAAACAGAGAAGAACCAGAGGCAAGTTGTGAGTGAGGAAAAACACACAGAGAGGTTGTGAGAGACAGACAGCTCCAACAAAGTGTGTGGAACAATTGCTTTAGGGAGGAGATAATCAGAGTACTTGTATTGGTCATCGATAGGTATTTGTAGGTGTATTTTTGGATTTGTGGAAGTACCAAATTGAGCTAGGGTTTAATAATTTGTACTAGTATCAAAGATACATAGTCTACTTGTTGTTTGATCTTGTGATTGTTGTCTTTGTATTCTTGATTATCATAGTGGATTATTGTTTAGTGCGTGGAGATCCGCACCGTGGTTTTTCCCCTAATTGAGAGTGGTTTTCCACGTAAAATTGTTTGTGCTGTTTTTGGGTTATTGCACTTTATATTTCCGATTATCTGTTGTTGTGATTGTGTGTAAATACCATAGTTTTCCCCAACAAGTGGTATAAGAGCTTTGGTTGTAGGATCCGTGTGGTGGAAAAATTACTGTATTTGTTGAAAGGGGGAATTATTTTGTGCAAGTAAAATGTCTGGTAGTGTGCCCAAATTTGATATTTCTTTGTTTGATGGTAAAACTAATTTCACTGTGTGGAAAAGTATTGTTGAGGATTTGTTGGTTCAACAGATTTTAGATGAGGCTTTAGATGAGGCTAAGCCTACTGGGGTGACCGATGTCCAATGGACATCGAAGAAGAAGAAAGCTGTCAGTACTATTAGATTAGCTATGGCTCCGTAGATTAAGTATAATTACTTGACTGAGACAGATCCAAAGAAGTTTGTGGATAAGCTCCAGAGTGTATATGCATCAAAGTCACTGACTAACAAGCTTTGTTTGAGATATGAGTTGTACCAGCTAAAGATGGAGCAAAGTACAGTATTGCAGGACCACATTAATAATTTTAACCAGCTAGTATGTCAGTTGAGAAATGCAGATGAGAAGATCTCCGATCAAGAGGAGGCATTGTTATTGTTGGCTTCACTACCTAAGTCCTACAGGTCAATTGTGCAGACATTACTTGTAGGGAGGACAGAGATTACGCTAGATGAAGCAATGACAGTGTTGAGAGAGAACGATCGGATGATTTTACAGGTTGATGGTATCTCTTCGGGTGATGGAGGAGATAGAGTACTAGCTGCGGAGGTGTCTGAAAGAGGGAGGAATCATGAAAGAAGAGGTAGTGGCCCGAGAAGTAGATCGAAGTCGCGCGCAAGAGACTTTAGTAACGTGGAGTGTTACTATTGTGGTTAGAAGGGTCATTTTCAGAGTCGTTGCCCAAAGATGAGAGATGATTTGAAGAGTTTCAAGCAGCTGCAAGAGAAGATGGGCAAGAACAAAATTGATGATGATAGCGGTTCCTCTAATGTGGTTATGTCTTATGATGCTAATGATGAGTTGCACTTAGCTAGTAACAATGAGAGGAAGGAAAGCCAAGAGAGTTAGGCGTTGGACTCTGGCGCTTCGGTTCACATTTATAGAGACCATGCTATGTTTGATACTGCCAAGATGGTGAGTATGGTGGCATCAACATGGGGAGTGGCAAGATGAAGGTCAAAGGGATGGGTAGCATCCAAATAGAGCTCCATGGTGGTGTGACCAGAACCTTTCACAATGTGACGTACGTACCCGATGCTCGTGTCAACGTGATTTTGTTTGGTGAGTTGACATCGCAAGGGTGTAGATACATTGGTACGAGAAGGTGGTGCAAAGTGTATCGTGGTGCTACTTTGATTATGCAACGGAGGAAGGCGGAAAACAACTTGTGCTATGTTGAGGGTCATTGCATAGGGAGGAGCAAGACCAAGAAGAAGGTCCGATTCTCGGATAAGGTGGAGGTATTTGGTGATTTGGGTCGAGGGAGGATTTGTTGAGGTAACGCCCCAAATACCAAATCCGATATTATTATTAGTTGTGTTTTATTTTATTTTGGTTTGTAAAGAAAATAAAATAGAACAAAAGAAAAACAAAAGAAAAAGAATGAAAAAGAAAAAGAAAAGAAGAGGAAGTGTATCACCGTTGTATTTCATTCGGTGATGTGTTGTGTCGTGTTCCGCACCTCGATAGCTCGGTAGCAGTGTCACGGACACTCAGTTGCTCGGTTATGAGTGTCGCGGACAGGCACCAGCGACTAGTCAGCTAGGTCGCGACTAGGTGTTATGTCGGGTCACAGGTGTCGGGCTCTGGAATGCCCGGACAAAGTGTGAAATTCGTCGGACAAGGATGTGCGCAGGACTTACTTGGGGTATGAGAAGGTCCACGGTGGAGTCGGATGATGAGAATCCAGGTTTGAGTTACATCGGAGATTGAGTATGAAAGTTATGCAACTTTGATGGTCACTCCTGTCACTTGGGCTGAACCATATAAGACTCTTTAGGGGGTAGTAGGTGTTTGAGCTCTCCACCTCCCCTTGGTGCATGGATGGTTGGCAAACATCATGACACTTAAGTGAGCTTCCCCGGAAAGGGGCAGGCGTGATGGCATGTCAAAGGACAACGTTGAGTCTCTTCGGGATAGAACATCCCGGAGACATTATCGAGTAGCCGGCGGGCTCGATAGTGTGCATCATGCCGAGAGGAGGGTCCCTATTTTGAGACGGGTGCGGGACGCTTTATCCGTGAACCTTAGCAATGGGATAAGATCCTCCATGAGGGCTTTCGGGAAGCCCAGTCAACGAGGGGTCGTGTTGCATTAGTGGTGCTCTTGGGTTCCGTGACATCGGTACCACGGGATGGGCGACCCCGTGGAAACTTGTGGGACTTAAGGGGATACTTCCTAGTATTCCTATGGAGGGAAGGATGTCCCGGAAAGGTTGCCTGCTCGGTGAATGGGACACTACTCGATGAGGCATCGATGGCCGAGTCGGGGACAGTGATCCATGAACGCGAGGTGCGCATTCATAGGTCGGCTTCCTATGAACTCAATGGGAGCTAACATGACTCCCGGTTGCTTAAAGAATCGGGAACTACTCGGAAGGAGCTTGAGTGCTCGGGACGAGGATAGTTTCCCGGATGATCGAGACGCGCGCTTGGGACTTGACACGTCCGAGAGTACTTTGGGACTTGACAACTCCCAGGCCACGATGAGGCGAACAGTGATCATGACCGATGAACGGAAGGAGCACTCTATAGGGCCTCGAAGCCGGATGGCGTTCGAGGACCATGTCCCAAAGAAGATTGTCAGTGAGTTCGGTGTCGGACGATAGTGAAAGACGTTGTCCGTATATAGGATGCGAAGGTGTCGAGTCATGGGTTGAAGTCAGAAACAGGATGTTCGGTCGGGCTAGGGTCAGGACCAGAGTGTCGGCACTAGTACGTGACGAGGGTCTGGAGTATGGGTCAACCATAACGCGGATAACTGAGATGACCGGTTGGGAAAGTGTCAGGCTAAATAGTCGACACCAGGAAGCGACTAGTATCTCGAGAGGGAACAACAGTGAAGCGAGCAAGCCTCGATAGGATGATTTGAGTTGTGAAGAGTTCAATGTGAGTCGGAATGGATAGAACCTCACGTGAAGGTTGGTCAAGACTCGATGGAGTCTTGACGCCGTACGGTCATTCCGCAGCGAAAAATTTAGAACCGTAACATGTTGCATGATTGGGCCTAATTAGCTTTTAGTCACTAAGCCCACAAGGACTCGTGAGAGGCTTCCACCAGAAGCCAAGGAGGGATACAAAAGGGCTAAAGCCTTTTGTTTAGTTGTGACTTACGAAAGAAACAGAGAAGAACCAGAGGCAAGTTGTGAGTGAGGAAGAACACACAGAGAGGTTGTGAGAGACAGACAGCTTCAACAAAGTGGGTGGAACAACTGCTTCAGGGTAGAGATAATCAGAGTACTTGGATTTGTCATCGACAGGTATTTGTAGGTGTATCTTTGGGTTTGTGGGAGTACCAAATTGAACTAGAGTTTAACAATTTGTACTAGTATCAAAGATACATAGTCTACTTGTTGTTTGATCTTGTGATTGTGATTGTTGCCTTTGTACTCTTGATTATCATAGTGGATTATTGTTTAGTGTGTGGAGATCCGCACCGTGGTTTTTCCCCTAATTGAGAGGGGTTTTCCACGTAAAATTGTTTGTGTTATTTTTGGGTTCTTGCACTTTATATTTCCGATTATCTGTTGTTGTGATTGTGTGTAAATACCGTAGTTTTCCCCAACACTATGTAGTACTAAAAACATGAAGATCAACCAGTGAATGCTTGGTATTTTCATTGTAGGTTGGTTATTGTGTTAACCAAGAAACCCAAAATGCTGATTTTAAACTAAAAATTAGTGATGAATTGATGATGGATGCATTGTTGACTTGAATTATTGTAGTCTCAAAGTTATTTTCATATTGGGAAATAATTGGGAGCCTGTTTTCAGAGTTTTTGTTTTGTTTCTCTTGTCCATTGTTTTTTATGTTTTTTGACGCGTTTATTAGTTGTCACTGCCCATGTCACGACGAGCAGAACTCTCTTCGGGCCTACGGGTTTGAGATTTCCCCGCAACTTTTCAATTTTCTACGAGTGTTGTAGAACGGTCGTAATGAAACCCACTCTGTGCGACAAGTCATAACTTGGGCCGCACGCGGCTAGCCCTCTTCGTTTCGCTTTCAATGTGAGGAAATACCGGTTGGGCCAGATGGTGTCAGGAAGAAAATTTTCCACGCGAATCATATGAATTTTAGCATGTCTTGTGTGAGTTTAATCCATCATAGACCAATGTATAGTAGTGCAAAAAATTTGGGACATAAAAAATATTTTTCAAAAAATTTAGTCTATTAACTCAACATAGACTAAATTCCACACAAGTTTTTGCATATGAATTTGATTGATGTGGTAATTAGTGAGCTAAACCCGACCCATCAATGAAACCTATTTGATACAAAAATTAGAACATCTACAAGTAATTCCTATATAGAGTAAATATAAGTTTGAACTGAAATGTCCTAAAATCCATATAAAATGAATTTTATTGACATCTTTCGTACCCAATTCTTCTATGTATATGGTGGCTTGGCTTTTCATTACGCTAAAATGAATTTAAACGTTTAGTAAATCGTGGCGATTATAAAAAAAAAAAAAAAAAAAAAATCATGTAGTTATATATATACATTAAATTATTGTGGGAACAATATGCATATATAGGTTGCTAAATTGGTTGGATATGAAAATAACTATGAATCGGAACTTTGGTCTTCTCAATCAAGTACATGACCAAGCTCACTCTAGTCAATTATAGAGTCAACCATTCAATTACACATGCTAAGGGTTTGTTCTCCTCAACTTCTCCCTGAAGAAGGTGAAGAGAACAAGTCCTAAGTCGACAAAATCAAGCGAAAAAATTAGGATCCTAGGCTCCTAGCAATGTAATTAATCAACAAAGATAATAGGTGAATGAACACGCAGGACAAAAAATTACAAAGTGATGTTACTTAATCAGTTAATCTAATTATATTACTTCTACATACATAATACAGAATCAAACAGAGACACAAGTACAAGCACGTCTCACAAACTTGGAACTTCAATAATGTGGTGGCGGCGGTGGCGGTGCCGTGAGCAGCGAGGTTGGGCAACGGCCAACGGGGTGGCGGCGGAGAATAAGGTGGTGGTTTAAACCAGTGAGGCGGTTGGTTGCGAAGCGGTGGTTAAGGCACTGAATGCGGTGGTTTCCTCCTCTTGATACTCACTACTGTTGATCTAAGCCTTACAAGTTGGGCTCTGAGTTGATCAATGTTATCATAATTATTACTCCTTGGTGGTTCTTTCATGACTTGTGCTGCCATGGCAAAGTGATCAACATGGAACACAAACACCACTAATAACAACATGAACAAAAACCAGTGAACTGTTGTAGGTGATTTCATTGTTGTTTTTTCTGTGTATGTTTAGCCCAAGAAACACAAATAGACTGTAGTCTCGAATTTATCTACAATATTGGGAAGTGCAAGCCAGCTTTGTTTTGTTCCAATTTGTCCATTTTTTTTTAATTTAATGTTTACTGAATTTACGCGTTTTATTGGTTGTCACTAGCTCACTGCCCATGTCACGACGAATACCTAACCTTCTTGGTTCCTACGGGTTTTTGGAGACTTCCAGCAATTTTCATTGGCCTTTTGTATAACGGTCGTACTGGCCTAACTCCGTGCGACAAGAAACATCTTCGGAGTTCGGACGTACGGCTCAGAGATTTCCCGCAACTTTTCAATTTTCACGAGTGATCATATCAACAAAAAAAAAAATAATTCACGAGTCTTTAATTTAGGTAACGGTCGTACTGAACAAACTCCGTGCGACCAGCCACGTCTTGGGCTACACGCGGCCCAAAGTGATGAAATACATCTTGGGCCCAATTAATACCTGAATAATCACTTGAACTTGTTTGACATGGTAATTAATTAGTAGATAAACTCGACCTCTTAATGAAACTCGTTTGACCCGAAAGTTAGAACATTTTGTGATATCTAATATATACATAGTAGATAAACAATCGAACTACAGTGCCCTAAAATCTAAACAAAATGATTTTTATTGGCGTCTTTAATACCCCTTTTCTGCCATGAATTTATAAAGGGAAATTGGTTTTTCATCACACTAACAAGAACTAAAACATTTATAGTCCAATTAATCGAGGCAATTATTAAATAGAAACCATGCACTGTAGTTGCATATATACATGCATCAAAGTTATTATAGAAAAATCAAGCATTTTTTATAGGTGATTAAATTGTTTGGATATGAAATAACTCCGAATCAGAGCTTTAGCCTTTTTAACCAGGTACATGACCAAGCTCCCTCTAGTCAATTATAGAATCGACAATCCAGCGACTCTTAGGATCCTGGCAATGTAACTACGAGTAATTAACAAAGATATAATGTGTCTTATAATAAAGTATCACTCCCTCCGATTTTTCCTCTTAACTTTTTAACGATTTTCAAAATAAGAGACATTATTTGATTGAAGGAGTAGGATATTATTTGATTACAAAAACTTTTCTAAGATGGACTTTCTGTAACTTTCGGTAAGATGATGATCACATTCAAGTGAAACAAATGTCACATTTTACAAAAAGTGACCCCTACAATTTCTACATATAATGACTCCTATTTTATTGTGAGTTGGAGTCATATAAGACTTACTCTTATTTGATTGAACCAGGAGTAGTTCAGTATAAAAATTACAAAAGTGATGATATGGCAATACTCCCGTAAACTTATCTAATTACTTGTACATGATACAGAGACAAGTAAACAAGCACGTCGTCGTCTCACAAACTTAGCTTTAAAATAAGTTCAATATTGTGGTGGCGGTGGTGGTTGCGAGCTTGGAGTTGGCCGCCGAGGTGCAAATGGTGCTTCGTAGATAGGCGATCGGCTGCGGAGCGGTGATGAAGGCACTGACGAAGGTGCTTTCCTCCTCTTAATGATCACTCTAAGCCTTACAAGTTCGGCCCTAAGTTGATCAATATTATCATCGTAATAATTATGACCAGGATCTTTCAAGACTTGTGCCATGGCAAAATGATCAACATGGAAAACAAACACCAAGCTACATAGCACTAACAACATGAACAACATCCAGTGAATGGTAGCTAATTTCATTGTTGTTTGTTATTTCTTGTGTATAATATTAATTACTACAAACTATGCAATATTGATCTGTTATTGATCGATGCTATATATAGTTGGTTTATTTTATTTGCATTTTGGGAACTGGAAGCCTGTTTTGTTTTGATTTCCATTATTTCTTTTAACTGTATATACGCGTTTATTGGTGGTTGTTACTTGCTCATTGACTATATAATGAGTAATGACTATTACGTTACGTTCTGCTTGGCCCATTGACCATGTCACGGCAAATAACTAACCTACTTAGGGGCCTACGAGTTGAACATTTCTTGCAATTGTCATTGCATGGTGTTCTGTAGAACGGTCGTAATACTGGACTACTAACTACTCCTTGACCAGCCTCTTCTTCCGCCGCAAGCCCGCAACATATATTGTATACAATTGATACTTTCGTTCTTTTTTCTCGTAAAAATGAAGGTGCAAGCAAGACGCAAGTGAATGATTACCGGAAAAAACTACCATAACGTAATGTTTGGATTCTCGTGTTCAATAGCAAATATATCAGATTAATTGAACAATCAGCCCAAGCACTGACTCTGTCAACGTAGAATCATCAATGGGCTAATATAATTCCTAGAATTAGTTGACAGTTACAAAGGCATGGAAGGTGGAGATCTGAATCAAATCCATAACTTTTCCTTACCAAATCACTTAGAAGTAAGTTTTGGAACCATTAAAACATCGCCCTTTTCCCTTGATGATATATACAATTGATACTTTTTCTTCTTTGTTGTGCACCAACATTCAACGAGACAAGTACGTTTGGTTTGATAACACAAGGCAAATCATTCTTGACAAGTCACATTTACATGAATGAAAAGATAACGGAAAATATTACATGCCAAACAAACGAGAAAAATTTACCAAACGAGATAAGGCCCTGTTCTTTTCGTTGATTCCATGCTGCATTCCGTTCCGTTCCGTTCCGTTCCAATACGTTTCGTTTCGTTCCAATCCGTTCCGTTCCGTTCCATGCCGCATTCTGTACTTCATTTTGTCTCACATATTTTTGAATTATCCGCGCTGCGCCGTTCCGTTCCGTTCCTCACCGTCCCGCACCATTCTGATGAAGAGAACAGGGAACAGATATCTTTCAAAATTAAGACTCACGGCATAAATTTCATCCTTACAATAACTAGGCATGCAAGAGAGCCAGATGAACGGAGCTTTGGATTGAAGAAGAAGCTCAGACGCACTAGAAGCGGGACTGAAAAAAATGGAATTTATTCAAGTATCTTGGAAAATTGAGAGGCAACAGAGAAAGAATGGCAGTAGCTCCAATGAGAAGTCCGAAAGTGAATTACAAACTGAGTTAGCAGAGCTCTATGTGAGAGAAGTTATCATGCACAAGCAAAGATTGAGAGTGAGACATTTGAAAGAGGGATACTTGAACACAAAATTCTTTCATCTTATGATTGTGAGAATGCAGAAGATCAAAGAAGACCTCTAACGATGCGATCAAAACTGAAGAAGGTGTGTGGTCTGACAACCCCAATGAAATCACACACTCTTTTCTGAAATACTTTGAAGATCTGTTCAACACTGAGCATCCATGTAAGTATTGAGAATCTCTCTGAATTGTTCCCTAATAATATCATTAGTGAGGATGATAATTCTGAGATATTCAATTTGCTATTGAGAGCAAGCATCCATCTGAGTCCCCTGAACCTAGAAGTCTTGCCTATTATTAAAGATAATGTTGCAGGAATGATCCAAGCTTTCTTTAGCGAAGGATGTCTCCTTAGAGAGATGAATCACATTCATATAACTTCAATCCCCAAAAATCTCAAAGCATCCACTGTGAGAGATTATAGACCCATATCATTGTGTAATGTTTCTTACAAAACCGTCTCAAAGAACTAGCTAATAGGCTATAGGCTCAAAAAGCATTTAATTGGACAGGATCATTGGCCCCTCCTAATCACCCTTTGTTTCTGGGAGGCTTATTTCTATTAACACTATTATGATTAATGAGATCATGCACTTAATAAGCGCGGGGGACTCTTAGATATGGTAAAAGCTTATGACAATGTGGAGTGGAATTGTATTGGAGGCATTCTTGATGCTGTTAGGGAAATTTGGATTTCACGCCAATATATTTATTTAGTAGAACTAATTTTGGAAGGCTTAGAGCTCATACGCAGCATACCGAAGAGAATTTTGCTGGAGTTGTTTGTTGATGAAGAATTTGGCAATAATATGGAGACTTTGTGGGCCATGGCAGTATCTAATAGCAATATGGAAGAAAACGTGGAAAGCATATTAGATTAGGAAGGTGTCTTAGTAGATTAATAAATTTGGGAATATTATTTAGTGGAATGATTATTTCAGTAGAATTGCCTAATTGTATAGGTAATTGAGTTTATGAAAGTAGTAGTTTTATGAAAAGAGTAGGAATTTTTTGCAAGACTATAAATATAGATGGTGGTAGATTGGAGAAGTTGGCTCAGCTCTAAGGTAGAAAGAGAGAGAGAGCTTCCTTGTTGCAGTTGAAGAGAGTTTGCGGGTGTGTAGAAAGTCCATTCATTGAAGTGAAGGGTTTTTAGCTTTGACCTCAAAAGTCACGTGGAGGGTTTCTAGCTTTGACCTCAAAATCTAGGTTATGAAGTGGGGGACGGTTTTGTGGTTTTCCCATGCATAACCCCATATATGGGATAATAGTAGTTGATGTGAGAGTCCAATTGTATGAAGGGCAAAAGTGAGGATTGAGTTGGGTAGATTATTTCAATATATTAGCTAGAGGAGACTGAGATGTTAGTGTGTTGATATATGTCATTGTACTCACTGTTTGTCAATGTTAGTGGACTAGTAGTGGTTCGTGGTTTTTCCCCTAGTTGAGAGGGGTTTTCCACGTTAAATATTGTGTATGTTTATTTAGCTTGTGTATTTTATTTATTGTGCTTCCGCTGTGGTCCAAGTAGTATGATAGTGGGGCGTAAAATCCCCAACAGATGCCTTGGGGTTCTGACAAGTTATTCGATCAACTCATATGCAATGTGTGTACGTACCTACCCCTTATTCCTTCTCTGTGTTGATAAGTGGCAGATCTAAGGGCTTCTTTAGGCCTCAAAGGGGCCTAAGGCACCTCTCCCCTTTCCTTTTTGTACTGGTTATTTATGAAAATACTGTCTAGACTGATTATGAAAAAATAATAAAGAGGGAAATAAAATTATGAATTAACCATCCAGCAAATTACACAAGTAGGCAAAACTAAACTAAAAACTTAAGATCCTGTCAATGTAACTCATCAACAAAGATATATGGTGTCTTATAGAAAAAAGAGAGTATTATTGTCTGAGACCTACTCACACTAAAATGTGGCAATCGTCTCACTAAAATTTACAGTCTTATGCAAATATTTGTATAAAATATATTATTAGAGTAATAGAAGATGAGATCTTCACACAAATTTACTTTGGGCAGGAGTCTGATACTTGCTTGCCTAATTGGAGTTTGTACTCTGAACAGAATAATAGAAGATGAGATCTTCACACAAATTCTTTTCCCACGTTTCAAGGTATTATTAGAAAAAAAATTATGTGTTTGAACCAGCAGGATATATAACAATTACAAAAGTGATGGCAATACTAGCCTGCTCCCGTGAGCAGCGATGATGAAGGCAGTGACGAAGGTGATCATCAATAATGTGGTGGCGGTGGTGGTCCCGTGAGCGAAGAAGATGATTTCCTCCTTGGAGGAGGCGGCGAAGAAGGTGGTGGTTTGTAGATAGGCGATAGCGATGGGCTGCGGAGCGGTGATGAAGGCACTGACGAAGGTGATTTCCTCCTCTTGATACTCACTGTAAGCCTAACAAGTTCGGACCGGAGTTGATCAATATTATCGTAATTATGCCGAGGATCTTTCAATACTTGTGATGCCATGTATGGCAAAATGATCAACATGAAACACAAACACCAAGCTATATAGCACAAACAACATGAATAACATCCAGTGAATGGTAGGTAATTTCATTATTGTATGTTTCTTGTGTATGTTAGCACAAAAAAAACAAAAGTAAGGTGTAAAAATGCATATTGATGGATGCTATATATAGTTGATTTATATGATCTGCATTTAAGCCAGTTTTGTTTTTTTGCTCTCCATTCTTTTGTTTATGAGTACTTTTTTTACTGTATATAATACGCGTTTATTGGTGGTTGTTGTCACTGCTCACTTGATCACTAGTCACTAACCTTCTTGGGGGCCTACGGGCTGAAAACTTCTTGTTCATTGCATATGGTCTATGGTGCCATTGGTGGTCTGTACAACGGTCGTAATACTGGACTAAATTCTTATTCTTCTGTGCTGTGCATTGACAAGACAAGTACGTTTTTTGGTTGGATAACATAAGCAAGGCACATCATTCTTAAGCACTCACACCACAATACAACATTTAAAAAAACTACTAAGAATAAAACTCATGGTTATCCTACTAAACAATCAAACTAATTGTGTTAGTTATTTAACTAGTTTGCATGTCCGTAGTGCGATGTAAAGGATGTCTCAACTCTGTTTGGATATTTTTTTTTAATTTAATGTCTTATGATGGATTGCCTTGCTTTTAACTTTATTGTAATAATTTTCTTTTTCTTTATTGGTGCTAATTTTGTGATTAACTGGTAAATAAAACTAAAACGACACCAATGCGGGATTTGGAGATGTTCATCCGCAGCTTGACTATTAATTTGTTTATGGCAAATATTAAAATATTGGGGGAAGGGATGCTCTCAAGTCATGGTAATAGTTATTCATTGGCCGTGTATTAGCCTTTGACCAAAAAAAAAAAAAAAAAAAAAAATCATTCATTTGCTTGTGGCGTCTCTGTAAAAGTTATAGGTATCTACCCCTAAATGACATTGTTTGTTGCTTTATAGTTCTACTTATTATGATTAGTCATACTGTAAACTTTGATAATCTACATTTGATCAAGTGCTTAGGAAACTATTATTAGCCTTTTATTAACAAATTTGAGTATATTCTGTTATAAAGTTCTTCTACCAAAGATTATCATACTCCCTCCGGTCCACGGAAATCTTGACGTTTGGAGAATAAGACTAATATTAAGGAAAACACATTTTGGCACAAAAATTCCAAATTTACCCTTAAAAGAGCACATGAGCCATGAGGTATTAAGAGAGAGAAAATAATATTTTAGTGAGTACTTACTGCTTTCCTTGCTTTTGTATTATTTTCCTTACTTTTGTTGCTAGTGGCGTGAGATTTTATTTATTTTTTTGGTAACATGGGGTAAGAAGGTGCGTGGAGGGGTAAAATAGTAAAGAGTGCTCAAATACATTACCATATAAGGAAACGTAAAGATTTCCATGGTCCAAACATAAGTGGAAAGCGTAAAGATTTCCGTGAACCGGAGGGAGTAGTAGACAAAATGGATCGAAATGAACTAATTGCATCAAAACTTTATTGATTAAAAATATGGGTGGCCATGTCTCATGTCCCATGTCCCAAAGCCCAACGAGCGCCATTTCCCATGTTCCCATGTCCCAGCGCCCATATGCATGTCCATGTTCCCATGTCCCAGCACATGTCTCATGTCCCATGTTTCATTGGTAAAATCGGAGTTTGGGGACCCCGATGACTATCGTGACCACCGGAGGTCTTCTAGGGTGAAGATAGCTAGACTCCCTGTAAAAGTTTGGGCAAAAATGAAAATCGGGTCCCGGGAAGCCAAAAATCAAGGCTATAATCCACGCTTTTTGGGCTTGCGGGAGGCCCCGAAATGAAGGTGGATATTTTTGCACCACGTCGCACGGGACACCCTAGGGGAACATAAGAGGCCTCCAGGTCCGTTATTGGGTCCCTGATAGGCTTGTAATGGCATCTTTACGGAACAACAATGTAAGGTTGGAACACCGAAGGCATGGGTGATATCAAAGTTTTGAGATCCGGATGACCCTTTCGGGGTACCGAGGGTCCTCTAAGGTCATGATAGACCCCTTGTAGAAGATTGGGAAAAAATGACACTCGGCTCCTAGAAGCCGGAAACGAAGGCTATATATATATCCACAATTTTTTGGGCTTACGGGAGGCCCCGAAACGAAGGTGGATAATATAATTGAGCAATCAACGCAAGCACTGAATCTGTCAACGTAGCACCATCAAAAGGCTGATATAATTCCTAGAATTAGTTGACAGTTACAAAGGCATGGAAGATGGAGATCGGAATCGAATCCATGACTTTTCCTTACCAAATCACTTAGAATTAGTAAGTTTTGGAATCATTAAAACATCACCCTTTTCCCCTTGATGATATATATAATTGATACTTTTCTTCTTTGTTGTGCACCAACATTCGACAAGACAAGTACGTTTGGTTTGATAACATAAGGCAAATCATTCTTGACAAGTCACATTTACATGAATGAAAAGATAACAGAAAATATTACATGCCAAACAAACGAGAAAAATTTACCAAACGAGACACTGAGCATCCATGTAGTATTGAGAATCTCTCTGAATTGTTCCCTAATAATATCATTAATAAGGATGATAATTCTGAGATACTCGATTTGTTATTGAGAGCATACATGCATCTATCTGAGTCCCCTAGACCTTGAAGTCTTGCCTATTATTAAAGAGAATGTTGCAGGAATTATCCAAGCCTTCTTTAGAGAATAATTTCTCCTTAGAGAGATGAACATACTTAAATAACTTTAATCCCTAAAAATCTCAAAACATCCACTGTGAGACATTATAGACCCATATCATTGCATGTGTAATATTTCCTACAAAACCGTCTCAAAGAACTAGCTAATAGGCTCAAAAAGCATTTGGCCAGGATCATTAGCCCCTTCCAATCAGCCTTTGTTCCTTGGAGGCTCATTTCTGATAATAAGATCATGCACACAATAAACAAGTCTAACTCTAAAGGGAGCGAGATTCATGGCTTTGAAAATAGAAATGGCAAAGGGGGGCTTAGCTTGCTTCTTCGGACCTCAAAGGGGGGCCGAATGCATCTCTCCCCTTTCCTTTTTGTACTGGTTATGGAACCACGGTCTAGACTGATTATGAAAGTACAAGTAAAGAGGGAAATGGAGTTATAGAATTGACCATCCAACAAATTACACAAATCGGCAAAACTAAAGTAAAAACTTAGGATCCTGGTAATAATGTAACTGATCAACAAAGATATATGGTTTCTTATAGAAAAAAGAGAAAATATTATTGTGTGAGACCTACTCATAATAAAGTAGGATCGGTATTTCAGCATCATAATTATGAACAATGACATTTATTTCAATAAAAAGCAACCATCTTTCACCAAAATTTACAGTAAGATGATTTTATGCAAAAAAAAATTGTGTAAAGGATATGGAAGTATATATAAGAAAAGAAATTATGTTATTGATGGCGATACTCCCGGCCCGTAGATTTATTTAATTAGGTAATTGATAATCTAATAACTTCTACAGTACATGATCATACTCATACAGAGACAAAAATAAGCGCGTCTCACAAATTAACTTGGAAATTCAGCAATAATACTCCCTACGTTCCTCGGAAATCTTGATATTTGGAGAATGACACAAACACTAAGGAAAACCCATTTGAACATAAGAAATCCAACTCTACCCTTAAGAGAGCACATTGGGTGTTAAAAGAGAGAAAATAATGTGGGTGTATAATTTTGGGCCAATTCTGTTATCATGCACAGGAGCGTCCTGCGCATTAATTTATTGTGTGTAACACACCCGCTTTCTATTTTGAAGGGTAATAGCCGGTTTTAGTAACCGAAAACAAGAAAAGTGGAAAAAAAATTGGTGCACCAAAAATCAGTTAGTCCACCAAAACAACCAAAACAAATGAAATAGTTTTGAAATTGAAAATATGCCTTGTGATTTGGAGTAGAAACTTGCCTATAAGGTGTATTTTCATGATGAACTGGAGTAAATAATTTGGAGACATGGAGTAAGTGATAATTTTTTATGATCGGATAAATGGTAAGGCGAAGTAAAAGTATGATGAAACGGTGTATTTCATTGTTGGGGTGGAGTAGAAACCGATGATATGGAGTATTTTAGCATATAGGCTGGTGCACCAAAAATATTAGTTGGTCGACCAAAACGAATGAAATAATCCTTAGATTGAAGATTTGACTTACATGGAAGTAAGTGATAGTTTTTTATAATTGGGTAGATGGTAAGGCGAAGTAAAAGTATAATGAAATGGTGTACTTCATTGTTGAGATGGAGTAGAAACCGATGATATAGAGTAATTTCGCATATTGGCTGGTGCACCAAAAACATCAGTTGGTCGACCAAAACGAATGAAATAATCCTGAGATTGAATATATGACTTGCATGGAGTAAGTGATAGTTTTTTATAATTGGGTAGATGATATAATGAAGTAATAGTGTGGTGAATTGGTGTATTTCGTTGTTGGAGTGGAGTAGAAATCGATGATATAGAATAATTTTGCAAAATAGAGTTGGTGTACTAGGTGAACTTTTGGTGGACCATTAATTTTAATTGGTAAACCAGTCAATTTATATGGTGGACCATATTGACAAATAAGAATAATTTGGTGTGGAGTAAGCTAGCAAGTAGTAAGTTAAAAAGCAACAAATAAAATGAAGGGCTGAGATCAAAACACACATCTAAGGGTTGAGAAAATGTGTTGCACCCTCCTGTGCAGCACAACAGAAGCGCCCAGGATTTTGGTGGGAAATGGAGGAGAGAGAGTGGGGAACATAGTTAGATAGGCGCATGGGGGTGAGAAGGTAGGAGGGATAAAATTAAAATATGAAAGGGTTCTCAAATACAATGCCATTTAAGGAAACGTAAAGATTTCCCTTGTCCGAACATAAAAGGAAAGTGTTAAGATTTCCGTGAACCGAAGAGAGTAATACGGTGGCGGTGTTGGTGTCGTGAGCAGCAAGCTTGGAGCGAGGAGGCGGTGAAGAAGGTGATGGTTCGTAGAAAGGCGATCGCGATCGGCTGCGGAGCGGCCGGTGATCGATGAAGGCACTGACGAAGGTGCATTCCTCCTGAAGAGTGCCTAGCTAGAGGGGGGGTGAATAGAGTGACTCCAATTTCTCGTGTTTTATGACTTTGAGAATAATCAAGAGAACAACATTATGGACGTTGTTCCTATGTAGTGAACTGAACACAAAGTAAAAGACTGAATATAAATAACACAAGACTTTTTTCACGTGGAAAACCTCCTAGGCTCAATAGGAGTAAAAACCACGACCCAGTTACTTGGGATTTTGTCACACTACTTCTCTTATAACCAGAGCCAAAACAGGATACATTACAGTACCCTAACAACACCACACAATGTTACTGATGTGTTGCCAATCCCTCCAAGTCACACACTGACCTGAGGGAAACTCTACGCTTGTTACTAAGCTAGAGCTATTACAAATTTCCAAATTGTTTGTGCTATAACACGCTTCAATACTAAGCAAAATAAGACCACAGAAAACCTATTATGCAATGACCAATCTAAGCAAGACTCAAACTGACCAGGACAGGGAACAGGGTTCAAGGTTGTTCTTATGAGCACATGACGTATCTGGTTTGGACGATTTAATACTTTGCACAAATGATTCTGATGTCAATAATGCACGCAAAGCTTAACACTACAACTGAGCCTACCAGGCGCCTTATATAGGCAGCTTGGAAGCTCAGTCCAATTAGGTTAAATCTCTTCAGAATATAAAAGATAATATTTACCAAAAGATAGGATAGAGTTTAAGTAAAGATCAAAGACCTTTCCTTAACTCAACCTATATCATTAAAACCGTTTAAATACCTTAACAGAAAATCTTGGCCAGCTAGCAAGTGATTTATCATAATATAATCTCTAAAAGATAATTAGAAATATCCCAAAAGATAATTTACTTACCTAAACAATATAAACCTTGGTCATTAAGTAAAATACTTTTCCAAGGTAATATCTTTTCAAAATAAAATACTTTTCTGTTTAAAACACGATTTTGCAATATTTATTTTTCCAACATAATTTATATTTCTTCAGAAGAATATTTGTGTGAAGATCTAAAAAGATAATACACAAATATTCATTAGAAATAATAAATACGCTATTATGCAAAACTCGTCCAGATACACAGCTAGAAGGAACAGGGTCCAACTCGTTGTTCTCCTTTGGTTCCTTCAAGTTTCAGTGCTGGTCATAGAGAACAGGGTTCACAAGAATGTTCCCCTGTACTCATAGACACATGCACTCAGTCCTACAACCTTGTTCCCTTGTCATGATCAACTTAGACTCTTGCTAACTAGTCATGCATAGTACATAAAGACTAATGACAAATGCAAACTACGTTACCTTGTCTTCATGTCTTGTTAGGATCCAAGCATTTTCATGAGCAATCATGCTTTGAGTATTACAACTTCTTGCATCCTTAAGTAAACCTGCCATCATAGTTAGTTCACACAAATATAAGGACATTATGTTTGTTGTCATCAAAACCAACAGGAACCCAACACCTCCTCTTGATACTCAATAATCTAAGCTTACAAGTTCAGCTCTGAGTTGATCAATGTTATCGTAATTACCCAACCCACTTACGTCTTATCATTTTATCAATAGCAATGGATTAGTATTGTCTCCAATATACCATATTCTGAATTTATGCATACTTTTGAAAGTTTGGCACGTATTAAATTAAATAATTTACTTTACCATTTTTATTTGTAATCAACTTTACATACGGGCATCATGTGGCAAGTATTCAGAAGTAAGTAAATCATTAATGCTGAAAATGGTATATCGGTAAGGATCTTAATCCTAAGTGTTGGAGTTTCAATCTCCTTAACCAGCTAGTTACATGATCAAATTTAGAATCCACCATCCAATAATGTATGCATAACAATTTAATTTCTATTTATTTTATGGCGGAAAATGTATCACGTACAATTTAAACAAGCAAGACTATAAAATTAAAGTAATTATATATATAAGAAACTGTACGTCCTGGCAACGTAACTAATCTACTAAGAGGTTAGGGGAGTGAATGAACTAACGAAGACAAAAGATTACAAATGTAATAAATGGAAATGTGGTCCATTATACTTTTAGAAGAGGTAATACCATCTAAATACTAGTTCAACATGATACAGAAATATGAACACATCAATTAAACAAAGAGAACAAACACTACTTTTCATATACTTGGTGGTGGTGGTGTAATGAGCTGCGAGCTTGGGCCACGAGGTGGTGGAGGAGGCGGAGGAAGCGGTCCTTTCGGGTGGGATCCTCGGTTGCCGAGCGGTGGTAATGGCCCTACCGACGACGATGGTATGCTTCTCTTGATACTCACTCTAAGCCTAACAAGTTCGGCCCTGAGTTGATCAATATATTCATAATTATGCCTATTAGGATGTTTCAAGACTTGTGATGCCATGGCAAAATTATCAACATGGAAAACAAACACCAGGATATATAGCACTAACAACATGAATAACATCCAGTGAATGGTAGGTAATTTCATTGTTAATACGTTGTTTAATTTCTTGTACGTGTATATTAATGTTACTACAAACTATGCAGTATTGATCGATTGACGGATGCTATTTATAGATATAGTTGGTTTATGTTATCTGCATTTTGGGAAGTACGTGGAAGCCAGTTTTGTTTTGTTTATTTATTTATTACTGTATAAATATATATACGCGTTTATTGTTCGTTGTTGACTTGTTGTCACTGTTCTTACTAACCTTCTTGGGGTCCTACGGTTTGGAAATTTCTTGTTCATTGCATATGGTGGTCTGTAGAACGGTTGTAATACTGGACTAAATCGGTAAATCCTTGCGACCAGCAGCCTCGTCTTGGGCCCCAAGTCCGCAACATATAAACTCTATATAATAAGGTCTGTTATTTTCCTTATTTTCATGCAGCATTCTATCTTGTTCTAATCCGTTTCGTTCCATATACTATACTTCATTTTGTCTCACAATTTCTTTCATGATCTGTGCCGCGCTGTTTCATTTCATTCCGCACCGTTTCGCACCATTTCGTTGAAAGGAACATGGCCTTATTCTTTTGTGTTGTGCATTGACAAGACAAGTAGTAAAGTACTTCATCCATTCCAAAAAGAAGCTAACGCTTAATTTTTTGTTTCACAGTTTCCAAGACATAACTTTGACAATAAGGTTCTGTTCTTTTCGCCATCCCCATAAGGTTGCATTCCGTTCGTTCCAATCCGTTTCGTTCCAATCCGTTTCGTTCAGTTCCATTCTGAGTGTTGTACTTCATTTTGTCTCACATTTTGTTTCATTATCCTCACATTTCCGTTCCGTTCCGCACCGCCCCCAAACCATTCCGTTGAAGAGAATAAGACCTAGCTAAATAATAATTTTTTTATAGCAATGAATAACTATTATTATTTGAGTATAAAAATTATAAAAATATTATTTTCAAAAGTAACATTTAAAATAAATCTAACAATATTATTTAATTTGTACATTGTAAAACTTTTTTTTTCATAAATTAGTAATCAACCAACGCAAACTTTGACCTTCAAATAGTGAGGGTCAAGCTTTTTTTGGAGCAAAAGAAGTAAGACATTTGGTTGGATAACATAAAGCACATCATTCTTAACGACTCACAACCGTACAACATGAAAAAATTATTGTTGTGATCGTTTTCAATGTTCTAAATTCCACTAAACTGAATTGAATTGAACTGAACAAAGCTTATTACTGAGTAAGTGAAAAAAAATACACCTTTAGAATCAAACTTCCTAATCTTAAGGTCATTATACTAATTAAACAATCAAACCAACTCTACTACCACATTAATTTGGTAGTTTTACATACGCAAACAATAAGTAAGCCCGTCGCCAATGAAGACAAAAGATCCAATATTCTTTTGTTTTGAATTATGACTAAATCGAAATGACTCAATAAATTTATTGTGCTTCTTATTTATTGTGAAATTACATATTGTCATCGTTACGTTTGGTTAAAAGTCTTTAGGAAATAACCTCTTTGTTATTAGAGGGTTAATGTTGCATAAAATTGACACTTTTCATTATTCATCTGAGCAAAAACTATTTCAGAGACGTTGAATTTGAATGTGTCTGAAATTGAGTTTAGAACCAAATTAAAGTTTTAAAAAATAAAAGAAAATTTTGAAATGTGCATGTAACTCCCATACTAGTTCACATTTACATGCCCAAATTCACATAATTCAAAAACATCAAGATATCTCATCCTCCGGTCACACTAGTACACCACCTAAAATTTCACAAGAATTCATATGAGGCGGCCTCAACACAAGACGCCTTAAACAAGCATGATGTCATGGTGACGTCATACTTATTTATAGAAGTAACCCCATATTAAGGCGATCTTATAAGAAACTCATTGCTAAAACTTGAGAGTGACCATTTACACTTTGACAATAGTCGTCTATACAATTACTAACCAAGAAACAAAAAAGGCCTAATACAAGTACACCACACCTCCACAAACAAAATCTTCATCTCCAAAGTCCCACCATCTCACTCATATTCAAATCTTCATCAACCCTCCACTATGATTTATGCCCTCAAATCAAATCCCCTCAACTTTGTTTTTTGGGTTCATTTCAAATGTTTCTCACGCGCCACGATTCTCTCAAAACTTCCTCCCCCTTTTTGCTTCACATCACAATGTTTAAAAAAAATTCTTCATTGGTGTGACACTATGATATGAATATCAAAATGATGCCTTAAAACGACAAACGGTTACTTCCCAAAACGACGTGATCCCCTAGATCTTTTATCCTTTCTCTACCCAACCCACACTTTCCTTCTCTCTCTAGAATCTCTCTCTCTCCTCTCTCTAGAAAAAACTCCAGGTTAGAGAGAGGAGACTTCCCCAGCCCCCTCTGAGAAAAGAGAGAGAGAAAGAGAAGAGACTTTGAAATTTTTGGGGGTGGAAATAATTGAGATGGACCAACCTATTTTGGATGATATAATCAATCGTCTTCTAGAAATAAGAAGTCGTCCAGGAAAGCAAGTTCAGCTCTCTGAGTCTGAGATCCGTCAACTCTGTGTAGCTGCTAAAGAGATTTTTTTGAAACAACCTAATCTGCTTGAACTTGAAGCACCCATCAAGATTTGCGGTAACTCTCTCTCTCTGTCTTTGTCTATCTCTTATGGGCAAAAACCCATCTTTAGTTACATGAACTATTGTGCTTTTCTCATTTTCTGATCATATTTTCATCTGGGTTTTGCTTGATTGCTGTTGTTTATGTTTGTTTTGGATTGTGGGTACTCTTTTTTCTTGGATAAACCCCTTTTTAGGCTGTGTCACTTGTGTTTTCTGATCATTTTATTATCTGGGTTTTGCTCTGGTGAGTGGTGCCTTTTATTTTGTATCATTGGATTCTGGTTATTGTATGAAAGGCTACTGCTTTACAACTATTGACCCTTTTTTTATTTAGTTAATTTCTCTTGGTTGGTTTGGTTTATTCTGTATGTATGTTCTTGTAAGATTATGGGTCAGACGGCATGTTTGTGTTACCAGTTGACCTAGAATAATCACTGATCAATCAATTTTTACTGAGGCCTGATTGGATGATTATTTGGTTGTTGATTGAAGTTCACAAATGAGTTTTAGCTAATGTACGAAGGATGTGACTTTGTGAAACGGGTTCCATTTTGTTGTATTGTGTAATTCGAGTATGATACATAGTGAATGAATTAGGCCTAGGACTTAAATTCTTAGGTGTTTATGTTTCGATAATTGATATCATTGACTGCCAGGGGAGCGAAATGCTAGCTTTCTTAATGTGCATTGTGAAGTTTCTTTGTGTTCTCAGCATGTGTCTTAGTTAGTTGGCAAGGGAAAACTTGGGTCATGGATAGGTTATGGTGGTATAGTTTTGGTAGCCTTTCATTGCTGTTTAAGTTTAGAACTTTAATAAATGCTTAGGCAGAATCTAAGTGTTAACGCAGTTGCTCAAATTTGGTTTCAACTTACAGTGCCATGAATCACATGTCTGTAATGGAGAGGATTAGTCTACTGATGTACATGCCTGAATGCCAACAAAACATGATCTTGAAATGTATTATGATCTGTTTTCGGGGGCAAGATTTATGAAATTGATTTGACTATGTTTATGTGACCCATGGTCTTTAGTGTTAACATGGTAAAGTCTGTTATAAGTTTTTAGATACACTACAAGTTTTTTGTTCATCTGCTATGATATAGTGTTTCTTAAAGTTTTTTTTCAAGATAAAAGTGAAGAGTGAAAAAGGTAACAAGCAGTTAGAGTCAGTGTGCTATGGAGGATTGTGAGTTTGTGACCACTTGTTGTAGGGTTGTCATGCTTGTCAACGACTGAACACTTCTTACAACTTGAATGTACACACTTCATGCTCAGTTTTGGTTTCCATCTTCGTCTACTTTGATGCTGAAGAGTTACACATTCATTTCTGACATCTTATTTCCACCTACCTGCAGGTGATATACATGGTCAATATTCGGATCTTCTAAGACTCTTTGAGTATGGTGGATTTCCTCCTCAAGCAAATTACTTATTTTTGGGTGATTATGTTGACAGAGGCAAACAGAGCCTGGAGACAATATGTCTCCTTCTTGCTTATAAGATTAAGTATCCTGAGAACTTCTTCCTCTTGCGGGGAAACCATGAATGTGCTTCTATAAATCGTATATATGGATTTTATGATGAGTGCAAGAGAAGATTTAATGTAAGGTTATGGAAAGTCTTCACAGATTGTTTCAACTGCCTTCCAGTGGCAGCCCTCATAGATGATAAAATTTTGTGCATGCATGGAGGCCTCTCACCTGATTTGGAGCATCTGGACCAGATCAGGAATTTGCAGCGGCCCGCTGATGTGCCTGATGCAGGTTTGCTCTGTGACCTGCTCTGGTCCGATCCTAGCAAAGAGGTAAATGGTTGGGGTATGAATGATAGAGGAGTTTCATACACATTTGGAGCTGACAAGGTGACAGAGTTTCTTCAGAAGCATGATTTGGACCTTATCTGCCGTGCCCATCAGGTCTTACTGGCAAAATGATTTGTCTTAATTCTCAGAGTTCTGTTTCAATTCAGATTCTTTAATAGGATCTTCGTGACTGCTTATTGGAGCAAACATGTGATGTAACCTGTTTTTGTTTGCTAATACTAATTGTTGTCCATCTTATTGATTTTATGTTCAGGTGGTAGAGGATGGATACGAGTTTTTTGCTAATCGGCAGCTAGTTACTATATTTTCTGCACCTAATTATTGTGGCGAGTTTGATAATGCTGGTGCTATGATGAGCGTGGACGAGTCTCTAATGTGCTCCTTTCAAATATTAAAGCCCGCAGAAAAGAAGTCAAAGTTCAACTTTGGGAGCAGTCCTGCTACTGCAAAGCCTGGGAATTCACAATCAGGCATTAACCTCTTTGGGAGTACAACCACCATGAAACCTGGAACTTCTCCTCCAGGAGTCAAGGTAATGTAACTATTGTCTAAAGAAAAATGGTAAATTACTGGACTTCAAGTTGGAAGATTTAAGTTGCAGACTTTCCCCCCTCCTTATTTCTGGAACATGACTTTCTTTCCTTCCGTTTTCTTATGTTATGAATGTTTATATTCCCTTCTAACATGTGCCCCCCCCCCCCCCAAACCTTGAGGGGTAACTCAGCTGGTTAGACCTCTGAGAAGTATTCCAGAGATCCCAGGTTCGAGTCGCCTTAGGGCCACTGGAGGTTTTCCTGGTCGTTAACTTCAGGGCCCATGGGATTAGTCAAGCAAAGCTTGGACACCCATGTTATGTAAAACAAAAAACCATGTGTCCCCTTAGATTTCAGTGTAAGAAGGTATTTGTCCTGTCTTTATGGGAGCTCAGCTCACCTGTGGTGAATATTGTCCTAATAGCATAAAATATCAAGGGCATAAAATATGTCACTTTGTTCTTCTTTGTATGGTTTCCTCCATCAAGGGCTAGATAGCTTCTTTTGTCAATGGAGAGATATCACGCTAATGGTGATTAGCCTATTGTCTATTGGATATCTCTTCCTGCCATGAGTTACAATTGCAAAAAAGCTGAATCTGTTTCTTCTAAATATAATTCTCTACACCAAGGACAAGGCCGAGAGATAATTGTTAATATTCCCTTTCTGTTTTCGATCATGACACTAATTTGCATCAATATTCAGTGTCGGATACTGCTCATCTTTTTTTAACTCTCACAGGCCTTACTATTATCCTAATATTGGCAGAAAATAAATGCTCTAACAATTCTGCTTTTTGATAACTCGCTGTATCTAAACTTCTTTTTGTTTAAATTCTTATTATTGTGCTTCAGGAAAGGGTGAATGTCACCTGTTTGTGGCATTAGGGGAATCCTTCGAAAATCTAGCTGTTTTTGTAGTAAGTGCAGTTGCATAGAATTCAAATTGATTTGAGCTGTAGGACACTTGAAGGAGCCGCTTACAGTGACTTGTACAAAAAAGTGTGGTCCTTGACTAAAGTTTCGTCATTTCTTAGTGAAGTGATTTTGATCCTTAGGTAAGACTTGATATGTGTTTGCGGGGATACACCTAATAAAATCAACATTTTGCAAGGAAACACTGTTTTTTGTTGCACAAAAAGTATCTTTAAAACAAAATCACTTAGTCACTTCCCGGTCAAATCATAGTGATCTGTTCCCGTTTTACCTTTAGCTATTGAATAACCGCAAAATGTGGCTCAAATTTGAATTTTGGGAGAGGATATGTTTTCTGTAGCTCAAATTCTTTTTAATTTGCTTAAAATAATAGTACAGAATCCGAATATTACATAGTTATTCAACCTGAGCTAAGGGTAAACTGGGAACAACAGACTATAATTGGACCAGAAAGTGACTTAGGGGGTGTTAATGGTGAATTTGGGGGCTATTTTCAGCTTCTTTGGGGGGCTATAATCTTTGGGGGCTATTTTCAGCTTCTAAGAAGCTGAATTTGATGGTGGAGAGGAGAGAATGTGAGGGAAATGAGGGGAAGAAGCTGAAATATAAAGAAGCTTGACCAAACACCCCCTAGGGTGGTAATACTTAGACATTTTGTTTTTATTAGGTGTTTCTATGCGAAATAATGATATTTTAAAAGTTGTCTCCTCGCAGAATGTTGATTTTATTAGGTGTTTTCCCGCACATTTGCATCTTTTTGAGTTTAATGGAAATGGATGGATGGGGATCATTCGGATCAACATTTTTTTTTTTTTTGTAGTCAATTTGTATAGCTCCACCTTCTGGGCCTATCAGTCTTTTTTAGAAGTAAAAGATAAGGTGATAAATCTTCCCGAAGTATGTTTGTGTTGAGAAGAGCTTGAAAACTGCCGTAATCTGATTGCTAATAGCTCCATGAACAAAAAGGATTTGGCTTGTGAGCTTGTGTGAAATAAATCATCAATTCATTCTGTGAAGTTGCTTGCTGCTGAGTAAGTGGAAGGCAACACTTCTATTGTTTCGTCAATTAGTCACTAAGAACTATGAGTCTATGACCAGGAGGATCAGGCTTGTAATGTTGAGCTAGTTACTTCTCCTTCTATGGCCAGGATAATCAGGCTTGTAATGTTGAGCCAGTTACTTCAGCTTGATGTTGGAATGTTGTATGATCAATTTGCATACATCCTCCTAATTGATATGTTGGAGAAATGGCTCTTTTTACAGAAAGTGGAGATTGGGTCTGAGTTTCTTTCTGAGCAACCTTGTTTCCTGTGGATGAAGAAGGGTGGACTTTCTCTTTTAACCCTTGGGTTCCTTGGTAGTATAGGTCTAGAGTCTACTCTGGACATAAAATAGAACAGTTTCCCTTGTTGATGTAGAAAGAAGTCCAAAATGAAGACCGTCTTTGTTGGCTTGGTCCCTGGATCGCAAAGACAATACCAAGTCACTAAAAACAACCCACAAACATAACCAAGTAAGTTTAGTGCTCCAGAAGTTGCTTATGTTTGCGTAACTTTAGTCACCAACTCCATGGTCTTGTCCAGTTCTTATTTGCTCTTTAACCCTGTCTCTTCCACATTAATCAAAGGAGAAGCAGATATATGATTAATGTGCTTATTTGATGGATAACAGCAAAGCAGGAAATGTGAGATCAAGTCCATT
Organism: Tetragonia tetragonoides; assembly: GCA_038025085.1. NCBI lineage: Eukaryota > Viridiplantae > Streptophyta > Magnoliopsida > Caryophyllales > Aizoaceae > Tetragonia > Tetragonia tetragonoides. Next base: position 11,557,056 of record CM076143.1, read on the forward strand.
TATGTTCATAAAAAAGTTGAGAATTAACGAGTTCCTTTTGCTACTTAATTGACCATTGTTAATTTGTTATCCTTCAATCGGTAGGATGCAATGAAATGGAATGCTAATGTGACAGCAGTTAAGTCTGAACTTTCCCTGCGGTTTGCATTCCGCATAACGCTGTACCTCTGTTATTACCTTCAAGTGATTTTGGTTTGCAAATACATAAAGCAGTCGACACGATTTCACACCTGATTTTCTCTGCAGCACATACACTATTCTCTGGTGATACAGATTTGTTTCAGTCCTAAATAACACTGTATTGCTGTTTTCGCTTGTAGTTTAGTGATTGATTAGTTTATCTTTATCCTGATTCCTGTGGTTATTGTGTATGCAGTCATACCTTGGTGCTAAAGTATGACAGCAAAGGATTTGCCGAAATGACTAATCACAGTACACAAAGTTCCAGTATGGTGGTACAGGAAACGAACAAAGCGATCTTGGAGAGACTTCATATTTGGTCCGCAAAGTGTCCGATAACTGTAAAGGGTGAGGGGAATCATTTAATGGAGGGGATTCTTGCACTTGGAGTAACATGTAGGGGTCTGGGGTTTTTGGGTAGAAAGAAGGGTTTTGTTTTTCCCTTCTGATCTGTGTACACTAGTTACTGCTTGGTTATGGCTACAACTCATTAGTATTTATAATTTATACATCTCGCTTAATTCCCTTCTCTGCGACTATAAATGTCCCAACTATTAATTCCTTGCTGTTGATAACCGGCTATGACGTTTTCATTTCTATTTTTCCTTCCCTATTTTCTCTTTCTAATGTGTTTCGCTGACATGATCTGAAGCACCATTTTTAGCAAAACATGTCATGTCGCTTAACTGGAGTGAGAAAGCAAGATGCTACTTGAGGTGACATCGTTTATTCAAAGAAGCTAGTTTTTTTTTTTTCTAGCCAAAAAAGGAAGGTGCGAGGGAATGATTATCGAGACATCTTCCGCTATGTCATGTTTGAACTCTTGTGTTGAACAATGAACATATCAAACTAACTGAACAACTAGCGTAAGTACTCACCCCGTCAACATAGCACCATCAAAGGGGCAACTATAGTTTTTAGAAGCCGGTAGTTCAAGGTATGGGGGATTAGGAATCAAACCCATAACCTTGCCTTACCAAACCATTTAGAAGTATGTTTGACACCATTTGATCACGACCCTTGATGGATATTGAAAGAAGCTAAAGTAATTTTTCCACTTACACCTTTGGTTCAACCTTAATCGATAAATAAAGAGTTCATTTGCATAGTCTAGGGATGGCATGCTAGTAACCTTGCTTTCAAGTTTTAGTTAGAGAAGAAATTAAATAAGGGGTCCCTATCTCAATCTGCAAATTTTCAACTAGTAATCAATTTATTGTAGAAAGGACAGTAGAAACTTGAGGAAAAAATATGATGAAAAACACCTCCCCTTCCCTCGCCAATCGCAATATAAACCACAAAAAAAATTCTGTGACTTTTTAGTCATTTAGTTGGGATTACATGAGAATGGTATGCCAGATTACGAAGAGCTGGCCAATAGCATGTGGAAACATGTTTATGCAGCATGATTCACTCAGGGCTTTTAACCATAATCAACGACCCCATCCAATTTATCAAGTGCATGGATCAACTTATTCATCATCGAGAACACTCTTAATTTAATCAGATTTCTCATCCGAAAAGGACCCTTTACTAGTTCCCAAACACTTAGCCAAGGTCCCCAAATATTTTATATACTTCCGAGAGATGATCTTATTAGAAGATGTTGGCATCTTTATGTAAGCTGTGTCGTGACTTCTTTTTCTTTCTTCCCCAAATATTGAATTGAACTCCACTAAATTGAACTAAATTAATTATTGAGTAAGTAGAACAATATACAGCCAAATAACGAAATAATAATTTTCTAAGTTCCCACTACAATAAATGGTCACTTGTGCCACGAATTATGCCACTGGAATTTTTAAAATTTGTGGCAACTTTGCCTCTTGCCACGGGAAGAAAAAGTTATAAATTAAAATGTATATTTCCTTGTTAAATTATGCCACGGTAAAGCTTTTTTCGTGGCAAAAGTCACTTTAGCCACAACTACAACTACGGAAAGACTCAACCCATGGCAAGCAATAAAGTACTGAAAATGGAGAAAAAGGCGCCATTTTTTCATTTCCCTCTACTAAGTCTAATTTGTTCCTTCCTAATTAACACTTTGGGATTTTACTTAGGATTTATATTCGAATTAGAAAAAGAAAAGAAAGTAAAAAAAAAAGAAGAAACTATTAACACAACCCAACTGAGCGTATAAACTACTCTACTCTAAAAAAACCTAGGCGTCTAATTAACATCTCATTTCACTCTCTTCTCTCCCAAAGGTGCTTCCCTTGCTCCCATGGAAACTATAACTAACATCTCAGCCGCTCCCCATCGTGTCTTGATCGAAAGAAGATGAGACCAGTCGATGGCTTTGGCGAGGATTGTTTTACTACATAGGTATCTTTCTCTTTTTCTTGTTTTTATTTCGAATTTTTCATAGTTTTGTTGGAATCGAAGTTCAATTGTTGCGGCTAATTAGACAGGACATTTCCGTTTTATCAGTGATTCCGATTTTTTGGCTGAATTTTTTGTTTTAGGGTGCTGAAGTTTTTGTTTTGGGGTCTAAATTTTCAATTTTGGGCTAATTTGTTCGTTATATCGGGATGAATTTTCTATATTAGGGCTGAATGTTTCCTTTTTGATGGGACTGATGCTCAATGATTTCATAATCAATCATTAAGATCGAAAGTTCTAGGACAAGAAGCCTTGGAGGCCACTGGAACTAAAGTTGAAATCTGAAATATTAACAAGAATGTTATTGCATAGTGTTTCCCACCCGCATGTCAAACTGTTACAGATTGAGTGTACTTTCTCAATATAGTTCACATCCTTCTCAAAAGAATTTCAATTGTGTTTTGTGAGCATTTAAATAGCTAGAAGTTAAACAAATGGCTTTCTGCAGGCCAGAGGCCACCATACCATAAACAAGTTACTGTCATATTTATGTAGCACCACCGCACTTTGTTACATTATTATCAAGTTTTCACATCTTTACACCTGGTAATTTTGTTATAAGTTGAAAAATCTTCTAAGAAGCCAAATGAGACTATATTGATAACAATAAATTAAGTACAGTCGTGTTGCATGTTTGCCAAAATACCTTGTTCTATGGAGAGCACACAACAATATAAATGTTCAATTTAATGTAATTATTTGGGGTCCATTAGTTAGAGTTCAATAAAAGTATATGAACAATGTGCTTGTCTTTTTTGTTTGAATTACATGATTAACAAACTAAGCAATGTAAGGAACATATCAGACTTGTGAAGAATGTGATGTGCATGTCTCTGCGACTATGGTGTTATGGCAAGCTGTTTGGGTACTTCTGTAAAATGAATGAGTTAACAATGCCTATATAATGCGAGCTTGTAATTGTAGTATATGTCAGTGTTGACAGAGAGAATTTAGAGAGAGAGAGAATTTGGGGAAAATATTATGATTGAATTGAATGAGTTTTGTTGTTTATCAAATGGGTTATATACAACAGAAGAATTGGAGCATCTGTCAGTGTTGACAGAGAGCTGTTTGGGTACTTCTGTAAACTGTATGAGTTCTGCCTGATTTAGGCTGTATGTTCTTCACTTGTCCACATGTTTTTTCTTTTCCATATATTGTTTTCTTGTGAAAAATAGGAGCAAGTGTAACTTACTGAAGCTTTCACTCATAAGTCAAGACAAAGCATGCACATAAAGGCAACTATGTAGAGTTATTAGATTCTGTTTTTCCAAAGGAAGGATCGATAATAATATATTTCCTATGACATGAACGCGACAAGTAAGCTAAACTATTCCACCTTCCCGATCACATGAAGGCAACAATTGAGTTAGGCCTACAACAAATGAAAGGCTTATGAGAATGAAAGATTTTGGGATCTTTAGGTTTGGCAATGACACTATAAGCTAGGTGACAAGACAAAAGCTCATATTACTTAGGGTACACAATTGAAAGAACTCAAAAACTGCTAAGTGTTTCTTCTGTTGTCAAGCTGTTTTTTGCTGTTACTATGCTGTTGCTGTTTTTCCCGTCGCTGCGCGGTTGCTTTTTTTTTTTTTTTTTTTGTCGCTGCATTGTTGCTGTTTTTCTGTTGCTGTTTTTTTTGCTGTTGCTGTTTTTCCATTGCTGCGCCGTTGCTGTTTTTCTGTCGCTGCATTGTTGCTGTTTTTTGCGCTGCTGCTGTATTTCTGTTGATGCTTTTCTGTCTCTGCATTGTTGCTGTATTTCTGTTGCTGTGCTTTTGCTGTTTTTCTGTTGCTGTGTTGTTGTTGTTTCAGTTTTTCGTTAGTTTTTCTTAATTGTTCATGTGCGGCTGGTGCTGTTTTGCTTCTGGTTTTGCTTTTCTGCTATTTGCTGCCTTCTGTTGTCACAACTGAACCTCTTTTTTTTTTTTTTTTAGTATATCATCATACCTGAATTGTTAACATACCTCAAGTTTGGACCTTCATCAGCTTAATTAATTGAGCTTTTACTTTCTTTTGTTTGTAGGTGAGCGATTGGTGGGTTGCTCCAATAACTTTCTGGATAGCTTGTGAAAATGAAGTAGAGGATATGTTATTGATGTTTTCTTTACTAGTTTTCAGATTTAGTAGCCACAAAAACAAATGTCACTATAACATTCGGATTCAAATTTTGATTTCCTCGTAGCCTTTTTTTTTTCCTTTGTGGATATACAATGTATCTATTGAACATGAGATTATTTACTATGAAACTCATATTGTAATATAACAATGGTTGTTGAAATTGAAGTTATTCCTGACAAATTAATTACACCCTCTTGGTTTATTTCCTTTTGCTTCTACTCTTATTTACGTCTTTTTAATAAAAATATCCAAAAATATTATTTCTAACAATGAATTAACGTGGCTACCAACTTTTGCCACGGGAGGTCAATTGTTGGCATATTCAACTAGCCACGTTAGCTTCGTGGCACCTTTTTACTTTGCCACGATTTATCTTGTGGCTAGATGAGCTATTAGCCACAGGTATATCAGCCTTGCCATGTTTGCTTGTGGCTAGAACAACCTATTTAGCCATAGATGTACCCGTGGCAACAAAATTCATTTATGCTACGGAACCTATTTTTCCGTGGTAATACCCTTGCCACGCTCACTTGTGTCACGGGAGCTGATAATTAGTTTTCCCGTGGCAGGATAGTCTAGCCACGAAAATTTTGATCTTGTGCCACGAGAGTAACAGTGGCACAAGTGATGATTTGTTGTAGTGTCCCAACGCATGAACTGATTATTAATATGTATGCGAGATGTGGAAACATGTCCGTGCATGGAATTTTCCCATATTGATGACAGCCTTATACATACATAATTTGGGATTAATATAGTGTACATGTAAAAGATCAGACAAATATATAGTGTCAATGCATGTTAAATTTCCGAAGAAAATGCCTCGAATCAAAATGGCTTCAGACCGAATTTAGGTCGTGCTCATGTTGACTTGCCAGATGTTAGTTGTCGTGCTTTGGAGGAATGTCGTATATTATGTTGTTTTCTCTTTTATTTTGATTTTTATGAGATATTGGAGGGATTTATTTAAGTGAGTGATTGTAGATGATCTTATCTCGTTCCAATTGTATGTTGTGTGGTAAAGGAGACAAAAATAGTTCTTTCTTTGTATGGAGAGTTTCTTTTTTTTACTTGAGTCTGTCAGCCTATTAAAAATGACTTGACTTGCCCAATGCATGTGATTGGCGGGCTATTACATGCGTCTTTAAATCCAAAAAAATAAAATAAAATAAATTTATACTGTACTTTTAGTGTTCAGAGTTAATCATCTTTCAAAGAAAATCAGAGGTAATAAAATCGCCATTTTTGCCTGGAGTGACGACGTGGCGAATCTAGTGGTTTGTGTAAATTGGGCTTTTCGTCAACGAATGTTGGGCCTACAATCTTGATTGGACCCTCATTAATCAGTAATCTGCATGAGTACACAACCAAAAAGGCAATGCAACGTGTCCTTACATGATTAGGCCACTCAACTACTCCTTAGCTCTTTGTTTCCTTTTGTCTTTTGCTATGCAAGGTCACTCAACTAGCTGAGTAGCTGACAGTTATAAGATACTTCTATTACAGTTGCGTTGCTTGCCACATGGACTTCTCAAGTTCGATTCTAGGGAATAATCATACACTCATAATACAGACTACCCTTATTTTGGGAGTATCAGGCATTTTAAAGTTTTGGCCTCACTTCAGACCGATTTCACACCATATTGAAGGTTACATGAGGAACATCTAGATTTCACACCAGATTGAAAGTTGCATATCGGTTTGTCAATATTTAAGTGGGTGTGTTCTTTTTCATTGAATAAAATACTGAATTTAACCGAAAAAAAAACATGTATCGAATGAAAATATATGTTGCAAAAAAGGCACTTTAGTAACATTTTTATAAGTATGCGAGTGAGAACTAAGTATAGCGGAAAAGAAACTTTATAGTTTAGTATGCTTGAGTGAGAGAGGCATTAGATCGAATTGGTGACCTTCTGGGAATCATGTGATTCGTAGCCTTAGTTTTCAATTATGAAAGCAGTTCGTGGTGGCACCAACTTCCCTCCAACTATGACGCTCATAGGATTATCAAATATAATATATATATATATATATATATATATATATATATAGGATCATGTACAAACCCCCCTTAAAATACAAACTTTAATCAATCCTTAAATTCATTAATGTTGAAGCACAACTTCATTAACATAACCTTACCAATTCATTACATTATAACCATAGCTTCATCATTTTATTTTATTTTTTTTATTTTTTTTTTTTTGTGTTTTTCAAATTCATTACACTAACGTGCAAATTCATTATTTAATATGTACAGATTCATTAAAATATAATTACAGATTCATTAAAATAAAAATGTAAATTCTCTCTCCACCCACCACCACCACCACTGTCGCCACCTCCCGCCACTGTCGCCGCTTCCCACCACCACCACGGAACCTCTCTCTCTCTCTCTCTCTCTCTCTCTCTCTCTCTCTCTCTCTCTCTCTCTCTCCTCCCGCACTACAAAAAATACACTGATTTGCTATCGCCAGGATCGGTCGCAGATACTCCTAAATCGATCGCAGAAATGTATCTGAGACCGACCTGCGACCAATTTTTGTCGGTCGCAAAATACCTGGTGGCTAAATATCTGCGACCGAAAATTATCGGTTCCAAAATACCAGCGACCGATGTCTGCGACCGAAGGTCGGTCGCTAATTTGATTTAACTTTTAAAAAAAATCCAGATTAGTAGTAACCGATAAATCGGTCACTAATCTGGAAATTAAGAAGAAAATAAACACTATCTACATCTCAAGTTCTCAACCCCATCAGTTTAGGACTTGTCATTTTTTTGACCATATGGTTCCACTTCCACCACCGGGAAGCTAAATCTCAGCACAGAAAATCCAAAACGTATTTCAAATTAAGAATATGACAAGTACAAAAATTAATCTACTATTTCCCCAAAGACTAAAATCAAATCTCTACAGTAATACATCATCAATCTACTTCTACGATACAATTACAAGTAAAATTAATTTAGAAAAGTAAAAATAACCTAGATCTAGAAAAATATAGACAAAATTGCTACAAAAATGAAATATGAAAACCCGTATAGATCTGGAAAACACAAATTGACAAGTAATGAGAAAGCAAGGAGCATTGCTTCGATCTGGTGAAAAGGGTCTCGATCTGGCGAAGAAGGGACTCGATCTTGCGATGAAGGGCCTTGATCTGATCTTTATGGTCAGAGAGCACTCAACATCTTTAGGCAAACGATTCGCCATCAATGAACGAGAAAAGAGTGATTTTTGGTGAGTGATTTTTGGTGAGGAATTTTTAGCCAATGATTCACAAATTGTGATTAAGATACAAAAATAATGAAAAAAGAGGCATGAGAACATATAGAGAGGGGGCAAAGATGAAGATGATGAACACAAGGAGGTTATTTGAAGGTGATGAGAGAGAGGGATGAAGATGATGATACCCAGGAAATACTTCATAATTGGGAGGCAAACAGTAAGAAAGAGAGGAGAGAGACAGGAGAGAGTGTGGAGAAGGAGGCGTTGGGTGGGAATTGGGTTGAGGGTTTTTTTTTTTCTAAGTGTTGGTTATATAGCTAGGTAAGGAGAAGTGAAAAAAATAAAAACAAAACAAAAAAAATCACGTTCCACCAGCTAAATGAGCAGGTATGCTGAAATTAGCGACCGATGTTATATCAGTAGCTATGAGGCGCTTTTTTTGTAGTGTCGTCACTCTCTCCATCACCCACCCCACGGACACCCAAACCACCGGCAAACTGCGCTTCTCATCGGCGACAAACAGAGGAGAGAGAAAAACAATAAGAAGGGAGAGAGAGAATCCGAGAAACCGCCGATAAGAGGAGAGGGAAACCGATGGAGAGGAGTTGAGGATCGGAGAGAGAGAGAGAGAGAGAGAGAGGCTACCGGAGAGGAGTGAGGAGAGAGAGAAGTCGCCAGAGAGAGAGAGTGGTCGCCGGAGAGAGGGGGTTGTCGCCGGGAGAGGAGGAGAGAGAAATCGCCGGGGGAGGGGAGGAGAGAGAAACCGCCGGGGGGAGGGGAGGAGAGAGAAACTGCCGAGGGGGAAGGGAGGAGAGAGAAACTGCCGGGGGGAGGGGAGGAGGAGAGAGAAAAGATTAGGAGAGAGAGTGTGTATGGAGGCAAATGGGGAAAATCAAAATATATACCTAGGGTTTATGACGCGCGATTTTACAAAATTGTCCCTGACTTTTTTTATAATTCCGCTCGTGTCCCTTTATTTCCAACAACAAATATAGGCCATTGATTTTCAAAACTAATGGTTAAGATTGGATTTGTACGATTTGTATTTTAATGGAGGTTTGTATAAGAGCCACCATAATATATATATATATATATATATATATATATATATATATATATATATATATATATATATATATATATATATATATATATATATATATATATATATATATATATATATATATATATATATATATATATATATATATATATATTACCTTTTGAAATACAACATACTGAGGAACTTATTTATGTTCAAATTAAATGCAACTCAACCTACTACCAAAGGCTTGTTCCTTTCACCCTAAAAACACTATAAATTGAATTTTATTTTAATTGACCTAAATTAAACTTATTTGAACTGAACTGAAATGATTTTTTTTCAAATTGACTTTTTTTTGGTTTAACCACGGGTTTATCAAAGTTCTTTGGTCCAAGGCTAATAATATTTGAACCCTCGACCTTGCTTAAGGGATGAAAGTGTCGAACCACTCACACCAACCACTTATTGGTTTTCAGATTGACTTTAACCATTTAAAATCGCTCAAGCATATTCATATTGTTGGACTCATTTGAAAGTATGCGTTGAAATCTTTCCAAGGACGACAGACATAACTAAGGAATTTAGTAAGAATAACATATCATTTGAGTGATAAGTTTCAACATAAACTGAATTGAAATGATAAATTAGATTGAACGGAACTCATAGAGTTAAATTGAAATAAATAAGAAAATAAGTCGAGAAGAATAAAATCTATGTAATGGACCCCATCTTAATCAAACCGAATATGCCAAAAATCTGTGAAAAATCCAACCTCACATATACTAGTTGAACACTATTCAACCCCTTCACAACCCTACAAAATAAGTGACACAAAATATATCGCTATCCTAACAAAAACATATATATTGAATTGATAATGAAACGATCAAGTAACTACAACATTTTCATACACATATACATTTATTTGCATCACATGATACACAAGTACTTTTTTAAACCGTGTAATAAGGTTACCCAGATAGTCTCACTATAATATCTAAATGTGAAACACAAACATTAGTAAAATTCGATAATTAAAAACAAAAAAAAAATCCAAGATATTGAAAGGCCTTAAAGTATATAGGCCAAAGTTGGTCCATCCACACCAATATGTAGACCACGGACAAATGAGTAACCTGCATGGCAGCTTGCATTGCTCTAACGGATTATGCAGGGTGTCCCTTGGAAAACATGAAGAAGTATTCTATTTTCTCTCTCCAAGCAATCCAAAGGATATGCTAGCGTCTCATTTTTTGACGTTACTAAGGAAACCAATAACCAACATTTCATGATTTTGAGCTTTGGGATTGACAAGTTATAACTTATAAAAGTTGTGGGCAATTAACACTAACAATTTACATGTAACGATGGATAACCACATGGGTAGGGACCTATTTTTATTTGATTTGATTTGATTTCACTCTCCATGTGGTCGGTTGAATAAACATCACTCAATGGCCCATCTGTATTTTTTTCCGTACTTTCGTTTTGGGAACAAATTAAAACAATGGGATTGCAAATTGAAGGAATATCCTCAATGAGATGAAGATCCATAATGTACATCGTATTCATAGATACTGTAATTGCTCTCTTGTCTCTAGGGGAGTTCCGAATAATGTAAGGACCATGTATGTAGGTAGACATATAGTATTAAAGATGAGTTTGTTCAAAAGTGGGTCTGATTCGGACGTGGGATGGGTTTGAAATGATTTTTTGGCTTATGGGATAGACCGGTAAGTGGACTTAGGACGGGCTAACAGGGCGGGATCCTATAAAATCACCAAAACACGCTATCCAAACCCGCCTTTTCTTAGAGGCGAACGGGCCAAGGCGCCGAGCCTAATGGGTCGTCCCGCCTATGAACAGATCTAGTTTGTTCTAACTTATAAGAGCATATCTCCTAATGCTACAATGTTCTAGGGAGGTTTTTTTATATGTCATGTTGTAATTCAAAAACACCACTTTTATAAATATCTCGTTCTCTATGCTGTAAACCTTTAAGAGGTTTGTTACATATGCCACGTATATCATAATTCGAAAACTACGTATTTCTAGCCAACCCAATTTTTGCAATAATGAAATTTTTAGATATGCCAATATGAGGATAAGGTTCTTGGGAGATTTTTTTTCCCCCTTAAATCTTTATAAAAACCTTGCATTAAAGTCGGATTTGATTCAAAGAACCAAAACTTAGAAATCCTCTATGAGGATGTTATTCAGTTCACTGATCTACTTTTTCTCTCACAACTAAGTTTAGTCGAGTTTAGTTCAATTTAGCTCAATTCAATTCAATGGAGTTCCGTTCAATTTAGTTCAGCTCAGTTCAATAAGAACACACTCATAAATCCGTTGGTACCAAAAAAATCAAAAAATAAAATAGATATATGAAACGGGTCTGGATCCTCTGCGGTACCGAAGAGGTCCATTTTTTGCTGGTCTTTTGTAAATAGGGGGGTGTTTATGGTTTGGAGAGTTTGGGGAGGAGAGAGAAAAAGAGAAAAAAAGGGAGAGAGGAACTGCAGAGAATCCTTACTCATATGAAACTTCCTCTTAAAAAGGAGTAATTTCTTGAGGGATTATCTGGAAATTAAATAAGATTTGCAGATTATCATTACCTGATCAACAACGTATCAAAACAAAGAATCCAGACATATTGTGAAGGATCATGATTGGTTTACATTCATTGTAATATATACAAATGTGTTTATGAGTCTATCTCTCTCTTTCTTCGTGGGCCTTTTAAATTTCATGGGAATATTATGGGTATAAGGTAGAAAAAAAGATAGATTCAGAACACACTAGTGCATATTACACTAGGTGTAAGCTTAGCATTTCCCGTGAAGGCATAAGAGAAGCTGAAGAACTTATCAATGTCCGTCAAAACGTCAGTTGAAATTACTGTTATTGGCGTCACAGGTGACGTACTCTGGTCCCCACTTCCCACACACTACCAAAAGAAGTTCCACAGACTCAGCGCTGAAGTGGACTTCACTGGAGTATCCAGCAGACAGTATACTGAATGGTCCATTTTACTTCCAAAAAAGAATTGAGAGGAATATTAATTTTAATGAACAAAATTCTCAAAAGGGTAACTTGATAAATTATTATTATTTTTATTTAATTTGCAAGAGCACAAAGTCCAGTTGTCAATTGAGAAATTTTAAAGACAGGTAAGGTAATGGACTTTAATGGGTCCTCACTTTATAACAAGAAGTCATGAATCATGCCAATAGCTTTCAAGTCTATTCTTAATTTTGTGAAATAAGATACCAACTGCTCTCAAGTTTCAACTGCTAGCTAGTTTTGAATTTTAAAAAATATCTTTAAACTTGACAAATTATGGAGTTTATTACTATAATTCAACTTGGAAGACTTTGACTGTTTTACAGAAATAAGGATTTTTAATTGATTTGTTCGTGAGAATCAAATACTGCTTCAAATTTGATCATCATTGAACTTAGGAGTTTCGATTATCTACGAAACAAAGAGTAAGTCTTGTGTGAGATCAACTCACTGAAAAACGGGGTTATATTTTAGAAATGACTCACTTATTATGAACAGTGACCCTTGTTTTATTTAGAAGTGACCATCATCGTCTTAACAAAGTTAAGATAATAAATTTTCTTCTTTTTTTTTTTGAATAGGCAGGATAGCCGAGCACTTTTGGTCCATTACATCAAAGGAGGGGAATTGGCCCTATGACTCGATAAATACTACCCTCAATCTTAAAATTGAAGGGGATGAACCTTAAAGGCTTGAACCCCCAACCTTAAGGTTGGAGGTGTGAGAGTTTTACCAACTAAGCTCCCCACTTTTACTTGCGCAATGATTTTTCTAAACATATGATATTTACTCCCTGAATAACTGATAGTAATAATAATTTTAAATTATTCTCATTAGAAAATTTTGGTTACAATTCTCTTAACTTTATCACGAATTGTTAAGAACCCTCTTAAAAGATTCCTTCTTCTCAGTATTCCATAATAAATTTGAAAACCCGGCCAACTGTGATCCCATTAAACCCATATTCCAGCCAAATTTTTACTTATGCGACTCATATAACCTTACTTGTACGCACATGAGTCATATACTAGTGGTTTTTAACCCCTCTTTAATTCTCTAATTACTCCACCACATTTTTGGCTTCCATAAGTTTAATAGTTATATCCAGTTCAAGTCATACACGCCCGGCCTGGTTCAGTGTTTGTGCAAATGAAAACCACATGCATATTATGTAACTATGAAGTTTTGTTAATTCGCTAATTATAAATTTATAATCCAATGGGAAGGACTAATATTGGTAGGTAATAGGTTTGATTGGGAAGTACGGTCCGGAGATTTAAAAAAAAAAAAAAAAAAAAAAAAAAAAAAAAAAAAAAAAAAAAAAAAAAACAGAAAGAGTGGTAGGCTGAATAACTTATCAGCAAGTGGGGTGACAGAGGCCACATGGATGGACCAAATTCTAGCGATGGGCGGAGATTCCAACCATTCTAAAACCCACAGGAATATCACATGGGGTGAGTGGGTGGCTGTCTCATTAAATTATTATGATAGCTTAATCAACTGATCAAACTTTGAGATTCCTCCAGTTTTATCATTTCAGCTTTCCCATCCACGTGCTGCTTCTTCTATCTCTCTCTCTCTCTCTCTCTCAGCTTCCTGCAATCCTGCTTAGCCAAATTGAATGCATTTATTACTTTTCAATGATAAGAAAACTAAATTTCTTTAAAGTGGACTAATATCAAATGAAATTTCATCAAAAAATAATTAAAAATAATAGCCAACTTTAGGGTTTTTATGACTTGATACTTAAGAAAACAAAATTGTATTTTGACTGTATTATTTTTCAAGATTTTTTTTAGTGGTTGTCAACAATTACTCTACTATGAGAGTAGTTTTTTTTTTTTTGTACTATATGACTATTAGCATGATAAATTTTTTACTCTTTTTGATCATTACGGAAAAAATAACATTACTTTTTAAGGAATGAGATTAATAATACAAACTTTCATCGGGTGTAAATTTAACATGATTTGACTACTTTTTAACAATTAAATGACATGATTCTTACAGTCGGTCAACGATTTTCGGCAAAAATATAACTAGTCAGGTTATTTGGTGATGTGTAAAAGAGTAATTAAACTCTTATTCATTCATCATGTTACTAATTTAGTATTGTTCAAAATACAATTTATAATGTGCGTTGTAGTCAATTAAGATCGGAGTTATTTAATTATTGAAAAAATTAAATCCATTCTTAAATCACAACTAGTAAAAATGCGTGTTATCAATCACAGTACAACCTAGTAAAAATTGGTGATTCCTTATTAGTTAACACATGATATAATTCATATAAGTCCAGGTGTGGACCCTACGAAAGATATGCTTATCATGATGCCCCTAAATTCTCAAAGTTTGAACATATATAGCGTATTCGTCTTATAATTACTCGATCGTATACAAATTAAAGTAGTTAAGATACGGCTGAATTGACTCTTGAAACTACCAAACCGCCAAACCATTGTTTAGATTCCTTAGAAAGATGCTCATGATCAGAGTCTGACATGCATTCAAATAAATGTTACTTGGGGGACTTCTTGGGCCCTAAGGCCACTAATAAGTAAGGTTTAGCAACAAATTAAACTACAAAACTTACATTATAAATAAAGGTTCTCACTGATAAGTTAAACTTGTACTTATCCAGATCTGACAAAGTAACTAATGCCAGAGATTGTCGACTACGGGTAGGTTGTTCAGGGCTTATCCGATCAGTTTAGTTCAATTCAGTAGTGGTCTCGTGTCAGTTCAGTGATGATGTTCAGTTCAGTTAAGTGATGATGTTCAGTTCAATTAAGTGATGCTCGGCTTAGTTCAGTTAAATTAAGTGATGGTGTTCAGTTCAATTAAGTGATGCTCAATTCAGTTCAATGATGTTCAATTCGAAAACATACATTTTGTCTCACATAAAAAGTGGGTTTCAATTCAGTTTAGTGATGCTCAATTTAGTTCAGTGGTGTTCATTTCAGTTCAATTGTGTCGCAGTTCAGTTCATATCAGTTCAATCCTAAAAAACGCACCTTTAAACAAACTAGCTACACATTAATCTTTAAAGTTAAACTTTAGCACCATATTCGATCATTTTGATTAGTTCTATTTACTTATCTTAATAACCGGAGATGCGAATCAATTAACAAAACAAAAGATGTTTAATTTAATGGTGCTCATATATGGGAGGAGGGCAAGTGTTGAAGCCTAGATAGCATATCAGACCTTTCGTGTGGTTGTCCAAAGAAGTAGAGATCTTGTGTAGATGGTAACGTATCACCTGTTGTTTGAAAATTTATGCACGGACTATGATATATTTGCTCCACACCAGCTAACTTTGAAATCTTTGTTCGGTTGTATCCTTTCATATTTATTTTTATTTATTTTTACTGATTGGTTAATGTCTCGTCACTGAGTCACTGATTGGGTAAGGTCAAGTCATTGATTTCCACTAATTCGGTATAATCCTGCCATTGTTTCTCACTGATAATTCACTAAAGTCCTTCGATTCACTGATTCTGTGAGAACGAATGTGTCCTTTTTCACTATTTCTCACTGATTGGCAGAGACGGAGCAATCAAGAGGACCTAGAGGGTCGTGGCCCCTGTCAGAATATTGGGGTCATATATTATTATAACATGCAGACTATTGACATTGTGAACATGCTGGCGTAGTTGGTATAGCGCTTAACTTGAGGAGTCTATTGTTGTCGCTGGTCTTGAATTCAAGTCCTAGGGAGATAAATTTTTGTCATCTGTTTCCATTTTCCTTATTGTGGCCTACACAATTTGATTTAATTTCTATTTGTTACATAGTTCAACATTATTCCCTCCTATAAATAGGCATTATTGATTAGTAATTTTCTTTTTCGTATTACTCTAAAATTATATGTAATATTCACAATAAAATATACTGAAAAGTTAGAATGATTTTTAAGAAAATTTAACTACGGTAAATATTAATAAAGTTTTTGTTCGTGCCTAAGAAGTGGTCGGCCCCCCTCCACCTATAATCCTGGCTTTCTCCTTGCTGATTGGGTAAGGTTAACTCTTGGTGAAATAAGAATCACTTTATAGAAAAATAAGATACATGCTCATAATAACAATAATTAAAAAATGTCCTTTATATTTCTAAATTGTGACACATTTTTTCTATGAATTTGTCTAACACAATACTTGCTCAATAAAAACAAATTGAGGCTACAAAAAATTCAAACTTGACCTACTATAATTAAATCCGATCATCTTACTATGTTGAATGAATTAATATTCAGATCTATTTTTGAATAAAGAACAAATTGAATGATGCTACTTTTGTTTTTTAATCTATCCTATTAATTTCCTCTTTCGAACATGTAATAGCAATGGGGCAGAGCTTAGAGGGTAATATTGAATAAAAATCCTTACTTACGACTTGTAATTTCAAAATTTCAAGGGTATGTAGTTATAATAAGGAGCAAGAGATGTTGAAACAGAATAATTAAATCTATTAGCTACTCCTATATATTAGCAATTTAGCAGGGTAGGTACATATGAAACAGAATTATTATTGGACAAAAATACTTGCATTATTAATTTCAAACAAAAGCATAATAAACAAATAGAATACGCCCACTGTTTTCTTGAGAAAGTTGGGTTTTCTAAATTATTTTTAATTGATTAGTGGTTGATTGAGAGCTAGTAGTACTTATAGCTAAAAACTAATAAAAAAATAAATAATGCAAATAAAGTGTGGATTTAACAGATACAAAAGTTTTTTTATTCAATATTTTTTTTGTTTTTAAAGGCTGACTAAATACGTAAGTTATTAGCACTAGTAAGACACCGCATTGGATTGGTGGTCGTCGTGGACGTTATTATTGATTGCTTGCTCCAAATAATTTAAGGTAATAGGACGTGCTATCCAAGTTAGTCTTTGCCTGTTGATTGACCAACGAACATGCTCCATGACATCACCTTTTGCCTTTTATTTCACAATAAAATATCTACACTTGTTGCAAGACCATTGAACAATTTTAACTTTGTCATTTTAATGCACCTAAGCACAAAACAAGGACACTAAAAGGTGTACTGAATTAGCTTAGAGTGTAGTGGGGAAGTGTACTGGTGTAACATCCCACCCTACTTTATTAAGGCCCTCTTCTTTTCTTTTCGACCTTTTCATGTTGCATTCTCTTCTGTTCCGTTTCCTTTGAATTCGTTCTGTTTTAATCTGCGCCGTTCCGTTTCGCAATCTGTATTTAGGCTCTGTTTGATTCACCTTAATTTTACTTAAATTCAGTCCAATTTAGTTCAGTTCAGTTCAGTTTACGTGTAACTTTATCACTCACATAATTTTTTATTTCAAAATAATTTAATGATAACAATTATGTCATCGGAAAGATGTCAAATCATACTTTCAAATGAGTTCAATATTGACTATGTTTGGACAAATTTTAAATGGTTAACGGTCAAGTTTAAAAAATCAATTCAGTTCAGTTCAGTTTAGATCAGTTTTATCCAGGTGAATCAAACGGAGCCTTATTTTGTCTCACATTTTTTTGAATTATCCGCGCCGCGCCGTTCTGTTACTCACCGTCCCACACCATTCCATTGAAGAGAATCAGGCCTAAGTTACCATCTTTACATCGGTTGAAATCCTCTCCATTTGAAATGACGTAGTACTTGGGATAATAACTCATAAAATATTTACGGAGTAGAAAACTTTGTTGCTGTTGTTTTTTCTTTTTTATTTTGGTCATTCTAACTTCTGAGTTAAATATACCAAATATTACACTATTTCAATTGGAGAGAATCTTATCTCATTTCAAACATATTTGACATGATTAAAAAGAACCTAGCTAACTCCAAATTCATTTTCGATAATGAATTGATACTCTTAACTATTAGATCAATGTGGATGCGGGTATCTTAGGGGAGTTAGGAACTTCTGCAGGTGTGGTGTGTCGTGATGATCTTGGGCGACCCATTATTGGGGCAACGATGAACTTCCTCGACCTGTGTGAGGTCGATGTGGCGGAGGCGAGAGCGGTGTTCTATGGTCTTCAGATTGCTTCCCTCTATGAGTTCGATAACGTGATAGTTGAGATGGATAGTTTGGTTGTTTTTAATGCTTTGAATAAATTAGTTAGAGGAGCTAGTAGTTTCTTTTTAGTTATTGATGATGTCCTTGATTTGGCTAGTAGCTTTGTTAGTGTGTCGTGGTCGTTTGTTAGGCGTAATGGTAATAGAGTAGCCCATGAGTTAGCGCATGTGCAACCTTAGGAAGTAGGGACTCGGTTCTGGAATTCGTCTTTCCCGCCGAATGTTGATGTAGCTTTAATGCACGATTTGGAAGTTTTAATAGAAGATCAATGATCGCTTGGCGGTCTTTCACTCAAAAAAAAAAAAAAAAAAACTACTAGAGCAACGTATAACTTTTTATGTGTTTAGTTGATTAAATACAATGCGTTTTGAATTTTCGAAATTAAATTCGAAACAATTTAAACTAGTAATAAAATATCAGAATAAAACCTTGTAAACACCATCTTCACGAAAAGAAGTTACTTTCAATTACTTCAAATTGAAAAGAGTGTTTGAGCTTGGCTCAAACTTGATGAAGAATAGTACTCCGATTCAAGTTCAAACTTATGGGACTGAAATTCTAAGCAGTCATACTCTATAACATAGTGAAATGAACTAACACTTATCCATACAAGTGATCATGATTATTCGAATTCCCTATAAACTACGCGATAAGGATAATTGAGTGCTAATAATGATACACCAACCAGTCAATAAACCAAAAGGACAAGTAAACTTACATAGACTAGGAAATATTAGGCATAAAAGTATAGCATATGCCAAATGCTAAACGTTTTTTTTTTTTTTTTTTTTTTTTTTTTTTTTTTTTTTTTTTTTTGCAAAATGGATTCAAAATTCAAAATGGGCAAGATTCACAAGGAAAGCACAAAGATAAATTAAAGAAGACAAAAAATAAAGAAGCAAAGCATCCCAAATATATTTTGGTATAACCCTAAGCACATCCAAGATTCTTGATCAAAAGTATATATGAAAAAAATTGTTTTATATTACAACATTATTCTTCATCAAACTAATGAAAAGAACATGTTGTCTGTTAGAGATAAGATATCAGGAAAATATTATGAAAATATATTTTCATTCTATGTAGGACACAAGATATATTAGATTACATGATTAAGATATTAGATAGTTAAGATATTATAGAGATCTAATATAATTAGAAAACTAGTATTATTATGATACTAGTAGGGCTTGAAGAGCAAGTTATTGTTTTATATATATATATATATATATATATATATATGGGGTCTCTCTTATTCAATAACAAGAAGCAATATTTATGAGCATATTATATTTTATCATGGTATCAGAGCTGGTTTGATTCTGAGTACTTAACCACAAAAGCTTCCGCTATGCTTGTGGCGGACGGACAGACAACCCCAAACATACCAAGACCGAACTACTTGAACTAGAGTTTTCTTTTTCCCTTTGATATGATGACACTCCATTGTTTTTATCCCCCGTTTGATGGATCTAGAAAAGTGATCCATGACATTAATTAATGGTTATGATGAATGAAGACTCGCAAGTAGTGGGCTTCAAAAGATGACGGAGTACTGCCCGTTTGGCAGCAGTAGATGAAAGAAGGTGTTCATGTGATATACAAGGTCACCTTTATAATGATAATGAATGTTATCGACGACCATGGATGGCTCCGATTGAAGTATTGGTGGTAGCGACAGGAAGTTGACTTCTGCCTACTTGATGATATGAAGATTCGACAGACAGATCGAAAATTTACCGACTAATTACTTGTGAAGACTCGGCGCGCAGACCGAGTACTCACTGACCAATGACTTGTGAAGACTCGACGTGTAGATCGAGGACTCACCGAACATGAGAACACTACGTATTGTATTGTTCCAATCGTAGCATTCGTGATGCGATGCCGCTACGATTGCGGGAGTGTGTTAGAGATAAGATATCGGAAAAATATTATGAGAATATATTTTCAACATCTATTTAGGAACAAGATATATTAGATTACATGATTAAGATATTAGATAGTTAAGATATTATAGAGATCTAATATAATTAGAAAACTAGTATTATTAGGATACTAGTATAGTTTGAAGAGCAAGTTATTGTAGTAAATATATATGGGATCTCCCTTATTCAATAACAAGAAGCAATATTTATGAGCATATTATATCATCGTCGATTAATGTTATAGTTTTAAATTGTTTATTTAAAAGGTTAATTTTAGTAGTAATAAAGAATAATTATATGTCCAACAATTTATGCTTATATTTATTTATTTATTTACCGGAGAATATGAGGAACTGAACTCGCACAAATAGTTCATAAATAAATTTAACTAATACAATAATGGTGAAACATCCTATGTAATGCAACACCTATAACATACCTACAAGGCACAAGCTATAGCATCATCCCTAAGCACACTCCTTAAACCATCTAATAATGTTGTGGGTGTGTTCTTTTCCACTTTTTTTATAATCAATGCAATTCAGTTTAAAGTCCTGTTCTTTTCAACGGAATGGTGTGGGACGGTGAGGAAAGGAACGAAACGGAACGAATTAAAATGGAACGGAACAGAACGGCGCGGCGCGGATAATTCAAAAAAATATGAGACAAAATAAAGTACAAAATGCGGAACAGAACGACACGGAATGAAACGGAACGGATTGGAACGAAACGAAACGGAATGCAATATGGAAATGATGAAAAGAACAGAGTTTAAATGTTTTTAATTTAGTTTGCTGGAAAATACCATATTCTTAACCTTCACAACCCGAAATTTTTTATTGACCTTCACAACCCCACAAATTCCGCTAATTTTATAATTCCTAACTTCTAAGCAAACATTTGAAGAGTTGTACTACCTTCTATGTGGGATTATCATCGTGTATGACAACTATTTATCAAAAAGAAACAAAATGACAAGTACGAAAGAAGGATCATAATTTTTGAAGGATCGTAATATACAATATATTAAGACCTCGTTTACTTGCTTGCAATTAAATGTAATGCAATGCAATTATTTTGTAGAGTAAATATGGGGTGAAAAGTGAAGGAGTGGGAGGAGATGGATGGAAAAAGTGGGGTTGATTGCATTCTTCAATGTAATCACAATTGCTCAACTTTTCCCATGTAATGTTCACTTTTTTCATCTCCTTCCTCCCCCTCCTTCATTTTCCACCTCACAACTACCCTATAAGATGATTGCATTGCAAGCATTTAATTGCAAGCTAGTAAACGCCACCTAAGTTGGGAGCAGGCATAATGATTAAACTCAAAGAAATTTGCAGAAAAAGATAGCCATGGGCAGATGGATAAGCAAAGGCAAATTACATCAACTTTTTCCATTCATGTCATACAGATAGATTCACAAGATAAGCAAAGCCAGCCAAAGAACTGGCCAAGAAAAGTAGTACTAACACTGGTAAAAAAAAGAGAGTAAAAACTCAAAATTTCTTAGGCACATATTTTCTACTTTCTCTTCATTTGCCTCCACATACTTTACTTCTCTTCCAAAAACAAAGAAAAAAGAAGGGGGGCCAATGGGAAACTGAGTGCTTATTCCCTCAAACTCTATATACACTCTCAGATCCTCTTTTTTTCTCTCTCTTCACTAAAAGAAGATCATTGAGTAGTTTTTTCACATTACTAATCACTAAAGTTAATAAAAAGGGGGGAAAAAAGTACGACTAGTACTAGTCTCTTTAGTAAGTAGCTCTTCAGATCATCCAGATGCCACAAACCTTTTGCTTCTTCACAGATCAACTTTTTTTTTTCTTCTTCTTTTTTTTTTTTTTTTTTTTCTTTTTTTTTTTTTCCCCTTTTTCAGGGGTTAATCTTCCAAAACTTTCAGCTTCAAAATAAACTGGAGATTCTGGAACCATCCATGAAGGACTTGATCTCTCTCTCTCCTCTTATTTACATACACCTCAAAATTACAAAATTTCCTCAAGTTGCTGGATTTGATTTTTGTGGGTTACATTTCATTGGTCATTCCTCCACTTGTTATCCATGGGTGCCCTGCAAATAATTAACAAAATTCCCATTAATCACCAATCCAATTTCAAACCAATTCATCATAACAATAACATCAAAAAGAAAATACTAGCATATTCAACTTATCAAATAAGATCAAGATTCTTGCCAAATTATAGTAATTGAATAACAATCCCAATTTTCAAATATGGGTTTTATCAAATTAGAGCAAAATCACTCAATTTAACAAAACCCCAACTCAAATTTCCATTTCCCCTGTTCCTCAAACATACTCAATTTAACCAAAATCAAACAAAAAACAAAAATAAAAGAAATTGAGAACTTACTTAAAACTTGTTCAGCAGAGAATCTTCTAGAAACATCTTTACACAGCATCTTCCTCATCAAATCCTTAGCTTGAGATGAAACAGACCTGAAAATCCTAGGTGGAAACCGAAGATTTCCTCTCAAAACAGCCTCAAATGTTTCTTCAACAGTCTCACCGTAAAACGGTGGTACACCACCAAGCATTATGTAAAGTATAACACCAGCACTCCAAACATCGGCTTTTTCGTTGTACTCTTTTCCGGCTAATACTTCCGGTGCTACGTAGTAAGGTGTCCCTACTACTCCGGTCATCCACTCTCTCTCTCCTCCGAACCACTCGGCCGAGCCGAAGTCGCATAGCTTGAGACGGTTCCTTGAGTCGAATAGTACGTTGTCGAGCTTTATGTCTCTGTTTCAAAAGAAAAATATAACAATTAGTCTCTTAGAATTCTTTAATTGTTTACAGATTTTTCATTTATGTTTCTCGAATCTCACATTATAAGGTATAAGTGACATCAAAAACCTAATAAAAGTTACACAATTAGGTTTTGATGTCACTTAAACGATATCAAAAGCCTAATAATAAATATATCAAAATGTTATTACGCTTTTGATATCAAAAATCCAAGAAGGGTTAAGAAAAAATACCGGTGGGCGACGAAGTTGCGGTGGCAGTGGGCAATAGCCTCGGCGAGCTGAGAGAAAACAGCGGCAGCGTCGGGCTCGGCAAACGGACCCGAAGAGATAATCCTGTCGTAAAGCGTTTCCTCTTGGCAAAGATCGGTGACAATCAAGAGATGGGTTTCAGACTCAAATAAGTTATGGATCTGGAGGATATTAGGGTGAGGAGAGAGAATCTGAAGGATTTTAGGTTCTTTATCAAGGCACTCACGGTCAGTTGGATCGTCAAGAATGAGCCTCTTATCAATGGATTTAACAGCCAAATGATCAGATGATGAATTATTATTATTTGATGATGGTGAATAACAGCGGTAGACGATACCAAATCGTCCTCGCCCAATTTCCTCGCAAAGCTGGTACTCTCTTTTGAAGCTCTCACACATTCTTTTGATGGTTGTTTTTGTTTGTTGGTGTGTTTTTTTTTTTTTTGTGGGTTGATTTTAAGCCAAGAGAGAGAGTTTTATAGAAGGGTGAGAGATTTATTGGTATAATAAAATGGAATATTCCGAGGGTTATGCTTAGGGGTATTTTGGTCAATTTTAACTAGCACGTTAGTAGTTATAAAGAAGTTAAAACGGAAAAACAGCTGGCTGGATTTTCTTTTTCTTTTTTATTTATAATTTTTTTTCAATTTTCTCTTTTTTATGGGGGGCCAGATGTCCGGAAATTGGGAAGTGGTACGTTAGGGTATACGGTAAAGCATTAAGTAGCGGACTTTAAGGGGTCCCCTCAAAAGCAATCGCATATTTCTCGTCTCTTCTACTTGGAATTGTGGTACTCTATGTGATTGATTTTTTCACGTTTTGATTTTAATGGATGGATGAAGAACCAACTTTTTTGGGCTTAAAAAAAGGGGGTGAAATTGTTTGGTACTTTTGTTTATGCTTTTTAGGCTTTTTACAAGTGGAAATTTGTTATTAACCCGTTGTGATTTAGGTTAGATTCTATAATTTTTCAAGGGTGTTACTAAATGCCGCCCCTAAATTACTAGGTACCGCCCCCCAAAATTCCAATTTTGCCATTTTTTAATTTTTCACTCATCCCCTCTCTCTCTCCCTCTCTAACTCTCACACCACTTCTCTCCCACTCTACCACCCACTCTCATACCCAACCTTCATCAACATTCACTCAAGCAACCCGCGGATGTCTGCCGGCGATGAAGAAGTGCCGTCGACGGTGGCGGAGGTAAAATTAATTTTTTTTGCGCATTTTTTTTGCACGGTCGTCTGAGATTTTCGACTCACCCTTGGGTGAGTCGTCTGCTACAGGCGACCCACCCAAGGGGAGTCGTCTGTCGATCGCGACTCACCCTTGGGTGAGTCATCCGCTACAGGCGACTCACCCTTGGGCGAGTCGAGATCAATAGACGACTCACCCTTGGGTTGGTCGCCTGTAGCAGACGACTCACCCAAGGGTGAGTCGAGATCGACGACCGACAGACACAAAAAAAAATAAAAATATTATTATTATTTATTATTATTATTATTATTATTATTATTATTATTATTATTATTTATTGTTATTATTATTATTATTATTATTATTATTATTATTATTATTATTATTATTATTATTATTATTATTTATTGTTTGAATTTAAGATTAAGCTAATATTGTTTTCGTTGTTTTCGTTAGATTCCTTTGGAGCGGTTCGGTGGTGATGGTGTTGATTACAGTACGCATTTCGTCACTGATGAGTTATTTGATAGTGATACAGATGCAATTAATTGGGCAAAACAAATTGCACTTACTATCGGGTTTGAGTTGATAATTTTGTCACACAAGAAGAGTGGAAGCGTAAAATTGTTAAAATGCAATCGAGGTGAACGCTACAGAGGGGAATTAAGAGACTTAGATACTGCTGCTCGGAAGAAATCGAAAACAAAGGCTTGTAAATGTACGTTCCAGTTGAGAGCTCGGCAAGTGTATGGGTCCAGTAGTTGGATGATTGTCACATTGCCTGGGACTAGGGGTACGCACAACCATGACTTTGCTGTGTATCCTGAGGGATATCGTCAGATGAGTGGTTTTAGTCCTGGGTCAAAGAAACTCGTTCGTGACATGACTTCGGCACAAACAAAGCCATGTGCTATCTTGGCCGCGATTAAGGAAAAATTTCCCGAGGACAATGCAACTAGACGGCATGTGTACAACCACAGAGATCGTATAAGGAAACTTGATTTTGAAGAGAGAGATGTCATTGGTCAGTTTCATCATTTAGCTGTGGCGAATAAGTACGTACATTGGACAAGAGCCGACCGAGCTACTAATGAGGTAACTCACGTGTTCATGGCACACCCTACATCAATTCAGTTACTTCGGTCTTTTCGTTGGTTGATTGGCTTAGATTCCACGTACAAAACAAACAAGTATAAGATGCCGTTTGTTGAGATAGTGGGGATGACTCCAACCAATAAGAACTTCCTCATAGCTTATGCCATTATGAAGGATGAGACTCAGGCAAGCTATGCGTGGGTCTTAGATAAGTTGAGGATGCTTATTGGAAATGATGTACACCCAACAGCAATTGTGACCGATCGTGAGCTAGGGTTGATGACACCTATTAGAGAGATATTTCCCGAGAGTGCCCATTTGCTCTGTACATGGCACATTAACAAAGTCGTTGAAGACAAAGTGTACAGACTTTGTGGAAAAGATAAGGCCGTCGCGCAGAGGTTCAAGAATGGGAGGTGGAAAATTATCATGGAAGCTTCCACAGAAGCTGCGTACGATAGAGCAGTGCGTACGATGAAGGTTAGTTTGAGGACTTACCCTCACGTGATATCCTATGTAGAGGAGACCTGGCTGAGACACAAAGAGATGTTTGTGGCTGCGTGGACGAATAAGGTGCTACACCTTGGCAACACTACGACTTGCAGGGTGGAGAGTGCACATGCCGCGCTAAAACAGTGGTTGAACTCCTCAACTGGAGCTTTGGACAATGTTTGGAACAAGGTCAACAAGTCAATCGAGTCACAAATAACTGAGATCAAGTACACACTTGAAGAGTGCAGAAGACGAAGAAGTGTGGTGTACTCGGGTTTCCCATTCAACTATCTGACCGGGTATGTTTCCCATTACTGCTTACAAATATTATTGGCTGAGCTGAACAGGATGAGAGAATTGAGTCACCAAGTATTTGATCGTTGCGGTTGTGTATTGAGATCCACTCATCAGATCCCGTGTGCGTGTGAGTTGAAAACGGCCACGGATACGGGCACGCCAATTAGCTTGAATAGTGTCCACAAATTTTGGCGAACACTCGTTATTAGTGATGCAGTGGAGATAGCTACGCTTGACATGACTGAGCATCCATCTGAGGACCATCGATACTTTCGGTCTCTGGTCGACGAGGTTAACTCAAGCGACCCGGCAGTTGTGCGCAACATATCTGTCCTTATGAATGAGCAGCTTCATCCTGAGGAAGCGAGTTACGTCGAGCCGGAAGCGAACACGACAGTTAGAGGTCGACCGAGAGGGAGTTCCTCTACCAGACGTGATCCTAGTTCATGGGAGTACTCCCAGAGGGGTCGTGGTCGCCCTAGGTCATCCAGTTCGAGCCGCGGGCGTGGTCGTACCTCATCCTCATCGAGTAACTTCGTAAACAGTACTGGTATGAAAACCCATAATTTATTAACATGTACATAATGTTGTTACTTTTTGATAAGTACTATTATTGACTTTCTATTATATTGTCTTGCAGCTGGACACGCAATAGATATCACTGAATTCTATCATGTTAACAAAATTCCGGGAATCATCGTACCTTTCATTGAAGGATATCTCGATGTGCTTGGGGATGGTAATTGCGGTTTCCGTGTCATTGCGGACTACATTTTCGGAGACCAAGAGCAATGGCGAGTGGCGAGAGTTTGCATTGCACACGAACTCTTAGCTAACCGAGCATTGTACAAAAACTTATACGTTGAAGGGGTCGACGCTGGTTACCGCCGTATTATGTGGGACGGAGGTGCGTGTAACGATGATCACTGGATGACAGTAATTGAGGATTTGTTCCCGATTGCCAACCTCTTCAATGCAGCGATTATGTTATTCGGATACGGCAGCGGAAGGGGGTTATATTCTTGTTACACAGTGCTACCGTTCCAAGCACCTTCGACTGCTACACGTCCAAGTAGGGAAATTGTCATGTGTCATTTAGGTGATTCGTATTCCCATTATATCCGTCTGGATTTAGCCTCAGATTTCCCTGTTCCTCCGATATGCGAAGCATGGTTTACTTTCCGTTCTGATAGTGTCGCTGGTTGGGAGCAAATGTATGTTACGCGAAGAGCACATTGGGATCGTTTAGCGAGGTCGATGTAATTGAATGTTTTGCGTGATTGTTATACTTATATCATTGTCACATTTTTGTGTGATTGTTATATTTTGCATGTGGAGAGTGGTCGTGATTATTGGAGGTAAATAAAACAACAAATTACAATAAAACAAAAAATGTAAATAAGAAACAACAAATTACAATAACACAAATAAATAATAACAATAACAATGAAACTCTTATAATAACAAATTCATCTAGGGTGAATACATCATTTGGCAGCCCGCCAATCTCTCATAAACTCGTCCATAAATGATCGAGGACCTTCCGCTTGCTCCGGAGGAATCAAAGTAATGGAAGACTCAAATCCGACGGCTAGACGATTCACCCACTGCAAAAAAGTAACAATGAGTGTGAGTTCAGAGATATGTAATACGTAAAAAAATATATATTTTAGTTAATCACTTACATAATCGCTGTTGGATCGTGGAGGAATCACAGGTGCTGCAGCGTCACGTATCAGCCGAGGGTGGGAGTGAAGGTAGTACCATGCGAGGTAGTCATCCGTACATGCTGTGGGATCTGACGTGGATGCCTGAAACCCATGGAGACCAAGAATGTAAAATCCCGGGAATATACGCCAAGCATCAGATGACATCCGTTCGGGGAAGACAACCTTGTACGAACGACTGCTCCATGACCTGATCGCTTTGACTGGCCTAAAGATCGGGGTTGGGATACTCTGTACGTACCCGATTTGTCGTAAACAATGACCAGGCATGTACGGTTCGATAATATCCCGATACTGTAGCCACCCCATGAATACAGTCCTCGGTACAGATACTGCCGGGTTAGAACCGTACGGCAGCCACACCACCTACGTAGAAATGTTGAAAGTTACGGTGAAGTAAAAAAACATAGCAAACGACGAAATAAATCATGAACACCGATAACTAAATGACGTACCTCTGTCGCTCGCAGATGATCCAAGCGTCTACGTAAGGAGTCCAGTCGACCCATGTCCTTGCCCTCAGCCAGGGCACTCCATACGGACGCACGGGGAGCCTCGTCGTCCCCGACAACCATCCGCTCCCGATGAGGTCGGAAGCAGGGAAAGTACTCGTATATCCATGCCTGCAGGAGAGTTAGGCATCCGCAGATGCCCTGAGAATCCCCGCGACTAGCTATACCGAGCTGACGATATAGGAAGGCGAGGGCAGCAGATCCCCAAGAGAAGTCATGCACCGTATCGACACCGTCGTCCATCACCTCCATCACGCAGGAGGGTCTAATACGGTTACCACTCTTGTCGACAAACAAGGTGGATCCAATAAGTAACCACATCCAAGCTGTCGCCTGGATGTCATCTATTTGCTCACGGCAAAGCTCAAAAACCGACTCCGTGAGGACCGCACCGCCCTGCCAGTGGCTACACATCAGTTCTTCTGGGCTGACCCCGAGAACCTCCATGGCCGCCGTCTGCAGCTGCCCATCCCGTCCCTCATTGGAAACGAGCTCTCCGTCTACAGGAATCTGAAGAATATGCCATACATCGTGCAACATGATCGTCATCTCTCCGAACGGCATGTGGAACGAGTTCGTATCTGGCTGCCACCTTTCCACGAATGCAGATATCAGGGGGAAGTCAATATGTCTGAACATAATGTCTGCCAGGTGTGATAACCCAGTCCCCTCGATCTGGGCCCTCATCTCGGCCGACATCTCCGCTCGCCACTGACTCAGCCGCTGACAGACATTCCATCGGTTATGACACTTCAAGAGACCCCTCATCTCTCCATTCCACATACGAGACGCTACGTGGCCCAGGAAGCTCTGTATGACGCTATCATCCGCCGGCCCACCGGGCACAGGCTCTGTAACAAGCCACGTAGTGTCGTCCTCCGCTCTAGATCGTTTGCCAGTACTGGACGACCCAGTACTAACAAACCTACCGCCTCTGCCCTTCACCACGCGCCAATCTGAGGATAATTCGACGCCAATCTGATCATCGTCTTGCTCACCGGAGTAGAACTCGCTAGTTGCGTAATCGTCTTGCTCAGCAGTCATCTCCCTCATCCGAACTGCCTCTCTCTGTCTCCGTACAGAGGCATCAATCCCGCGCGTCCTCGTGTGACGCGGTCCTGAACCAGCTAGTTCACTAAATAACCGAGGCACCGATTTACCGGCTCCTCCCATCTATCATTTCACATTTTTAATTAATTAAACAATAATCAATAATAATCAATAATAATAATAATAATAACGATAAATAATAATAATAATAATAACAATAAATAATAATAATAATAATAATAATAATAATAATAACAATAAACAATAAATAATAATAATAATAATAATAACAATAAATAATAATAATAATAATAATAATAATAACAATAAATAATAATAATAATAATAATAATAATAATAATAATAATAATAATAATAATAATAATAATAATAATAATAATAAATAATTTTTTTTTGTGTCGGTCGTCTGGTGAGTCGTCTGCCTATCTCGACTCACCCAAGGGTGAGTCGTCTGCGACCGACGACTACCCTTGGGCGAGTCGAGATCGGCAGACGACTCACCCTTGGGTGAGTCGAGATCGGCAGACGATCGACGCAAAAAAAAAAAAAAAAAAAACACAACTTCAATTCATAACTTCACGATTCAATTCAAGGCAAAAAATATTCAATTCAAGGCAAAAAAAATTCAATTCAAACAACAACAAAAAAAAAAAATCGAAAAGTTACCCGCCCGCGCCGTCGGTCGCCGCCTCCCTCGCCGTCGAAACCTCTGCCGCCGCTGCCGCTAGCACTTGACATGGTCGTGGTGGTGGTGGTGGTGGTTGCCGGTGTGATGGTGTGGTGGTGAGGATGAGTGAGGAAGAGAGGATGAGTGAGAGTGAGTGAGGAAGAGAGGATGAGTGAGAGTGGATGAGTGAGAGTGAGTGAGGAAGAGGGGTGGGTGAGGGTAAAATTGGAAAGGGGGGGGGGGGGCGGTAGCTAGTAAAAAGGGGCGGTATTTAGCAATTCACTTTTTCAATTGGTCTCTTATCAGGCGGCCCTATCCCATAGGGCGGGAATATTACAGGACCCACACGCGTAATATGCTGACGTTAACGAGAGACGCGCGCGTTTGCGTTTGTCAGAGCCGTGATCTAAATACGTTATAAATAAAGTAAATGTCTCTAACTCATGTACAAAAAGCCAGTTGCATTACTGGTTTTTGAGTTTGGCCCAAATCAGTGTACACTCCTTGGTGGGTGGAGTTCGAAACCACACGGACCAACTTTTTAACTTTTTGTCATTTTTCTTTCTACCTTTGCTTTGTTTTTTTTTTCATCCTTTTTGTTTAGTTTGCGTTCCTTTTTTTTATTCCTTTTTGAGCTAAATAAGATTAACTATTTCTTAGATTGAAATAATACTATTTTGTGTCATATATAATATAATTTTTGTCTCACTTTTATGGTTCTAAAGAGGCATTGGAGTATTCTTCTATTTAAAAGTAGTGTCACTTTGTTGTATTGTGGTGTTAGTTTATTTTAGTCTAGTATTACTTTATTCACATGTGGTTATAAATTTTTTTTGTCAGTGTTCATTTCTCAATATCTGGTACGCTGTAACTTTATTTTGGAATTTGATTGGGGTATATATATTTTTAATTAAGAGGTGTTAGTTATTTTATTAGATGTGTACTTTTTTTAGTATATAAATTCTTCATAGTGTCAATTATTTTGCTCTAGTATTATTTTGTTGTTTCATGGTGCCAGTTTATTTTATTGTACTACCACTTTGTTGCGTTGTGGTGTCATTTTATTTTGCTCTAGTGACGCTCTATTGTCACTTTATTGTCTTGTGGTATCAGTTTATTTTGTTGTAGTGTCACTTGGTTGCGTAGTAGTGTCAGTTTATTTCACTCTATTGGCACTCTATTATCATTTTATTGACTTGTGGTATCAGTTTATTTATGGTGCTACTATGTTACTTTGTGTGTCAGTTTATTTTACTCTATTGGTACTTTGTTTCCTTTTGGTGATAACACTTTGAACTTCAGTGTCACTTTCTCAACATGCATGTAGTGTTAATTTTTTAAACTCCAGTGTCAATTTCATTTAAAATTTGATTAAGGTATTATTTTTTTTGCGATAAGAGAAACAATTTTGTTTTACAATCCTTCTCAAAAAAAAAAATAAAATTGCTTTAGTGTTACTTGGTTATCTTGTAGTGCTAGTTTATTTTTCTCTAGTATTACTTGGTTGTCTTATTGTGCAAGTTTATTTATCTTTAGGGTCGTTACTTTGTTCTCTTGTGGTGATAAATTTTCAAACTTCGGTGCCACTTTTTTCGTGTGATTTCCTCAAATATACATGATTAGCAAATTAATTCCCTAAATAGTTTCGGTTGAAAATTATTTCCAAGCATATACATGTAGTAGGTTTGGAATGAGGTAAGGAAAATATTTTTTTTTATTGCCCCAAAAAAAAGAAAAAAAAGTAACGCTCCTCTCCCCCTCCCCCACGTTTCTCTACTACTGCTCTGCTCCTCCTCCCCCACGTTTCTCTACTACTGCTCTGCTCCTCCTCCCCCACGTTTCTCTATTACTGCTCTGCTCCCCCTCCCCAGCGTTTCTCGACTGTCGAGAGAAACCCACTACTCGTCAGCCTCCTCGTCGTCCCTTCACTGTCCGGTACTCTTCACTCGGCGGCATCCAAGTGGTAAAATCTCAATATTTGGTGAAGCCCTAATCTGGTAGTGAAAGCTTAAGAAAAGGTAAATTCTTACCCTAATTTGATGCGCTTAGTTTCAATTTGCCCAAAGTTGAGTCTTTCTGTGATTGATTGTGGCCATAGGTTGTGAGAAGTTAATCACTAAATTGTAGATTTTGCTACTTGGTTGTAATGTCTGTATTGCTTATCATGTTGGTGCCAGATGAACTTATATTACAACTTTTGCTAATGGACTCCTTAAAGAAGATGATAAGCAATTAACACCAGAAATTAGAGCTAATCGGTGATCCAATACATTATAGTATTGATTAGGAAGGTGATAAGAGTAGAGTATATTAGTGGAAAGCTCATGTCAGCAAAGGAAGTGCATCGAGGGCACATGAGAATGACAGGGGGAAATGCTATATTACTGTCATGATCAAGGTGATAAGAGTAGAGTTTGATGATGACACCAAGCTCTTTTTTTTACATATGTTAGGGCCTTAGGGGTATGGGTGCATTATACTCAAATAAAAGGACAAGCCTTTTTGTAATTTTTGCTTCCATTTCTGTATCATTATAAACCATATTTGGTGTTCTATAAAGAATCTGGGAAATTGATTGTGGCCACATGTTCAATTTGTGTACAGAAATGGATTCTATGATGTTAAATGAAGGGACAAGGAAGTTAATCTTGTACCAAAGGTAGTTTAATGAAGAGTTGAAGCCATTGTATGCTGCAGCTATACCTTCTAACCTTTTTCTTGCTAATAAAGTGATTCTTTTGAAACACTACAAACAGAGGAAAAAAATATGCCACCTATCCAGGGCTCTATGCACCTATGCTTTATATGTGAAGTTCTGCTTCTGATGTGTTATCTTTTACTCAAGCTACTTTGTTTTCTTTTGGCTTCTCTTGTTTTTTTCTTTTTCTTTTTTGTTTCTGTTCATTTATAGACTACTCCAAATAATTATTTTTGTTGTCTCTTTTTAGTGATTGTTTACAGACTAAAATTGTGCTTATTTTATTTATGTTGTGTCTTTGCTTACTAATTGGTCATAGGCTTTGTTTACTAATTTGGATATCTTTGAACATATTTGTATCAGTTGCTCAACAATGGAAAATCCATCATTTAGTGGATCTTTTACAAGAATGCTTGTCGATGATCAGTACTTTGTTGAACCAAATTTATTGTCTCCTTCAAATCGTACTAATGAGCAACACAGGTTGGGTGATATGAATGATGTATGGCATGATAGTGAACCTGATTCTCCGAGGAGTGAAGATGTTGAAGGGGATAACTCTGGAGATGATCAGGTTGTTATTGGGTCTGGTGCTCCTATTCCTGACTTTGCTTGCGTTAGTCCCATCGATGAATCTTTAGTTAATTCTTGGAGTACATGGACGGCTAAATATGCATTTAAGGACGGCGATGAATTTCGTCGTGGTCATGAATTTGCTAACAAGACAGTGCTAAAGGATGTGGTGAAAGTGTACTCCGTAATGAGGAACCAGGATTTCAAAGTCAATCGGTCTAGTGAAGATGCAGTGACACTTGTATGTAAAAGGGATCCACCATGCCATTGGTGGCTTCATGCAGGGAAAAGCAAATACTCAGATGCTTTTACAATCAGTGTTTATAAAGGCCTACACGCATCTTCTTGTGTTAGTGACTCTGTTCCTAAGGATCATTTTCAGTTAGGTTCAGAATTCGTTAGCCATAAAATTAAGGAACTTGTGCGTGCAGACACCTCTATTAAAGTGTGTGTCATCATAGAGGTAATCAAAGAACGTTTTAAGTATACCATCTCCTACAAGAAGGCTTGGCTGGCAAAACAACGAGCAATTGCACATATTTGGTGATTGGGAGAGATCATTTGAAAACCTTCCTCGTTTCATGCAAGCAATGAAAGAAGCAAATCCTGGGTCCGTTATACATTTTACTAACAAGCCGACAACCGACCCATCTATTGAGATATTTCAAAGGGTGTTTTGGGCATTTGGGCCTTCTATTGAGGGGTTTAAACATTGTCGTCCCCTTATTAGTATTGATGGAACCCATTTATATGGCAAGTACAAGGGGACTCTCCTTATTGCAATGGGCTGTGATGCTAATACTCAATTGTTTCCACTTGCATTCGCCATTGTTGAAGGGGAGAATGGAAGTAGCTGGTCTTGGTTTATGGCGTGTATAAGATTGTATGTCACTCAAAGACATAATCTCTGTGTTATTTCAGATAGACATCCGGGTATCATGTCTACTGTGAACGACCCGTATGGTGAGTGGCACGAATCATATGCCCATCATAGACTATGTTTGCGCCACCTTGCCTCCAACTTAAATACTCGATACAAGGATAATCACTTGAAAAACCTCTTTGGTTGGTCAGCTGAACAACACCAACCCAAGAAGTTTGATGCTGGTTTCAAGAAAATAAGGGAAATGAATGCTAATGCTCATAATTATCTTTCTGAGATTGACTTGTGTAAATGGTCTCTTTGTCATGATGGTGGGACAAGGTATGGTATTATAACGACTAACCTGTCTGAAGTATTCAATAGTGTCTTGAAGGGAGCTCGTTTTTTACCAATTACAACCCTTGTGCAGTGTTCATTCTATAGGGTCAATGCTTACTTTGTTGAGAGACGTGGATGGGCCTTGAAAAGACTTCATGAACAACATGCATATAGTGAAAAATTGACTAACTTGTTGTAAAAAAAATGGCCAAGGCAGCTCACCACACTATAGATGCTTACAATCACCAGATTGGGAAATATCAAGTCACCACTGGCCAAGGAGGTAGGGAGCATAAGGGTGGTCATACTCATGTTGTAAACTTCCAGCAAAGGACTTGCACCTGCAAGAAGCTGCAATTATACAGGTTCCCATGCTCTCATGTACTTGCAGTTTGTAGAGAATATAGCTTGTCACCGGCTGAATATGTAGACTCATTCTTCTCTTCAACCGAGTACTATGAATCATACAAGGCAGACTTTGAACCCATTCCCGACAAAGCATATTGGACACCATATACAGGGCCAACCGTTATTGCTGACAGTAGCATGAAGAGAGGTAAAGGGAGACCAAAAGCAAAAAGGTTGCGAAATGAGATGGACGAGAACCCTCGCGGTAAGGTGACATGTGGTTTGTGTGGGAAAAAGGGTCACAATAAAAAGACTTGTAATGGAAGAGTGAGAAATGATGTTTCTTCATCTGGGTAAATTTGTATTATTTTTGTTTATAAATATTTGTTTGTGTTTTATAAATTATTGTTGTTTTGGGGTTCAAATAAATGAATTTAATGTATGCTTTTTTGGTAGATTCCATGGAACAAACGGTATATCAGGGACTTCTTGATCCATATGTTCTTACATTACAACATCACCATAGAAGTCATGATGCGTGGAGTAGCGGTCAGGTACTGTAGTTTCTGTTTGCTATTGTCATAATGGTGATCCACTGATCCTTGAGATGTATATTTTAGCAAAATTCTAATCTGAAATTGCAACAAAATGTGTGGTGCTTGGCCTGTGTAAGGAGTTTGAAAAATAATAGCAGGTTCATAGAAAATTTATTAAATGTAAGTCTAATTTGAAAATACAGCTTTTAATACCTCGTTATGTACTATTGAACTTTTGATATGAAATTGCAACAAAAGCTTATTTGTTGCATTCTGGTTGTGTACTAAAAACTTGAGTTGAATTGATCATTGTAACAGGTTTCAAAACGGGACAAATAGATAGTCATGTCTTACATTATAGTAGATACGCCGACTTATAGAGTGAAACCATTGTCAGCTGTTATAGAGTCTGTACTTTCTTCTTGGATCATGGAGCATCGATCGAGACGGTTGTCCAAAAGTGCTTCTGAAGTAGTTATGGTTTCATTGATTCATAAATACTGCAACGATGTTGCTGTCGTTTTTTTTTTCTACTACCATTGTACAAAATAAATTTGCGATGGTTGTTAGCAGGATTATTGTTTGTCGGTTTTTTTTTGTTTGTTGATTTGAGTTATGTTAACTCAAGTATTGACATTTTATTCGTGATTTATTACGGCAATCTTTTAAACTTGTATAAATTTGGATCGATAGTCGGTTAATGTTTGAATATAGGTTGGTTTAACGGAGTACAAATGTTGATTTCCAATTTGGTTCACGCATTATTACTGAAATGAAAAGAGCTAACTAGTCAGGTTAAATATTTCCCCGCCATTATGATTTAGCGAAAATTTGGTGGTAAAAATTTTATAAAGAAAACAGTTGTGTTACTTCTACTTGTAAGAAAACAAAGCGGAAGAAGAAAAAAAAATCGGATCAAAAAAAATTGAAAGAAAAAAAAATTGAAAGAAAAAAAAAATCCTATATGATGTATATCTTTGGGAATTATTTTGTTAAACATGTATATGTGAGGAAATCACACTCCTTGTCTCTATCCAAACCTAATAGATGTATATATTGGGAAATATTTCTCAACCGAAGCTAAATGGGGAATTAGTTTGCTAATCATGTATATTTGAGAAAATCACACACTTTTTTCAATTATGGTGTTAGTTTTTTTTTTCTTTTCTAGATGATTATAATTAAAACTTATACATAAAAGATATCGATTCATTATAATAAAATAAAAAAAGTGAATGAAAACTCCAACAAAGAAAGAAAAGTAAAATAAAAGTAAAATAAAAATTCTAGTGTTAGTTTTTTCAACTCTAGTGTTATATTTTTGCAATAATATATGAACTCTTATCACCATTTCCAAAATATATTCACTAAACAATGAATGAAATAATAGAAATATAGAATGCAATTGTCAAAGTAGCTTAAGAGCGTATCACACATTCATGAGAAATTGAGAACTAGTAGCGCTGTGCTTCCCGAAGTTGTTCTTTTTTTTTTTTTTTTTTTTTTTTTTTCTTCTTACCCTTCCCTCACCATCACCATGTCCCACTCTCTCTCCTCCATTGCACCACCACCACCACCACCACCACCAGTAGCTTCCTCCACTACACATTCTCCCCTTTTGAGGCATAATCTCCTTAGAGAAACAACTGAATTCATTTGTTCAAAATATATACAGGCTAATTGTGAATGCAAATGGATAAACGGTTGCAGATCTGAATATTGAAAGAGGAAAAACAGCGGAAAGAGAGAGGGAAATGGCTCGTGGTGGTGACGACTCGTGGTGCCATGTTGGTGACGATTGGAGGTGGGTTGGTGGTCCGTGGTCGTGCTGATGGTTCGCGCCCGGTGGTGGTCATGTCTCACATGGTAGAAAGAGAGTGAGGGGCGGATAAGAGAAAAACAGTGGAGCAGGATAATGTCGCGCATTAGTGTGTGACGGTGACGTAATCACGCCCTATGTTATAGGGCGGCCGTTTCTGAGTATTTGCGATAATTTTTAGATACTGAACGCGTTTGGAAGTTGGAGTCTATTAAAATTATTTGAAAGTAGTAGTACATAGTGTCGTACAATTACGTCGGGAAATTTCTAATATTAGAAAAATAAATAATTAACAGTGACCTAGTAAATAACTAACTAACGAGGACATGTAGCCTTTTCTGTAAGTAGGAGAGGTGCCTTAATGTAGTCGCCCTATCAAAAACTTCTATCCTTATATGCAATTGGTTTCATAAATCTGTAACCCAACTGACTATCCATATGTATTATTGCTTAAGTGAAAGTATTATACCTTTGTGATTACTCATACTTCTTTTTGTAAACTTCACACCGTTAATTTCAAAATAAATCTTTTTGTCATTTCTAATTTTCACATACCTCCATATAGCATTTTTCAACCTCATTTTTCTCTTTTCTTTTTTCCCAATACACCTATTGCTCTTTGGAACTCATATGCAATGGTATTTTGTTCACTTTTGTTTGTGTGTGTGTGCAAGGTTTTCCAATTGCTTCAATAATGTTTTTTTTTTTGGTAAAAATGTGAACTCTTTTCTTTATGAGTGAACAAAAATGTAAACTCTTAAAATAATAAATAATAACTATTATATTAAATTTAAGGTGCGTATCCAAACCAGGCCACCAATGTATTTTCATTATACAAACCTATGACAAACCAAAGCTTGAAAAAATGAACTTGAAAGACCACTAAAAATGTATGCAAAACACATTTTAAATATTATTAGCCCACATTTTCCTTCAAAACTGCCTCCAAATTATTATTTTTTTCATAAATATTTTTAGATGATAAAAGATAGAGTACATCTTTATTGATATCCAACGTCAAACTATTACTCCATCTGTTCTAAAATGAGATTCCTGTTTGGCTTTGTACAGTTTACGAGACACTACTTTGACCATCAACAACTATAAATTTATAAATATACAAATTATAAAAAGTTGATATTGTGAAAATATAATTAAAAATAAATTTGACAATAATAGTAATTTGACATTTTAAATCTTTAAATAATATTCACAAATCAATAAATCAAGTTTTGTAAATTTTAACTCAAAAAGTCAAACATGAAGCTCATTTTAGAATGTAGGGAGCTAGTATTTATTTTGAGTTTATTATAAGATAGAGTACATCTTTATTGATATTCTACGTCAAACTATTATTTCTATTGAGATTATTACTTTTATAATAATAATAATAATAATAATAATAATAATAATAATAATAATAATAATAATAATAATAATAATAATAATTATTATTATTATTATTATTATTATTATTATTATTATTATTATTATTATTATTATTATTTATTTTACCTTAGATCTCGGGTCAAAAGGAAACAACGTCTCTGTCAGACTCTTACAACGATAAGGCTGCGTACAATCGACCCCCTTATCCTGTCTAGGCGGAAGCCTCTTTGGAGACAACCGGGTAATATTATATTATTGTTAATGTTTAATGTATTTTACCTATTGCTTTTGAGTTTTGACCAATGCATATTCAGCTAAGTGCTAAGGCTCACTATCTTCTTTAAGTAGAGTACTACTTTACCTAATTAGCTACCCATCACATGATGATGTATTTCTCATGAGCCATGTTAGGTTCTACCTAGCCTTTTTTTTTTTTTTTTTTGAGAAAAGGTTCAAACTATCTAGCATTATACAGTAGTGTACATACATGTATATATTGAATCACCATTGCTCCTTATCATATCATAATACTTTCCATAATATCTACCATGATGTATGTGTCATGTGTGTTTAAGTGTATTGCGCGCTGAAGGTTTTCGCTTAGAGCCCTTCCCAAAGGTGTACCTACATGGTATTATGAGCTAAGGGATGATGTATATTATAGGAGGTATGCCTCGCTCTGAAACAAGCATATCCCTTGATGTATATTATAGGAGGTATGCCTCGCTCTGAAACAAGCATATCCCTTGATGTATTTGATCATTTGTTAATTAATGCCAATGGTTATTACTTATTAAAGAAAAGTACTATATCAAGAAAAGCCTTAGTAATAACTTTCAGATAGATCAAACTAAATTTGTAATTGATTAAACATCATTATATTATCTTTCTTTTAGGGTTTGTTTTTTTCTACTACTTATCCGGACAATAATTCAGTTTAGTGTAGTGTGTGGTGGTAATATTCACTTCAGACTTTAGTGTACTTTTTCTCTCACGTGTCAGTTTATTGGATCAAAGAGCGTACACGTACTGCACTGTACACACTCACGATCGTGGACGCTATAACTTCTTTATTAATAAGTTTAACGTGGACGCTATAACTTCTTTATTAATAAGTTTAACATAATGCCTAACTACTTTGATTAGGGTGTGTTCTTGTTCATTCACTTATCCGATCAGTATGTAGTTGATAATTGAATGCAATGGTAGTATTGTTCATCTAACGTGTCAGTTCACTGGAAAGAACACACCCTTAGTCTTGGACACTATAACTTCTTGATTAAGTTTATCATCATTATTCATACCCAGAATAACTGTATAACGAAAATGTATAGACATAATTAATTGGATTACGACTTTTATGTATATATGGTTATTGTGTGAGTACAAGCTTAAAAAGTTTGGACATCCAATATATGTGATTGATTGACTAGCGATTGTGAGATTGTCTAACTTGCCACAATTTTCCCCTCTACCCTTGAAATTTTGCATTTAACAAACCAGCATAGACATTGACAATGGATTTGCATAATAATGTTTTATACAGGCTACTATTCATAATAAGCAGCTAATTAATTTTGTCATTGAAAGACACTTACATATATTCGCATATGCTAAAAGTATTTTCCCAAAACATAACCAGAATAAGTAATTCTAGAAGGAATTCTCATTTGATGTTCTTGGTCAGCGCCCACACAAAACGGTCATGTAAATTGTTTTTGGTATATTTCAAAGTCATACGTTAAAACGTTTTAGAAAAACCCAAAAAGAGTATATATAATTATAAATTCCCCTGTTTCTTTCAAAGGTTAAGAAAAACCGAGCATTGGCTGACAAGGGTGACCCATGCAATCAAACTTGACAGCACCATTTGAAAATTCAATTATTCAATTCGTCGTGATGTACGTAAGAAGTTGCGTGGAGAGAGAAAAACCAATCAAGGTCAATTTCTTCAAGTCAAGTGATGATATTAGTCAATTAATTTGAATATTAATTTGTTCAAGCATGCAAATTCGCGTGGATTTTGGAGTGAACAAACATGTAATGGAAAATCCACGATATTCTAACTTTGACAATGGAAAATCCACGAAATCACGATGGAGTAACTTTTTTTTGTATAGTATGAGCCGTAATGACCAATATCACTCTTTTGAATCCTTACGTGCGAGTCACACTCTCACATGGTTATCATTCATGTTTTTTTTTTCTTTGAAACAAGGTTATCATTCATGTTGGGTGTTATATTCGCGTCATTCGGGTATTTTAGTTATTATTCATTTAAATTGTTAAGAGTACTATTTATTTATTAATAAAATTTTGATAGTTATTATTCATTTAGTATATTTTAATTATTATTACTCATTTAGTACATTGTAGAGTTCTTTTTATGGTAAATGTTGTATAATTTTTCTATGAATAGAATTCTTCTACTATTCCCCTCTAACAAATATAAATAAATAAATACCAATAATTGATTGGTGTGAGTGGTTCGACACTCTCATTCCTTAAGCAAGGTCGGG
The DNA here is from genome assembly GCA_038025085.1 of Tetragonia tetragonoides. Lineage (NCBI taxonomy): Eukaryota > Viridiplantae > Streptophyta > Magnoliopsida > Caryophyllales > Aizoaceae > Tetragonia > Tetragonia tetragonoides. The sequence continues at coordinate 11,598,234 of CM076143.1, forward strand.
AGTTCGAATCTCGTGAATGGAGAAATTACTTTGTGGGAGTACTTTACCCCTTCGCGGGCCGACCCGGTGTGATCAGGATTAGCCTTGGCCCAAAAGACTTTGGTGAACCTGTGGTTAAGCCAAATAAATAAATAAATAAATAAATAAATAAATAGTGTATGATGATTTTCCCAATCAGAGCAGTTTCTTAAAAAAAAAAACTTTATCTAGCCATCTAGCAATAAACAAGTCTTGTATAAAGGGTGCGTTCTTTAGATCATCTGAACTGAACACCACTGAATAGAACTGGAAACCATTGAACAAAATTAAACATAACTTGATATGTGAAACAAAAAGTATGTTTTTGAACTCAGCACCACTGAACTGAATTGAACATCATTTAACTGAATTGGCACCTTAACTGAACTGACCGTGTAAACTTTAAAGAACGCACCCAAAATCGTCTCACACGGGGATGAATGACTTTTATGATAAATAATGATAAATTGTAGTCCACAAATCACCATAATATTTTTTTAATTTTTTTTTAATAAAAGTCATTCCGTATTTCCGTCTTAATGTGACATGATCCGTATAAGTTTTTATGTCCATCTCCAACTTTGATAGGATGAAGAGTGGATTTTTTTTTTGATCTCTAGTATGAAGACTGGATTTGATTATTCACTACCGTTTGTGTTACCATCCACTAATGCCTTGTTTGACATGATCACAAATGCTTATCCCTTTTTCCCCCCTTTCTCTTCTATAATTTGTGGTCCATATTAATTATAGCATACATAGATTTAGATAACTTGATCTGTAGTCGACCACCGAAAGTGGTGGGTCACATTTAAATTTAAGTTTAGTGATTTATCCCCCCAAGATTGGATTACATTAGTCTCCAAACATGCGAAAAACAACAAACCAGATTGAAGAATCAGTTTCAATGTGCATTATCTACTACAATAGCTTGATGCAAAATAGAAATTCTTTTTGTGTTTTTTTTTTCGACTTATATGGTAAGTAGTTAAGCTCACTTCATTAGTTTTTAATTAAGTTAATCTTAACCAGTGAGCATTTAAACAAGTGGGTAACTCCACCCATAGCCAATTAATTATGAGTTAAAATTTCACTTATCTTATTATATGTGTCAAATCAGACACGCATCCGATTCGGTTGGACTTCAGGTCGAGGTATCAGCTTTCAAGTTAATTTGTGCGGCTTCTCTTATATAATTAAGCATTTTTTTATTCTAATGTGCAATTGAGGTAAATGTTGTTTTAAATCCACATAACTTTTTCTTTTTTTTGGGTTACATAACTTCATATAACTTTTCAATAACTACGCAATCATGATAGAGAATACCAAATTATATTTCTAAGAAAAAAAAGACGAAAAACATAACTAATTAAAAATTGGCGATTGGACTGGGTCGGCATGTAGGCCAGTCCGGCCCGGTATTTACTTTCAAGCACGCATCCCCGCCAAAAATATTACTCCGTAGTATAGGAGTGTCAAAGTAGAAAATTTGTATTACAAAATTTACGAATTAACAGAAAAAATTGGAGTGTGCTTAGCGGGTGACTTAAACCATTTAATTCCCAATTATTATTTCTCTCTCTCTTTTATGTCATTTTGTTTTTCTGTCGAACTTCCAAAATTTAAATTTTATGTCTAATTAGTGAGTTATCGCTGAGCTGACCAAATTAAAGATTCCTTCAGTTTAATATGTCCATCAGGCCTGATTCATGATTGAATTATCTAATGTCAATATATAGATTAATCTAATATTTGAATTTCAAATATCACCTGGCTGATCCAAATCACTGTTTTCTTATGAGTTCTTGTTAATTGTTATCGTATATTCCATTTCTAACATCATCGCTTAATATTCAATTCTGTGGAATCCATAGCTGGGTGAGGATGATTTGGTGAGGTCGTTTATCTAATCCATGTAAGCAAGTCGCATGGCATAATTTTATGTTTTTTCGTCTACTTATATGGCCTAATTTTATTTCCCAATGCTACTCTTATATTTATGGCCGGTTAATTAGGAGTATCACCAAAACTATCTAAGGGTGCGTTCTTTAGAGCTGAACTTATTAGAATTGAACTAAACTGATTCAACATCATTGAACTGGACACCACTGAATTGGATTTAACACAACTTGGGGCATGTTCTTTTCAACCGATTTTCAGTTTTGCCCAGTTTTGACCAGTTTTCCCCAGATTTTCCAAGTTTCTCCCAGTTACCAGTTACAAAATACAGTTTTCCCCAATTTTATCCAGTTTCGCCCAGTTTGACCCAATTTTGCCCAATTTGTCCCAGTTTTAATATTTATACAAATTAAACATAATAATTAAAAATACAATTTGTTATATCAAAATATAAAAATAAATATATGCATTGACTAATATTTAAACATGACTAAATACAACTTATAATAATAATAATAATAATAATAATAATAATAATAATAATAATAATAATAATAATAATAATAATAATAATAATAATAATAATAATAATAATAATAATAATAATATTATTATTATTATTATTATTATTATTATTATTATTATTATTATTATTATTATTATTATTATTATTATTATTATTATTATTATTATTATTATTATTATTATTATTATTATTATTATTATTATTATTATTATTATTATTATTATTATTATTATTATTATTATTATTGTGGGGTTTTTTCCTGTGTCGGGAGTATAGCTAGTCGGGCGTTGGGTTCCTGTCAACTGGGCGATGATGTCCCGAATGACGGTGAGACTGAGAAGGGCGGCGAGACCGAGAAGGCTTCGCGTTACTTGTACCGTATCTCGGGTCAGCCCATGCCTTCCCAAGAATACGTGTTTTGGAATGACGCCCAGGGGGAGGCGATAAAGGCATTTGCCGACAAAGTGTCAACAACGGCGGCGGCTGAGGCACTTCTGGGCGACGTGTGTACCCATGGTGCCCTGGCGTTCGTTTATGATTAACTCTCTGTGGTGAGTACCTCATTTTGCCCCTTGCTTTGTTTGCTTTGTCTGATCACTGACGGGCGTGTTTTTTTGTCTTTCGCAGAGTTTGATCGTCACCTCCGGGCTGATCAAGAGAGGTCAGGATGTGGAGGACGATCTAGATGTTGCCTACGAGGCGAGGGGTTCTTTAGAGCAGCACAAGAAGAGGCTCAGTTTTGGGAGGACAAGTTCCACGCCAAGGAGAAAGAGTACGACGCCGCGCGTAAGGACATTTCTGACGCCGACCTCTTAAGGCAGGATTTAAAGCGGTTTGAGGATGACCAATCGGCATTGAGGGACCAGTTGGCAGCTGCTGAGCGTCGCCGAGAAGAGGCCGAGGCGAAGGTAACTGCTTTGTCTAGTGAGGCTGATCGTCTGAAGGAGGTGGCTTCTAAGGCGACGATCGAGAGGGACGACGCCCTGAAGCGGGGCGAGGAGCTTTCGAGCTCGGTTCAGACTTTGACCGCTGAGAACAAGTCTTATGCTGACAAGGTCTCTGGTATCAGACGCAGATGACGACTATCTCAGAGAAGTTGAAAGTTTTCGAGGATGCCTCATCCCAAGGCGACGCCGTAGAAGACTTTAAACAATCAGAGGAGTATCGATTGTATGGCGAACCAGAATACAACAGGGGGTTTGTTGCTGCTCAGACTCGTTGCACCGTCATGCTTCAGGATCTAGCTGACTCAGCCGGCCGTCTTGGCTGGGCTTGACAAGTTGGGCGACGATTCTGATTCTGATTCTAAGAGCGCTTGAAGTTCTGTTTGTATATAATGCTTTTTGTTAAACCGTCTTGTAACCTGGATCTTCGGAAATTATGAAATAGAATTTTGCCCTTTTGGTACCACGTGTCTTTTCATCTTGCTTGAGTTTCCTATATATTTATATATATGTGGCTTGGCTCCTCTATTTTATCTTGCTTTCCTTTTCATAATTTGTTACCAAAACGAGCGTAAGGGTAGTAAGTTCGTATGGCTGGCGATAGACCCACTTTGGCCGACTCTCTATGGCTTAACTCTCTTCCCAAAGATAATGCAGGGGTGTCATGCTCTGCTCGCCAAGGAGAGGCGGCGGCGCCAAATTCGTCACTCCCTGGTGATGTTTTGGCGTCAGACCCTCATTATACCGCTGGTGTTGCCCCAACGGTCGCCTACTCCAAGGAGTATATTGACACTCTGAGGAAATCTTTAGCGTCGAGGAAGCCGAGGGCGCCCAAAAGGGCCCGTGTCCCTCCAGGCATTCCTTTGGTGGCGGAGCCTTTGGCCGTCTGAGTTCAAAACGATCCGTCAATGGATGTCCCTGTTGCTCCCAAGGCGGGGGATGTTGAGCGGCATTTTTCTCGTACTGTTGATGGTAAGATCTTTATAGGTGACGACGAGTTTGAGCGTCTGATTGACAGTGGGATGCTTGGGGAGCCAATGGTGTCGCAGGCTTGCGACATGCGGCGTCATGTTAACGACGACGGACCTGGCGACGATGGTGTTGGTAGGGATGGTGTTGGCGATGTTGGTCCCGATGTTGTTGGTGAGACTGGGCAGGGTTCAGCCGGCACCGGAGGTGATGGCCCCGGTGTCGTGCATGGTGAAGGCTTTTCATTTTTCGAGGCAAAAGCGCGAGGTGACATGGGTGCTATCGAAGGATTTTTTGCCCGGTTAATGGGTATGATTCCTTCGGCCGACTTGGCCCATATATGTGGCCAGAAGGGGCGCCAGATGGACCAGATCCTACACTATGCCTGTGAGTTCATCGTTCGCTAGGCGGGCTTCACACACTATTTTTACCCGCTGATGATCTGGGCAAGGAAGGTCCTTCGGGAAAATAGGGAGTTGAGGAAGGAGAACAAGGGGCTGCTGAGCCAGGTGGAGGAGCATGCATATTTGGCGGAGGTGAGGTTGCAAAGTAATCTTGCTAAGACGGCGGAGTTCGAAGAGGATCGGCGTCAAATGCTCGAGAGGATTGACGCCGTTTCTCGCGAGCAGGACTACCTGGCGAAGCAGCTTGAGGACCTCATGATGGCGGGATACGCCATTCCTTCGGCGCCGGGACCTTCAGACAGTGTTCATTTTGAGCTTGGCCGGGCGGAAGAGCGACGACGTTTTTATGAGGCCTTTTGCCATTTATTCCCGACTTCTGATTGGGTGGAGTTGGTGGAAGAGCTTGGTGGGATACAAGCGCTCGTTGGTTCCAACAACCCTGCCGATGACAGTGAGTCTGTTCATTGTAGCGAGCCTACTGAGCCTGATGCAGGCGAAGGTGATGTTGATGAAGCGGCGTCGGTCATTGATGGCGAGGGGTTGGTAGACCCGTGGGGAGTTTCGTTTTAATTACTTTTGTACCGAGCATTTTGCCTGACGTATGTCAGGGGCTCTATTGTAAATTTATGAATAAAAACTTATTTTAGTTTCGTCGTTTACCGATTTTACTCAGTGCTTTGATTGACGTGGAACTATTTCGATGAACTGACTTTAGCTGATTTGCATTTTTAATCAGAGTTCGTAAATATGCGAAGTTAGGTGAAAGCGTGTGCCATTTTCATTCATGTAAATATTTTGCACCCGAGTGTGTTTACAAGTGAATAATAAGTTTACACATCTTGATTTCCTAGTCGCCTGATCTATTTTGGCTGTTGCCTTCCTGCTTACGGGGATCAAATGTAGTATTTCTTGAGGTTGCAGGTGTTCCATGTCCTCGGGATTGGCTTTCCATCCAATGTTTGGAGGCGGTAGGTTCCCTGGTGGACTTCTTTCCTGATCATGTATGGACCTTCCCACGTGGCGGTCAGCTTACCAGATGTAGATGCCTTCCCGATGGCTTCAGTTTTTCTCAGTACCAAGTCTCCCACGTGCAGGGGCTGGGGTCGGACCATCTTGTTGTATTGCCTTGACATCCTCAGGCGATAGATCTCAGCTCTTAGGAGGGCGTCGCCCCTTTTTTCGGTAAGAGGTCGAGATCTTGTTGGTGGGAGGCGTTGTTGCTTTCCTCATTATACATTAACAGTCTCAGGGTTGGCTCTTTAACCTCGATCGGGAGCACTGCCTCGACTCCATATACGAGCATGAAAGGCGTCTCCCCCGTTGCGTTATTCTCCGTGGTCCTTAGCGCCCAGAGCACGTTCAAAGGTTCGTCGGCCCATAGTCCTTTGGCTTCATCGAGCTTCCTCTTCAATCCCAGGAGGATTTGTTTGTTGGAGGACTCAGCTTGCCCGTTCGCCTGTGGGTGGGCGACGGCGGTGAAGTTTGCCGGTGATGCAGTATTTCTTCAGCCATTGTTGGAGTTTGGGGGTTTCGAACTGTGCTGTGTTGTCGAAAGTTATCTGTTTGGGGCAGCCAAAGCGTGTGATGATATTACCCAAACAAAGTTCCTGACGTCTTCCTTTGCAATTTTAGACACCACCTCAGCCTCTATCCATTTCGTAAAATAGTCGACAACGACTATAATGAACTTGCGCTGGTACCTTGCCGTTGGGAATGGCCCGAGGATGTCCATGCCCCACCGGGCGAAAGGCAATGTGGTTGAAATGGGCTTAAGTTCAGTGGCGGGCTTGTGATACGTGTGGGCAAACCTTTGGCACTTGTCGCACTTGGCCGAATAGGCGACGACGTCGTGTCTCAGTGTTGGCCAAAAGTAACCCGTTCTGAGGGTTTTCGCGATCAGCGCTCGCCCGCCGATGTGCGAGCTACAACCGCCGTCATGGAGATCGGACAACACTTTCTTCCCTGCCTCAGGGGTGATACACTTCAGCAGAGGTTGTGAGTACGAGACTTTGTACAACTGTCCTTCGAAGAGAGTTAACCATTTGGATCTCCTCTCTACTTTCTCCGCCTCTTTCTTGTCCTCCGGCAAGGTTCCATCGGTGAGGAATTGACTGATTGGGTCCATCCAAGTTGAACTTTTGTCTAGGATCAAGACCTCCTGCTTTTCTATGCTTCTTTCCGCTTTTACGTCCCAAAAGACGGATCGTGGGTGGTCGATCTTGGCGGAACTAGCCAGTTTGGACAGCGCATCAGCTTGATTGTTCTCAGATCGAGGGACTTGTGTGATCTTGAAGCTACTTAGTTTGGCGATCAGTTCTCGAGCTTTGGCTAGGTAGGCCAACATGTTTTTGTCTCGGGCCTCATAGGTGCTGTTGATTTGGTTGACGACCAACTGAGAATCGGAGTGTGCTTCGACGCAAGATGCCCCTACGGCGACACAGTACTCGATGCCCGAGATTAGGGCTTCGTATTCCGCTTCGTTGTTGGTGGCGTTGAACTTGAACCTGAGGGCATATTCATAATCCTCGCCTTCTGGCGACGTGCAGATGAGACCTGCCCCGGATCCTTGGTTTGTCGCCGATCCGTCGACATAAATTGTCCAGGGGATATCAGGGTTATATGACGGGTTAGGGCGGCGAGTACTTTCGGCGACAAAGTCCGCCAGGGCCTGTCCTTTGATGGCCTTTCGTGGTTCATACTCTATTCTGAGGCCCTGAAGGTGTACGGCCCATTTGAGCATTCTTCCGGCATTGTCTAGCTTTCCAAGGATATTTCTCAGGGGGTGATCTGACAAGACGACAACTTTGTGCGATTCGAAGTAGGGTTTTAGTCTCTTGCTTGCCGTATAGAGCGTCAGGACTACTCTTTCCATAATGGAGTAGCTGGCCTCAGCGTCGTTGAAGGCGTGGCTTGTATAGTACACAGGCTTCTGGACTTTGTCTCTTTCAACAAGAAGGAAGGCGCTGATCGATGTATCCGACGTCGCCAGATAGCAAAACAGTTCTTCCCCCGGCTCTGGCGACACCATGGTGGGTACCTTGGTGAGGTATATTTTTAGCTCGTCGAAGGCTTGCAATGCCTCGGCGGTCCAGCAGAATTTAGTGTTCTTTTTGATCGTGTTAAAGAATGGAGCACTCTTGTCTGCCCTTCTGGCGATGAAGCGTCCGAGCGCCGCTATGCAGCCTGCGAGTCTCTGTACTTCTCGGATAGTTCGGGTGATTTCATGTTCATAATTGCTGCCACCTTGTCAGGGTTGGCGTCGATCCCTCGCTGGCTAATCATGTATCCCAGGAATTTTCCTGCCTGTACCCCGAAGACACATTTTCTGGGGTTGAGCTTCATGTTGTACATCCGTAGATTTTCAAAGGTCTGTTGCATGTCTTGGACATGGTTGCCTCCGAGCTTGGTTTTCACAATCATATCATCCACATATACTTCCATTGAGTCGCCCCCCGAATATCTTGTTGACCAGCCTTTGATATGTGGCGCCTGCGTTTTTGAGGCCGAAGGGCATGGCTTTGTAGCAGTAAAGCCCATGTTCTGTGATGAAGGCAGTGTTCTCTTGGTCAGCCTCCTCGAGTCGATAGCCGGAGTAGGCGTCCATGAAGCTCAGTGTCTGGTGGCCAGCTGTCGAGTCGACCATCCGATCAATTCTTGGTAGGGGGAAACTGTCCTTTATGCAGGCTTTGTTAAGATCGTTGAAGTCTATGCACATGCGCCATTACCCATTCGATTTTTTAACCAAGACCACGTTACTGATCCAGCCGGGGTATCTGCATTCCCTGATGAAACCGGCTTCCAGTAGCTTCGCCACCTCCTCTTTTACGGCTCTGTTCCTTTCGTCCCCCAAATGACGTTTCTTTTGTTTTACGGGGATTGCCGCCGGGAGGATGTTGAGGCTGTGCACGATGATGTCTGGGCTGACTCCCGGCATGTCCCTGGCGGAAAAAGCGAACACGTCCTGATATGTTTGTAGGAGTTGGATCATCGACCGTTTTTCTGTGCCGACCAGAGAGCTGCCGACCTTAACAGTTCGGTCGGGGCATGCTTCGTCAAGGGCTACTTCTTCCGTCGCCTCTACGGCTTCGGCTTTTTCCGTGACTTCCTCCCGTGGGTCGATGTCATCTTCGCCGGATGCAACAACGTTGTTCACAGCTTCCGCCACCCGTTTTCCTTTTCTTTCGATTTTCTCCTGGTCAGTTTCTAGGATGGGCCGGACCATTGTGAAGTAGCATTCCCTGGCAGTCTTCTGGTCGCCGTACAAGCTCCCAATCTCGCCGTCGCCGCACTCAAACTTCATGAGGAGCATGTGGGTGGCGACGACAGCTCTGATTTTGTTCAAAGAGGGTCGACCGAGGATGATGTTGTACGCGGAAGAGTCCTCCACCACTAGGAAGTTGATAAAGGTTGTTCGGTACTTTCCTAGAGGTCCAAAGCGAACCGACAGTCTACAGCTCCCAAGTGGGTGGACAACCTTTTTCCCAAATCCGGCGATAGGTCTGGTGACTCTCTGGAGATTGTCCTTGCCGTAATTCAGGTGTCGGAAGCAGTCGGTGGAGATTAGATCCGCCGAACTTCCGCTGTCGATCAGTATCCTTTTTACCCGTCGATCCTGGATTTTTTGCTCTACTACCATAGGGTCATCGTGTGGGGCGACGATCCGTCTCATGTCTTCTTTTGTGAAGGTTATGGGGTTCATTGGTTTCGACGGTCCGGGTACGAGGAGCATGACTTGGGTGGCTTCCCTGACGTAGGCTTTGTGAGCGCTTATGGTTCTGTCGTCTAGCAGCAATCCCCCTGCGATAGTGGCGACAAAGTCGCCGTCGTCACTATCTGGTTTCGGTGGTTCTTCTGTTTTGGCGACTGGCTTGGCCACGGCGTCTCTCCGGACGTAGTTCTTGAGGCGGCCTTGAGAGAGGAGGAGGCGAGGCGCCCTTTCCAGGTCGTTACATTCAGCCGTTGTATGCCCCACGTCTTCGTGGTAGATGCAGTACTTGGCTTTATCCCTGTATTTGTAGGGTTGTCGAATCCGACTGGGGTCTCTCAACCAGTTCTTGTCCTTGATGTCGGTGTGGATCACTTCCCTTGGGTGTGAAAAAGGATATGCCTCGTCGCTTTCATAGGAGAGGCGAATGGCCTTCTTAGAGTACTGTTTCCGGATTTTGGGGGTGTCGGTTGTCATAATTTCCGCGCTTCTCTTCTTTCCTGCTTATGGTGGTGTCGCCTCTTTTTCCTTCTCTTTAGAATACACGACTTCGGTAGCGGTACAGAAGCCCTCGGCTCTGTCCAATGCATTGCGGAGGGAAGTGACTCGCTTCTTTACCAAGGCAAATTTGTACGTGCTGGGCGACAGCCCTTGCAGGAAGTAGGAGTAGGCGACTTCGTCGTTTACTTTTCCGATCTCTGTCTTTGCTGTGTTGAATCTTTTGAGGTATCCCCTCAGCGGTTGTTTGCGTACCTGGACAACGCTTGCCAAGTGGGAGATAGTTTTCTCGGCCCGTTTGTTGCCGACGAAATGGTTGATGAATTTTTTTCTCAGTGTTTTGAAGTTTTCAATTGAGCCGCGTGGGAGTTCATTGAACCATTTAAGGGTGAGACCTCTCAGTGTGGGTGGGAAAAACTTGCATAGGGTGGGAACGTCGGTCGTGTACATATACATGTTCGCCGTGTAGGCGTCCACGTGTTCACTGGGATCGATTAGGGTGACGCCGTCGTACACTGCTATGGAGGGTACTTTGATTTTCTCCACTCTTGGGGCGTACAGGATGCTTCTTGTGAACGGCGAGTCAGGTCGCTTCTCATCAACGTAGAGCTCTCCCAACCTGCGCGACAATGACAGCACGGAGTGGTTGTCGGTCTTGTGGTCTCTGTTTTTCTCACGCCCTTCACTGCGTCGGTGAGAAGACGACACCTTAATGGTCTTGCCCCTGGAACGACTGTGGAATGTTCCGGAGTTCCACTCGTCGTCCGCGTATGGTGTTGAGATGGAGGCCCTGTCTCTCCTCATGCGGACAATGGTCTGCCGGGCGTAGGGCTTCGAGGAGCCGTCTTGATGGCTGGCCGGCTCCCGGTCCTCGCCTCTGTCTTCTCTCCTTTGGTTGATGATACCCCGGGCGTCAGGCCTCGAGGGTTCTCCCCGCTCCCTAACGGGTTCTTGTTCATTCTCCCGACGGTCCCGACGCTGGTCTAGGACATGACGTACGTCAGCTGGGTCCAAGTCTCGCCTAGGCAGAGGCCTCAGCCCCGTGTGGCCTAGAGCGGTCGTTAAAGGAGCGCCGAGACTGCACATGGGAAATGGGCGGTGGACCGGGGGGGCTGTGCCTTAAGGGCGTCTCGAACTTATCTTGCCACGCCTTCCATTATCTTTTGCTGCATGGTCGTTATTGCTCGAGTCAGGTCTCCCTCGTATACCAGGTTCTCGATAATGGGTTGGCCACCGGCCGGAGGCCCAGAGCTTCTGAAAGGAGGTGGAGGTGTAGGATGGGAGGTGTCAGGGTTTGACGGGGGTCCGTGAGGGGCCTCCGATCCCGACCCGTCGGTCATGTCTTCCACCTTCGTCATTAGATGATGTTTTGTATTGGTTTGATTTTTCGCTTAACTAGGTAATACTCCCCACAGACGGCGCCAAATGTTGTGGGGTTTTTTTCCTGTGTCGGGAGTATAGCTAGTCGGGAGTTGGGTTCCTGTCGGCTGGGCGACGACCTGAATACCTGCACACACAAGAACGTTAACTGGCCCAGGGGGGGTTCTGGGATCCCCGCTCCGAAGCTTAAGTTAGTCTTGGGAGTAGTGCTAGTAATGATTAGGTAAAAATAGTCTCTCTTTCCCATACCTCGAGGCTGGTATTTATAGGGTGAGGTTTCTCAACAAGGTTGTCATCGAGGTGACACGTGTCATATTGGGAATGGCTCGCGATGTTCAGCTGTTTGTGATGGACATGGGCCTGGGGCAGGCTTTATGGGCCGGACCGCTCAAGGGGTTGGCACTTAAGGCTTTTGGGCTTAGACTTTTATTTTAGGTCACAACAATTATTATTATTATTATTATTATTATTATTATTATTATTATTATTATTATTATTATTATTATTATTATTATTATTATTATTATTATTATTATTATTATTATTATTATTATTATTATTATTATTATTATTATTATTATTATTATTATTATTATTATTATTACACTCCCGAATTCGCAACGATTTCCTGGGAACTATCGACGTCGCTATACACGACTCGACAACGCTGAACCGTCACAAACCCGAGGGATGCTACTGCAACATTATCGCTAAGGAATAAATGCTAAGCAGAAAGGAAACCTAGGTATCAAAGGAAGCATCTAAACAAACTAAACATTAATATCAGAGTTGTCTAACAAGTGAACTTAAGTCCATTAAAGTATTATTACAACTTTGTCTTCAAGGGCACAAACCAAAAATCCTAATAATCAAAAATAACCAACAATTCTAAAGAAACAGCCCACATTTAAACTTCAAACTATCCGACCTCACTCAACTACACCTGCACTTTGGTGTCCATGACGGAAACAAGGTACAGAAGAAAAGAGAAGAAACAAAAGAAAAACAAAAAAAATCAGATAAACTGAATAAACGTCGTCCATTACCAATAAAAACACTTTCGCAAACCTTACCTGGGTTTTAGAAGAATCATTGAAATTCATTTGCATGCACAAGTAGTCATACAATCAAGCACACGCATACTCAATATTCAATTACATGCAATTCTTGCTTTAGTGGTCATTCGAATACAAACAGATAAGCCATCTTGATTAGAGAAATAAGAGAGCGAATAGAACAGCGATTACCCATACTGTTCATAGATAGATATAGACATGCCATGGACTTACTCTAGTGTATACTCACACTACCTCTAACATAATAATCGATATGTAGAGAGTTAAACGATGGGGAATGATCCGTCCCTAACACACTACGAGGTGTCCAAAAAAAGTAACTTGGGAATCACGCATCCCTAGACTATATCCATTAGATAAGTCTCGATTGCTCGACTACTCCTAACCATTAGGAGTCTTATTCTCATTTTCAATTCAATTCACATAATTGCATTGATTGACTTAGTGGTACAGCGAGACCACGACATACTACTTCATTTCATGCTCATGATAATGAATAATAATAACGACCATAACGACATAAAGGCATATTATGATAATCATGCTTCACATATGCCTTAACGAAATTTCGGCAGCACTTCGGCAGTAAAACATGATATCCAAAACTTACACTTTCACAAATAAACCATCAAGATATATTAGGTGCTCATTAGCACTCAATAATAACCCATTCCAAGTAGCACGTATATTATATCATAATAATATCAGAAATTCAATATCGCCATCCATGCTCAATAATTAACATTTGAACTAATTAATTAACAAAAAGTCATAAACTTGTCATACTCAATATAATTCATAGTTACAGCGAAGAATATATTTCTAATTCTCATAACTAACGACGATATAATTTAATCATGCTTCGCATATTAAATTCACAATAATTTATCAATTAGCACATAACACATCAAAATAGTTTTGTTGGGGCTTTGGAAAGAGGTATGCACAATCTCTTACTTAACAAACGCTCACTACGCAGTAGGTAAGCTTGCAAATCACAACCCGATCACGCTTGTCCGTTCGGTCCTAATTAAAAATAAATACCGAGACATAATCAGTAAATACGAAAATCCAAACAGTAATAAAATATTAATATAATATTTTATTTAAATTCCTTGATTTATTTCAATCAATATAGGCTTTCGAAAATCCGGATTCAAACTCCAAACGAGTACAGAAAAATGAAAAAAATTATTGAAAAATACTGAAAATCCGAAATTAATTAAAACGAAATGATTAAACGAAACTCTATTCGGTTTTTCGAGTCTAGGCCGTGATACACCAAGCATTGGGACCCACAACCTAGCCCATCACCAAGACCACCACCCACCGACCACCATGGTTGGCGGTGGCTCACCGGAGCGCCGACGACGGAGGAGACAGAGAGAGAGAATTGTGAGAGAGAGAGAAATAGAGCGACTGAGAGAGAGGGGGCGACGGGGATGACCCAGCCGCGTCGGCCACTCGCCGGCGACCACCCAGGCGCGGCCTGGTGGCGCGTCGGAGGCGCGACAGCCACAAAATGCGAAAACATGGAACGGGGCGAAAACAGAGCACGAGAGAGAGGGAGAAAGAGAGGGAATGAAAGAGAGAGAAAGGGGGAGCTCACCTGCGGGGAGGAGGCCGGTGTTTGGCCCGGTGGCTGGCAACAGCAGGGGGAGGGAGAGAGAGAGGGTGTGCGGTGGAGAAAGAGAGAGAGGGAGAGGAGAGAGAGAATGTCGTGAGAGGGAGAGAAGAGAGTTTGGGGTTTTGGCTCAGTTTTTGTAAACCAATCAATTGGCCCATCTCTTGGCTTATATAGGTCTCTAGTCAATAAAATTCAAAATCTACTAGACCTAGGATAAATTTTCTTATTTAATTGCTATGTAAAAACAATTAAATTCTAATTAAAACTAATTAAAATAATATGAATAAACCTTATTCACATACAAAACGATTTTATTAAATCCCTCAATTTGATAATTATAAATCATGAAATTCCCATAATAATAATTAATATTATTATGGCTTAATTTGAATAAATCGAATCGTTATATAACTATACGATTTAAATCTCCAAAACTATTTATAAATGAATTATAAATCGATATTATAATTATAGAAAATATTGGGGTATCGCATTCTACCACCCTTAAAAGAAGTTTCGTCCCGAAACTTGAAACATAAAGTAATCACTTCTCAAATGAAACGAGTTTACACATGCGAAGGTATAAAACGATTTTAGGACTACGACAATGCAATGTGTACTACGTGCAATGCTAGAACATGCAACTTGTGCAAAGCGGTAAACAAAACACGAAATTACTAGGTGTAACATTCTACCCTCCTTAAAAAGGGTTTCGTCTCGAAACTCAAATGGAATTAGTGCCGTCGATAAAGAGTTTTGGGTATTTCTCGCGCATCATGGATTCAACTTCCCATGTTGCTTCTTCTTGACCACGACGTGACCAAATAACTTTCACAATCGGGATGGTCTTTGTACGAGTCGAGCGCTCTTTTAGGTCAGTGATGTTGACTGGACGTTTTTCATACGTCAAACTCTCATCAAGTTCGATCGTTTCAGGTTGAACGACATGAGTTGGATCATGTACGTATCGCTTTAGTTGAGAGACATGAAACACATTGTGTACTTTTTCAAGTTCCACAGGAAAAGCTAAACGATAAGCAACCTCGCCAATCCAATGTAATGAGGACTCAATTTCCCCTTACGACCGAAACGCATAACCCCCTTAGTAGGAGATACTCGTAAAAGTATCTTGCTTCTCACCTCAAATTCTTCAGGTCTACGACCTCTATCTGCATACGATTTCAGGTGATCTTGTGCACTTCGCATCTTCGTTTGAATCACCTTCACAATGTCGATAGTCTGCTGGATCATGTCAGGACCCAAAACTGCAGTCTCGCTAATGTCGTTCCAACATACAGGCGATCTACACTTCCTACCATACAAGGCTTCATATGGTGCTCGATCAATGCTTGAATGATAGCTATTGTTGTAAGAAAATTCGATCAACGGAATGTTTTTGTCCCACGAACCTTGATATTCGAGGGCACACGCTCGAAGCATATCTTCTAGAGTCTGGATTGTTCTTTCCATCAGGCCATCTGTTGCAGGATGAAAAGCGGTACTAAACTTCAATTTACTTCCGAAAGCTTCTTGTAATTTATGCCAGAAGTGAGAGAGAAATCTCGAGTCTCTATCAGAAACAATATCTTCAGGTACACTATGGAAGTCTCATAACCTCCTTGACGTACGAGTCAACCAGTTTCTCCATTTCCCACGTGTCGTGCATTGGGATGAATCTCGCGACCTTCGTCAAACGATCCACAACGACCCAAATGGTGTTGTTCTCCTTCTGTGTCAAAGGTAAACCCATAACAAAATCCATAGAAATCGAATTCCATTTCCAAGTAGGAACTTCCAGTGATTGTACCACTCCACCTGGTCTTTTGTGCTCAATCTTGACCTTCTGACACGTCAAACACTTAGCCACGAACTCAGCGACATCTTGTTTCATGCCTTTCCACCTGAACACTTGGTGAAGATCTTTGTAAAGCTTGTCTCCACCAAGATGTAAAGAATACGGCATATTATGAGCTTCACCCAAAATCCGACTTTTGACCACTGGGTCATTGGGTACACAAACACGTTCACGGAACCTCAAAATTCCATCTTGGCCCAAAGTGAAGTCCTCGGACCTACCCTCGTCTTTATGGTTTAGAATCCGCTGAAGATCATCATCACCACTTTGTCTATCTTTGACCTCTTCTAACAACGTTGGTCGAACATTCATATGTGCTAAGGTACACTGAACGTCACCTTGAAACACAATCTCTACCTCGAGACTTTGCAAGTGACGTATGATCTCCTTAGGAAGTACTAAAGCGGTGTTTACAGTATGTCGAGTCTTCCTACTCAAAGCATCAGCGACTATGTTCCCTTTACCCTTATGGTACTGGATATCAATGTCGTACTCCGTCAAAAGTTCTAGCCATCTCCTTTGGCGCATGTTCAACTCTTTCTCCGTAAAGATATACTTGAGACTCTTGTGATTATTGAACATCTTGACTGCGGAACCATACAGGTAGTGTCGCGAAATCTTCAATGCGAGACTGACAGCAGCAAGTTCTAGATCGTGCGTAGGATAGGTATCCTCGTGCTTCTTCAATTGTCGTGAGGCGTAAGCCACGACCTTTCCATGTTGCATCAAAACATATCCTAAGCCATGCTTAGACACGTCACTGTAGACCTCATATCCTTTAGTTCTTGACGGCAATGTCAGAATAGGTGCAACAGTAAGACGTTTCTTCAACTCTTGGAAAACAGTCTCACACTTGTCAAAACATACAAACTTTGTCGTTTTCTTCATCAAATTCGTGATTGGCTGCGCAATCTTTGAAAAACCTTCTACAAATCGTCTATAGTAGCCAGCAAGTCCAAGAAAACTCCAAACTTCGGTCACGGTCATCAGTCTAGGCCACTCTGTAACAGCTCGAATCTTCTCTGGATCTACGGCCACTCCATCCTTAGACACCACATGTCCTAGGAAAGATACCGTGTATAAACAAAACTCACACTTTGACAACTTGGCATAAAGTTGATGTCTTCGCAGAATCTCCAAGACAGTACGTAAATGTTTCTTGTGTTCCTCGGCCTTCTTTGAGTAAACTAGAATATCATCGATAAAGACTACAACAAACTGGTCTAGGTAAGGCTGGATCGTACGGTTCATCAAGTCCATAAACTTCGCAGGCGCATTCGTCAACCCAAAAGGCATCACAGTGAACTCGTAGTGCCCATACCTCGTCCTAAACGCTGTCTTCGCAATATCAGGCTCAGAAATCCTCAACTGATGGTATTCTGATCGTAGGTCTATCTTTGAGAAAATAGACACTCCATGCAGCTGGTCAAACAAATCGTCAATTCTGGGAAGTGGGTACCGATTCTTGATCGTGATCTTGTTCAACTCGCGGTAGTCAATGCACAGTCTCATACTACCATACTTCTTCCGTACAAACAAAACAAGAGCACCCCAAGGCGATACACTCGGACTTATGTATCCCTTTTCCAACAAATCCTCTAGTTGCGTTTTCAGTTCCTTCATCTCAGCAGGTGCCATACGATATGGTGCTTTAGAAATTGGTGTAGAACCTGGAGCTAGGTCGATCATAAAGTTGATAATGCGTTGTGGAGGCATTCCGGGAATCTCTTCGGGAAATACATCAGCGTACTCGGAAAGTACAGGAATAGGCTGTGGAGCTTCCATCTCGCGACTCGTATCCACCACATGACAAAGGTAAATCGCTTCACCCTTAGTCACGCACTCTTTGACCTTCATAGTCGCCATCACCTTCAGCTTAGGCTTGACCATAACTCCTCGATAAGTGATTCTCTTACCTTTAGGTCCTCGCTAAGATACGCGTTGTTCGAAGCACTCTATCTTAGCCCTATACTTGTATAACCAATTCATTCCCAAAATAACGTCAAAATCACCCAATTCGAACTGAATCAAGTCCGCATGTAGCTCGGAACCAGCGATCCTAATCGAACACTTCTCGTACAACGAATTACAATTAACATTCACCCCATTAGGCATCGTAATGTTCACCTTATACACTGAACTAGGTTCTAGGCCTATCTTAGATGCAAAGTTCTTACAAAGAAAAGAATGCGATGCACCACTATCAAACAAAACAAAAGCGGGAAAAGAATTAACAAGAAAAGTACCAGCAATCACGTTCGGGTTTGATTCTGCTTCATTGCGATTCATCACAAAAACTCTGCCATTAACCCTTCTATTGTTGTTGTTGTTGTTGTTCTGTGCGAGATTAGCAGTAGCAGGAGCTTGTACCTGGTTGTTCACAGCAGGAGCAGCATTGTTGCGGTTGTTGTTGTTGTTGTAACCCCCGTTTCCACGGTAGTTACCACCATTACCACGATAGCCATTATTATTCCCACCACGATTGTAGTTGTTATCGCGGTTCTGCCCATTACCATTTCTACCTCGGCTCCAACATTCAGAAGTTTTGTGACCCGGCTTGTTGCATTCATAGCAGTGCAACACGTCACCTCGACAGTTCTTACCGGCATGCGTCTTGTTACAGCGAGTACAAGGCGTATTCCTTCTAGCCATTACCATAGCTCGATGATTATTTGAGTCACGATTCCTATTCACATTGTGATTTTGACCACCTTGGTAGTTGTTGTTGCCATTAGGCCTTGGCCTCTTGTCACCATTGTTCGACTGCGATGGATTGCCCTCGTCGCGCTTGTTCTTACCAAGATGCGTGTCACGACGTCCTACAATCCTTTCCTGATTCAGGGCCTTGTCGTAAGATTCCTGAAAAGTGACGGATTGTCCAGCGACAAATTGTTGAATGTCCCATGTCAGTTCATCCTCGAACCTTTAGATTCGTTCGGCTTCAGTTGTCAGCAGAGTAGGAGCAAAAATAGCAAGCTCGTTGAACTTGGCAGCATACTCAGTCACAGACAGCTTGTCTTGGCTTAACCCTTCAAACTCACGCTGCTTAAGGCATCGTAGAGAACTAGATAAAATCTAGCACGAATGGATTCCTTAAAACGATCCCAATTATAGTTCGGCGTTGGAAGCAAGTCCGTTCGCACATCGTTCCACCACTTGTTGGCCTCGCCCTTCAGATAATATGTCGCAGATCTTATCTGCATGTTGTTAGGCCGACTCGTAGCCAGGAACAACTTCTCAAACTCAATGATCCAAGTCTCCAGTTTAGTTGGATCAGCACCACCTTCGAACGTAGGAGGTTTAAGAGCGTCAAAGTCTCGGAAACTACGCGCTGCAGAGGCTTGTGCGGTTTCCATCTCTTCTTGGCGTGCCATTTGTCGCGCCATGATCTCGACCACGTCGGTCAGACCATCTTCGAGTCGTGCAATTCTATCGACGTTGGTTGTCATTTCGAGATCTGAGAATATTAAAGTAATGGTATGAACACCATTCACACAATTTTGCACATCTCGACCCATTAAGGTCGAATTGAGAGAAATAGGTTGTAATTGAAACCTTTCTCTTGACATTTAGCAAATAACATATAAGTTTCGAGGATCGACCTTACATTGTAGGTCTAAGCAACATTCTTGCTTTATTGTTCTCGGTTTGCATGCATAATAGTTCGTTAGGTATATAATACACTTTAGACACATAGGTCTCACATGAATAGACAAAGATGTTCATAATGCACATAATGAGGCTCCAAACTATTTTAGTAGGGCAATAGACAATCACGCTTAATCATATTGATATGCGTTAGCACTTGACTCACAAGAGAGTTGATAATGCTCAACAACGATTTTTCCATAAATTCGACATGGATTTCCCATCATGTCACGACGATAAGAGATAGCATTCATGCTTTTGGTCAACCAAGCAAATATGTGATACGACAATGATATAAACAAATTACCACGACATTCATATAATCAAATGAATAGTTTTGCAATAAGATAGATTGCAAAATAAATAAGAGTAATAAATACTTGTTGCTTAAGCAACTACATACCACACCAATCTTGACCACGCAGGGCCATCACAAAAATGGAATAATATTTCTAAACAAAACGACTAACTCTAGTCAATAAAATAGCTAAACAGCAACTGGGTTTTGCTTCGATTCAGGAGGTGTATCATCATCATCATCCCTCCTTGGCTTTACTTCCCGACATGGCGTGTAGGGATGCTCATCACCTGTGAACTTTTGAGGCATGAAACGCCTTCTAAAGTCATCCACAAGCTTGCGCTTCTTGGACCAGCAGCTTTCACAGATGTTCTTCGGAGCAGGCACCAAGACGTGGTTAACCTTTCACTCGAACTCGGACAAGCATCGCTCATTGCCAACACCCTGAAAACTCAGCACCCAACGGTTGCCTTTGCCGTACTTCTCATCGTTGATGTAGCCACTCCTCAGTACCATATCGTCATACTTCTCCTTGAGTCCTCTCCAAGGATGCATGTTGGGTAAGCCAGCTAGTAAGAGTTCCACCCAAAAACCTTGGTGTATTCTCGTGCGGTTCTCGTATTCGTAACGCTCGATCGTAGTGTATGCGCGATTGATGTAGGTACGGATGTCATCCAGCTCTGTATCAGTGGCGAAAAAAGGCTCCACAGGAGAAGACACATCAGCAGGAGGCGAAGGGGGTACAGAGTTGTTGCCGCTTGCATCACCAATATCCTCTAAGCCTGGCATGCTAGGTGAATCAGGGACACCAGCTCCATACTCAAAACACATCTCTAGATCCACAAAGTTAGGCTCAACACTTGGCTCATCAGCAGGAGCATCGTCAGCTTGAGGTTCGGACTCCGTAGGTTCCTCTTCAGACTCAGGATCCTCGTTAGCTTCCAAGTCATGGTTAGGCTCAATTGGAACGTCATCATTGTGATCCTCATACGCGGGTTGGTCCACCTCGAGCTCATGCGCGCCATTGCCGTGCGCCTTGGGCTCTTGTGCGGCCTTGTCATGCTCGTCGTGCGTTGGCTCGCTATCGGAGATGTCTATGTATTCCACCTCGTTCTCAGGTGCAACGATCATCGCTCGTGGTTTTCTACCTCTAGTCAATTTCATCGCGGTCAATCGAGTAATTGCCATATACAAAATGGCAATCAAACAATAAGAACATTTAAATCACAATTAAGGTGATTTCAAGTAATTCCTAGCTTCTAGGACTACTACGCTCAACGGTTTTAATTACATTTTATTTTTCCCAAAACGAAACTAATCTTTATTAATTCATTTATTAAACCTATGCAACCTTCTTAAACCTAGGACTATGATACCATTTGTAACACCCCCGAATTCGCAACGATTTCCTGGGAACTATCGACGTCGCTATACACGACTCGACACCGCTGAACCGTCACAAACCCGAGGGATGCTACTGCAACATTTATCGCTAAGGAATAAATGCTAAGCAGAAAGGAAAACTAGGTATCAAAGGAAGCATCTAAACAAACACATTAATATTAGAGTTGTCTAACAAGTGAACTTAAGTCCATTAAAGTATTATTACAACTTTGTCTTCAAGGATACAAACCAAAAATCCCAATAATCCAAAATAACCAACAATTCTAAAGAAACAGCCCACATTTAAACATCAAACTATCTGACCTCACTCAGCTACACCTGCACTTTGGTTTCCATGACGGAAACAAGGTACAGAAGAAAAGAGAAGAAGCAAAAGAAAAACAAAAAAATCAGATAAACTGAATAAACGTCGTCCATACCCAGTAAAAACACTTTCGCAAACCTTACCTGGGTTTTAGAAGAATCATTGAAATTCATTTGCATGCACAAGTAGTCATACAATCAAGCACACGCATACTCAATATTCAATTACATGTAATTCTTGCTTTAGTGATCATTCGAACACAAACAGATAAGCCATCTTGATTAGAGAAATAAGAGAGCGAATAGAACAGCGATTACCCATACTGTTCATAGATAGATAGATATAGACATGCCATGGACTTACTCTAGTGTATACTCACACTACCTCTAACATAATAATCGATATGTAGAGAGTTAAATGATGGGGAATGATCCGTCCCGAACACACTACGAGGTGTCCAAAAAAAGTAACTTGGGAATCACGCATCCCTAGACTATATCCATTAGATAAGTCTCGATTGCTCGACTACTCCTAACCTTTAGGAGTCTTATTCTCATTTTCAATTCAATTCACATAATTGCATTGATTGACTTAGTGGTACAGCGAGACCACGACATACTACTTCATTTCATGCTCATGATAATGAATAATAATAACGACCATAACGACATAAAGGCAAATTATGATAATCATGCTTCACATATGTCTAACGATATTTCGGCAGCACTTCGGCAGTAAAACATGATATCCAAAAATTACACTTTCCCAAATAAACCATCAAGATATATTAGGTGCTCATTAGCACTCAATAATAACCCAATCCAAGTAGCACGTATATTATATCATAATAATATTAGAAATTCGATATCGTCATACATGCTCAATAATTAGCATATGAACTAATTAATTAACGAAACTTCATAAACTTGTCATACACAATATAATTCATATTTACAGTGAAAAATATATTTCTAATTCTCATAACTAACGACGATATAATTTAATCATGCTTCGCATATTAAATTCACAATAATTTATCAATTAGCACATAACACATCAAAATAGTTTTGATGGGGCTTTGAAAAGAGGTAGGCACAATCGCTTACCTAACAAACGCTCACTACGCAGTAGGTAACCTTGCAAATCACAACCCGATCACGCTTGTCCGTTCGGTCCTAATTAAAAATAATTACCGAGACATAATCAGCAAATACGAAAATCCAATCAGTAATAAAATATTAATATAATTTTTTATATAAATTCTTTGATTTATTTCAATCAATCTAGGCTTTCGAAAATCGGGATTCGGACTCCAAACGAGTACAGAAAAATAAAATTAATTATTGAAAAATACTGAAAATCCGAAATTATTTAAAACGAAATTAGTAAACAAAACTCTAATCGGTTTTTCGAGTCTACGCCGTGATACACCAAGCATGGGGACCCACGATCTAGCCCATCACCAAAACCACCACCCACCGACCACCATGGTCGGCGGTGGCTCGCCGGAGCGCCGACGACGGAGGAGAGAGAAAACAAGAGAAAGTGCGGTAGAGAGAGCGAAGAATTGTGTGTGTGAGAGAGAGAGAGAGAGAGAGAGAGAGAGAGAGAGAGAGAGAGAGAGGAGAGAGAGAGAGAGAGAGAGAGAGAGAGAGAGAGAGAGAGAGAGAAATAGAGTGACTGAGAGTGAGAGGGGCGACATGGATGACCTAGCCGCGTCGGCCACTCGCTGGCGACCACCCAGGTGCGGCCTGGTTGCGCGGCGGTGGCGCCACAGCCACAAAGCACGAAAACAAGGGAGGGGGCGAAAACAGAGCACGAGAGAGAGGGAGAAAGAGAGGGAAAGAAAGAGAGAGAAAGGGGGAGCTCACCGGCGGGGAGGAGGCCGGTGTTTGGCCTTGTGGCCGGCGACAGCAGGGGGAGGGAGAGAGAGAGGGTGTGCGGTGGAGAGAGAGAGAGAATGTCGTGAGAGGGAGAGAAGAGAGTTTGGGATTTTGGCTCAGTTTTTGTAAACTATTCAATTGGCCCATCTCTTGACTTATATAGGTCTCTGGTCAATGAAGGTTAAAACCTACTAGACCTAGGATAAATTTTCTGATTTAATTACTAATTAAAAATAATTAAAACCAATTAAATGCTAATTAAAATTAATTAAAACAATATGAATAAACCTTATTCATATTCAAAATGATTTAATTAAATCCCTCAATTTGATAATTATAAATCACGAAATTCTCGTAATAATAATTAATATTATTATGGCTTAAATTGAATAAATCAAATCGTTATATAAATATACGATTTAAATCTCCAAAACTATTTATAAATGAATTATAAATCGATATTATAATTATAGAAAATATTGGGGTATCACAATTATTATTATTATTATTATTATTATTATTATTATTATTATTATTATTATTATTATTATTATTATTATTATTATTATTATTATTATTATTATTATTATTATTATTATTATTATTATTAAACACTCAAAAATATAAAATTTCCAGTTTGTCCCAACTTTTCCCAGTTTTGCCTAGTTTGACCGAGTTTTCACCAGTCTCTCCCAGTTACCTGTTAGACTTACCAGTTTTCACCAGTTTTGCCCAGTTTTACATAGTTTCTCCCAGTTACCAGTTCCCAGTCGAAAAGAACGAGCCCTTGATATATATAAGACAGAAAGTATGTTTCTGAACTCAGCGTCACTGAATTGAACAGAACATCACTTAACTTGAACTGAAAATCATCGAATTGACACCTGAACTGAACTGACCGTGTAAGCTCTAAAGAACGCACCCTAAAACAATCCTTTTATAAAATTTCATAAGATGAGGGTCACGTTCCGGCCAGTTTCTACTTATTTCTCCCGCTTTGGCTTCACGAATCGAAAATAAGTACCTAAATTCAAAGCTGGTTATACATTTTTTTTGGGGGGGGGGATTTGCAAGAGGAACTTCCTTTTTCTTTGAACATGGTAAAATAGTAGACCTACCTTGGGTATTCCATAGCATAATTAGCCTAGTAGGTGCTGCTCATGAGACATAACTTGATGTATAAGTTGTAATTTATTTACCAATGAGTCAATCAATCACGCACCTGATCTTGAGTGCTTCAACACAATGAAATTAAAGGAATCTGTACCGAGCAGAGCAGAACAAGAAGCCAGCAAATCAAAGTGTCCTTACGCTAAAATGACTCAATAATTGACCTACATTGAAACAAGCAAGAAACGATTAATTATAGTACTCTATGATTAAGGACACTAGCTAGTCAACACACTTCTAATAATATGTACAATATCTTGTGTGAGTAGTGATACAATGTAAGGCTTTTATTTAATCAAAATCCCAAGTGGATAACGATGTCTTGATAACATTCTAAATCTTTAGCAACCTTAATAATACAATTAATACAACTATTCTTGTATGTGTATAGCTTTTCAACCCCTAATGATGCATATACACATGCTTTTCAGCAAGTCTGCTGATCACATCACCTTTGCATGAGTCCAAAAACAGCAATGCACTATTAGTTAGGTATCAAACGTATGCAAACGTTCGTATTAGAATTTAGACTAATCTTGAACTTACAATTTTTTTCGTTTTTATGATTTGGTTAATTCGTTTGTTATACAACGACACAACACAAATTTATGCAACCTGATGTATGATTTGGTTCGTTTCTTATATCAAATACTCTATCCGTTCGAATTTACTTGTCAA
The DNA here is from genome assembly GCA_038025085.1 of Tetragonia tetragonoides. Taxonomy (NCBI): domain Eukaryota; kingdom Viridiplantae; phylum Streptophyta; class Magnoliopsida; order Caryophyllales; family Aizoaceae; genus Tetragonia; species Tetragonia tetragonoides. Next base: position 11,623,520 of record CM076143.1, read on the forward strand.
TTGTCTAAAAATTAAGTGCAATTTCTTTTGTATACCATTTTTAGAATAATTGTGACTATTTCTTCCTTCACACCTCAAAAAAGAATATGTATAAATTAACGTAGTGGTGTATGAAGAAGTATACAAGAGAGTTTTCACATATTAAAAGAAGAAAGGAAAGACGATTAGCATACAAGCTTAGTAGACCGACTACTCGCTACCAGTCTACCTTACACCAATTTATTTTAAAATGAGACTTCATTTGGCTTGTATGTGATCTTCACTTTACATACACTCAAAGAAAAGTGCTATCCAAAAACTGAAAAACTTGTATTTACTTATTTACTAATTGGGACTACATGCACCTGTGATTCATGCATGCATGCTATGAAAAAGGCGTCAAAAGTTTAATTTTCACATCCTTTGGTTCAAATAACTTCCATAAGATACTCCTATTACTTAATTCCTTGCCCCATAATCTTTTCGGGTACGAAATTATCCCAGGATGCTCCACAATTCATGTGCTATAAAAAATTTGTTTTTAAGTATTTAGATTAGATTCTCTCTCCTCGATCGCGTGGAAAAGTAATCATTATTAGCATTTCAAACATTCATGTAGTACACAACTTTATGCCCACTATTTGCATGAATGGGATGATAGCCTTTGCTTTACGTACTATGGTTAGGCACCAAATGTATAGTACTATAATAGAGTATTCGTGAACTCGCATGTTATTAAACACAAACATTAAAACTGTGGTTTGGGCACCAAAATATAAATTAATTAAAAGTAATACCGTGTTTTCAAAGGAATCACCCCAAAAGCTTCAAACCTCTCAACTAATTAAGAATCTTTCAGCCCTTAGCAATTAGATTAATAATCCATATGCTAAGATTTTAGTTGGATGAGCGGTCAAATATGCGATTTTATATGATCATAAAGTACAAGTCCAAGTTTACATAATATGGCATATATGCATTTTTGCCTCGTTTTTCATGTAAATTTGATTTTTTTTTTTTTTTTTTTTAACTTATAATATAAAAGTTCACACTATGGATGAAATGAGAAACCGTATATATTCGATAAAAATTAAATAACAAAAAATTGCAAACTCTAAGGAAAGATGAGCATATTATCAGTATTGGCCGGTATCCATTATCTCTGATGAGAAAATTCATATTAATTAGTATTACTTTAATTTAGTATTTTATAGTTTAATACACCTTTCAATTATGCGATTAATTGAGTCAAAAGTATTTTTATGCAAATGCCATGAATCACATATATACATTACTTCTTTCCCCCATATTCTTTCCCTTGAGCCATTTCGTGATTTCAAACTTGAAAGTCCCTTCAGCATTTCACAACTAGCACACCCATACAATTAAAACGTGTCATTTAGCACTAAAAAGAAAACAAAACGTGTCAATTAGGGTGTCATTACTTGACTTAATAATCTCCTTGAATTCTCACTTTAAGGCACATCAATTTTAATTAATAACTAAGGAAAATAGTTTATGGAATCAAGGTCTTCTTGGATGCAACTCTTTTCCCCATTTATTATAGAAGATTCAACAAATCTCCATGGCTTAGGCCCTCTTTTCTTGAACAAAGTGGTGTGGAACAGAACAACGTGAATGATGATACATAACAAAATGTGATACAAAATGAATTATAGAATGGGATGCAATGCGAAACATAATGTAGCATGAAAATGAGGAAAGAAGAGCGATGTGTCAAACATCAACACTCAAAAGTTTCACAACCTTGAGGCAATTAGCGGACTAGGCTGCCATGCCCATGCCTGCCGACCTTAAGATTGGATGCAGATGCAGGGCGTATAGGGGGCAAAAAAAAACAAAAAAAAAAACAGAGTGCAATATGATCAGCATCAACAGCCTGAGCCTTAAAAGCAATTTGTTGACTAGATTTGCATATATACACACAGCATGCACTTTGAGTTGGGCCACTAAATACTTCCTAATCAAGTACAGTACAAATGACCAAGAGTTAATTAAGATTGTTCAGTAATTGGAGTAATATCTACAAATTGAAATGGACATTTAACTGATTGATTCTACAAGATTACAAATTACAACAGCTCCTCTGGGGAAAACAGCAACCCAAAATTGATTCCCCCCTTGCTCTACATAATCTACATGTAAAATTGTTGGGGGATCCTTTGATAATAAAGCTACACAAAGAAAAAGAAACTGAGTCAACATAAAAGACATGTACTCCTTGCTCGTGGCCATTCTCGATCTTCAAGCCCTCTCAAAAAGGACTGAATTGCAAGGTGCTCTGATGCGTAAGCCATGAAAGCCGCCAAGACAATACCTCCAACTACCATCAAAGCTAGCCTGTAAACAAAGAATTTTCATTAGATTTGCAAATATGTAACACAGAATCAGTTATCCTCATAAATACACTGTCAATCATGAACATGGGTAGGGTACTATCTATTCACTCTACACCTAACAGGTTGATAAGGTCGATACTGGTACGTTATCCTGTCATCAGAATTCTTCATCCAAGCAGCAAGTTTGTCAAAAGTGGATGCAATGGAACGAAAAAGTGCTATATTCAATGACTTGGTACTATGAGTTGCTTCAAGTTCAGAATCATTGACACTAGTGACACCACAAACATAAATCAGATCATGTGTACAGACAATTAAACATTTAACTCAGAGCCAATCACTTATCTTGCTGACAACACTATTTCTAACAATATTCTGTTTCGATCTTGATTTTCGGAGTTAATGAGAGCGGGAATATTTGTGTTACTTGATGTCGTATCACGTGTTTACAGAGAGCGACCAGTGGAGGATGAGATGTAAATGGCAGAACCTGTCCTGATATAGAGAAACTCAAGAAGAGAGCGATAGCTCGAGAAAGTGTCCATGTAGAGCTTTCTAATACTCCCTTGAACTCCTTCTATCTCCATTTCCGCTTCTACCAAGTACCCTTTTGTTCCTTGGGCTACAGTACAGGCTCTGGGCTTTTGTGGGCACATCCTCATGGGCAGTGGCCACCTATAAAGTTCACCAGTGAAAGATAAAATATTGAATTTCTAGTGTTACCATTTGGAGTTGTTACCCTCTCACATACCCCTAATAATAGGGGAGTTGCTTTAGAATATATGTAAAAAGAAAAAAAGAAAGAAAAGGAAAGAAAGTTTTCTATTGGTTCGGTAACAGTGTAACACGCTAACACCATGTAAGCCATGTTACCATAACACCAGAAATTTTCGAAGATGATAGCTCTTTGGGCCATGAGTTATAAGCTTTCAGCTTTCCAGTTTGTTCGCTGGCCACAAGCTTGTGGTCTTCCAGAAAGACGAGAACTGTTGATTGGCTGAATGCTCAAGCATTATAAGAAAACAGATTACCAGAAATGCTAAACACCAGACCTCTCCTAACAGCCTCAAAGATTATTTCGAATAACTTACTCCTATCAACCCAACTGGATTCCTTTCCAGTACATTAAAGGTAGGAAACTAAGGTAACATTATTGAGAAGTGGCTGGCAATGACTCAGATATTTGAAAGTTCTGATGCACCTCATCTAAACACAGTACTGGTGTCAGCTTTTAAAACAAAGCATCTAGTAGCTCAAAAGCTGAGGGTCCTTCATCAAAAGATCACAAGGGAGCTCTGAGCTCAGTTCTTCTACATCGTGCTTCAAGGTCCTAACAGCCTGATGATAGAGCTAATGATGGTAATAAATCAAGAGATTGGTTGCAAGCAACAAGAAAGATTTGACTTGCAAAGAAAGTAAAAGTTAAAGGCCCATGCCATATGGTCATGAAAGATTTTTTGGGACCCCTGACTCATCCCAAACAGGAACCTAGCAAACATTTAACCACCAACAAGAGCATGCCAGATTCTAAAGGTGTTCCTGTGGGTCTAACAGAGTTGAATCTAGCATATTTCCGATTGAGGGACAAGAGGTATCTCATATTCAAGAATTGCTCCTGCAAGTTTGAGAGGCAACTACACATAAATGCGTTGTCCCACCACGCTTAAATAGTGTAAATTTTCAACTACAGCTCCCTGCCAATACTTCTAATGATTTGGTCCTGACTTGGAAACGGAACACAAAGGCCTGAAATGTAAACTTTCCCAAACAAAACATTTAAAACCTCTGGAGCATGTTGAATACAAACAGACTCATCATAGATTTTAACGGCAGAGACAGAAGAGGGAGGCTACATAGGTTGGGACTTTCAAGTAACAGCAAAACATTTCCATACTAGAGGACTGAAGAGATCAATAGATTCATCACAGTCCACATCTTTCTGACTGTCACATAAATCAAAATGCATCAAGTACACAATCCAACAATTTGTACTGACCAAAGATACGTTGACCACGGATATATACGAAAATTTAAAAGAAAGTAACTTATTCAAGATTGATGCTCGCAATAATAAGTACAAATGTACAAGATACCTCACAAACAAAGCAGTAACTCCCAACAGAAAAGGCAATGATGGGACTGCAACAGCCAGCAAAGCCATTCCCAATCCATAATACAGCAGAGCAGCTTCATAAGAAGACACGTGACGCTGATGACCTACAACACGAGCAAGAATCAATGAGACCATGAGAGGTTGGCACTATTTAGCAAAGTTATCAGTAATAATGAGATGAATATTACAGACCTTTTGCAGAATCAGAGTCTAATGACTCAGGATCAGAAGAATAAAGTCCTGCTTGAGAAGCTTTGATTCTTCCCCACTGACATACCAATCGTAAATAGCCTCCAAACAATAGGAAAAAGATGGTATATGTCCACTCATACATTAGTAGCAACCCAGTCCAGGGTAGGACTTGCCGTGGAACAATCAAAAGTGCGAGTCCAAGGGAGACAATGACTGCTAGGAGACAGACAGAAATTGACATTCCACCCAGAAACCAAGGCACCTTGGATAGCACACCGGTGTAAAGCTGTTCACATCAACAAAAAGATGTAAAACATATATATAACTCTATAACACAATGACAGAGTGCATCTGTTAAGAAATTAGAGACACACACACAAAATAAACTGCTTGTAAGCTCAACTATTGTATTCTATCAAACACCATTTATGCTGCAGCAACATACTAACACAGATGCATACAGACCTGTTGATAGGAGTTAATGGCTGATGAAGGAGATACAGCAGAATATGGAAGCACAACCACTGATCTTAATCTGTATGCAAGGTGCCTGACATAGTCACCAAATGAGCTCCTGAAAAGAGATCCACAAGTTTTGAATGCCTGCAACACGATTCAGATGCTTTCAGATCCAACAAGATGGCCAAGTTTTAGTATTGAAGAATTAGACAAATATCAGATAACTTTACCTGAAGAAACGAGCTGTAATAAAGGCAGATGATACCAATGAAAGGAAGCAGAAAAAGAATTTTGACCCAAAGTTCATCTTGAGCATTTCTCCCTCCTCCTGTTCCAGGAAGAGATTCCTCAACCCTTTGCCTGATGTCCTGCAGCATCAGTACATTTGTTAAACTAATAAATTCAAATATTTACTCACTGTCGGATGCCTCAAGTATTTCATCAAACAACTACCAGAATTCTGACAGTGTAAGATAAAATGAACGTCAACCAAAATCATAACCAGTCAAAGCTTGACCTATTAGGTAAGGTCAGACCAAATGGGTACTTCGCCAGCAAGCTAGCACAAGAAATTCACACAAGCAGCTCTAACAGGTTTTACAATAGCTGTGGGCTCCCTAACTCAACCCTCCTCATAAACACATTAGGTGTGTAGACGAAAGAGCAGAAGTACATAATTAGCAAACGCACAGCTAATCAGAACCCAAGCATTTTAGAAAGGTGAATAATGACAGCAATAGATATTGAGTACAAGAAAAGGGTGCTAAATATCAGTAAAGGATGCTATAAATAATCCTGCATCATAGTAGTCACAGAGGAATACATATCCTGATATCCATAGTAGAAATAAGGACAAGATAATGGAAATACCTGCCAGATATCAACAGGTGTCACCAACCAAGCTGTCCACCAATCCCACGGTTTTAAGGGGCCAAGAGTATAATGGATAATACGAAGTTCCTTCTCGTCTACCATCCACTGCGTATGCAATGCATTAAAAGTTTCAGAATTTCCTAGTCACAAATATGATGTAAATTAATAATACAGCTAATGTGTATACTTCCTTTGCTATTCCTGATAGCTAACAGAAGAGCAAGATGAGATTGCTAACACAGAAACTAGAAAGGGCAGATGAAAACAAGTCCAGCTAACATGCATTAAAATATCTTTGTACAGTCAAATACCTTGTTAGCAAGCATGTACAAACCAACATCTGCATTATAAAGGGTAGAGAGGCGCTGCATTTCTGGAACTGGTCTGGACTTCAACTCTTCCATGGACAAATTAGGCTCGAATAAATGTGCATTGGCAAATCCAACATAGTATGAATTCAAAAACCCCTGATCTCCTGAAAAGAAATATACAAAGGGAGTAGAATCAGTAAAACAAACAACGTTTAGTTACATAATCAAATGCTTAGTATACATATGATAGAAGCTAGTAACATTTGAAGTACATATGAGGCAACATCTTACTAGTGAAATCTCTAATCTCCAAATAAAGTGAAAGTAATATTGTTAGAGAAGTTGACTGAAAAAAGATATGATGACATGATCTTATTGTAATCTGTGAGTGAATTGTTACATATAGCATGGTATATCTCAAGGAAAACAGCTCAAACAATGATGACCCTTGAACACATAAACAATTTGCAAAAAATATTTCACTTCTCCTCCAAGTTAAACAGCCAAAAAGATAAACATAAGGTGAAGTTGTCTGCAAATATTGACTAATCTCTACAAGGACTACAACCATGTCTTTGATCAACACCTAGAGAGAAGGCAGAGCATCTTTTCTGTCCACAGCCCATAGTTTGCCCACTGACAGCCCAATTTATGACATGCTTACAGTCCACCGCAAGCCATCACCTCTATACCAGTATGAGTCACCGCTCTGCCCTTCCTGGCCTTCTGTTGTCTACCATCTCTGGTTGATGGTTTGAAACCCCACCTCCCCCATGATCCCGACCTTTCCGTCTCTCTATCTCTCCACATGATGTATCATCTCCGCTGCTCCCTCTCGTCTCGGTTTTCCTCTACTTTAGCCCAATTTAGGACAAGAGCCTTGATTTGTTCTTGTTTGTGGGTCCAATTTTGGCTCTTTTGGCACTTGTAGCTTATGCTCTGATGAGTTTATCAGGGGCTGATTGACGATGATTTGACAAGGATAGTTTCCCTGCTTACTTGTGTCTTCCACCTGCTTGTCCAGCCACTGCCTTGATCAGTAGGTTGTCCCCCCCGGCTCATCCTCACCTATCTTCCACCTCAACTACTGCCTCTCGTTTGGTCGGTTGAACTGATGTTCTTGGGCTGATTATTGTGGGCAATTGTGTTGTCGCTTCTCCACGGTCTCAAATTTTACTTTTTAGTAAATTGTTCGAGTCACCAACCGATTTGTTCTATCTTCTCTTGCATGGCCTTCTTGGCTATAGGTTGGGTTGAAAACTCATAGTTCGTAAGGCAACGGCCATGACGGGGTTGATGAAGATCTCGTCCACAGCTACCTGATGCTCTGCTTGCTTGCCACTGGTCCTGCCAGTCATAGCACTACCTGATTGCACGCTACCACCATAACCATCCTGGATTAGTGCCCTTTTTCTTGGTGACCGAACAATGTAGAACGTCTTTGCTTTAAGAATATCTTGTACGTCTTATTTTCTGGCCATGTGGCTCTTGATGTTGTATATTTTCTTTGTGTTTGTTATTTTTGCTTTTGTCTTTTTAGGTTTTCATTTTTTAGGGTGGTTAGTACGTCATGGTTGGAGCCCTGTAAATTCAGGCTCTTTACCTTTCAGGAATTGCAAATGGACTCGGTTGCCTAGCCCCAGTAACTGGACACTTACTCCAAGGGGGGTTTCAATTGTGGATGAATTCGACACCTACAGTCGTACTTTAATTAGGATCATTCTCAAGATGAGGAGACTTAATTCCTTACCTTACCTTCAGAAGAAAAGAAAACCGTACATGCATTTTATTTGGATAAGGACAAGAACATAGCTCAATGTTAATGAAACAAAAACAAAAAAAAAAAAAAAAAAAAGAAAAAAAAAAGAGAGAACATGGATAAATGAGCAACCATTGTCTTATTTGACAAGTGGAGTTGACAAAGGACATCATACAGTTAAAAAGCCCTTGCCTAACACAAGTTAAGAAATTTACACAGTATTGTAAATAGTAAGGCTACGTAAAACTACAATGAGATCCTTGTGTACTAGGATGATGGGATTGTTTTCAAGGACCTAAAGGTCACAAGGACAAAAAGGAGAGTTCAAAAGTTCTCTATATTTAGGACAGTTGAACACAATGCAATTACATCAACATCAACATTATCCCAGTCCTGCCTAGGAAGGTAAATAGAGGTCGGTTGCACACATCCTTACCCCTGACGGAACATAGAGGCTGTTTCACTTTGACCCTTGATCCGAAGTGCGACAACCATCGGCAACTTCACAATAAATAAGAAGTGCGACAACCACCGGCAACTTCACAATAAATAAGAAGTGCATACAGTTTATCAGCCAATATGATTTAGTCCATTATATTACACATTGAAAAAAGAACACTGCTTCTAATTTTCCCTCCATGGCACCCAACAGTTTCCGATTTGAAGGAATCAATGTAAAAGATACATACGTACAAATTAATTTGGGACTCACATTAACAGAAAGAAAAAATTCCTCGATATGCTTTAGGACTTAGGTTGCCATAAATAAAGAAGTTGACCCTTTCAAACATTAATTGAGATAAATTTTAAGAGCAGCAGCAGCCACTTGGTTTACTAGCTGTTTGAAACCACAACGCTAAATACCACAGAAGGGATTCAAATTCTACGAAAAACCATGGCAACTTTAACACTAAATATATATTTAAAGATAGAGGAAGTGACGTTACCTCCAGTATAAGAAGGCAAAGTTTTTATTTGCTTCAGCATGTCTTTAAAAAGCATCTCAGATGGTTCAACAACCAAGACTCCAGAATTTAGTCTTTCAGAATGCTTTAAGTTAGCACAAAACTTCCCACATTTAAAGAGATCCTCAATGTCCTTGACCACAATCGTATCTGCATCAAGATACACAACTGCACAACATTTTTTTTTTTTGTGTGTGTGTGTGACCAAAGCAAGTTAAATACAGTCATAAGTAGAACCTGATAAGCAAAAGTATCGAACCCCAATATGAAATTACCCTTTCTGTAAGTAGTCATGTTGAATATCTTGAGCTTAGTGTAAACACCCCAAAACCTTGTTGGACGAATTTGGTTAGGATTTTGCAACAAAGAAATCTTCTCTACAATCCATCCATCAGCCTGTACAACAACAATCAACACATAAAAACCTTCTCAATACAAGGAATTGGTACACCAAACAATGCTCAGTTAAGGTGCAAGATATAGTACTCAGGACAAACAGAAACAGTTTCTCTTTTTTTTCTAAAAATGGTAAGTATATTTCCATTCACCAAAGGTATACCAATGTGGAAACAGTTTTCCGACAGAGTATTGCAAGAAGACATGAAAAGCCATATAACAGCACTAAATAGTTAACTTTATCATAATAACATATGGAGAGCTTCCTCTACATCATTTGAAAACAATAAAAACAAAATGCTATTCAGTTTCTCTTCATACTAAGCCACTAGATAAGATACCCAAACAACATTATAACTCCACACATGATAATCACATAGAAAGTTTCAGGCTTAGAATCCTCACCATCTGATTCATAGCGCGAATTGTGACATAAACTCCGCATCATATTATACCATACTATACCATCAACATAGAGCCTCAGACCAGGCTCCTGTCATAGCTAACGTCTAGAAGGTCAGATGTACAGTCTTACTTCCAGGATGAAAGTTATTATATTAGACCCTTGATTGAAATTTGCATCCAACAGCTTGCCTATTATAATCCCAAGTTGACAAATTTTCCAACAGCAATTAACTAGAATTTAGCTCATATATGCTTGTAAAACCCCAATACTTACTAAACAGCCTTTTACATCACTGTCCCCCTTATTCTCTCACATTCCCTGCAAATTTAAGTTATACCCTACTCGCTAAGCAAATAAAACAGCACAAAAAAACCCAAATCCAAATGCAAACAACTTAACAAAAAACGAGAGCAACAATTTCATTACCTCAAGAAGATTATTGGCATAACTAGAAACACCATCAGAAACCAAAACAACCATATCTTTCTTGGATCCTGTGTCTTTAATCGACTTGCCCAACACCCTAACACCCAAAACAAACTCATCCCCATATAACAGTGTCACATAAGCTTCATTTGATGATTGAACCCTCCTTGCTAAAACCCCCCAATGGGGTGATTGCAACAACAAAACATATAAAATTACTAGCAACCCAAAATTGAAAATCCTGAATCTCACCATAATTGAATGAGAATTTGGTGAGATCAAGATGGGTTTTTTTTTTTTTTTTTTTTTTTTTGAGGTGGGAAATTCTTTTTCCGATGGTTCGTCGAAAGAATCGACGAGACCAAAAGGGTTGAAAGATTAGAGCTTTTGGGTGCTGAGATTTTTGATGGTCTAGAAGAAAGTTTATTTTGAAGATTCAAATCGATCTCTAATCTCGTCTTGTTCAAAGTTTCAAACTTGGAAATCCAAGTTGGAAATTGGACCTACTGTTTTGTGTTGGATTAGGATCTAATCTCGGATCCCTCGTGGTCATGCCGTCAATGGTCATGGTTATGGTCATAGAGAGAAAACTAGAGACTGCTCTAGAGAATTTCCCATGATACCCTTTATTAGATACACCCTTGCAAATTGAGCTCTTTATTTGACTTCTAACTTCTAAGGTTAGATTATTATATCATTGATTAATGAAAATTAAAAATAAAGATTCATTAGATCAAAAATACTTTTCTTGTCCTGAAAGGGATAACATAGTTGGTTGTGAGGTTGGATTTCGTGGTATAAACCATGGTTCAAATCCCACTAAACTCTCTTTGTTGAGTCTGTCTGCAAGATTTATATTGTTGGTTTGTCTGGTGTGTGTGGTTTATAGATTATTACATACTACATTTGACTCGGGGCTTATCCAACGCACACTCGAAAAGTGTTGACTACAGGTTCGTTCCTCGTATAAAAAAAAATATTCATTCCTTTCCCAACATATATGCATTGATCCGGCTCTACAAAATCATTGATATGGACCGAATATATGTTGATCCGGCCCTACAAAATCATTGCTATGGGTCAAATTTCTATCCATTGTTCGTGTTAATTAGATGTTTTTTTTCCTTTCATAAAGTACAATGTATAACATTGAACGAAAAAATATGTCCATGACTTCATGAGGTATTGATTAAGATTGAGGTTCTAAGTATATTAGATTTCAGATTCTATTCTCCTCTTCTATGTTGTATGTAAATATATTGTATTAGCTATATATGTGTCTTGAACAAGAAAAAAAAAATTGAACGAAAAACTATAAAAGGGTTAACTAGATGGAAGATAAGAAAGCAAATCATTAACATTAGGATACCTATAAGGCTATAGCAGACTAATATTTGATCTCATAATCCGAGATGATGGAAAAAGATGATCAATGGATTGAAAGAGATTTTAAAGAAATGGATTACGGATAGGCGCGATATTGGTTTTGAAATAAGCATATGAAATAGTGGCAAAATAAGAATTAACATGTACTTTGATGAAACTTTTTTTTTTTTTTTACGAATTTTCATTCTTCTTGTGCTCTCCTTATTTATGAATGGACAATGGTCCTTCATATTCTTTACATTTAGCATAATTGCGTGTCGAAAATGCCAATCGACAAATGTTTAAGTAAGCGGAAACAAAAATTTAGCATGGTAATAAATATATTGAATAAAAACTACTTTATTTTCATAATCCATACAGATATAGTAGTCCTACTCTTAAAACATTAATGGTTCGCTCTAGTATTTTGGGGGGGAGGCACAAAATCACCCTGACAGCAACACTCATATGGATAATGGGGTCCTTTCTCACAAAAAGCATTGTATAATGTTATGCCAAAATCTGTGCACATTTTTAAACATTCAATCTGAGACTTGCATTTTCCAACATATATGCATTGATCCACATCCACTGGAAATTTATATGCCCCTACAAAATCATTGAAATGGTAAAATATCAAAAGAATTTGACGAGATCAATAAGTTTTTCTAGCATTACTTTCTTTTTCTTTTCCTAAAGTGTAGTGTGTAACATTTAAAGATAAATTGTAAAAGGTTAAACAATATATATATATATATATATATATATATATATATATATATATATATATATATATATATATATATAAATTTGATTTCTTTGTTAAATGTGTGAAAAAGATTATTATTGTTCCTTGCTACTTCTATTATTCAATTTTATATATTGATATGATCAAATTTTTTTATTATATTGATTCTAATAATAGAGGATGATGAACAAGAACTTGTGCATCGCACGGGCATGAAATCTAGTATATATATATATGTATAATTGAGTTCTCACTAAGGTGGCATTGAATAGTCATAATGTGATCTTAAACCAAATTAGACAATACAAAGAAAAAAAATAAAGAATATATATTGATTAAAAACAACTAAGGTGTGATCTATTTGTTGCTTATTAATGACATATGAAATAGAGACTTGAACAAGGGACACACACAAAGAAATGATTGAACGAGCTAGCATTTTAATCCAATGATTACATCTCACTCCCAATTACCCATTCACAGTGGTTATTCATATCTTTAAAAAAAATGTACAAATTCATGGTACTTTATAAATGAGTTCATTAACCTAACCCTTCAACAAGGTATTCATCCAAAAAACCGTTCAGCTAGGGATTAGAAAAGGGAAATGTCTCTCTAGCAAATTAATTTTAAACAACTTGATTTAATTTTCTCATCTATATGCCTTCTGCAGTTAAGAAATACCAAGCCTTTCCTCTTCCTCATAACCACACATATATTAAAGACATATTAATAACAAGTATGAGTGAAACTCATGGTCTTCCCAATAATCTTCAAATATTTAGTCAATAAATTTCTTTGCAAAACTTAGTCTGGCATCCTCCCTCCATCTCCATTTTCCCTATGCTCATCAAGAGCAACTGGCCACCAACACTACTACGACACTTCTTATGTTAGGAACTCCACCAGCGCTACTCCAACCAATTAAATAAATCGAGTTGTTTGATTATGGATGTGAGGTACAAAGTACAATTGATGATTCAACAAAGCGTTTTTCCTTTTTTTTTCATTTGGGTAGAGTTTGTATTGTGCTGGACTACTAGGCACGAGTATAGTATTTTGATTTTTCCTTATAATAATGTACTATATGTAGCATTTGCTCATTACACGTTTGATTAGATCATTTGAGCTATGTGCTCTTAATTCCTAAGACGCAGTGGTTGGCAATTTATTACTAGCATTTTTAGTCCAGTACAATACTTGAACCAAGCAAGATTCCCAATCAACTCAAATGTTCTACGCAGAAGAGTGGTAATTCTTATAACTTGCTAATGTTTTGTAGGTGATTTAAGAGAGTACTAATTATGATATTTTGGAAAGATTGATGTTTGTTATAGATGGTACTAAAATGATTTTTCGGTCATGACCTTCTTATTTTCTTTGTAATTCCCTCCACAAGAAACTAAAAGGTATAAGAATACTACTCCGTACAACTGCATATTGATAGTTAAACTATACGGGGTCCTAAAGTTTGTATGCTATCGCAATTAGTAGACAAAAAGAAAACTTTCTACTTGAAAAAAAGAATATAAATTACATATTGGATGATTGAAAACGGGTTCTCAAACAATAATATTGTAGATTATTATAATTTTGTTTAATTAAGTAAACAAAATAAGTTTTCTTGCATTAAGTACATACCTTTTTTTTTTGGTGCAAAAGCATTAAGTACATACTTTAATATGCTAAATGATCAAAAACATATTCAAGTAACTATAGTTTTGATTTTCAAAAACTATCAAAATAATATCATTTTGCATCACATGGTAACAATGACCGTGCAAATTAAAGCACGACCAAAGTTGAGTAGTACTAACAATTAACAAGTGGTAATAAATTAGATCAAAAAAAAAAAACTAGTGATAATAAGTAGTCTAAATACATGGGTTATTAAAAAAAAATTTAAAAATTTTTTATTTTATTTTAATAAAATAGGTAACATAAGTCTCTTACATATTACCCTCAAAAAAAATATTTTATATATTTACTAAAAATATAATTTCTTTGTTAAATGTGATTTCTTTTGTTGATAAAAAAAATATTGTTATTGTTCCTTGCTACTCCTATTATTCAACTTTATATATTAATATGATTAAATTTTTTTTCTTTAATATTGATGCTAATAACGGAGGACGATGAACAAGAACCCGTGCATCGCACGGGCACGAAATCTGGTACTCCGTATATATGTATAATTGAGTTCTCACCAAGGTGGCATTGGATACGTAATAAATAGTTATAAATGCATGGGTGATTAAAAAAACTTTTAAAAATATTTTGATTTTATTTTAATAAAAATAAGTAACATATATATATAAATCAAAAATACTTTTATTTTATTGTAATAAAAAAAAGTAACATAATTATTATATTTATTATCCTAAAAAAGGTATATTATTTATTCACTAAAAATGTAATTTCTTTGTTAAATGTGTGAAAAAGATTATTATTGTTCCTTCCTACTCCTATTATTCAACTTTATATATTGATGTGATTAATTTTTTTATTATATTGATTCTAATAACAGAGAATGATGAACAAGAACCCGTGCATCACACGGGCATGAAATCTAATTTCAATATATAAAGTTGAATTTTAGGTTGAATCTCATTAAATAGACATAAATATTGGTCAAATTTTTTGAAAAGATTATATCAATCTTCTATAATTTAGTCCGTTCATGAAAGGGTTTATAAATAGTGGGTTTCTAAACAAATTTCAATGAGTCTATTAAATTATTGAATGGTCCTTTAAATTCTTAAAATAATAAAATAATTATTAATGATTTATTTATCAATATTTGTTGTTTTAAACACATATTATCAAAATATATAAGACCAATAGAATAGCATGAAATTGTAAATTCGCGCAACACACAGATCTGGAATTTAGTGAACATTGTAAAATTGTTTATAAGGACGATAACGACAAATCATTAATGTTAGTCTTTATAACAGGCTGATATACGAACCCACAATTCGAAATGAAGGCAAAAAAAGATAAGGACTTGAAAGAGACTAAAGAAATGAATTACTAATATTAGGCCTGGCTTCAGAAAAAGCAATTGAAACAATGACAAGAAGAACTAACAGGTACTTTGATAACGCCATTTTCTTTTTCCGGTTTTTGATTCTTTCTCATGTGGACTCTAGTATCTTTATATAGAAATGGTAGGGTCCTTCCTAATTATCTAGGATATTTCTCTCTATATATATATGCTAGAGAATATGTGTTTAATCGTTTACCATAAATATAAAATTTAGACAATAAAAGTAAACATAAAAGAGTATGTTACTGTGATAAAAAAAAAAGAGAGTATGTTACTGAAAAAAGAGTATGTTACTGAAAAAAGAGTATGTTACTATAGATGTAGAGTTTGGCAATTTTGGTATGAAATCACATAATATGTGTTTATTAGTCGTTTACTATGGATATAAATTTTAGACAATAAATGTATACATAAAAGATTATGTTACTATAGTCTATAGATATGGAATTTGACTCTTTTGGTATGAAATCAAAAAAATTATATCACATCTTTTTTTTCTTTTTGGTGCAAAAAGATTGAATATATAGACATAAATAAAGATATGCTAGTGAATAAAAACGTACGCATTCTCAATTATTAGGATAATATATTCAAATCCTCCCAAATTTGCGAGGATTCACAATACTGATCGGCCCATCTTTATTGACAAGTACAAGAAGATTTTGAGGTGCCAACTGCCATGCCATAAAAAGACTAATGTAGGAGAAAAACTTGCATGTGAAATGGCAACAAAAAAATCATCTCCAGTAAACTCGATATCCAGCCTACTTACAGTTACACTACTTACACTATGACAACAAGCCAATATGACGGTTTGGGACTCAACCTTAGGAACCTTTCCCAAGCACAGATTATTTGAAACCGTTGAAATATGTCCTCTCTCATGTATGTAAAATGTAACAGAATTTTTTATTACATCTATAAGATTATATATAAACGTTGAGATTGATTGAAGGCTTAAGAATTACATTGATGGATACATCTATTTATATACAAGTTATTGAAGAGAGAGTATCTATAGAGAAGGCAGCTAAACTAATCTAGTGCTACAATCAAGGAGCAGAATATTAATCTAGTGCTATAATCAAGGAGCAGAATATCAACACCCTAAAAATAGAAGATACATAGAGATAATTAAGGAAGAGAATAACTGGAAATGATAAAGGAATATATGTAAGACGATTCTCTGATTATTCTCTAATACGCCCCCTCAAGTTGGACGTTCGGTAGGAGAGTCCAATCTTGGAAGTTAGACAGGAGAAGCGATCATGGTAGAGCGATTTTGTGAGTACATCCGCAAGTTAATAATTTCGTTGATGTGTTGATGTGTTAGCTAGATCGTTGGACCCATTGGTGACGTGGTGACTCGCAGCACTGTCAAGAAGCCACATGGGGTTTATTTGGTAAGGTTTGAGTGGTTTGTGCGACTTGGGCGCGAGGGGAGTAATGGGTTGAGTTGGGTGCTCGGTTTGAGCGAGGTGTGAGTGGTACAGTGATGTGCGGAATAGTTTTTAAAATTCGGAACATTGGGAGAGTATGTGACCTTAGGTACGACACCAAAGACATTTGCTGAGCAAGGGTTTCGGGTGGGTGTTGGATTGGTGGGGTTGATTTGCCGAGGAGGTGGTGGTACGGGTGAATGGTCATTTGTAGGCGGCAAGGACCGATCAGTACATGCTTTAATGGATTGCATGTAGTCGGTTATGGTTTGAGTTGTTTTGGTGATATTGTTTAGGTTAGCCTTGGTTTTGAGGATGTGATCTCGGGTGGGTTTGGCATAGGTGTTGGCGAGAGTTTGCCATGCCTTAGCAGTGGTGGTAGAATGACAAATAAGAGATCTGATGGAGGGTGTGATAGTGAAAAGAAGAGTACCAAGATTGCATGTAGTCGGTTATGGTTTGAGTTATTTTGGTGATATTGTTTAGGTTAGCCTTGGTTTATTGGAGGATGTGACCTCGGGTGGGTGTGGCATAGGTGTTAGCGAGAGTTTACCATGCCTTAGCAGTGGTGGTAGAATGACAAACAAGAGATCTGATGGAGGGTGTGAGAGTGCCAAGAAGAGAACTAAAGAGTAGTTGGTCTTGGCAGGTCCACCGTCCACGTGAGGAAGGTTGGGTTTGATTTGTTGGTGTCGTTGGTATTGGTGAGGGTGGCGACAGGTGGTGGTGTTGTGCCATCAACAAAGTGATGGAGGTGATAACCGAGGAGAATAGATTTGATTTGGGGAAGCCATGGTGGTAGACTTTGAAGGTTGGATCAGTAAAGCTCTGATACCATATAAACGTTGAGATTGATTGAAGGTTTAAGAATTATATTGATGAATACATCTATTTATATATAAGCTATTGAAGAGAGAGTATCTATAGAGAAGGCAATTAAACTAATCTAGTGCTATGATCAAGGAGCAGAATATTAACACCCTAAGAATAGAAGATACATAGAGATAATTAAGGAAGAGAATAACTAGAAATAATAAAGAAATATATGCAAGAAGATCTCTAATTATTCTCTAATACGTCCCCGCAAGTTGGACGATCAGTAGGAGAGTCCAATCTTGGAAGTGATGTGTTAGCTAGAGCACCAAAGAGTAATTGGTCTTGACAGGTCCACGTGAAGAAGGTTGGGTTTGATTTGGTGGTGTCACCGGTATTGGTGAGGGGTGGCGACAGGTGGTGGTGTTGTGCCATCAACAAAGTGATAGAGGTGATAACCGAGGAGAATGTATTTTATTTGGGGAAGCCATGGTGGTAGAGTTTGAAGGTTGGATCAGTAAAGCTCTGATACCATATAAACGTTGAGATTGATTGAAGGCTTAAGAATTACATTGATGGATACATCTATTTATATACAAGCTATTGAAAAGAGAGTATCTATAGAGAAGGCAGCTAAACTAATCTAGTGCTACAATCAAGGAGCAGAATATTAATCTAGTGCTATGATCAAGGAGCAGAATATTAACACCCTAAAAATAGAAGATACATAGAGATAATTAAGAAAGAGAATAACTGAAAATAATAAAGGAATATATGTAAGACGATTCTCTAATTATTCTCTAATATTATACGCTTAAAGTCAACAAAATTGAACCGTGAATGAAAAGTTTAATTTGGGACGATGTCGTATTAGTAGACTAGACACAACACATGCATGATTAATTGTAGAAATTCCTTGAATGATTCTTAATATAACAAAAGCTTGTATAAGACGATTTTATAGTAACCTCTGGTAAAAAAAATTTTTTTTTTTTCTTTTTTAGTGAAATAAGGGTCATTGTTCATAATAACTGACTACAATATTTGTGAATAGTGACCCTATTTTATTGTAAATTAGTGTCGCACAAGACTTTTTGCTTCAATATATCACATTTTTACAAAGTTTCTTGTATATTTATTATAAACAATTATGATCAAAGTATAAAATTGAAAATCGAAGAAAAACAAGTGAGAAGTTTAATTTAAGAAGGAATTATATATTATATCCTACCATATCTTTTTCTTTCTGGACAAAATCGAACATACAGACCATAGCCATTTTCAATTGGATGTCTAGGGTAGTATGATATTTTTCGGTCACTACCCTGACTTGAGCATTGGAGACTAGGGGGAATTTCTCCAGACTAATATATGTTGGGACAACTTACTCCTCATATGGATCAGATTAAGGCGGTGTTTGACATCGAGCTTTAAGATCTTTCAAAAAGAGTGTTAATATTTGTGAGTTTTAGTTTTTGCGGTAGCTAATTTTTTTGTTTTTGTTTGGGTAGACTAACTTTTCTGGGGAGCTTTAACTTTTTGGTGAGGTGGTTAAAAGTTCATTTAGTAAAAGCTATTATAGGTAGCTTTCAACCAAAATTATAATTATAATCATAATCATAATATCTATATATTAGAGTCATTTTCTGACAGTATTAGAGGCTCCACCTAAGCGAGCCATTGAAATAAAATTTAATATAAATATAAATTAGAAATATATGTTTTGGTATAAAATATATACTAAAGTTGTACTTTCCTAAATCATGAAAGAGTACACTGTTAGTTTTTAACAAACATATAACCTTACTTCCACCGCTTAAAAAATTAAATTTCTTACTCCATTGGAAAGAGTACGAAATATTCTTCAAAATGAGACTCGTTTGTAGTATGTTTTATCGATTAAAAAAAATAAAGTATGAGCATAAAAAAGATGCATAATTTTTACAATAAGATGCGTCCAACTAAAAAATAATTAGCTTGACACAACTAAGGTTTCGTTTGATTCATCAGGATAAAACTAATCTGAGCTGAACTGAACTAAATTGAGTTTTTAAACTTAATCGTTAACCATTTAAAATTCGTCCAAACATAGTCAATATTGGACTCATTTGAAAGTATGGTTTGAGATATTTCCGATGACATAGTTATCATCATGAAATTATTTTGGAATAAAAAGTTATATGAGTGATAAAGTTACACATGAATTGAACTGAACTAAACCGGACTGAACTGAACTGAACTGAATTTAAGTAAAATTAAGGTGAATCAAACAGAGCCTAAAGTGTTGCAATGTAAAAATAAGAGAAAAGACCACCTAAGCGAGCCATTGTAATTAAATTTAATATAAATATAAATTAGAAATATATGTTTTGGTATAAAATATATACTAAAGTTATACTTTCCTAAATCGTTAAATAGTAGACTATTAGAGGTTTTGGTATGGAATATATACTAAAGCTGTACTTTCCTAAATCATTAAAGAGTAATGTTAGATTTTAACAAACATATAACCTTACTTCCGCCGCTTAAAAAATTAAATTTCTTACACCATTGGAAAGAGTACAAAATATCATATAAAATGAGACTCATTTGTAGTATGTTTTATCGATTAAAAAAAATAAAGTATGAGCATATAAAAGATGCATAATTTTTACAATAAGATGCATCCAACTAAAAAGATAATAAGCTTGACACAACTAAAGAGTTGCAATGTAAAAATAAGAGAAAAGATACGTATATTAGTCATAGAAATTTAAAAAACAATCTCAAGGTAAAATAAAATAAAAAGAGTATGCATAAAATAAAGAAATAAACGATGAATCTAAAATGATTTTAGTTCCACTCTTTAATAGGAAACTTGACCATCATCAACTTTATCATTAAGTATACAAGTTTCAAATACAGTCAAGCAATTATTAAAATATGTTTAGCTATTCTAAGGTTTACGTCTTAAACTTCTTTGTTTTTTGAAAGTAATTATGTATACATTACATATTTAAACTGAGTTTTCATAACAGAATGATCATACCTTTAGAAGGTTAGTTGTAAACTCATATCAACATAAGAGCATTGGCGTACCAACATCAAGCATAGAAAAACTTTGAAAGTATTACAACTTGGCTAATGTAACATATGGGGTGAGTTAATTAAAAATTAATTGAATTTTGTGAAAATAAAATATAATCTTATCATAAGCCTAGAGGCGAATATATTTAAGACAAATTAAAGAATGTAAAGTTTTATGTTCATGTTCTAAGGCCTTATGGGAGTACGAGACAACATGCATCACGTCTATCTACCTTATATATATACTCCTTTTTCTTTTCAGCTTAAAAATTGATAAGCAATATTTATAGTCCTACTTTAGCTCAGAAATAATAATATTTATGATAAGATAATTACGCTAGAACTTAGAACTATGATAGTAATTGAATACCTGACAAATTTTATAATTGGGCCTTAGTCAAGTGAGCACATGTAAGACACCTCAAAAAAAAAAAAAAGTGAGACAATTGACAATAGGTGGATTAACCAATTGGCAAGACCAAGGATCGAGTTTCAATTAACTCTTACAATAGTCTTCACTGTCTATTTCCACTGTGAAGATGTTTATTTGACTATCATGATATAATGATTTGATATAAGTTCTGTGAATATCAATCTATCGGATGGGTAATGAGGTTTAAAACATCACTTTTTTTACCCTAAGCGAGACTTTTAGAGTTGTGCAACAGAAACAAGCTCCTTACAATTAAAAAAATGACAATTTCCAACATCTCCTTTAAAATTAATTTCTTTTCATTAATAAATCAAATGTAGAATGTAATGTAGCGCAAAACGGAACAAAATAGATGATGGTCATCCGCGCCTTGCACGATCATAATAAGATACATTATAATGTTATCATACTGGCATAAGCAATTTTAATATGTATGTTATATATGAGGATAACACGCAATAAGTTATGTAAATTAGTTTCATATAAATAATTGATTCTAGATTGATATTATTGTTACTCTTATATGAAGTTTTATTAATTTGTTTGTAGAATTCATGGATTATTTCAGTTAAACATGCGCGAAGGATATTACTAGATGATTGTTTTACATTAAATTGTATATATAGAAATACTTGAAATAATGACCTCATATTATATCAGATACAACACACGGGAGTAAATTATGCAAAACAAAAACTAATAATTGAAACTTATGATAAGAGTTAAAAGTATACAAGATACGTAATAATCTTATTATGTAGTTTTCATAATATTAAATTACAAATAATTTTTCCATAATTGACAATTACCCTTTTGTTTTTGGAGGAGATTTAATCACATCACATTATTTCATAATATAAACACAAACCCTGCAATACACGAGAACAAATTGAAATTGCTAATAGATATTATCAAGAACTGACATTAAAATGACCATTCTTTTTGGGTGCAAATGAATATATTTTTTTTAAATTTTAAATATTTTTTAAATTTATCTTTTATAAAATAGAATTAAAATCCAATCCGTGCATAGCACGGGCTTCATATCTAGTATCTATATATTAGAGGCATTTTTTGACAGCATTGGAGGCGTCCACCTAAGCAAACCATTGTAATAATATTCTAATATAAACATAAAATAGAAATATAGGTTTTGGCATAAAATATATATATTAAAGTTGTACTTTCCTAAATCGTTAAAGAGTATACTATTAGAGATTTTGGTATAGAATATACACTAAAGTTATACTTTCCTAAATCGTTAAAGAGTATACTTTTAGAGGTTTTGGTATAAAAATATATATTAAGTTGTATTTTCCTAAATCATTAAAGATTAGACTATTAGATTTTAACTAGCATATAATTTTACTTCCACTGCTTAAAAAATTAAATGTCTTACACCATTGGAACGAGTACGAAATATCCTTTAAAATGAGACTCATTTGTAGTATGTTCTATTAATTTACAACATAAGACGCGTCCACCTAAAAAGGTAATTAGTAATTAGCTTGACAAGCTGACACAACGAAAGAGTTGCAATGTAAAAATAAGAGAAAATATACGTATATTAGTTATAAAAATTAAAAAAATAATCTCAAGGTAAAATATAATAAAAAGAGTATGTGTAAACTAAAGAAATAAACGATGAATCCAAAATGACTTTAGGTCCAATATTTAATAGGAAACTTTACCATTATCACAAATAATTTTATAACTGTACGTAATATACTGATTCCCCATGTTATTTAAGGGCTCCAATTTATGTTCCCTTCAACTTTATAATTATTAATGTACTCCCTTCGAACCACAAATAAAATTACATTGGACTTTTTGCGTTCTTCAAGGCATTACTTTGACTGCATATAACTTTGAAAAAATAAGCAAGCATTAAAATTTGTTTTGGTATTTTAAGGTTTACGTCTAAAACTTCTTCATTTTTGAAAAGTAGTTATGTTTACATTAGACATTAAAACTGATTTTACCATAAAAGAATCATATCTTTGGGAGGTAAGTTATACACTTATATCAACATAAGAGCATTGGCGTACCAACATCAAGCATAGAAAGACTTTGAAACTATTATTTCTTGGATCATGTAACATATGGGATGAGTTAATTAATAGTTAATTGAAATTGATAATAAGAGTTATAAATTAGATAAGATACCTTATAAGTCATAGTAATCTTATTATATGGCATTCATGATATTAAATAGATTATATAAATTTTTATCAATATATTACTAATATTTTTTCATAAGTGACAATTACACTTTGATTTTTCGATGAGATTAATAATCACGTTATATTAATTTTATTATATAATCACAGTTCGTGCAACGTACGGGCATACTCAAACATAGCCTAACTAGAGTTAGGATAATGATCAACATTATCTATTCAGACTAGTTAATAAAAATAATCCTAAAAATTAAACACTAAAAATATGAATCCTCTATGGCACTGTACATATTACATAATGCAGTAATCTTAATAGTAATTTCTACCATACACATACTAATATACCAAACTGACACTACTCATCAAATCTCATCTGAACTAATTTTCACAACTCAAAGCCAAATGAACAACAATTTCCAATCATAACTTGGTATCTTGTTAGTTTGTCTAGTATGAGTGGTTTGCAGGTTATTACATATACTAAAGTTTATCCAATGAATAAATTGAGAGTAGTGGTTATCGAGTTCCTCGTTTAAGTGACAACTCATATACTTCACTACCTCAATACATGCACTTGTGTTGTGTCGTCACATTGTTCCACTTCTCATGCGAGATCCAATATTTATAATTTCATAATAATCTTGACATATTCCTATAGAGATTCAAATCTTCTGGGAATATGCTTGTTAGTTAGTGATACAACTACATTTTAATCAATATACCATATCAAACCCTAAACGAGGCATAGGTATAGAAGAAACTAATAATCTCAAATCCCAAACAAAAATTAGCACTTCGCAAAGTGTCAATCATAATATGTTAGTGAGTAATAGGTTAGAAGTAACTCTCAAGAGGAGAAGCTCCTAACTTCTTTCTCTTTCTTAACTATTAAAAAAGGTTAGTGAATAAGAAAAAGGAGCGACTATTTGCGTACCCTTTTGAACTATTTCGCTCTTTTTCTAAATTTCTTAAGATAATATTCCAATAAAAAAGTAAATGGGGTGAGAATAATATTTAGGTGTGGTGTCTGTACTGAATTTGAGATTTTGGTAATGAAATGATAACTCACAGTTATTACTAAAAAGATAAAAGTGTGGCAATAGTTCATGCAAGTAATCCAAACCCTTTTACATTTAGCATAATTGCATATCAAAAAATTGCATTCCTGAGATTGAACTAAACAGTCATCAACATACAACTATACATTCATTAACATGTGTTAAAATCCTAGCCTCTCTCTATTGCCTCTCCTCTTCCTCTCTCAAACCCTAACCCTTACTAGGACAAATTTTCAGGCCGGGAGGGCCGATTTAGGCCATTCCCTGCCTGTGATTCATGTTTTTCACCTCCTTTTGCCATTGATTTCTAGTTTTTGCCCTCTAAGTGGAATAGATTATTTTCTCTCCCTTTTGTGGATATATTAGGGATTTTTATATTTTTCCTTTTTATAGGATCCTCTCTTCGACTATTGTGCGATTTAGTAGCAAGTAATATGAATTTGGGGACCGGATATGCACAAGATCGATGGTATCATACAACGTTTTGTGAGCAAACAATAATTACGATACTTGCGGTGAAGATTTTCACTTCCGTTAAAGACGAAGCATTAAAGGAAGCACATGGTTACTATGCATGTTAGGAATCGCGCACGGGTATTCTAGTCAATTATTTTGTTAGCAGATTTGTTATATTGTTACTATTAATTTAGTATATTCTAGGGTTATTTTCGATGTAGATGCCGTATGAATTTTCTATAAATGAAAGTCTCCTATTCCCCTCTCAAAAAAAAAAAAAAATTGCATATCAAAAAAGCCAATTGACAAAGTTTAAGCAATATTTCGGCAATAACTTTTTACCACGATAATAATATATTGAATAAAAGTTACTCCATATTCATAGCCCATACAGAACAATAGTAGTCCTACTGTTATAACATTATTGGTTGACTCTAGTATTTAGGAGGGGGAGGGACAAAATCACCCTGACAACAGCACTTATATGGATAATGGGGTCCCTTCCCACAAAAATAAGTGTATAATGTAATGCCAGCATCTGTGCACATTTTAAAACATTCAATCTGAGACTTGCATTCCCCAACGTATATGCATTGATTCACATCCATTGGAAATTGAATAGCCCCTACAAAATCATCGAAATAGGTCAAATATCGAAAGAAATTGAGTACATCAATAACTTCTTTGAGGATTACGATTTTTTTTTTTTCCTTTTCTAAAGTGTAGTGTGTAACATTGAATGATATCTGTAAAAAGGGTTAACAATATCAATTTCAATATATAAAGTTGAGTTTTAAGTTAAATATCATTAAATAGACATAAATTCTAGTCAAAATGTTTTGAAAATATTTTCTCATCAATGTTCTATAATTTAGGTCATGAATTCTGCCAATAGTGAGTTCCTAAACAAATTTCAAAGAGTCTATTAAATTGTTGAACGATCCTTTAAACTTCTTACAAGAATGACGGAATAGTCATTGACGATTTATTCACTAATATATGTTATTTAAATATAATCAATATATATTAGATCAATATAAAAACATGAAATTGTAAGGTTATATGTAAAGTATGAATTTTGAAACCCTTTCAACGTTGTTAAATTCTTTATACGGACAATAAGCAAGAAAATTATTAACATTTGTATCTATAACATATTAATATATGAACCCACGATCCGAAATGAAGGAAAAAAGATCAAGGATGCAAAGAGATTAAAGAAATGGAATACCGATATTGGCCGCTTCAGAAAAAAAACACTTAAAACAATGACAAGAAGAACTAACATGTACTTTGATAAAGCCATTTTCTTTTTCCAAATTTTGATCCTTCCTCTTGTACACTCTAGTCTCCTTATATGGGAAGGGTAGGATCATTCTTATCATTCTAGGATCTTCACTCTATATATGTTATAGAATATGTGTTTAGTCATTTACCATAGATATAAATTTTAGACATTAAATGTACACATAAAAGAATATGTTACTATTTTATCAACAAAAAAAGAGCAAGTTACTATGAATGTGGAATTTGACTCCTTTGGTATGAAATCAGAAGATTGTATCTTTTGTGCAAAAAGATAGTATCATATAGTCAAACATATATGCAGATATGTTAGAGATTAAAAAACGTATGCAATCTCAATTATTAGGATAATATAACCAATTTCTAGCCCACCTCCTCAAAGAGTTACCTTGTGTCTAATCTATTATACTAATACCCCATCTGTCCCAAATTAAACTTTTCATTTACTTTTCTGAGATTAAATTTTGACTGTAGTTTTATAATTTTTTTTTACTAATTATGATCTGAAAAATGTATTCATTAAATTTCTTTAAAATGATTTTCAAAATAACAGAAACATGTATAAGAATAAGACGTTTATACTGCAACCTGCGATGAAAGGGGGTCACTTTTTAATGAAACAAGGGTCGTTATTCATTATAAGTGACCTCCATATTTGACAAATTTTACAATACTGCACATATATGATCGTGAATAGTGACCCTAGCTATTTTATTATAAGTTATTGGTCTCATATAAGTCTTAGGCTTCGTTTGATTCACCTGAATAAAACTGATCTGAACTGAAATGAACTTAATTGATTGTATAAACTGAACCGTTAACCATTTAGAATTCGTCCAAACATAGTCAATACTGGACTCATTTGAAAATATGCTTTGAGATCTTTCCGATGACATAATTATCATCATGAAATTATTTCGGAATAAAAAGTTATATGAGTTATAAAGTTACACATGAACTGAACTGGATTGAACTAGACTGAACTGAACTGAATTTAAGTAAAACTAAGGTGAATCGTTCAATATATCATTTTTTTTACAATTTTTCTTGTATATTATTATGAGCAATGATGGCCAAAATATCACATTTAAGACCGTAGTGATTGCATATATAATACTATTTTTATTAACATCAGTTAAACCTTGTCCCACATATGTCTGATTGATAGGTGAAGGTCACAATCCTACGCCCAAAAGAGGCGTAAGGTATATAGACTCACGCCCAAACGAGGCGCAAGGTCATATCACATATGCCTAGAATAGGCTCATGTCTAATGGTTTTCGGGGGGGAGGGGGGGATAGACTGGCGCCCAAATGAGGTGCAAAGTCATATTACATATGCCAAGCGAATAGACGCGTGTCTAATGGTTTTCGCGGCTGGGAGGGGAGGAGTTTTTTTTTATCAAAGGGGGGGGGGGAGGAGATTTAAATGTGCGAAAATTGTAAAACTAATTAAACGTGAGTTCAAAGAATTCTTTTGTTGTGCTTGCTAACCCGGTTATTGAGGAGATTGAGAAGGGCCCTAAGGTGTCTATAGGTGACCCCCCACCATGCAATTAAATGGATTGTGTTGTGTGGAATGTGAGAGGTATAAATAAACCTTTCAAAAATAAAGAGCTTAGGGAGTATTTGAAGAAACACAATATTGCTTTAGCTGGGATCTTAGAGACTCGAATAAAACAAAAAAAAAAGCTGAGAAGATCCTCAAAAAAGTAGCTAGAAACTGGAGTTTTGCTCATAACTATGCGGAGGCAAGCAATGGTAGGATTTGGTTAATTTGGCAATCTAAAATACATAGTCAATTTATTCATTGTTGTGTTGAAAATAGGAATTCTGAGTTTATGTGCTGGCTTTCTGTTGTTTATGGCTATAATACAGTGGAAGCTAGGAAAGAACTCTGGAAGGAGTTGAAAAGTGTGGGTTAGGGTTTATTGGAACCATGGTGCATATGTGGCGATTTTAATACTATTCTTCTTCAAGAAGATAGAATTCATGGGAACCCTGTTGATGTGCATGAAACCATTGACCTACAGGATCGAAGTTTATTGATGATGGTCAGTTGTCTGAATTGCAAGCTATGGGTAGGTATCACACATGGACTAACAAGCATGTTTGCAGTAAAATTGATCGTGCTTTGGGTAATCTGGATTGTCTTTCGAAATATGGTTCTATTGTGGCTGATTTCAGAGAGCCTCTATTTTCTGATCACTCCCCAATCTACTTAAAACAGGTGAATGACATTTATAGACCTAAGAGACCATTCAAGTTTCTTAATATTCTGTCTGAGCATGAAGCTTTTCTGGATACTATGGATAGTGTTTGGCAACAACCATTATATGGTAGAGCAATGTGGCAGGTTTGGCTGAAATTGAAAAAATGTCAATTACCTCTTAAAAATTTGTTTTGTTGTGAATTTGGAGGGGTTGATAAAAGAATTGACTTAGCTAGAGAGGAGCTCTTGAGGGTCCGGAGAGATATGCAATATGACCTTGTGTATCCTGCAAATTTTGAGAAAGAAAAAGATTGTTTGGCTTCTTTAGAGAAATGGTCAGCGATACAGGAGAAGATTTGCAAACAGAAGGCAAAAGCCCACTGGCTCAAAGTGGGGGATACTAACTCCAAATTTTTCTTTGCTGTGATGAAGGATAGATCTAATAAATGCTCCTTGAATACTCTGATTGACAGTGAGGGTAGGAGATTATCTAAACTGGTTGATATAAAAAAGAAAGTGTTAGACTTTTATATGAAGCTTCTGGGATCTGCTGCAACTAGTCTCCCTTTAATTGATCTGGGTGCTATGAGGTTAGGGCCACAACTCTCTCATGAACAACAAGTGTACTTGACAGCGGAGGTGACAGACATTGAGATCAAGACAGTTGTTTTCTCCATAGATGATAATAAAGCTCCAGGAGTGGATGGGTATAACTCTTGCTTCTTTAAGCGTGCATGAAACATCATTGGAGGTGAGGTGTGTTGTGCTATTAGAGAGTTTTTTTGATACAAATTACATGCTGCCTTGTGTTAACACCACTGCCATTACCTTAATACCTAAAGTAAGTAATCCGTCTTCCATTAAGGAATATAGACCTATTGCTTGCTGCACCTTGCTTTACAAGATCATATCTAAAGTTATGACACATAAGTTGCAAAATGTAGTGGGATGTGTTATAAGTAGCAGCCAGCCAGCTTTTATCCCTGGGAGACTAATTTCTGATAACATCTTGCTTAGCCACGAGCTTGTAAAAGGGTATACGAGGAAAGGGATCTCCCCTAGATGCATGATTAAAGTCGACTTGCATAAAGCATATGACTCGGTTGAATGGAGCTTTATTGAGATGGTTATGAAGGCGCTTGGGTTTCCTTGGAGGTTTGTTCAGTAGGTTATGAGCTGTCTCTCTTCTGTTTTATATACTATTAATTTGCAGGGGGAGTTCACAGAGAAGTTCAAAGCTAGAAAAGGGCTAAGGCAATGGGACCCTATTTCTCCCTTCCTTTTCACCTTTGTTATGGAGTACCTGCACAGGTGCCTACAACAGCTCAAGCAAGAGCCTGAGTTTCACTTCCATCCGAGGTGTAAAAAGCTTGGCATCACTCGCTTATGCTTCGCAGACGATCTCCTTCTCTTTTCTCGAGGGGACGAGCAATCAATCAAGTTGCTACATGATAAATTTGAAATGTTTTCAGCAGCCTCAGATCTCAAGGCCAATATAGGTAAAAGTCAAGTGTTCTTCGGAGGAGTTGGGATTGATGACAGAGAAGGGATACTATCTATGCTTGGTTTCTCACAAGGGGAATTGCCTGTGAGATACGTGGGAGTCCCTTTAGCCAGCAAAAGGTTGCAGTTTGCTCAGTGTCAAATTTTGATTGAAAAAATGACAGCAAGAATACGATCTTGGACAGCAAGATTTCTCTCCTACCCGGGCAGACTTCAGTTGATCAGGTCAGTCCTCTTTGGTATCCAAGCTTACTGGTCACAATTGTTTGTACTTCCCCAAAAAGTTATGAAACTTATTGAGGCAGCATGTAGAAGCTATTTGTGGTTGGGGGAGGCTCAGATTACAAAACGTGCTTTGGTTGCTTGGGACAAAGTTTGCTTACCTCAAACTGTTGGTGGCTTTAATATTCTTAACCTGAAACTGTGGAACCAGGCTGCTATCTGTAGCTTCTGTGGTCTTTGAGTCAGAAACAAGATAAGTTATGGATTAAATGGGTGCATATGTATTTTGTGAAGAACCATGATTTCTAGCATATGGAAGTTCCTTTGCAAGCCTCTTCGATGACTAGGAAGATTTTCCATGCCAGAAAACACATGAGAGTTATTGGTGAATGGGATAGAGTAGTGGTTGCTGGTAGGTTTATGATAAAAAAAAGCTTACAAGCAATTGAGAGGGCAGGTTGAGAATGTTGACTAGAAAGGTCTGATCTGTTCAAATGCTGCACCTCCTAAAACAACCTTTATTTTGTGGTTGGCTTTGCACAAAAAACTCAGAACTAAAGACATTCTTTTTTCCTGGAATATTATTGGTGAAAAAGCCTGTGTTTTCTGTTCGAGCTGTGATGAGACCTTCAATCGCTTATTTTTTCAGTGTCATTGGACTAGAGACTTATGGAGTTCTGTTTTGAGTTGGCTTAAGAGAAATACTGCAGGGACAGATTGGGATCAGGAATACAGAAAAATCATGAAACTTAGTAAAGGCAAATCTGCGGCTGCGGGGGCTGTGAAGATGTGTTTCTCCATCACAGTCTATTCAATCTGGATTGAGAGGAACCAGAGAACTTTTCAGAAGAAAAAGCTGCCTGCTGGGACGGTGCTCCAAAGCATTAAGAGTCAACCTTTTGTTCGTGCTCAATCTAACAGGAAGCTGTGGGATTATCTTGAGATGTTATAGGCAATTTGTTTGTTGCCTGCTGTTTATTTTGTGTTGATTCCCCCTGTAACTTCATGTGAAAATGAAAGGAGACCCTTCCTAGAAGGTGCGCTTTTCATTTTCACTTAAGTTACCTTGTAGGGGTTGTGTTGTTTTTTTTGTATGCTGTGGTTTGCGTACTGAGAGGTTCTGTTTTAACAGGACTCAGCTTTGTAACTAGCTATTCTGGTGATTAATACAAATGTTTAATTGCCTAAAAAAAGACAATGAACATCAAAATAATTATTGTTATGAGTGTTACTCTCTATCAATGTGATTGATGTTGATCGAACAAAAATTATTAGCACAGTAAAGTAGTATGTTAAAATGATTCGCAAAAAGTGTTGTATGACGAGAATTGGCCGGAGAGCTATTATAAGTTGCAGTAAGGGAGAAAGGATTACAACAACCTGAAATTAAAAGAAGGGCAAAGTTGACATTATTTTATTAGGGGTGTGGTATTGATTAATTTGAGGTGTGGTATTAATGCGAACAACGTACAATTTCCAATCCTAAGATTCCTAACTTAATATGTTGTTAGTTTGCCTGGTATGAGTAGTTTGCAGCTATTACAGACACTTGAAATTTATCCAATACACACTGTAAGAGTAGTGACTTGGATTTCTTCGTATAAGTAACGACCCATATATATGTACCTCAAAACACTTGTGTTGTGTCACATTGTCCTATTTCTCATGAGAGATCCATAGTTATAATTTTTTTTTTGGGTTTAATCACAAGTTCACCAAAACCCTTTGGGCCAAAGCTAATTTTGTTTGCATCGGGTCGGCACACGAAGGGGTTAAGTGCTCCTACTAAATAATTTCTCTATTCACAAGATTCGAACCCTTTACATTGCTCAAGAGATAAGAGTGCTCAACCACTCACACAAACCACTTATTGGTAACCATAGTTATAATTTGATAATCATCTTGAATATTTCTACAGAGATTCGAATCTTCTTGGAATATGCTTTGTTAGTTAGTGATACAAATACAATCTAATCAATTTCAATTATACCATATCAAAACCTAAAAGAAACATCAGGTATTGAAGAAATTAACGATCCCAAAATCCCAAACAAAAAATCAGCAAATCGCAAATTGTCAACCCAAGTAACAAAAACAAACAGAACATTGAAATTTCTATACTCAGATTCCCTTACGCGGCGATTCTCTCTCATGCAAACTGCCAAATGCCCCATGCAAATCCCGACAATTCCCACAGGCAAACAGCAAACTACTTCAGGTACCACCACACAGGTGTTATTTCTCAACTTCCCTATAGATACCCATTAAAAAGAACCCACATTTATTGACCCACTAACACTAATTTAACCCAAGAGAAAGAAAAAAAAAACCACTGTCAAAATATGGCTAAGTACAAAATCACTAGTGTTTGTGTTTCCCCTGTTTTGCTCTGTTTTGGCCTCTGTTTCTTGGTTTTGAGCCAAGGGTTTGAGGCCTACAGGCAAGGTGCAAGGCACCACCTGCCGTTGCGCCGAATCGGGGATGAGAGAAGGCAGTGCGATGTACTGAGTGTGAAGCCTCATGAGCCGAACCACCGGGTTCGGCACGAGGCCGGGGTGACTGAAATGTGGGAGCAGGAGAATGATCAAATGCAATGTGCAAATGTTGCTGCTACTAGACATATAATTGAGCCTAATGGCCTTTTGTTGCCTAACTACAACAATGCTCCCATGCTTGTTTATGTTGTCCAAGGCTTGCCTTCTAACTCTTACTATTACTTTTTGTCTTTTTTTTTTGAGTAATACTATTTTGTCTTTGATTGTAGTATAAATTGGTCATTTGGATAATTTCTCATAATTTTGAGAAACTAAACCATAGTAGATTCACAATTTCACATGCTCGAGTATAGTAGGAAGTATTTCATATATATGAGGCCGCCTCATGTGGCGCCTCAAACAAAGTTACAAGCATGATCTCATGCTGATGTGAGACGACCTCATATAAAACCCATTATTCTAGTATTTCATGTGATTGTACATGTAATAAAATATGATAGTGTTTGCATGAACATTATTGCATGTTAAATCGTTGCAAACCTCAACATGCACATTCTGAAGTCTAATGCGGATATCATCCGCTAGCTTAGTTGGTAAATGTTTTGAGGTTCGTACAAAGAATACATTTGTAAAAATTAAAATTTGTTTCCCTTGACAATAAAGTTGAGGCGGTATAGATAATCTTAGGTATCATTTCTTTTTGTTATAATTAAAAGTCTATCTTATTAAATGGAAGACAGCCAAAACTCAAACATCGAGTCGAAACTCATACTTAGATCCAAAGTTTAAACACCAAATGGATTCAAAACTCTCATTTATGTAGTAAATGGTAGTCACATTGATGAATGGCTATGGTTATTTTTTGTTAATTAGTAGTAATGACTAAAACTAGTTATATCCCTAATTATTAGACTAACTAGTGTATGATAATGCAGGGAGGGGGATACTAGGAACAATGATACCAGGGTGTCCAGAAACATACGAGGCGTTCCAACGAGAAGCAGGAAGAAGAATAAGAGGGAGAAAGGCCGTCGGGACGAGCATGGATGATCAGCATCAGAAGCTCCATTTCTTCAGTCAAGGAGATATCTTGGCTATACCAGCAGGAGTTGGTCACTGGTGCTACAATGATGGAGATTCCCAACTTGTTATGGTTGTTGTTCATGATATGGGTAGCTTTCACAACCAGCTTGACCAACAACTCAGGGTAATTAGTTAACTTTTCCTTAGCTACCTACTTGTTTACTAGCCTCCAATTTTGCGAGAACTAATAGTACATTAGTATTCTGAGCCTGTGCGATGCACGATTTGTTTGAGTGAGTGAGTACTAGTATCCCACATTGGAAGGTTTGTTTGAATGAGTGAGTACTAGTGTCCCACATTGGAAGAATTGAGGAAGAAACATCAACATATAAGTCAAGTGGGCTACTCCTCTGTATAATAATTGGTTTTAGGATGACTTGGACCCTCACTTGACTTGTGTGTGATGTCTGATGTTACTCGAAAACATTGATCATGATTTCGTTTTAAGATGTTAAGTTTAACAATAACATAACTTTACAGATTGCTATATGTCATTCTTATGTTATTTGTGGGGGAATTTCCAGAGATTCTACCTTGCAGGGAACCCAGCAACACAAGCACAGCAACAAACAATGTTAGGAAAGGAAAGGACTAGGCTCCGCGCCACAATTGGCAACAAGGTATTCAGAGGATTCAACACCGAGCTTCTAGCAGAGGCATTCGGGGTGAGCGAGGACACAGCTAGGCAACTGCAATGCGAACATGACTCGAGGGGCGCCATAGTCCATGTCGAGGAAGGGCTCCGAGTCGTGAGGCCACCTGCAACCATTCGAGGGAGGTGGATGGCTAACAATTCGACTAACGAAGATGATGAGATGATGGAAAATGGATTAGAGGAGACTTTTTGCTCAATGAGGCTAAGGGAGAACATTGAAGACCCTGAAAGATCTGATGTTTACACTGTTAGAGGTGGACGTATTCGTAGTGTTACCAGCTTTGATCTCCCTATCTTGAAGCACATTCAGCTTAGTGCTAAGAGGGGATATCTCTACAGGGTAAGTGTCAAATTAACAAATCTTAATTCTTTCTTGTGGCTCATAGCATATTTAGTTGAAATTGAGATGACAAAATTCTAGTCATACTTATTAGCTGAATCACAAAAACTCATATGAGGCAGCCTCATGCAGCGATATATGTCATTTGTGTAAAGTGATAGCCTCCTCTTGCATAAAAGGAACAAATTAAAGAATTCATTGATCAATGTTTAGTACATAGTATACATAAACTCTCTTTTAAGTCATTGGCATATGTAATATACATATAATCCTACAAATTGATAAACATGTTTGATGTTCTTATTACAGGATGCAATCATGACACCACAGTGGAACATGCACGCTCACGAGGTGGTCTTCTGTATCCGTGGCCGAGCTCGAGTTCAAGTGGTTGGTGGCAGCTCCAACAACAACGTACCAGTATTTGACGGCGAGTTAAGAGAAGGACAACTTCTTGTAATCCCACAAAACTTCGCGTCCTTAGCAATTGCAGGAGAGGAGGGCTTTGAGTGGATCACCTTCATGACCTCCGATAACGCATTGTCGAGCTCCCTCGCTGGCCGGACGTCGGTTATAAGGGGAATACCAGATGAAGTTGTCATGAACATGTTCATGATATCAAGGCAAGAGGCTAAGAGGTTGAAGTATAATAGGCCTGAAGTGACAATCTTAAGCCCTTCTTCTACCAGCAGGGGAATCAGGGCTTCTGCTTAGATTTGGGTTGTTGAACGTTGTTGACTGTTGTTAGTAACTTGCCTTTGTTTCCCTTGTTGTTGCTAGAGTTTTTCTTACCTTAGCTTGTAAGTTGTAACTTGTGTTAGGCTGGCGACTTGTAGTTTTAGGCAATCTGATCAATGAAACGTGGTGTAGCAAGTAGTGTGTTGGCTATCCGCTATTTTGAAATAGCTACAAGTACTTATGTATCAAGTTTTGACATCAAATTAAATAAATAATTTGTAGCTGAGCTAAATAAATAGTAATGTTGATCTATCCGATGTATGTCATTCTTATGTAGCTAAAAATTGTTTTCTTTTTTAATACTCCATCATAAACAGTGTGAACAAGACTATTTTGGGCCCATAAAGAACTTAGATGAACATGTGATTAAACAAGACTATTCTTGGCCCATAAAGTACATAGTTAATGCAACCTGGATTTGGTTAACGACCAGGCTTCCAGTGACTTATAGGTACCGACCGAAGATCAACCGAAAATCATATTTACGACCGATTTTGCCCTTGGCCGATCAATTTTGGCGATCAGTAAATGGCTTGTTTTTTGTAGTGGATCTATGACTGGTAGTGGTTTCCCAAAACCGTTGCTATATCATGCTAAACCGCTGCCTTAGATCTAAGACAACGCCTATGTTTCAACCGCTGCCTTAGATCTAAGACAACGCCTATGTTTAGCGGCGGTTGAACAACCGCTGCCTATTAGGCCTAAGGCAACGGTTTCTTAACTTGTGGCAGTGGTATAATGCCGTTGGCTTAGGGCTTTTGAATTCAATGATACTAAAAATAGGATAAAAATACATATTTCTATATTGCCTTCTTTTTGTCTACTTTCTTTAATGTATTTGTCTCGAATACGACCAATCGGTATTTGGGGGAGTTAGTTTTCAAAAATTCCATTGATTAGAGATGTCTTTTCCCTTTTTGAGAATACTACTTGTTTTTTGTGTTTTGTGTAATTGTTCGTAGTAATATCATACCTTCTTTTTTAAAAGACAATCTACCATATTATTAGTTTTGTATATTCATCAAATTGTGATGACTAGCTCTACCACACAAAAGCGGTAATGTAGAAAATTCCGATTGAAAGGAAGTCATTTATAATTGTTAAATATATTTGTTAAGATAACTTTTTCGATTAAATATTATCTAATATTTTAAATTTGTACGCCGAACTTAATTTCACTTACAAATGCCGTATGACTTATATTACCTTTATTAATAAAATTTCTTCTTTTCCTTACCTAAAAAAAACAACATTAAATAGGATATACCATACAAGAAAGTTTTTTTTTAAAAACAAAAAATGAAACTGGAAAGAGCAAAAAAGCGTTCACGATGGGACTGGAACCCACAATCTCCCGCTCCGGAGGCGAGCGCCTTATCCAGTAGGCCACGCGAACATATCAGTGGAATCTTTTTCTATTTTACATATTTATTCTAATTGCAACTCAGACTCACCTGAAATGGCTATTTCCTCCATCATCTACTTCGCTATCAGTCTCTCTCTTCTCCATCAAAAACCCTAACAAAACCCATTTTTCTCTCTCCTCTCTCTAGAAACCTCGTGAGCTCCAACAATGGCGTCTTCGTCGTCGATAATGGCGAATGTGTTCTCCCACTGCCCTAACTTACATCTTCCCCACAGAAACAAGAATTCGCCTCAACTCACATTTTCTCTCTCCTCATTTCCTCCTTCTCCATCTTCAACCTCTCTCAGGTAATTTCTCTCCCACCTTCCTCTCTCAATGTCTTTATTGTTTTTATATTATTTTCTTGCATTTTTTAATTATGAAATATTTGAGCATTTTATCAGCTTATCTCCAGTGGGTCTATTGATTATGTGCTTAAATTGTTGGATAAGTTTTGTTCTTTGGATAAATATTGCAAATTAATATTTCAGATTATAGGACATGGGATTACATGGCCTTTGAATTTGCTATAAATCCTTAATTTGTTGTTTGAGGGGAATGATTGAGTTAGCAGAAATTATAGCAAATCCTTAATTTGCTATAAAAAGACAAAATTGTAACTCAATTGGCAAATGGCAACCTGAACTAGGGTAATGGGTCTTAATCATACGATTTAATTACCATGATATATAGGCTGCTTATATGAGGGATGCATTTCTTGGACATTCATGTTTAATTTGAGGCACATACATGTAAAACTATGCATGCTTCATTCACCTATCTATTACAAGATGCTTTGGTTTGGCTTGCAGTTTTTTCTTTTTTCATTTTTGCAACTAACTATAGTGTTAGGCATCAAAATTTGGCCAGGTTTCTTAAAATTACGCCTCAAATTAGAAGGGTAATTTGCCAAGCTTCTTCTGCTGCTGGAAGCTATAACTCTGATGGCGATTTAAATCCTTATGAGGTAACTTTAATTAGTGCTCCTGCCATCATGTCAATGCTTTGTGCTATAGAAGTGAGTAATTGTATGACTTTTGAAAAGTATTGTTTATCATCCTTGCATGGTCAAATTTTACAAGTAAATGATTGTTGACAAGTTTACAAATGAGTACTCGAGATGCACGAGTAAACTCCATGCACAATGCTTGATAGTGCGTAAATGTGAGGTGCTGATGTCATAGCTACCCAAAATTTGGAATATATGGCATTATTTGTCCTTAATATTGGGTTCTATTTTTTGCAGCTTATTAGGCATGAATTTCGCATGTATATTCATTGTTTAGGTGTTAATTCTATAGGTCCTAGGCGTGAATCCCATTGAGAGCTTTGACATGATTAAGGCAGCCTATACAAAGAAACGCAAAGACGCTGAAAGAAGTGGTGATGAGGCAACTGCAGCCATGGTAGGCATACATTTGCTTTAAGCTTCTTTTCACCTATGATTTGAGGATATTGCTTTGGTTATCTATAGGCTTAATTGGTGTCTGATATTCAGTTAGAAAGGGCGTATGACAAGATCATGATGGCACAATTAACAAAGCGGAAGAAAGGGGAAACATTTGGCTCGTTGAAGGTATAAAGTTTACAGAGCTTTTTTTATGCAACCTTTGCATCATCCCCTCCCCCCCTCTTAGAAAATAATCATTTCTGTGTACCTTATTTAAAACGAAGAGTGATACGCTGGCTGTACTTGTCTGTTGTTAATATCACATTGGCATTGCTATAGCAGTGTAAGTGTTCTTAGACCTTCAGTGGTTTTCTTGTAAACACTTGTCCTTTTGCTACCCAGCTTAATATTTCTTAGTGATGAGTTGTTTGTCAATTCATCAAGGTAAATTTGGCTGCTTAAAACTGAGCTTTACAATAGGCCAGAGAACACATTTGATATTGCAATTTGACTAATTGTTCCTTCATAATTTTGGAGCCCTAGAGTTGTATATCAAATAGCTTAAGAAACTAAAAGCACTTGCTATCTATTGCAGTTACTTTTTCCTCTTCTCTCCTTCGCTCTTTTGTATTAACCGCTGTAGGTTATTCTTGTATACACAGATTTCGAAGGATATTAAATATGCTGATAAAGAGCCAATTGTACCATGGGGACCCAGGTTTGTTATTGGGGTTACTTTTGAATTTTTCCAACTTGCTTCTTACCTATTTTGTTGAATAGTGAAAAGCTTGTATTGCCATTTACATTGTTTGTCAAATGTAAATGGCAATACAAGCTTTGATATGAAGATGGTTGGAATAGCTCATGTAAAGAACGTGGTGGTTACTTACTTAAAATACTCAATTTCTAGATACACATACACCTACATGTGACGGTGGTTGTGAGAAATATGAAAAATATGTCCAGCCCTTGGTGACATCTACAATTGCTTCTAGTCATAGAAAATTGTCTTTGGGAGAAAATGGTCGGGTACAGAGTAATTGTCGTCTTTGTATAATTGTTTCATAACCTTATTATTATCCTCTGTTTTCATCTTCTTTACTGGATAACTAACTGATGGTACTTCGGACTCTGATATGCTTGCGTCGATGTGGCTATCTATGCAGGTACAGCAAATCTGATGTCAAAGATATGCGCATTAACATGGCAATATCTGCTGTATTTGTAAGTTGTGGCTGACTACTACTAGCATTTTCTTTCCCTTTTTTAACATATTTCGTTCAAACTGTCAATGGAAACATTTAATAGTTTTAATTTGATACACCATTCATCACCAAACTCATTCTCTGTCAAGTGAGACCGGGTAATAATGGCAATGGAGATCGGCAAATGCAGTTTCGTCTAGTCAAATCATATGTGTGGAATTATCTCTAAATTTGAAATATATGTACTTATATTATTATACGTCACTATGCAGATAGCTTGGGCTTATATCCAACGCAATGCTGAGTGGAAGCCTATTCAGTTTTTAGGCTTTGTATTTGTATATCGGATTTTTGAGAAGCTGAAAGCCTTTGAACCACCTGTGTCTTCAACTTTTAATGTAAGTGAAAATTAACCTTAGACTGCTTTTGTTGTGTGCTTTGCTGTCTTACCTGATAAGGACTTTGCTTAAATGCTTGAGCACATCTTGGTTGCAGGAGGAAGGTGAGGATGACGGCCGGGGTTTACGGATGGGAAAGCGACTACTAAGATCACTTTGTCTAGTGTTTGGCTGTATTGGTCTTGCTTCCTTGGTAAGCAATACCTTGACTGAACTCAATCAAATGTGAAAATCTAGCTGTGTCCAAGTTAAATCATTGGAAGTCTTAAATTGTCAGGGTCCATGTAAGCCATTGTGTTAGGGGCCTTAGGGCATTTCACAACGAATTCACAAAGAGAAAAATGGCAGTTACTTTGTTGAACCTTAGAGCAGAGTGAGAAAATTATTTTTGGATCCAATTCCTATTGTAGGCTAAGTGAACATACATGATTTTGATATGGTCTCTAATCCCTTTTTGGTACCTATTGTTATTGCTGGTAATAGGCTAATAGCATGTCTGAAACAAGCTTCTTATATAGGTATGGAGTATAGACTAATGTATGGTTGGTTTCTTAAGGTTGTGTATGGTATATTTTAGGTTATTACAACTGTATGATTTTTAGATAATTGAGTATTCAAACAACTTAGATAGTTAGATGTATCAAAAGCTCTCAAATTCTCAATGGTTACTATGAAAACAGGAATGCTTTCCTTTCTAACTTTTTGTGAAACGAGTCCACTGACAAAACGGTGTTTTCCGTAGGCATTCACTGGAGTCTTGAATCTGATCGAGTTTTCTGGCAGTTATATACCGGTTGCCCTATACAACAGTCAGGTAATGCTGAACCTCTCTTTTTCATTACACGGGATATGTGTTTGCCAATCTATACTGGTTGCCGCGTACAACAATCTGATAATTCTTGTTTTATCATAAGAGCATCTTTAGTGGGATGAGACCTCATGCTAAGAAAGGATTTCTCTTCCCGCCCCCACCCCCCTCCTAATGATCCCCCTGTTTGGTTTTGCTGTAGAGGGGTTTCTGGGATTTCATCTCAAAGATTAATTTGACCCCTTTCGGAGATCTGAATAGTTTCCAAACCTAATACGCTTCCTGATGTAACAGGAGCTTATTGTCACTTCTGCCACAGCAATTGCACTCTACATCATGGCGTCCTATTACAGATGATGATTTGAATCAAATTTTCGGAGTTCATCCATTTGGTCACAAATTTTGTATCTAAGCTCCATCGACTTTTGAGTTCCAATTTTTGTCAAATAGCTTCATCCTTTACGTGTACAACTTTTGTTCCCATAGAATGTAGATCGACTAAATTGTAAATTATGAATTAAAGCGTGGGTAGCTCTAAGTTCTTACTGCTAATTTTTATCTTGCCTGCCGTCTGGGCCATATATACTCCAGTGATACACAACTTGAAAATTCTAGGATCATTTGCCAAAAAGAAGTTCATAGAAAGGTTTTTTTTTTTTTTTTTTCATTAAACCACCTTGAATGATGTTTGACCCAGATACGGCTACTATTTGGTGGAAAAATAACATTAAGAATGTTCTTATTCATCATTTTACATTATACTTCTATAAGCTTCAAATAATAAAACAAAAACACTTGTATTACAAAAAACTTGTATAGGATGTAGGGCTGTTCAAAAGAATCCGTATCCGAGCATCCGATCCGAAAATCCGATCCGAAAATATCCGAAAAACGAATATCCGAATTTTCGGATTTCTGAAAAGCGGATATCCGGAATTTCGGATACGGATTCGGATATCAACTTTCAAAATTTCGGATATCCGAAATATCCGAAAAATCGTAATTTCGGATATTTTTCCGTATCCGAAAAATATCCAATTTTTTTGGATTTTATGGGTAAATTTCTGATATTTTTGGATTCGGATATCCGAAATATCCAAAAATATCCGAAATATCCGAAAAATATCCAAATTAAAGTCAATTAAAATAGAAAAAATTTAACTTTTTCGGATATCGGATATCCGAGAATCCGAATCCGAAAATTTCGGATACGGATACGGATTCGGATATCAAAATTCACTATCCGAAATTTCGGATATCCGGTTATGAACAGCCCTAATAGGATGGACTTATGTAATAGAGCCTCTCACATTTTTCCTTCCCTCTCTTTCTCTCCCACGTATCACGAGATAGGTCCCCCTGCACAATACGTATTGCTATTGTATTTGTGAGTAAGAAAGTACTTAGGCCTCGTTTACTTGGTTGCAATCAAATTAAATGCATTGCAATCATTTTATAAAGTAAATGTAAGGTGAAAAGTAAAGGAGAGGGAGGAGAGGGATAGGAAAAGTGGGGTTGATTGCATTATCCATTGTAATCACAATTGCTCAACTTTTCCCATGTAATGATGATTACTTTGAATGGGGTAATCAATCTTACTTTTTCCATCTACTTTCTCTCCTTTTTTCTTTTCCACTTCCCATTTACCTTATGAAGTGATTGCATTGCATTGCATTTGATTGTAAGCAAGTAAACACCACCTTAGTTTGGTGAGAAAATAGTTAGACGAAATTTCCACCTACTGTAGGAGTTGGATACGAATACAACTAACCAGCAGCCTTTATTAGTTTTCTTCCACTTCCTGAGATTACGTGGATGATAAGAGCTTTGCTTTCTATATGACTCATGGATGAATGTTTTCCGAGGTAGCATCCTTAGCCATTGGTTTGATCTATTTAGGCCAAAAAGTTATGGCCATTACGTTATTTTAAATACTAACATTGGATATGTGAGTTGAGATTAGGCTATTAGCTTTTGAAGCAATTGATAGAAAGAGTGAAATGGTCTAACACGATTGTGGTATATTTAGAAGTGGTTCTATTTCTAGTCACCAACTTATGTGCAACTTTTGCTCCCTCGATTGAAGAAGAAGAAACAAGACTCCTCGAGAATAGGTAAGTTATACATCTTCTCTCATTCTCTCTCTCAATATTTGTCGACTGCCAATTGTATTACACAAAAACTTGTATAAGACGGTCTTTCTGAAACTTTCGTTGAGATGAGGGTCATTTTCCCGTGAAACAAAGGTTACAATTCATTATAAGTGACCCTAACATTTCTAAAAAGTGATCTCCTTTTACTATGAATTAGTCTCACAGAATACTTGCTCATTATACTAATGTTCATTTTAAGTTACTTGGGCACAAACCACTTCAATTCTATGAACATCTTTGTATTCATTTGTGAAGAAATTAACCACCAAAACTTAAACTCATTGGTAGAGGCATAATAAATAATGGCTTTATGTATTCCCTTAAGCCATTTAAAATCTTTATTTTCATGCAATGTAGGAATCTCAAATATTTGGAAATGGATTCAATTGGCAACCGACCAGATACCAATTGTAACAAGTATAGTTGAAATGATTTTTGGAACTAGATACTCGATTAAGCTTATCCGATCCCTCCAACTAAAACAATACGATGGCTTTTATTTTCTTTTTGCAAAAAAGAGCCCTATGGTGAAAGTAGGTTCGATGCTCAAATATGTGATACCGATTTATACCACCTCTAATTAAAAAGAATGTTATATTCTACCACGTGCTAAAATATTTAGCTTAGGAAATAAGGGTTTCTAAGATTCGAAACACAGAATATTTAGATCATCTAATCTTGATATCATGTGCTGGAACCAACTTTACCATGCTTGAAGGTCCTACACCAATAATGTTACATAACTTAATAGTATTATTATAACCGCGCATAAATAAGAGTGCCTATTTTATTTTATTTTTTGAGAACACATGTCGGGGAGTTGTGTGGTTAGTTTAGTGGCGGATGCACTCTTTAGGCTAAATCCACTCAAAAAAACATAATACAATATAATATTTTAAAATTTAAATTTGTCTTGTATATTATAAGGTACTACACTACCCACTTAACTTGATTTCTAATTCCACCTCACACATACGCAAATTGCTAGGTCGATTGTAACCAAAAAAAAAATTGCTAGGTTGATGCACAGAATCGATCACTTGGTTGGCCTTTTTAAGGCGTGGACCCTTTTTAGAGTTTGTACTCTTCCACTGATCCACTCGCACTCGAATAAATTTGGATGTGGGACTTTGAATTTGTCCAAAGTAATTTGTTTGTTTGTTTCTTTTTCCCCTAAGGAATAAAATTGATGTGGGTGGTATTTACTTTCATCAACATTTTCAGAAAATCTACGTGTCCATCACTTTTGGAGACCCCTTTTTCTCTGTTATCTACTTGTTTGTATGTGCTCTTCAGTTAACACGTGAGAGACAAAGAGAGAGTGAGAGAGAGTGGCACGTCTATTTGCATACTTTCTGATTTTGTTGCCGATTTTGTTGGGTTTCAGGGTTTGATAATTTTTTCTGATTAAAGGGTTTTACAAGGGCAACAAACCCATAAATTGATTTCTTCAAATTCAAACCCTTTTGCTTTGTGGAATTCAGGAATCAAATGGGGGAAGTTGCAGCTCCAAAGGGTATAATCTCTCTATTTGCTTATCCATTTTATGTTATCAAATATTATGCTTTTTAATTTTATGACTCACATTTTTTATTGTTGTAATTTTATGACTCACTTGTCATGAACCATATAGTATTTTGCATGCATGAACTTAGGATCACAAAGATTTTGAATTTTTTTTTTTTTTTTGGGTTGATATAAGACAAAGATTGAATCTTTCTGCTTAGTAACTCTTATGATTCTTGATCAAGTGTGCTTGTTCTATACTGGAGTATTAGAATATGTCATTCTATATTACTTGGATTCAGCTAAAAGTGTCCAAATTGAGATACATGTCCAAGTATGGAACTCTGCCATCTTATGAAAATTTGGCGTATTTTTGAGCTAATACTCCTATGAAGTGTTGATTGTCATTGCCACTTCAGAGTGTCGAGTGTTTAACATGGGTACTTGCTGTGAAATGAAGAGTCCTACAAACATAAATACATTTTCTTTTCTTATTGTCTGTCTTTTCTTTTCACTTTGGTTTTTGATAGGGGTTCTGATTTCTGGTTTGTCATAGTTGTTTTACTGCTTTGATTGGTTTTGCTTCGTAAAAACTGTATCATTTGTAGACCTAAGTTACTCCTTTCCTTCAGTTTGAAGTGTTAGCTTTTTTAGTTTTTACTAGGAAATGATGTCATGAGCCTCTCATATTGATATTGTTCATCATATTGATCGTCTTA
This sequence comes from Tetragonia tetragonoides, assembly GCA_038025085.1. Lineage (NCBI taxonomy): Eukaryota > Viridiplantae > Streptophyta > Magnoliopsida > Caryophyllales > Aizoaceae > Tetragonia > Tetragonia tetragonoides. The sequence continues at coordinate 11,668,502 of CM076143.1, forward strand.
ACTGAATAGTTTCTGAGGATGAAATTAAAATAACTATTGCTGACAATTATGTTACGAGAATGTGGGCTCATACCTCCAAAATTGATAATTTAAAGTGATGGTACTTAGAACTATGATGGTTACATGTAACATTTTGAGTTTGAATTCCCTTTGTCAATTTCCGATTTTGACCCCTTCTTATTATGTTTCCTTGATTCTTCCATTTTCATTAGATACTGTCGAGATGGTTAAAAGAGTGGTTGACATGCGGTCAGACACGGTCACCAAACCAACTGAAGCAATGCGTGCTGCAATGGCAAGTGCCGAGGTTGATGATGATGTATTGGGTTACGACCCCACTGCCCTCCGCCTTGAAACAGAGATGGCAAGGATAATGGGCAAAGAGGCAGCATTATTTGTTCCATCAGGAACTATGGGTAATCTCATTAGCGTCCTGGTACATTGTGATGTAAGGGGAAGTGAAGTCATTCTAGGGGATAACTCCCATATCCACATATATGAGAATGGTGGTATTTCTACCATCGGTGGGGTCCACCCAAGAACAGTGAAGAACAACAAGGATGGGACTATTGATTTGGATTTGATTGAAGCTGCCATTAGAGATCCAAAGGGAGACCTATATTATCCCACTACTAGGCTTATCTGCCTTGAGAACTCGCATGCCAAGTAAGGAAGCTTCTTTTCTGAAATTGCTATTCTTTCTGATTGTCAAGCTATGGTTGCATCAATCACAGACTCTGAAATTGTAGTTGTGATTTATGTTTCCATTGCTTAAATTTTGGTGGGAATTTGACCAGGTCATCATATTCAGCTTATTTGGATTGTTAGCATATAAATAACCTGGCTTTTTTGTTCGATGCGTAGCTTGCATTGTTCAGTACTAGAAGACATGTAGATAATCTCTACAATTGAATTTTTTAGAACAGACTGTTGGCCTGTTGCTCCTCTTGCTCACAGCAACAGCAGCGTATTTTTTTCAGTTATCAGGAAGAGCCTATGTCTGCTACAATAACTGATCAGATCAAGGCCTTCAGTTAGGTGCTTAGTGTAAAATAGTAAAATACCAGTAACTAGATGGGACAGTCTCTATCGTAATTCGGTTGACTTGATGGGAATAATATATTCAGTGAATTTAGCAACCCACTAACCTCTCCTCTTTTATGCATTTTGTTGTTACTTTGCATCTAGTATTTTAAGACAATAGTATTTCTGTTTTGTCACAGTTGTGGTGGTCGATGCCTTTCTATAGAGTACACTGATAGAGTTGGAGAGTTAGCAAAGAAGCATGGTTTGAAGCTTCATATAGATGGGGCCCGTATCTTCAATGCTGCAACAGTGAGTGAAACTTCTAGATTATAGTCTTAATTGTTATGAATGGTTGCATGGCTTGCACTCTAACTAGCCTCCTTCCCTATAGAATGACAATAGGTATAACAAGGGAAGTCAACATGTTTGTTGAGACAATGCATATCGATGTGTTCATCATTTCTCACTAATGACATAGGAGACAGTAGACCTCACAGACAAAGCTGCCCTCAACCCCCCCCCCCCCCTCCTAAGGGGAAAAAAGGGACAAGAAGGAAAATAGCCTATTCAGTAGAAATGCACCTGTGTGGGTAAAGTGTATGATATGGTGACTGTGTTACATATAGGATTGCTGAATATGGATAATATGCAATGAAAATTTCGATCAATTCTTTTTGTTGCTTCTGTTGACTGTTGACTGTTGTCTTAAGTATGGTGTTGATGCGGTAAACAGTCTTATTAAATATATGACCGTATTCCGTTCAGTTATATTTAAGAATCCTTCTACATTTCAAATGCCAGCAGTAACTTCCAATGTGATGTGTATTTTTTCTTTTGACCATTTACTTTAGCATTGGAGAGGAAGTTGAGAGGCTTTAGGTCATTTGCTTGTTGGCATTCACCAGTCTTAGTATGAATAGCATAGTTTCCTTGACTGATCAAATTCACATACATCTTCTGGCAGGCACTTGGGGTCCCTGTTGGCAGATTGGTGCAAGCAGCAGATTCAGTATCGGTAAACATCAGTTACTTCCCATAGTTGTCAACTTGTCATTCCAGTCATCAGTAATTTTCCACCTTGTTTCGGTTTAAGAATTATGCTACATGAGGCTTTACTTAGAACCTTAAGCATTTTAAACAAATTGCTACCATTATTCTATAAGCTTACTTCTTAGATCACTTCTCTCGAAACAGTACCTAAATGATACCCTGACAAATTTTGCTAACACATGAATTAAGGTTTGCTTGTCAAAGGGTGTTGGAGCACCTGTTGGTACTGTCATTGTTGGCTCAAAGAGCTTCATAAACAAGGTATTGGTGAAGCCTCTAAGCATGCATAGAGCATCTTTTATATTTACTAGATTCCTCATTTATCGGCTTCTATATGTTTAGGCTAAGATACTAAGAAAAACCTTAGGTGGTGGGATGAGACAAGTTGGTGTGTTATGTGCTGCCGCTTTGGTTGCAGTAGAAGAGAATGTGAGTAAGCTTGAGGATGACCATAAGAAAGCTAAACAGTTAGCAGGTTATCCTTCTTGTGCTCTATGTCCATATGCAGTCTGCTTAGTAGCTTAGCTCTGTTCAGTGATGACTGCCTGTTCGTGCTTCAGAAATTTTGTAGTCTGCATAAACTTGTAACATCAGGTTTCTTCATCCTTATAAATGTCTGGGGATCATGTTGTCTGACAGATGGGCTGAACGAGATTACAGGGTTAAAAGTGGATATAGATACAGTCGAGACCAATATTGTAAGTATTTTGTATATACATTAGCATGCATGTACATTGTACGCCCTCAGTTTTGAATGCAGTTTAATTTCTAAGACATTTCAGTTTCTGGCTTGTCACCACTTGTAAAACTTTTTTTGCTTCCTCACCCTTGTTCCTCTGTTTAACCTTTCGTGTTGTACTTGCTTTCCCTCGTCACAGGTTTATGTTGACATATGTGAGAGTTCTAATACTACAGCACTGAAACTGTACAAGGACTTAGAGAAGCATGGTATATTGGTCATGCCAGATAACACATTTAGGTGGGTATCTCTCTTTCTTGACATCCTGAATTTCTAAAAGGAATCATATTACCACCACGTTGAAATATTACAATTTCAGAATCAGGATTGTAATCCACCATCAAGTCTCTGCAAGTGATGTGCAATATACACTATCATGCATTCAGGTAACACGGCACGTCCATTATTTATCCTTTGACAATTTGTTTATTTGGGTTTCCGTTTCTTTTTTATATTGTCCTTTTCTCCTCTATGAATAAACACAAAGGTAAGGCTGCATTTCCTGCATATATCTTGACGTACCTGTCTGTCGGATATCGGAATTACACTAGGTGGTGGTGGTGTTTGTAATGTATGGATTAGGAGTTTGTGTTACTGACATGTGACATATGTGTGCAATTTGCTTTGAACATTGCAGCAAGCAATAGCTGAAGCATCGATCGAGCATGTTGACAAGTGAGAGGCATCGAAATGCACTTCAGTAGTAATAATCTAATTGATCAGTGGATTCTGGGATCTGAATGTAATTGATTGATTATCTACAAAGATTGAAGAACTGCAAGTGTAACAAAATTATGCAAATAAATAAACCTCCTATTTTAATAATTTGTAGATCTTTCCTTTCTGGTCTGCTTCATCTTTGTGCTTCAGCAACAGGCAGGCAGTCACCACTGGACACTAAATTGCTTTAAACAATAGCCAGATCGGTAAATGTTTTTGAAATCAATAGTTTGAAATTATTATGGGAATAGGAGGTTCACCACTAGAACACCTAAAGGGGTTAATTTCATGTTTTCCTTTTTGCGCTACAATTCTATATACAAATATTTTGCCAATTTATATAATAGAATTGAACACGAATGTAAGAGAAATACTATTTTGTCAATTTATATAGTAGAAATGTTCACGAATGTAAGAGCTACACATAATACGCATTATGATCGAAGTTGATTTATTTGTTGAACGAGCTTTTTGTTCATGTTTGTTTGTTTGACTCAAACACGAGCTAAAACCAAACTTGTTTCTAAGGGTGCGTTTGTTAGAGCTGAACTTACCAGAATTGAACTGAATTGAATTTAACATCACTGAACTAGACACCACTAAACTGAACTGGACACCACTGAATTGAATTGAACACAACTTGATATGTTAGACAAAAAGTATGTTTTTGAACTCAGCACCACTGAACTGAACATCATTTAACTGAATTTGAAATCACTGAATTGACACCTAAACTGACTTGACCTTGTGAGCTCTAAAGAACGCACCATTATTAACCAAACAGCACTATTACTATGTTGCCAGAGATTCGCATCCCGCGCTCAACAAGTCTCATACATTTGAACATTTCTCTAAGATATCTAGAGATGACACCAACACTTCATAATTTTACAGGGGAAAAAAGATCGAAAGAAACCTAGCTATATTCATAATCTGAAGAAAGACGTCTTTCTTGAATATATATGGATATGCTCCTTAAAGACACGAGTACAAAGGATAAATATTTAAATTGAAAGAATAGAGAAAAGAAAAAACACCAAACGACATCTTACAGCAAAGACCCAAAAAAATTGCCAAATGTTCTAAAAGCTACCATTCCCTGCTTTCTACCAAATCACCTGTCAGCAAACAACCTCTTCTCCATGGGAGGCCTTTGGAATCCGATATGGAGCCCACAACTACGCGCTGCTTGTGATTAGATTAGTCCTCCGGGCAGCATATAATTAAGAATGAGCCCAGCTTAGGCATCAGTCTGATGAAGATGTTGGGTGTCTTCAGCTACGCCAACTTTGTGAATCGACCTTCTCATTCGATGGCCTGCTTTATGACAAAACTCGCATCTTCTGGTGAAGCAACTGAGATAAAGCACAATCACATTAATGTAGCCAACATACGCCAATAAAAAGTTGGTATTAAGTCATCCTAATACAACGTTATATCATTTTCCCTTGATGACTACCCCAGTCACCACATCACACTCAAACTCTACCATTGCCTCTTTATTCATCTTTTCTGTGCCCTTAGTCAAAAGGAAATCTGTCATCATACACATTAATTCAAATTTTTAAAAGAACTCAACCAAGTGCATAGACGTCATTTGTGAGATTGTCAGGCAATCAAATAGTGGGTGTTTAACTTTGTAGATTACATTTATTCACACCAAACCCACACACAAACCAAAAAAAAATGCAAAGCCAAAGTGGGTTACCATATCCAACTCAAAAGGGAGCCTCGAGAGATTCATCCCAAACTTCTGCACTTCCATTAGAAGCATCTTCAACATCCTCTTCCATAGAAAGCCTAATATATTCTCTATGTGCAAAGCGATCCCACTCTGTCAATGTCGGGTTCTCTCGCTCCTGTTCACCAAACGAGCATTATGATCAACAAACAGGAAAGAAGCACATAGTACCCTCTATTTTTAACTGAAGTACTCAAGAGTTAGGAAAGGAAATGAACAATGAAGCTTACCTGGCGAATAAGGAATGGATCACGAGTTTCAAAGGCCATGAACTTGTTTAGATTAAAGAGGATGTTGAAAACACTTCCTGAAAGTTTACTTCCTTTCAGATCACGTAGGGTGAAATAACTCTCATTCTGCAAAGAAACATTCAAGTGTTTCAGAATAAATAGCAATTTCTCAAATCCACCCAAAAAAAGGCACTTGCACAACACCTTAGCACCAACGTAAGAGTGTTATTTGTCCCTTAGACCCAGCAACAAAAAAAATCAACAAATTCCAAAATTTTGACCTTCCATGTGTCACCCAAACATGTCATATACTCCCCTTAATCCAACTGCCCCACTTTAATGTCCACTTCCTTTTACCACAACATATCACAAGATTTTATATTAATTTTGGAGGGGGGGGGGGTGGGGTTGTTAACATATTACAGAAATTTACACAAGGTAGAGGAAGACATCAAACATAACCAATCATCAAAGACATTTTAAAGGAAGAGTGTGCTACAATGATCTCTTGAGAGGAAAGGTGCTTGCATCTGGTGATAAACCATCAATCTTTATTATTTTATACAGCTTTGAACATGAAGATCACATTTATTAAGTTGATTTCATGATTATTGTTTCACAAATAGAAACTGGGTCTTGAGGTCATACAAGATACAACAAGAACGTTCGATACAACAATAGAATACTCCTAGGCTGCCACTATACAATTCCTCAAAGGTCAATATCAAAAATATCAAAAATTGGATATTCCATAATACAAATTTCTTAAAATGGCAGATCAACATCACGGTTTAAATAAGAAAATTATCCTGCATATGTTTGAACAAGTTCATCATATTCTAAAACTCAAACAGCAGAGAATAACTTTAATCACAGTAGAAAAGGTAAACCTCAGGTCCAATCATGTCAATAATCTGACACAAGATATCTTCAAAAAGCACAGGTTCCTGAGCCATGCATTCCATTCGATGCAACTGCTCCTCATAAAAGAATTGCATCTCGTTCCGAGTTATAACTCCATTTCCATCCAAATCTATACACTTGAACCTGCAGTAAAGAATGGGTAACAGATGATAAAAGTTTGTCCATGTAAATGTCCACATTTAACATAGAGCACTAGGCCTAAGCCAGCTAATATAATAAGTACAGTCTAATTTCCAATCAACCTTTGAATGATGTTCCTTAAGCTCAAAGGTCATACAAATTCAGATCATTTACTAGTTCACATGGTAAAACATGCACAAAAGCCGATGTTGTACCACAAACATACCAATATTCAAGGCTGGGTTCTGATGATTTATCCTCCTCTGCCAAGATGAAGTAAACAAAATCTTCATATCCCATCTTGCCTTCGACAGTACTAGTGAACTTTCTGGGAACCTGGTAGAAGATTTTGACAAATGCAGGAAAGTAACTGTTTGTTAAGCAATCAGAGAATAGAAGTTCCCTACAGCATAAAACTGCTTGGCCAGATCAAAGAGCAACTAGTGGGACATTTACCTGGGAAAATATTCTATCAACAATTCTGTAGGTAAGTGCATGGTTCCCATATCTGATTAGGTTTTCTTTGTCGATCAAAAAATCGTGATCTGTATCCAACTCCCAGAACTTGCAATATATCACATAAAAGTGCTCGTAGGAGAAGTACCTACATTGATACAAGCAAAGAGCAGAGTGTGAAACAAGACGAGGAAAGGATTAGAAACAATAAGTACCACGAATAATGTACGTGTGCAGAGAGAGAAGACTAGGCAAGAAATCAGCCTAATTTGAATTTAAATTTTAAAGACATGAAGTAATATGAATATAAAGACATGAAAGGGAGGCACCGTCCTTCAAAGGCCCTTCAATGAAACCCCTGCCTGGTCCTTCCCCAGCAAGTAAACAAATTGACAACCCACTAGCAGAAGTCCTTTGGATCAATTCTCAAGTTTGTGGTTTGACACCTAACCTAAAGATTTTTTTAAGGCTATCCGGTTGTATGGACCACATCATGTCTTAAAGCTGTCTATTCCCCCATTTAATTATTAGTTAAACTTGAGTAACTGCTTCTCTAAAATAAATCCTTCCTGATACATCTTATTCAGACCCCGATCTACCTCGAACAGCCTCTTTCACTATACTGCAATAGTGCTAATAACACCAATAACCAACAACTTCATTTCTTGAAACTTTCCTTCATATAAATTACTTAACATCTCAAATGACAACAGCATGCTTTTCCTCACATAATAATCATTCCATGCCAGTAAGCCATATGTTCTCATATCTAAAAGGAGTTAGAACCTCAATGCGCCTTATAGGACTCTTAACATGGTTAAGTGATTGTCTGACACAATCTTGGGGAGGGAAACTTGGTCAATTAGGTGCATATCAATGAAAATGAATATGAATGGTATAAAGGATAAAACATAGTAAGCACGCCTCATGTGTTGGAAGCAAAAGAGTTCAGCTCTAATCTGCCATTGGAATACCTAATGGTACCATAATCCCCATCCTTCATCAAACAACTGGAATCACAGAAGCCAGATATAAGAGCGGAAAAGGAGCACAAAGACGTTCAACAATTAGGACCATAGTCCAAGTCCAAAAAGAACTCAACCCTTGCTATCTAAGACAACTGAGGAATCAACTCACTCCACTGCCCCTAGTATCCCAAATGATACTGATACATCCCTTGAAGATCCACTATACAATAGGAGTACACAACCCTTCACAACAAAAACACATTGCCTTCCCATTGAAGAAGCTATCTTGTATCTACCTCTTCAGATTCTTGAAACATGAAAATATCAAATGACCTACCTCAACATGCCATTATCCACCCTATTTCTTCCCCACATAGACCCTGGCACACAAGCATGACGCCCTAATATTCTGAGGTGTAGAGCTGAGAAGGAAGCAATAAAAAGGACCCAGAATTATGGGAAGGACTGTGGATCTAGGCTGTCCCCATCACTAGGGGTGCACACCGGTCCAAACCCGGACCAAACCGGACTGACCCGGACTGGAAATATTGGATGGGTGGACCGGAGACCGGACCGAGAAACTCCGGTCAAATGACCTGACCGACCCGGCCGGTCCGGTCTAAACCCGGGCCTAACCGGTCTAGGCTCCTTTTTGTTTTTTTCTCTTTTTTTTTTAGATAATATTGTACCTTGATCTCTTTATTCTTCCAGTCCTTGTTTACTCCGTCAATTCATACCCTTCTCCTCTCTCAAATGGCCTCCTATTCTCTCTCCTCAAAACCCCCTCCAGTTCTCTCTCCTCTCTCACTTCCACCATAACCATGGAGGGCTACCTTACTCATCAGGCGACTCCTTTCAAAAACCCAACCCAAACCCCACCAACAACCACAACCCTAAACCACCTGAAAAGAACGAGAGCAGTGATATCTTCCGCGAAAAAGTCTCCGGCATAGATTACTAGATTAGTGAAAGTAATAGAAGAGCAGCAAGATCTCCATCTCCAGTGAAGAAGTCTTCTTATTGAGAAGGATGATGATGTCGATAATGATGTTGATGATGTCGATGATAACAATGGTGAGGATGAGAATGGTAAAAATGTTGATGAATATGAGGTATTTTGATTGATTTAATTAATTGAAGGGTTTAGGATTGTTTGAATCGATTTTTGGGGGAAATTGGTTAGCTGTAGGGTTTATGAAGAATTTGGGGGAATTGAGATTGGAGAGAGAGAGAGAAGAAAAGAAGGTGAGTACTGAAAAGCTCTTTGGCTGGGTAATCGAGATGCAAAGTAACTTAAGTCAGTATTGAAAACCTAAATTTTTTATTAAAAAAAGGAAAATTGGCTGCCAATAATCTAAAGTTTGGCCCGCCGCTAATAATCCCAAGTTTGATTTCAACCCCAAATACTCCGAATTTTACACCCACCCGCCCAAAATGCTTTAAATGGAGACGGAGTCTTCACTCCGTTAACGGACGTCATGTTTAACCCCAAATTCTCTTTTTTCGTCATCTTCAACCTCTGTCTCCTAACCTAATCACATAGCCCAAGCCCCAAAAAACTTAACTCAGTTCAACAAACCCCATATCAAATTTCATCCCAAAATGTCGGAATCACCAAGTTTAGTAGTAATTCAACAAATCTGAACAAATTAATTAATGAAAGAAAAAAATTGCACCACTTTTCACGGACCCAAAAAATGGAGCAGCACAAAGCATGGGGTCAAAAAAATTAGCATCATTGTAAATTTGCAAGAGTTGTTCTATGTTACTGTTCATTATCAACAACAATAATATGATATAAGAGAGAGAGAGAGAGAGAGAGAGAGCAAAACAAGAAGAAAAAAAAAAGAAAAGAAAACCCAATTCAAATTCGAAAGAGATTTTAAAAAATCACAGATCCTGACATTTACAAATGGATTGTTCATTCATATATCAAAGAAAACAATGAATCATTTAACCCAAACCCAGAACCCTTCCCTATTCCATTTAAGTTCGAGCTCAATTCTTCCATTGATGACGAACTAGAGCTTCCATTGAAGAACTTGAGCTTTTTTTTTATTTAAATTTTGGAGCTTGGTGAGGAGAGTAAACTTAAAACTATACGCATGCACTTTGTGTGAAATTTGTTGCATTTGGGGTTGTTAAACGCAAATTCACCAACATTTATTATTTTTTCTATTATGGGTGGATTTTTCAGGATTTAGTGAAGCTTCCCAAAAATGGTGGAAGGGAGATGAAGCTTCCAAACAATGGTGGTCTGGTAGGAAGGGGATGAAGATTTTGAGAGAGAGAGATTGGGGAATTTGGGTTAAAATGTGACGGTGTTAACGGAGTGAAGACGGTAAAGCATTTTGGCCGGGTAAGTCATAACTTCGGAGTATTTGGGGCTGAAATTAAACTTGGGATTATTAGCGGCTGACCGGCTAAACTTCGGATTATTGGCAGCCAATTTTCCTTAAAAAAAATAAATAAATTATATACATGCATTCCGGTCCGGTCCGGGTCAAACCCGGAGACCGCCGGGTTTTGGACTGGTCTGGACCGGAACCCGGACTTAGCTAAAGGGTGAACCGGGGACCGGTCCGGTCTAACCTGGTCCGGGTCGAACAAAAAACCGGCCTGGACCGATTTATGTGCAGCCCTACCCATCACTAATGGTCAAAACCCATACTTGGCAATCACATACCGTACTATTTAAGAACAGAGATGCCATGATCAGCACTGAGCAAATAGATCAATGACGGAACTGGTTCATCTTCAAATAATATATAAACAAAAGCAAACAGGACTGGAGAGACTGGGAGGTAAACCATTATATCAGAAGCTTACAGTATTGAGTTCACCATGTTTATGTATCAATCAAAACTTTCATTTGCAACCATAGATCCAAAAAACATTTATCATAGAAATCTCTCCGTTTCATGGCATAAGAGAGTCCAGATGGATGAGAATGTTTAATTTGAGACCATTTAATATAAGTAGCATAATAACACAGCAAATTTTTACAGATGAAATTGCTTCTGATCAAGAATTAGATAGCCTTGTGCATGATTAAGTATTATGCGTGCAAATTGACAACTTCTGCGAGTTCATACTCCACAACCTCAAACTATAAGGCTGAAAACCTACCACTTCCGCCTAGTACAACCAAAGATAGGATTAGTGTATCAGTGCATGTTTACCTCAGAACTTTATTGATGTCCTCTTCTTCATCAGCATGTTGCATAGCAGCTATCAAATTTCCACGCTTCAGCTCCCTCAGGGTTAGCTGACCGTTTCCCGCTCTATTCATGTAGTAAAAAATTCTGTATATTACAGTCTCGGCTGTTCACAAAAAAGTAGGGACTTCAGAAAACTAAAAAGGACAAATTATAGGCAAACACTACAATAATACACAAAGGGAAAAAAAGAAACAATATGAAATACATCAAATCCTAGCATCAAGATCAATAAAAGCATCCTAGCTCATATATTCTTTATATGCTTTAGCCCTCAACAATTTGCCTTCTCTGGTCATATTTCATTAAACTTAGATAAAAAGTAAATAACTTCATAATGTAGCCTAGCAATGCACAGAATGATGACTCATGGTTGATATCTATTTAAAAAACGAGAATTTGCTCTTTCATTATTGAAAATAACGGGAACATATGAGGAAAAATAACCAGCAAAACTGTTCTAGGACAAAAGAATTGAGCAATATGTGAAGATCGCATAACTAACACATTACTTCCTCCATAACATCAATTTTGTCATTATCACGTATACTGAAGTGGATAGATGTCCATGTCAAGAACCACTTTGACCACCAAACAAGAGGTGTGTGAGACAATAAGTACTCCATCCCCTATAAATTTATACTTCCGATTAAGTCTATGAGTTAGCAATGAATACTTGGTCAACCTTCTTTAGTGCCAAGACTTTGAGGAAAGCAGAGGAGAAACGAAGGAGAAAATAATCTTGGCTTTATGTTTCAGATCACAAACATTTGCGGTTGAGAGCGGTGGTGGGCAGGGGGCCACCAGCACACTGACCACTTGTTATCGACCCCACTGGTGGCCAAGTGGGCAGCAACGGTGGAGTTGAAGTCTAATTGAGAGAAAGGCTGGGAGGTCGTTTATGTGAAGAAAGAGAGCTCGGGTTTGGGAGAGCTGGAGCCTGGAAGCAGGGTAACCCGTAGCCAGGGTGGGCATGTAGCAGGGAGGAGTCAAAGGGTGTATTTCGCATCCTTTTCTTCTTTTACAGCACAAATTGACTCCACCCCACTGCCACATGTTCAGCTTTCACATCCTACGTACATGGTGTGGTGTCACTTCTCTCTCAAATCTTCAGAAAGGGGCCTAAAAGGGCCTATACTGAAGAAAACAACTTTTTTTGCTGTGGAGCAATGATTGAACACAATATGCAACTTGAGCAAATCCAATTAACAAATTGACAACTCTTTCTTAAGAAATCGCAGTAATATAACTATGACAGGCATCGCATGGGGTCTAAAACTAGTTCTACATTATTGTAAATTCTCTGTTTCCTTTACAAGTAACCTACCGGTTTTGAATTATTTCAATTCAGCAAACAGAGATTAGGCAACCGGAATAAAAGTATGGTAAAAGTAAAGCAACCTTGTACCGGAAACCACTAAGAACATAACTATACCACACAAGTTCATTTATCAAAATCATGTTCCCTCCGCTACAAGATCAGAATTTCCACATGACAACAATTCAAATCGAGAATCAGAAAACAAAATCGCTCTATTACGATTCCAGTACAAAAATACAAATTGCAAGCATAACAAAACAAAGGCATACCATATCTCTCTTGAAATTCGGGGGTACTTTGTAAGAACTCCAATCCCGGATGCGTTGCCAAAAGTTCTCGAAGAACAGGCTTGAAGTCATCCTAGAGAAGCAACCCACAAACACTTTCTCAAAAACCAAATAAAATTGCAAACGAAAACCATTATTAAGATACTAACTTTTCAAATGTCCGAGAAATTAAACAACAGATAATAGAAGGAACATCAAGTGTACCTGTGTCAAATATTTGCGATCTGGTTGCTTCATGATAGCATATATCTGGGTTGCTGTATCCACGGTCAACATGTTGCCACTGACCCAGTAATCAACAAATGCATCCCTATAGAGATATTCAAGGGTTAAAGGTATTCCACCTTCAACAGAATACGCTGTGGACCCAGAATCCAACACCCAAAAGTAGCGAGGGGCAGGAGAAAAGAAAGCATACAATTGCCCGCAAATCACATGTGTTTGGCAAGCCAACCCATCTTTGATGGGCTGACGGGCACAAGCAGAGGAGGATACCCTCCCTGCAAAGGAAGGTACATGGATGAGGATTTGAACCCTTGAACACTGGGTTGTGAGAGTGGGACACTTACCACTTGTGCTCCCACCTCATCCTCATATTGTCTTCCCATTTACCTCCCATTTTCGTGCCATAACATAGACAGCATGAAAAACCTGACAATAAGCAGGTTATTCCAGAAACAATTACCAAAAGGGGAAAAAAAAAACGAAGGTCATGCCTCTTGCTCACACAAAGCACTAAATTTAGCTGCAGTGTAGACTTTGTAACATTTTCTTTCACCTTTCTCCGTATTTTTCTTTTCCTACATTTTGGGCCAGCAAGGGGGGTCGTTGTGTCTTTATCTTCTGTATTTTTCATTTTGGCGAGACAGGATGAGGGCGTCAATAGTTGGTAAAAGTGTATACTGCTCCCACTCTTGCATCCGGAAAGGATGCAAGTGGAAGAAACTCACAAGAGATAACTATTTGGGTTTTTAGCTGATAAAGCAAGGAACAACAATAAGGCACCATCGGATTAATAAAAAAAAAATAAGGACATACCAAAGCAAAAGAAATGACAAAAGACAAGATCAAAAACATAAAATGAACTCCTTTTAAAGAGCAGTACTTTTAGAGAGGTCTTAAATCTTAATCCTTCAACAACCCTCAAAAAGAATGCCTTTGTAGTCTGATACAATCAAAAATTCAACCCAAATTGTCAATTACAAGGACTTCCTTCTACTTGCTAGTTTGACTTGTCCTCCAAATCCATAATATCCCCAGTCATCAGGCCACAGCCAGATAGGACCCAGTATAGATAACCCAACAGTAAACCAGATAATGACCAGATCTACAATGCAAAGCGGATAACATACAAATTCAATATCAATAGCCCCAGTGAACCAATTACTCCGATTTCATAGCTATCACTAATCCACTTCCTCTGTAAAAATGACAGAGATTGAAGAATCAATTCATTTCCCCAACCATGGTAACTCTGAATTTACTCCATTGACATCATAGATCCAACATCTGGCTCATAAAGGTCACTCTGTTGAAACTTCAAACATCATTAAGACCATAAATTACAAGAACAACATGGGGACCACAGATCCAGCTCATGGATTCTATTCAATAAAACCAAAAAATAAGTGAAGGTAAAAGTAATACACAACTACTTTGAGAAGATCACTGAGCCAAATCACCCATACAGATAATAAATTTCTCCTCGACGCTATGGATCAAACACCTAGCTTACGGAAAATCCATTGAAAATAAATCAAGCTTACAGTAGAGTCAGTTCACCTAATTAGGTCATCTAAACCCCAGTGCTTGCATAACAGCTCTCCTCTAATAGGACTGATAATTGAGTGAGTCAGCTGGGACCTACTCAAGATAGACTCCTTTTAAAACAGTAACTCGACTCAAGTTAAGCTCAAGTTGCAACGGTCGAAACCAAGTCGACTTGGTATAAGCTCGACACGAAATGCTCACGAGCTTTTCGATCATTTTAAGATCTTTACATCCTCTATTTTTGAAATTAAGATACAGTATTTTTCGTTTTCTTTTTAAAATAAAACAATATCATACACAAACACAAACACATGACATGTATACCTTTATAACAGACATGCATACACGAATGACAAAACCATATATGCGCAAACCACTAAGCATAACTCAGCCCGGGTTGAGAGACGTCCTCCTCTCTAAGATAAAACAAAAAGCGTGGTGCTCACTTCTCATACATAAGCTTTAAAAATAAATAAACAAACAATCTTATCTAATTTCTTTCTCTTATTCAATCACTCTGCCAGTTCTCTCTGAAACTGAATAACTTAAATAAAGTGTCCAATCTTCCTCCATTAGCGAGTTGAGTACAAGTTGAGCTCATCTAAATTCAAGCTCCAATCACTTGATTAGCTGACCTACCCAAACAGCCAAAAATACTCTAGGAAAAAAGTAATTCCCTGTAAGACTCCAACTTGGATAACATATTTGCCTTTGTGTCACAAAGGAAATTTTGACCTAAGGAAGGGAGCATGTAAGCATGAGTTGGACAAACAATACATAAAAGGCAAAAGCAAGAAAATGAAGGCCACATATATATTGAAGGGGCGATTGATGCCATCTTTTTCTGGTACAACTAATACAAAAACAAGGTTACTACAATACCATAATGAACAACTGAAAGTATCCAAACTGAAACCTCAATGCTGATTGCATACCTGGTGACAAATCCTGTGCCAGTAATATCAATCTTTTGGAAGAGAATGGTAGAGAAGAATGATGGCAGCTTGCAGATTTCCTTTGTAACAGCTTTAAAGTCTGATACCAGGAAAACATGTTATTACTGTTGAACCAAAAAAAAAAAAGAAAAATCATACCACAGTGACTGTTCAAATATTCTCACCATTTAATTGCAGGCCTTCTGTATGACCATAGAAAAACTGATTTATTCTAAACAAGCATCGCTCTTTTAGTTCCTTTGGTGGTGGACGACCATTCTGAAAGTAGAACTGCAAAATAACAAGCATTTAACAAAAATGAATACCCTCAACTATGAATACTTGTATATGCTGACCAAGAACAGACTCGTATAATAGGAGAAAAATTATCACCAACTAAACCCATCACTAGCAACAAGAGAATGTTAAAACCTGAGGTATCAGCTCCTTCACTGGCTCACTCAAAACTTTCAGAGGGCTTCCTAGGGAAGAAGGACCTGCTCTCTGTTTCATAATACGGGGAGAACCTGATGAACTTCTCGGTGAAAGAGGAGGTGCACTCCCAGCAGGAAACATGGACGGTATTGAATTAGTTGCAGCAGCATTTGTATTAGAAGCATTTCCAGGGACATTCAAAGAATTTCCTGCTTTTGCATCATTGACCAATGATTTCACCTGCAACAAGAGTCTTATATTTAAAAAGCAAGTGTTGCAAACCAGTTTCATCACTACAGAAATAGACAATACAGGAATGACCAAGCAACCATTGAAGGGTGGGGGGGGGGGGTGGGGGGGCTTAAAAAGAAGAGGAAAAAAACTGAAAAACACATGGCATGCCAGTTATTTGCATTTCCCTTTGTCAGGCACTCAGGCTTACTTACAGAACTGGTGGAATTTCACGAAACTCTATAGTCTCTTCATTTTGAAGATCGATATATAAGTAATAAAACCACCACTATTTTCTCATTACATAAAATCACTACCAGCAAATAAATAGTGGTGGAAGAAACAATCATATACAGTAAGGCCTTAACTTTTAGCCAAAGTAGACATGCACATCAACTATGAGCACTTTTCAGTTGAACTAGTAGCAATCTGGCACTTTTTTTTTTGGGGGGGGGGGGGGCAACAATTTCTGGCAATCCTTACTTCACTATCCTTTGATGCCGCCCTAAAGCATGTTTCTCTAAACAGCCTCATATCACTATTACTATCTCCTGAAATATAAAGAAGATGGATTTGGATCCAAATGAACAGCCTCATATCTAAACTAGAAGTGACATTGTCATTAAAAATACTTGTTCTAGATATAAAGCTGGTGTCCTTCCCTCCTAGATCTACCAGTGAAGTGGGGCAAGATTCCTTGGAAACTTCCCACATGCCAGGGCTCGTAGAATATCTCAACCATGCAACTTTACTGACTAGAAGAACAGTGTTATGTGTTACTAATCGATCTCGCTGGCTAAAAAGCAAATAGCATCAGTTGACACCAGCAAGGTGGATTACACTATCTAGATTCAAAAGGTCAAGCCTACTTCTTTTACGCATTGTCAATGTCAGCAGAATCACCTTTTGCAAAGCCTTCCAATGGTTCCAAAGCAACTCTAACTTCACAAAAGATTCTCAAATGCAACGTCAGTCCTGCATTTTGGCCATGTACAGAATAGTTCTATAATGCTGAAACGCTGAGGAGGAACAGGGGAGGTTCAGCCTTGAATTGTCCCACCCCAAGTCATGGTGTTGCACAAGCATGTTTCTCCGGCACACGACCATAGTATCAACACCTGACTACAGTGTTATCCATTTATCCACCATAGCACTCCACAACTGGCAACTGTAACGTGTACCAAAGCATGTGTTCCAGATGAATGTTTTCCAGCCTAAGTACCTCTAAAAATGTCATCCAAAAACTCATATTCCTCTAAAGCAAATATAAGTTTTAAACAAAAAACACTCTTCAGCACACGAGTACAAGACCTTCATCAATCCCATAAAAGAACAGTCAATACAAGAATTGAACAATTGAACTCCTGGAACTAAAACACATCAAGAATTTTGGGTTCTTCAAGGCTAGAAAACTGACTTTTATCATACTTATAAAATAGAATCCTACATTCTAGAGAAAACATCTATCCATCAACCAGCTCATGATTTTGCCAGTCCAGCCTCCCATTTTCTTTAATGAAAAAATCCTGATAATAGATGAGATAAGACGGAACAAGGACAAAACCTCCGGTTATAACAAAGCATGCCAATCGAAACTCACATCGGTTAGAAAGACAGCTTGGTAAGGACCACCAACTCTTGCTAACAAAACAGCTCTGAGATCACTTCCAAGATAAATAATTATTGAAATCATTTAATTCCATTTCAGGCCACGTGGAAAAGAAAGGACACATTTCCTCTACCACATTATGCCATCCGTATTCTCTGGAAACCCTCTTACCTTATTTGTTGAGCACAATAATTATCACGTCCTTGTACCAAAAGAACCCTGTACCATTTATAGAAAAAAAAATTCTCATTGGATGCCATTTAACAAGATATCTGTATGGCCGGCGGGGTACGTTTGTGTGAGATTCATTTCACAAACAAAAGGGTGAATGCCCAAAGTTCTCTCAAATTCACGTGAGTATCTGTTAGCATCCTATGCTACCTTTTTTTTAACAACACCGTCTGGTATCCAAGCTTTGCCCGACTAATCCCGCAGGCCCTAAACTTAATGGCAAGAAATACCTCAACTCAAGTAGCCGTTAGGGGGCTCAAACTAGTAACCGCTGAAGCTCAAAGTTCTTACCAACTGGCTCAGGATTAAGATCCTTTGCTACATAGTACCACCCAAAAATTAATGCCAATATCTACTAAAGGGTATCACTTGAAAGGGAATAAAATATATTGTGAATTCAAGACATTAATATGTTGCATACTTTCCATTTTGACACAACACCACACTGGGAAAGAAAATACGTAGATAGACAGCATTATGGCAACAATGTCACTAGAAGAGAAATAAAATCCCGGTAAAGAAAGATGACTACGAACCCCACTTTAACATTTTCATTACCAACCATATCATACAAACAATTCCGCCGCCCTATGAATATTTTTCTCTAGGAATACAGTTATTTCCTACCGGAAAGCAAAAGCTCCAGGTTTACTACTTCCACTGTACTACTAGCCTTAAACCAACACTCCAAGAAAGAAACAACACAAGCAAGTTGAAATCTTCAAGAAAGATAGAAAATCATGTCCAGCACTACCTAATCCGCTCCCGCCCTCTGCTTGTTCCGCCCAGAATGGTCCCAAACTCCGAACATATAACCTAGTTCAAAAGGCCAGCTTCTAAAATTATCAACAATAAAAATAATAAATAAAAAATAAATTCTCCTCAATTGAGCCCTTCAAAACAATATCAACTATCCACCTGACTTTTCTTTATCTTTAATTATACAACCAGTTATGAAGTTAATTTCACCAAGCATGTAATGTGTTAATTAAACCAAGACGCACAAAACAAACATGAAACCATAAAATTCCCATACAACAGAACACAAACAAGCAAGAAACACAAAACAACCGAACACTGATACATTTCTGGATCAAAATCCCTAAAACATTCCAAATTAAAATTTAAAAATAATGAAAAAGCATACCAGCCGATTGGTTTCAGGAAGCGAAAGCCACTGTTCAAAGAGATCCTGTGCAAGATAAGGGTTTGATTTGAGAGCCAACGGCGAAACCTCAGGAAGCTGCAACAATTCAGCGTCAAGAGATACCAAATCTCCATTGAAATCCATATCCATTCAAAGTAGTATTAATGATAATAATAATGTCAATTTTCCAGATTCAATCTCTCGCATCAAAATATCACATAACAACATGCAACGCCCGCCACGAATCGCCAAACCCTAGACCACGAACAAATCTTAATTCTCTCTCTCCCTCTCTCCTGAAATAAAAAAACTTCTCTCGATTTCGCTAGTTTCAGAAACGCGAATCACGAATGAATTTACCAAGCATTCAAAGAAAATTTCTAGGGTTCCAGAAAAAAAAAAATCAAGATTTCAATTTCCAGCTCTACGTAAAGCTTCGGCAAAATTAACAGATCTTCGATCGAGCTGCGAGAATCTTAACCTAGAAGAGAGAGAAAAAAGGAGAGAGAGATCGGAGAAGAGAGAGTGAGAATTTTTAGAGGCCTCGGAATCGAAGCCCTTTCTTCAGAGAAGAGCGAGGAGAGAGAAAATGAATGAGAGAATGAGATGATGGGAAGACAACAGTGAATAATGAGAGGAGAGAGAGAGAAAGAGAGGTGAATGAAAACTCGAAATGAATTTGGTTGAAGGCCTGAAGGGAAGGAAGGGACACGTCCCACCGTGAATGAACCCTTATTTTTTCTTTCCGAGTTGTATTATATTGTAAAAATGTATGGAGAACGACCCTCCTATCACGTGAATGAATTCCCCAAAGAGGAAAGAGAAGAAAAAAAAGATTACCATAAGAGAATTTTATTTTTTATTTTTATTTTTTGTGAGATATTATACCATAAGTGAATTAATTAAGAGATGAGAAAATAATTATGTTGTTGTTGATGATGAAGAATTGATGATGCTTTAACTCAATTTTATTGTTGATTTCGGTTTGAATTTAGGTTCATCTCTTCCGTTGTACTTCACTACGTTCTGATTTATTTTACAAGTGGATTTCATTGTGTTTTGTTTTCGTTTCATTCGAAATTAACTATTTTATTTTTATATGGAGTTAGATGCCTACCGCATTATCTCAAAAAAATTATATATCTACCAGATATATCTATAAAGTTTCGAACTTGTTCTATATTTCGGTAATTGTAAAAGTAACCTAGCATTCAATTTCTTATTGTTTTGTTTATGTATATTGTTTGATTTTTATCCCTAATGTTATATTTTGTTTCTTATGATATTATGGGTTTAATAGGGGTGGATCTAAAGTTGTGCGTTGATTCTTAAAATTGATATATCGGGGTGGAATGCATCTATATATTATACTAAAAATGAGAGATAACACACATGAATATGACTTGGTAAGTAGGGGTGGAAACAAGTCGATGCACTCGTGAGTAGCTTGTGAGCATACTTGGTAAAAACTCGTTCGAGAAGAGACTATTCGAGCATGAGCACCTATTTATTGCTCGTAATAAACGAACTGAGCACAAGCATCCCCCTACTCGGCTCGTTTAGTATTTTGATATGTTATAATACCTTTAATGATGTGCTATTGTGTACTTGCAAACAGCTCGTGAACATATCCGATTAAAGTTTGTTTAAAACACAGCTTGCTCGATAATAACGAGTCGAACACGAGCACCAATATGATGCTCGACTAATAAATGAGCTGTGTACAACCATAACAATACTTGGCTCAATTCAACTCATTTGCATCCCTATTGGTAAGCATGCAAATGTGAAGAAGATCTTCAAGGCAACGGGAAACATGTAATTTTATACTTTAAATTTTATTCAATATGAACAATATGCTAATGCATGCAACCCTAAAGAGTTTCTCCATATTAGATGGTTATTATACTCTCAAAAATATGCTTATTAGCACCAGGTGTGGTTGAATGTTTTGTATTGGAAACATATTATGATTAATTAATTTCATGCAACATTTACAAAATTAATCATTTTGTGAACAATAATCGGTCTAAAATATCAATAAAAATTCTAGTACTTGAATCTTCAAATTGTTTCACTTCATTCCATTCTAAAATTATGACAATATTCATAATCAGTGTCAAGACATCTTTACCAACAAATATAGGCATTCAAAAGTTCAAATGGAATTTCATCCATATTTCAAATCATAAATGCATCTTTATTCAAAATAGTTTTGGAGAAATAAATGCATTCATCTTTTTTACCTCACACATAACTTTTTTTTGATGGGAGCTCAAACATAACTTAAGAGACAAGATACTTTTATTTTTCACTTTTGGAAGATATAGTGTTAAGAGATTTTTGGCTTGACTCCAAACTAATATAATTCATGCATCGCGTGAGTGATAATATCTAGTAATTTTCAAAATGCATTCTACAACGGTAAAATAATATTTTGTAACTAATTAAACAATTAGAGGCTACTTTAAATGAAGGGGGATACCATTTTCTCTTTGGACTCATTCTTTCCTTTATTTATATACAGTAATATTATGTGTCCAGAAAAGGAATATGTTTATTTAGATGAATATTATTATTTCTTTTGGCCTATTGTGCTTATTATTATTTTTATTTGAACTTGCAATGTTTATTTGAATTATCTATAGGTGTAATTCCAACTTTATGTTATTATACCAGATGACTTTTCCTCAAAAATATGAAACCTCAAGTTATAGTTATCTTGTTATTTTATATTTAATGCATGCAAGCAACACTAGCCAACTTGCAAGCCCAAACTAGAGGAGAAGTGAGTCATCCAAACAAAGTTGGGCAAGTAACGAGCAAAAAAAATAAAGTTGGGCAAGTAAGGCTTCATAATGTATATACAAGCATATAGATAATTCAAGCATACATAATTAACACTATAACTAAAACTTGGATAATAATTCATAACATGGTTTTATTATACTATAACTAAATAACTAGTCATATATAAATATGATTTCAAAATGGTGGATATATGAAGTATCCAAAGAAGCGACGTATGAGCTTTTTCCTCAAAATGGTGGATATATTTTGCACTTAGATTCTAAATTTCTCATGATACAAATTAGAAGACAATACATAATGGTATATATCCTTAATCTTGACAATCACTGTCTTGATCTATTTGGAACAAAGAACATAGAGCAACATGAAGACATGCATAAGAACCCATAGTGAACAAAGGCTTTCATCAACAAGATATGACCAGCAGGAACTTCTATATCAGACACACAGCTTAGAGATCTTGTTGTGCCCCTTCTTTTCCAATCGACCACTACACAGAAGCGCGACATAGTACTTGTGCGAAGCTTTTCAACTATCTTGGCGAAACCTTTCTTCCATATAGCCCCACAGAAAAATACTGACTTCCTATGTCACATGGGTGATGAAATGATCGAGATGATGGAAACTAAATTTCCTTGACATGAAAATAAATGGTTGGTGCTTGGCTCTCACATAATGCGAAAATATTTTCATTTCCTGATCTTGTCTCTGCCTATCGAAAGAAAGTCAAAGTTTCGAACAGCGTCATCAAGGACACCTTTACTGGCTGTTGGAGGACGGGAGGGGGTTCCCAACCTGCTCGGCTCAGACCCAGGTTTCAGTCTTTGACTGGTGGAAAGGCGGCCACTGCCTGAAATTAAGCGGCTGGATCGTTCACTAGGCCCACTAGAGGAGCTGGGCCTGCTGGTTGAAGCAACGGCCCTTCTTGATGTGCTGCTGGGACGTGAAGAAGAAGGGCCACCTCTCAGAGAATCAGACTGCCAACAAGAGAGAACTACTCGTCAGTATATTTGAATATGTTGGGGTATGTGCCAATGCAGTCTAGCAACATTCACAAAAACAATCACCCATCACTGTGAGGTTACATGAGAGCGGGAAGAAGCAGCAAGGGTGATGTCTAATAATATTTACCAGATCTTTTGATGATGTTACAGCCTTTGATGACCTGTGTCTTGATGAATCTCCATGTAGCCCATGCCCAGAATGTCTCCTTGAAAAAGCTTCAACAGCTCCAGGAAGCCTTTCGCGGGCCTCTTTTCCTGTGAACAAAGACCAACCAGTGATGGCAAGATACCAGGAAAAGCTCACGCCAACTACCCCTCACCAGTCACCAGCCCCCGGACAGTTGAGTTAAAAAGTGTTACATTTAAGTTTACTAGCCTCATAAAAGAAAGAATAGATGAAGCATCCAGAAACATTGTACAAGCCATGTTCCTAACTGTCCTAAGATTTTGGTCTTTGTCACCCCTCTAACTAATCAATATAGGCAAGAAACATAATTCTTATCTGCCCTTTCAGCAGATGGTCCAGCATGCGCAGAACATGCAGTATTGGCAGGATACTAAATAAAGCTCCCACCGACTACCTCTCACCCCCACCCGCCGACAGTTGAAATAAGTTTGCTAGTGTCATAAAAGAAAGAATAGATGAAGCATCTAGAAACACAGTACAAGCCAAGTCTTTGAGTGTCCTAAAGATTTTCTTTTGTCTCCCCGCTGAAACAATCTTTATAGGAACGAACCTGAATGCTTATCTACTCTCTCAGCAGATTTTCCAGCATTTGCACCTGCTTTTCCACCAGGTGCCTGAAATGCCATACAAGAATTAGATTAGGAAAAGCCAAAAACTGAAGTAGAAATGATGTTAATGCGCTAATAAACCAGAACTAGCCTTTAGTCTGGAACTGGAGCCAAGCTGAGGGTACTTCAGTATGGTCCAGTCAAAAACATAGTCAAAAGCGTAGCCTGCAGATATCAAGCAGGTGATAGTCATTGAAGCACTATTTCTAGGTCATGTATCCATGTAGCAAGCGTAAACAGGTCAAAGTAATAAATTTAAATATAAGACACAAAGTGAGTTCCTTTCCCGGCTTTCGTTACACAAAGATAAGCCCATCTATGTTAGTTAGATTTGGGGATAAGGATAGGACATGGGTACACATCCAAGTGTCTGACCTACCAGTGGCGACCAGTTCATACAGTGGCAATCAGGTCAGTTCTGCGCCTAATTTTTAAAACTTGATCAAAAATACATAATGCGTGGTAAGTGAAAAGTGGCCTTCCATTTTTTTTTGAAACCCTATTTTTCTTTGTATAGAATGAAAATATAGTAATTTGCGTCTCAAATTCCTTCTGATCTGCGGATGTCAGCTAAGCACCTAGTCCACTCCCACTGGAAGGAAAGGGAGGGGGGGGTGGGGTAATGGGGTTGTACCCAAAATGTTTGAGAGTAACTCATCTACATTGGGCTATGTGCCTCCTATGATCTCCAAGGGAAAAGAGCCTTTAGTTTACACTTGTGCTTAGGCTGAGTAAGTTTAGAGAGGCCTATGTTTAATATGCTGAAAAGAATGTTGTCTCTCCTTGGTCTGGGGTTACAAGCAGCACATTTTTATCTTCAAACATCAAACCAGCATAAAAGTTCAAGCCCATACCAAAGTCTTCCTGCCTGGTACTTTCTATGGGGTTTGCCAATAGCCCATAAAGGAAATTTTCTTTTCCTTTTCTTTTTGAGTAAAACAGGAGAAACCACAGCTAGGGAATTTTTCTCCCAGTCCCCCTCTAACGATGACGGCTAATCAGCCACCGAACCTGTTGGTCCAGTCACCTATTTCTGGAGGCCAAAAGGCCTAAGGTTTTGTCCTCTTCTATTCATCCATAGATGCTTCAAAAAGAAAGGTCTATGGGTTTTTCAACCTAAACCCTAAATCTGAAATTACTGTCTATTTCTTAAATAGAAGTGCCATTGGCTGCACTTTTCATGGACAGTGGAAGATGTCCAACGATCATGTCACTGGTGTTGCGCTACATTACACATTGAATAATGTCAACACGTAACAGCCCTAATTCCAATGAGCTAAGAGCAATTTAGAAGTCCGTAAAGTTTTTGACAAAGCACTAGTCATTGAGGACATGAAAGGGAGAGGAGGATGAAGATGAGATTGCATATATGCTGCAGCAGTCCTTGGATAAATATTTACTACAAAAATGCTGCTGCAGGAAACTTAAGTTGATGCAACATGAATTTGTCTAACAAGGAATGACAAGGCCACTGTTTTTGTGATCAAGGTTGTTAAGCATGTTCCATACAGTGGGATGCATCATAGTCTCCCTCCCCATCCCTAACTTGGTTTTCTTCTAAAAACACACCTAAAGGCTAAATGCTTGCCGTATCAGGTCAATGTCATTACTAAATTAGGTTTCTTGGTGAAATGAAAAGACAAATATAGCTGTGAGACTCTGGGGAGTGGGGAGTGAGAAAAAGATGTAGGGTGGTTTTTCTGGTAGTAGTTATAGCTTCTTTTTCTTTTCTAGTCATCTATATTATAGATAAGCACAATCGCATGATTAAGATTAACTGGTTTCATGACTAGTTAAAAAGAACCCAGATAAAGGGAGATCTTAAGTTGAGCAAACCAGATCTGCTGAATTAAATAGATATGTTCTAACCATTTTAGCTTTCAGGGATTAGTACCATTATGTGACAGTTAGAGATATCATGACATGAAAAAACCACTATACATAGTGACAAATTTTCTTCACCACCACATACCAAATCCAAATCACATAATTGCACTGCATGCAGAAATCTAAGCCGACAACAACAAAGTAGTAATGGTGAAAGAAGCCACACTAAAAACCCTTCTGTAAACTACTATTATGAAATACCCAGATAAAATGAAGAATAGTGAGGACAAGTTGAAGGAAAGGTACCTTCTCGAATAAACAAGTCACGGAAAAGCCTCTTCAAGTATGAATAATCAGGCTTGTCTTCAAACCGCAATGAGCGGCAATAATGGAAGAATGACGTGAACTCTGTGGGATATGACTTGCAAAGAACCTGGTGGAGAATTGCAGTACTTCACTAAATTAAAGCCACCAAAATGCCAAAACATGTATGGTAGTAGACAGGATACTATAAGGTAAGCTTTAACATGGCCCAAGGCAATGAACAACGTTATGTTATTAGAAGCTGTGATTTACTTGTTTCTTAACATTGGGGTACACGATGTCAAGGGTAGGACTGCATGCATCTGGATCTCCCCAGACCTCGTCCTCGGCGGATACTCCCGGGTTGTTCTTGTTGTTGTATCACATTGGGGCACACACACTTAAAATCTTAAAATACAGGCTTCTAAACTAACCAAAATCGTCACTTACACAATATTAGTCTCTGATAGAAGCAATTCTTCAAGCAATCGGCTCAAATCAAGGACTTAACTTTAGTAGGCATTGCATAATTGTGGCAGCAAAACACAACTGTAATTAAAATATGTTATTCATTCTAAGTCTAACAAGTGTATGCATATTGCATAAAGCTCAGCTCATATAAATTATTCGTCCATTAATATGTCAAATTTGAACAAATCAAGAAAGCCAAAGTAGCACTTATAAAATAAGTGTTAATAGGTTAGATCGAGCAACCCCTTAGAATACTATAGAATTTAAATTCTCAAACACACGGGGTGTCTTCATTGAAGTCATTTGACAAAACAACAAAATAGATCTCATGCTAACAAGATTAGCAAAACAGGAAACAATATCGCTTTAGATAAGAAAAATTAATATTAATGAACATCAATAAATAGAGCAACAAGGTGTCCTCCATACAGCCATGAAGTACAAATTAGAAAACAGGATACATTACTAGCTTCTATGAGTCAAACTGACACACTAAAACCAACACAAAGTAGTTCTAAACTTCTAAATTCTAATGTCTGACCAATTATCTAGAGGATAAATCAGTAAGTTTCATACGCATACTCAATCGTCAGACTCTGCAAAATGATGTTCTACAGTGGAAGGTCGCTATTGTGACACCTTTACCCAGTGTCCTTGTTTTCTCTTATGGGGTGGTATTTAATATATTAAAGAGAAATTCACAATACTATTAGACCAAAGTCCACAAGCTTATAATGTATGATAAGCTACAGCAGGCAAAGCAAGTGTGGATATCAGTTTAATTGCACATATGAATGGGCCCATCTACGAGAGGCAACAGGAAAGCCTCTTAATACTTCAACACACGTGGCTTGCCTATTAAACAAGTGTTATTAGGAATTTAAGATACCCATTAAAGAAAGAAAATTCAACAAAAGCCAGTAGCTCAAGCAAGTCTACATGAAGCTTTGTTGTCAGTACTCACTGAGCCTGTTTTTGTCAGGTAAATGACTTCAATCACCACCTGTTACATTCAAGTTTCAATACAGCTCCTACAACACAAACCACAATGAGCATCAATCAGCCCCTCAACATCAAGATCTTAGGTTGTAGGGCGTATTAGTAATTGGCTACATCCAAATTATAGTAGCAATTCAAACTCTTTGTACAGGGTTTGCACCTATCCTGTTGTCGTTTCTTATCAACATGTAGCTATTTCTAATGTGAACAGGCTGCTATTCTTATGAATGGATTATGTAGTTTGACATGGTAAATGTATGAATTTAATGACACAGGACTGAGGACAAAAGTTAACACTCAAAATGTTTAAGTAACACCAAAAGGTTCTATTCAAACAAGACCATGGTATAATTCAGGTCCATCAAACACAGATTTGACATAGCATGATTTCTCATCAACAAGCATGATGCCTTGAAATATAACGCAAAACAGCTCACATGAATATTCAGAAGGTCTAAGTATAAATAGTGAAACCTCTATAGGCGTCAACATCTTCTTCTCACTAATTTTGTCGTACTTTTGCTTCTTAGTCCCTGCTTTGAAGCCCTGCCATGGAAGGCTGATACCAGCAATTGGAAAACAGAAAGAAATCCAAAACATTGTAAGGATGACATGTACACAAGAAGGTTGAAAAGAAAAATCATGCAATATCAGATCAACGGACAACCTTCCCCTTAGAAAATACATGAGCACATAACCAAGAGACTCCAGATCATCCCTCCGGCTTTGCTCTGCACATAATTCAGTGAATCAGATTGAACTTAACATCCAAGATTTCTCTAATTGGAAAGAGTTAAGAGATCAAAATTGCATTTCACGACCTACGCCAAGATGGGTGTTAACACTGGCATAGCGAGCAGTCCCTGTGAGATTCTTGTTTTCGCTGCAAAGAAATACAAAAGATGAAAGTCAACAATTTTATCAAAGCGTGGTGCTAAGAAAACGACTGGAAACATAATAAATAATTTAAGACGACAAATTTTGTTGTCTTTCCACAATAGGAACTTAATCACAGTGTCGCCATTAGGAAATGTTCATAATTATTTTCCATTTTTTATCAAAAAGATTATTTTCTTTTCACAACATACTCAACTAACCTAGAGAAAGCTTATGAGGAAGTGGAATGGGAAAAGTTTGCATGAAAAGATACTAAAAAAAAATGTTCTCTTTCTTCAAGAGACATAAAAAAGTTCTGCTGTGCACTGTGCAAGGCATCAAACAAACAAGCCGCTGCAAAGACATATCTGCTTAAATATCAATATGTAGTCCTTTTATAGACCCCAAACAACTGAGGATGTAGTGGTAATTTTTTTCTTTTTAAGATAAAGAGACACTATATATTAATGAAATGTCAAAAATACAGCAAGATGAGGGCAAGTTGTCCTCCATGGAGAAATACAAGTTAGCCCGCCCCAGTTAGGCTGGACTGGAATAATAGAATAAACCCTAAATGCCCCTGCAGCTCTAGCCCATAAAGACGCTAGATGAATGATCCTATCCCACATCATATTCACCGAAATGGCCACCCCCGTCAAAAGCAAGGGCCTTATTTTTGATAACATGGATATCCGGGATTTGCCCGACTAGTCCCATGGGCCCTGAAGTTAAAGACCACGAAAACCTCCAGTGGCCCTAAGGGGACTCAAACTTGAGACCTCTAAAATATATCTCAGCCAAAGACACCTAAGCATTGGAAGAATAACATTATGCCAAAGGATCTAGTGTTACGATACATTTGAATAAAAAGTATCATCAGGTCACATATGCTACATTCAAACAGGGGGGGCAGCGGTTTTGGCATGTTCACTAAACCAGAATGTTACTTTTTCAGAGTTAAGAAATATGAAAAAACTTAAAGCAAGGTTTGCAAATGTTTAAATGAAATTGAAAGGATTTCACCAAAATTTATTTCCAATCCCAACTGGAAAAAAGTTGTGTGAGACAAATCTTCTTTTTTTTTTAGATAAGATTTTTATTTTTATTAATCAATATTTGAAAGAATACAAAAAGGAGGACAAGGTATCCTCAAGTTCAAACTAAAGAACTACAAATCGCGCCAATGACGCTGAACAACTGTAAGCGGGACACCTTTAAAGGCCCCCGAAGCCTTAGCCCAAAGAGAGGCTGTGAGACAAATCTTCTCACCTATACATACTTAAGAAATAGTCTAAATATAACAATGTTTTGTTCGCAAGCATATAATGATGCAGATACATACCGATATGGTATGTGCTTATGAGTCTGAAGATCCCTGTACTTCTTTGCAAGACCAAAATCAATAACGTACACCTGCAATACACCACAGCAGTTCATGTAAAACTATGAGTATAGTTGCTTCCTCTTTAGACATGATGATAAAGAACCAATAAATCTACAACATCACATTTTTTGATAGGGTAATAGTGGATAAGAATGTCACCTCCCCCCCCCCCAAAAAAAAAGTAGGTAAGAAGAGTAAAATTGCTAATGCAATAATTCCGGCATGATGTTTGGGAGGTGAATTGCTTATCAATAACTTTCATCCACATAAATGTGGTAATCGATTGATATCTTTCGACAAACATATTGATATCAACTTAGTAATCAGTATCGTCAAAGCTAGAAACTTGTAGATAACTTCCTTTGATCCTTGGGACCTTGTCCAATTCAACAACAAAATCCTTCAATTTGTATCAGATTTCATCCATGGTATTGTGAAAAAGTCATCAATTTTATACTTGACTCAAATGAACACGAAACTTTACGAACCCATCTTAAGATGCAGCAGAAAAGTGATTTAAGTTGCAGAACCTTTGCTTGCATAATGTTAATTGCTGAAGTTAACTGACATAATCCTCAAAGTCAATATGGGACTTAAGATCTGGTTAGGGTTAAAACAGAATGATTTCTTTGTGGGGAAACTACCTTTTTAAAAATATTTCAGTACTTTCTGTGACCCATTTTTATGTCACAGACTACCACTTGAAGAATCCAGTTATAAATGGACTTGACTTTCCTGTTATGCCCCTCCCCTTTCAGTTCTCTTAAGCACCTTAGATTTCCTCCACCTGTCCACCTATCTTATTCTTCCATCCTTGTCTGCTTGATTTGGACAGTGGCCAGACACCTCGAAAGGAAGATCCATAGTGGCAGCGCAATCACCGAGCCACAAAACCAGTTCTTCTTAGTTACGGTGAAAAAATGGGGGAGAAAAGAAGAAGGGAAAAAAAGATTGAATCACTTCGTTAATACTACGACTGAGATCAGAGGTCAGTAAATAGTTCGCCACAGTTAATTCAGGAACATGGAGAGGGAAAATCTAAATCTTCCTTTTCCGGCAAGATAAATAAATTTGAACAAAAACCGAAAAGAGAAAAGAAAAGTGGAATTGAAAAAGGAAGCAATCATCAGAGACTTGAATACATTTGAATCAAGGAGATTTTTCCTGTCATATTGTTGCAGTTTTTTCTCATCAGATGACTGCCACTTCCATTGATTTCAATTGTAAAACACCAAAGCTTTTTTTTGTTATGATGAAAGACACCCAAACATCAAATAGTACAGCAGTACAGAGGTGAGAGAAATTGGAGAAAGGAGAAGAGCGCGGAGGAATGCCTGGGCGTAAGGAGCACGATAATAAATATTACTAACAGAGGTGCGTTTGGCAGTTGGAGGCTGTTTAAAGGCATAATCTGTTGTGCAGGGAAATAGCTTCATCCCTCCATTTCCCTTGGTGTTCCCAGTCAGCCGCTTAAGCTTTTTAGCACAATTTGTGCTTAATTAGTACACTGTGGTAGCAAGAGAGAGTGAGAGATGGTGATCCCTTAAAAGCTCAACTGGCCTAGATATCTCCAAAATAATCCAAGCATTCCGCTCCAATATATGCACCAGAAAATGGCAAAAAGTAGCACACTGCCATAGTAATCTAGCCTCATTGCCCCTTCCCCAACCAAGATATCGTGCCTTCAAATGCTGCACATAAGTTGCTGGCAAGAGAGAGTGAGCCTGGTTGCAAAGCGCACACACACATCCGGAAAGGCGGAAACAAAATCACCCCGGTTTAATTACATCAGAAATGAGGTAGCTTTCTCCTCCCGCCCTAGCTCGCAGAGAAGCTAAATAAGTTACCCTTTCCCACACAAGATCACGCAACAGAGTGAGCGTAGTTAATACTCTCGCATTCCTCTCTTTCTTTGGTTTGTATTTGTATATTTTGTATTTTCTAAGCTTGGTAGGTTTACTAGCCTGTATATATTTGCTATTTAGGCTCTCACGTACCAGATGGACCACTTGCTAAATGACTCCCTCCGGTCACAAGTCCTACTTTATTTTTATTTTTTTAGATAAGACAGGAGTCCTACTTTATATTCTGAAATGTTTCGAATTAATTGCTCCAAATGTCCATTACAACTCTCTTTATTTAATGCTTTACTCCAGTAGACCTACATCTATTCATTCTTTCTATTCATTGTTTCAGTGTTCCTAAAAATCAATTACGACAAGCAATCATTCTAAAAATGAGGAGGATGAGCCCTAAAAAAAAAAACCTCAAACCGAGGAAGTATGAACAAAACTGAGAGTTTCCGCTTCTAAATCTGAAATTTCTAACCACTTTACCACATGTCCACATTAGTGTTAGAAGACAACTCCAGCGGCAACAAGATGTTAAAAGTTTATAACTAGTGCACATACACGCAAAATCTGACTTTCCAGAATAAATATCCGATACTTCTGTTGAAAACTTTTCACCATAAGATTTTTATCATAAGAATTTAGCAGTATAATAAAACGATCAAAATTAATAGGTAAATATTTGCCCAAAAATATGAAATATGCCAAAAAGAATAAAAAATCAACGAAGATTTTGGCTGGAAAGCTGCTTTTTATACATACGTGCACGGTTTAACATTTGTCAATACCTTTTTTTAAATACCAATATGGCAAATAGAGTCATTTTTTAATACCAATCTGGCATTTTGGCCTCTGCTAAATAGGCTTAAAGGAGTAGTGAGTACAGTAATCTTTGTCCATAGATGCCATATCCTTAGGTTTAGGGCTTACCAAGTATAAGTGAAACCTATTTTGAAAACTAATATATCAAATTCCTTCATCTCGTATCTCGGGTGATTTAAGGTTCATAGCTTTTACTCTGTCCAAAGACACTCAAAACCCTACGAAGAGACATTTATGCTAGAGATCTTGAGTACTTAGCTCGGTAATAGAATTGCACCATTTTCACAAATTTCACTGAGGATCCACTACAATTTCTACTTCTTAGTGTTGCAATTCTATAACTAAGAAAAGCATTTACTTCAGTCCCTTCCGGTAGAGTGCTAATTAATATTCTAAATACCTAATGATCTAATCTCCATTTTCCTCCACAGAAATATTGTACAATGTTAGATCTCTGAAGTCTCTGCTAAGATGAGTCTCATCAGAAAACCACTCGACCAGATCCAATTCAATGAACCAATAAAACCATCACTTCCCATTTATCATCTTATCTAGGTTTACGTAAAAAGGGATTGCAGATTTGAAATTCATACCCTTAGTTCACCAATCACATCATAAAACTAGACGAGTGTTTAAGATAAGTTTAGCATGTAAGCATAATGGGATAAGAAAGAATGTGCACATCTGAGGAAATAAGATTGTGCACCTGGTTTGCTTTGCGTCCCAAGCCCATCAAAAAATTGTCAGGTTTTATATCCCGGTGAAGAAAGCCCCTTGAATGCATGTACTCAACTCTGCTGATCTACAATGAAATGGAAGAAATCATTAGACTGGGAGCATAAACATTAAAGTTAATATATGGTTGTTGAGAGAAGTCATGTGTACATACTAACTGATCTGCAAGCATCAACACAGTTTTCAAAGAGAACTTCCGGTTACAGTAATTGAAGAGATCTTCCAGGCTAGGTCCGAGAAGGTCAATAACCATGATGTTGTAGTCACCCTCAACTCCAAACCACTTGAAATGAGGAACCCCAGCTTTAATCAACAAACCAATTGATAAGCCAGAATGACATGTATTA
This sequence comes from Tetragonia tetragonoides, assembly GCA_038025085.1. Classification (NCBI taxonomy): domain Eukaryota; kingdom Viridiplantae; phylum Streptophyta; class Magnoliopsida; order Caryophyllales; family Aizoaceae; genus Tetragonia; species Tetragonia tetragonoides. The sequence goes on from CM076143.1 coordinate 11,701,884, forward strand.
GTTTTGAAGAACAATATTTCTCCAGATTAAAAGAATCTCCATATAAGATAGAAAAGCTCACTTCCTCCCTGAAGAAGCATGTACAATTTCGACTCATAGTGAAGTTGTGGGTGCCTTGTTTTCACAGGCTCCTGAGAATATCAAACAAAGTTAGAGTAACTCAAATCCAAAGAAGGCATCATAAGAACTACTGCATCAACATAAAAAAATATATATGTTTTTACAACGGTAAGGAGCCCACTAGGAGGGGAACAGGGGATAAATCCTCACTAGTGGAGATGGGAGGACTCGAACCCGGGTTACTCCGGAATTCAAGAGAGGAAGTTGCCATCTCGGCTAACCCCTTATTCCCACATAAAAATATAAATATATATATAGGCCCGACTATAAGCGGGGTCAACACAGGAAGTCGCAGTTATAATTCTTCAAATATTCTCTTGTGGAAGATGGAATGTTTCTTGATGTAAAATGGATTATTGATTCAAAACAGCCCAATTTCTTGCAATTTGCCTCCACCCTCCAAATTATCCAACCTTCACCACTTCTTCTTCATTAGTAAGTACTTATAAAGACATTTTTAAACATCATCTCATGCAGTAAGTGCATTACTTATTTGTCAAAGCTGGAGCAATCTCAGGACAAACCGATGTGACTGTGAACGAGAAACCAAGCCTATCATGTTTGGTTAAAACACGTTAGGGCAGTCAAGCCCTTCCATATTCTAGGGAATTGGTCCAGTGGTCTGAAACCTAAATCAAAGGATGCTCTCAATTTTTAAAACGAAAACATAGAAGAAGAAAAAAACAAAATTAAACAACAACTCTTTTGTTCAATTTTTTCGATAGAGAGAAAGATATTATTAATGAAGTATAAAAAATACAGCGAGGACAAGTTGTCCTCCAAAGAGAAGCTAATTACAAATTATCCCAATTACGCTGGACTGTAGTAATAGAATATCCCCTAAAGGCCCCTGCAGCCCTAGCCCATAAAGATGCTAGATAAGTGACTTTATCCCATAGCATATCCACCGAGATGGTAAACAGTAACTCTTCTGTTCGTTCCTTTCGAATAAAAAGAAACTACTGTGTCTTCTCGTTTATTATCTTCAGTTAATAATTAGCATATTCACCATGCTCATAAGATATTGTTTTTTCAAGGATATAAGCTCTGGGTGACGGAACAAGAAGCAGTTCTGTCATAAGAAATATCAGATACTAAAACTACAGAACCAAAGGCAAAACAAACAAGCACATCTGCACATCTCAATCTGACCCTCCAAAGATAACCAATGTCCCAAAATATGATTATACGATTGCAGTTAAAGGAATACAGGAAGTAACTTATAATGAAAATTCTGGCATTGAGCAGAAACATAGCAGTCTCGGCATCATTATAGATGGGGACTGTGGCTAGCCTTCAGGTTGTGAAAGTAAAGCATTAGGACCACGTCCCAAAAAATACATCTCAAACACAAATGATTGAGACTGAAAACCCTAAACACAGATCTACTGACAGCCCCATAAAGAAAAAATTCAATGGAAAAATCTTCTTCCTACAATCTCCCAACCAGTCTTGGTATATTCCCCACCAAAAAAAAAGTACCTCCCAAATGGAATGGTACTCAACACTGGACACTGCATTGTAACACACCAACATGGTATAGACACTTGAGACTTCATTTTAGGCTAGAAAACAAGCAGAAGTTGTAGAAAATAGTTGAGTCCAACACCTTCACACATACTCGTATTGGACACATGTAGCACCCTAACATGGACTCTCAATAAGAAGTAATTCTCCCCATAAACTTATTTGTAAGCTAACTATAACTACAACCAGCATTGGTCTTCTCTCTTTGTTGAATAACTTACGCCTAGAATACTCGGGTCCCTCTTTTAAATGTTTAATGTTTTTAGAGTGCGAGAGAAAAACCAATTACCTGAACCTTGCCCCCTAAAAACTAAATTCTGAGAGCTTGACAAAATAATGCAGTCTCATTAAAATATCAATGCTGCCCAATAATATCTCATTATGAGCTTCTCCCTGACCCTCCCTTACCAGAATCAAGAAAAACAAGGGACGTGGCAATCAAACCTTCCAATGTACTAGAAAGGTCAATGAAGGATGTGAAAGCAGAAGCTAAGTTCATCAACCACAAAAACTCTAACTACTCACTCCAATACAGTAACACCCACTCTCACCTCGCAACCACTCCCCATGGACCCTTTGTCCTCACATATAACATAGCTGAAACCTATGTAAGTCATGTATCCGGGAGCTCTTAGTTAAGCGTTTCACATCCTGTACACAGTTGAACCTACTGAAGATTAACTGGAAGGAATGAAGGAAAATCCCTGCTCCGGCAGGCTAACAATGTTCACAACAATCAAACACCTCAGGAAATCAACAATTTTCTTAGTATAAATAAGTGACTGTCATTTAAATACAGGGATTGATTAGTCTTCAGGGCCATGGGATTAGTCAATGCATAGCTTGAATACCCATGTTATCTAAAAATAAATAAATACAAGGATTGATTAGTGATTCTACCATATGACCTTCCTTAATCTGATTGTTGGGAGGCCAAGTTCAGGCTGCTATCTTATTAACCAAAATATTTATGAAGCAAACTTTCACTTCTAAAGCCCCTCTACCAACTTGTGCCTTAAATCCTGAATAGGTACAATTCCATAAAGATTGATGCATTACACATCAAGTAGTGAATACTACAATGTGTTCGTAAAGAGACTGAAAAAAAAGCATACACGCCCCAAAGGAGAATTCATTGCAAGGGATGCAAACAAGATGAACAACTCATGGGCAAGGCTAACCTTCCTTACATAGTGGTAATAACCTCAATATCTTTTACCCAATATGAACTACAAAGTGGCGAATGGGAAAGTTATTGGAATTTAATCTTTGCACAAACTACTAATTCCTAGCGAGCGCGCGCAAAGTCCAGAAAGTTAGCCTACTAATTAATTTGCCTAAGAAGGTCAATTTCCTACTATTTCCTATGGTATCCAAATGAGATCTAAGTGCAAGTTATATGGCCAAGACCAATCCTTGTTTAGCTACTAATCATCCCTCAATATTTGGTTTTCTTGTTATCATTGTTGTAGTCTTATAGCATAGCAAGGATTCATCAAGCCATGAACATAAAGAAGATAAATAGCCCCACCAAATGGATATGTATCATTCTAAAATAGATAATCAACAATTTATCAAATCGACAAGTATGGTGCATACCAGTTTGACACCAACTTCCTCTCCATTTTGTATATTGATCCCTAATTCAATCAATAAACAAACACAATAAAAAAAGGAGAATCATCACTTGAGGTAATAAACATAAGGGGCAAATAATCACAAATAACAAAGAGTTGCAATAACATACCCAGATGAAGCTCACCAAATGAACCACTTCCTATCTTACGCCCCAGTTTAAACTTTCCACCAACAACAAGATCCATCATACTTAAACCAACAATTCCAAATTTCCAATAAAAGCCAATAATTTTACCCTCCTATTGATCTAAAAAAAACAAACCTTCCTTCCCTGCCTCAGTCTTCCATGTCTACCCTTATTGGTGGATCAACTAAAAATCCACCCAGCAGAAATAATATCAAAAGAACATTCCCATAATTTCTACCCTGGGAAAAAAAATAGTGCAAGATCATAACCCAGACAAATATAGCAATTCCTACCGATCTGGCACAAATTTCAGATCATCAAAACCAACCCACATTACTTCAATAAGATTACATCAAATTTTTCAAAAGGAAATACAACCAACAAAAGCAATTGCTAACCAAATTCAAATCAAATGCCCAGCAACATTAACAGTGAAAGGACAAATGTTTCTCAGAAACCCAGAAACCAAATTCTGCTTTGAGGTAATCATGAGAAACTGGGGTCGAAAATTTTTTAAGAAAGAAGGGAAAGAGAGAGAAAGATGTGGAAATTGAGGGAGGTGAGGCTATTTTCTCTCTGTTTTTTATGGGTTTCATCCAAAAAAAAAATGATCTTTTTCCTTCTTTTTTGTTTCTGATTTTGTTTGTTCCTCTACACCTACGATTTTCTCTCTGAGCAGTGATTTTTTTTCCTCTATGAAACGAAATGTAAAAATTGCGTGAATGGCTGATTAGGCGTAATTCTGGTAGGGATGGCACGTGCTGATGTCGGGACAAAGGAAAGAGGCACGTGTGAAATTGAGGAGGGAAAAGTAATCAAACAATCATTGGCAATGGTTAAAGTCAGGAGTGTCAAAGTAGACTTTTGTGTTGTCTCTCCCAGATTCAGGCTAGGCAAAGGAATGATTTTCTGGGCTAAATTCTAAATAATTGTCCGGATTAAGTTGGGTTAAAAACTATTTTCCATAAATGTGTTTACATAGGTTTGGGATTTTACGAGTCTCGCGATATTTTTTTTTTTCTCATAAGTCGAAGTTGCCAACCAAAAAAGCGAGTTTATAAGCAGAAAGTCGCTATCGGCGACAATGACTTAGGCATACAAAAATTGTCGTCGCGAATGACAACTTATGATAATTCTAAAGCTATCAAATCTTGTGCTGGAGAAGAGTATAAATGAAAGTTGCCAAATAGGTTGGCGACTTTTACTCGTCTGAGTCGTTATTGGCAATAACAACTCTTTCTACGGGAAGTCGTCGTCGTGTATAGTGGCTTTCCCTGTTGAACGAAAAAAAAAGGTACCGGCCCGTGAAATTCCGAGCCTATATGGACACCCTCAAGGGAAATAGTTTCTAACCTGACCTAATCTGGATAATACTTTGTAATTTAGCCCTTTTTCTTTCGAGGGAAAGACCAAGGTGGTCATTCATTCATTAACTTCTCCAAATCAGACAAAAGAGCAACATCAGCGTCGGTAGGGAGAGACGACTCCCAAAACCGACACCCTAGCTCCCATGGTTGCACATGTGCTAACTCATGGGCGACGCTATTACCACTACGCTTAACAAAAGACCATACCACACTACGAAAACAATTAACTTGAGCTAGAGCACCCTCGACAATTAAACTAAAACAACTAGGACTCCTATCGAATTTTAATAAAGCATTAAAAACAACTAAATTATCCATCTCCACTATGATATTCTCGAAACCATGAGCATGGGCTAGCTAAAGATCCAACACCACAGCCTTGGCTTCCGCAATTTCAACCTCCCATGTCACTGAAAAATTCATTGTAGCCGCAACCAACGGAAACCCCGACTCATCTCGACAAATAATACCCACAGACAAGCCAACATCACTTAGCCGCCTTGCATCGACGTTGAGCTTAACAACACTAGCGCTAGGCGCAGCCCAGGTGTTCCTATGCTTCGGTGCCCCCAGCCCCTGCGGACGAGTGGCCACCCCACCATCGAGCTTGCCAAGCAGTTACACACATAAGTCTTCACTTCCATTAGAGATCGAACCAAGCCTTCAAAGATGTGCTTGTTGCGTGCCTCCCAAATAGCCCACACAAACATACAAAAGCTTCGAAATTCATCAACAGCAAGCTCCATCTTCAACATCTTGATCCAGTCACGAAACGAACGAAACCCATGGTATCTTGTAACCTGCAGATCATTGACATCCTAGATAGCTTGGGCTATAGGGCAATCATAAAGAGCATGAATGCCCGTTTTCGCTACCCCCTGGCACCAATTACACTCCTCCCTAATGTTTTCAACTCGACGGTGGAGTCCCGCTCTAGTAGGTAGCGCTTCCTTACTAACCTACCACACAAATGTTTTAACTCGAGGAAGCACATGACACCCCCAGATTTTGTTCCAAAGCGACTTATCACAAGTCGATGATGATGGAGCTTGGTTATTTGCTGACATAATTCCATGGTAAGCACTTCTCACAGAAAAACGACATTTGCGGTCCCAGCTCCAACAAGGAGAATCATCTGGCAAACGAACGCTAATAGGTATGGCCATAATACGATCAACATCAATTGGTAGAAAAAAATGCTGAATAACATCCACTCGCCAACACTTAAAAATCGGGTCAATCAAGCAGCTCACAAACTCGCTCTCAAGACCTTGTCGACGGGGCGTGAGGATACGGTGAGACCCATCCCCTGGGATCCAAGGGTCATCCCAAATATTAATTTTCTGCCCATTTCCAACACGCCAAAACATCCCCTTCCATAGTACCCACTTTGCTTTGCAAATACCTTGCCATGAGTAACTAGGATTACTCCCTAACGAGGACGAGAGGAAGTCCCCATTAGGATAGTATCTAGCTTTCAACATATCATCAAGTAAGCCCCTGCCTCCAGTCATCAATCTCCACGCTTGTTTACCTAGCAAAGCCCAATTAAAAGTTTTCATATCACGCAGACCAAGACCACCCTCACATTTCGGTTTACAGAGATTTTCCCAAGAGAGCCAATGAATTTTCCGTTCATCTTTTTTCTGTCCCCAAAAGAACCGAGAAAACATAGAACGTACATCAATAAAAAAAAAGCTTGATGTTAATTTAAAAATACTCATAACATAGGTAGGGACTGCTTGGGCCACCGCCTTTATTAACACTTCCCTCCCCGCTTTAGATAACAACAAACATTTCCACCCCTGTAACGTTTTCCATAACCTCTCCTTTAGAGACCCACAGATCGCCTTCTTGGACCGACCCACTGTGGTTGGGAGACCCAAGTAACAATCGTGACATTCAACCTGCTCAACACCTAGTGTCCCAACAATATCACCATGTAAGCTCCCACGCACGAACACCTCTACTGAAAGACACCTTCGACTTCTCCAGACTCACTTTCTGCCCCGAAGCTGACTCATATAAAGCCAAAATATCTCGAACAATACCTGCTTCCGTCACTGACACCTTAAAGAATAAAAGGCTATCATCTGCTAAAAACAAGTGGGGTCAAAGAAGGTGCAGCACTACAAATGTGAATCCCAGAAAGAGAGCCGACCTCTTCTGCACGCCGTATCAAACCAGACAGAGCCTCAACACATATAATAAATAAATACGGCGAAATAGGGTCTCCTTGACTGTAATACCCCGCATGTTTATAATATTTATAATATGCAATAATGTGATTATTTACTTTGGAATATGAATTTTTGGAGGAAGAATATTTATTACTATTTATTTCTTATTATTTGGTGTTGAAAAAGGAAACGATAATTTCCCTTGTGATAGTTTCCTTAATTGAGTTGTTCTAGTCGGATTAGGATTTTAACTTGGTCAATGATTCCAAACATTTATAAATAGCCCTTGACACCATTAAATCTGATTCTTTTCCTCTTCATTCGTGTCCTAGTGAGTCCATAAAGTTCACTCACGTTTTCTCTCTCACAAGCCTCATAAAAACCCTAAAAACTGTCCAGCACACACTGTTGGATTGAAAAATTCTTTTCTCCTGTTCTACTTATCGCCTGTACTTGATTTTTGGATATGTTTTAGAAAAAGATGTCTACAACCAGACTGAAGAGTTTCATAATTTTTAGAGTTCGTTTGATAGCCCAAATTTTTTTTCTCTTGAGGCAGCGCAGTGTTGATGCGAGATTCAGATCCGCCTACTTTGTTATTTCATAACTCAAAACCTACACATTATTTGCTCAAACCCTTTGGTGTAATTGAACCTTAGTATGTCCTCAGCCTGTACGCCAATTTTAGATGGTATGAACTTCGTTTGATGATCCGTTCGAGTATTTGTTTTAGATTGCGCGTGCTGATTTCAGATTTCAGATTTGAGTTTGTTTGGTTTGGAGCATAGTAATCAATGTAATTCTATGTCTACAATTTTACTCAACCCTATGAAAAGTTTGAGTATGTGCTAAGTGGTATATTTGACTATGCTTGGATGGACTATATTAAATTTGATTTATATGGTTATGGATTTATTATTTAAGATGGTTTTATGATGAATTAATTTATGTTGGATTAATTATATGGAGAGATTATACATGATGAATTAATTATGTGAAGTAATTTTATGGGAAGTATGAATTGGTTGAGTATTGGAATATTGACTTATTATCGATAAATTGATATTGATATTGGACTTTATATTGTGAGTAATGGATAGAACCTTGTGATTGGTTCATGTGGAATATGAGTATATTGGAATTGGATTATTATTGGACTTTTGTGATCTAACTGGTGTGAATTATTGATGTTGGTATGATCACGATTATTAAAACTATGTTAAGGGTTAAGAGACCTTTAGGTAGGATCCCCTAAAGGTTTGATATATATATGGTGGATACTTGTATATCTTGCAGGACTGCGGTTTACGCAAGCTCTATACTATTTTGGCTCTTAGGGCATTGATCTCATGAGTTTGGCTATATTGGTTGTCCAAATTGGACGAGTACAGACGTATTAGTGGTACTCTATTGTCATCCTTTTTAAGCCGTGGAGGTTTTATCAGGGGGTGTGCACACTTAGACTTTTTCTGATCAGTTGGTGGAAATATTTAAGGTATGGAAAGGTTGAAATCCCTTCTCCATTGGTGGAATTTTGTCTTGTCGTTCTTCCCTCTAAACAAGATAGCTTAATAATTAATGAATAAATATTTTATTGGTGTGCGTGTGCTTGGTTTCGTGCTATATGTGTATGAAATGAATTTAAACAAAATGTTTTGAAAAATCCAAGTAAGGGTTTGCAAATGAATTTTACGGGGTAGAGTAGAGTTACCAGTTTTTGCTGATTTTCTTCTTTGTTTTCCCTTGTTTCTCTTATATATTTTACAGGGGAGTTTGATGAATAAGCGTTGGAGTGAGGACGGTAGATGGAAGAATTGTTATTTTGCCTCGAGGACATTGTTTTAGTTTTTTAGTAATTGGAGTAGAATTTGGGAGTTATTATTGTTATTATTAATTATGTTTTAAGTTGGACTTTGTTTAGTTTAAGTTGAAAATTAATTATTAAGTTATTAATGTTGGTATTATTTATTTTTAGTTTTGGTTGGGCCTTGCATTTAATGTATTAAATGCGGCATAGCACCTTGGGATTTCCATTTTCATTTGTATTTTATATTAAAAAAATTGGTCGGAAATTTTGGGGTGTTACAGTTGGTACCAGAGCTCTAGGTTAAGGTCAACACTAAATTACATTTGGTGTATAAACTAAGAAAATTGAAATTAGTAATGAGAATAGGACTATGTGAATAAAAATGTGCTACTAAGCCGAAGAGTGTGGTTGTTCTATTATTGATCTTATGGATTTTTGAAAGTGCTCAAGAGAGTACTAATCGATGTTGTTGTATTACATATGCTGTGAATATGGAAATAATTTGTATATGAGATTTCTTGCTCGTTTGGAAATTTTATGGAATACTGTGACTTATTTTACTTTGGATGAGTGAATGTGAAATTGTGGATTGGAATATGGTTGATTAATTTTGATTATTGAGTCATATTTTTGGCTCACCTTTGGATAATATGGAATGCTATGAGTTTAAGTGAGATTAATTGTTTACTCTAGTTTCGTGGTCGAAACCTTTTAAAGGGGGGAAGGATGTAACAGCTGCATAAAAACACATACATTTGCATCATGGTTGCATTGCATATGTCGAGAAGTTGGTTTTGGTTTGTAAGTTTCGAGGTCGAAACTTCATTTAGGGATAGAATGTAATACCCTGCATGTTTATAATATTTATAATATGCAATGATGTGATTATTTAATTTGAAATATGAATTTTTGTAGGAAAGAATATTTATTACTGTTTATTTCTTATTATTTGGTGTTGAAAAAGGAAAAGATATTTTCCCTTGTGGTAGTTTCCTTAATTGAGTTGTTCTAGTCGGATTAGGATTTTAACATGGTCAATGATTCCAAACCTTTATAAATAGTCATTGACACCGTTAAATCTAATTCTTTTCCTCTTCATTCGTGTCCTAGTGAGTCCATAAAGTTCACTCACGTTTTCTCTCTCACAAGCCTCATAAAAACCCTAAAAGCTGTCCAGCACACACTGTTGGATTGAAAAATCCGGTTCTCCAGTTCTACATATCGCGTGTACTAGATTTTTGGATATGTTTTAGACCAGATGTCTAGAACCAGACTGCAAAGTTTTATAATTTTTAGAGTTTGTTTGATACCCCAAAAAGTTTTCTCTTGAGGCAGCGCAGTGCTGATGCGAGATTCAGATTCGCCTATTTTGTTCTATCATAACTCAAAACCTACACATTATTTGCACAAACCCTTCGGCTTAATTTAACCTTTGTATGTCCTCATCCTGTACGCCAATTTTTAGATGGTATGGACTTTGTTTGATGGTCCGTTCGAGTATTTGTTTTAGATTGCGCGTGCTGATTTCAGATTTCAGATTTGAGTTTGTTTGGTTTGGAGTAGGGGTGAGCGCAACCGGGTACCCACCGGGTATTGCACTACCCGAAATTGGAATTGGATCCACCGTCTTAGGAATTGGAATTGGAATTGGCTGTACCGGTTCCTAATTCCTAGGAATTGGAATTGGATCCACCGGGTACCCACCGGTTCCTGGGTACCCACCGGTTCCATATAAAATCCAAATTTAACTTTTGTTTGCTCAAATACAACCAATTTTGGGAAGATGCACACGAAACTAAGGACTGTTTATTAGCTCGTAAGACTAATAGAAGCCAGTTCATGAACTTGAGGAAAAACGGTAGCAAGTAAAGATAATAGTTGTTGCCTACTAGTCTTTAAAAACATCCGACACAGTAATGCAACAAGTCATTTTTTGCAACCTCACTAGCAGATATGTAGTTAGACAATGACATCATTAGTGAGAATAGCTCAAGAAGTTATTTTCTCATTTCAAGCAGTAAGTATTTTTTATCTCACCATGGACAAGCAAATAATAGTACAACTATTGGTTTTCCACTGGGTACCCAACCGGTTCCGGTTCCTAAAAGTTAGGAATTGGAATTGGAATTGGAATTGGAATTGGAATTGGTTAGTACCGGTTTCCATTTTCCGGAATTGGAATTGGTTGACCGGTTCCGGTTCCGCAACCACCGGTTCCGCAACCACCGGTTACGAACCGGTTCCAGTTTTGCTACTGGGTACTCGAATTTTCTGCTCACCCCTAGTTTGGAGCATAGTAATCAAGGTAATTCTATGTCTACAATTTTACTCAACCCCATGAAAAGTTTGACTATGTGCTAAGTGGTATATTTGACTAGTGCTTGGATGGACTATATTAAATTTGATTTGTATGGTCATGGATTTATTATTTAAGATGGTTTTATGATGAATTAATTATGTGAAGTAATTTTATGAGAAGTATGGATTGGTTGAGTATTGGAATATTTGGCTTATTATCGATAAATTGATATTGGACTTTATATGGTGAGTAATGGATAGAACCTTGTGATTGGTTCATGTGGAATATGAGTATATTGGAATTGGATTATTATTGGACTTTTGTGATCTAACTGCTGTGAACTATTGTTGTTGCTATGATCACGGTTATTAAAACTATGTTGAGAGTTAAGAGACCTTTAGGTAGGATCCCCTAAAGGTTAGACATAGATATGGTGGATACTTGTATATATTGCAGGACTGCGGTTTACGCAAGCTCTATACTATTTTGACTCTTAGGGCATTGATCCCATGAGTTTGGTTATATTGGTTGTCCACATTGGACGAGTACAGACGTATTAGTGGTACTCTATAGTCGTCCTTTTTAAGCCGTGGAGGTTTTAGAAGGGGGTGTGCACACTTAGACTTTTGCTGATCAGTTGGTGGAAATATTTATGGTATGGAAAGGTTGAAATCCCTTCTCCATTGGTGGAATTTTGTCTTGTCGTTCTTCCCTCTAAACAAGATGGCTTAATAATTAATGAATAAATATTTTATTGGTGTGCGTGTGCTTGGTTTCGTGCTATATGCGTATGAAATGAATTTAAACAAAATGTTTTGGAAAATCCAGGTAAGGGTTTGCAAATGAATTTTACGGGGTAGAGTAGAGTTACTAGCTTTTGCTGATTTTCTTCTTTGTTTTCCCTTGTTTCTCTTCTTATATATTTTACAGGGGAGTTTGATGAATAAGCGTTGGAGTGAGGACGGTAGATGAAAGAATTGTTATTTTGCCTCGAGAACATTGTTTTAGTTTTTTAGTTGGAGTAGGATTTGGGAGCTATTATTGTTATTATTAATTATGTTTTAAGTTGGACTTTGTTTAGTTTAAGTTGAAAATTAATTAGTAAGTTATTAATGTTGGTATTATTTATTTTTAGTTTTGGTCAGGCCTTGCATTCAATTTATTAAATGCGGCATAGCACCTTGGGATTTCCGTTTGTTTTCCGCCGCAATGTATTTATATAAAAAAGAAATTTCGAGGTGTTACATTGACGGAGCCTTCTCCCAGGAGAAAAATAGAACTCTGCTTGCCGTTGATCAACATAGAAAAAGACACAGAACGGACACAAGCCATCACCCTATCAATCCGGCTAGTATCATATCCCAACCGCACCAAAACTGCCTCCAAAAAATTCCATTCGATACGATCATATGCTTTTGCCATATCCAACTTTAAAGCACAAAACCCCTCACCAGACACAGAACTTTTCATTAAATGAAACGTTTCCATAGCCATTAGAACATTGTCTGTAATCAAACGGCAAGGAGTAAAAACACTCTGATTAAGCGAAATAATATTTGGCAAAAAAAATTTCAGCCTATTTGCCAGAACCTTAGACACCAGCTTATACACCACATTACACAAACTGATGGGGCGGAAATCTGTAATCATCTCAGGATTCTTCTTTTTAGGCATGAACACAATAAACGTATGATTTAAACCTTCTGGTAACTCATTACCATTCAAAATACCCAACACCAAATTTGACACCAAGTCCCCAACAATATGCCAGTAAGTCTGAAAAAACAAGGGACACATATCGTTAGGGCCTGGGGCTTTCAAGGCATGCATCTGGCTAAGGGCAACACGAACCTCCTCCATAGAATAGGCACGTCGTAACCCCTCGTTCATAGCGTCTGTCACCCGAGGTGTCAGACCACCCAACGCCTCGTCACTCCAGACTCTGCAAATAACGAGCCAAAGTAGTCATAGGCCACTTGGTTGATAGCCTCATCACCCCTCCTCTCGATCCCCGATACTTCCTTAAGCACTTTAATAGTATTCTTCTGCTTCCTCGCACTAGCTTTACGATGAAAGAAAGCAGAATTGTTATCCGCAGAAAAGAGTCATAGAACCCTCGAGCATTGTCTCCAGTACAATTCCTCTTCCCGTACAAGATTTTCAATATCACGCAATAACTTTTTTCTCTCCTCCAGCTGGGACGTACTCAAACCTCCCTTATTTAACTTTTTCAGCTTCTTTCTTTTGTTGCGCAGCTCCCAAAATAATCACCTGTACTCCCCATCACTCCAAGATGACAGCTCTGAAGCACAAAAATCAATTTTCTCTAAAGCGGAGGGCCCGCCAAGGAACCAAGTCTCCTTAATAACATCCTCACAGCCTTTATTCTCCGTCCAAAGCTGTTCAAATCGAAACAGCTTGGCACTCCTACGTCCCCTATCTTCCCCATGCAGTAAGAGTTGGATAGGGGAATGGTAAGAAATCTCCCGCTGTAAGTGAACCAGTTTTGCATGCGGGAACAAATCTAGCTAATCATTCGAAGCCATAGCACGATCCAACCGACTCTGAACATTGTCCACACCACCCCTCCCATTATCATAAGTAAATGGGTCACCTACCCACCTCACTTCCTGCAACCCACAGCGATCCACCGCATCTCGGAACAATTGCATTTGTTGGTCAGACCTATCATTACACCCACGCAACTCATTAGCAAACAAAAGTCTCATTAAAGTCACCAAAGCACAGCCATGGCTCTTGCCTTTCCCTCGCTAAGAGCTCCAGCAAAGACCATGACAAATGACGATTAGGCACCTCTGGCCACCCATAGAAGCCAGTCAAGCGACAAGTTTCCTCACCCATCTCGCCTTCAACCAGGACGTCAATATGGTGCACCGATTGTGAAAGGAGCGAGATAGAAAACTCCTATTTCCACAACAACGCGTGCCCCCCAGAGCGGCCCGCACTATCAACAAAAACCCCCTCATAAAACTGTAACTTCTCACGTATTGGAATCATCTCACGCCTGCTAAGTTTTGTTTCAGAAAGAGAGATCACGGACGGGGCCTCTCTCCGGATAAGATCCCGGAGTAAAGCAACTGCCCGGGGATTGCCCAACCCCCGGCAGTTGAGGCTTAGGCAACTCATTGGACCTAGCGGGGTCGATCCTCGTCGACCTCCGCCGATATGGGAGAATCACCAATGTCCCCTTCGACCACTTCAGAATCAAACTTACCAGTACACATCACCTTCGATCCACGAGCCCCCAAGTCAGACTCATACATCACCACATCACCATCTATTCTCTCGCGCTTACCCATACGAACCTCAGGCTCTTCATCATTATCAACACAACCCAGACCCTTGGCCCTCGCCATACGAAACCATTTCTGTGGACCATGCACAGTTTCTTTGTCCCCACTCAGTGTCGTGGTGCCAAGAACACCTTCAACAATGTCTACTGCACCAGACTCCCCAATAGATAAATTCCCCAACTTTGGAATAGTAGAACCGACCACCTCAGTAACATGTTTCGCCTGCTTGCCGAGTCACAGCTGTGGGAGCCACAGTGCTAGAAACCAGCCCCGTGTCCCCACCATTATTTGACACCCCATCAACTAGCAAACCTTCATTTTCATGCTCACCACCCTTCACAGCTTGGTGGTACCTCTGGCTAGGAACATCCAACACAACAGAAGCACTACCCCCAAGAGCTTGGCGTTCTCCCCCATCAGCAAAGGAGATATTACGCCTACTAGACGCCATGGTGTCAGCCCCTAACTCTTCAAATAGTCTCTTTTCTTTGTCTCCAATTCCTTGATCACCAGCTCTGCCCGTGGCCGAAAAATCCTCATCAACGTCTCCTTAAAACCCAGCGGTTAAACGACTTTGGAGACAACAGCCGCCCCGCCAATCTCCATGAGATACGATTGTCATCACCAGCAAGCTTCTTGCCCCTGACGACAACAACCGTCTCTTCATCCGCCATCAGTTTAAGCTTCTCACAATCTTTCGCTATCTGCTATGCCATATTGCAAGAAAACTCGAAAACCTAGGACCCAAAACTCCAAGAGTAATTGCCAGAAAATCCAACAAAGAAACGAACTCTAAGGGAGAATTCGCACCTCAAAAACACTCACAAGAGAGCAATCAGTGATCTGCCTTTGCAGAGAATCTCAATTCTCTCACCAAACCCTAAGTCGCCAAAGAGACGCCTTAGAGTCGAGAGAGTTTTCTTTTTACGCCTACAAATACCTTCTTTATTTATTTATTTTTTTATTTTTTAGAACATCATTCTAGGCAAATGCCAAAGGCAGACCTTTTTTTTGGGTTTGTTACGGATGAGGTACAAATACCTTATACAAATTGAACCATACTCCCAATTATTAGTGCATCTCATGACGTACTACTTGCATAAAGAAAAAGTAATGCGTACTAAAATATGGTGAAACACATCCAAAAAAACTAAATATAAAGGAGACATCAATCGCAAAGTTTTCAAAGAAAAATTGGAGCGATATGAATTTGCTTGAGACCCTCAATTCCAACGTTGTTAATTTTGTCTTCATCTCATTTTAATACAGTAGTGTTCTGTATTAAACCTACGAAGGATTCGTCAAAGTTTAGTACACCATAATGGGGATATAGAAGTCAACTTATTTTGACTAGAAAAATATATTATCTTTTATTTATTTTTCTTGGCCGGGGGAGGGTAATGAAAAACCTAAACTGTTGGGAATGAGAATTGAGCCCTAGTCTTAGTAATCGGTAAAATGTGTACTCAAGTGTAAGGACCAATATGTGCGCGCTCTCTCTCTCATACCCTTACCTTCTCTGATCTCTCTACCTTCCATTCTCTCTCCCCTCACCTTCTCTCTCCACCACCACCGCCTCACCCCATTGCTTGAGCCACCGTCGTGGTCGACGCCGGCCGGAGACCACGACGGTGTCCCCCACTAGCCCACCCACCCATCCTCTTCTCTCTCATCCCCTCACCCCAAACCCGAAACCTTAACCTGCCCTTATTTTCTCTCTCCTCTTTCACCTCCGCCCCTCCACCCCGTCTGGGCCTAAATTTTAAATTGAAATCACGGTCAGACACGACACGATAGGGCACGACAAAAATTTAGATAATACTCCCTCCGTCCCTAAATTTTCTTCTCCCTTTCCATTTTGGGCAGTCCCAATATATTCTTCTCGTTACCTAAAATAGTAACTTTTCTAGTGTTAAATTCCTAAATTACCCCTCACTTACTCATCAAAACATCTCATTTAACCACCTAGATTATTAGCCCAAAATTATTTACCCACCCATTTAATCTACCCAACCCCAACATTTAACCTATCCTAATCTAACCCTACCATCTCTTCATCTCTCTCATTCATGCATCAACCAACCACCTTCTCTCTCATCTCTTCATCTTCCCCATCTCCTTCATTCATCATTATCACCATTGCCAGAAATTCCGAGCTCCTCTCTCTCTCTCTCTCTCTCTCTCTCTGACTCTCTCTCTCTCTCTCTCTCTGACTCTCTCTTCTCCGTCGCCATCTTTGGTTATTAATTTCTCTCTTCCCATCAGAGATCGAAGCAAGAAAAGCTCTGTACTCACGATTTTTTCGTCCTCCATTAAGCTCCGTATCAAATTTGTGGTTTTGTGGGTTGGTTTTTAGTCTTTGAGTTTGGATCTTACATTTAGGGTTTTCTAAGTACAACCCTAATTAAACCCCTTTTAACCTAGCGATTTCGTTTTGTCGATGAATTGTGATTCCGATTCGAAGTTGTTGGCAACTGAAGTGCCTGAAGATCCTGATTTCATGAGTTATCGTTTGTTGTTGATTTGTGAGTTGTGAAGATCCTGAAGATCCTGGAAGGCTAAGTTGCTTTAGTTGTGATTTATTTGCAATTAGCTGTTTATTGTTGTGTTTTGTTGTTGATTTGGTGGGTTTTGATTATATTGGTGGGATTTTGGTTCTGTTTTGTTATTGAATTGATGAGTTTTCGTTATATTGTGAGATTTTGGTCTGTTTTGTGGGTTGATTTCATGAGTTTTCGTTAAAATGGTGCGATTTTAGTCTGTTTTCTGGGTTGATTTCATGAGTTTTCGTTAAAATGGTGTGATTTTGTAGTAGCTGAGAAGAATTTCCCATATCTTTATCTCGCCCCTCTTCAGTTTAATTGGGTTAACAGAACCATGTGCTTGTGGTCCCAGATTTTTACCTCTCTCTTAACTCATTAAATCAGGGGCAAAGTTGACAAAAATTGGCTACTTTCACCTTTTCTTAATTTGCGTGCCCTTTGGTCATGAGAAGAAAATATTGGGACGGAGGGAGTATTTCAAAAAAGTCTAGGCACGACACGTACACGATACAGACACGAGCACCGGCACAACCTGCGCCTACCTTTGGATGAGTCGGCACGGACACAAAGCACAACAACTATAAGCACAACACGACACGACACTATTACAAAGTATAAAGATACGGCACGGGCACGACACGAGCAAATGAAAACCGCGTTCAAAAATTGAATGGTGGGCTGGTGTTATTAAAAAGTTTATGGGCCGGACCCAATCTTAACTGCAATGGATCCGAACTCCAGTCAAATCCTTTCACCGACCTTCCAAAATTATTAGCGCGTACCCATAGTTCACCGAACATCAAATTCAAAACCTAATCTCTGCTATGCCTTTCTCTCTCATCAGTTCTCTCTTATAAATACTCTCTGTTACGTTTATACTCGCTCTAACCCTAACGATTCGATTGAATTTTATTTTGTGCTTGTATAATTTGTTATTTCGATTATTGTTTTTTTTTTCTTTTCTGTGTTGATTTTTTGTTTTGCACAACATGATCTTCCCAGCTGAACATGGTTTTCCAAGATGAGCCCTCCAGGAACATCCACTTCCAAGAAGGAAGTCCAAAGATAATGTATGTTCTGTTTTTCCTCTCCAAACCCTAAAAAATATCTAATTCTCAATGTATCTAGGGTTGAAATAATTTGATCGGTTTCTATTAAGTTTCGAATTTTTAAAAGTAGGATTTAAATTTTATAAAATGTTCTTTCTGTAGTGAATTTAAGTACCCTATCTGGGTGTATCTGAAATTTGTTTGTAGTGCATATTTTCCATTGTATTTCCTGATTTAATTTGGTGTTTTAGCTGGATTTTGATTGATGTTTTATGCTGTGTCACTTAGTCTGTTTGATTTTCGTTAATCAATTCAAACCACAAGCTCTTCTGAGTGTTTTATCCGTTGTCTATATGTAAATAAGTGATAGCAACTAACTAAGTGGGTTCTTCTATTCACTATTGGAATAATTTAAATTCCCTGTCGGGCATATCTGAATTTAGGGTTCATCTCTCTCTACAGGTCTTTGAAAATTTCAATTCTGTTTCGTTTTTAAGGTTTTCAGTTTCTGGGGATGAACGTTGATCGAAATTACATTGACAATGAAAGGAGGGCAGACATGTTTGTTGAATTTGGTGTTTTGTCAAGTGATGTTTCTTTCTAATTTGTTGTTATTCTTTTGTTTGTTGGAAGGTGTTGAGGAACTTAGGATTAAAAATATCAGCAGTGCAAATCCGGTTAGGGTTTGTCTCTCTCTTCAAAAAATCTGACATATTTTCCTTTTTGATCTCTGATGCCAGTTGGACAGGTTCATTCCAAACAGATCAGCTATGGACTTCGAGTATGCTAAGTTGCTAACTACATGCTGATGGAAGGTAGGAAAGGTAAGGAGAATCCAGCTGCGAGCTCACCAGGTAAGGAGGCGTACCAGAAAGGCTTAGGGAGGTATTCAACATGAACTGGACTAGGATTCTTGCTTTCAAAAACAAACCACTTGCTCCAGTTGAGTTGTTTCCCCAGGATTATTATGCTTTTCTTCAGCAATGGAAGCCCGTTAAGCCTCACCACCACATTCCTCAGGTGACTATCTATGTCTTTGATCTTTACAAAAATTGGAGGAATTGGTTAGCTTAATCTTATTTGGAAAGCATAATCTTAGGTGCTTTTAGAGAACATGATGCTATGAGAATGCAATGATTTGATGGTTTAAAACTGTGAGCTTGTGAGTGTGGAGTTTGAGTGTACTGTATATGCCTATATGGATATGAACAATCCCAGATTTTGTTTGGAAATCTATGTGGTCTTCCTCAGTAGCTAGTTATATAATATTATGCTGCAGCCCTCTATATACCCATCTACACTATGTAAACATAAGCATATAAAACACTGTATACGTTGTGTTAGTCAGTCGTTACTCGTTTCGAATTTCTGGTATGTAATTGTCCTGACATTTAGTTATGTGTCGATTGTCCTAACATTTAGGTTTGTGTTTGGTTAAATGTTTTTTTTTTCTTCCTGTTCTGATCTTTGAATTTATATCACTGAACTGCAGACTCCAGAGCGTACATTGGAAGCCCCCGATCTATCAGATGACTACTACTTAAATTTGCTTGATTGGGGTAGCAGCAATGTTCTTGCAATTGCGCTTGCAACCACTGTATACCTGTGGGATGCGGCCACTGGGTCTACATCAGAACTTGTCACAGTAGATGATGGTATAGGCCCGGTCACCAGTGTCAACTGGGCCCCTGATGGTCGTCACATTACCCTTGGCCTCAATAACTCTGAAGTTCGACTTTGGGACTCTACAGCCAACCGGCAGCTGAGGACTCTAAAAGGAGGCCACCGAGCTCGTGTTGGGTCACTAGCATGGGCCAATCACATCCTCACCACCGGATCAATAGACGGTCGAATCATTAACAACGATGTCAGGATCAGAGACCACATTGTGGAAACCTACAGAAGGCATCAGCAAGAGGTTTTGTGGTCTGAAATGGTCGTCTTCGGGTCGACAGCTAGCCAGTGAAGGCAATGACAACCTTCTCCACATCTGCGATTGATCTATGGCGTCTTCAAATTCTGCTACTCGGTGGCTGCGCAGGCTCGAAGACCATACAGCTGCAGTGAAAGCCCTTGCTTGGTGCCCCTTCCAGAGCAATCTGTTGGCTTCGGGTGGAGGAGAGGCCAGAGGGTGATCAAAGCATCAAGTTCTGGACCACACACACTGGTGCATGCTTGAACTCGGTTGACACTGGGTCTCAGGTTTGCTCTTTGTTGTGGAGCAAAAACGAGCATAAACTGCTTAGCTCACATGGGTTCACTCAGAACCAATTGACATTGTGGAAGTACCCATCCATGGTGAAAATGGCAGAGCTTACCTGGCATACCTCCAGGGTTCTTTTCATGGCTCAGGTAAAATTATCTGGATTTATTGATCTTAATAATTTATGTATTAGCTTACTTGGGTGTTTAGCTTACTAATTTTTGGGGTTCTGTATTTCAGAGTCCAGATGGATGCACAGTGGCTTCTGCAGCCGGGGATGAGACATTAAGGTTCTGGAATGTGTTTGGGACTCCAGAAGCAGCTAAACCAGCACCAAAAGCTGCTCCTGAGCCATTCGCTCATGTGAACCGCATTCGCTGATCAGTGATCACTCTCCAAGGAAAAGACTTGCATGGGACTGTACATTTGTGAATTTCTTCTGTTTGTAAGTGTGAAGCCATTGAATTTTTTTGGATGTTTGCTTGCTAGTAGGTACAGATTGTAACTTCAGTTTGAAATCTTCCATTGAAGATAGGAAGCCGATATGCATGATCTGGATATCCGTCACTCAATATGTCTGGAGAAGTTCGGAAGAAAAAGGTCGAAGTTGGGTAGTTTGTGAATTTATATCTAAATAACCCTTATAAAAGCCCATCAAGTTCTGGAACACACACACTGGTGCATGCTTGAACTCGGTTGACACTGGGTCTCAGGTTTGCTCTTTGTTGTGGAGCAAAAGCGAGCGTGAACTGTTTAGCTCACATGGGTTCACTCAGAACCAATTGACATTGTGGAAGTACCCATCCATGGTGAAAATGACAGAGCTTACCGGGCATACCTCCAGGGCATTCTTGGCAGGTCTCTCTTTTTTATTCTCTCTCTAGCTGTCTATCCTTTCTCTCTCTATATTTATGTGTAGTAAATTATGTATATATTTTTGTGACATTTTTGCATGGATATTTGCAGGATATTCCCAAATTGCCTTTGATTGATGAAACCCGCGTTCTTTCTGAGATCACAAAAGTTGAACATACATTACCAGTATGTATTTAGACTGTCTTCTTATCTATTTGAAGTTAATAAAAGGATGACCTCTTATGTTTCAATAGGTAGAAGAAAAGAGAAGGGACGGTTTCATGTTTGACATGCTGTTTGTGGCTGTATCTCATTCACTATCCCCATTTATTTTTTCTCTTGATCGGTGTAAGCAAATGAATGAGCAAGAACGGGCTTCAGTCAAAGAACAAATTGATCCAAAGGCCAGGTACGTGAGGCTTTGTAGACATTGTTCAAATATTACTTGTATCCGGGTTCAGTAACAACTGAAAACTGAATCTCTTTGTTGTAATGGAAACATTGACTTGGCAATTGTAATGGAAACATTGACTTGGGAATTGTGATATGCTGAGCAAAGATTTGTGTCAACAAAGCTCAAATTGTCAGATGCAAGCCAATATTTGATTTGTGTCAACACAGCTCAAATTACACACAAAATAACTTTGGAGCTCAAAGCTGTTAATCAACTTGTGCCCCCCCCCCCTTCTTTCTTGACATGACTTTGTTTTGGTGATATTACTTTACTTAAATTTGATTTCTCTATGTGTTTAAATTTGTTTACAAGTGCCCTTATTTTGTAGCGGTTGACTACCACTCTACTGCAGCCAAAAGTTTCTAGCACTGAAACTCAATGGACATACAAACCAATCCCCAAGGTTTGTTATTTCTTGTGTTGTGTGCTAGCTCATGAAGATGCTTAATAAGCCTATTAGCTCAACTGGTAGAGCAATGTGCAATTGCACAAAGGTGTGGGTTTGAATCTTACATAGGCTATACTGTAGTCTTTGGTACAAGTAATTATAGTATGCTGTGTTTGTAAGTCTGAAGGTATAAATTTATGTGCCCTAAGGTGAACTGTTTGCTTTCCCATTCCTTATGATTGTCTTCTGATTCTGTATCCCATGCTAATAGGGGTGTAACTGAATCGAGCCGACTCGGTGAGCCCTCGGGCTCGGCTTGGTCAAAGCTCGGCTTGAGCTCGGGTCAAACCGAGCTCGAGCCGAGCCCGAGCCGGCTCGAATGCTTTCCGAGCCGAGCCCGAGCCTACTATGGCTCGGCTCGGTCGGCTCAATTTAGTTAATTTTCCTCTCTATTCGAAGAAAACCACTAAATATTTTTAGAGATTTCTTATTTTTTAAGGATTTTTTTTTTCATATGAGAACGTGCAAGGGATCACTTATAGTCAAATTCAATTGCAATTATTTTAAATCAATTTTTTCTAACGTTTCTAATGATGAGTTTGAATTTGAGCCGAGCCAAACCAAGTCGAGGCGAGCCACGAGCCTAAATCGAGCCGAGCTCGAGCCTTGATTTTTCCGGCTCAACGAGCTTTGAGCCGAGCCAAAACAAACCGAGCCGAGCCCGAGCCAGAGCCAGGCCTGGCTCGGGCTCGACTCGGCTCGGTTACACCCCTACATGCTAAGCTCCTCCTAGATATTGTTGATTAAATGCATTTGACATGTATCATGAACTTGTCAGCTATGTGCCTGTGAAGAACCATGAATGCAATGCAGGTGTATGAACAAGATGTATGGTTTTAGTACGAACACAGAGTGCAACTGTCAAGTAAAAAAGAGAAGAAATCCAAGAATTTATCAAGACCTTCATTGCTAACTATTTGACACATTCTGCTCAAATTCAGATCAATTTCTCACCCATGGAATCCTAAGCAGTAGACTAAAACTCTAGAAATTGTAAACACTAGAAATCAAGAGGAGCAAGATAGATCAATATGGAAATAAAATTCTCACTAAAAGTGTCATCACTGGCTCAAGAACAATTCTCAAACATCACCCCACCTGCCAGCATATTGTTTCAAGAGTATGTGACAGCAAATCGCTAAATTTCATAGTGACCAATGTTACTTAATGACCAAATGATCCAAGTATCTAACATATGACGAATATCAGAATATGGTGACTAAGCTACGTTGCGCCGAAAGATAGTAAGCAGACAAACATATGGCACCAGCTATATACACAAACTCCTAAAAACAACGCAACCATTTAACATCCTAAGACTAAAAATCCATCCTGACATATTTTCAGATGACTGTTGAAGGGACTTTGTCCAGCAGAACAACGATTTTAAACTACTTTGCTGGGTTATTCTTTTTCTTATCAGTACCAGAGGTGCCTGCTACCCGGAATGTTCGCATTGCATCTTGAAAATTAAGGTTGAACGCAGCCCCTTCCTTGATAAACACCAGATCACCAAGTTTTTGGAGGTTGAACCGCCACATGAAGCATTCGTTTGGGTCCGTAACAAGGCATAATAGAAGCCCTTTCGCCACTAAGGATGCCTTCTTCAAACACTCACAGTAAGGCCACTCGAAAGATGCGTGATGCATTTGAGCGCGTTCTATTCCCCTAACACCACCTTTCTGCAAGAGAAAATGTTTTGAAATTGAAAATTTCCTTAGATTCTGATGCATAGCATATTAGCATGAAATATGTTAGTAGCAACAAAATTGAGGTTTATATAATATACCCTTGTGTCATACTTGTACTCCATTGATTTCTCTTCCACCATCATACTCATGCCCTTGTCTGATATGGCAATGGAAACTGAGGCATATATCAGAATTTTACAAGATCAGAATTTATTAACCAGGCAGTAAAAGCTGCAATATGTTCCACAATTTCCAGTGGAGCCAAAAGCTTCTCTACTTTTTGGCTTCGGAATGTAATGGACTAAAGCAAAATGGCTTATAAAACTGTCGGTACTTCTTATTTATTGTGAAGTTGCCGATGGTCGTCGCACTTCGGATCTCGGGTCAAACGGAAATAGCCTCTCTGCGAGACTCTCACAGGGGTAAGGCTGCGTACAACCGACCCCCCCTTACCCTGCCTAGGCGGGAGCCTCTTTGGAGGCACTGGGGTAATGTTGATGAATGTTGATGTTGATGTTGATGTTGATGTTGATGTTGATGCAGTAAAAGCTGCAATATATAGATAATGTTCAAGTCATGAAAGAGTACCAAGTTTATCTGTAGCAGCTTCTACTAGTTAAAGGAAGTCCAACAAATCTTCAGTGACTATAACACATTCACACGCATAGGAATAGTCGGGAACCTTTCCAAACTCAGAACCAATCTCAAGTAATGCTACGCCAAAGTTTGTCACAGGTTTGCTTCCTGAAATAACTCAATGACTCAGGAAAGTTCAATATCATCTGACAATGAGACAAGGGTTCATGAAATTCAAGCAGGACAAAGGTTCTGGCGATAAATGTCTAGTCAATTTCGAGGGTCAGAGACCTAAATGTGTTGAGTTTCTCCAAGTATTAAGAACAAACAGGAAACTAATAACATTTTTTTTTTGCTGGAAGTAATTATATATGGCTATGCCACTATGCAACATTGAATCTGTCTTCCAAGAAAACGAACAGGGCAACTCTGTTCTTCAAATTAAGGATCAAGAAAGTGATCAAAATCAAAAAAGAAGCAGCTGAACACAGAAGACAAGATCAGAAACGAAATACATTAAATTGTCATGATGGGCACAACATAAGAAACACAAACAAGAAAACTCAATTCTAAAAATTCAGGTTCAAGAAAACAAACAAGAAAACACAATCCTAAAAATTCAGGTTCAAAAAACCGATCAAAATCACAATTTGGAATAGAGACCACACCAAACTTCAATGACAGCAATTTGGTATGCAAAAATGTCTAAGAGTAGTTAAATGTAATGAGTGCCACATGTGAGAGATTTCTCAAGAAATCCGAACAAACAGCAAAACGAATTGAAATAATTATCCGGATGTAAGAAACTAAACTCTCATGATGGGCACAACACTAAATATAAATTCGAAGAAAACAAACAAGAAAACTCAAATCTTAAAATTCAGGTTCAACAAAGCGATCAAAATCACCACAAAGTCAGAAGAAAACAAGTAAAATCAGACATTCTATTAACTAAAATTTGAGTTAGAGATAAATTACCAGCAAACTGAAAGGAGAGTTCTTTAGACTCATGGCCATGCCAAATGGTGACAATATTTTGATCAGAAGCTTCATTCAGATGCTGAGCAATGTAATTCAAGTCGATCATCTTTCGCTTCAAGGGCTGTCGAAACTCGAACTTATTCAAACCTTTAGCATTCAACAGAAGATATCCCAAGACCTTGTTTTCAGTATTCCGAACCGTAATCTCAACAGTTTTGCTATCCACTTCGATCATTGCTGTACCTTGTGGGTTCAATTCGACATCGCTTAGAGCTGCTATAGCGTGTTTCAGCGTACTGGCAGGAAGTAATTGCAAGCTAAAGCTATTGTCTTTATCATCTGGTGAAGTTGAAGGTTTGGTCATGGATGGGTTCTCTGAAGTTTGAGGTTGCTTCTCTATGGAAGAAGTAGAACTTGAAGCCATGGATGTTTCTGGGTTCTGTTTCGAAGACTCGGTTATGGTGGAGAAATGTTGTGGGAGAGAGAGAGAGAGAGAGGAGAGAGAAAGTTCTTGATTTTCTTTAATGGGTGAAAGGCAGAGGAAGAGAGAGAACTACTAGGAAGTGGAAAGTGAGGAATGTTTAGTTTTTATAAACCGTAATACGTTATCTTGTCAGTTACAGGGGAAGTTAGTTGCAGAAAAGAGTTAGTTACAACATTTTTTTTCTTCTTTTCCTTTTGACTACTCAGGTTCACTTGCCTGAAGCGTAGCACTGCTTTATTGTCCTAAGATGACTTGGAGGAGCAACATAAATACTCCTTAGCAACACAAATGCAATTGTACGATAACTGCTTGAACGAGTAGATTAGGCGAAGCTAGTTCTCAACCAAACAAAACTGGACTTTAGCCGCGGTCCTGTTTTCTAGAGCTTTTTTAACAAGCTATAAGTTTGTTCTGCAAAATTATGTGATAACTCTGCGAACACGATATGGGCGTGTCTTACATGAACTGAGCACTCGATAAATCCTCTGGTACGGTCAATAGCAACAACTGAATTGATCAGGGACATAGCCTTCCTGAGTTTATTTTCGAGGTGGACCGATCCTGTTTTCAAAATGTGGTTTCTTGGTGATAGCTAATAGAGCTTTGCAGCCACATTTTGGGCTTAGGAGGTGAGATTTTCAAGCAATTACTTAAAATTTGCCTGTTAACTGACATCCAAGCCTCTTCTTACATTCATTTTGAAGGAAGGTAATGGAAATGGAAATTAATACAAACATAGTCAGTCCTTTACACACTAGGACATGCAAAACCAAACATTAACAGGGTGAAAACCAAACATCCCCGGTATGATGAAGAAGTTCTTTATCACAACTTAAGAGAGAAAGCAATCCAAGATTCACGCTGTGGGCAATACGAGATCATAGAGAGGAGGGCAAACTTATCCACAAAACACGACCTTACAGTATAGCTATAGTGACCAACATTGCTACCTACAACAAAGTCGCCAAAGCGTCATCTGAATTGGTCACATGTCACGAAAATGTGAAAGTAAAGGCCGGAAACATGAACACTGAAGGGCCAGTCACTGCTAGCAAACAACTGAAACATCGTAAGCGTAAGAGTAGGCTGTAAACTTCAGGGAATCAAGGAGGTCTATCTTCCTGGGCTGTACAAAAGAAAATTTCTTGACGTGAAAAGTGTAGTTTGCTTAAGTGGGGATGATGATGATAATTGCGCTATTGGTGGATGTAATGTACACTAGTGTTGTTATATACAGGCAGTGGGCACTGAGTGACCCTTTTTAATGGACATAATATAGAGGGGACATTTCGGATTTGGTTGTGTGGGTGTATTTCTATGTTAACTGGCCTGGTTGTGTAAATCCTTATTTCATACAGGATTGTTTCCAACAACTTGAGATCAAAAAAAAAAATCAGGTTGAAAACAGGTCTGAATTTCTGAATACAACAGCATAATGTAATTGAGCTAATTTTAGCTCACAAATTTGTCTATTAAAGCCATCAAGACAAAATTCAGCTCATGACACGCTAGAATGAACCCTGTAAGCCCTCATATTCAGCTCAGACTTCAACCTCACTTACCTGGTCTTTATAGCTATTCTAGATAACTTACTCAAGTGAACCACCTGGTGAATAAAATTTCTATTGATTCCATGTAAAAAACATGGTCTTTCACTCCATATTCAGGTCTGAAAGTACTGAATCAGAGAACTGAACAAAACATTATGGGTGATCATTTTAGCTCACAATCACAATCCTTCCCATTCCATCTGTACTCCAAACATAGTAAACATGCTGCTCATTATACTTTCACATTTTAAGCATGCAAACTAAGCTTAAAGAGGGTATAATCAGGTCTCAGTTTCAGGTCAGAAAACAGGTTCAAAGCTATTTGTTTGGTCTTGATCGTGATTCCTTGTCATCTAGGCTCATTCAAAACTTATGAACATGCTGTGAACATTGGTAAAGAAGACTGCAGCAGCAACATCTATTAAATTTATTACATAAAGAAACTAGAAAACAGAACTGTATTTTACGCTAATTTTAACTGAAAAACAGAAGCTAGGGACAAGTAACACACAGTTCGTATCTATGTGACAGATTCAGCTCAATTCAGATAATTTTCTCACCTATGGAATCCTAACATTGAAGCTATTTATCTACTGATTTCTAAGCAGTAGACTAAAAACTGATCTTAAGAACCTTTAGCAGCTATATAGACATGTTTACAAAAGGTATTATTCATTGTAAACACTAGAAATCAAATTCATTGGGAAACTGATCTTATGGACCAAGATTATTCATTGGGACACCAAATTCTCACAAAGAGCGCCATCAATGGCATCAAGAAATATTACTAACACCACCAAATTCCAGCAAATTGATGGAAAGGCAATAGAGTATATCACAGCAAATTGCTAAATTTCACACTGACTAAGGTTTACTTCTTCTGGTCACCACGTTACTTAATGACCAAGTGATCCAAGTATCTAACATATGGTGACTAAGCGATGTTATGCCGAAAGATAGTATGCAGACAAACATATGGCACCAGCTATATACACAAACTCCTAAAAACAATGCAACCAGTTAATATCCTTAAGACTAAAAATCCATCCTGACATATTTCCAGACAACTGTTGAACGGACTTTGTCCAGCAGAACAAGGATTTCAAACTACTTTGCTTGGTTATTATCATCAGTACCAGGCCAGTGTGAAATTTCCTTAGGGTTATCTTCACAATTAGGGTGAAATTCATCCAGCTCCTTGATAAACACCAGATCACCGAGTTCTTTGAGGTTGAACCGCCACATGAAGCTTTCACTTGGGTCGGTAATAAGGCATAATAAAACCCCTTTCGCCACAAAGGATGCCTTCTTCAAACACTGACAGTAAGGCCACGTGAAAGATGCTTTATGGTTTTGGAGAGGTTCCATCCCCCTAATTCCATGTGTCTCCAACTGAAAGAGTTAGGAAATTGAAAAGTTCGTTAGATTTTTGATGCATAGCAAATTAGCATGTAATAAGTTAGAATCAACAAAATTGAGGTTTATGTAATATACCCTTTTGTCATAGTCATACTTCATAGAACTCTTTCCTACCCTCATAATCATGCTGGCATTCGATGTGTTAAAGGTAACTGAGGCATATAAACAGATAACAAGATGAGAATCTATTAAACAGGCAGTGCAAATATAGAGATAAATGTTCAAGTGATCAAAAAGTACCAAGTTTATCTTTAGTGGCTTCTGTATATCTCATGAACAGGTACAAATCTTGTTGGCTTGCAATACATTCACACCCAAAAATAAAGTCGGGAACCTTTTCAAACTCAGCACCAATTTCACGTAAGTCTACGCCAAACTTTATCGCAGGTTTGATTCCTGAAATAACTCAGAATAACTCAGGAAAATCCAATATCATCTGACATTTACACAACAAATTACACTTGCGTTTGTTCATGAATTTCGAGAAGGACAAGGGTTCTGGCCACAAATGTCTAGTGAACTTTCGAGGGTTGTAGACCCAAATGTGTTGAGTTTCTCCTAGAATTAAGAACAAACAAGAAACTGATAACAGTTACTTTATTTCTTTGATGTTGGAAAAAATTATAGTTGGTGTACAGATTAAGGTGTCACTATCTTCCAAGAAAACGAACAGGGCAATTCTGTTCTTCAAATTAAGGTTAAGAAAGTGATCAAAATCAGAAGAGGACATGTTCAGAAACAAACAGCAAATTGATGTACTACTGTCATGATTGGTGCATCACTAAATCTACCTTACAAGAAGCCAAACAAACAAGAAATTTCAATTCTTGAAATTAAGGTTCAAGAAACGAATAGAATCATACATTCTCATGACCAAACAAACAGCAGATTGATACAAGGGTTATCTCTTAGAAACAAATATCATTGATGTACTATACTGTCATAATTGGTGCATCACTAAATCTATCTTCCAAGAAAACAAACAAGAAAACTCAATTCTTAAAACAATTAAAATTATACTACAAGATTAGAGATTATACCAAACTGAAAGTAGAGTAGTGTAGACTGGTGATCATGCCAAATGCTGACAATATCCTGATCAGAAGCCAAACTCAGATGCTGAACAATGTGATTCAAGTCGATCATCTTTCGCTTCAAGGGCTGTCGAACCTCGAACTTTATGAAACCTTCAGCCTTCAACTGAAGAAATCCCAAGGCCTTTTCAGTATTCCGAACCGAAATCTCAACATTTTTGCTGTCCACTTCAATCATTGCTGTACCTTGTGGGTTGAATTCGGCATCGCTTAGAGCAGCTATAGCGTGTTTCAGCGTACTCGCAGGACTTAATTTCAAGCTAATGCTATTGTTTTTATCATCTGGTGTAGGTGAAGGTTCGGCCATGGATGGGTTCTCTGAAGTTTGAGGTTTATTCTCTATGGAAGAAGTAGAACTTGAACTTGAAGCCATGGATGTTGCGGGTTTCTGTTTCAGAGGCTCGGTTATGGTGGGTTTTTTTGAAGATTCTGAAACGGTGGAGAAATGTTGGGAAAGAGGGAGAGAGAGAGAGAGAGAGAGAGAGAGAGAGAGAGAGAGAGAGAGAGAGAGAGAGAGAGAGAGAGAGAGAGAGAGAGAGAGAGAGAGAGAGAGAGAGAGAGAGAGAGGAGAGAGAAAGTTCTTGCTTTTCTTTAATGGGTGAAAGGCAGAGAAAGAGAGAAAGGACTATTAGGAAGTGGACAATGATCTTAAAGCTGGTGAGAATGAAAAGCGAAAGATGTTTAGTTTTTATAAACCGTTATAGGTTATCAGTTAGAGGGAAAGTTAGTTGCAGAAAAGAGTTAGTTACAGCCTTTTTTCAATTTTCTTTCTCTATTATTTTGTTAGAGTTAGTTGAATGAAAAAGAATTATTACCACCACATTATCTAAATAAGTAGAATGTTCCTCCCCTTATCAAAAAAAATAATTCAGTTGAAGAGGTTTTTTTTTTTTTTTTTTTTTTTTTTTGGTAACAAAAATCTTAAATCTTGTTGGGTCTCAAGAAATATAAAATTTTAAATTTTAAATTTTAAATTTTAAATCTTAAATTTTAAATCTTAAATCTTAAATCTTGTTGGGTCCCAAGAAATATAAAATTGTAAATCTTAAATATTGTTGAGTCTCATGAAATATAAAATTTTGTTATGCTTTATCATTTTCAATCTGCAAACTTGCAATTCAAACATCATGTTGCTGTTTAAAGATTATAAGATGAAATAGTGTTTAATTCACTAGTTCTTTAGCCTTAAGCTAAGTTTGATCAAGGCTTGGTTACTTTTGATTGCTCAAGTTCACTTTCCTGAAGCGAAGCACTGTTTTATTGTCCTAAGATGACCAATAATACATCCTAGTATCCTAACTCTCTTATTTTCAGATTGATAAATCATAGAAGATAGGTAGCCCAGCAGCAGTGGAACTTCATTTTGTTTAAAGCTTGGGCAGAAACAGAACTGCTTTGTAGCTGATTTTCTGCTTCAATTGCTGCGTTAACTAGTATTAAAGTAATCAAGTTGCTTCCTTGCTCTTCAACATGCCTGTAATTTTGGCGTATGAGAATTGGATACAGCGTCAAGAATTCTGCCAATTTTTGCTGTACTACTAAGAAAATCATTTTTTGCGTTTGAAATAGAAACAAGACTTGGCACATCAGAAATATCCAGTACGAATCTTGATTGTAATCTGCACATTTCTTTGCTTTAACATCACACTTAGTCCCATCATATATAGAACAAACTACAACTATGTAAATATCATCAGAACATTCAGCTTTTCCCCGGGTAGTCATAACTCATAAGCTATAGAAAAGCTGGTGCAACTTAACATGATTATAACCTCAACTTAGAAAGTCAATGTAACACCCTTTGCTAGTAATGGTGGATTGTTGTCCATTAATGGAGTTCGTAATATAATTTTAAAAACCCTGAGTCAGCCCTCTAGCGTCGTTGTCACATAACTTACAGTTTGCTATACATATTTGTGAAAACAATATAGTGTGGATTTTGAAACATGAGAAACTGGGAATGCCTTGTCAGCTTTCATGGGTCAATGAAAAGATTCTTCACAGCTGGTCACTAATCATAGAGAACCTGAATACTTTTGATTTGGACAGAATTAATCACAAGCTAAACTTACAGTCAAGAAGGCTTATCTTCTTATGGGACCAAATTTGGCAAAGTTCTCCTAGAGAAGTCATGAAGCAAACTACTCAAGTATCATTAAGGCTTGTAACTAGAACACTGTTGTCTACTAGTGGAAACTGCATTTCCTTGCCTGGAGTCTCTAGAGTTTCTAAACTGCCTCGGCTAGAGACAACAACATCCGTGCAGGTCTGCAGGACTTTCCATCAAAAAGAAAATTGATATTGTTCTGTTAGAACCAAACTGTCCGGCCTTGTTTTGCGGTACTGCTTGGGTCTTCTTTTGATGCTATCAGAACCACCATGTTATCAAGAAAATCACTATCTAACTGAACCGGTCTCTTTTACAATTTGCTTGTTTACACACCTATATACCATTTTATCATAACAATTTCAGGGGAGAACATGTGAGCAAACCTACTGGCGGTATTAAGGAACGTCATATACTCTATTTCATCTGCTACACAAAGTCACAAACCAGTAATCATCAATGTAGTGTCGGAGAATTAATGTTTTACAGTTTAAGAATCTCTTCTTCAGTCTTTATACAGACACATTTAATAATGTCTTTGCTTCAAAAGGGATATGCGACGTTACTCATGGCAAAAGAGAAAAGGAAATAAAAAAGAAAATCAGACATTTAGATGACAGATGCAGCAGAGCTACCAGATTGTTAGAAGGTATAAACTATTAAGCAATGGCTAGGTTGGACCCCTACAGCTATTGGTATTCAGGGCTACCTGGACTGGTTTGCAAGATGACTCAGAACTTTTGACAAGCTATAAGTTTCTTTTGCAAAATTATGTGATCTTGCTTCAAGGTCTAGCATAATCTCCTACTAAACTGACATCCTAGCCTCTTCTTACATTCAATCAGATAAACTACTGATTCAGAATTTTAGAGGAAGGTATTTGTAAATGGAAATTAATACAAACATAGTCCTCTACAGACTAGGAACTTATTTATTATCTACATTATCTGTACTGCATTCTGTCATACCAATAATAAGTCAAAATGTAGCAGCTGTGTAAAAGAACGAAAAAGAAATCCAAGACCCAAGAATCCATCAAGATCATCAGTGCTATTTAATTAATCAAACTCCATAATTATATGGTTTTGACAACTACTCACCCAATCTCTGATTCCATTCCTGTTCTCTGATAGATCTTCAGCTTTTCTCTATATTGCTACTTCTCTTGCTAGTTAATATGCTAACCGTTACCACTCAGAACTGCTGCATACTATAGTAAACAGAAAACGACTTATTACCTCAGGCATTGACTCAATAACCAATTCAATTTCGTTCCACTGCATAATCATGGTGTCAGTCAGTTCCTTCTGTGGCAGATACAGAAGATATACCATAGGAGCTGGAAACATTAAGACCCATTTTCAGCAACAGGTCACATATCAAGTCTTCCCCAAACAGTCGACCAATAAATTGACACAATCTCTTCCACTAAACTTCTGGGATAATTCCAAGTGCCAAAGACCAAATACTGCCCCCCCCCCAGGCCAACAGCATCAATATGTGACAAGCATGGGACTAAACCGCCATGATCTTAGCAGGACAAGCATAAACTCTGGCCTCTAGCACAACGGTGTAGAGTAAAAAATTGTATTAGTTGGTTCTTTAACTATCAAATGATTATTAAGTTAGGGGGGAACCCTACAAAATTCAACAAACCAAGCACCAAAAAATTGAGTTCAGAAGTAAACACTAGAAATCAAAAGGGGAAATCAAGGGGACCAAGATTTTAAAAAATGGAAATCAAAATTCTCA
The DNA here is from genome assembly GCA_038025085.1 of Tetragonia tetragonoides. NCBI lineage: Eukaryota > Viridiplantae > Streptophyta > Magnoliopsida > Caryophyllales > Aizoaceae > Tetragonia > Tetragonia tetragonoides. Next base: position 11,735,469 of record CM076143.1, read on the forward strand.
CTAAAAAGTGCCATCTCTGGCATCAAGAATAATTCTCTAACACCACCCACCCCCAATTCCAACAAATTGATGAAAGGACATATCACAGCAAATTGCTAAATTTTCATACTGCCAAGGTTTAATTCTTCTGGTCACCATGTTATTGAATGATCAAACCATCAAGGTATCTAACATTTGGAGAATACGTCGACAACGCTATGTTACGCTGACAGATAGTATGCAAACAAACAAACATATCGCATCACCTATATACAAAAAATCCTATGAACAATGCAACCATTTGATATCCTAAGACTAAAAAATTCATCCTGACATGTTTTCAGATGACTGTATAAGGGACTTCGTCAAGTGGCACAGGGATCTCAAACTATTTTTCTGGGTTATTGTCATCAACACCAGAGTTTCCTATTTGCCTCTGTATATTTACACATTGAAAATTTGGGATGAATAGAACCTCCTCCTTGATAAGCACCAGATCCCCAAGTTCTTGGAGGTTGAACCGCCACATGACGCATTTCTTTGGGACCGTAACAAGGCATAATACTCCAACACATATAAAAACCCCTTTCGTCAAAAAGGATGCCTTCTTCAAAGCCTCACAGTAAGGCCACTGGAAAAATGCATGATGCGTCTGACCAAGTTTCATCCCCCTAATTCCACCTTTCTGCAAGTGAAAAGTTTCGAGGTTGGAAATATTGTTAGACTTTGATGCATAACATTTTAGCATCTAATATGTTAGTAGCAACAAAATTGAGGTTTATATAATATACCCTTTTGTCATAGTCGTACTTCATTGAATTCTCTCCCACCTTCATAATCATGCTACTGTCTGATATGTCAATGGTAACTGAGACATAAATATTTAAATGCAGTTAACATACTTAACAAGATAAGAATTTATCAAACTGGCATCCTAATTGCTTAGTAAAAGCTGCAATATACTAAAATAATTTCCAACAGATGAAAAGGTGCATGTATTTCCTTGAGGAGAAATAAGTACCAGGTTTATCTGTAGTAGCTTCTGCAAGTTCAGTGAACTTCCACAAATCTCCACTGAGTATAACACATTCACATGCATAGGAAAAGTTGGGAACCTTTTCAAACTCAGCATTAATGTCAAGTAGTTGTACGCCAAAATTTCTGACAGGTTTGTTTCCTGAAACAAATCAGTAACATTCAGTGTCATCCTAACCTTATATTTTGGTTTGTTTAAGAAAGTCAAGAAGAACAAGGGTCCAGGCCACAGCTATGTAATGATATTTTGAGGGTCAGAAACCCAAATGTGTCAACTTTCTCTAAGAAGTAAGAACAAACAGGAAACTAATAACAGTGTTTGTTTTGTTGGAAACAAAAATAATTGGTGTACAAATTCAGGTGTCACTATACAAGAAAATGAACAAAGGAATTCTGTTACTAAGATTCAGGTTCAAGAAAGTGAGCAAAATTATAAGAAGCAACTTAACATAAAAAACAAGAACAGATACAAATAAAGCTATGCCTTCTGATTTGAAACTTGAATTAAAGCTGATTAGACTCGTGGACATGTGAAAATGTTGACAGTATCCTCAAGAAGAACAAAAAGGGTTGTAGGCCACAAATGTCTAAAAAGTATATTTATTGAGAAGCCAAACCTGTTAAAGGTTTAGCAAGAAATCCCAAATGAACAGCAAATTAACTCTTACCAAGTTTGTCTCTTATCAAATATATATAATTGATTTACAAATTAAACTGTCATGATCCAACACTAAACAAACATCTGGTCTTAAAATTTAGGTTCAAGAAAACAATCAAAATCAAAATGAAGTCAGAAGACAACAATAATTCAAAATTTATACATGATTAGAGATTATACCAAACTGAAAGGAGAGTTCTTTAGACTCATGGCTATGCCAAATTGTGACAGTATCCTCATCAGAAGCCAAATTCAGATGCTGAGCAATGTAATTCTAGTCGATCATCTTTCACTTCAAGGGCTGTCGAAACTCGAACTTATTCAAACCTTTAGCATTCAACAGAAGATATCCCAAGGCCTTGTTTTTAGTATTTCGAACTGTAATCTCAACAGTTTTGCTCTCCACTTCGATCATTGCTGTACCTTGTGGGTTCAATTCGACATCGCTTAGAGCTGCTATAGCGTGTTTCAGCTTACTCACAGGACGTAATTGCATGCTAAAGCTGTTGTCTTTATCATCTGGTGAAGTTGAAGGTTTTATCATGGATGGGTTCTCTGAAGTTTGAGGTTGCTTCTCTATGGAAGAACTTGAAGCCATGGATGTTTCGGGGTTCTGCTTTGAAGGCTCGGTTATGGTGGGATGTTCTGAAGGTTCTGACATGGTGGAAATTGCTGAGAGAGAGAGAGAGAAAGTTCTTGATTTTCTTTAATGGGTGAAAGGCAAATACGAGAAAGTGACAATCGTTTCAAAGTGGGTGAGATGAAACTTGAAAGGGAGGGAATTACAATTGGTTTATACACATGATTTTTGAAACCGTTATCATGGTCAGCTAAACAAGGAGGTTAGTTACAAAAGGAAGTTAGTGGGAAAAAAAAGAAAAAACATAATAATAGGGGCTTATGTTGTGAATTGTGATGGCCTTGTTGGTTAGAAAAGGTGAAAATCTATATTAACAAACCTGTCAAGATATGACCCAAAAACTTAATCAAAACCGACTCGATTCTGTACGTTTTGTACGATAGTTATTCTGACCCAAGACTCAAAAACTCAATAAAAAGTGAACTTGACCAAAATATCGACCTATGGTTGACCTGATTTGGACTTGAAATTATCCAACCAATCTCACCGGTATGATTGGTTAACAGTCTCAAGCAATATTATTTGACCTAATCAATTACGATTTGTATATATTGCATGTTTCTCTTTGTTAGGGGTCCTTCACTTTGTCTAAAGTGCTTTTTACATGATGATCCTATTGTATCTGAAATGGCTTCTTGACAAGAGATTCTTAAGCTTTGTAGTGGAATTGCAGAAAAACCATGGGAAAGCCAAAGCAAGGAAGTGCTTCCAATGGATCAAGTGAAACAAAGCAAATTACATATTAACTAAGTGTGAATGAAACTCAATTGAGATCCTCAAATACAAGAGTTGAAACACCTAATGGGGGGACTATCAAAGTAGTGGATCCCAGCTGAAAGTTTCAATGCCTTATTCTTCATCGCATCCGCAACTGTATTTCCTTCCCGATATACAATCTGAATTTTAACGTGTGATTTTCTATCTAGCAGCTCCTTACAGTATGCTACCAAATTGACATGGAAGTGGTTTTAGTCCACATTATCCGACAATAACCCAATACCTACCAATAAATCGTGTAAAGATACTGTAATAATATTTTAAGATTTATGTAAACAACAAACAATATCATTTTAGTGGGACAAAGAAAGTAATTTCTCCGAGTTCATATGGAGTCCATCTTCCAACTTTAATTTGATCAATTTCTCAAAAAAAGAAAAATCACCATTTTTTTTTTTGGAAAAATAAAAAAAAGAAAAAGAAAAAAGAAATGTAAAGGCGGAATAGGGCTTGCCGGCTTGGGGTCGTGTTAAGCTGAGAGAGAGAGAGAGAGAGAGAGAGAGAGGGACGAAGCCATGAGAGGAGGAGCAGCAGTGAGAAACCTCTCAGTCTACTTGAAGAACCACCACCATTACCAACGCACTAGCTTTCTCTCTCATCCTTCATTATCATCTTCATCAACCCGAAATGTAACAAATGTAAACTTATTGCGCCCCATTTCTATCTCCTTTTATTCCTCTCTCAGATATTTTTCATCTGAATCAGATTCTTCCGACCAAAACCCTAACCCTAACCCTAACCCTAATCCTGAACCCTCCACTGAATCGTCGTCATCAACAAGCTTGGCTAAACCTGAGGTGAATGACTCCAATCTCGAGCTTCAAGATGTCGATAACAAAGGTATTCATCTGGCCTTTTTGTCTGATTTTAGTATTTTTGAGCTTTCTGTTTGTTTGGAGCTTGATCTGTTTCACATTTCTGGGAAATGCTTAAGGATATATTATAAACCTGTTATTGCTGTTGCGCCATATGGAATTTTGATTTGATTATTGTTTCGATACCTAGTTTTTCTTTAGAAAATGGAAATGCATAGACTGGTATGTACAATTGTTGTAAATTAGGATTACATTGCATGGAAATTTAATTTTTATATTGGTTTCAATTGCTATTATCATTTGCATATTATTTGGTATCCATGGACAATTGGACATCCATTCCTCGTGGTGACTTTGTGCTCAAGGAGGAGTATTTTATTTTTTATGGCTTGTCAGTTGTATTTTTGACCATGTTATGATTTATTGAATTAAGTTTGGTTTCTGTAAATAGGAACAACCTTAGTTATCACTCTAGGAAACCATAAACCAACCTAAAACTTTAGCACAAAATGGTGCTTCATTTGGGTCAATGGTCATTGTTCCTTCAAAAGAGTGTAGCGAATAAGTCATAATAGCTTAATGACCCATAAAATTTAAGCCTAACCTCTACATTAGTAGGCTATAGTAGCTAGCAGCTACATGCAGCAAAAATATGATGATGATGAGAGAGTAGCTTACTTTGATTTGCCTTGCTTTCCCATTGTTAATGTTGTTTAGTATCAACAATTATTAGATAATAGGATACCCAAATTTTGAGAGCAGATAAGGAATCATCCTATGCCCCCAACAAATGAAGAATTGGCAACGTTACAGGATACTGTGCTGCAGTTGGCATGGGCTTTAAAGCAGCCAAAGGACACTCAACTAATTAAGAATCTAAAGACCTCCATAGGACATGGACAAAAGACACGTGATGTGTACTGTTGAGAGAACTCTAGCGCAGTGCTAATATACTGAAGAGAAATTCTGTTTGGCAAAACTCTTACTTGCATAGCCACTTTTGGTCCACAAAACCCAGGATAACATGTCCAAAAATTTAAGAGCCCTATTGATCAGTGGCGGATGAAGAAATCAATTCAAGAGGGTGCACTCTCTTATAGGACATAAGAGACCTCTTTAATTATTGTATTTACCCAAGTAGATCCGCCACTGCCATTGATAACCATTAAGCTAGTCTATCTCGGACAATCTAGAAGTATAGTGTTTAGCCAAGCATTCCCATTAGCTTCTTTGTTCCTGTATTTGGATTGAAATCTATTAGTTGCTACATCATCTACATTATATTTTGCAATTCATGAGAATCTTTTTTCTTCTCTTTCTATTATTGAAACCTCAACAATACCATCAGGAGAACAGTATCCCTTGAAGAAACTTATTAAAGGAAAAAGCTAGAGCATAGCTGCAAATAAGAGACATAACAGCACAGGGTCGTGTTCTTCAACTACATTTGATTCTTATAAGATCCATGAGTCCTCTGTAACATCAAGTTTGCTAACGTTATAATCGTAATGAATGTTTGGTTGAAACTCAAAATTTCTAAAGAAAAACTCTGGTACAAAATTCTGTTTGATTCACCAACATTTCATAGAAGAGGGTGTGCAAACTCCATTCCTTCTTGTTACGAAGACAGCGTCTAAATGCAGTCTTCTTTGGCTGTTCAAGTTCTCTTATCATGTCCTATAAAAAATGTTCTCAAGTCTTCAGGACATCATACGTTTGCAAATACAGCAAACGTAAAGGGACATGAATTATTAAGAGATACCAGAATGAAATAAAGTATGCATTTTTGTCAGAAAACTGCTCTATAATATAGTATCCATTAAACTAGCTCTCGAGTTCGGGTCTTGTGAATGAAAATATTTTAACAGGCAATGGGAGTTTCCCTGCACAAAAAGCCATATAGTTCTTTGATTAAGAAACCACCACACTAAATTCATTACGAAACTCAAAAATATAAAACAAACAATTCATATTTACTGATTACACATACCAGTTTCCCATGATGCTCGCAAATGCTGCAAATGTCAAAAATTTGCGTACTAATGAAAATAGCTATAAAGATTACCACAAAGGTGGGATGCTCAATTGAAGTTTAATGGAAAGTTTATGGGCCTTCACTCGCAGAATCTGGGATTCTCTGTCTCATGAGTTTTGGGCCTGAGGATGTGCTTCTTCTTCTTACACTTCTCTTAGGCGTACTATAACAACAAAATTTATCACGTAGATGTAGGAGTTCCACAAGGATTTAAGAAGAGCTGAGCAAGACTTAAAGCACTCCTGAGGAAAGATATCAAGCTTTAGCCGGCTGAAATTATAGAAGATTGTTGAAGTTGGAGTGATGTCCAGTGTTCATCCCCCCTTGAAGAGCCTTCACCTGCTGTCAGGGATTAGCTTAAACTTCGCACATAACAATCTTTTGCTGAAATAGTTGAAGTAGGTAAGGTGACCCAAGAAGTTATTGGTGAAATTGTAGAACATGTAATATGACTAGGTGAAACAGGAACCAATTGAACTACTTGAAGGGCAGTACAGGGCTCTTAAGAACTCTATTATTCGTGATATACAGGCTGATGATGTAGATCATGCACCCCTAGTTTTTCATCTTCTCATCTTGCTGTAACTCTGTCGATGATTCAATTCCACTTGACTTATTTGCCTCCTTGGAATTGCCTTAACCAGTTAACCCTTATATTAGGTTTGCATGGATTTTAACTACCAAGCAGATCTTGTGTTTAAAACTTGTACACAAGGTTTTTTCTAAGAGGGGAAGAATGATGTGGAATGCAAGCATGTCAAATTCAAGCTTAGAATCAATTTCCTTCATCAAGTATTTTAGGATTTCAATGTAATTTTGTGTTTATTTATCTCTTCTAATTTCATCTATATATATAAGAATATTGTTATTTAATGTGCATTTTCTTACCTATATTTATTGATCAATGGTATTTGTTAACATTTAAATTTGTGAGGATCACATTTACAAATGGAGGGTTTCAACTGGTAACTTTAGCTTTATTGTGTTAATTTCCTCATGAACAAGTTATCTTATCTTGTTTATTTGAAGAATTCTTCTGTATTAAGTTTTCCGAAGCCTTTTGTTGATTATAGAGGTTTGGTGATTTGGTATAGTTGCTTTGGCTATATGAATAATATGGGATTGTTTAAGCTTGTTTCCTATGTCCATGTTAAAATTTTTTGATTGTTTGTAATTTTCTGTATCTAGAGCTGAAGTCGAGAATTGAGAAGTACTTCAAGGGTGATGAAGAGGCGCTTCCATCAATCCTTGAAGCCATAATACAGAGGAGGAATTCAGGAAAGCACGAAGATACAGATGATGAATTGAAGGAGGAGTTCCGTTTTACCCCATTGAACGATGTACAAGATGCAGAATTCGAGGATGATTTCGAGGATGCTCATGACACTGATGAGGAGATTGATAACTTGTACAATGCCAGGGATATAGTTTCCAAGCGGATGTTGAAGGATGAATATTTCAATATGGATGACAAGAAGTGGGATGGCATCGTAAGTGAAGCAATGGAGAAAGGATATGTAAGGGATATGAGGGAGTGTGAGGGGATTTTGGAGGATATGCTCCATTGGGATAAACTCCTCCCAGGTATACTCACTGGTTTTCTTTTCTTGTCAGGAATATGTTAATTAATTCATCTATCTGATCGCTTATTGAATCCAATATATTTTTGCTTCTTGTATGTCAATAGCGGAAAATATTGACAATAATAGTGTGATTGAGTGGTGTCTTTCATTGATTAGTGTATGGAGGTTCAGTGCTGTCTTTCATTGATTAGTATATGGAGGTTCTTATCAATTCTTCTGAACTGCCATTCCTCTACCTTTTTTGAATGAACACCATTTAGATGACATCAAGGTGAAGGTCAATGCAAAGCTCGACGAGTTAGGGAATCAGATTGAAAACCAGGGGCTTGAAGCAGAAGAAGCATACAAACAGTACCAAGAGTTTGAAGATCAGATAGTAAAGGACAGTATAAAGAACATGGAGAAAGAGGGACCTCCAAACGCGGATGAGTTGGCTGAACCTAATGAGAGAATGAGATCTGATGATCCACCTGGTGTGGGACCAGTTCTCAGATGGCAAACACGTGTGGTATTTACCCATGGTGGTGATGCATGGCATCCGAAAAATAGAAAGGTCAAATTATCAGTTACTGTCAAGGAGCTTGGGCTTTCAAAATATCAATTCCGTCGATTGAGGGAAATCGTTGGGAAACGGTATCACCCAGGAAAAGATGAGCTAACAATCATAAGTGAAAGGTAAGCTCAAGATATGACCAGTCTTTTTAGGCACTCTGCATTCATTTGCAATTACATGACCAGCTATAATTTGGATAATAATCGTTGTTTTTATGATATAAACATCTTCATGTATCATGGTCAATGTTGTAGCTTGCTGGTTAAAAGTTGAAAACCAGTAGTGATTGGGTGTTTCACAGTAGCTACATTTTAGGCTATATGGACTCAAGCAAAATGCCTCAGAAAATTCAAAGACAATTGCTAATAGGGACAGGATTAAACATAATGTGTACCAACGTTTAACTTAAATTTTTATAGAGATAAAATTAAGCTACTACTGTAAGTCTGTTTATTCTGGTACCATACACTTTTCTGTCCTTTATGAGGTCACTCTGATTAAACTCTTCAAATTATCTAACATTATCCTGTGCCCTCAGATTATTTCTGTGCTCTTGCATGGCTAGCAAATATAATTAGTGTCTTGCCTTGGGACTTGATCATACTCACTAATCATTGGAGCATCATGTATGACACACTTATTTTTTAGGTTTGAACATCGGGAAGAGAATCGAAAGGACTGCCTGAGGACCCTGCTTAACATCGTCGAGGAGGCTGGGAAAGCCAATGCTATGGTGGAAGATGTTCGGAAAACATATGTCAAAGAAAGGCTGAAAGCAAATCCAGCATTCATGGCTAGATTGCTTGCAAGAAGCAGCAGTCTACCAGTTCTATTTCTACATGAAAAGTCCTTTGCCAGATTCTCCACTGAGATTCAGTTTTGCTAGGTTTGCACAGATCTTGTGGTAAGGTTTCTTATGTGTGTTGGTTGCTTCAAGCACCAGTTCCTCTAAAACAGAAGGCTTGGAAGAGTAGTGTTGGTGTAGGTTGCCTTTGATGGAAGCATTTCAAGTCAACACAAAGATCATGTCGAGTTTGTCCTGTAGGGAAGCCAATTTATGGGATATCTTTTAGTTGATCCCTTGCTCTTGAACACAATGCCTGCTAAAAGACGAGTTTTTGCGCTTGCAACCTTTTCTAGGTTCAAATAAGTTAGATGTGGTAGCAGAAACTTACTGTTTGAGTCGGTAATGCACCTTTGATTTTCTCTCGCTCAAGTTGAGGGTTTTGACACTCATATTGTTTTTTTGAAAAGGGGGTTTTGACACTCATATGAATGCATTTTAAGCTGTATCTTTTTGTTTGTTTGTTTGTAGCCAATTCTCGCTGATGGCAAAGGAAACACCAAAAAAATCTATTATTGCAGATTATTAATTTGGGTTATGAAATAGTTGATTGCTCAATTAGCATGCCTATCTCTGCTTGAGAGAGCATTTCAGGTGGTGATTTCTGTACGGTGCACCATGCACTTGAAGAAAACCTTTCCGTGGGAAAATTGTAGCTTATTTTCTTGTCAATATTGGATTAGTTTCTTTTTCATTGAGTTCTGATATTTTAGGCTGATGCGAACGGGTTTTGCATTTTGTTCAAAATTGTATTTTTGTCACCTCGACAACCAAGATATGCAATAAGGAAGATGTTCTATTAATTTTTTCTGAATTTACTGTAAAAACTCGTATGAAGCTATATTTTGAGCAAAATATGTTACTTTTGAAAGGAAAAAAAAAAAATCAAACAAAGGGAAGGAGAGATGACAATATTTATTTCGAGAGTACATGTAGTATACTCATTTAAGTAGTCATTGTAACAAGAATCATAAAAGATTGAATTAGATTCCCAAATGCATGGACAATTGTGAATTGACTTAAGGATGGGGTGAGAACATAAGTGATAAGTGCCCTATTCTCACAACTCAGTGGTTACTGGTTAGGGGATTAAATTCTCATCTATGTAGGGAGAATAAAATCTCATCTACCTTTCTTTATAGGGAGGGTCTACTCCTTTATTTGAGCCCGTCAGCCCATCAAAGATGGATTAGCTTGCCCAGCAAGTGTGATTTGCGAGCTAGGGTTCTTGTAGCAAAAAAAAAAAAAAAATTGTAAATTAATTCGTTCAAAAGTTGGGACCAAAGTTGCCCTTTTGGTGGTGGAGATAGTTTGTTAGCTATTTCACGGAGCCAAAGCCAAGCAGACCCCATATTCCCAACTAAACCAAGTGTTGGGCATAGAAACATCCACGTACATATCCTTATCTGGTCATATGATTCTAAATTTCCACAGCCAATGGGAGCTCTTTATTCTGATTAATTCACAGGAATAAAACAAACAGATTGATGAGAGAGAGAGAGAGAGAGAGAGAGAGAGAGAAACAAAAATTGCTCAGCAGCCCACCACAACCACTGGTAGTGAGAGATTTTACAGGCTGCCTGTGTCTCCTTCCCCACTGAAATTTCATGTTATTATGAATCTGTAAGAAATTAACCAAGCACAAACTAAACAAACCCAAATGACAATATATTCTACTGAATTATTCCCACATTGCCTTCCATATATATCTGAGCTTAGAGTCCCTTCATCACATTCATATCAGGTTTGCCCAATAACCTGCAGAAAAACCATACTGCGTGACATATACTCGAAAAATTTGCCAAAAGTCAAGGCTTACTCAACAGAGACAAGATCGACGATTTCGCAACCAGTCGATCTCAAAGAGACTCAGCTGTTGAAACTGATCAACAACTCCTACAAAGCTGGAAATTTGAATGAGGCCCTGTATTTCCTGCAGTGTATGGTCAGTAAAGGTTACCAGCCTGACTTAGTCCTCAGTACAAAGCTCATCAAAGGATTCTTCAATGCCAAAGATGTCAACAAAGCAGTCGAGGTAATAAACATCTTGGAATCGAAAGGCGAGCCAGATGTCTTTGCATATAATGCAATGATCAGTGGTTTCTGCAAGGTAAATAGAATTGAAGATGCTAATGAACTGCTTAATAGGATGAGGGATAGAGGGTATTCCCCTGATATAGTTACTTATAACATCATGATTGGCAGCCTCTGTAGCAGAGGGAAGCTTGATTTAGCATTAAGACTTCTGGACAAGTTATTGACAGATAATTGCCAGCCAACTGTTGTTACTTACACTATCTTGATAGAGGCTACTATCGTCGAAGGTGGTATTAAAGAAGCGACTAAGATATTCAATGAGATGCTAGAAAGAGGACTTGAACCTGATATGTATGTCTACAACACTATGATTAGGGGGATGTGCAAAGAAGGTTTAGCAGATCAAGCGTTCGACTTTGTACGGAACTTGCCTTCGAAAGGTTGCCACCCAGATGTGATCTCATACAATATCCTCCTACGGGCATTGCTAGATCAAGGGAAATGGGCAGAAGGGGAACAGCTAGTGAGAGAGTTGCTATCTAGAGGTTGCGAGCCAAATCTCGTTACTCACAGCATACTGATTAGTGCATTGTGTCGTGAGGGCAAGGTCGAGGAGGCCCTGAATATGCTGAAACTCATGATAGAAACAGGGCTGAAACCTGACAACTATAGCTACGATCCATTAATTTCAGCATTTTGTAAAGAGGGCAAATTGGATTTAGCTATTGGGATTTTGGACCTTATGATGTCCAATGGTTGCTTGCCTGATATTGTCAATTATAACACTGTTCTGGCTACTTTGTGCAAAAATGGGAAGGCTGATCAAGCTCTGGATATATTTCATGGGCTCAGTGAGGTAGGTTGCCATCCAGATGTGAGCTCCTACAACTGCTTGATAAGTGCATTGTGGAATATCGGGGATCGATCAAGGGCTATGCAAATGGTAGAAGAAATGCTTAGCAAAGGGATTGATCCTGATGAGATTACTTACAATGCCCTTCTATCCTGTTTATGCAGAGACAGGATGGTTGACGAAGCTATGCAACTACTAAAGGCCATGGAGAACTTTGGTATTGAACCAACTGTCATTAGTTACAATATGATACTACTTGGTCTTTGCAAAGAACATAGGATAAACGATGCTGTTGAATTGCTGGGGCAAATGGTCGAAAAGGGTTGTCAACCTAATGAAACTACTTATACTTTATTGATTGAAGGGATAGGATTTGCAGGCTGGCGTGCCGAGGCTATGGAATTGGCAAATGCCCTAGTGAAAAATGGATCTATTTCCCCAGATTCTGTTAAACGCTTGAGTAGAACCTTTCCTATAGTTCATGTACATAGAGAACTTGCAGCAGCCTCTGGAATATGAATACCAAATTGCAAAGACATAAACACTTACAGCTTTACGTCAACATGTATGAAGACTGTAAATAAACTTATTTTCTTCAATGTCCACAGTACTGTACTGTACAAGTTTAATGTGGACTACTACTTTGGAATTTGATAGCTTGAAACATTGCCATTGCTTTCTCTTACAGCAGAGCACTTTTCTTTCAGCAAAACATTGTGTAACTATTTCTCCCTTCTTCCAGCACCAAAGGTACTGCTCGTTTCTAAGTTGCATGTGTCTGTAATGTGTGCGGGGAGGGGGGTGGTCACTGGACCAAGAACAGTGGCAGTTCAAAGAACCTCCACATCCGAAAATGCACCAGGATTCTGAGGGTAAAAGTTGGATCAGAATGGAATTTAGGGGGAAGACATCCAGGTCTCCATGTGAACTCTTAGCAAGTCTCCAACATTCAACAGAGTCAGATAAACTCATTGATAGTCTTCTGAAAAGAAGATACAGAACGGAAAGCAATGGGACAGAGACAGATTGTCAGCAAAGACTCATCTCCATACTTGTATCTTCCAAATACTGCTCTACTTTATAAAGTGACTAGCTCAATTGGCTCGTTTGGTTCAAGGCAATAACTAAGTGGGAATAGTACTGAAAATATGGTGTACTTTTACTAATGATAACACAACCTTACTTACATGCACCATAATATTGCAATATTAATATCATGTATTATACAGCTGAAGACAAGATTCCTACATTGAAATGACTGACTACAACTACTACGACCAAGGAAGTCTACATCTGCAGAAGGTAAACAAGCATTTAGGCAGTCATAATAGCATAACACTGGTAATTTCATTTGAGCTACCCAAGTCAACATTGACATGCTTAAATGAAGCTGGATGATCACAAGTACCTTGGGAGAATATACTCTGTACAACAGAGGACAAAAGATGATGCTGAAAAGGAAACATTGAAGGAGATCGGTCAACTTAAGATCTTCTCAGAGAACTTTCCACTCAGTTTAGAAGAAAGTTGCTTAGCCTCTTCAATCATACCAGCAGCATCTATCCCTTTGATTAAATTGGCATAGATGGTGGCATCTGGTCAGGTGAGCTTTGGGTCTCGAAGGGGGAGAGTTGGGGCGAATAGATTGCGGTTTGGCACATGGAATGTAGGGACACTCACGGGAAGAACTCTAGAGTTAGTGGAGGTTTTAGAAAAATATAAGGTTAATATCGTGTGTGTGCAGGAGATGAGGTGGTCAGGCGCCAAGGCAAAAGAGATCAATGGATTCAAACTTTGGTATTCAGGGTGTGCGAGTCAACGGAATGGGGTCGGGATCTTAGTCGATAAGGAGTTTAAACAACATGTTGTAGAGGTAAAGAGAACCAATGATAGGATCATGTCTATCAAGGTTGTGGTGAAGGAGGAGACCTTCAATGTCATTTGTGCTTATGCACCGCAAGCAGGGTTGGATATGCAACTTAGGCGTCGCTTCTGGGAGGAGTTAGACGAGGTCATTCAGCAGATTCCCCCTAGTGAGAAACTCCTTGTAGGAGGAGACTTCAATGGACATATAGGGGCTACGTCGGATGGGTATTCTGGTGCACATGGAGGTTTCGGGTATGGAGTTAGGAATGATGGTGGCACTTCGGTATTAGATTTTTCGACCGCGTATGACCTAATGGTAACCAACTCCTTCTACAACAAGAGAGAAGAGCACCTAGTTACTTTTAGAAACAGCACCGCTAAGACCCAAATAGATTACATTCTTGTTAGACGTGGCGATCGGGGTTTGTGCATGAATTGCAAGGTTTTACCAGGTGCGTGTGTGTCGACCCAACATAGGATGATCGTTTTAGACCTTAAGATGAAGGGGTGGAAGAGGAAGAGAAGTGCACACAACTGTACCAAAATCAAGTGGTGGAATCTTAGAGGAACTTTGGGGAGTCAATTTAAGGCCAAGGTTGAGTCGGATAGCATCTGGAAAAGAGAAGGCAATGCGAGTCAAATGTGGACAGGGGTGGCGGACCTCATAAGAAATGCGGCAAAGGAGACCTTAGGAGTTGCAAGAGGGATAGGAAGTAGCAAGAAGGAATCCTGGTGGTGGAGTGAGGACATTCAAAACAGGGTGAAGGCTAAGAAGGTTGCCTATAAAGCCCTAATGGATAGCACTGTAGATGAGGAAAGGGTGGAGAAGCGAGAAGTCTACAAAGAGGCAAAGAAGGAGGCAAAGAAATCAGTAGCAGAAGCCAAAAGTAAAGCCTATGAGAGCTTGTACCAAAAATTGGCCACCAAGGAGGGAGAACAGGACGTGTACAGGTTGGCGAGAGCTAGGGAGAGGAAGACTAGAGACCTGGATCAAGTTCGTTGTATTAAGGATGAGGCGGGGCGAGTTCTTGTGGACGACGCGAACATCAAGAGGAGGTGGCAGGGATATTTCAATGAGCTTTTCAGCAATGTTGGAGATGTAGCCATTTCGTTGGGAGATCTTACCACATCTGAGCAATACCGTAACTACAGCTTTTGTCGTCGCGTGACGAAAGAAGAAATCAAAGGGGCCATGCGGACGATGAAGAGTGGAAAGGCAGTAGGACCAGATGAGATACCCATAGAAGTATGGAAGGGTTTGGGAGAAGAAGGTTTAGTGTGGTTAGTTAGGCTTTTCAACATGATCCTCAAATCTGCAAGGATGCCGGAGGAGTGGCGGCTCAGCACATTGATTCCTCTATACAAGAACAAAGGAGATATTCAAAGCTGCAACAACTATAGAGGTATTAAGCTACTCAGTCACACCATGAAGCTATGGGAGAGAGTGATTGAGAAAAGACTAAGGAAGAGTACTCTTATCTCGGAGAACCAATTCGGTTTCATGCCGGGGAGGTCGACAACAGAAGCGATTCATCTGATTCGACGCTCTATGGAGTACTACAGAGATAGACAAAGGGACTTGCACATGGTCTTCATTGATTTGGAGAAGGCGTATGACAGGGTACCCAGAGAAGTTATGTGGAGGTGCTTGGAATCCAAGGGGGTTCCAGTCGCCTATATCCGAGTGATTAAGGATATGTACGAGGGAGTCAGGACTAGGGTCAGGACTACAGGAGGGGAAACTGAACAATTTTCTATATATATTGGGTTACATCAAGGGTCATCGTTGAGTCCCTTCTTATTCGCAACCGTTATGGATGAGCTCACTAAGACTATTCAAGGGGATGTGCCTTGGTGTATGTTGTTTGCCGACGACATTGTTTTGATAGACGAGACTAGAGAAGGTGTTAATGCCAAACTAGAACTTTGGCGGGATACACTAGAGTCAAAGGGATTTAAGTTAAGTAGGACAAAGACCGAGTACTTGGAATGCAAGTTTACAGGAGATGGGGTGGACTCGGGTATGGAGATTAAGATTGGTACTGAAGTGGTGCCGAAGAGGGATTGTTTCAAATATCTCAGTTCTATCATACAGGGCAACGGTGAGATTGACGATGACGTGACGCATCGTATCAGGACAGGGTGGCTAAAGTGGAAGAGTGCAACGGGAGTTCTATGTGACTGAAAAATCCCACTAAAACTTAAAGGCAAATTTTATTGTACAGCCATCAGGCCAGCTATGCTATATTGGGTGGAGTGTTGGCCGGTGAGGCAGGTGCATGTGCAGAAGATGCGGGTGACCGAGATGAGGATGCTTAGATGGATGTGCAACTCTACAAGAAGAGATAGGATTAGGAATGAAGTGGTGAGAGGCAAGGTGGGAGTGACCAATATTGACAACAAGATGCGAGAAACAAGGCTTAGGTGGCTTGGGCATGTGAGGAGGAGACATCGAGATGCACCGGTGAGAAGGTGTGAGAGAATTACACTTAGAGACTGTAAACGAAGAAGAGGACGCCCGAAGAAGACTTGGGGAGAGGTAATCAGGCAGGACTTGACCCTTCTAGATCTCACCGAGGACTTGGTCCTAAATAGGAAATTATGGCGTAGCAGGATCCGAGTAGAGGATCCTCGTTAGATTATGGTTGTGCATTGGCTAGTACTAGAGGTTGATTCATGTTGTTTTTAGCCTGCAGCGTCTCAGTCATTGTATGTTGTTTAATTAGTGATTTCTTGTGCTAGTATGCTTACCGCTTTACTTCTCTTGCCCTTTTGATCATTCTTTATTGCTGTTTTAAATAAAATAAAAAAATAAAAAAAAGGTTTTTGAAAATGTATTAAAAAAAAAAAAAAAAGTTTTTGTGGGTCTTTCGGAAACAGTCTCTCTTCTAGGAGACTAGAAGGGGTAAGACTGCGTACATCTGGACCTCCCCAGACCCCGCCCTAGGCGGGATACTTACTGGGTTGTTGTTGTTGTTGTTGTTGTGTAGATGGTGGCATCTGGCTTAATCTGACTTGACATCATGATTTCGAGAACTTCTATTGCTATATCCACCTTCTCATTTTTACATAATTCCTGAATCATGAACTTATAAGCGTTATTTTTTATCTTCTGGTTTTTTCTACCCATCTTCCTGAGTATCTCCACAGCGTCAACAACTTTATCTGCTCGACAAAAGCCCCAGACCAAACAACGATGAGTTATCTCATCAGGGTTTACCCCCTTCTCAATCATCTCCCCATATACTTGCAGCGCTTTCTCCATAAAGCCCTTCTTAGCCAAACCATCAATGACAATATTGTAAGTAATCAAACCAGGAGAGCAACTGCTTTCACCTAAAAGTTCAAAAATACCAAGAGCTTCATGTACCATTCATTCCTTACAAATTGCATCCAATAAAGTATTGTAAGTGATTATGTCTGGACACAACTTCTTAGTAACCATTTGAACAAGAAAGTCAATGGCATGACCCAAGAGCCCATGCTTGCACAAACCATTGATCATGATGTTATAAGTAACAACAGTTGGTGGGTGGGAAGTCTGATGCATTATGGACAAAATGTCATCAGCTGCACTCCAACAACCGTGGCTGCATAGAGCATGAAGGATAGTGTTGTAAGTCACGACATCTGGCTCCAAGCAGTATGATATTAGATTGTACATCACCAATGCCGTGTCTTCAAAATTGCCTTCTTTACAAGTTGAATTAATCAACAAATTGTAGGTAATAAGGTCAGGATAACAGCCCTCAACTGCTAAATCGTACACCACTTTAAGAGCCCTTACTAACCCACAACGCTTGAAGATTAGCTCCAGCAGAATCATATATGTGACAAGATAAGGAGGGCATCCCTTTCTAAGTTGCCCCTTCCAAAACCCAACAGCCTGATTAAACCTGCCCCTATCAAAGAAGCACCTGATAATTGTGTTATAAGTGATCGTATCTGGAGGGCAGCCACTTGAGCTTATATCTTCCAAGTGATCAATAGCAGAGTTTAACTGCCCATTCTTGCACAATCCACAAATCAACATGTTGTGTGTGATAATGTCAGGAACACCACCTGACATGACCACAATTGCCAAAACTTTTGCTGCCTTCTCAATCTGACCTTGATTACTGAGACCACAGATTAAATTTATGCAAGACGGAAAGTGAGGAATTTGGTTTCTACGTGACATGACCTCCACCAATCTTGTTGCTTCAAACAGCTTGCCTAAGCTGCAGAATTTTTGAAGAATATAATTGTTTCTGACCTCATCATTCTCTACAAAAGGTCCATCAAATGATAAACCAGGTTTCTCTATACTCAATTGTCCACTATTCTTATGGACACCATTTGTATATCTCCTTGAGGTCCATTTCCATCTATCATGACCAATCTCATCAACGTCATCAATGCAGACACTATCTTGCTGAGCTCTACAACTTAGCTGGAAAACGGCTCTCCTCGAGCTGAATCCTTCAACTCTTAAACAAAAGTTAAGTTTGCCACTACATTTTACTACAGAACCAAAGTCACGATTTGATGTACAATGGACAATAGCACCAAAAGGTTCCGTTTTATTACAGCATGATTCCCGTCCACGGAAACAAGGCACCTCAACTCCAGAGCTCTGAATAGCAGCTGAAAGCACCATTCTTACCTTGTACAGCACTCAACAATATCCCTCGTGATCATTCAAGAAAAGCACCAGATCCCATATTGGAGTGCCTTTTTTCTCTGAATAACCAAAATGCAAAAACTTATAGGAATTATAAACCTGCAACAAGTAGGGCCAGGATTCAGAGTTTAGATAAAATCTCAATGCACCATGACCTTTATGGAACAACAGACATTTGGTTAACGGGTGACTGGCTGACAACCAAGATGAAGTTCGAGAATTTAAATCACAAAAATCAGTCGAGGTACATTCAACTTTTTAATTCTTGTTTTGAGAACTGTGGTCTCAAGAATATATAATTTTTCCAAAAAATTAAAGCTTTCTTAGTTCAAGGACCCATATGAAAGCTTCATAGTAGCCACTCACCCACTCTATCACAACCGCTCCCCCCTCCCCCAAAACAAACGAATCACGGGAAAAAGAAGGAAGAATTCTAGTGGTAACTGCTGACTTTTAAAGGAATGTTCAAAAAATTAAGACCCAGTACCACTATTAACTATATTGAAATAGTACTTGGTTCTTGTTCCTTAAAACATAATTTTCTTTGCCATGGTCCTTGAAAGTAAATAGATAGGATTCTGACTTCTCCACAATTATTTTGCCACCGAAAAGTGAACATACATACACAACTCATATTTGACATGTCCAAAACACTTTTATTTGGACTTTTCAAAGAGAAGTTTCAACTTTCAATGTTGTACGCGTCTTGTACCGGTACTATAGATTAAGAAAACCAAAATTGAATATGAGAAGTGCTATTCCAGACATTTGAACATGAATATTAGCGTCATATAAGTGTAACACTATGGAGCCCTTTCCTCATTGGCTCCAATTCTACATTTGACAGCATACCCAAATATGGTGAATTGCTCAATTGCTCCATAATTAGCAGGTATGGCTACATTACGTCATCATAGCTATGAATTTTACAGTTTTAACTGTTTTGTATGATATGCACAGAATAATAACTCATGTGCTAAATGAGCATCTAAGAGTTATTAAACAAACCATTTCCAAGAGCAACAACACATTTTGGGGGTAAATAGCTGAAACCCAGGTTACACATTCAATATAAACTACATAAGTAGGAACAAAAATTAATACTATAGCATACTCTTAAACTAGTACAAGCACACATTTTTGTTGCAACCGCGCATATTTCACGTTTTAGTGGCATAAGGCAAGCCATCAATACCCATTAGACCATTACCCAGTATCATTCAAGCTAAATAGTGACAATAAACTAATAATTACATAAGAAAAGAAATGACATAAGACAATTGTGAATTGCTAAATACCGCCCCAAATTACTACCTACCGCCCCCCCCAAATTCCAATTTTGCCCTCACTCACTCTCACTCACTCTCACTAACTCTCACTCACTCATCTTTCCTCTCTTCCTCACTCACTCTCACTCATCCTTCCTCTCCTCCTCACTCACTCTCACTCATCCTCACCACCACACCATCACACCGGCAACCACCACCACTCACGGCACCACCACCACCACCACCATCACAACGGAATGTCAGGGGCTAGCGGCAGCGGCAGAGGCTTCGACGGCGAGGGAGGCGGTGACCGACCGCATCGCGGGGGGGTAACTTTTCGAAATTTTTTTTGCCTTGAATTGAATTTTTTTTGCCTTGAATTGAATCGCGAACTTATGAATTGAAGTTGTGTTGAAATTTTTTTTTTTTGTGTCGATCGTCTGCCGATCTCGACTCACCCTTGGGTGAGTCGTCTGTGACCGGCGACTCACCCAAGGGTGAGTCGAGATCGGCCGACGACTCACCCAAGGGTGAGTCGCCGGTCGCAGACGACCGACACAAAAAAAAAAAAATTATTATTATTATTTATTATTATTATTATTATTATTATTATTATTATTATTATTATTATTATTATTTATTGTTATTATTATTATTATTATTATTATTTATTGTTATTATTATTATTATTATTATTTATCGTTATTATTATTATTATTATTATTATTATTATTATTATTATTGATTATTGTTTAATTAATTAAAAATGTGAAATGATAGAGGGGAGGAGCCGGTAAATCGGTGCTGAGGTTATTCAGTGAACTAGTTGGTTCAGGACCGCGTCACGCGAGGACGCGCGGGATTGATGCCTCTGTACGGAGACAGAGAGAGGCAGTTCGGATGAGGGAGATGACTGCCGAGCAACACGATTACGAAACTAGCGATTTCTACTCCGGGGATCAGTTATTGGACGATGATCAGTTATTGGACGATGATCAGATTGGCGACGAATCATCCTCAGATTGGCGCGTGGTGAAGGGCAGAGGCGGTAGGTTTGTTAGTACTGGGTCGTCCAGTACTAGCAAACGATCTATAGCCGAGGACGACACTACGTGGCTTGTTACAGGGCCTGTGCCCGGTGGGCCGGCGGATGATAGCGTCATACCGAGCTTCCTGGGCCACGTAGCGTCTCGTATGTGGAATGGAGAGACGAGGGGTCTCTTGAAGTGTCAGAACCGATTCATTGTCTGTCAGCGGCTGAGTCAGTGACGAGCAGAGATGTCGGCCGAGATGAGGGCCCAGATCGAGGGGACTGGGTTATCACACCTGGCAGACATTATGTTCAGACATATTGACTTCCCCCTGATATCTGCATTCGTTGAAAGGGGGCAGCCGGATACGAACTCGTTCCACATGCCGTTCGGAGAGATGACGATCATGTTGCACGATGTATGGCATATTCTTCGGATTCCTGTAGATGGACAGCTCGTTTCCAGTGAGGGACGGGATGGGCAGCTGCAGACGGCGGCCATGGAGGTTCTCGGGGTCACCCGAGATGAACTGATGTGTAGCCACTGGCAGGGCGGTGCGGTCCTCACGGAGTCGATTTTTGAGCTTTGCCGTGAGCAAGTGGAGGACAACCAGGTGACAGCTTGGATGTGGTTACTTATTGGATCCACCTTGTTTGTCGACAAGAGTGGTAACCGTATTAGACCCTCCTGCGTGATGGAGGTGATGGACGACGGTGTCGAAACGGTGCATGACTTCTCTTGGGGATCTGCTGCCCTCGCCTTCCTATATCGTCAACTCGGTATAGCTAGTCGCGGGGATTCTCAGGGCATCTGCGGATGCCTAATTCTCCTCCAGGCATGGATATACGAGTACTTTCCCTGCTTCCGACCTCATCGGGAGCGGATGGTTGTCGGGGACGACGAGGCTCCCCGTGCGTCCGTATGGAGTGCCCAGGCTGAGGGCAAGGACGTGGTTCGACTACACTCCTTACGTAGACGCTTGGATCAGCTGCGAGCGCCAGAGGTACGTCATTTAGTTATCGGTGTTCATGATTTATTTCGTCGTTTGCTATGTTTTGTTTACTTCACCATAACTTTCAACATTTCTACGTAGGTGGTGTGGCTGCCGTACGGTTCTGACCCGGCAGTATCTGTACCGAGGACTGTATTCATGGGGTGGCTACGGTATCGGGATATTATCGAACCGTACATGCCTGGTCGTTGTTTACGACAAATCGGGTACGTACAGAGTATCCCTTTCCCGATCATTAGGCCAGAGAAAGCGATCAGGTCATGGAGCAGTCGTTCGTACAAGGTTGTCTACCCCGAACGGATGTCATCTGATGCCTGGCGTATGTTCCCGGGATTTTACATTCTTGGTCTCCATGGGTTTCAGGCATCCACGTCAGATCCCACAACATGTACGGATGACTACCTCGCATGGTACTACCGTAACTCCCACCCTCGGCTGATACGTGACGCTGCAGGACCTGTGATTCCTCCACGATCCAACAGCGATTATGTAAGTGATTAACTAAACTAAAATATATATTTTTTTACGTATTACATATCTCTGAACTCACACTCATTGTTACTTTTTTGCAGTGGGTGAATCGTCTAGCCGTCGGATTTGAGTCTTACATTACTTTGGTTCCTCCGGAGCAAGCGGAAGGTCCTCGATCATTTATGGAGGAGTATATGAGAGATTGGCGGGCTGCCAAATGATGTATTGACCCTAGATGAATTTGTTATATATTTATATAAGAGTTTCATTGTTATTGTTATTTATTTGTGTTATTGTAATTTGTTGTTTCTTATTTACCTTTTTTGTTTTATTGTAATTTGTTGTTTTATTTACCTCCAATAATCACGACCACTCTCCACATGCAAAATATAACAATCACACAAAAATGTGACAATGATATAAGTAGAAAAATATAACAATCACGCAAAACATTCAATTACGTCGACCTCGCTAAACGATCCCAATGTGCTCTTCGCCTAACATACATTTGCTCCCAATCAGCGACACTATCAGAACGGGAAGTAAACCATGCTGCGCATATCGGAGGAACAGGGAAATCTGAGGCTAAATCCAGACGGATATAATGCATGTACGAATTACCTAAATGACCTATGACAATTTCCCTACTTGGACGTGTAGCAGTCGAAGGTGCTTGCAACGGTAGCACTGTGTAACAAGCATATAACCCCCTTCCGCTGCCGTATCCGAATAACATAATCGCTGCATTGAAGAGGTTGGCAATCGGGAACAAATCCTCAAGTACTATCATCCAGTGATCATCGTTACACGCACCTCCGTCCCACATAATACGGCGGTAACCAGCGTCGACCCCCCCAACGTATATGTTTTCGTACAATGCTCGGTTAGCTAAGAGTTTGTTTGCAATGCAAACTCTCGTCAATCGCCATTGCTCTTGGTCTCCGAAAACGTAGTCCGCAATGACACGGAAACCGCAATTACCATCCCCAAGCACATCGAGATATCCTTCAATGAAAGGTATGATGATTCCCGGAATTTTGTTAACATGATAGAATTCAGTGATATCTATTGCGTGTCCAGCTGCAAGACAATATAATAGAAAGTCATTAATAGTACTTATCAAAAAGTAATTAACAACATTATGTACATGTTAATAAATTATGGGTTTTCATACCAGTACTCCGCACGATGTTACTCGATGAGGATGAGATACGACCACGCCTGCGGCTCGAACTAGATGACCTAGGGCGATCACGACCCCTCTGGGAGTACTCCTATGAACTAGGATCACGTCTGGTAGAGGAACTCCCTCTCGGTCGACCTCTGACTGTCGTGTTCGCTTCCGGCTCGACGTAACTCGCTTCCTCAGGATGAAGCTGCTCATTCATAAGGACAGATATGTTGCGCACAACTGCCCGGTCGCTTGAGTTAACCTCGTCGACCAGAGAGTGAAAGTATCGATGGTCCTCAGATGGATGCTCAGTCATGTCAAGCGTAGCTATCTCCACTGCATCACTAATAACGAGTGTTCGCCAAAATTTGTGGACACTATTCAAGCTAATTGGCGTGCCCGTATCCGTGGCCGTTTTCAACTCACACGCACACGGGATCTGATGAGTGGATCTCAATACACAACCGCAACGATCAAATACTTGGTGACTCAATTCTCTCATCCTCTTCAGCTCATTTGATAATATTTCTAAGCAGTAATGGGAAACATACCCGGTCAGATAGTTGAATGGGAAACCCGAGTACATCACACTTCTTCGTCTTCTGCACTCTTCAAGTGTGTACTTGATCTCAGTTATTTGTGACTCAATTGACTTGTTGACCTTGTTCCAAACATTGTCCAAAGCTCCAGTTGAGGAGTTCAACCACTGTTTTAGCGCGGCATGTGCACTCTCCACCCTGCAAGTCGTAGTGTTGCCAAGGTGTAGCACCTTATTCGTCCACGCAGCCACAAACATCTCTTTGTATCTCAGCCAGGTCTCCTTTACATAGGATATCACGTGAGGGTAATTCCTCCAACTATCCTTCATCATGCGCACTGCTCTATCGTACGCAGCTTCTGTGGAAGCTTCCATGATAATTTTCCACCTCCCGTTCTTGAACCTCTGCGCGACAAGCTTATCTTTTCCATAAAGTCTGTACACTTTGTCTTCAACGACTTTGTTAATGTGCCATGTACAGAGCAAATGGGCACTCTCGGGAAATATCTCTCTAATAGGTGTCATCAACCCTAGCTCACGATCGGTCACAATTGCTGTTGGGTGTACATCATTTCCAATAAGCATCCTCAACTTATCTAAGACCCACGCATAGCTTGCCTGAGTCTCATCCTTCATAATGGCATAAGCTATGAGGAAGTTCTTATTGGTTGGAGTCATCCCCACTATCTCAAGAAACGGCATCTTATACTTGTTTGTTTTGTACGTGGAATCTAAGCCAATCAACCAACGAAAAGACCGAAGTAACTGAATTGATGTAGGGTGTGCCATGAACACGTGAGTTACCTCATTAGTAGCTGGGTCGGCTCTTGTCCAATGTACGTACTTATTCTCCACAGCTAAATGATGAAACTGACCAATGACATCTCTCTCTTCAAAATCAAGTTTCCTTATACGATCTCTGTGGTTGTACACATGTCGTCTAGTTGCATTGTCCTCAGGAAATTTTTCCTTAATAGCGGCCAAGATAGCACATGGCTTTGTTTGTGCCGAAGTCATGTCACGAACGAGTTTCTTTGACACAGGACTAAGACCACTCATCTGACGATATCCCTCAGGAAACACAGCAAAGTCATGGTTGTGCGTACCCCTAATCCCAGGCAATGTGACAATCATCCAACTACTGGACCCATACACTTGCCGAGCTCTTAACTGGAACGTACATTTACAAGCCTTTGTTTTCGATTTCTTCTGAGCAGCAGTATCTAAGTCTCTTAATTCCCCTCTGTAGCGTTCACCTCGATTGCATCTTAACAATTTTACGCTTCCATTCTTCTTGTGTGACGAAATTATCAACTCAAACCCGATAGTAAGGGCAATTTGTTTTGCCCAATTAATTGCATCTGTATCACTATCAAATAACTCATCAGTGACGAAATGCGTACTGTAATCAACACCATCACCACCGAACCGCTCCAAAGGAACCTAACAAAAACAACGAAAACAATGTTAGCTTAATCTTAAATTCAAACGTCTATCAAAACCGACTGAACCAAGGGACAGGCGTCTGAAATTTCCGTTTTGACCATGGAAGAAACAATATTAATAATAACAATAAATAATAATAATAATAATAATAATAATAATAATATTAATAATAATAACAATAAATAATAATAATAATAACAATAAATAATAATAATAATAATAATAATAATAATAATAATAATAATAATAATAATAATAATAATAATAATAATAAATAATTTTTTTTTTTTTTTTTTTGTGTCGGTCGTCTGCCGATCTCGACTCACCCTTGGGTGAGTCGTCTGCGACCGGCGACTCACCCAAGGGTGAATCGGAAATTTCAGACGCCCGTGCAAAAAAATGCGCAAAATTTTTTTTTACCTCCGCCACCGTCGACGGCACTTCCTGGTCGCCGGCAGACATCCGCGACCGTTGTTTGAGTCAATGTTGATGAAGGTTGGCTATGAGAGTGGGTGGTAGAGTGGGTGTTAGAGAGGGAGAATTGGTGTGAGAGTTAGAGAGGGAGAGGATGAGTGTAAATTTAAAAAAGGGCAAAATTGGAATTTGGGGGGCGGTAGGTAGTAATTTAGGGGCGGTAAATAGTAACACCCGAATTCAATTGGGTTTGTAGCATTTTCAATGAAATGAAAACAAACTAATAATGGGGTTACTTAAATTTAGCAGGAAACATGAAAACTGGGACCAAATCACCAAAACCAGGAGAAAGGAGCCTAATTTCCCAAAATCAAAACAACAAAAAAAAGTAACTTCACCAAAAACCTCCCTAAAACCCAACAGGTGGGGTTTAATAATGGTAACCCATCAAGGAAGTTTAGTATTACCCATCAAATTGACAAAGTTGGTAAGAGAGAGAGAGAGAGAGAGAGAGAGAGAGAGAGAGAGAGAGAGAGAGAGAGAGAGAGAGAGAGAGAGAGAGAGAGAGAGAGAGAGAGAGAGAGAGAGAGAGAGAGAGAGAGAGAGAGAGATTACTTGCGTTGAGTTACGTTACGGTTGGCTTTGCTATTGCCGTGCGTATCTTCAAAAATTTGGCGCCCTCGACATTAACGAGGTTTGTTCCTCTTCCTCTTTTAGTGCTTCCCCTTGTGCTTTCTCTTTCCGGTTTTCTCTTAAATTTTCATTTTAAAATATTAAGGACCGGGTTTTTTTGCCCCCCACAAACAGCTGTAATAAGTTTTTGTGCGATTTGTCACTTTAGGGAAACAAGGGTGATTTCTATAACCCTCAAAAAACAAACCAAAAAAAAAAAAAAAGTTGATTTACATAATTTTATTTTTTTTATCAAGAAAAAGAGAACTTGTCATGAAATATCATAATACATTTACAAATATAAATTTCTCCAAACAAGTGCAAATCTAAAATAATAATATGAAAATATTTCCCAACACTATTGCTTGTAATCGGTGTGTTGCACGGCTCTATCGAATTTCTGGGTGCCCACATATTTTCCCTTCGATCGAAGATAATCACCAAAGGTGCTGCATGTATTCGGAAATAGAGATTCCCATGATATAGAAGATCCAACTTGTCTTCCCATCCCAACGAAATAAAAAAGATCCAACAATCTAAATAGGATCTCATCAATCTAACCAACCTATAAAATCTCACATATTGTGAGAGAAAGACTCTCACACAGAGAGAGAAACCAACTCTCACAAATGGAGAGACCTTCATACTATGAAAATATACAAAAACACTAATAAACAAAAGAAATTAGAACGATAGGAAGATGAAAATGGAAGGTAGTTTTTTATTTGGGGAGAGAGAAAGAAAAGGGACGGCGTGATTTACATAATTAGAGACCTAGTAAGTATCGTTTAAAATTAGCTCCCACGATATAGGGACACTATTTAGAAATAGGAACCTTAGAAATATAATGCACTTTTTATAAGCAGTTAGTGACCTTTTGTTTCACTAAAAAGTGACTATCCTCTCGGTTACGATAAAATCGTCTTCTTAAGCAATTTCTTGTGTACATTAGCACTAGAATAATAATTAACGATTATTTCTTATTCCATGACTTTGGTGAACCAAATTCGAAGAATAGGATGAAAACTCATTACATTGTTGAACATTTAAACCAAACACTTAATATCAAGTATGTAGTTCTCGTTCCATACCAAATTAAAACTAGGTATCAAGTTCTCACTCCATACATATAGGTGTCAAGTTACATACCTATTCTATAGCATTTTTCTGAACCAAACACTTTGCGAGGTAAATTGACTCAAATAGTTCACTTTAGGTTATATTTGGTACAAAATTCTTGAAGAAACTTTAGCCTTTTGTTGTGGTTAATTAATTAATTAATTAATATTATTTTTTTGAAAATACGAGCTTTTGGACGGATTTTTAACCTTTTGGGATGACCAAAAGCTCAATTGTGAAAGTTACCTAGATTAAGTTTTCAACCAAAAGGTGAAACTTACTCATAGTCACAACTTGTAGCTCGTAGTATGACTACATTTGGGAAAATTAGTTGTAGTCTTCAATGACAAACGTTACATGAGAAAAAAAAATGAGTGGAAAATAATTAAGTCATTTACTAAAAGCTAATAGGCTAACTATTTGGCTAGCTAAAGTTGAGAGTTAGTATAAGTAAATTCACATTAGTTGTAGGTGTAACTGTAGTTGTAAAATAATCTAGCAAACTATCTGATAGTTGAAAAGTTGAAAAAATTAGCTTTAAGTTTCAAGCTGTAGTTTCTATTGAAAAATTAGTTGTTTGTGTCAAACATAGGGTGTGTTCTTTTCCACTTACTGAATCTTACTCAATCAGTGGAAATGAATCAGTGAGAATCAATGGTAGGACCTTACTCAATCAGTGGAAATCAGTGGCAGAACCCACATTCCTACTCACAGAATCAGTGGCAGGACCTTATTGAATAAGTGGAAGGACCTATTGGCTATTGAATCAATGGAGATCAATGACAGGACTCTACTCAATCAGTGGGAATCAGTGGCAGGACCTTACCCAATCAGTGAGAATCACTGGAAAATAAGTGGAAAAGAAAGTCTATGGCTCAAAAATTGCAGATATAGCAAACAACTATAACTTGTTTTTGCCAACTAATGGGTCTCAAATGAGGCCACTTCTATAAGCATGACGTCGTTTGTTGCGCCTCACGTTGAGAACTTGAGATCGCCTCATATAAATTTTTGTATTTTTGCCAAACATAACCTTAGGCGGTTACCAGTCCCACACTCCCATTAGGGGTGATTTTGTCATTTCTCTTTTTTATTTTTTTATTTGTTGAACCAAGCAATAGGACCGGAGAGACGGCCCGGGTTTCAAAGTTATTGGGACTCCATAGTCCTAAAAAACCTTGCAAAACTTCACTGCCCTGCCAATATAGGCAATATTACTGCCCAACCTTCCTTGCTCTCATTGGTTTTCTCTCTCCTAAATTCACTCGACTCCTTTTCTACAAGTATGCTAAATATGTCTATCATCTTTCAGTTCGTTGTTTCTTATATTGTGGCAACAAAATTGAACTGAATCTAACTTGGTTTCAAAATTCGTTGCAGGTTGAACCCATTTGTTAGAATCTCAATATTTCAAAGATGCAAGGAGAACCCAATGATTTGGGTCGTCTTCAATCTATCATGCAAACCATTGAACTTGCTTGCAATTCAATCCAGGTACTTTTTTCTTGTATTACATTTTTAAAATGATCCTGTTTATTGGTTTTTAAGATACTCATTGGAATTAACTGAAATGGGTTCTGTAAAATTTGCATTGTGTTTGGTAATTCAGTGTCAATTGAAAAAAGAAACTAGGGTAGTGCACCAATGAAGATTTGGTATGTTTGGTTATTAGGAGGTTAAACCATGGAAAAAACTAACTATGGACAAGTTCTGAGATAATCCCCATTATTGTGGCTGTCAAAGCAGTGGAGAAATGTCGAAAACATCTAATTTTACCCGTACGAACTTAAAACCAATAAAACATTGAAGCAGTCCTTGAATTTTCCTTTCGTGAATTTAGGAAGGTGGAGAGGGCACTTTTCAGTATTTTTACTAACACTTCTGTACATAATCATTTTGTCATAGTTGGCAGCTAAATAAACTTAAACCATACAAAACTTCTGAAAGGAATAACTATGCCTATGGCCAGTTGACCCCCCCTCCCTTTTTTTAATTATCAAAAGCAATATCACTATTGAGTTTGAATGTTCCATGGGCTAACTTGCTCCACCTAACAAATCGGGATGGGCATGTTGTCACCACCTAGAACTTGTCTTGTTTTGTTTCTTTATTAGCCACCCAATACTTATTCAGACATGCCTCAACATCGGCTTTCATGGTTGGTCCATCTGCTTCCTCATCTCGAATGTGCATATTTCTTGCGATAATATTTTCCATGCATAAGCAATTGCACAGGCTGACTCGTCTTTGCTAAGTGCTTGTACAAATGTAGCCATACATTCCTTTAAAGTCACACTTGGAGGCTACATAAAATTGCAATGACTACAAAAGTTCACAACAGTTGGTACTTGGTAGGACAATGGTAAACTATAGCACCAACTTTTTTGGTTTTTCCTCATCTAAGCAGCTATGTCGCATGAGTGGGTAAAACCTTAACTCTTCCCCCTCTCACTAAGACTACAATTGGTTCTTGTATATTATGGCCAATACTGTATATGTAAGTAGTGATTTCTATTCAGATGTTAATCGTACTCTGGCAACTTACATAAGGCAGAGATTGTTTTTGTGGGGGTGATAGTGTAATTGTTGTCAGATAAGTCATTTTACTGCCGCACCACAGAACTGTACATGAGACTCATCTCATACCACTCCTCGTTCAGCTCTTTAAAGACAATAGATTCCTACCATGGTCATGGGTAATATGCCTCTCAAGAAAGAATGTTAAATGTTTTTCTAGCTGATTTGAGCTCAAAACTGAGTATGTAATATGACCAGTGTTCATGTTTGTGTCTTAGAAAGTAAGAGTGGCCTTTGCACCTGAATTCCAATTGGATCTCTTGATTGCAAATGAAGTTATGAATGTAATCCTTTGTTAAATTTGCCATCGGCACTTAAATACGGCTATATGGTTTTTTTTTTTTTAAATTTTATTTAGAAATGTTATATTATAAAAAGGTCGAAATCATTGATTGGTGTAAGAGGGATTATGGGTATCTATGCCCAAACCAATTGCTCCATTAACACACTAGAAAGAATATGACAGCATACTAAGAGTGGTGTTCTATGCAAGAAGAGATGAGCATTTGAAAGGCAAAGGTATTACAAAGGTAGGCTTTCATTTGGAGAATAGTTTTTGGATTGCCATTATTTGCGTGCTCATTCCTCAGTTTCGAGCGAATGGAGACGTTGTCTTGTATTGTGGAATTTAAAACATTTGATCCAAGCTTGGGAGGGTGTGTGAAACTGGCTTCCCTTTGGCAAAAGCGGTTGGGGCTTTCAGGGTGGTTGTCCCCCACAGATTACAGCGTATCTGGGGGTGGGGGGGAATTGGTTGTCGTTAGTTTTCTTTCAACTTTGAGGACTCCTTGTTCTTAAATTTGGTAGTTTAAAGAAAGAGGTGTGTGAGACTAGGATTGCCCCAACATTTAAAGGTCTCACTTTAACAGAAGTTTGCTCAATTCGTCCCATATCCATCTTTCCACTTACCATATTAGGATGCCCCATGTTTTTTAAGATGACATGGGTATGCAGGCTTTGCCCGACTAGTTCCATGGGCTCTAAAGTTAACAACCAGGAAAACCTTAGTGGCCCTGAGGAGGATGATGTTCTATATTGATTATGATGTTTGCAATTTATTTATAGTGCACAACCTTTGGGAATTACACTCTTCCTACTGATCTCACTTTCACCAACATTTTTGCTTGTACTATCTTCCCAAGACGGGCTAGTCTTTGTCAACATCTAGAAAAATGGAACATGGTCTTGGTTTAGTTCTTCTTTGTATTGGTTCATTATTTTTCATGTGGTGGTATGATTGAGGTAATTAGCTAATGTGTAAGTCTTGTACAAGAAGAGTGACGTGAACTGTTTTAGCCTATGTGTAAGTCACGTGCAAGAAGAATAGGGGAGTCATTTTTCTTGATCGGTTGACACTTTTTTATTAAAACGTGGAATCAGTTGTTTGAACTTAAAATGAAATATTACATTTTGCATTGTGTAATGTGTACTAAATGTTTTGTTCTTTTGAGTTCCCACTTTACCATTTCTTGTGAGAACTGTATGCTATATGTCTATGTTGAAAGTAACAAAATAAAAAAAAATTCATTGACATGAATTTTATTGTTTTAAATTCATATTCCTGTTCATCATGGTTTTTGGTTAAGGTCTCCTTTGGAATTATGACTCCTGCACTTGTTCTGCCTTTGCGTGATCATCTCACCCTTCTGTAAATCTAATAGTATTTGTCTACTTTTTTTCTCTCCTGCAGATGCATGTAAATCCAGCGGCTGCAGAGGCTACTATCTTGTCGCTCAGCCAATCTCCTCAGCCATATCAAGCTTGCAAATTCATTCTTGGTAAGTATGAGCTCTTCAGGTTTGAATAGATACTTCATGTGAAGAAGGATTATAGATATAACATTCTCTTGTTTTAAAAAGAACTTCAAGTATGCTATTTTTTGATAGGAAAGAATGCTTGTGACATATACACAAGCAAATCTTGGATGCCCTTGTTATCTATTAAAAAATAAATAAAAATGCTTGTATGCTTGCTGGTTAACTAGCTTAGTGTGGTCCAAAAAGGTTAGGCACTGACTTTGTTTTTCCTTAAGTGTTATATCACCCTAAAAAGAACCTGATCTGACAATACCGTTGAAGAGGACTAACTAGGGGGTGAGCTGGGTTTGACCAGCTTTGACCTTATATTTTTGTACTGCAGGCTGTTCCAACTTGCACGATTTGTAGAACTGGCAAATTCCGTCCCATCTGTTTTTAGAAATCATAGATGATGTGAGTTTCCGTTGCGTTATCTCTCATGCAGTTGGGAGGAAGGGTGTCTTAACGTGTTTAATTTTGTTCCATTAGGCTTATGCTTTATTTTTATCATAGAACAAATTTTTTAAAAACTAAAAGAATGTTACAAAGTATGAGGATAAGGACTCCTCAAGAGATAATAGATACAACTTACAGATCACCCCCAAAAGGGTTACACATTAGTTAGAGACACTCCCTTAAAATCCCCTGCCTCCATAGACCAAAGAGACACCAAGTACACCACGCGATCCTCGAGATGTTCTATTCCTTGAGGCTTACGTACTAGTCCAGCTATTTCGATATGAAATGTTTTGGCCATTTTATCCGCGGTATCGGCTGTATCGCTTGTTTTTTGGTTGCATGGGTTGTTTTATCAGTCGAATAAGCTGTTTTCACTATGTATTGGTTGATACAACCGAGAATTTTGCACCACTGTATTGTGGTGCATGTGGTTAGAGAGGAATGTGCTGGTCCTTTCTCAAAATTCCCTTCCCGTCGTTCCAAAGACTCCATACGCTTTGTTTATTTCAAAAAACTCAGGAATGAGTATGTTTGGGATAGGATTACCAATTAGCTTCTCTGCGGCTTAGGGCATGTTTTTCTAGACTGGATTCCAGTAATTTCCAGTTTTCTCCAGTTTGTTCCAGTTTTTTCCAGTTAAAAATTCCAGTTTGTTCCAGTTTTCTCCAGTTTATTCCAGTTTTCTCCAGTTTGTTCTAGTTTTTCTCAATTTAATATTTTGACATAATAAATATAGTAATTAAGTATTCTTTATCTAAATATTAATGATAAATATAAATTGCGTATATTTAAAATCACTTTTGAAAAGTACTCATTTTTGATTATCTACTCCATCCGTCCCAAATTGATGTACCCGTTTGAGCATAATAATAATAATAATAATAATAATAATAATAATAATAATAATAATAATAATAATAATAATAATAATAATAATAATAATAATAATAATAATAATAATAATAATAATAATAATAATAATAATAATAATAATAATAATAATAATAATAATAATAATAATAATAATAATAATAATAATAATAATAATAATAATAATAATAATAATAATAATAATAATAATAATAATAATAATAATAATAATAATAATAATAATAATAATAATAATAATAATAATAATAATAATAATAATAATAATAATAATAATAATAATAACAATAATAAAAAATAATAATAATAATAATAATAATAATAATAATAATAAACAATAATTTAATTTAATTTAATTCTATTAATAATAATAATAAATAATAATAATAATAAACAATAATGATAATAATAAAAAACAATAATAATTTAATTAATTTAATTTAATTTAATTCTATTAATAGAATTAAATTAAATTAAATTATTGTTTATTATTATTATTATTTATTTATTTAATAATATTAATATTATTATTATTATTATTATTATTATTATTATTATTATTATTATTATTATCCCAAAGGATAAAAGAAATTCTTAAATGCAAAAGTTCCAGTAAGTTCCAGTTTTCTCCAGTAAGTTCCAGTTTTTTCCAGTTTGTTCCAGTTTTCAGTTAAAAGTTCCAATTTGTTCCAGTTTTCTCCAGTTTGTTCCATTTTCCAGTATCCAGTCTATAAAAACATGCCCTTAGGGTAGCAGGGTCTGTTTGGCAGGTCCTATGAATTGGCCAACTTGTAATTAGCTTTATCATAGAGGATACCTAGTACTCTTAATCTTATGCTGTGATTCTGATTTCTATTAGTATATACTTTTTTTCAATGCACTTTGTGGTTTGACAATAAAATGCACTTTGGCTTGGTGGTTAAGCTGGGAAGGAATGCGGGCTTCATTATCAAGGCTCTTGATCCCTGGTTCGAGTCTAAAGGCCCTCATTTTATCAAAAGGTCTCTCTACTAGTCGACTAGTTAGGGGTAAGACTGTGTACATCTGGACGACTGGACCTCCCCAGACCCTGCCCTAGGCGGGATACTTACTGGGTGGTTGTTGTTGTTGTTGTTGTTTGTAGGTTGACAAGTTCAACAATTGATAGTATGCGTATCTGCTTGTTTGTAGGTTGACAAGTTCAACAATTGATAGTATGCGTGTCTGCTGATATTTGGTTTCCTGCCAGTAGCTGGAGCTTTCACAGGAACCCATTAGCTTTAACATGATTGACTTTCTGTTTCGTATAGATAGTGTCCTGTGTCCATCAGAGGGCTTGTGGTTCTCCTGAGTTTTAAAATTTTCTTCTTCTCTTATGTTTTTTCTTTGAAAATTTGAGCCTTCATGCCAAGGAATCCTTACTCTACCCCAACTTAAAGACACACACACACCTAAGTTCTTTTGAAAATAGCATGCCTGATTTGGATGTGTTATGGAAAAGGAAATACAAAAATTAGGCGTGACCTTTCATTGGCAAATTATCCTTTATATCGCTTTGCTATTGATCATAAATTCTTTGGTTCCATTTCCAACACACATTCAGAAGTTTACATCTTTGTCTAAAATTTAATATCAATGTGTAAATTCAAAATTTTGTTTTTCAGAGAATTCTCAAGTGGCAAATGCAAGATTTCAGGCTGCAGGTGCAATTCGAGATGCAGCTATCAGAGAATGGGGAATCCTCACATCTGTGGATAAGGGAGGCTTAATTAGGTGAGGATACTTAAGTGGACTTCAACTTGTCAACATGTGACTATTGATAGTGCGGGGGCTGCAGAATTATTCCGAGAAAAATGCTGTTAAACATCCTGCTGATACACTCTGAATATTTTCATGATTTTTTTTAATTTTGCTTGCTAATGGTACCTTACCAATCCTATGCTCATCTAAAGGCAAAATCTTAAGGGTAAGACAATCAGCTTCAAATATAATGTTTGAAAGCTGGTTGCCAAGTTTTAGTAGTTTGAATTTCGAAAGAATGGGGCTGAACCTAACAATAGTTCATTTCCTGTAAGATTCAATGATTTTGGTTTGACTAAATAAACTTTTGGTATTATGGAGGCATAAATAAGAGAAGCATGCTTTAATGCTGTTCTGTATCATTAATATTCCAAAGATACAGAACAATAGGTCTTGTGTGGGTCGGACCTATCCCGTGAGGCGTGGAAGGAAGAGAAGAGAGAGGAAAGGATACAGAGGAGGAGGCCAGGGATGGCTATTTCACCAGATATGTGTATACTTTGTCACGCTAGTAATGAGACATATGGCCATATCTTTCTTCATTGTGTGGTGGTGCAGCACCTTTGGTGTAAACACTTTGCAGTCTTGGGTGAGTGTTGGGTGTGTCCGTCAACTGTTATTGAATTTCTGCAGACTCGCTTTGTTGCTTTTGAGAGGGACAAGGAGATGAAGCTACTATGGCGCAATGCTGTTTTTGCAATTTTGTGGTGTTTATGGCTGGAGAGAAATGCTCGGATCTTCTCTGGAGTTTCGATGTCACCTACTCTTCTTTGGGACCGGGTTACTTATTTAGCTACGTTATGGGCCAAGGCTGGAGGAGCTTTTAGTAGCTACGCTATCTCGAATGTTCAAAGAAATTGGGCCGATCTGGCCTACCTGTAATTGTATCTTTTGAGGACAACTTGTCCTCCTTAGCTGTTTCTACAGCAATTTTAATATAAACCTTTTCTTATATAAAAAAAAAGAAGAAAGGAGGGGAGGGAAAAATGTGAGAGGCCCTATCTAATAGGTCCGCCCTATACAAGTTTTTGTGGATGCAGAAACTGTAGCTCTTGTAGATGCTTTGATTTGTTGATTTAACTCCTCCATCCAAAAAGGTTGCTTGAAGTTAATTCATTGTTCTATTTTGCGAGGTGGAGTTCACCGTAGCTGAAGTTATTTAGATGGTATTTTTTTTAATTGATAATTCTTTTCCTGTTTGTCTTTTCCAGTTTCTGTTTGTGCTTTGTCATGCAACATGCTAGTTCGCCTGAGGGTTATGTTCAGGCAAAGGTCTCTTCTGTGGCTGCTCAATTACTGAAAAGGGGCTGGTAAGTTATTATGAGTTTTCATGATCTCCATGAATGTAAAATTAATTTATTATTCATTCAAACATGTTAGTTAAAATGGATATGATATTCCGCCTATTTTCTTTTCCTATAATCAGCAATTAGAGGCCAATAATACAAGCTCAGTGGTATGTTTGGAATTTATGTTTCATGGTTAAGTGGATATTGAGTGGGTTTGTTGACAAGTGATGGATTAAGGGATGGCAAACAATGAGCCGGGTCAGGTAGTGTGGGAAGGGCTCTCTGTACTGTGCGATATCATAATCTTACCTATCTATATCTTTCATGAGTATAAAATTATTGTTCCGATCCCCTAACCTACTCCCATAAAGCTCCATACCTATTTTGTTACTTTTTGGTGAAACTTTTATGGTTAACAGGTATGTTCCTCAGGAGTTTGAAATTATATGATGATATGTAGTTCTTGAAAGATTGGAGATGTGTCCTATCATCCATGTCCAAATAGCACAGTATAGGTATAGAGTGGAGGCAGATGTTAGCAAAATTTAAAATCATATCTACGCATACTGCAACCACTTACTATATACTCATTTACTATAAGGCGTACCATATTTTATTTTTTCTTGGGTTGGAAATTATTGAGCTTAGGGTATAAAAAATAGCTAAGAGTAATTGTGGTACTGTTTTGGAGTTCCTGCAATTCTGGCTTGTGGAAATTGGGCAGAGGAAGGAGAAACGATTGCTTTGCCAGAATGCTATTTTTGCGCTGTTGTGGTACCTTTGGTTGGAAAGGATTGCGCGAATTTTCAAGGGGACTACTCTATCTTCTTATTTACTTTGGGATAGGGTCACTTACTTAGCTTCCTTATGGTATAAGGCCGCAGGGGTATTTAGGAGTTATAGTATTTCACAGATACAAAGACATTGGGCTGACTTGTAAATAGTTCTTTGGCTTCTGGAGAGGACTGCTTGTTCTCTCATGCTGTATTTCTGATTTCTTATTAATATACTTTTTCTTTATCTAAAAAAAAAATAGCTAAGAGTAAGAACAAGGAATGTCGGATGGATACCGGCATACCGTAAAGCCTACCAATGGCCTAGAACTTTGCCGCAAGGACAAATCACCATGGAACTTGAGAGATGAGTTTGTAGTGGTTTGTATAGTGTGTGGAGAGGGAGGGAAGGAGCAAAATGGGAGATTGTATACTTGTATGGCTTTTATAAGAGGTAGAAGTGTAACTCATGAAATGATAAGAGTTTGTAACCACCAGAAATCAAAGGTTAAGGATTTAAGTTGGGCATTTAATCAATGGTTTAATAACGTTATCTAATCATTATTTTATTTCATTTTATAGATAAGGCCAATGAATCTTTATTAATATACCCTATTAACTATATTATTAATTACTTTATTTAGATAAAGAAAAGTGTATTACTGATATCTCAAATGTACAGCAGGAGAGAGGACAAGGTATTCTCTACTCTAAAACATTTACAAATTGCCCCAATTTCGTTGGATATCGTAATGATATGCCATATACCCCTGCAGCCGTAGCCCATAAAGAAACTAGGTAATTAACCTTCTCTTGAAGCATCGGTGGATGAACTGAAATAGCATCGAACACTCGTGCATCCCTCTCCAACCAGATGCACCACAAAATCGCAAAATAAGCATTGTACCACAGCCCTTTCCTTCCCACCCCTAAATTCCAGAAATCGCATCTGCAAGAACGCCCCAACGCTAGAAGAATAAACCGACACAAGTGACGCAACCTAGAATTTACAATACCATTAACGACAATAATACTAGAATTTATCTAGTACGAGTACGACCATATCAATACGCAATGTATGGGAACAAATGGCAGTCCTGAGACTGCTGTCTGTGTGGTTCCTGAGCAACTGTATTTCTAGTAAAGCTATATCATAATTTATTCTCTGCAACCAAAGCAATTTTATTTTTATTGGAGATCCCTAAAATTTCCAAGTATTACAGAAAGCCTCTGAGCGAGGTTTACGACCAAGATACCAAATGACATCCCCTAGTAAGTGAGCAGCCAACTTTGAACCTCCCAACTTGCCAGGGTAGTAAACTTTGCTTGGACACTCTGATCTGCATTGACTGTAACTAAACTATACTTGCAAGATAATATATCATTGGATCTTTTTCATAATATAAGGTTTTTTTCTTACTTGCACACAGATTAAGATATTGTGAAAATGAAATCAATGAAGAAGTTAAAATGATTAAGATAGCTTTTAGTCATTGAATGTCACAATAGGGATAGAAAAGGTGTAAATACCATCAAGGAAGGGTAAAGTGGGAAAAAACAGTAATTGCACCCTGGAAATAGTTGTGCGCCATAAGTATGAAACAAAGATATAATCAAAAAATGCCTTACATATTGAAACAAAGGGGAGTGTTAGTTGTATGTTCGTTTTCCTTTTTTAAGTGCTATCATTAACAACTACATTAGCATTTTCTGTACGTTGACCATTTGTCTATTTTAGTATCCAATATTTTACTGCTCTTGCAATGTAAATCACCAAGAAATTTTGTGGTCATAACTCATAAGTCATAACATAAAGCTTCATTTGTCTGCGACTTTTTTACAAGTGAAGAATATTTTGTGCAGGCTAGAGTTTGCAGCTGCTGAAAGGGAGGCATTTCTATTGCAGGTATCGATTATTGTTTCAAACTCTTTTGCATCGTCAGAGAATGAGACTTTTGCAATGAAATGAGACTTTTGCACTAGTATGCTCTGGAATATTCTGTGTATGTCCAACAGGTAGGAAAATGAAAGATCAGGAAGATGTAAGCTTAAGAGTTACTGAGTCATTTAGTCTCCTAGGAATAGATGAAGTAGGCTGCTGACAGAAGCTTGCTGTAACACAACATAAAACTGATTCAATCAAAGTAAACAGTTTCAGCCAGAAATATGTCTCTTCTCCACAGATATCTCTCTGCACTTTCTTCCCACAGAACTCTGAAGAACAACATGCATTGCTTGGAGTTGCATAATTGTAGCCTATAGTTTGACTCTGAATCCTGATCAGTCAAAGACCCTTTCTGTGAATCCTTGTGTGTACTATGAGGCCTTTGTTTAGAATGGAATCATGCATATTTTCAGGGATTCAGTTTACTTTGGTTGGGGTCGTGTGCCAAAACAGCCAGGGGTTTTAAAGGGGTGCCGATCACAGACATAAGACATCCAATGACACTGGGGAGATTTGTAAAATATATTAATTTTGAGGACTCCTTGTCCTCTGAGGCTATTGTTCTTTCTCCTTTATTATCAGTAATTTTTTTATCTTATCTAAGAGGAAAAAGACTACATGTTACATTAAGGTGTTGTTGCTCTATGGAGGATTTTTACTTAAAAGACAGCTCTATCATCCTGTATTTGTCTTTTTGAGCTGTATGGCAATAAAAGTTTGTTTGCAAGTCATAGTGGCTAGTGGGATTATTATTTTTATTTTGAATAAGTAGCGTCAGTGGTACATCACAGTGGCGAGTGTGGAGCAGTCTTTAGTCTCTTAAAGAGCTTTTTGAAATATTGGAATGGATATGTATTCCTCTGAACAAAACCTATATGTAAAAATCTCTTATCTGGTCCCCAATTTTGGTGGCTATCGACCGTATGGTTTATCTTGAAATTGGTTGCATCGTCTAAAGATCTATTGTGAATGGTGTTTCTGGATTCTCACGGTTGATCAGATTCTCTTCCCTCTAAATATCTCCTGTGTGTGGCTTGGTATTTACTGTTACTCTAATGCGCTATGTGATGTTTGACTTTTATATCTACAGATAAAACAGGCAATCACCGGTAGTCAT
The DNA here is from genome assembly GCA_038025085.1 of Tetragonia tetragonoides. Classification (NCBI taxonomy): domain Eukaryota; kingdom Viridiplantae; phylum Streptophyta; class Magnoliopsida; order Caryophyllales; family Aizoaceae; genus Tetragonia; species Tetragonia tetragonoides. The sequence continues at coordinate 11,775,572 of CM076143.1, forward strand.
GGTGTAGATGTGCAATTTACTGGAATTAATTTCCTTGAGTCTCTGGTAAACGTTGCTGTTCAACTCATGATACACATTAGTCCATGGCCACTTGCCCCCATCCCCATGATACATTGCGTTGATAGAAAGGGACTATATTCTTGGAGTACATTCATCAACAAATTTCCTTCCAGGTATCTGAATTTTCTCCAGCCACTTCGACTGCTATGGGCCTTCCCAGAGAGTTCCATGAAAAGTGCAGGATGTCACTGGAGCTGGAGTATCTGAAGGTCATCATTCTGTTATTTGAATATCCATGTCAATTTGCACCAAAAAAAAAAAAACACAGGTAAGTATAATCCTTCCAATTTTATCTTCTAAAATAAGTTTTTTTGTCGTAGACATTCTACAGTTGGGCACAGGAAGCTGCTGTAGGTGTTACAGATAGAATAGTTGGATCTGGTTCTGAGGTTCCTGAGGTTAAAGTTTGCACTGCTGCCCTCCGTCTAAAGCTTCAAATTTTGAACTGGGATTTCCGATATAGCTCTGGAGACAGTGCAAAAACCAATATTGATGTTTTTTCTGCTGAAGTGAGGCATGATGCTGCCAACTCTAGGAGATCCGAATGTTTTCTAGTACAGGTAATGGATCATGTCCTTGTAAAATCTTTGCAGGTGATGGAAATGCAAGGGTTTTTTGTCGGGCATCTTTGACACTCTTTTGGGGTAGGATAGATTTAGCTTCTCTATGGGATAGGGCTAGCCCCCCCCCCCTCCCCAAGATTTATCATATCTAAGGTCCAAAGGGATTGTGCTAATATGTAATTGTAATTATATGTGAGGACTTATTGTCCTCCGGACCGTTTTCTCTTTGCAGCTTCTTTAATACAACCTTTTTCTTTTCTTAAAATAATAGTTTTTTGCTGAAAGAATATGAAATTTGTGCAAGGAAGTGACACAGCAACCATTGCTCATACATGAATATCACTATTCTTATGTTTAACAAGCTATATCAGCTCATAGTAGGACCCTAATCTTGTCTTCCCTTGTGCTTGTTTCCATAGTTTATTTGATGCATGTTGTATGCTAACTATTTTAACAAAGCATCTCTGAACAGTTTAATCAGTTGACCTTCGTCTATACTGCTGAATATGTTGATTTCATTCTTAACCAATAGTTTCCTTGTGTTATACTGTTATGGTCATCATTATAGTTCAGATGGTGACTCTGACTGCTCTCTCAGAGGAAGCTCAAAGCTTGAGAAGATCGAACAAGAAACTGTTTTTCGATAACTTTCCCGTCTGATTCTATGTTTTTGGTTATTCCTGTAGCCTGGTCGTTCATGGCAGGAGATATTACTGTCAAGCGGGCATGTCAGCTGGCTCTTAAACCTTTATGGAGCTTTGAGACATAAGTTTTCACTCAAAGGCTACTGGCTTGATTGCCCAATCGCCGTTGCTGCTCGAAAGCTCATTGTACAGTTTTGTTCATTGACTGGAAAAATATTTCCGAGCGGTAGTTACTCTGTATCTTCCTTTTTAATTTCTATTTTAGGTTTCTCTGTTTCTTTTTTATGAACACATTTTATATGTTTTTGTTTTTGAGAGAAGCATATTGTTGCATGTGTAGATAGAATCTGGAAGCATAATGGTGCTGTTCTGAGTTATGACCTACTTGTCGATATCTTGTTTCACAAATGATGCTCACTTACATTCTACATGCCTCATAGGATGTATTTTTTTTTACTGAACAGAATCATGCACAGTTAGAATTGAAACATATGATGACCTATGAGTTTAGTTTATGGCTTATTGAATCTCTTAGTCTCTTACATCAACAGGAAAAGCATGACACTCAAAGAGGGCTTCTTATTTAAGCAATCAAAGCTATCTCAGTTGCTTTTTCTTCATTTTCTTTCTTTTCCTTTTTTCTTTATGCTGAGGTTTGTCTTTTTTTTGGGGGGGGGGGGGGGAGGTGTGTGGGCGGGAGGTGAGGGAGTTACTGTTGGAGCCTTGGAGGAGAGGTTTATGGTGGAGGGAGACCAGAAACAGCTGCCATCAACAGTTTTTGTTTCTTTATTTTCTCATGCGCTTGTTTTTCCCTGATTTCTTGAATTTACATGGAGGGGTGTCAAATTATGGCACCCTTGCTGCTTGAGTAAATGAGTTTGAGCTTCCAATTGGCTGGAGTGTAAGCATTCTTCTGACTTTTTTTTTGGGGGGGGGGGCTTGATTGTGAATCCTTGATACGGTGTGTGTGATAGGGTATTGTCCTGCTACAATGTCACCAAATATTTTGCGAATAGGATTTTGTGTACGATCCTCTCTCTCCAAAGTGACTGTGCTAGTTGAAAAGGACTAATATTGAGAAGACCAATTACACTATTCATTACTTTGAAAGTCTCCCATAGTTTTGTTTAGATAAGAGGACAAGGAGTTGTCAAAAAATAAAAGTAGGGAATTACAAAATAGCCAATTCCACTTGATTTGCTGCACTGGGTTAGGGATATATCAAGCCCTAGGTGCCCGAGTCCATGAGGACACTACCTAAGACATTCCAGTTGCAGGCATTCCTCTATCCAAGTACACCATAATATTGCCAAAAGGTCCTGAGACGTTGTGAGTAATATTATTCAAACCTGTGATGCAGCCTTCTGTCCAGTGTGTTATCCCAAATACCGTGTTTTCAGTTTGGTCTTGTTCCTTAAGCATCTTATAAAGTATAACTGACTAGTTTATAACCATTTATATATACTTGATGCAGATAGCGATCAAATGATGGAGCATCATCTAGTACAATTGCTATCTGGAGTCATACAGTGGGTTCATCCCCCAGAAGTCATTTCAAGGGAACTTGAGAGCGGGAGAAGTGAGAGGTTTCTATGTCCTTTTATCCCTTAGTTCCCTATGAATAATATTAGTTCATGGTTCATTTTGCTTAGCTTTTTGAGCTGTTTTCTTTTTACGGGGCATTATGCATTTACTGTTCAGATAGTATTTTCAAATTTTAATGTTTATGTTCAGTGAGATGCTGGATGGTTGTCGAGCTTTACTGGCTGTAGCGACCATAACTTCACCATTTGTGTTTGACCGACTCTTGAAATCCATATGGTTAGCAGCTTAATCTGTGTGTTGCTTCAGCTACAATAGTTGTTATTATCTGTGGCTCTGATGTTAGTTGTGTTTTGAATTGTCTACAGCCCATTTGGAACAATTGCCTTATTATCAACCTTGATGAGTGAAGTTATTAAGGTTTTAATGACTAGTAATGCTGATGAGGAGACATGGAGTTGGGCAGCATGTGATGTCTTGTTAGATACATGGACAGCGCTTCTTGCGGTATGAAACAGCATCTTTAAATGGAGTTGCTTTATTGATCTTGTTGGCACTTGGGAAGAGTTTCTTGTTGCATTTTTATATGGATCATATGTGAAGAAGGTCAATTTCTCTCGAAGGAAGAGTGGGTGCAAGTCAATGGTTGTGTTTGACTCTTCAAACTTCCGTTGAGTGCTCGAGCTCTCCTTAATTATTTGAGTGATGTATCAGTGCCCTGATAGAATTTTGCATGATCACTTATAATAAGAATATATGCAATCTGTTTCTCATGATCTCTCCGCAGCCACCACGAGAGGGTTGATAAAGTAAAATGAAGAAGTACTTCCCCCGTCCACTATTTTCTATTGCGTTTTGTTTTCCGTGTTCAACTTATGAAAAAGAATACCGTATCGAAAAGTTCTTCCATAATTTTCTAACTTCAGAGATAGAAGAAACATTTGCCCCGGGTTGCTAAACACCATTCGACTAATATAATTTGAAAAAAAATTTTGACCTCAAATTATGTAAGTGGCAGTTAATAATGGACAGAGGGAGTATTCGTTATTGAGATTTCTTGTTGTGTCCTTCAACTTTGGCAAATTCATCTTGTGGCACTTCATTCTTATATGAACATTTTTCTTCTGTAGCATGAGCAATATGCATTTTGCGGGGGTTCTTCACAGCTCAGGTTTTTGTTTTCCTTGCAGCCTACTGAGAGTAGTAGTGGGAATCCATTGCTCCCATCAGAAGGGGTAAGTGCTGCGGCCATCCTATTTGCATTAATTGTGGAGTGTGAACTAAAAGGTAAATTTTCTATGTCCATGAGCCTGTCTTTTTACGCCTTTTCCTTTTTTATGGGGGCGGTGTTTTGGAGCTGCCCTTTCCCTGTTTGATGTTTCCAGGTTCTTTTTTAAGTGTAATATGGTGATCCATTTCTGGTGTAGTGGCCTCCGCATCAGCATTTGATGACGACGATGGCAATTATTACCTCCAAGCTTCAATTTTCGGTATGTAACTGATAGACTGACTCATTTTCTTCCTTCTCTGGAGTATTTATTGCAAGGTAACTGCTATCTTTATCTAGCCAGGCTTGGCTTATCTGTTGATTAATATTTTTCTCAGGCATGGATGAAAGGTTGAGTTCTTATGCTCTTATTGCAAGAGCATCAATTGAGTATTCAGTTCCTGTTCTTACAAAGCTCTTTACAGAACGCTTTGCACGCCTTCACCAGGTAAGCCTATATTGCCTTTTGCTTATTACATGATTTATCTCCCTCCACAATTGCTTGCCTTCTTAGTCGTGTTTCAAAGTCAGTAAAGTCTGCTTCTTGGTCATTGACTCATTGGTTCATGCTTCTGTTTTCTTTTCTTCAAATTCTTAAACTGTAAAAAACGGAAGAAATTGTGATGCTGCATCAAATTACCTATTTATATCGTAGCTATCTTGTCTTAGGCATGGGCTGAGTCTTGGGTTTTTTTGCTTTGTGCTTAACCTGCTAAGTAGTGGCCTGCATTCTAAGGATTACTGTAATCTCAAATTTTATAGCCGAACTATGATATGTTGAGAGATGTGGATTGATCCTTATGTTTCTAACTAAAGAACCAGGTTTGGTTTTGCTTTTATTCCTTTCCAATAAAACGTTTTACAGGATGCACATGTGATGTGTGGCATCTTATTTTTCTAGTATGAAAAATAGCTTATGCTTAGTTTGCTCTGCTTGTGTGTATCGATCTTTTTCCAATTGCTCTTCTATTCATACATTGACTTATTTGTGTTTAGGCCAGAGGCATGTCGGATCCAACAGTGATATTGGAAGAAATTTACTCACTTTTACTAATGTCTGGACATGTTCTTGCGGACGAGGGAGAAGGAGAATTGCCCTTGGTAGGTGCAGCACCCTTTTTCTATTGTAATATATGTTTTATGCTGCTTATGAGGATGCCTTATCCTCTTTTTTGTATTCTTTACAGAATTGATTAATAAAAAATTTCTTATCTAAAAACAATATATGTTTTATGCTAGTTTCTCTTTTTATTTAAACCTTTGCTTGTTAGGAGCATGTTGGTTGTTCTATACACTTCATACAGAGGACTTTCATGCATTGAGATATAGACAACACTTCAGTTTCTGAAAGTATAAATGCTGTTAATGGAGACAGATGCTGCTATGAGCTGGTTCTATTATTGGGGTCTACATCTGTAAAGGATGTACAATGTATGGGATAGGAAAACATGCAATAGATGATAGCTTTATATGGCTAAACTAGCTGACATATCATGTAAAGAGCTGATGTCAGGATTGCATCTGATTGTTGCTTGGAAAATTCATCTCTAGATACTTCAGAAAATAGCTTGCAGATGCTGAGATGGTATCTCGTTAATGTTATTGTTTAGGTTGGCTAGTCCACTTCAGAGGACGTTGATATGATTTCTCTGTGCGGGGGTGCAAAAGGATTAAAGAGATCACTTAGGAGGTGTTTGGAGACTGAAGTTCGGGTTGTGAAGGAGGAGGTTTCATGGTCTGATTTAGTAAGTTTGGGTGGGGAAGGAGAACATTTTAGGCTCTTTCGATCTTTCTGACCATGATAAACCCTTAAGTCAAAGGTCTCACAAGAGGTGAAGCATTTATATGAGCTGTAGTTCTGGATTATATCAATTATAATGATAGGTTGTTGATTTCCAGAAGTCCCAGGTTCGAGTCCCCTCAGGGCCACTAGAGGTTTTCCTGGTCGTTAACTTCCGGGTCCATGGGATTAGTCAAGCAAAGCTTGGATACCCATGTTATCTATAATAAAATTAAAAAAAATGACAGGTCATTTGTCCAAATATCAGCAAGACCAAATATTTCGTTAAGCTTTAGCAAAGTTCCGTTACCTCATACTTTCCTGTTTTTAAATTTATTCCGATATCCAAGGGCCCCTATAAAGGTGAAGGTTTTTGCTTTGGAGAATATAACACTTATGATGACTTGCACGTCTGGTGTCCTCACAAAGCTGTGCCTCTATGATGTGTGCATTACGTGTCTTGGTAGTGATGGGGATACATCTGTTTTTGCATTCTCAGATTGCTGCGTTCTTATGGCGGTAGTTTTTTGAGGATGTAGGATCGTATGCTTTGGTCCTTCCTCTGTTTTGGCCCACCTCCAAGTTGGTTATGTTTGGTTTGTGACTTAAAAGAGTGGAGAACTCTAGCAGTGTGCTTGTTTGGCTATGATATGGGTGCTGTGACTGGAGAGGAATGAGAGATCTGATGCTGTCCCCTGGGTTAGGTTACATGCTTCGGAGGCTTTCTCTGCATGGTCATTGTTGAATGTACTATTTAACGTGCAAACTCTTCTCTTTTTTTTTTTTTCCTCCTTTTGTTCTCATTTCCTTAGTAAGAGGACCAAGTTGGTTTTCTGTTGAATAAAGTTGCATGGTCTATAATGGTTGTACAACGTGATGGGCGAACTTATTATTTTCTTATTTCTCCTTTATTGTGTTTTCATCATTTTCTTAGTAACAGGAGGATTCCTTGCGTTTTGACCATTTTCTTAGCAAGAGGAGGACTTCTGATCCTCTCTTGTTGTATGCTTGATTCTATTTTTTTTTTAGATAAGAATTTTTTTTATTAATCAACTGTTGAAAGAATACAATATAGGAGGATAAGGCATCCTCAAAAGAAGAAAAGCAAAATATCTACAAGTCACGCCAATGACGTTGAATAACCGTAAGTGGAACACCCTTAAAGGCCCCAGCCGCCTTAGCCCAAAGGGAGGCCAAATAAACTATACGATCCCAAACAAAATCAATGTTCTTCCCTGCATTGGAGGAAACCCTCGAATTCCTCTCCAACCAAAAGCACCAGAGGATTTCTATGCAAGCACACCTTCACTATAACCTACCTTCCTTCTCCCTCGTCATTGCAGAAGAACGTAACTGAAGGAAATGGCCCACCGTAGCTGGACACACAAATTGCTCTTCACACAGTAGCCTATCCCACAAGGACCTGGCAAACTTGCACAACACAAACAAATGCAAACAATTTTCACCATCATGGCGACACATAACACACATTCCCGGTAGAAGAGACCAGCCCGACCTCCGGCGTTGCACCGTATCATAGGTGTTCAACTTACCAAGCACCAAAGTGCACACAAAAGCATGTACCTTCAGAGGAACCTTAGACTTCCAAATATAAGTGGATAAAGGGAATGTGGAATTTGTGATGGGAGGCTAAGGTGATGGAGGAAGGACTTGCAAGAGAAGACCCTAGAGGAGTCCCCAATCCAAGTCCAAGAATCGTCTGTAGGGACGAGGAGAGTAGTGTGAAGGACACTCGGGAGGGAAACAAGCACCTCCGTCTCTCTATAACGTGGTGGTCGGCGTAAATGCAAAATCCCGGGAACCACCAACGCCTGAATTAAAATCAGCCACCAGCGAAGGGTGGTCAATCGATAAACCCGCGCAAATGTGGATGAGAAAGGGAGAGATTACACTTCCACGCATCCTCCCACAACCGAACCCGAAGCCGATTATCCACATTGTATGCTTAATTGTTTGTATTAGGCTATTAGCTAATCAACTCTTTACCCTGAGAAAACACGAGAAGAATACTGCTATTTTTCTTGATATGTGGGCCAGTCTGTGAAAGCTGCCATTTATTTTGTGGAACATTTCTCCTTTTTTCCTTCTTTTTTCTTCTCTTTTCTGTTTTTTTTTTTTTTTGGGTATGTTCAGCTACCATGTTGGATCATTTCCATGTCAAAAGTGTTGGTTTGGGAAGTGGGATGTATCTAGAGCATAAAACCTATGGAAAAGAGCTATCCTTTGATTTGGTGTTTGTAGTTAACAGGAATTTATTATTATTTTTTTTTAATATGGTGATAGCTGTGATTTTTCAATTTATTTGGGAATGATGTTTTCAAAAGTTGTGGATGAGTTGTGATGGGGCTTAAGGTTATCTAGAACTGACTTCTAGCTCCCCTTCCCGGCTACGTTTGATGATAGCCATTGGTCCTCTGGGTTCAGTTTTTGATTATGTCAAATTTATGTATATAAAAGAACTCAAAGCTCAAGGATTATATGCAAAAGTACGTATTAAATTCTTCAATCATGCATGTTACCTCTTTCCCGTCCTACATTTATTCTTTCCGCAATCATGCAAAGTATTTTGCTATATGTAGGTGCCAGAGGCGATACAAATGCACTTTGCTGATAGCAAGGAAGGTGATAAGCATCCAGTAGTTGTACTTTCCAGGTAAATAGTTCGCATCTTTCTCAGTTGTGGCTTTTGACTTAAAGTTTATAGACATACAACCTTTTGACAGATTAAAAAATTGTTCAATTTTTAAATTATAGCCTGTTACACTTAAAATAATCTAAAATGAGATTGTGGGTGGCTCAATGAAGAAAGATGTACTGATGCAAAATTGAAGAGTGTATAATTAAATCACTCATTAAACACAACTGATCAAATGTCCCTCTTCATCCTCTTTTGTTGATGTATGACACAAACACATCTGAGCTCATTGGTATCATCTGCATGGACTTAGCTAGGTTGCACGATATTTTCAAATTTTCTACGATATGGGTACAGGAAAAATATAGAATATACTCCCTCTGCCCCAAACAAGTATTGTCGTATTCCTCTCTACTTCCCAAATAAATCTTGTCATTTCCTTAAATGGTATGTTTTTAATGAGTTAAAGACCTTACTACCCTTTTCAAATTTGGGTTAAAGCAAAGGTACTTTACCCCACATGCACTCACTCTCCTCATAAAGTAAGGCTAAAGTGGGCTAACTTTTACACATTGTTACTTTTCTTAAAACCTATGCCAAATAATTTCGACAAGATTTGTTTGGGACGGAGGGAGTGTAATTAAACAACTAAAGAAAACCCACATATTACAATTAAAAGTATGGCTTCCTTAATTTGATCAAAATAAGTTAAGCTATGGAATATTGAATAACTCTTATCCAGTGGCAAAAGTGGCGAGTATTGTCTATTAGCAATATTACCTTGTTTTACATCATTTTTTAATCCTTTGTCTCCTCTCAACTAAACCCCCACTCCACGTTTCCATCTGCTTTCCCAAAATCACTTGCTCTCTCTTTCTTCACCTCTCTATTTCTGTAACACCTTTCTTTCTCTGGTATGGAACAAAAATCCTCCTTTACAATCATTCTTTCATTCTCTCAAAGAATACTAGAACAGAGATGAAAAAGCTTATCTGGTGAGAGAGTCGATGGTTAGGTTGACGGAAGGGAAGCTACTTTTTTGGAGTGCAGTCATGGCTGTTCATAAAATACCGAAACTGAGAAACCGTACCAAAACCGGCCAAAACCGTACTGAAAACAGGTTACCGTACCGAGAACAAATGACAAATCTCGATTTTCCTGTACGATTACGGTTCACGTTTTGCGAAAAACGGTTAACCGAAAAACCGAAATGTAAAATTTAAATGGGCGATCCATTTGACATTTTAAGCCCACTGAGAGTTTGACAGAGCCCTTTAGCAAAAAAACCCCACTGACAGTAACTACTCTCAAACTCATTTGCCTCCATCTCTCCCTGCCAACACCCACTACCTCTGTCCCCATTTTTTCCCCCTCCTCTATCTCTTAATTGAATATGGGCATTCTTAATTGTGTACAAAATATCAAAATATCCATGAAATCAACAAACTAAATGTTACTGGCAAGAAAGTAATCACATTGGCTATAGTCTTTCTCTCAATAGAATGGACTCCTCTATCTCTCCTTTGGAGTGGACTTAATTTTCCCTTTTATTGGATCTGTCTTCCACTTTGGCTGCTCTATGGTTTCTTTACCTATGTCTCTTGGTTGATAATCATTTATTTCTCATCCAAATCCACCCACCTAGCCTTCCACCAGCTATTTCCTAAATATATATATTTCTCACCCATATCAACCCACCTAGTTTTCCACCATTTATTTCTTGAATTTATTACACTTCTTTTGACCCACCGCCCAAACCTCCTCTCTATTTATTTCTCCTGTGTTCTTGTCTTTATGGAGGAAGTGGATCTCTTGAAGGAAACACATGGCTCGGCTGGTAGTGATTCGTATGACACATCAGATGAAGACATGCAACTGCCTTCTGATGAAAAATTGGCAAATCAAGTTGCTGAGCAACGGCTGATTGCAAGAAGATTCATGCCAGTTAAAGTGTCTCTGTACTTAACCAAACCATTACCGAGAGGCTTCTTTCTCAAAAGAGATGATGAATCTGAAAAAGATTGGATTGAGTACAAATATGAGCTTTTATCAGATTTTTGTTATGGATGTGGGAAATAAGGCCATGATATACGGGATTGCAAACTTGAGAAAGCCACAACATTCAAGCTCCTTGATAAAGGATATGGGCCTCACATGAGAGCAACAGACCTGGCAGATGTGAATGCAAATTCAATTGCCTTCCAAGAACCCCTATTCCGAATTCCAGATAGCTGGGCTAAAGAAGAACACCTCAGAGGCAAAGTAATCTTTAAAGAAGGCAACATATCAGAAGAAAGCTCGCCACCAGGAGGTTCGATGGATCCATCTCAAGCTCCATTGGAGGTTTAGTTTGGGGATGAGGTTATTAGCTACAATGCTTTAACCAAACAGATGACAAAGTTCAACAGACTTACGAGTATTAAGGAGATTGTCCAATGGACACATTCTGGAGGTTGGGGTCAAGTCCAATCAGCTACCATCATTGAGCCGTGTGCTGGGATTAAGGAAGGTATGTCTTTACCTGTCAAATCCCCCTCTCTTGGGGAAATGAGATCTGATTTTTTTCCGCGCCAAAAATATATACACCCCAATTCCCCTGTGCGTATTGGTAGTGATTTTGGGCCACTTAATATACCTAGGCCCATGTCTAGTTTAAACTCTTTGGTGCCAACCTCTCTTAACCTAGTCAATTTCCCTAAGCCTCATTTGCCTTATGTGGTCACTGAGCCCGACGATTCCAATGAGACCCAGTTTGGGGATGACCACTCCGAAAGCCCAATTAAGCCAGAAGATCTCCATCTCATGACACCAAACCTAACTCCCTGCCTTGATCATGCTCCATCCATTATTGAGTTGGAGCCCAGTTCGTTTGAGCTTTCAAGTGTACCCACAAATAACACAAACCACATAAATGACCCAGCCAACAAAAAAATCCAACAGGTCCCCTCTCACATTATAACGAACCCTCCCCTGGTCCCACAAAAAACGACCCTCCCAGATCCCTTTTCTAACCACTTTGAGCGTCTCTCTTTGAAAAGGAAAATCACAAATACTGATGAGGAAATTCAAGAAGCAGATGCGAGGGCGGTTAAGCCCAGAATTGAGAAAGGGGTGGTTATCTTTGAAAGAAGACATAGAGCAGGGTATAAAAAAGTCCATGGTGCAGACATGGAGGTAAATGAGAAGCAGATGAAGCAATTTGTGAAGGAGAAGGAGGATTGTGTGAAAGCGGGCAAATTAAGGCCCTCGGGTTCCCAATGATAGCACTCTATTGGAATTGTCGAGGTTTAGGCTGACCCGCGACACTCCTCCATATCAGGGCCCTCATCCGGAATCATAACCCGGATATTATTTTTTTGGTGGAAACAATGCTCCCATCTGATAAATCCAAATTGATACTCAGAAACCTTGGTTTTCATATTTTAGAGGCTACTTCTTCTGCGGGCCTCTCTGAGTACTGCGATTATGGTCCGTTTTGGGGTGGATTTGGAGATCATGTTTTTATCTGACCAGATCACAATCACTAAGATCAAATCTGACCCTCCTAACAATGATTGGATAGTGTCTTTTGTTTATAGAGCACCCAACCATGATGATAATATGGCTTTCTGGGATGCTGCCAGTGATGTTTTTAACTGCATCTCGCTTCCCCACTGTATGATGGGGGATTTCAATGACATACTTTGCCAAAGCGAGAAGTGGGGAGGCAACTTGTTTAACGGAAGCAATAGGAGCCACGGGTTACAACAGTTGATGAATGATAATGGGCTCATGGACCTTGGATTTATTGGCAAGCCATTTACTTGGCAACTTAAAAGAAATGGTATTATTGTGATGAAAGAACGCTTGGATAGAGCAATTTGTGACCTGAATTGGAGAGATCTGTTTACCAGAGCAGTTATCCATCATTTGCCCATTGTTTGTTCTGACCATGGGCCTATCCTCTTGAATACCTATGGTGATAATTTGAGAGGCCCACGACCTTTTCGCTTTGAAGCAATGTGGATTCGCAATGAGTCCAGTAGAGAGGTGGTTCACGACGCATGGGATTCTGAGGTTAATGGCGCGAGGGGCTTTAATTTAAAACACAAACTCAATTCCACTAAATTTGCCCTCATAAAGTGGGATAGAGATGTGGTTGGGAATGTACAGGAGAATATTCGAAAGGTTGTACAAGCTATTGATGAAATCCAAGGAAAACCAGCAGATGATGCGACTGGCATTGAGGAGAGCAACCTGTATGCTCAGCTAATTGAACTTTACAAAAAGGAGGCTATCATGGCTAAGCAAAAATCCAGGGTGATGTTTTTGAAAGAGGGAGATAGAAACACCCGATTTTTCCATCTTACAACTGTAATAAGGAGGAGGAATTCCATTGAGGCTCTTAAGTTGCGTGATGGTAACTGGACCTATGATGGACTGGCTATCAGACACGAATTTGAAAGCTTTTTCAAAGAGCTTTTTACTTCGGATGATCCTCAGTGCCCTGAAGACCTTGAAGGTTTGTTCCCCACCTGCATTGATGAAGCGACCAATATTGATCTTTGCGCTGTCCCTTCGGAGGAGGAGATTCTTGCAATTGTGAAATCTTTGGGGGCAACCAAAGCACCAGGGCCAGACGGGTTTCGAGCCCTTTTCTTTCAGCATTATTGGCACACGGTTAAAGGCGATATTGTGAGTATGGTCCAAAGTTTTTTCCATTCTGGATTTTTACTTAAAGAGCTTAATCATACTAATATCACCCTTATACCAAAAAATGAGGCAACCATTTCTGTAAAACATTTCAGGCCAATTTCTCTATGTAACGTCTCATACAAAATTGTTTCCAAGCTTATTGCCTGCAGAAAAAACCTTTGCTTGACAATATTGTGAGCCCATTCCAAGCGGCTTTTGTCCCGGGACGTGTGATTTCTGATAATACTATTCTGGTGAGTGAAATAGTCCATATAATGAAGAAGAAAAAAGGGAAGCATGGCCTTATGGCGCTCAAGATTGATATGGCTACGGCTTATGATAAAATTGAATGGAAATTTCTCCTCTTGATCTTGAAAAATCTGGGCTTCTGTGACAAATTTGTGCAACTGATTGAACAATGCATAAGCACTACGTCTTTTTCGATCAATATTAATGGGGCTCCCCACGGGTATTTCAAGCCAGGCAGGGGTCTCCGTCAAGGTGACCTACTGTCACCCTTTTTGTTCGTGTTGGGTATGGAAGGACTATCGAGATTGTTTAATCGACAGGCTGCTGCAGAAGTTGATGGGCTTAAGGGAATTACCATAGATAAACAGAATGAGGGGATCACACATTTACTATTTGCGGATGACCTTGTTGTTTTTGGGCAGGCTACAGAAACTAGTGCAAGAGTGATTGATGAGGTTCTTCACAAGATGGAACAATGGAGTGGGCTGGGGATGAATAAGGCCAAATCAGGTATTTATTTCAGTCCCAACACGGCTGCGGTTACTAAAGGCAGATTGAAGGGAATATTAAATCTCGCTTCAATGGATAAGCATGCTGTTTATTTGGTCTTACGTTCTTCAGAGCAAAAGGAAAAAAAACGAGATTTAATTATCTCATGGAGAGATTGAAAAATAAGCTTAAGATGTGGAAAGCGAAAGCTTTGTCATATGCAGGGCGTACGACCCTTATACAAGCAGTGGCGTCTACCCTCCCATCGTACGCCATGGCAACGAATGATCTAGGCGTTAGTGTATGCAAGAGAATGGATGGACTCATGAGAGATTTTTGGTGGGGAAAGAGTGATGGAAAAAAAGGAGTTTATCTCAAGTCATGGGATTCAGTCTGTGGCCCAAAATACTTGGGAGGCCTGGGGTTAAGAAAAATGAAAGAGTTCAATAAAGCTTTGCACTCAAAGATGGTGTGGGATTTGTTCAGTAATTCGAGTAAATTATGGGTGAAACTCCTCCTTGGAAAATACTGTAGACGACATGATTTCTTGCACGTCACACCTCACTCTTCTGACTCTCCTATCTGGAAGGAAATTCTTCATGATGTGGACATTATAAAGATGGGAGGCTGCTTTCAAGTGGGTAATGGGAGAAGTTTTGGAATCTGGTATGATCCTTGGGTACCTGACCTTATGGATTTTATACCCAAAGCTAGAGAAGGGGCCTTAATTTCCGTGTTTAGAGTTGAGGACTGCCTGGATAATGGTGAATGGAACGTTCCCCTGGTTCGTGATCAGTTTAATGAAGAATCTGCTGATGCAATTTTAAGAATTACAAGCTGCAATCCCTTTGATGATGATAAGATAATCTGGGTGGGAAATAAAATGGGGGACTATACTGTTAAAGATGGCTACAAAGCAATTTTGGGAGATAGATGTACTCCCCACACATCACTAAATGAAGAGTTTTGGAAGGCTGTTTGGAGGTTGAATGTACCACAGAGAATCAGAATTTTTATTTGGAGAGTGGCTTGGAATGCTATCCCCTCTCTTTGCACTTTGCAGGTTCGAATTAATCACTTGGTGGTGACTTGCCCCATGTGTGGAACTAATGATGAAACTACTGAACACCTGCTGTTTCAGTGCTCTTTTGCTCGTGTTTTATGGCTGCAAGTTTTGGGAATCAGATTGGAAAACTTTCCTAGCTGGAATTTAACACAATGGAATTTAACACAATGCTTTGGAAAGAATGGGGCAATGTTTTTAGGCTCTTCTGACCCCTCAAGTTGTACTAGTAAGGCGGCCTTCATTGTGGACACGATTTGGTGGCAGCGAAATCAGAAGGTCCATAATGATACTACCCCTGATCCTATAGAGACTTTTAATCATGTCTTAAGAAGGTGGAATGAGTGGAACTCGTGTGATCATCCACTGGCTATTGATGAGGCAAATGGACAGGACGCAGATGGAGGCCCGAAAAGTAATTGTGATGCTGCCCAGTTTGTTGTGGATGCTGCTATCGGAAGTGTGTCATCTGTGGCAGCCTGGGTACGACTTGATGCTAAAGGTGAGTTTGAAGAAGGAGGTGCTATAAGGGTTAATTCAACCATTCCCTTTGTGGTTGAAACAAAAGCTATCTGGTTGGCCATTTCTGCAATGGAAACTGATAATGTTTGTGGAGGGATGATCAAGAGTGATGCCCAAACGGTGGTCGATGATATTCTTAAAGGAGCACCATACCCTTGGCGATCAGCTCATATTCTTAGTTGTATTTCTTTGCTTCAAAATACGCTAGCTACCTCCATTGTTTTCACTCCTAGGTGTAATGTGGTACTTGCACACTCTTTTGCAAAGTGGGCAGTAACATCATGTGTCGAAGGTCGCTTTACACGTGATGTTTTGCCAACTTCAGTCTCGTGAGCCTTGTAATTCGTTTGACTGGGAGTTTTAATTCAATGAGAATGAGGATGTTGGCACAGCAAAAAAAAAAAAAATGATACTGGCAAGAGATCTACTGCTGCTGGGTTCCTTTCTTTGATTTTCTTTGGAGCTACTGTAAGTGAAAAATGGCCTTTTACTTCTTGAACAAAATGAATAAATGTCATACATGTAAATGAGGTGTTCTTAAATTGATTTTGTCGGTATTAGATGGCTTGGGGAAATGTTGATTGTTGAAGCTTTAATTAATTTTAAAAATGTAAGCTAAAATCAATTATTGTAAATTTTGAATTTTTTTAGGTTAACCGTTAACCGTACGGAAAATAACGGTTAACCGAAATTCAATTACCGATTATTTTCGGTACGGTACCGGTACAGAGAGCCAAACCGAAATTTTTAGCTATCGTACCGAAACACACTTTCGGTACGGTTAACCTACCGTGAACACCCTATATGTAGGTGTTTGTGGCTTGCGTGCAACGCACGGTTGTTTCTGGAATGTCCCATTTGATTGATTTAGTTTGGAAACAGGTGATATATCTCTCCTTATTATACCTGAATTCCACAAAAAATTGAACTGAAATGTCTCTTTACCAAGTGAACAAAAGGAAATTTGTCAGGATAGAGATTTGATTAGAGACAGCATATGGGCTACATGAACAACTGAAGCGGGCTAAAATGCCAGTAAGAAAGCTATTTCCCTGATCCAAATGTCCCCTTGATGTACTTTGTGAGCCTCCTGTGAGATAGATTTCTATGGGCCTGCCTGCATGGGTATGATCATAACCCAATTGTATGAAAATCCACATCATCCACTTGGTGGAGCAAGAAAGTGAGAGGCAATAACTAGTGACATGCTACCAGAAATGAAGAAAACCTCATATTTTGCCTGAACACTCTTCTTTAGATCCAGATTAGTAACTCTGTCGGTTACATTCATCTGTTTGTTTGCTCTGGCATTTACTGGATCTTGTGACATTTTAGAACTAACTCTTATCCTGGAACAACCATTCCATCATCTGATTGGAGCCCAGCAAGGGAAGGATGCTCATTTGATATTTTGAAGGATAATGATTGAGGAGCAAAAATTTGAACAATCACT
This sequence comes from Tetragonia tetragonoides, assembly GCA_038025085.1. Classification (NCBI taxonomy): domain Eukaryota; kingdom Viridiplantae; phylum Streptophyta; class Magnoliopsida; order Caryophyllales; family Aizoaceae; genus Tetragonia; species Tetragonia tetragonoides. The sequence continues at coordinate 11,792,534 of CM076143.1, forward strand.
TCTTCTAAAGTTCTATTTATATCCTCTTCCATCGTACCACGCCCACCTTTTTCTCGCATTGCTTTGATACAGTTTGCTGTATATATTGCTCAGTCTAGAATTTATTATAGTTTGATGGGTGCCTGTCCATAATCTCTTGTTTCTGTTTGCATGTCATGTACCCCTGGGACCCTGGGTGCTTTGCTGTTTGATGCAGTTCAATTTTACGATTTGCTGAGCAGAGTGCTAATCCGGAAATCAGAGAATCAATTTTCACTCCTCGTCTCATGGAGGTATGATTTTGATGACAAATTTTGGCCATATATTGACTTTAGCATTGTTGACAAATTTATTTACAATAAGAAATAAACTCTTCACTTGTTACCCAGTTTAATAATTTACAGATCTATATTCTAACAAAATTGCACAATACCAACAACATTTCACAATGTAACCAATAACCAATAGTTTTAAGTGGCTGTTTGGATGACATGGAAATGTCGGAAGTTGTGCTTTGGTTGTTGGGTTGATAAAAAGTTGACAAAATAGGGGAAGTTACTTTCCTTGTTGACAACCAAACCACTTTGAGCAATTTTCTGGAAGTTAGTATAGGAATTTACCTCATGGAAGTTGGAACTGCAACTTCTTGGAAGAATTTACATCCTGTGTGAAACAAACAAGTGGACTTCGTTGATGCATGCAAACCGTTGGTGTGTTCCTTTCAGATACTGAACTTGTTAAGCACTGCAGACTCCATTCGAAGTTTTCACATATAGAACTAAATTTTGGTGAATTTAGATAAAGAAAAGTATATTGATAAGAATTCAAATTTACAGCATAAAGAGGATAAGGTATCCTCTATATGAAATAGAATTTGTAAAGCAGAATAGTTAACTAAAACAATAATATAACATTTGGTCCAAAAACACGTGTACTCTAGAATTCTCTCTCTAGGGTGGGTGTTGGTCATCGGAGGGTCCCCTGTCCACCGTCGGTGGGTAGGGCTCCGGGAGCCTATCCATTCTATAGAGTTAGCATTTAGTTAGTCATGGAGTCCGTTTTTAGGATTGAGAATAAGCGTTTTATTCTAATTCGTGAGAGTTTTGATTATCGTTTGGTGGAGCATCATCGTGAGGAGAAGTTTGAAATAAGGCTAAGTCGGGAGGAACTCCTTTGGTGGGCGCAGGAGGCGATCTCACTCTGGCGAGGAGATATTGTTGGGAGGTGGGTGAGAATTCTGCGTGGGAACGGTTATGTCTTGATGTAAAGTATTAGTGTCAATGGGGCTGGACGATTTTTCATGTTAGAGAAGCAGCCATGGAAAGGGTAAAGCTGTTTCTATAAGAGTCCCGGAGGGTGTTAGAGGAAGAGGATGGGGTGCCCTGTTTGAGGCCTTGCAATGCTTTGGTCCTCGTTTCATCTTTGTAGGAAGCCCCGGTCTACTGCAGAGTCAGAGGCATCATGCTTCCAGGGGTGGATGGTCGGAGTATGCATCGGAGAATAGAAGATCGAAATTGTTGCAGAGGGGAACCGTTGGAGATGATGGAGCAGTTAATGGAAGGCGCGAGATTTCAGGGCTAGAATCACGCTCATCTGGTGCTCAAGGCCTTTACGTTAGGAGAAATTCAAAAAATTAAGTTTCTCATAAAATTGGGCCTAGGGGGTCAGCCTTTGAGAGAATTGGGCCTAGACGCTCAGCTTTTGAGAGGCTGGGGTCTAGGAGTACTGTTTTCCAACGGCTTGGGCCTGGGGTTGTAAAAGGCCCAGCGCCCAAGTTAATGAGGCCTGCTCCAAGAAAGCCAGTCTTTGAGAGACTTGGCCCAGTTGCTGGCCGAAAGCCAGCTTCTCATATCAGACAGGTTTAGATCCGGCGGGTTAAGGGTTCAACTGGCCTTATACAAGAGAGGGTCTCCGACGAGAATGTAACGGAGGCAACCCCACAGCCGGTGACAGGAGGTCAAGGCGAGAGCAGTCGACTAGATCGTGTGTCAAGAGTTTATCGTCGGCGGCAACTCCGGGCGGCGGCGGCTGACCGGTCGGCGACCGGAGTTTCAGATCTGAGGACGGAACCACCACCAGCTGAGACAGAATTTTCCGGTGGTTCTAGGGGTCTGGTTTCTGTTGACCAGGATGCAGCGCAGGTAGCCAGAGAGGCGTTTTCAGATCCGGCGGCCGGAGAGAACAACGGGATGTCTCCGGCGAAGGTTTTGGCCGCTGAAGGGGTTCCTGTGGGGGCGGAATTTCACGGCGAGGAGGTTAGGGAGGTGAGTGGGACTGAGATTTGCTCCCAGGATGCGGATTCTTCTTCCTTGGCTGGTGGAGACGAGCTGAGTGGTGGGCTTGAGGGGCGCTTGCCTTCTGCAGGAGGGAAGGTCACGCTCCCTAAGTCTGTTTTAGATGCTAGTAAGCTGGTTGGAGATATGTACTTATTTGGGAAGTGGGTTGCTGATGCGACTCAGGTTCTTGAGAAGACTATGGTGCAATCTGAGGTTACATTAGAGGATATTTTTGCTCGGCTTCGATCAGACTTGGGGCCTGTCACGGAGGAGGTGCCTGAGCTTGGGCGATGGGAAGATGATGACGACTTGTTCAGTGATTTTGATGATGAGGATGCTGAGACGGAGCTCCTTATTGAGAGCTTGCGTCGTGAGGAGGTTGATGACATATCCACAGACAGTGACAGGGAGGTAAATCTGTTGAATGTGGGAAACTCTAATATGCTTCATCCTTCTGAAAAGGAGGTTACAGGTGCTGGTGTGTGCAATTTAGCCAAATCAGATGCCCCTACTTGTGGTGTTGTTGAGGTGGCACCACTGTTAGGTTCGGGTGTTGATGACCGAAATCCGCAGGCAGTACTTGGGGTTGGGGTCATGCGTTGCCAGCTGTACGACGTTTCAGAACAGGAGTTACAGGTGAGTGTGGGTAAGAAGGTGCACTCCAGGAAGAAGGGGAAGAGAATTGGGAGAAGGAACTTCGAAATTTACAAAGTACTGTCAACTATGGCGAGGAGAGTGGCCGTAGGAGGGGTCGCAGTCGTTCCTTATAAGATTCTCAGCTGGAATGTTAACGGTTTAGGGAGGAGGGAGAAGCGAGATATGGTGAGAGAGGTTATCACTAAAGTCTCTCCAGATGTGGTGTTTTTACAGGAAACAAAGGTGGAGGAAGCTGATTCTTTTTTTGTTAGGAGTTGCTGGGACTCACGAGACAAGGACTGGGTGGTTTTTCCATCTTTGGGAGCCTCTGGAGGTATTTTGGTAGTTTGGCATAATAGGTTTGCTGCCAGGGTGGATGTCGTTTTGGGCTCTTTCTCTGTGACGGTGTGTTTGAATGTTCGAGGTAGAGGGGAATGGTGGTTTACCTCAGTGTATGGCCCCTGTAGGCATTCTGAGAGGCAATCTTTTTTTGAGGAGTTGTGTGATTTGGCGGGCCTTTGCTCTCCACGGTGGATTGTCGGGGGAGACTTCAATGTTGTTCGCAATGTGGGGGAGCGATTAGGTGGTTCAGGTGGGTTGGGTGATATGAGAGAGTTTGATACCGTTATCAGGGAGTGCGAGTTGCGGGATCCTCCGCTGCAGAATGCACAATTTACATGGAGTGTTAGCGGACGACGATGTGCTTCTTCTAGGTTGGATCGTTTTTTGTTCACTAATGAAGTTGAAGATGAGTTTCCTTTGTTGTCACAAGAGGTGTTTTCGCGACCTTGTTCGGATCACTTTCCAATAACCCTTCACTCTCGGCCAGTACAATGGGGTCCGACTCCATTTCGCTTCGAGAATATGTGGACCCTACACCTGGAGTTTCGAAGGAAGGTGGCTGAGTGGTGGGATACTTGTGAGGTCCAGGGGTGGCAGGGCTATTGTTTCATAAGAAAATTAAAATTCGTTAAGGAACACCTCAAAGAGTGGTACAAGGAGGTTTTTGGGGATATTAATCAGAGGAAGAATGAGTTGTTGAGTGAGATTTCCTTAGTGGATCAGTCAATTAGTAACGGAGAGGGGGGTGAGGAGTTTGTACGTAGGAGCGTTGAGTTGAAAAATGACTTCCAGGAAGTGCTTTTGAAGGAGAACCAGTGTCGACGACAGGAGATGAAAGTGAGGTGGGCTAAAGAAGGTGACACGAATTCGAGGCTTTTCTTTAAGGTAGTCAATGGGAGGAGGAGGAGGGGCTTTATTAAGGAGTTGGAGAATGACGTTGGGGAAGTGGTTACTGATGTGGGGGAGATTAGTCGTGAAATTACAGCATACTATTCTTCTCGTTTTAGTGAGGAGGAATTGTTACGACCTCGTATTGAGGGCTTGGACTGGAGCCCAATCTCACCACTTATGGCGGCTCGTTTGGAGCGTCCTTTTGAATTGGAGAGGGTTAGAGTAGCGGGGTGGATAGGGAGAAAACACTAGGCCCTGATGGCTTCACAATTGCCTTTTTTCAGGACTTTTTTCAGGACTGTTGGGAAGTGATTAAGAATGATTTCCTTGGCGTTTTTGCAGAGTTCCATGTGCAGGGGGTTTTGGGCAGGGGTATCAATTCTAACTTCATCACGTTAGTCCCCAAGAAGGATCGTTCTATTAAAGTTAGGGACTTTCGCGCTATTAGCCTGGTTTCGAGTGTGTATAAAATCATCACCAAAGTTCTTTCTGTGCGGATTGGGGAAGTTCTAGCTACTACTATTTCTTACTCTCAGAGTGCTTTTGTGGAGGGGCGACAAATTTTGGATGCTTCTTTAGTGGCTAATGAGACAGTAGATGACGTGAGGCAAAGAGGTACCCAGGGTATAGTTTTCAAGCTAGACTTTGAGAAGGCTTATGAGAGGGTGAGTTGGCGATTTCTTGACAGTGTACTTGAAAGGAAAGGTTTTGGGGTGCTCTGGAGACGGTGGATTAGGGGCTGTTTTTCGAACGCTCATTTTTCTGTTCTTGTAAATGGCGCGCCGAGGGAGTGGTTTTCTTCCACTAGGGGATTGAGGCAAGGCGATCGCCTTTCTTGTTTACGCTGGTGGTAGATGTGCTCATTGGAGAGAGGTGTTGAGACCGGAGTTGTTGAGGGTCTGAAGGTGGGACGGGAGGGGGTATCTGTCTCTCATCTTCAGTTTGCTGATGACACTATTCTCTTCTTAGCTGATATTGATAAATTTAAGAATGTGGTGACAATCCTGCAAATTTTTGAGTTGATATCAGGAATGAGAGTCAATCTTGCGAAATATAGTTTGGCTGGAATAAATGTGGGTGAAGACTTTTTGGCGACGGTGGCAGGTTTGGCAGACTGTCAGATACAGGGGTGGCCACTTACCTACTTAGGTGTGCCTTTAGGTGGCAACCAACGTTCGGAGACTTTTTGGGAGCCAGCAGCAGGTTTCCAAGCGATTAGATGGCTGGAAGCGGGTTTACTTTACTTCAGTCATGTCTTTCCAGTATACCATTGTACTACCTCTCTTTATTTCGGATTCCGACAGTCGTGGCTAGTAGGATTGAGAAACTTATGAGGGACTTCCTGTGGTCTGGTGTGGACAGGGAGCGGAAGGATCATTTAGTGTGCTGGGACAAGGTGTGTCGCCCTAAGGAGGAAGGGGGTTTGGGTGTGGGCAGATTGGTAGCGAAAAACATTGCCCTTGTGGGCAAATGGCTTTGGCGTTTTCCACAGGAGCCGGATAGTCTTTGGCATCGGGTAATTCGGAGTAGGTATGGGATGCAGGAGAATGGGTGGGATGCACAATTTACAGGAACCTATACACATGCTAGTCCGTGGAAGCTTCCCAGGTCCTTCCGCATTTCCTTTCTCGTGTTGAGTTGGAACTTGGGAATGGTGCACGGACCAGGTTCTGGGAGGACAATTGGAAGGGTGGCCAGACATTCTGTTTGAGATTCCCTCGGTGGTTTCAGCTATCTACTCTTCATGAGGGTGTGGTAGGACTTTTTCTCGGTGGAGAGTGGTTCCTGGAATTTACATCTTCGTCGGCCACCTCACGATAGAGAGATGGAGGAGCTCACTACGCTGCTTACACTTGTGGAGCCTATACAGCTTTCGAGCTCAAATGACTCTAGGAGGTGGGTTGGAGATCCTTCGGGGGAGTTCTCCTGCAAGTCCTTCTTGCGGGATTTGGGTACACCTCTCCCTCGGTTTCCTCTAGCAGACTACATTTGGAAAGCGGTGGTACCTATGAAGGTGAAGGCATTTGTGTGGACTTTGGTGCTAGATAGGGTTAATACAAACGACTTTGAGGCAGTGGAGGAGGCCCGGGGGGCCTTTGGCGCCTGATATATGCTCACTATGCCGGTCTAGCTGACCTGAGACTTCTGCACATCTTTTTCTTTGGTGTGATGTGGCACATAGTCTTTGGCATAGGTTGATTCTAGAGGAGGTTTGGATTTAGCCTTCTAGTGTTGAGGCTTTCTTACAGATGCGTTTTCGGGACTTTGGAGGTGGGAAGGACAGGAAGTTATTGTTGCGAAACGCTTATTTTGCGATTTTGTGGTGCATCTGGTTAGAGAGGAATGCACGAGTGTTTAAGGGAATTTCAGCAACTCCTGAGATGCTTTGGGAGAGGATCACCTATTTAGCTTCTTTATGGGCTAGGGCTGCGGGGGCTTTTAGGGACTACACTTTGACTGATATTCAGAGGAATTTATGGGAATCTGTAAATGTTTTATGTAGAGGATACCTTATCCTCTATACTGCTGTACATTTCACTTATTATCAATATACTTTTCTTTATCTAAAAAAAACTAAAACAAAACAACAAGAGCGCAGGGACCTTCTAAGAAGCTAACATGAAGCTAGAAATTTTCCCATGAAATGGTATGGAAATTGCTATACCTGAGAGTTGTTAATTTATGAAATACCTTCATTTCTGTAGTCAATTGGAACCCAATTGAAATACCTACATATAAAAAACTTGTATGTGAATCTTTTAGATAGTGAACAAAGTAGAGTATAGATTTCCAACATGTATTATGCAGTGTTGGTTTGGAGTTTGGACCGTTCCAAAAAAAACTAAAGAGCCGCAAAACATTCTTTCATGATCATGACATAAATCAGGAATGGATATGAAGCTTCATTTATCGATACAGCTTTGTAGAAATCATCATATCTTAGATAACATTTCAACTAAGTTGGTAGCTCTCGTTGTTAGTAAATATTTAATCTTTCAGGCTTCTGTTATCTCTATTTTCTGAGCCTCTTCAGTAAGATATATAAAAGCGAGGTTAAAAATTTTGTATTTGAACTTTACTAAATCTATAGTTGGTTTATTGGTATCATTTTGTGTTTTCGTTCACTGATTGCAAACAGTTGTCATTCATATGGTTAATAAATGAAGTCCTCTACCTCTTTTGTCATATTAAGGCCTTTTAGCTTCCTTTAGACAGTGGTGTGCATCCTTGTGCAGGCAGTTATATGGTTTTTTGCTCGGTGGTCCTGCACATATCTGTTGCCACCTACAGGTAGTGGCAACAATGATGGAGATTCAGTTCAGGATCAGCTTCAACATTCCAGAAAGGCTTTATCTGATTTCTTTGGAGAGCATAATCAGGGAATATTTGTGCTCGATCTTATTGTAGGGGTATCCATAACAACATTGATTTCATACCCTGGAGAGAAGGATTTGCAGGTATTGTAGGAAGGCCTGTTGTTTACTCATTTTGTTCTCTTAGATGCAATAAGTGGTGCTTATTAATAAGTGCATATTTCATGAAAAGCCTCAACAATATTTTTTGTCTGTAGCCAAGAATTGATAAGAACGCAGGTGACCTTTTTGAGTGTCATAAATGTGAGCTTTGTTTCAAAATGCAGAATTTTAGTACTGAGTTCCTTGTATCATCATTATTTGATAATAATGCTCTTTGGAAGTGTGAAATTTGTTTTGGATTTAAGGGAGAATGTTTAACTTAAAACCTTAAAGTCTACAATACTTTGCAATTAGGGTCTTAAAGAAAAAGCCTCTGTTTTGTTTCTTGTTTGGCTTTCGTTATTTTTTATTTTAAACAGTACTAGCGATATTGGAAAGGACAGTAAGGGATGCCATGAGGGCAAAAAACAAATATAAAATTAAGAAGACTGCTTTCTTTTCTGTTAGCTCCAGTGCGTGGGACTTACATTTACGGAGAGCTCCTTTTGATTGGAAATTGGGGGAACTGGCTTCTTTGCTCAATGTTCTGGATACCATTCCATTTATTCTACTGGTGATTCCCAGGTTTGGATTGGAGACCCCTCCGAGGTTTTCTCTTGCAAATCCTTCTTACACACTCTTAGCCTCCACTCACACAACCCCCTTTCCCTTTGGCCAATTTCATTTGGAAGTCAAAAGCTCCCCTTAAAGTGCGCACCTTTGTGTGAACTATGGCATTAGGTAAGGTGAACACTCATGATACGGTTTAGCGGAGTAGGCCCTCTTTGTCCCAGGATGTGTGTGTGCTCTGTAATGGGCTTGTGAGACTTGTTTGCACCTTTTCTTGCATTGTCATTTCACTCAGTCTCTTTGGAGACATTTGTTCAGCATTGCTGGGGAATACTCCATTTGCCCCCCATCATTTAGCTCATCCAGGTTCAACCTTTTGGTCTAGGTAGGGCTAAGGAGAAAAGGATGTTGTGGCAATGTGCGTTCTTTGCTATCTTTTGGTGTGTTTGGTTTGAACAGAACTCCCAGACTTTTGATGGGGTCTCTAAGCCTCCTGGCTTTGTTTGGGATCGGCAGTGTATTTGGCCAAGGCTTCAGGCGCTTTTAGAGGGGTGCCTCTCACTGACGTGCAACGTCACTGGGGCGATTCGTTATTTAGCTTTTTCTTCTGAGGACTACTTGTCCTCAATTTTGTAATGCTTACCATTTTCAGTTTCAGTAAACGAATTTCGTATAAAAAAAAAATCTTTTCACTGCAAAAATTTGTTGGTCGCTAGGCTTTTCATTTCTTTTTTGAGGGCCTTAAATAACAATAGACTTGTTCGGGAACTCACAATTTTAGTTCCTGACCTCTATACTGCATTTTGAGATATAATACATCAATTTCTGTTCGTGTTTTCAGGAACTCACATGTTGCCATCTACTCTATGGACTTGTTCGGCGTAGGGATATTTGTACTCACCTAGTTTCTTTGGTGAGTGATATACCGGCATACTGTGTCTCTGTTAAGCTTCCTTTCATCAGCTCATTACATTTCCAAATGTCTCAATTTCACTTGAATTAAAGAAATTGTGGTGCTGTTTAAATTAGTACTCATTGGGGGCTGTGTTTTCTTTGTTGCTATGACAACCCTCAGTCTCACAAAGGATCCTATGGTTTTCTTTTTCCTATGGTTATTTTCATTCAGCAGGATGAGTGTGCATCTTATTATTGATGCCCTTAAGAATTCAGCGGGAAATTGCATAGAACATCATAGTGTATATATACCCATGATGCCGTTTTGTTACACTTCAATAATCTCAACCCATTAAATTTGTTAACTAAATCTAGAATAGGTTCAATAAGTAATGGCTGCATCATCTTTAGCTACTTGGAGCAGCCTGTGGCATATTCCTAACATCTCTTTCTGATTCTGAATGCCCCTTGCTTGCGGGTTAAAACAAGTGGTTCAGTTCTAATTGAATCTTCTATGATATCCTTTCAGAAAGAGAGAAGACTTAGATGGGTGAGCACGCCCCCCCCCCCCCCCACACACACACATAAAAGGCTGTTTGCTTTGTTCTTCTGAAGCTTTGCCAGACATAAATATCGGACACTGCTATAGAGGAATAATAGGGTATTTTCTGGTATTTCTATGTCAGTTAATGTGTTGAGGGATAGGGTAGTTTATTTAGCCTCTTTGTGGGCTAAGGCTGCTGGGTGTTTTCGTAGCTATCCTGTTACACAGGTATGATTCATTGGGCTGATTTGTAAATAGACTCCTTGTCATCTTAGGATGTGATTCTGTTATTATTATTAATGCTCTCTTTAACTAAAAAAAAATCGAACACTCAAGAAAGGAAATTGTGAACTTCATGTAAATCTGCAGGATTCGTGGCGTGACTTAGCAAATGCTTTTGCTAATGATAGAACTCTTTTCTCACTAAGTGCTAATCACCAAGTAAGTATTTGTGATATCTAGTGTTTGTGAGCTTTGTTACAATGTTACTTAAAAAATAGTCAATGCTAATGTTTTACTTATTCCATGGCAGCGCGCTCTTGCAAGAGTTCTTGTTCTTTCAGCTTCTGGGTTAAGAAATTCTGATACATCAAATCAGTAAGTTTCTTTTCAATTGGTACCTTTGTGGTTCATTGATGGGATACACATGTTCATAGCTGTGTATGTATGATGAAGGTACGTTAGGGGTCTCATGAATCATATGACAGCCTATATCGTGGAATTGTCTGGCAAGCATGATCTTAAAGATGTCTCTCAGCTGCCAGAGACTATCATGGTGGTAGGTTTTGCAACAAGCAATCCTTTCATACATATTTGATGTGTTCTGATATACTTTGAATATTTGTAGGTGAGTTGCTTTTTGGAGCGGCTACGCGGAGCTGCTAGTGCCTCAGAACCCAGAACACAGAAGGCAATCTATGAGATGGGATTTTCTGTGATGAACCCTGTGCTAACACTTCTTGAAGTTTACAAGCATGAGGTATTGAACATATTAATTCATGTAATGTCTATATTAGCACTACATTAGTTGGAATCACCGCAATAGACAAAATGTTGTCCACCTATATTGACAACTTCTTTCGACCATCTTGGATCTTACTAGCAGCAAATGCCCATATCTGAAAACTGAGAACTTGGATAAACCTCTATCTTGAGACTCTTGCTTCTCCCTAACCTAAGCGTAAGTGAGAAGGCAACTGGAAAGGTTTGCTGCGAGAAGCCGAAAAGCTACTTTTTCTTGTCAGCTTTGATACATGCTTTGAAATGCCAGCCTATTGAGGCCAACCAGGCGTTTCTCTTGGAATAGTTACAGTTTGCAAAGGCACCAAAGCCCCCCCCCCCCCCCCCCAAATCATCAACACCACACCACAAAAAGAAAAGCTGAATGTTAGCCATCACACCTTTAGGACACAAAGGAACGCAACTGCAGATTTCTGAACCCGGAAACAACCTACCAGCTTGGTGGCAAACATGTCCATCACCCTTACTTTAGACCAAAGGCCAAAGCTTGGACTTTCTTGATAGCATTTTTCATTAAGGTTGTCTGCTTTCGTCTGCGTGAATAAGAGCTTCTTCCATTTCAGGGAGCTCTTAGTCGATCAAACCTTTATTTCGTTTTAATTGTCTGTAATGGCTCAGTGATCTGTCTGATCCTCTTTGAAACCCGCCACTTCCTTCAAGTCTGTTTGATCTCCAAAAATATTTGATTTTCTTGATTATTTTAATGCACATGACGTATTTCCCGACTGAACAACAAATGACTCAATGACTTGAATAGTCGAACTGGAACAATAAATTGCAATTTTATTGGTATTAGATTGTGTCATTCTTGAAAGCGCGGGAGAGTGGAGAAAAATCCTTCATATAGCAAGAAATTTTAATTGAGCATGACAAGGGTATTAAATCTCGGCCGACACGGGACTTATCGGCCGATAAGGGACTTATCGGCCGCGACGTCTCGGTTTTGAAGGTTGCTAATACGCGATATCCCGTTACGTCAAGACTTTCCGTAACCACCGATATATGGCCGATACATAATCGATACAGCTGATACATTTCTAATAAATGGCCGATACAGCCAATATATGACCGATACAGCCAGTATGACCAATACAAAGTTCATGCCGCAACCTGGTACGTGCCAGGCATATCAGCCCGCTTCCCGACATCGCGACCAATACCGAGATTTAGAACCCTGAGCGTGACTGATATCTACAGTCTCAAGAGCTCCAAAAACTGTGCTAAGCTGTAGCTTTTACTCTTAAGATACATTGTCAGTGGCCCTAGATAGGAAAATTTACCGAGGACTTGGCCCTAGATAAATACATTTGACTCTTCTAGAACTTACCAAGGACTTGGCCCTAGATAGGAAAATTTGGCGCAGTAAGATCCAGGTAGAGGATCCTCGATAGATTGTGAGTTTTGCATTGCGTAGGATGTAGACCTTGCGGCATTTTGTTTTCTAGCTTGTAGTTGTCTATGTTAGTAACCTTCTTTTTGGTGTGACTTTGCTTTTTATCCTTCACCCTTTTTCTTTTTCAGTATTTCCTTCTTCATTGCATGCACTCTTGCTACCCACCCAAAAAAAAAATTTTAAAAAAAAAAACTATTTTTGCAAATGCTTTCAAAAAATAAAAAGTGTTTGTGGGTCTTTCGGAAACAGTCTCTCTACTTCTTTTTAGCCTATTATGTTAGTAACCTTCTGTTTTGGTGTGACTTTGCTTTCTATCCCTCAGCCTTTTTCTTTTTCATTATTTCCTTCTTCATTGCATGCACTCTTGCTACTCCCCCAAAAAAGAATTTAAAAAAAAAAAAAACCCATTTTTGCAAATGTTTTCAAAAAAAAAAAAAAAGTGTGTGGGTCTTTCGGAAACAGTCTCTCTACTTGGCGACTAGTTAGGGCTAAGGTTGTGTACATCTGGACCTCCCCAGACCCCGCCCTAGGCGGGATATATACTGGGTTGTTGTTGTATACAATGTCAGTGGGTGTAGAGTTGGTCCATAGGTAGCCTTGAAAATAGTTGCCTTAACTTGCATCCCACCACCTATTGTTCTTTGATTATTCATAGGAGAGTGCTGAGAATAGGTTATTAGCTATATGAACTACACTATATATATACTCAAAACATAATGTTAGTACAATATTTCTTTATTTGCATTTGCATTTCATAATTAAGACTCCCTGCACAGTTTGAGATGTGTGGAAGTTATTCAGTGAATTATGGACTTCTTATAGCAAAGGGAAGGAGTTGCTTGAAGCTAAGTTAATGCTTTTTTAGGAGTTCTCTAACTGTTGTGTTTTTTAGATACCTTGTTGAATATTATTAGGTCCTTTTTTTCTCATTATCTGTTAGTATAATTGTTACCCATATGTCAAATGAATACTAATACCTAAGAATGCAGAGTGCCTATAGTATAAATCTTGGACTTTATCACTGAGAGAGAGAGAGAGAGAGTGATCACCGAAGAACCACCTTCTCACCGCCGGTGAGGGGGCTCTGGGAGTCACGAAATCAGTTGCTTTGTTCGATCTTTAACTCTGCTTAATGTTTTAGATCACAATTTTCTTAATGGCAAGCGAATTTAGAGTAGAGTCGAAATTTTTCAGATTGGTTCGTGTTGATTATCAATTCCGTATTACAGAATTTGCTCGACGGGACAAATTTGAGGTTGTTCTGAACAGGGAGGAGTTACAATGGTGGGAACAATCAGCGGTGTCGCTGTGGAAAGGGAAGACAGGGGAGAAGGGAATTATCAAACGAATGGCAAGCAGGTACATTCTAGTCCTGAGGATTGCTGCTAACAATGGTGGACGGTTCTTTCCCCTGGAGAAGATTCCGTTCGATGACCGGGCAGTGTCTCTTCGTATTCCAGAGGGAGTGAAGGGTGGTGGTTGGGCAGCGATGTTGGATGCTATTGGCAAAGTGAAAGCCCCTATGGTTGCTCCTCGAAGACCCCCAATTCCGGTATTACGAAGGCCTCCCAGCCCAGAGCCACGCAGACCACCAATTCCAGAGCCACGCCAGCCACCAATTCCAGAGCCACGCCAGTCACCAATTCCAGAGGCTCGAAAGCTGCCCTGTTGTCGGAGGTGTGGTTCTACAGATATTGCGTGGGAGGATGTCTCTAGGAATGGTTCTGAGAAGGCGTTGGTGGAGCAACGGAATACAGTGGAAGCTTTTGGGAGACGTCCATGGCGTCACGATAATTATCCGGCAAGGTACCGTTCAGTTGGTCAGAGAGAGTATTTTGGCAGGTCCAATATTCACGCGCGTGATGTTAGGGGCAGGGCAGTTATTTTGGGCAAGGAATTCGGATTGAAAATAACGCTGGTACCAAGTCAAAGCCAGCTTTTAATTTTCAAAAGTCACATGGGCCAAATACCTCACGCTCCACACTTAATAATTTTCAGTCACATGGGCCAGCAGGACATGGAAATATTGGGCACAGACCTCCTAATAACTTTGGGCCATCTTCTAATTTTGGCCCAAATAATAATATTAATGAGAACCGGGTTTCAGTATTTCAGAGGTTGGGTTCTCGGGAGGAGCAACGCTCGACTGTTTTGACACCACCAGTAGGCTCCGGTCGCCGGACTCAACGGCAGCCGGAGGCACCAGATCTGCACCACCCACCGCCGGTAACAGAAAACGCCGGCGGTTTTGGGGGTAGGTTCGACTGGCCTCGTAGGCGACAGAACCGTGGGCAGCCGGTGATTTAAGATGATAGTGGTGACGGAGGGCAGGGTGCTGTGACCGTCGGTCAGATAGCTCCGGGGAGTGGTTCTACAAGCGACAAGGGTGGGGGGGGAGAATCTTCTGGCGGTGCAGGCCCGAGACTTGAGCAGGAGGTTGCTGGGGACGTTTCTCACACGACTAGTGAGGGGCCTCCAGTAGCCGACTCTGCTGCCTTGAGCTCAGGACAGGGGAATGCTGAGGTGGGTCAGCCTAAGGGTGATGCGGCTGCGGTGGTTGGTGAGGGAAGTGTCGCTCCTATAGGGCCTATGTCGGGTACGAAGGGTGGTTTACTGAACGAGATGTGTCAGGTTGGGGCTTGGTTAGCTGAGATAGGGGTGCAGTTTCAAAAGGTAGTCCAACAGGAGGTCCCGGTGAGTGATGCTCATGCTCGGTTGAGGAGGGATCTTGGGGCAGCCTTTGTGGAGTCAGAGTTCGATGAGGACGAGGACGACCTATTCAGTTCGTCGGATGGTGAGGTTGGTGATGGCCTGCTATTGACTAGACTCAGGAGGGTTGAGGACAGGGAGTTGGGGAGTAATGAGCGGATCAACCTTTTTAACATGGGAATGTTTCATGATGGGAGTGCCAGGTGGCCAGCTATGGGTGTGGATTCTCTGTTTAGCACTGGGCGCTCCGGAGGGCGCAACTCTGAGGATCACATGACTTCCAGCCCCTTCTCCTTTTCACCTATTTTATCTCCTGTTGTAACTACTAACCATATTGCACCTGTTAGTTTTTTTCCTAACCAGGTTTATCCTATTGATAATCTTTCAGGTGCAAGCAAAGGAAACAACAATTCTGGCAAGGGGGTACAATCTGTTGTGTCGCATGAGATGGAAGCGAATGGTTCTCCGTTGTGCCATGGGGATTCTGGTGCCGGGGGGAATGTTGTGACTATTCCTCCATTGGCGGGTGAGAGGGACGACCGTAACCCACGGTCTCTCCTTGATGACATGGGTCTTAAAGTGGTCTGTGATGGGGGGGAGTTAGCTAATGTCCAAGTGTCATCTCCGTGTTTCTCCATTAGGAGAGCTGCCATTGGGATTAGGGAACTTAGGAGTCTTCAGTCTTCATCCATTCTTGGGGAGGGGGTAGTTCGTAGGTCTAGGGGTCAAACTGGTTTTAAATGAAGATTTTGAGTTGGAATGTTAATGGGGTTGGGGGAGTAGAGAAGCG
The DNA here is from genome assembly GCA_038025085.1 of Tetragonia tetragonoides. NCBI lineage: Eukaryota > Viridiplantae > Streptophyta > Magnoliopsida > Caryophyllales > Aizoaceae > Tetragonia > Tetragonia tetragonoides. The sequence continues at coordinate 11,808,033 of CM076143.1, forward strand.
GGGTTTAGTTCGGGAGGTCGTTATTCGGGCTTGCCCCGATGTAGTGATGTTTCAGGAGACGAAGGTTGAGGGGGTGGATTCTTTTTTTATTCGTAGTCTTTGGGAGCCTGGGTCTAAAGATTGGGTCTGTTTACCTTCAGTTGGGGCGTCTGGGGGAGTTCTTGTCATTTGGGATACCCGTTTTGCGTCTCAGGTCGAGGTCCACTTTGGCCACTTCACTGTCTCTGTGCTTTTGAGTGTTAGGGGGAGGGGTGAGTGGTGGTTTTCTTCTGTCTATGGGTCGTGTATTGCTGCCGACCGTGAGCTCTTGTGGGATGAGCTGGCGGCCTTGTCGGGGTTGTGTTCTCCGAGGTGGGTTATAGGGGGCGACTTTAATGTTGTCCGTCATGCTGGGGAGAGGCGTGGGTGAGGTCTCGATGGGGGTATGCGCAAGTTTGACTTGTTTATTCGGGAGTCTGCTTTGCGTGATATGCCTCTCAGTAACGGGCAGTTCACCTGGGGGGTGAGTGGGAGGCGTGATGCGGCGTCCCGCATTGACCGTTTCCTTTTTACTAATGAGTTTGAGGATGAGTTTCCGGAGCTGGTCCAGGAGATTGTGTCTCGGCCTTGTTCTAATCATTTTCCGATTATGCTCCACTCTGCCCCGATAAAGTGGGGTCCCACTCCTTTTAGATTTGAGAATATGTGGACTACGCATGTGGAGTTCGGGAAGCAAGTTCAGGAGTGGTGGGCGGGTTGTGAGGTTGAGGGTTGGAAGGGCTTTTGTTTCATGAGAAAGCTGAAGTGGGTTAAGGAGCAGTTGAAAGTGTGGAATAAGGAAGTTTTTGGAGACGTGAGGGTTAGGAAGAGTGAGATTCTTAGGGAACTTTTGGATACTGATCAGGCTTTGAGTGTTGAAGGACATGATGAGGAGCTCTTGAGGCGGAGTGCAGAGTTGAAGAATAGCCTAGAGGAGGTTCTGTTGAAGGAGAGGCAAAGTCAGAGGCAGAAGATGAAAGTTCAGTGGGCTAAGGAAGGGGATGTTAGTTCTAGGCTATTTTTTCAGGTTGTCAATGGTCGGCTAAGGAGGAATTACATTAAGGAATTGGAGACGGGAGATGGGGAGATTGTGACGGATATGAGTAGGATTAGCGCGGAGATCACAGAATTTTATAAGGGCCTTTTTGCGGAGGAGGTGATGGGTAGACCTATGATTGAGGGTGTGGAGTGGTCCCCGATTTCACCACAGTTTAGGGTCTGGCTCGAACGGCCCTTCGAGTTAGACGAGATTAGAGAGGCGGTGTTTGGGATGGATAGGGAGAAGGCGCCTGGACCGGATGGTTTCACTATGGGTTTTTATCAGGACTGTTGGGATGTGATTAAGGCAGACTTGCTTGGTGTGTTCACTGAGTTCCATGCCACGGGGGTTATTGGGAAGAGTATGAATTCTAATTTCATTACCCTTGTTCCGAAGAAGGACCGTTCCATTAGTGTGAGAGACTTTAGGCCCATTAGTTTGGTTACGAGCGTCTATAAGATTATCACTAAGGTGTTGTCCATTAGGCTGGGAGCGGTTTTATCTGAAACGATTTCGGTTGCACAGAGTGCTTTTGTTGAGGGCCGCCAGATTATTGATGCTGCTTTGGTGGCTAATGAGGTGGTCGATGATGCCCGTCGTTCTGATTTTAGAGGAGTGGTGTTCAAGTTGGATTTTGAGAAAGCTTATGATCGGGTTAGTTGAGGTATTTTAGATCGAGTGATGGATAATAAGGGGTTTGGGGGCCGTTGGCGTAAGTGGATAAGGGGCTGTCTTTCTAACGCTAGCTTTTCTGTTTTGGTTAATGGGGCTCCTAGAGATTGGTTTTCTTCCTCTCGTGGTCTTAGACAGGGCGACCCACTATCTTCTTTTCTCTTCACCTTGGCTGTTGATGTCCTTGGTAGGATGTTGGATAGGGGTGTTGAACGGGGGTTAGTGGAGGGTTTTAGAGTTGGTAGGAAGAGAGTTCTTGTCTCTCATCTTCAGTTCGCCGACGATACTGTTTTGTTTTTGGCGGCGGAGGCCGAGGGCTTTAAGAGAGTACTCACTCTCTTGCAGGTCTTCGAGGTCATGTCTGGGATGCGTGTTAACCTAGATAAGTGTAGTTTAGCGGGGGTTAATGTAGAGGAGGGTTTTCTTGGTACGTTGTCGGGTCTAGCAGGGTGTCAGGTGCAGCAGTGGCCTCTTACCTACTTAGGGGTGCCTCTTGGGGGTAACCCTCGGTCCGTCTCCTTTTGGGAACCAGTGGTCTCTGGAGTGGCTAAGCGACTTGATGGGTGGAAGGGGGTTTACTTCTCTTTGGGGGGCAGAATCACGATTCTGCAGTCTTGCCTTGCTAGTATTCCCCTGTACTATCTTTCACTTTTCAAGATTCCTGTTAGTGTTGCTAAGAGCATCGAGCGTATTATGCGGGATTTCTTGTGGTCTGGAGCGGATGGGGGTAGGCGAGAGCATCTTGTTAGTTGGGACCATGTATGTAGACTTAAGTCTGAGGGGGTCTGGGTTTCGGCCGATTGGTGTCTAAGAACATTTCGCTAGTGGGTAAGTGGTTATGGCGCTTCCCTTTGGAACCCGACTCCCTATGGCACCGAGTAATCAGGAGCAAGTACGGTCTGCAACAGAATGGATGGGACGCCCGACCTGGTATCGCAGTTTCCCATGCTTGCCCGTGGAAGTTTATCTCTCAGGTATCGCCTCTTTTCTTTCCCCTGGTTAGATTTCATGTGGGTAATGGACATCGGGTAAGGTTCTGGGAGGATGTGTGGAAGGGGGATTCCACTTTTTCCGCCACATATCCTCGGGTTTATCAGCTGTCTACACTCCATGAGGCGCCCATATCGGAGTTCTATTCCGATGCGGGTGGCTCATGGGACTTACATTTACGTCGTGCTCCCCACGACCGTGAGATGGAGGAACTTGTTACCCTCCTGAGTGTGCTAAACACTACTCTTCTCGTCCCTAGGGACGACTCTCGGACTTGGGAGGGAGACTCCACTGGTGTTTTCTCCTCCAAGTCTTTCCTGCATCGGCTTAGTCTTCCTTCTCAATTTCCCCATTTCCCCCTTGCTACATATATTTGGAAGTCTAAGGTTCCTCTGAAGGTGCGCGCCTTCGTGTGGACTTTGGTGTTAGGTAGGGTGAATACGCATGATATGTTGCAGCGGCGGAGGCCTGGTTGGTGTTTGTCGCCGGGTGTGTGTGTTATGTGCCATCATGACTGTGAGGATGGCCTGCATCTGTTTGTATTGTGCAAGTTTGCTCGGATTTTGTGGGGTAGGCTGTCTGGGGGAGAGCCGTTTGCTAGCCCTGCTACAGTGGGGCAGTTCCTTCAGATGCGATTTGTTGATGGAGGGAGAGGGAGAGAGGGCAAGTTGTGGCGGAAATGTGCTTGTCTGGCCATTTTGTGGTGTGTTTGGTTAGAGCGGAATTCGAGGATTTTTTCCGCTACTAGACAGACCATCGATTATGTTTGGGACCATATTGTTTATTTGGCCTCTCTTTGGGCGAAGGCAGCTGGGGCCTTCAAGGGGATTCCTTTGACCTTTGTTCAACTTCATTGGAGGGAGTTGTAGATATTTTTTGTATTCTTTCGAGGACTTCTTGTCCTCCCCTTTTTGTATTCTTTCATTTGGTTGATTAAATAAAATTTTCTCTTATCTAAAAAAAGTATAATTGTTACCCATACTGATCATAGTTTACTCTTTAGTCTACAGTTGTCTATCTTCTGCTCAAATACTACGTTCAGTGGGTTGATGGCCAAATCATTTACCTGGAGGCTCAAGAAACATCAGCTCTCGTGAACTTCTCTATGCGTTTGCTTCAGATGTACTCCTCCCATAATATTGGCAAGGTAAATTTTCAAGGATTGTGTGTGTCCACCTTTACAAAGGCCTTATTCTGGTTTAGATGAACAATTAGGGATAAGAAGTGAATGGACACGAATACGGACACGACAGACTTCGAGAAGCCTCATTTGTACAGGAAAAAAAGCCTATGATATCTCATGTGTGTGTGTTTACCTCGTGTCGTGTCTGCGTGTCGACGCACGACAACAGGCAGTGGCGCCTATACGAGGTGTTTTGTGTTTTATAGATAAAATCACCCCTTACCCATTGGATTTTGCGGAAAATGGTGTTTGGATATAAGCCAAAGTAGTAGAACATATCTTTCGTATAACTTATATTAGAAGATAATTATGAAAAATGAAATCCTTGGTTGGTTCCTAGTTCTGAATCACATTATGAAGTTCTTTTTTCATTCTTATTGGCTACTTACAACTTTTTGATCATATGTCCTACTTTTCTATGGCAATGTACAATCAGTTAAAACTTTATTTTTCCTTGCTCTAAATAAGTAATATTGAAAAAGAAAAAGTAAGTACCATGTTAAGGGTGGTATTCGCACTTGATACTAACTAAGTGGCCTCTTTGTTTAGGTTTTGTCTGTTAAAGATGTGCATCACTAGACTTCCCTAGATTCTATTAAGAACGGGTTGCTGTATGTAGGAAAACAATGTGTACATTAAAATTATTTATATGTAATATACAGTCAAACTCACCCACCCATGCCCACAACACTTGAACAGCGCCCCACACACACACAAAAAGTAATGTATAATTTTTTTTTATATCATTTTCTCTTGAAAGAATGGAGAGTTAAAAACAGGCACTGATGCCACTCATACCTTTCTGCTGCCGTCATCGACCTGTTTGTCAACTCTCATTTCCCGATCCATAACCTATGGTCATGAGTACCAGTGTTCAGACAGCTACCAGTTAGCTACTTGTATCTGTTATATTGATATGCCATAATGCCTTGTGTCTGTCTTAGAAATCAGAATTTGAACATGTGAAGGACCTCATTTAGTTGCAGTAATTGTCTGAAAAATGTACAGACACAATGAGCTATCCTTATGAATCTCCTCACCCATAAAAATAAAAATAAAAATAAAAAAAGGAATCTTCTCAACAAGATTCATGAATACATTTCATGCTGCAACTGTAAGCTTGCAAAATCCTTCTCAAGCTCCAAGCTTAATATGAACACACTTCTACACTGTTATCGTCGAATGAGTTTTAAAAGCTAGTAGTGCAATGAACAAAATAGTTCTCCTTTCTCTTCCTTTGGTCATTGCCTCTATAAATCCACTTTTTAGTGCATGCTCATTGCTAGTGTAGATTCACCTGCCTTTCAGCCTAACAAGATGAACCAAACTACATAACTAACTGGTTGGCCAGTTATGATTGTGAAGTGCTACACAAGTTGTTCATTGTTCTGGTCGTCAATCTCTTATGGTTCTCACTTCTCCAGCTTTCAACTTCTTTCTCACAGTAAAGTTGCATGTATTATCTATAGCATGATGTAGCTTATCTGTTGACAGCAATATTTGTTTTCTTGCTATTCACCACCAACACCTTTCCTTCCTTCTGTATAGATTTCATTAAGTCGTTCCAGAGCCTTAGACGATGAAGCGAAGACGGAGAAATATAAGGATTTGCGGGCTTTGATTCAACTTCTTGCAAATCTCTGTTCGAAAGATCTGGTATGACTGCTTCCAGATTCCAGAATGAATGCAATTGTTAATTTGTTATAGCCTGCTTATGCAAGTCATGACTAAGAATAGTGAGAATTTACAGGTTGATTTCTCAACAGACTCTGTTGAGTCACAGGGTATAAGTATTGCTCAGGTAAATACCTACCTCCACTTAATTCAGTGGCTGGTTCTTTTATGCTGGCATGTCAAGCTGACCCACTTAGTGGGATATGAGGCCCTTGACAACTTGATTATGATGTTGATGATGAGAGTTTTGTGTATGAGGAAGTGCAGGTTGTTTATTTTGGTCTCCACATAATTACACCTTTGATATCATTAGATCTCCTGAAATATCCCAAGCTGTGTCGTGATGTAAGTTCTGTTCCCAATCCGAGAACTAAAATTGCAAATTCCTGACTTGTTATCTACGTCTGACTTGTCATTGATCTTACACGCAGTACTTCTCACTGATATCTCACATGTTGGAGGTTTATCCCGAAATGGTTGCTCAACTAAATGCTGAAGCCTTTGTGCATATACTTGGAACACTAGACTTCGGTTTACGTCATCAGGTAAGGAACAGTCTTTTCCTTTGGTTTATGGGGTTAAGTGGTTAACTAATTACATTCCTCTGCGATGCACAAACTTTTTAATAATTTTACTAGGCGCGGAATTTTTACTGAACTATACAATGAAAAAAATCATTGTTTTCGATCTATGCATGAAGTTTATTTTGAAATATATAATATGAATTGGGTTTGGAAATTTCAAACTTGGAACTTGGAATGGATAAGTCCTTGTCAAAACCTAAAGGGCTAATTTGAACTCTGAACAGTCCACTCGAATCAAATAATTTAATTTGGCTCAGTTTACACTTTGAATTTGATCGGACTGAGTTTGAACCTTTTTTTTTGGATAAGAGGAATAGAATGACATAGATAAAATGCATACGTTAATTAACCACTTGGAATAATAATAGTCAAACTAATTAAAGTTAGCAACATATTACATTAAAGAAGTCAATTTAGTTTGGACCAAAGTATAAATATTTTAATTGCTAGTATGACTTGGCTTAATTTTCTGTGGAAACCTCAGGGATCACTGATTAGTCGAAGCCGGAGGCACCCATGACCTGATCTTTAATCCTACACCGGTTAATGATGCGATGGGAGACCTTACCTCTTAGACACATTTCAGTAGGCTTAACGGAAAGGGTCTGACCTGGCTTTTCCCTACTGCTCGTAGCAGGTGCCTAGGTCCCGTATGTCTCCAGTCTACCCTTAGTCTAGTTGCGTGCATTCTTTTCTTCTTCTTTCTGAGCTTGCTTGGTCTTTTAGATTCTTAAGGAAACAAATTAAAAAGCCTTCTCGTTCAGAGTCTACAAGCTTATCTTGTGAAGGGCTGAGTTCCGGCATACTATATCTGCCTTTCAGCTTTAGTATTTGTAGGTATCTCTCAAGTTGCATAGCCTCAGAGATTTAGAGAGTGACTCTTATGTGCCTGTGTTGAGCGTGATTATTTGGGTTTGCTGGTCTCTATCTACGATAAGAGAACTAGTATCCTGAATTTCCATTGCAAATTGGTATGTCTAGGATTGATGATCATGTTTTCCTCTTGTTTCATTCATGATGCAGGATTCAGAAGTCGTTGACAAATGTCTCAGATCTCTGAATGCTCTTGCTTCATATCATTATAAGGAGACTATCTCTGGAAAAGTGGGGTTAGGCTCACATGCTGGTGGTTTCAAGGATTCAGAGGGGAAGTTTCAGGAAGGCTTTTTGAGCCGCTTCCTTCCTTCATTGCTACAGTTGCTTCTGTTTGAGGAATACAGGTATATTTTGATTATTATGAATATATGATGTTGAAAAGTGAACAAAATATGCTCCCATGATGTGTGATGTGTGTACCACCTGAAGTGCCCTTGACTTGTAAAAAACTGGTGAAATACTAACCAGTTTTCTAATACGTTTTGCAAAAAAAAAATTGGGGGGGGGGGGGGGGTGAAAGAGGAGGGGCAGGAAGCTGGTATTCCTCAGTTAAAAGGCAGCAGAATAACAGATATAGATCCTCATACTCAATATGCTGCCAAGTGCCTTGGCTTCCTTTTTTGTTCTAAAATGAGACGTTCTGTTAAAATTGTTATTTTACTTTGGTATTTATTAATCTCCTCTGTACTCTCTTTAAACGGATCATATATTCATTTCTCCTTGCAGTTACTACCAGATTAAGAAGCATAATAATAGAGTAATGCTGCACTGGTTTCTTATTATTATTAATTGTTTTGTGGGAACGGGTGGAGTTGTAAAGGATTATTTTTAGAAAGACACCAAGGGGATGTCACCCATGTAAAAAGATCATTATTGTCACAAGCCAACTCTTTGTAGTCTGCTTTGAAATTTGTGCTAGCTTTTCACAAGACATTCTAACACAACTCATCTGGTATTCTAGCACGGACTTGGTGAGTGCAGCTGCAGATGCTCTCCTTCCGTTGATTCTCTGTGAGCAGGGTCTATTTCAGGTAACCATATCAACTCATACAATTTTGACATCTGACCTATATAAGTAGTTTGTTGAACATATGTGAATCTTGCAAGCATATCAAGAAATCATGTGATACAATGTTGATCTGTAATGAATGTAATATAATAATAGCTTTATGATAGAAGAGATAAGGATGTTAGAATTTAGGGTGTGTCTTTTATCATTGAACTTGGCTGAATTGAACTAAGCACCACTGAACTGAACTGAATAGTAATATGTGAGTGAAAAAGTATGCAACTGAACTAAACACCACTGAACTGAACCAATTATTAGATAAGTGGGATAGACCACAGCCTTAGTTTGATAACATTTTTTGAGAATCTATTCTGATAATTTGATTTTGTCAGAGCAGTCTAAAATTGTTTTTTACTTTATGTATGTAATTTCTGGCCTTACGAACTTATGTTAATTGACCCACCTTCTAGATTTTCCACGGGCACCAAAATATTAATTTTTTGCTGGTGCTTGTGGCATCACATATTTCCTTTTCAGGACTTTAATGTTTGTCCATTCTTCTGAATTGATTTATACCCTGTTTGCAAACTGAGGTTTTAATTCCTACACCTAGATCTGGACGACTTACTATTTAGGTGATAAAATCAGGCCCATATTTAGTTTGAATCCGTAGTCATCTGTTGTGATAGATGTATGTCATCTGTGCCACGCTTTTCATTGCAAGTTGCAATATATAATGATCAAAAACTCTGTTATAAGGCGGCCTTATGCATTTAGAGAGACCTTGGGGTTGGTGACCCTAGGGTCACTTACTTATTCCAATTTTGAGATATACACTAGTTAAAAGTAGGAACTCGTACCTGTAAAGGATTTTTTTTTTTTTTTTTTGATAATTAGGTTTTCCTTTTATTCAATGCTTTACCTCTTCAAATCAAAGAGTTTACGAGATAACACCATGCTTTACCTCCTCCAAAAAAACATCAAACAGCCTCATAGTCCCACCTTCTATGAAGGGTTTACCACAACACCATAATTCTATGCCTGAGAAGATGCGAAGAGAAGGGGAAAAAAAAAACTCCAAAATGACAATACCAAACATTTACAGCCAAGATAATAGTTCTTGCTCCCTTGTCAGACATTGTTTCACCAGCCCGTCAGCAACGTCACTGGCGCTCCGACTCCTATACACAACCTTCAATCTAGGACAGCTTTTCATTATTCTTCTAATGAAGCTTAAATCGAACCTGACATCCCAAGGTCCTCCATCATTAGAATTGCACCAATTGACTGCATTTGCCGAGTCCAATTCCACAATTACATCAAAGAAAGATAGCCTCTCTTTTGAGATTGTTTCCTGTGGAGCTTTGGAGATTAAAATAGGATGTCATGCCACTGGGGCTGGGAGAGAGTTTCTTAGCTTTCTTGTCCGTAAAATTTTTGTGGCACTTTATTATACAAGACACTTCATCCATCTTGAATTTTGATTTACGTTTCCAGTTTGAAAGAAAATATCAATCATATGATGTGATCATGTATATAGTGGTATCATCTTTTTTGTAGACTTTATTTAACAATATTTAAGATGCTAATGTCCAGTTCTTTGTGATCACAGGGGTTGTGCAATGAGTTGATAGAGAAACAGATAAATCCGACATTCAAGACAAGACTAGCAAATGCATTACATTTGCTCACTAGTTCAAACCAGCTTTCGTCAACCCTTGATCGCGTAAACTATCAAAGGTTCAGGAAGAATTTACTTAGTTTCCTAGTTGAGGTTCGTGGGTTCCTCCGGACAGTTTAATGTAACATACTCCATGAGAAGTTGTGGAAAATTTTGATCCTCGTTATTTTTTGTATCCACAGCAATTTGATATCATTGTTGAAGCAGATTGTAAATTGATTACATACACTCAAAACCACATGATTGAAGTTGAGCTGTATGATACCTGCAAAAAGCAGAATACGTCACTAGCCCGGAGGGGATTTCCGGGATCCCCGCTCCGATGCTTAAGTCAGTATTCTCTCTATTAGGTAATAAATGAAAAGAGTCCCCCTGTTCATACCTGAAATGACGGTATTTATAGGCGCGGATTTCACGGGTCCTAAGGTGATTTCCAGCGACACGTGGCATCCATAGATAGGGGGAGCTGATCGGGCTAGTCCCTGTGTGACACGTTTGTCAACTGGGCTGCGTTTTGGATTAGTAGTTTCCAGAAGGCCCATCAGGGTCCACGAGAGTGGAGGATGATCCATTGGGCCTAGCTGGATGTTTTCAGGTCATAACAATTCTCGCTTTTACTTTAGTATCATGTGCCTTCAAATATTTCCCCAATGCTGAGATAAGCTAGTGCATTTGATCTCAAAAAACCTTAGGTGAGGGATCCATAAGCTTTAAAGTTGCCACAAGATATACATTTGAGGTTCTTTGTGTGGAATGCTTACACAAGTTATTTAATATTCACATATGTAATGAAGCAGGTCGATCAATCAATATACAAGTATTGATAATACTACTACCTCCGTTCCATAGAAACGCTCCCATTTCATTTTGGACCAAAAACCAATGCAAGTGCTTTTTGACATATGCTTTCCTCTTATACCCTCAAAAATGTGTGGTAGAGAAGGGGTAGGTGGGGACACAATTAATTAAAAGCAAGGGTAAAATAGTTATTACTACTAAAATTGTTTACTAAATGTAGAAATGGTATCGTTTGTGTGAAACATCCATTTTTGGAAAATGGGAGTGTTTGAATGGAACGGAGGTAGTATATAGAATTCTCGTTGTATGCAAAACTATAATTTGACCAACCACTGGCTAGCATCCATCAATTTCAAAATCCACCCCGAGCTAATGGCGCCAAATTTCTGAAGCTGTCTGCCAGCAGTCTGGAATGAGAACAGAAGAACATAAGATTTGTGCAGGTCATCCTTGCTAAATGTCTAACTATTCATATATACTGTATAGACGAGTTATTCAAATGCTGATTCACCCTCTTGTATACCTGGGTTCAAGATTCCTATGCTAGAGTTTATGCAAGAACGGTAAGATTAGCAACTTACTCCGGCATTATCATGTGCAGGCTCACTTGTGCAATACACTCTTCTGAGCAAACTTGGGGTTCTTCTGGCCCTGGTTCTGTGACAGAGAACCCACATTAGAGACCCAGGGGTCAGAGATGAACAGAACCAAAGAAACAGAATACAGATGAACAATGAATTGTGTCATTCGTGGAAGTTCAGCGCTACCTTCTGCCTTTCCAAAGCCTCAAAATCTATTCTCTCCTTCCAGTTGCTTTTGCGTAGTTTGATTGGCCGGTTTCCAACATATTTACCTGCATGAATAAAAAAGATCAACGCTCAAGCAGGTAAACAGACTTAAAACAGGCATACAATCTAAACCATTACTAGTACAATGCTTCAAGATCTGAAGCGAGATAGTCAAGCCGATAACAGCTCTAATCGGTACTCTTTATTTGTAGGAGACAGAAAACACTGCAACCAGTGACAGTCATATCTAATCATATTCCATTCACCCAGTCTCCTAGAAAAATAGGGAAAAGGAAGAAAGGAGCAAGACCACTGGCAGGCTGACATTCAAGTCTCGAGGGGGGACAAATGCAGAACCCAAAGACACGAGAAAACACTTGGTCACAAAGAGATGCTTGCAGCAAGAGCATAGAACCAAATCATGTTTTCCGTGCAACTATCAGAAACGTGTACATACCATTCATTTCTTTCAGCGCAGCAGCAAGGTCTGAAGGTTTGGCAAAGCTAACAAATCCATAACCTTTTGTCTTACCCGTCCTTTTGTCTCTAACTACCTAGCAGAACAAAAGAATCATCATTACAATGCTCCAAAACAATTATAGATACAGAACATGCCTCACACAAGCATACTAAATATGTCTGAGTCACTGAGAAGAGGCAAATGATGCACAAATAGAAACGATAAAAAGTAAAAACAACTCATGTCACCAGTCACCAATACATCAATGCTTTTCCTCTACATATTGTGTCAAACTACAGAACAGAAAGCAAAGAAAAATTCGCAAGTTTGAAACTCAAAACTCTAGAAATTAGTGCAAGTCCCTCCGGGTTTTTTTGAAAAAATAGCAAGAAAGCCTCCCTCTTTAAGGGAAATGAGACTTGATCCAGGTCTTCGTTATCGACAAGTGGGGGGTGTGCCACTGCAGTACCCACCCCAAGCTCAACCCTCATTTTATTATTAGGCCCCAAGGTTGTCACAGTTTAACACCCAAGAGTGGTAAGAAATTACGGAAAAGAAAAGACAAAAAAACTAACGTGAGTATCTAGGCCTTGCCCGACTTATACCACAGCCCTGAAGTGAGTGGCCGCGGGAAAAGCTCCAGTGATCCTAAGGGGCTCAAGCTACGAAATACTGAAAATTGTACAGGTCTATTACAGCCTGTAAAGGACAAAGTAAAACCTCTAAATTCCCTAAGTTTTCCCCTGTATACTAAACAGGTGACACTTACAGAATTTCACCAGTTTAAATTATGCCTATCCACATTTCTCAACAGATTTGCTTCCCTACAGGTTTAGTAGTCAACTTGAAACCAAGCATAGGCTAAATTATGAAGAGTTTCCCACTGTGTGGTAAAACAGATCCCCCTTGCTTTTAACTTTCAAAACCAGCCAGGTATAATCCCACCTGATCAGGACGATAACTCCTTGAGTAGCTTTACTCACACAGACAAGGCCAAAAAGGAGACAAATTATTTATCCACCTTTATCAGCTCCAACAGAAACTAATATGTATACACTAACATGAACTCAGTCAAAGGACTTAAAACAACATGGTCGAACTGTCGAAAACATACCATACACATCATTAAAAAAATAAAATAAAATATCATCAATTCTCTCATCTACTTAAACTCATTTTTTAAGCATTGGCTACAGAAAATTACAAGTAAAAGAAAGGATACCAAAAGAAAGAAAGAACGATGAAAAGGAGCTTACTCTGGCCATGTTAAAGGAAGGGAAGCGTGAAAACACTTTTGACAGAACATCATCGTTAACCTCGTTTCCAAGGTCACCACAAAATATGCGATAGTCATCTGCAGGAATACCATTATCATTCTAAGATAAGAGTATGCAGAAGATGGACAAAAAACAGCCAACAGAAGGCACAGATAAGAACAGGCAACACAAGTACTAAGAATCCAGAATCTCTTACAAGTTACAATAAGACAGACCTTGTAGCACTTGTCTATTACCAAAGTGGCCTGAATTTCACAATTAGCCAATCAAGGAAACAGTCTTGCAACACCAATGAACCTAGTGCCTGTGGAATAAGAAATTAAAAGAGCCAAATTTTTGTACATCAAACAGGAATTATCTACATTAAGAGGTCAGTGATACTTCCCACCGAGAAGAATTCTACTCACCCATCCCTCAGCCTCAGATACCATGTTTGGTTTCAACCTTTTGCCTGGTTAACACACCAATTTAGAGAGAGCTCATCAAATGGTTCTAATAGGAGAGAACCACGGAGTAAACAAGTAATGGAGCAAACCCCTACAGCTGTATACCATTATTGCCGATCAACCAATCCTCACCATTAAGAACTCAGAATAGGTATTTAACGTATGCGACAAATGCAAGTGACAATCACATAAGGCACTGCATTCACTCATCTAATACAAAATGTAATTGCCTAAAACCCTGTCTAATATCTAGTAGGAGAACGAGTTTTGTGAAACAAGATAGAATTTGGATTTCATATACATCTCCATCTAAGAACTAGTAGTAGCTTGCAAATATACATGGCCTTGTTTGGCAATTTGCGGATAGCGGATTGCATTAGCAAATTTGACTAGAGGATTGTATTAGTGGATTTGACCAGAGGATTGTATTAGCTGATTTGTATAAATGTGTTTGGTAAATTAGCCGATTTGTATAAATGTGGATAATCATGTCCTTTCTTTAATAAATCAGAATCCGCTAACTTGAAAACGCTACTTTTTAGCGGATATGAAATTAGCGGTTTCAACCCAATCCGCTAATCGAATCCGCTATTAACCAAACACCTTAAATTAGCGGATTTTCTAGTCAAATCCTCTAAAGTAACCTCAATCCGCTAATTTTGATACAATCCGCTAATTACCAAACAAGGCCATAACAAACCTACATTACTTACACTTCAGAAAAGAAAAAAAAATCTAATATGAGGGAAAGGTCTGCCTCTTTCAGGGATCCTTCCATATTTGGCCTCATTTGAAAATCCAAGGGTAAAACATCAAACAAATTCTATGGTGTATATCTAGGCACCCCTGAGACAAGAGGGTAGTAATCAATGAAATGCTTCCGTGAAGTTGATTGCTAGATGTAGTGCTTTGTGAAAAATGGGGAAGCTCTATCAGCGAACTGGGATAAAGTTGAGGCAGAAGATCACGACTGATGATAAATTCGTCATGTTCCAAAATTCCAACAATTTGCCCAAGTGATACAAGTTGTTCGACAAATTGTGAACGATGGAAAGAATGTGAAGGTCAGGCTCAAGTACCTATGTCTGGAATGAAGAGTCCATGTAGTTCAATCATGAGCATAAAAGTTCTATGCCATAAGAACTTGAACAACATAGAAGGACTTTAGAATATGGTAGTACTCTTAACAGGGAAATCAAAGAAAACAAAGAGGCAAAACATTTGAAAGGAGAGAATCATACTTTCTGGCCACTCTGCAAGTGTTGGATCTTCCCATGACTGGCCAGCAGCTTTACGAGGTACTGCTTTCTTTTTTGTTTCTGCTTTGTGTTCAATATCACTGCTTGCAAGAGCAGCTTTGACACTCTCTAGTGCTTCAGGAGTAATAATTTGTGCGTCCTTTTGAAATAGCTGTTGCGCCTGTACAAGAGAAAATAGATGTTGTAAACCATAGTTACAGTTGCTGATTCTATCAGTACCATATCCCAAAACTTCTCCTGCACTGTTAGGTAGTATATATCTATGTGGTAATGTTTTGCACATAGCTTCATCTAGTTAATGTGCCTGCCTGGTCCAAAAACATTAGGAAACTCTACATAGTACCACTGTATTTATGAAAGTCTCTGTGTCCATTGTCTTTACAACAATTCTTTGTACAAGACCGTCCCACTGTGGGGACAGGGTGACTTCTAAAGAGTAAAAACAAGGGTGACTTTTGTCTAACTATCACCCTTGTTTTTATAGATGTAACCCCATCCTAAGGTAGGATGGTCTTACACAAGTTTTTGTGCTTTTCAAATTCACATGGTACCCTAAGGCTTTTTACGTTGCTCACACCATGACCTTCTTATATCTCATTACATCTTTGTAAATTTCCCACTTTACCATCAGTGGCACACAAAATCCTGTGCATGCCATTGTACAGTGCCAAAGCTTTCGGCGGACATAATGCCCCAAAATTGTAAAAAAATAATAAAATCCATACCCATTTCTCTGATTGTCTAGGAACACAAGAATATTCGAGGAGAAAGTCCATAATTTAGGTTTGTAAAAAGAAATTTCCTATCTCTCTAACAGCTAGCATAGCAAACCATTTCCTCAAAGACCAAACATAAGACAATAATCACAAAAGACAACCAAGATTTTCAAAGACTACCCAATCAAAAGAATTTTAAAGGCTGCGGATTATTTCAGAAGGATGACAATAATACAGTCAATTTCGTCAAACTTAAAACAGACATAAAATTAGAATAGTGGCTCTTAACCTGTTGATACTGGGGAAGTGTATAAACACCAGGAGCGGGGTAGGGCGGAGGGATGACAGTGGCAGTGGGAACACTAACAGCTGGCACAGTGACAGGGACTGCAGCAGCCACTGGTAGTGGCGGCGCAACGTATTGCTGCTGCTGGAGATGAAACGGCATGGGAAAGTACGGGCCATTCGAATACGCAAACTGCGAGGAAGCCGAAGCTGATGACGACGACATGGCCTCAACTGTTATTTGAAATGTTCACTGTAATTGAAAACCAATTTTTTGTGAGTTTTAAGTTTAACTGAAGAATTTCTTAATGGAGATGGGGGGATTTTGAGGGCAGAAAATTAAGGTGTTCATCAGTTCATGCCACACAGTTATCTGTTGAAATATTTTTGCCTCCAAAACTCAATGAGAAGTACAATGGCAAAAAGAATTACACTACATATTTCATAAATTAAATGAACTAAAATATCTTATAACAAAACAGAAATTTTCTAAATGACTCCCAAAAAAGAGCAATACAGAGATTGAAGGTCCTAGTATGAAGCATTTTATCTTATTGAATTGTGTAAATAGAGGTGAACATGTGATAAACATAGCGGATTGGTAAAATGGAAAAAACAAAACCCACTCATTTGATGTGTCCCATTAAGGAAGCATGCAGCTTAAGCAAATGTGACAATCAGCAAGAAAGATTTGCAGATTTCTATTTTGCTATACAAAGGGATGAAAGACAAGCCCAAGGAACCAGCTCCTCACATTATATTTATCTTAAGGAACATTTATTGGTTCAAACTTATAATTTCCACTAAAATGAGAACCTTGATAACTAAGATGAAGATTAGATTTTCAAAAGGAACTCAACCCAGAAACTCAAACGCAAATCCCAACAACAAACTCAAAGTAAAATCTAATTTTAAACCCACATACAAAAGGTGGGTATCTCTTATAATTGATTTACTGGTTCACATCATCTTTCAAAAAATGATCTTAATTTAGATGAAACCCACACGAAGCAATCAGAGATTCAATACACAACATATAGCAAAACTAAAACATATTTCGAAAATTCCAATAAACAAAAATTTCTAAAATATTTAATTCAAAATGCTACATAATACACCAGAGCTGATGTCGAAAATCCATAGATAATCAACAGTAATTAGAATACAAGAAATAGAAGAAAATTAACGAATAAAACGTAAAAAAGCTACTAACTTTAGGGCATTGTCTCCAAATATAAGCCAAAAATCATACATGAGGTTCCAGAAAATACACTACAAATACAAACCCAGAATTAAAATCAAGAAAAAAACGTAAAATGTACCTCGGATTAAATTAAAGCTGTGATTAAATTACTTAGAAAATGAGATGTGGGTAATCTTTCGCGCTTCAAACCACCCTTTAGAATCGAAGATTCTCTAATGACTAATGAGAGAGAGAGAGAGAGAGAGAGAGAGAGAGAGAGAGGAAAAAAAAGTTTAAAACTTGCGAGTGTCCAGAATGATCTTCGGGTTTCTGAATTTATTTTCTTTTTCTTTTTCTTTTTTTCTTTTTTGTACTGGTATCTAGCTTGACATAAGAGTGGGGGCCCCAATAGCTCGGGAAGGGAAACTGGGTTGGACCTTGACCTGCATAATTTGGTCTCTGCCTCTTTGGTCTATCGAATCCAATCCATTATACATTATAACATGAAGCTCTTCATGAATAAATAAAAAAAATTATAATTTGCAGGAATCAAAATTTATTGATTTTCTTTGTCAAATGTAGTGTCTAATAAAATGGATATTCTTCTATAAAAAATAATAATAAATGGATATTCTTCAATATGATATCAATTATTGTTTGATTTCAACTAGTAGCATCATCTATTTCTAGTTATCTTGCAATATGATTGAGAATATAACGCACTCATAATTTAGCTGATAAATGAAAATAAATGGCTATTTTGTGATTGGTTAGTGAGTCAAATATGTAAAAATGTTGCTCTTGGTTAATGAAAATTATAATTTATACATATAAGAGGGATGAGATCTGATCTTCAAAGAATTGAAGTATGTCCCGAATTTTAATTTCAAATACTTTTCATCATCCAATTTATATGTTTCAAGGCTTCGAACTTTTAATATTCTGGCTGCGTTAAAATTAAGCAACATGTAAAGAAATGAAGAATTTCGACCTTTTTTTTATAAGAAGCAAAAAGCACTAAAGTCTAAAATGGAAAAATCAAATGTATTTCTTCATTTGCCAAAGACGAAGTAGGAGCATGCTATTGAAGACGTTGCGACATAGTTAGGTAAGGGCATGCTATTGTATTGAAGATGTTGCGATGTATGTCGGGAAGACCTCCTTTGATTGTGTACGAATAAAATGTGAGTCCAAAGGCAGGGTAAGAAAGGGTTTCGACTTTCGATAAATCTTCATAATCCTTTGTTCCAAAATAAGTTTCTTGTTTGACTTTTTGCGTCAACCTTCACAATATTTGAATATTGATTTGTGAAAAAAAAATGTAAATTCATAAAATCAAAATCTATTTTTGGATTCATTTTTAGTAAGTTCTCACAATATGAACTTTTTATAAATTTGAAAATTCTATAGTTATAGCTATATATTGATGGTCCAAGTATTGCCTCGAACACTGTGCAAAGTCAAATATGAAGCTCATTTTAAAATAGAGGTAATATGTTTGAATTTCGGATTTTTATAACATACTGTATGTGTCACACGATTGCACCAAATAATTTTTTTGCTCCGCAAAAAGGAGGGTGCAAGTGAATGACAACTGAGCCACCCCTTGCTACACAAAAATTCTAGAGTCATTAGCAGTAAGTGGTAATACTATAACAAATTGATCTACATCGTAGATCTTGAAACAAAGGATCTAAACCGTTCAATTATTTAATATTTTATTTAAGCAACTGTATCTTTTTTATGGGGTAAACTAATTATAAAAATAGCTAAAGACGTAAAATTCTAAGAGGTGTTTGGTTTGGTAAAGATTTGACTAATTGATTGTTTCACCACTAAAAAAGGAAAAAAAAAAAAAAAAAAAAAAAGAAAAAAAAAACAGCAGGATTGATTGAATTTTCATTGCTATTCGCTAGTACTATTCCATATCAAATACCATCTCCTTAATTTGCCGATTCATCTTCATCACCATTCGTTCTTTCACCATGCACAACATAATTCCCGACGGCACCATCACCATCTCCATTCTTAATTCAGCCTCATTATCATCTCCACATCACCCTCAATTTGCTATGATCAGGCCATTGAAATCTATAGGCTTGGCGGCGATGATTGCGAGGGAAGTCGATCTAGTTCAAAGGCCTCATCAGATGCAGCGCAACAAGAGGAGAAAAAATTGATTGAGGAGATGATGAGGATGACGCCGGAAGTACGAAGTAGAATTCCACCAAATTGTGCAGTATATCGTAATGTTTTTTTAATAGATTCAAGAAGAGGGAAAAGTAATTCAATAATTTAGTGAAAGAACTAATTAATCGATTCACATACCAACCAAACAGTTTTAGCAAATCATGCTTCTTTAATTAATTTTTAAATTATTTAATGCCATAAAAATGTCTAATTGTTAAATATAATGTTAAATAATTTTAACGGTTAAGATTTCCCTTTTATAATCAGTGGTCAAGATTGATTCATTATAGTAATTACCACTTAAGTGGCAATCACTGTAGAATCATTGGTCGCTACATCATGTTCGGACTCTCGTGTCCAACAGATAATCGGATGTTTGACCCATTGATAAATTAGTTAGAACCTGTAATATTAGGTTAGCAATTCAAACCTACTCAGAAGCTCCTATAGAAATTGATTCCGTAAATACATGAAGTTGTGCCTTAGGATTTGCGCTTTAGCTAATTTTAAGAATGAAGAAGCTAAGTTTTTTTTTTCTTTTCTTTTCTTTTTTTTCTGTTTTGTGACAAAGTCAAGAGATTTCATAACTACTATTGTGGGAAATCTTCATCCTCTCACGGATCCATAAGGCATGTCACTTAACTATGAGAACCTGGGATATAATTGTTTAGGAGAATTTTTTTTTTTTTTTTTGGGGGGCCTAAGAAGCCACTGAGGTCAATACAATAAATCTATTTATCTATATACTAATACTAAAGAAGCTGTCAGATAAAGAGAATAGATTAGCCATGTGTCAACTTTTCACGAGTTTGGCCACGTGTCATTTTTTCATGAGTTTGGTTGTGTGTCATTTTTAAAAAAAATTAAAAAAAAGTTAGATTCCCACATGTCCAACTGTTTCAATACTAGATTTCCGGATTGAGGCTAATGTTTGGGATCAACTAGCAATTATTAATTTGACTTTTCAAAATTAATAATCCTTTGTAATTAAGGACTAGTAACCACTTACTCCTATATTTCACCAAAAAAAAAATAAAAAAGCATTCATACGGTTGAACTTTGATACCCCATATTCTTCCCTCAAGCCCATTCTCCCTACTTTTGTGCCATTTTCTCTTCCACATTTTCAAGCCACTTTTTTCTAATAAAACACCTGCAATATAGAATCCGCTAGAAACAAATTGGTGTTAATGGAGTTTAAACATCTTAAATGAATGTTGTACCTTATTGTAGCACTCCTACTTCTTATTGAATTTTATGCAATTTTGTACTGAGTATTAGTTTTCTAAGAGTATCATGGACTTTTGGTTAGAGGAGTATCGGTATTAGCACAAACTTGATTTCTACATGATTGATGGGTACTTCCTTGGAGATACCACATGACGCTAGCGAGAATTTTCGGTAAGTAGTGACACCCTTCAATTGGCTTTCAACCAACTACATTTCTTTTACAGGATTCCACTCTTTATTAGTAAGAGTGTCAAGTTCATCGTACGTAACAGTTTTGGTAAAAAAAAACTTGAATAAAAGTTAATTTAGGGCATTTATTTTGTATGCATTTAATTTATGGGCATCTATTTTATTTGACTCCATTGTTAATTTAGGGCATTTATTGATATCATGAAAAGTTAAGAGTAGGAAGAGAAAACGTGATTTAGAGATTGATAGGTGCAAAATTTTTCCTTTTAGTTTGCAATGAATCTTATTCAATTTGAGTAATATTCTAACTAGCCAATATGCGATCGGGTAATTTTTTAGTGCGACATTGTGCTCAATATGTGAGAGTATTTGTTTATGATTGGTGAGTAGGCATCCTATTTGCTGACTTTATGGAATCTGGTGTATCTTTTAATATTGGTAAATGTGGTATGAACTTATTTATTGTATCAGTTTATTTCTTGGATTTATTATTATTTTTGTGATTTTTTTTATTTTTTTTTTGAAAAAAGGTAAATGATTTTATTCCATTTTCCAAGGATACCAATGTGAATATGTGATACCCTCACAAGCAAGAATACAAAAGATCAAGCTGCCATATTGGCACCCTATCAAGAAAACTACCAAAGCCTCAAATCATCTCTCCCTAGAGCAACCCGCACCCTATACAGTAAGTTCCACTATATCTATCATCTCATATTTACATTTGTGGAAAAATCTAACATATACACAAGATTGAATCAAGTAAATCAACTGTGAAGGACAGCGACAACAATCAGAGAAAATACGTTTGTTTCTCTCAAGCCAGAGGAAATAAACAGAAGCCCCAAGAGCAGCTCTCCTAACCTTCTGTCTTGGTTGTTTACCCTTGACATATTTCTGAAACCAATCAAGGTCCTGGTGCAGGTGCAGAGGCTTCCTCTTAATACTCAACCAATTAAGAATGCCATGCCAGACTTCCGCAGAGTAAGGACACTTAAAGAACAAATGGTGCAGGTCTTCATTATCTTGTTTGCACAGGTTGCATCTGTTAATAATCAACATGCCACGCTTCAGTAGGTTGGGAATGGTAGCAAACTTGTTCACTATAGCAAGCTGCAGAACGAAGCTGTGTCTAGACATAGTCATACCCTCCCAGATAGTCCTATGATATCGCTGAACAGGACTCGTACTTCTGAAAAAATCATATGCTTTACCAATCTGAAATTTAGTTCCATGCCATACAGAAATTAGTGAAGCAGCCTGGGACATACCACCACTAAGCTGAATAAACTCATCTCGAGTTTGGAGAAGCTTCCTCCAAATCCAGGAATCCTGAGGTCTAGCATGCACCTCCCAAACATCTTTATGAGCCAAGTAATAAGCTTGAGTCCACTTCTTCCATAAAGAACCTTCTCCATGGATTAGGTGCGCAAACCACTTCATTTGATAAGCTTTGTTCTAGGCTAAAACCTCCTTCATATTCAGCCCACTATCATGATGTGGTCTACAAAGATCACGCCAGCTTATAAACACACTCTCGCCTCCTTTTCTGCCCCTGAAAAATTGTCTGCACAAGCTCTCAATATGGTCAACCACAGTCTTTGGGATAAGGAAGGCAGAACACCAGAAAGAATCGATGCCAAAAATAACTGACTGAATAAGTTGAGCCTTGCCCGCATAACTAAGAAACATGTTGGCCTAATGGTGGAGCTTGGCTGAGATACTATCAATAAGAGGTTGACAAAAAGCCACTGATAACTTCTTAGTAGGCAGAGGAACGCCAAGGTACCTGAAAGGAAACTTCCCCTCACAATAACCTGTAGAAGTCAAAATGTCCTGCCTAATATCACCACGAACACCACCAAGATATACACAAGTCTTAGCTGGATTAGGTTGAAGCCCGGACATAGCAACAAAGGAATTTACAGAATCTACGGTAGGCTGAATAGCAGGCACATCACCACGGGAAAAAAAAATCAACAAATCATCCGCAAAGATCAAGTGATTCAGTTTACAACGTACACTCCTCGGATGAAAGCTGAATGCAGGATTTTCAGTGATTTTACGGAGCATTCTCGAGCAAATTTCCATGCATAAAACAAACAAAGACGGAGACATAGAATCCCCTTGGCGTACCCCCATCTTGCCTTCAAAGAAACCAACAGACTCTCCATGGTAGTTAATGGAAAACTTCACAGTTCTAACACACACCATAATCCTGCCAATGAACTGAGGAGGAAACTCATAATAATGCAAGGCTGATTTAAGAAAGTCCCAATTCAAGGAATCGTAGGCTTTACGAATGTCAATTTTGATCATGGCCCTAGGAGAAACACCCTTCCGTTCATAATGTTTGACCATTTCATGAGCAAGGAAAATATTTTCAGTAATGTTCCTCTTTGGAATGAAAGCATTTTGTTCCAGACCCACAAGGTGCATCATTACAGGTTTAAGTCTCTCAGAAATGATTTCAGTGATAAATTTGTAGAGAACATTACAGTATGAGATTGGCCGATAATCACAAACAGACTCATGGATTTTGCTTTTAGGAATCAACGAGATAATGGTGGCATTTAATTGTTTGAGAAGCTTATTACCAGTCCTGAAGAAGTCCTTTATTGCACAACAAATTTCCTTACCAACAATAGCCCATGCACTTTTGAAGAAGCTAGCTGAAAAACCATCAAGGCCTGGAGATTTTTCATCCGGAATTGGAAATACAGCAGCTTTAATCTCATCATCAGAGACAGATTGCATCACAAAAGTGGAGAGCTCAGGGGTAACTTTTGGACCATCCAAAAGATAGTGAGGATCAAAATCCAGAACAAAAGAGGAAGAACCAAGTAGAAACTGGTAATAATCAACAAAAGCCCGGCAGATTGTGTCCCCCGTGCAATGAATTTAACCATGTCTATCCTTCAGTGAGCCCACTACTGCAGCAGCCTGCCTATCCCGCACTTTTGCATGGAAGAATTTAGTACATTCATCACTAAATTTAATATCATTGATCTTAGCTCTTTGGGCAAGAACAGATATTTCAGCTTTCCTTAATTTCACCAGCTTTGGAATAAGATCCTTCTCATTCTGTATAAGAGAATCAGACATGGGATCAGTTTGTAACATTTTCTGCATACTAGAAAGCTTATCATGGCATTCCTGGATACGAAGTTCAATAGAGTTATAACTCTTCTTATTGCAGTTGCTTAAGCTCAGGTTTAAGGCTCTTTAGTTTAGACACAATTTGGAACATCCTGCACCCAGATACATGCTTCTGCCAGCAAGCCTGAACAAGAGGCAGGAAATGATCATCCACTGTCCAACATTTCAGAAATTTAAAGGACTTCTTCTTGGATGGAGGGGGGGCACCAATAGTCACCAAGCTAGGTGAGTGGTCTGAAATTTCAGAAGGAAGGAATTCAACAGTAGAATAAACCACTGTGCATTACACATCACACGATCGAGCTTACTTATCACTTTAGAACTGGCATTATGGTTATTAGACCATGTAAACTGACAACCTATAGCAGGGAGGTCTGAAATACCAGAAGCTGCTACGCAATCAGCAAACTCAGTCACCTCACGAACATTGGGATTTACTTTACTAATTCTTTCTTCAGATGAGAGAGTGACATAAAAGTCTCCCATTAAGATCTAGGGAATAGAGATACCAGCACCCCAAGCTTCAATGGCAAACCACAAGACACAACGCTCCTCTCCTTTATTACTAGCATATATCATGGTAACAACACACTCAAACCCAGACCTTTTGTCAGGAGCCAAACAGTGCACAACCTGACTATTAGCATCAATTCTCTGCACATCAACACTAGACGAGTTTCATAACAACCACACTCTTCCATAATGATGGCAATCACAATTAAAAATCCCCTGAAATTGTTTATTCAACTTCTTAACTATCTTTTCAGCTTTATTACAAGACACCTTAGTTTTAAGAAGACCCAAATATCGATATGAAGTTTTCCAACAAGAGATTTCACCTCTTGATGTTTTTCAGGGGTATTAAAGCCCCTGATGTTCCAGACTGATAAAATCATTGAGAAGAAGAGGAGGGCATCCCATCAGGATCACCCCCATTACCCCCATCACCATGTAGCTCCTTACCATCTAGTGACTGAAACACAACCCCATTCTCAACCTACTCCATAGCATCAGCCCAAAGAGCTTCAAACCTGGACTTGTGATTAGTAATCACCTGGTCAACAAAACGGGTAAACTTGCGAGCTTGTATTGTAAACCTTACAGGAGGTGACCTGAAAGCTAGGTCAAT
Source organism: Tetragonia tetragonoides (assembly GCA_038025085.1). NCBI lineage: Eukaryota > Viridiplantae > Streptophyta > Magnoliopsida > Caryophyllales > Aizoaceae > Tetragonia > Tetragonia tetragonoides. The sequence goes on from CM076143.1 coordinate 11,832,868, forward strand.
CGGATCAGGGATAACATCAGTAGCCTTCAGGGGAACAGTAGCATTGATCACAGGGGTCTCAATAACAGGAACTGCAGCTGTAGGAGCCTGCAAAGACATAGGCTCATGCGTGAAAGTCTCAAGAACCACAGAATTTTGCCTTACAAGTTCCTGAACTACATGTGCAGTGGTAGTAGCAGGAACTTGCTTATCACTAGCCTTAGTTGCAGCTCTTCTCTTACTAGGACAAGCTCCATCATTGTGCCCCAACTTATGACAATGCTGACAATAAAATGGAACCCATTCGTAGTGCACTAGCTGATTTAAACAGACCCCAAAAGGAGTCTTAATAGGCACTTTATAAGGGAGTTCACCAGGTACATCAACCTCAATCAAGCAACGAGCATATGATACTTTTTCCTTAGTAGTTGTGCACCAATACGCAAACATAGGAACACCAATCTTACTGGTCAACTTGCTCAGACCCCTTGCCGACCAAAATTGTACATCAAGATTAGGCAAGGTTACCCACACTGGAACCCTATGAATTTATTCATTCTCAATGCAAAAGGAAGGTGACCATGGCTTAAGCAAAAAAGCCCTATTCCCAATAGACCAAGGACCACCACGAAGAACAACATCCCTGTCCTCAATTGAGCCAAACCTTAAGTAAACCCACCCCTTAGCATGCATAAGAACTTGAAGAGGTTTAACATGAGACAAAGACATATCAATGAAGGCATGAAGTTGAGCCTTCTTAGGATTACCACCTAAAACAAAACCCACAAGAGTATTTGCCCAATATTCCACCCCTTCAGCCATGTCCTCTTCGTCAAAATAAATTTCAGCAGCGTTCACCATTTCAGGGATAAACTCAAGTTTTAACCCCTGAGAAGGTCTCCAATTCCCAGCAAACCCCTTCCTCCATGGATTCACATTCACCCCAGAATTAGGGATAACATGAACCTCATTAGAAGGAAGTAATTCAGGAATACATTCATTAGGGTTAATACCCTCATTAACATCTCTAAAAGAAGCCACAAAAATATTCAATTGAGCAACAACAAGATTTACAACAGGATTAACAACAGAAATTTCCATAGATTCAATCACAGATATTTCAATATCACCATGAACAGGCAACTCCACATCATCAGAGGAAAACCCCAAAGATTTAATATCAGAGCCCAATGAATTATTACCTGCTTTCTTCGCTTTACTCATCGTAGCAACACCACCACCATTGATGCTAGTAGCTTGCGGCAATGAAGGAAGAAAATCCCCAAAAACCGTCGTTCTTGGACTAGCCTGGGTTGAAGAATTCTTCTGAGACGAAGCCCCAATTCGCGCAATAGAACCCACGGCTGAATTGCTTGACGCCATAGATGAACTCACCGTGCTCGATTTCTTCGTGGGACGACCTCTCTGAGCCATGGCAGTCGAGTAGCGCAGGTTAAGCAAGACACCAAATGTACGCTACCAAGGCTTAACAAACTCAGACCACCTAGAGAGAGAAAAACATTATTTTTATGAATTTGGTCAATGGTAATGTTTATAATGTTCGTTTTGGTTGAAACAGAGGAGAAACATGGCAACTGCAATAGTTTTTTTTAACTCCTTTATTATTAGTATATGGGAAAATGGTGCATCAAATTGTATGATTTTTCGACAAGCATTTGCAAGCAAGAAGTTCTACCACATCTTCTCAAAGAATCAAAGTATTATACACCAAAGCTAAAAAGAATAGAAGGCCAAAATAACATCTGTAAGGTAGTATTATTTATCAACGTGACTTTTTTTAATTGGTGGAATATTCAGCAAAAATTAGTTCTTAATGGTTTTGCAATACGGTGCAACGCTTGCATTAGGATTTTCCTTTCATTTTTTTTTGGATCGACAAGTTTTCTTTCCAGCTTAATATAAAACATGCCACTAAATATAAGTTGATTAAGGGTGCATTTCAACATAAAATAATTGAGAAAGTATATATATCGAGGGAAATTCCTATTTATATTTGATTAATATTTTTTGTAACATCCGTGCAGCGCACGGGTCAAAACACTAGTTTACATACAATGTGAAAAGCCGAATTTAAACGTGGTATCTAATGTATCAAGGCATTAATATTGACCACTAGCTTTGTCAATGACCACTAGCAGGCCAAGACCTCATGGACATTGTTTAGTAGAGTTTGACCAGTTATATACTTACCACAGCACCCATTATCTACGAATATGGGACTTGAAAAATGGCAATATATACACTATGTAATAAACTATTGTAAAAGAAAAGTGTTCACAACGCTAATCTTTATAAATTAATGTTGAAAGTAAAGCATTAACTCAATCTAATATCATATCATATCATATATCTAATCTAATCTAATATATATATATATATATATATATATATATATATATATATATATATAGAAATAGGGCCTTTTACGACGGGAAATCCTGTCGTAAAAGGTCAACTACGACGGTATATACCGTCGCCCCCCCGTCGTAGAAGGGGGCCGTCGTTATTGCACTTTACGACGGTTTATGAGGTCCCGTCGCGAATGAGCATTTACGACGGGATATTCTCTCGTCGTAAGTATCTTACATTTACGACAGGCTACCCCGTTGTAATTAGTCATTCACGACGGGTTATTCACGACGGGATTAACCCGTCGTAATTGGTCATCCACGACAGGACTAACCCGTCGTAATTGGCCTTTCGCGACAGGATTAACCCGTCGTAATTGACTTTTCGCGACGGGTTAAAACCCGTCGTAATTGAAATGTAAAAGCTAAAAAAAAAATATTTCGTGACGGTAGAGTTTCAATAATAAACAACAATACCACAAATTTCCATTGTTTCTACAAAAGAAGAAAATTTTTAAATACAAATTTCCACAAAACATAGAAACTGGTATAGAAGACAGCAAATGAATAGGAACAACATAGATATCCATGACACTTCAGTTGCTATCCCAGTTTCTGTAACAGCAGCAGCTTCAACTTTCACATTTTCCCCGCCTCTAACCGTACACATTATATTATGGTGCAAGAACACAAAACTGAAGGAGTACATTTTAATAACAGACCAAAATGTTTTCATGCATAAATCTCTAAGCAGAGAGAAGCAAGTATCAACTTCACAAAGCTAAGCACCAGAAACCATTCCCACATGTTGCAAAGCAAGGAGCATTGAGGCCAAGGGGATGGTGCGGTGCTCATAGACCATTGATGATAGCTTCCACTTCGGACGGAGTGTACAAGTGGTAGGTTGGAGAAACTTTTGCAATTTCAACATTATTTGGAGCCACCTAATAAAAAGAAACATTGATTGGAACTATGGTTTAAACTGACACTGTCACAATTAAAATGATAATGGAGAGAAAGAAGTACTACCTTTTCCTCCATGACCTGCTTCAAGATGGAAAGAGTTATGGTCTTGGCTTCCTGAAGAGTTAAGTCCTGTAGAGAAAGATACAATAGCTCATTTACAAACTTCGCATTCACTAGAAAGATAACTAAAATACGAAAGGAGAGGAAAAAAATAGGGATGATAACAACAATGCGAAACTTTGACAGTTCTAGACATTGATATGGAAAGTTCCAACAACAGCAAGTAAAAGTATCCTAGGTAACAAAGTCATTCTAGACTCTACTCTCATGTGACTAAAACCACCAGACAGGCTATGGGCATACCTTTCTGAATTGTTCCTGCAAAGAACTATCAGCACCTTCAGAACCAGAAGCAATAGCCTTCGCACTGCACTGCTAGAATGTACCAGACGGATCTGTATAATATCTATATAGTAGAGAACAGAAGTTCCAAGTTAGGAAACAAACCCTGGGAGACATAGAGTGATCTAATAGTAGAATATATACTTTCTATACAAAGGACAAAAACATCTGATTACAGTAGAAATGAACTTACGAGCTCGGTCCATTTTTATCATGACCTACAATAAGGAGAGATACACCGAAAGGTCTAGACTGCATAAACACATGAGAAAGATTAGACACAGACGCAAGGACAAAGAAATTTATACAATAACATTGGGATAATTAGCAGACTCATTATCCAGATGTCCATCAAAATGTAGAGTTGTTCCGAATCTGAGTTGCATATCCCAGATATCTTGTGCTTTTGTAAGTTCTTGACAAATATATATCAGAGAACAGAAGTTCCAAGTTAGGACACAAACCCTGGGAGACAAAGAGTGATCTAAGAGCAGAATATATACTTTCTATACAAAGGACAAAAACATCTGATTACAGTAGAAATGAACTTACAAGCTCGGCCCATTTTCATCATGACCAGCAATAAGGAGAGATACACCGAAAGGTCTGGACTGCACAAACACATGAGAAGCATTAGACACAAACGCAAGGACAAAGAAATTTATACAATAACAATGGGATAATTAGCAGACTCATTATTCAAATGTCCATCAAAATGTAGAGTTGTTCCGAATTTGACTTCCTGAACAGAACGAGCACAAACATAACGTAAACATCAAACCCTACTGTGCAGGTTCATAACATGAATATGCCTTTAAGCCTCGAATAGAATGAAGACTACGAGGTCTGCAATTCTATTCCTTGAGTTCTCCATCTCCAATTCTTCACTTAGCAGATCAGATCTGGACAGATAATAAGGCACTGATGATGGGAAGAGCTAACATGTTCTAAGTCTCCCCTATTCAAAAGGTTGAAACACAGACTACTCATCATAATTCACATAAGAGCCTTATCAAGCATCAATTGCCAAGTTTCTAACCATCACAATGCAGCATTAAAAAGACATTGATGAACAAGAAAGCCATATCATATTAGCTACTAAAGACAGCCATTGTATTTTACCTTAAAACACTTCATAGTTTCATACTCGAAAACATCCATTCACTACTAGAGATGAATTGATTAGCAATCTGCGAGTTTGAGAAATCTGCAAGTGAAGAAAATCTGCAGATTAATCGAGACTGCAACTAATTCGAAGGTATTTGCTAATAAATTTTAGATAGATAAAAAGAACTTAGGATCACATGATCAGTTTAAACTAATTCTGGTCCATTAGTAATGTGATTTCATACTAGTTTGTAAAATGACAAGTGCAATAAAAATAAGAAATAAAGACAATCACATAACTAACACTGTAACACTCACAAATTGCAGATAAATGTGTCCACTTAGTTTAAACTACAAACATGAATTGAGAACCAATTGCAGAAATCCCTCAAGGAGAGAACAAAACTTAAAGTAGTCTGTTACCTTTGTTGGAAAGAGTGTGTTTCCTTTGTTCTTCAGTATCACATAAAACACTTAAGATAAATCCAGAAAAAAGTAGAACTTGTGAGTTAAAAGAGAATTTAACATCAATTTCAAGAGCAGAGGCAGAAAAAACAAACAATTGTTTTTACCTTCATGCTTGAGACCAAAAGGAAGAGCTTGAGACCAGACATGTAAAAGCTAAACAAAATAGCAAGGTTAAGCCCTAACCTGCAAAATTAGGTTCAAACCTCAAGATTAAACCCTATATATATATATATATATATATATATATATATATTCTTTTTTTTGGGGGGGTAAGAGCGCCAGTAATGTGACAAGTGTCATGTTTTAATTGGTTATTTTTTATTTTTTCTTTTCTTTTTTCTTTTAATTATTGTCACTAATGAATTGTCATAAATAAATATCCTACAATATTTGCAAGAAACTGTTCATATTTCTTATTTTTCTTAAAAAATTGAATAAAATTAATACAATCTAAAATGACATAAATGTAATGCTTTAATGACATTGATTTGACAAATAGTTAATTTTTATTTTTTATTCAAGAAAATAATAAAAACCTGGATTAAATATATTTATAAAAGAAGTGTTATATATTTTTTTGTTATATAGTTGTGGTTATAATCACAGGTAACTACAAGTGTCACATTTTGATAAATTATAATTTTTTATTTTCTTTAGATGATGAGTCGTCACAAATTTTTTCCCCATCGAAAGAAGGTTCATCTTTCAACTTCTTATTAGCAAAACACACATTAAGGGATAATGGGATCAAACCGGTTGTTGAGTAATAACAAAAATTATATTAGTTGGTATAAGCGTCGGTTACGTGAAAATTTACTAATCTTTCGTAGGGATAAAAGTTGCTAATATGACAAGGTAAACATATTTAATTAATTTTTATATTTGAGGCCATTAACACCGATTTGACATGTGACTAAAATTTGCAAGGATATGAGCAAATAAAGTGACAATGATCACATTTAGAGTGATAGTTTAGTAAGTCATATATTTTTTGTATTGGAAGCTCCTTCTAATATACATTTGTTTTTTTTTTTGGATAAATACTTCTAATATACATTTGTATTATTTATAAAAATAATTATTTAAATATATTAAAATATAGTGATAAAAGGACAGATCATGCGTAGTTGTGAATATAAGTGCAGGTAACTACGAGTATCACATCTTCATAAGTTATTTTATTTATTTTTTTTTTTTTTGAAATGGTGAGTCCTCACACTTTTTTATTTTTATTTTTTATTTCCATTCGAAAGAAGGTTAGACTTTCAAATTCTTTTTTTATTTTTTTATTTATGGATACAAGGAACCCGCACTCTTTGTATGTGCACCGATAAACCTTATTAAGGGATAATCAGATCGGATCAAACCGGTTGAGGGTTCAATAACCTGTTTGACATGTGACTAAAATTTTCAAGAATATGACCAATCAAATAAGGTGACAACCAGGGTCACATTTAGAGTAATAGATATTATTATTTAATTATTTTGGCAGGTTAGCGATAAATATTTTCGGAGATAAGCCAATTACTTAAGATATTTATAACATTTTCATCCATCACCATTATTTTCATTCAAAAATATACGTATTTTTTTTTAAAAACAAAATAAAATATAGCTAAGCATATTAAAAGTATAGTGATAAAAGGATAGTCCGTGTGTAGCACGGGTAATTTCCTAGTATATAACTATAATTGGGTCCTTATTTATGTGGTGCCGACACGTAGTACGCCACATAGGCAAGCCACGTCGTGTGGGTATGACAAGTAAGCCGACACGTAAGCACAAACTTGCCAAATAGCATAACACATCATCCAGCATTAATGTCTTATCATTAGTTGACTTAATCACATATTTACTAGCATAATTCCAAATTACAACGTAAAATAGTTTCAGTTACCTAAGTCAAAAAATTAAAAATCTAACTCCGTAAGTTTGGATTTGAAAAACGCTTCAAAATGAGATGTATATGTATATGTGTCCTATAAAAGTTAGGTCTTTTCCGTGCAGTAATGACACGTAAGACGTCACATAAGAGAGAATGATCGTGTGAAGAAGGCACATAGACGCCACATGTGCACAATTTTATCACATGTTTTAGTTGTGCAATATAAAACGAGCATGAGGTATCAACTTTTAGTGCACATATATTGTTAATGCAGAATGAGTTAATTCATTTTTTTCATTAATTGAATTACTTATTACAACTAGGTGTATGTCCCGTGCGATGCACGGGCTTGTAAATTATCATTAGAAAATATATTTTTCAATGTTATTATTAAATTATTAATTAAAGAATGATATATCAATTAGGTATGTAGCAAGTAATATAGAGTTCTACAAAATCAAAGTTGTATGGTACTGTCTAATTTTTTTTTTTCCTTTTTATTTATAGCTATGTAATGTAAATTTGCTTATTTGACATGAAATAGTTGTTTGATCCAATAAAGGGATAAATGAATTTCATATCTTTTATTCAAAAAAATAGTTAAGTGCCAGATTCATAACTATCATCTTGACATACCATATACCATATACTATTTCAATTGATATATTTATACCCCCATGTGTTTTACATAACTTTCTACAAATGGTTCTTATCCATCTTTGCTTTTCATCCTTTTTTTCTTTTCTTTTTTACTACAGTAATAGGTTTACATTATATTTGATGTTAAATTTCTTATATGTGTCATCCCATTTGTTATGCAACTGTTATTTGGATCCATGTAGAGATATCAATTAGTTTTCTATTTTTTTAAAATTAAAATAATTAGTAAAGAAATTAATTATCTTTACATTTATATTATTCATACATTCTACCGAACTCTATATTTCTCCATCTCCATGGTGTGTAATCATGTAATTTCTCAATATTGGCTTTCTACTATTTAGCTGAGGTATGAAATGAAATCACTTAAAAATTTTGAGATGTATGTATAAATATTACTGATACATAATTTTTATCATTTTTTTTAAAAATAATTATTATTTGTGACTATTTCCCTTATTAAATTCATTATGTCTACTTTTAGTATAATTAAGGTTAAGTTCATGTACTGTATTTATGAAGTTTATGTTCATGTATCCGCATTTAATTAGATTACATGGTGTGTGCATGCATGTATTTCATTAATTAGGGGACATAAATAACATTGACTTTTGGATAAGATGCTGACTGGACATGGTGATGTGGCAAGCCACATGTCAATACAGCAGTGTGCATGATCCACTTATATATATATATATATATATATATATATATATATATATATATATATATATATATATATATATATATATATATATATATATATATATATATATATATATATATATATATTAGATTAGTGTACGTATACGGTTTTTATTCTCTATTTAAATTTAGTCCAATCTCATTACAAATTAATGTGGTATGAAAAATATCATTTTCAAGAATTTGCATGCATCCTATGGATAGAAATCTTTACAAAAATAAAATAAAATAAAATAAATTTTATCAATAATAATAATAATAATAATAATAATTTCACTTTAAATATTTTAATCATTTTATTATTAAATATATTCATTAAATTATTTTACGAACCCGTGCAAACCATATATATATATATCATACAAACCATCACCAAAACCATTGATTTCATTATTATTGAACGACAAATACATTAACATAAACGTACTAATTCATTATAGTGAAAGGTAGCTTCATCACTTCATTTTTCTCCAAATTTTCCTACAGCTTGTTTTTTTTTTTTTTTTTTTTTTTTGGCAAATTCATTACACCGTTATTGTGGATTCATTAATTTAGAACCATAAATGCATTGTAACAACAATGAATTTGTAGGTATAACCCAATGAATTTGTACTCAACTGTAATGAATTTGAGGTTTGTTTTTTTTTTTTAATAAATGACAACCCCTCCCCCAACCACTGTTCACCGTCGCTGCCGCCCCACCACCACCACCACCTTCACCTCACCCACGCCAGCCAAAACAAGGAAAAAAACAAAAATTAAAAAATCCACCTGAAAATGTCGCCGAAGCTCGAAATTGCATCTACAAGCAGTCGCCGACCATCATTCCATGACCGGAGATCACATATTAGAGGTCGGAGACCTTCGATCTATGGTCGCCGACCACGGAATGGTGCGTGGTAGCCATGAAAAGAGGAGAAAGGGTACCGAGGAGAGAGGAAGAGCATGAGAGAGAGAGAGAGATCGCATTGAGGATAGAGAAAGAGCGCCGGAGAGAGAGCATGTGAGGGAGAAATAGCTTTGAACTCCGACCTCCAATCTCCGATCTCCGGCAAGTGAGTCAACACCACAGAGGATGAATTCAAAGAGAGAGAGGAGAGAGAAGAGAGAGACGCACAAATGCAAAGCCAGAAAAAAGAAGATGCGAAGACCCCTCACTTAATTAACCAATCAAAAGACAGCTATGCTCTTTTCTTTTCCACTAATGACCAGCGTGTCCCTTTTTGATGAGTTCTAATCTGGGCCTTTGATTTCCTCAATCTAACGGTTAAAATTGGTTTGTACGATTTGTACTTTAAGAGGGGTTTGTATAGGAGCCTCCACTTATATATATATTAGGGTAAAACTAAATACCCCACCCTAAATTGATCAATACCACACCCTAAAAATTAGAGTTCCTAAAATACCCTTTTAAGTTAATGAAAAAAAAAAAAAAAAAACGTCCTCCCCCTCTCACCTGACCTCTGCTCCCTCCCATCCAACCACGCGACACACACGCCGGCGAAGATGGTGAGTTGGTGGCTGATCTGCCAGGGGGGCTCAGAATCCGCATTTTATTCTCGCGGCAAACCTAAGCCTAGATTAGGCGCAAGTAATTGAACACTACGACAAAATTAGGTGTAGATAGTGGCGCATATCGTCTGTATAATTGGCAGACAAGTTTATTTTACTTTTTTTAAGAAAGGTGGGACTTGCGTCTTTATTAAGCGTATTGTCATCATAAGATCTGCGCCTGAAATGAAACTAGAGTTATAGTATCTATGCCAAAACTAGGAGCAGATCATAAACACAAGTAAACGGTCTTTCTAAAGCATTGGTTGACTCTTGTACCTTATTATTTTGAATTGGACCCAAATGTTTACTATTTTTTGACTTTGGACCATAGATGATTCAATCGAAATGGCTCATCAACCTATATGTGCTATTTTCTTACACGGGAGTTTCAATTCGTATTTGTGCTTTGCGTCAGGTTTTATCAAAAATTATATCTTTATTTTGTAGGGTTAGAGTAGTTGTGTACATCTAATTACCCCTTACTACACATGCGTGAGAGCCTTTAGTCTATATCGAGGTTTGTTGAGGTTAATATTGGTTTGAGCTGCGAACTTAGGACCAACAATTATTGTTTGTTTGTCATTACTCATGTTTGCAGTTAGCTTCAACCTCTTATCCACATATATAGACTAAGTAGAGTTTGTTCCATTAATTATGAGGATTGTTAATAGTGGTTGTTAGATCGTGCTTTTATTGGTGGGCCAAGCGACAATTAGGTCCACTATCAATCTTAATTCTTAAGTAAATATTTGCAAAGTTGAGATGGACTAATTTTTAGTGAGCCTAATTCGGATTAGGGCCCATCCCATGCCTAAACTAACTTAGGTTTTCCCTCTTGCACTTCATATATATAGTAGCACTCGTGTTTTTTATATAGTCAAATATTAAAACTCTAATTACCTTAGAGAGAGAAATCAAATCTAGTGTGCTGGATGCTGACAAATCGCGATGTGTGATCCAACTTACATGATAATGGTAGACGACGCACAACGCTAGACACAACAATCCCAGAAGCAATCATTATCAAATTATTCTTCTTACTCAGTGTTAGGTATTATTTGAATTCACTATTTGATTTTAATATACATATGTTTATGGGGACATATAAAATTTTTATGCTATGATAGGTGTGCATCAAAAATTGTCTGTTAGAAATTTAGCATATAATTATTTTTTTTGGCTCGTTAATTTAGCATATAATAGTTAACAAACAATAATGAACAAGAATTGGGATTGAAACTAACTTATTCCCAATCAAGAAGAAAATAAAATTTTGTATCACAAATGGTTGAAACTAATAAAGATTTAAAACAGGCTAAAAAAATATATTCAATAAGATAATTAAATCATATTAATAACTTTCTTTACATCGCACGAAAACAAAACTAGTTTGAATTTAAAATTGGTATATATTGACTTTTTAAATGTGTGTGTTTTCCTTGTAGAAAGAAGCGGATTATTAAGCATACCATTTTTTTTGTTAAGTAAGTGTACCACACATTTTTTTTAATGATCAAAGTATACCATTTTTGTGAAATCAAACCAGTATGTGGCTTCAATTTGTTGTGCACGACCATCCTACTAAAAACTTATCTAGTATAAGTCGATATTAACTAATTAACTTAAGAAATGATGTTTTCTTACTAGAATAATAGTGATGTTTTACTTTAAAATAGGTGTTGCCAAAATATATAAAAAGCCTATCTCATTTGAAAAAAATTTATAGCATGAAATGAGGTTATATTAATACATGCATTAAAAGCTCTACTTGACCAACTTTCGTGTTGTTTTTGAAAAAAATTATTACTTTTTTTAGTAAATAATTACTTTAATCGACCCAAATAATTGTATTTATGATATATAGCCATTATTCATTTTATTTATTTGCTAGCACTTTTATTTATTCATAAGTAGATATCAATTTAATCTCAAATCTCTTTACGGGTAATAATCGCAGTGTTCACATTTAGTATTCACATATGTTTTACGATCATGTATTAGCCCCTCCGAAATAACTTGAATTTTGTTTAACAATATGAGGCGCATCATTTATTGCCCTTTCCCCCCACTTTATATATATATACACATGCATGTTGCTAGATTGACAAATCAGCAATGTCATATAGACATTGATCCTCTATTTATGTGACACATCACCATTACAAGCAAGTGTTGACACATCACCATTTATATTTTTAGAAGCAACATTAATGCATGCACATGAAGAACGTTCAGTATCGCTTCCCCACACCATTCACTTCCCCTTTTCATTTAACTATTTACTTTCTTTTTAACTTCTCTTTGAAGTTCATTGTATTTAACCATCTTAATTAGCTTAAAAGAAATGATAAACATTACCTCAAAGAAGAAAAAAAAGAAGTAAGTGAGAAACATTGACCGTGCAAATTGCAATGCATGCTTAACTTAATTTTAGATTATTTGTACTAATAAGGTTTAGCGATGCTTCTGATTTAATTTGCACATTTGGGATCAACTTTTTGCAAAATATAATTGCCCCCTTATTAAAGGTTTATTTTATTGAGAAAATTATAAATAACCTTTAGACCTTCTTCTAAAGTTTAGTGTGTGTATGCATATACGGTTAATATAAAATACTCGCAAAATGTTTCAACTTTCAAGAAGCCTTGCGACACCAAATGAATTCTTCAATATGTACAGTCAATTTGTTTTAATCTATAGGCTTTTCATTATTTAGATAAGGTAAGCGACATTTGTTTTACCTTATACTTGCCGTATTTTTTTTTATTGGACTTGATACCGGAGTATTGGAGTAAATTGCAGCAAAAGATAAAAGTATTATGGTAGTAGTAGTGGTGGTGATCTTTTAAACTGGATATTGGACACTAGATAATGAAGTAATTTGAAATAAAAATAATAAACAACTTTGGCTATACAAACTAGCAGGTTTGGGTCATGATTAACGATAAATAAGATATTGTGTATTTTTTGTATTTTGTCCTGCAATTGATGCAATATTGTAGGTTTGTAGCATATTAAGGGAGATGCTCATAAAAGAGGATTTTTGTATCCAGATATGATATAAGCGAAATATATCTTGAAAATTTGTACAAATAAAAATATTTTATTTATATTAACACACAAGCCGTACATCGCACGGGAATGTAACTAGTTTTTTATTATTATTATTGATAAATTCTCATTTTCTCGCTCCGGTGTGAAATCTAATACTAAGGGGCAGGACATACTAATAATTAGATCGTCTCTCTTTTTTTTTTTTTTTTTGAAAAACGGTTAGCTTTATTTTCAGCTTCTAAAGGATACCAAGACGGTGCCCTTTAGAGTAAATAGGTACAATTTTCACGGTGGTGTACCATACCTATTCAGGGGGTCTACCAATGAGGCACACCTATAAAGCACAATACACACCTATAAAGCATAATACACACCGACCCTACCTCAAACTACAACTGCTCATGTCTCATTTGATTGTTTTTAGAATTATTTTTGTGTGTCAAGTCAAAATGTCTTTCATTATAAAACGGAAGAAGTACTCGTACTTTTATTTGAATCGGATCGGATTCCTTGTGGAGAGTGAAAACTCTCCCAATACCCGATTTTAGGAACTTAAAACTAGGTTTAAGCAGGGGCTCGTAAAATAATTTTATGAATATATTCAATAGTATAATGCTTAAACAATTTGAAGTGATATTTATTGATATTATTGATAAAATACATTTTATTTTATTTTTGCAATGATTTCTATCCATAGGATGCATGATAATTCTTGAAAAGATATTTCATACCACGCATTTGTAATGAGATTGAACTGAATTTAGATAGAGAATAAATATAGTATATGTACACTAATTCTAAAAAGTAATTCAATCCATGAATAAACTCATTCTACATTAATGGTATATGTGCACTAAAACTTGATATTTCATACTTGTTTTATACCGCACAACTAAAACTATATGACAAAGTTATGCACATGTGGTGTCTGCGTGTTATCTTCACAGGAACATTGCCTCTTATGTGATGTCCTACGTCTCATCACCGCACGTAAATGATCCAAACTTTTATAGGATACATATACATATATATATCATTTTGAAGCATTTTTCAAATCCTATCAAACGGAGTCAGATTTTAATTTTTTGACATACGTAACTAAAGTTATTTTATTTTGTAATTTGGAAATATGTTAATAAATTTGTAATTAAGTCAACTAATGATAAGAATTAATGGTGGATGATGTGTCATGTTACGTGGCAAGTTTGTATTTACGTGTCGGCTTACGTGTCATGCCGCTCGCCTATGTGGCGTCCCACGTGTCGGCACTACACGAAGAAGGACCCTTCAAAACGAAAATAAAAATAGGAAATAGAAACCGTGTAAGGACTTTTATGTAATATTCCACCGTTGCTTGATTTACTCCTTTCACGTGTAGAAACCATATGCAAAGAAAACCCAACAAATTCAAGCCCACAGCTCCCCATCACACCCCTCTCTCTCTCTCTCTCTCTCTCTCTCTCGGATTCTCTTCAGTGCCAATTTCTCACGAGATTTTCACTTTCCATTATTTTTCCAAACAAACCCTTTTTTTCTCATTATATTTTCTTTTATTTAAATCTTTCTGGTCTTTAGAACCAGAAATTTAGCACATCTTGCTTGTTGGGGTTATATAATTTTCTCATATCCCCAAAACTATTATCCTATGGACCAATTTCATAAAAGGGCTTTGGAAAATTATTATCACAATTACTTTACTACCCAGAAAGAGAAACAAAAAGAAATTAAATCATCAATCAATTTATAAATCATAAGCCTACTTTTTGATTATTTTGTTTGCAATCTGGAGAGAGAAGGGGAAGAACAACAACAACAACAACAACATCCAATCACAAAAAAGCATACTATAGATTAGGCAATATATACAGGTTCTCTTTTTAATCTTTTTAATCAAGCAATATACTGCACTTTCATGCTATTTTTTTTTTTTTGACCAAACTTTGATGAAGGTGGGTAACAATATTTTTTGATATTAGGGTTTGTAACATACAACAAATTTAGTAATACTTAATAGGGTATTTTGGCCTAATTCTTCAACGCACACACAAAATGCCTATCTATCAGCTATCTATCACAGCCCCAATAACTTTTTTTTGTTTTCCAGAATTGCCCTTATCCTCATTGTGTCTGAATTGGGCTTTTCCTCTCTCTCCTGTTTTTTACCATTATCAAAAATAATAATCCCAATTTGATTCAAAATTTGTTGTTTGAGGCTGATGGGTTTTTTTTCAATCTAAGGATTCTTTCTGAAAAAGATTTACTAGGTTTCTGGGTAGAGTTTTGTTGGGTGGACTGTTTCTGGGATTAGGGTTAGATCTGACATAACTGTGTCTCTCTTTCTGTTTTGCCTGATATTTATTTTTTTCTCTGAAAGTTTTTTCTGAAATTACTGAACTTGGAGGTTCTTGTTTCTGGGTTCATCAAATTCTGTTTGGATTTATGAGAATCTGGGTTGTGGTCAATGCAGGGTTGAGCTTATCTGTCAACCAGGAATCAGATACTTAGATCAGGATTATGTAAGTCCCAATAATCAATCTGATATGATATGATTCTGAAGAAACTTTGCCACTTTTTCTGTAATTTCATGCAATACTTGATGGCAAAAAGTCCTCCTGCAATCAGGATATTCAGAACTGTAATTTTTCTTTTTGTGAATTTCTGTTTGAATTGATGATTTTTTCCTGGGTATTTTCTCTGAAGACAAGTCAGTCATATTTTACTTGATAATGGTGTTGTTAATTATGACTGTATCTCAGAATCTGACAATTTGCACGTACTAGTAGGTATGATATGTGGTTTAGGGATTCCAGATTAAGTAATTAAAGAATTAATTATTTGTTTGTTTGATTATATGTTAATAATGTTTGTTGCTGCAAACAGTGTTCAAGATGATCAGCTGTTCTTTATCAAGTTATTTAGACATTGGTATTCTGTGGATCAATATCATACCAGTTATCTGATCTTTACCTATTTAGCTTGTCATACACATGCAACAATTCTGATGCGATGCCTTCAATATATGAGTGCTTCACTTCCACTTCTTTTCTGATGATTGATTTCCAGAATGATGTGATGTAGGGTTTCTGTTTAATTTTAGTTATTTGACTTTAGGGTGGAGAGAGGGTGGAGTGGGAGGAACTCCAGGAACGAAAATGGTTTCTACCTTCTGGTACTGGAATATATGATCTTATTCAAGAGAACCTGTAATCTTGTATGGCCTTTCTATCATAATTTCATCGGTTTTTACGGCTGTTAGCTGTGTATTAGGTGATCACTACAAGTTTGTGCACTGTATTTCTTCCCATTGGGTAATTTTTTTCTTTCTTTTGAGCATCACGATTTATTTCCAACTCTTTGCTGACCTTCCTAGTATCTTTGATATTAAATATGAGGTTTTCCCTTGCTCTTCCTCTTCCTTTTCCTTTTTCTTCCCCTTGACCAGGGGTATTAATATATTGACACACTGCTCTGAAGCTTTTTTTTGGGCTTGCGGGTGATTTTACAAAAAAAAACTACCTAACTGGTTGTCGTCGACTATTTGATTTGTTTTGATTTTGAGTGGATCAGGAACTGTGTGTTTGCTGTTGTACTTAAGATTGGTTCTGTCAAAAGATTAATATTTGTTTGTTTAATGCCTGTATCATTTACAACATTTATCTTTGTGTAGAAACCTTCTGGCTGGTTGCCGGGCTTAAATCATTTTTCTGTGATTGCTGTGTGCAGTGATCATGGGAACAGAACTTGTTAGAGCTTGTCTCAAGGAAGATGATCTTGATTTTCCAGCAGTACCACCTGGTTTTGAGTCATTCACATCCTTCAAATTGAAGAAGGTGGAAAATGCTGAAAATGAACCAAGTTGTTCAGTTTCTTCAAATATTTCTCATCAAGAATCGGTCCATGTAAAACCTGAGATTGGACGTACTGCAGGAAAGATTTCGAGGTCTCTGAGACGTAGATCTGGTGTTAATTATGGCCGATTGAATCAATGTTCTGATGAAGACTCTGATTCTGAGCAACTTTGCCAGGTGAATTATCTGCGTGTGGTGTTTCTTGATAGCCATTGTGATTTGTGACAACAAGTGCTGTTTCGATTGATTTCCCTCCTTGATTGTTTTTCATTCATATGAGCAGAACTTTTCCTTGAAGCCTGGCCTGCCGAAAGGGGTCATCCGTGGCTGTGCTGATTGTCAAACGTGCCAAAAGGTTTGTTTATTTGTTCATCCTTAGCCTTCTCCATGGTCTGCTTTAATCAGGGCTCCACAAACTTGGCATGCTTCCATGTAATACTTGCTGACGAAACAATTACATGTTTGCTTTCATTACTGCATGTGAGCAGACGGAGTCCTTGTAAAGGCATAGTTGATAAGTATAGTAGAAGTCCACATTTCTTCGTAGTAGACTAGTAGGGTAATAGGTCGACAATTTTGGAGAAACTAATGTAGCCAAAAAGAGCTCTGGAAAGGCTCATGTTTTAAATTCTTTCATTTTTGAGACTTTGTCTAATTCAATTTTGTTACAGGTGACTGCAAGATGGCGTCCTGAAGCTGCATGTAGGCCTGACCTTGAGGAGGTGCCTGTATTCTATCCAACTGAAGAGGTCTCTTTTTTGAAATGTTCATCTTTGCTTCTCCTGTTATCAGGGACATTGTTGCCTGTTATCCCTGCTAATTGAAGGTTTTATGCTTTCTGCAGGAATTTAAAGATACAATAAGGTACATAGAACAAATACGTCCTAAAGCAGAACAATATGGAATTTGCCGTATTGTTCCTCCTACTTCATGGAAACCTCCATGTCGTCTAAAGGAGAAAGATATATGGGAAACATCTAGATTCACTACCCGTGTACAGAAGGTGGACAAACTGCAAAATCGTGACGTATCGAGAAAGACGTCAAAGCTTCATAGTCATGCAAGGAAGAAGAGGAGAAGATGCTCAAAAATGGGGGTAGAATGTGCGACAGGTAGTGGAAAGAATTTAGAGCAAGGGGAAGTGGGATTTGGTTTCGAACCTGGTCCTGAGTTCACTTTAGATGCATTTGAGAGATATGCAGATGATTTTAAGGCCCAGTATTTTAGGACTGACAATTGTACAGATTCAGAGGCTGAAAGGGTCCAGCCTACTCAGAAGTGGGATCCATTGGTTGAGACGATTGAGGGTGAATACTGGCGGGTGGTTGAGAAGCCGACCGAAGAAATTGAGGTCTGGTAGTATGTTGAGAGTGTCAAATGCATTTGATATCTTATTCATGCAGTAGTTTAAGCTGTTATTTATTTATATGCGTAGGTTCTTTATGGGGCTGATCTGGAAACTGGAGTTTTCGGCAGTGGTTTTTCAAAGCCTTCTGGTCAAGGCTGTTCATCCTCTGATGACGAGTATATCAGATCGGGATGGAACTTGAACAATTTACCTAGGCTTCCAGGTTCAGTTCTATCCTATGAAAATGCAGATATATCTGGTGTCCAAGTACCTTGGCTGTACATAGGAATGTGCTTTTCTTCATTTTGTTGGGTAAGTTCTAATGATGATTCCTTCTCTCCTTTTGTTTTATACTCCCTCCGTCCCATGATTACGTTGTCAATTACTTTATCGAGGTCATAAAGGCACAGCTTTGACCATAAATAACTACAAATCTATGAATATAAAAATTATAAAAATATGATTTTTCAAAAGTACTATTAAAGATGAATCTAACAAGAAATTTTTTACATTGTAAATCTTTATATATTTTCATATATTAACGGTCAAAGTTGGTAAAGTTTGACCTCCAAAAAGCAATTGACAACTTAATCACGGGACGGAGGGAGTATGATATACTTCCAGATCACTAATATGTGCCAATGTGTATACATTGGCCATGTTTTGTTGTGTGCATGTACATGTATGCGTAGGTTCTGCTCGTTCCATGCTAGGCCTCATGTTTATTTTAAACTTATGCTTGTCTTGCAAATATAATTTGCGAAGTAGAGAACCATTTGTTTTGTAAAATGTGAAGGATGCTTATCTGAGCACATTGTTACTCTATAACGTACTCTGGATTTACAGCTGCTAATCAGGTCCAGAAACTTTCTTTTAATAAATTTTCCTGGATTCTCTACCATATGAGGTGGATTGTCTACATATGTTTAAGCATCTTAGCAAGGAATGTTAAATGGCTATCTCACATCAGGAGACCAAATTCAGAGACTAAGTTTGTTGTTGGGTTACCTAGAAGCTCGATATTAATTTGCATGAGTGCCGCTGCCTTCAAGCAAAATGTCTGTCTCCGTCTATATTCGTTGTCGGTTGAAAAGAAAATAATTTTTAAATTCATAATCTGGGTTTCCATTTTCTTTTGCATATAATTTCAACATAGTTTACATGTCATATACGATTTCCAATTAGCTTTCCACAGCATGCCATTGGCTTATAACTATTTGGCAGACATTTGTTGCTGATATATTTTCCCATTTTCTTGGAACAGCATGTTGAAGATCATCATTTGTATTCTTTGAATTACATGCACTTTGGTGCTCCGAAAATGTGGTATGGTGTTCCTGGAAAAGACGCTATTAAGTTGGAAGACGCAATGAAGAAACGTTTACCAGAGCTATTTGATGAGCAGCCTGACCTCCTTCATAAGTTGGTGAGTTATGATTGCTATTAGTTGTTCTTCGGAAAAAGAACTACGGAGTATAAAATTATTTTTGGAAAAAAGTAAATTATTGTTATATCATATTCTCTGTTCAAGGGGTGGACGTCGGTTTGGTTCTGCTGGATTCTTATAATAGTTTATGGATATAGATGGCAACTTTTACTGGAGAATTGGCTTCTTTCTTGAATTTAGGTATTTTAGATCTTCTACTGTACAGCCTGTGATTTCTGGATATTTGAACAAATGCAGTTTTTCTCCAGGCAATTTTGTTTTCTATTATTTCTTCGTTGATGAGAAAGAAGAATTTCACTAAGGGAGAACTTATTGGATACTAGTTTAAAAGGGCAAGTGGTCCTCAAGAATGAAAAACCAAAGACACATAATTAGGAACTAAAAGAAAGGGCACACCAACTCTCTGAATAATTAATAAGTAATAACCCTGAATCGTCCTCTCGGTATATGCCTGATGTGGGGTCGGGAAGTACAACAACACATTAAGAGCATGGGTGGCCTAACTTGTGAGTAGCTTCTACTTTTCCCCCTATTTTTCCTCACAAAACACTCCCTGGGAGACCCAAGCGCAAAAGATTCAAATTGGAGCTTCTGCTTTTGGGCCTCCTAAGGGGTGTTTTGAGCTTCTTAGAAGCTGAAAATGGGGGTGGGGAGGCGGCGAAGTGGCTGGTTTGTAAAGGAAAATAGGGGAAAAGTAGATTCACAAGCAAGGTCAAACACAAACTCAAGTCTTTGGCTGGAATACTTGGGGCATAATTATTTTTGCATTCCACATCTAGCCTTGTACCCTGAGGAACTGCAAAAAGACCAATGTTAGCCCATAACATCAAAGGCCATTTTTGAAAGGTTCCAATAGGAGCGTACCGGAACAGACGCTCAGTATTTTCTTCACCTTTAGAAAGAGAATAACAGTTATATGCATTCACACCAACTTAAAGTCAATATAATTGAAATCTTTGTTTGACAAATTTACATATGTACACCTAAAATTGTTAATATTTGTTGGTTCTTTGCAGGTGACCCAACTTTCTCCTTCTATTCTTAAATCAGTGGGGGTGCCTGTCTATCGGTGTGTACAGAGTGCAGGGGAGTTTGTCTTGACTTTTCCTCGAGCATATCATGCTGGGTTCAACTGTGGGTTCAACTGTGCCGAGGCTGTGAATGTGGCTCCTATTGATTGGTTTCCACATGGACAGAACGCTGTGGAGCTCTATCGTGAGCAGGGAAGAAAGACAACTATTTCCCATGATAAATTGTTGCTTGGCGCAGCTAGAGATGCGGTGAAAGCTAACTGGGAACTTAATTTATTAAGGAAGAATACATCGGATAACTTGAAATGGAAGGATGTTTGTGGAAGGGATGGGATCTTAGCAAAATCTCTCAGGGTATGTAATTTATCTGATTTTTCCCGGTACTTAGAAATGATTGTTATTGCATGGTCATGCTAACTATTGCACTGAGGCAAAGCTAGGATTTTAGTATAAGAGGGGGGGGGGAGATAATAAACACGAACATATACATTACTAATATTGTTTTATCTTAATTTATCACTAAGTCCATGGAAGCCAATGCTCAACAAATGACTACTTGACAAGTGGACCCGGGGTTGGGAGCTGCCAGGCCCCTATGTAGCTATGCACAACCCCCCCCCTCCCGTCTTTTGGTGAGGGGGGCCAACTCCTTGCAAACCCATGCAATGAGTTCGCAAGGGATAGTGGGGGTTGGGGATATGTTGCGAGATGGATATGCATCAGAATTGGCCAGTCCATAGCAATACGCTTCTACTGCTTTGATTTATAAATCATTTAGAAATAGAACTGTGGAATGCAGAAAGTGGCTCAAAGGTTGGTCCGTTCAGATTAGCTTGGGACTGTTTGCCACAATCTGAATTTAAGTTTAACATGGCATTATTTAGTAAAAAATCCGTTGAATACCGTATTAGCTGGTGATCAATATAACTGTATGTCACGATAGGGGAAAGGTTAATGTAGGCCACCAAGTTCCAAATAATTTTGATTAATGAAATGTGTAGCCTAGACTAGTTAAATATACAAGCATGATTTGATGTATTCCCAATTATTTATATGAATATGAAATATGTAACACCTCATGATAAGCTGTTGGGATATGGATTGGCCAAGTTATTATAATAAGCTCCTGAGATATTTTGCAGCCAAGTTATGGTGCTTTTTATGTGCTTGAAGGTTTATTTCATGTGCTCACAATACCAGTTCCTCAAAGAGGAACTCTGAACAGGATTTGATCTGTGTCTTCTGGGAACAAGTTTGAGATAAGAGTTTTTCTAGTAGATACTATTAGTATTAATCCGAGGATAAGAGAAGTGGTGACGTAAGTTGTGGTATATGGATTTTAAATTTGTAGGTCAATTTAAGTTTTCTCGATAGTGAACTTTTAGAACAGGCACTGAGCTGTTATCTTTCTCATTGTTGATTTTGTGGCACCTCAAATAATTCAAGAATTCTACCAAACACCAGCACATAAACTTTTACTAAAGATAACAAATGTTGAATGACTGAAGTTTAGTTATTTATCAACTCTTGTTGCAGGCGCGTGTTGAAACAGAAAATGTGAGAAGGGATTTTCTTTGCAAATATGCCAAGGCATTGAAGATGGAGAGCAGCTTCGATTCCACCACTGAGAGGGAATGTAGTATTTGTTCCTTTGACTTGCACTTGTCTGCTGCAGGCTGTCAGTGTTCATCAGATAGGTTTGCGTGTTTAAATCATGCAAAACAGTTGTGCCCATGTGGTTGGGAAACTAAATTCTTCTTGTTCCGCTATGATATTCCAGAGTTGAATCTCCTGGTTGATGCTTTAGAAGGTAAATTAAGTGCAATATATAGATGGGCCAGACTTGATCTTGGACTTGCTTTAAGTTCTTGCATATCTAAAGATAATCCGCAAGTTGTTGGGCTTATTGGTGCATTGTCAGAGCATCCAGGAGAAAATATTGCAACCAAGGGATCACAACCTTTAGTAACTTTTAAAGGTAAAGACAACATTCCGAAAACTCCTAGTGATTTGGCTTTGGGTGTTGGCAAGACTCCTTCAGTGCAAACAGTTAAACTCCCTGAAGCTGTACTTGCCCTTGAAGCAACTAAAGTCCCGCCAATTAAGTTATCTCGTAATATCAAACGGAAAATCGACAAGCTCAATAATGATGGACTTGCCGCATATAGTGCAGTTGATCCAGCCCATCAGCTTATGAAAAGAGATAAATTATGCAATCGGAGGTCTGCCTCACTGGAATCTCAGATGAAATCATCTTCACGTGGGCAAAATGATGTGATATGCCTTAGTGATGATGAAGATGAGCAGTCAAATAAGCCACTTTCTGATGCAGCAAAAGAAACGCTCTGTCAGGATTGTCCAGAAGTTCCAGAGGTGGTAGAGGGTTCTGATCATAAGTTGAATCTCTGTGATTTAGCTAATGCAGCCTTGGCTGCTGAAGCCAACTTAAACTTGATGTCTGATGGTCAAAAAGATGACTGTTTGTCTTGCTCAACATCTCCAAAGGATGGGAATGATGTAAAATGTGAAACAGGTGGCCTGTCTGATGAACAGCATCTTTCTTGCCATCAAGGTTCTATGGGTTCTAGTGTTGAAAAAAGGGATCCTGACGCTTCGACTCCAGATAGCTCTGTTCAAAACATAGTTTGTGCACCCAGTCTAGGACATAGCATTAAGGTTAGGGATGAAAGCCTCATATATAGAAGTGAACTAAAGCTATTGGATGATGGAAGAACACTTCCAGGGAGCCCATCATGCAGTCAGAGCAGTGTGGACAAAAATCATCGTCAGAAAGGTCCACGTATTGCAACAGTCGTGCGGAGAATCAATTGCAATGTTGAGCCTCTAAAATTTGGGGTTGTGATTTCTGGTGATTTATGGAGTAACAGTCGGGCCATATTCCCAAAAGGTTCGTAGCTTGTATCTTCGTTAAACTCCATACTTCACATTGTCTTCTCTCTCTCTCCCCCTCTTACGCTTACGCAAAACTCGCTGCACACCCTTCTCGGTGGAGACTTACAATTATATTTTTCCAACACTGATAATATTCTTTCCTGTGTGTAGGTTTTAAAAGCCGTGTCAGGTACATAAACATATCAGATCCAACAAATATGTGCAACTATATTTCAGAAATTCTGGATGGTGGACCTAATGGACCTCTTTTCATGGTAGGTGCCCCTTTTCTTTGCGTCTTTTGTTTAAATGTTTCTTTATTATTTTATGGGTTTCGTCAAGTAAATTTGCAAATTAGGAAGATTGCTAGAGCCTACTTGTCTATTGCTACCCTCAGTAAAGGAAGTAGAACTCTCTCGTTCTTTATATCTCGCTTTGCCACATACTTATCTCTTATGCACTGCCCAAATGTCCTCATGGAATACAAAGTAAAAAGTTGTTTTCTCATGTTATTGTTGTATTTTGGTACCCTCTACTGATTCCTCGATGTAAAATTCATTCATGAATATCTTAGTAGCTCTGGACGCTATCCCGCTTCTGGTGAAAAATTAGTAATTACGCCTTGTTGCTTTTTCTAACTCTTTTTATTACCTTATTAACATTTCAGGTGTATTTAGAGCATTGTCCAAGTGAAATGTTTGCTCATGTATCGCCTACTAGATGCTGGGAAATGGTTCGTGAAAGAGTTAATCAGGAGATTACTAAGCAGCATAAATTGGGAAGAATGAAGCTTCCCCCTCTACAGCCTCGTGGCAGCCTGGATGGATTTGAAATGTTTGGTTTTACTTCCCCGACTATTGTTCAGGTAAATTCATATCAAAGTTACCTATTATTATGTTCTTAACTGGTAGTTACACTTGTGAGACAGTTTGTTTTCCTGATTTGGACATGGGATTCTGTGATGCTCGATAATGGTCAGTGATCACTTGGAGTTTCATTTTAATCTGGGTATCTTTGATTAGTTTCCTTATTGGAGCTTCAAAACCCAATTGTACTAGTATCGAACATTTTACATACAAAGTGAGAGAGTGGATGCTCTTTTGGCCTGTCAAATTAACTATAGAAGGAATGGTGTGCTACTGTGCCCCTTCTGATCTTTCTGTCTCAATTCTACTTTTGGAGCTTGGGAGAGGTTTCTGTGCTTGTTGAAAATTGCACAATAAGCTGTTGTTCTTACCTCCATTTTTGTTCTTTTATACTCTAACAGGTTATTGAAGCATTGGACAAGAACCGTGTTTGCACTGAGTATTGGAGCTCTCGACCACTGGCACAGATCTCACAATGTTTTCAATCAAGAGGAAGCAACCAAAATCCTGGTAGTAACTCCGAAGAAGCAAACTTCGGAGCTGACACAACACTTCGGAGCCTATTTAAGAGGGCAAACCCAGAAGAATTACATTCGCTGTTGCAGGTATTAGGCAATAACCAGAGCCTCGTGGCTCGCCTTCTTAGTGAAGAGATTCAAAATCGATCAAGGTAGTGCTGAATCCGGTCTCAAGGGAAGAGGATATAATGGTGGTGGCAGATGAACTTTTGAGACTGGAGATCTTATACTATTAGATTGATTTGTAAATTCTTAGTCACCATTTTTGTTTTCTAGGTTTTAGGTATAATTTCTCCCAATCTAGTTGCAACAGGGTATAGAAGCTGGAAATTATCCATTGGATAACCCACATTTTTCTTTCCAGCCTTCCGAGAGGGTTTGAGTTGATACTCTCATTTTCCTTTTTTGACCCTCACTGCTAGGATCCCATTTTATCCATTGGATAAATTACATAAGAATTCAAATGAGAAGATTTACATACAAAATAATTCAAAGAATTTTGTTTGTTGATACAGTTGTGCCATTCGAGTTTCTGCAGCTCATAATGAGTTCAGCATCCCTTTCGTGCAAAGTTCCCTGGAAATCTTGCTATTACGGACACTGTTATGATTAAAATACTGCTGGTATTACACAACTCAATCAGCCAGGTTTGAAAGATGCTGCTAGTGCAGAAATTTTACTTCCACCAGGGAATGCCATGAGCAAAATAATTCAGAGCATGTCCCTGAATGAAACTACCTGTTGTAAACCTACAATATAATCACATGAATAAACAGTTAACAAGAGATAACTGATACAGTAGCCATAGAGGACCTATTCAAAAGAATTGCAAAGAATACACAAATGGAACGCCAAGCTATGACACATCGACACCCTTCGAGACTTCATAAACCTGCAGAGACCAACCCGTGCAAGGTCACAATCCCTATCAAGATGTCTTGATCATTAACGACCGGCAAAAATTGCACAGGGGATGGTGGGGATTCCATCTTCTGCATGGCTTCAACTGCCATTGCATCTGGACCGATGGTCCTAGGATTCCTGCAAATTGCCAAGACAGATTTAGAAAAGTGTCCGAATAGGGACAGCATAAAACGAAAAAATCAAGGCTAGGGGCCTTGAACAACTAATGCAAGCATACAAATGTGTAGGATACAAGGAACAGAGATAAGGCCTGTAAAGCTTCCGCGAAGCCAAGAGAGCAGAACTACTGGATCTAAAAGATTTTGTGCAGAGGCCAATCTGCTTGCCGTGAATAAAGTTTCAATCAATGGCCAAAAAAGAACCTCCTCTCAGGTTTCAGCAACGCAAGGGCTCAAGGGTTAGCAATACTTAGCATGCATCAACCACCCCACAACCCCTACCCTGGGGGGTGAATGGGGAAATACAGATCTCACAGTATTGGCGGGACTCTCAAGAGAGGCACTGGTTAATGGTATGCCAGTGTTGTGTCACCTATCTATCGACTTTAAACATTTTCAGGAAGAGCTAATCATGGTAATATGATACTCTAAGGGACCGAGTCAAAAACTGAAAATCTTTAAGCGACTGATAGTATTCAGCTATATGACATGAAAGAATACAAAATAAACAATTAAGATGCGTCTAACAACAACATATTGCTACCCTTGGTGCCTCTGACAAGGTTTTTACCTCCTCAACAACGATCCAAGCAGGAGAGAGCCATAAGAGTTTTTGCATGCATTTGAAATTTCTTAAGGAGCTAAAAGTTATGCACGGAAAGACAGCTTACCTATTACACATCTCTCCAACTGTAAGCTTGAAGATTGCCTCTTTGCTAGCTTTTAGTGTGCGTCTCAAGTCCCCATCAGTAAAGGTGCCAATAAGATGGTAAGTATCGTCAATAACAAGAAGACATCCACATCCTTTACTGCTTAGCTCTACAAGCTGATCCATTATAAGGTTTCCTTCCTTGCAGACAGGAAGTTCTCCTTGCTTCTTCATAACATCCTTCACCTACAAAAGCCATAAAACTCAATTTAATTGGTCAACCATGCTGAAAGTCCCCTCCTGCAATAGTCATATAGCTTTCAGTAAACCAATTGGATCACTATCCATGTGTATGTTGGGAAATTTTAAGGATTCCCTTTTAAAGGGAACAATGCACAATGCGGACAATAAAGCCTAAAGTTGAAAGATTAGATGGGAAATGTTCTCATTGGAACTCAGTATCTGGGTCAAACCACCACTACGAAGTATTTCAAGAGATGAAAAGCATGCCCCAGAGACTCCACAATAAACTCTACCAATCACCAAGATCGAACTCTTCCAATACCAAACCACATTCACACATCCATTCTCGTGAAGTTCAACTGACAAGCAACCATTGTGACACCACCCCATGTGTTCTTCTCATGATATGGAGTCTAAAAGTCAGTTTCACATACACATTCTTGAAGCACAATCCAGACTATCACTAGGTCACAAACTATAAAAGACAGTAGGAAGATCCATTTGTATGAGTCGAATTACTTGCAGACCCTACGCTAAAAACCATTTGTGGATGCTGAAATTGATTTGACACTAGCAACAACAATAATGTTAATGGACCTCAATGGACTTGTTACTAGCAACAACAATAATATAGATTAGACCTCATATTCTGTATGAAAATACCACCCTTCCCCTCATCCCAGAAACCCAGTCAAACATATTGCAAGTCACAATCTACCCCCATATCAAATTCTAATATACTATATCAACTCTAAAGACCCCATCCAACAATCTAACTAACACAATAAAAGAATACACAAAACATACCCTTAAACTAAAACACCACCACCTCATTTACAGAAAACTAATCAACCCAATTCTCCCTACATTACATCAAATATTTATAAAAACCCAAATCACAACAAAATACAGTACCAATCCACCAAAAACATCAGTATATATATAACACATAAACACAACAAACCCCATAAATCCAACAAACCTTAAAAATGAGGCTTTTCCCAATCTTCCCAGCTGGGTGATTAGAAGCATACTCTTCCTTTGTCAAATTCCTTGCCCCCATCAAAGCAATTGCCACGGTATCCCCAAAAACCATCTGAATAGCCGTTGATGTCACAGGAGCCAAATCAAAAGGGCACAATTCTCTCTCCAAAGGCAAATACAAGTTCATATCACAAAAACCCATCAGATTATTATTCTCACTTGATGTAATTCCCACCAAGAAAGCACCTTTAGCCTTTGCACAAGGGGCTAATCTAATAAGCTCCTCACTATTTCCTGATTTGCTGAAAAACACAATGACATCATTTTTTGATAAAATGCCTATGTCTCCATGAAGGGCATCAACAGGAGAGAGAAACCCAGATCGGATTCCTAAAGATATTAAGGTTTGTGAGATTTTTTGGGCCACAAAACCTGATTTTCCTACACCTGTGAAAAAGATAGTGCCTTTGGAATTTAAGAGGATTTGGGTGAATTTGAGGGTTTGTGAAAGGTCTAAGTTTTGGAAGAAATGATTTAAGTAACGTTGTTGGGATTTGAAGAGGTTTAAGAGGGTGGTTTCATCTAGTTTTTGCTTATGTTTTTGGTGTTGGGGAATGAGATCTGGGATTGCGGATAAAGAACCCATTTTTGTTAGTTTCTTTTTCTTCAACTTTGTGATATGTTCTTGAAGAGAAATTAAGAATGGTGGGTTTTTTTAAAAAAATAAAATGAAAAATGGGATTGTTATGAATTTGCAGGGATGATTGATGAAGAGGAGATTGGTAAATGGCTAAATGCCCGACTGCCCAATTCGGGAAGTTTCCCGCTTTAGGGAAGGGATGCTAGATTTCTGTTATTTTTGATGATTGATTAAAAACTAGCCTAAAACGTGTGTGTACTGTGCATTTGTGGGGGCCCAAAGGAGGTGGCTGTCGGTGGATTTTGGAGGGTTTACATTTTACACAGTACACTCTACTCTACACTCTAGTACTCTACCCTCTAGTCTACTCTCTACTCTACACTCTACCCTCTACCCTCTACACTCTACACTAAAGATGACTTCATGTCGTGCTTGTGTCATATCTTCGTGCTTTGTAACAGTGTCGTGTCATGCCGTATTTATAGTTGTCGTACTTCGTGTCGTGCCGTGTCGTGCCTGCTCTTCCAAAAGGTAGGCCCAGATCGTGTCCGTGTCGTGCCGTGTTCATGCCGTGCGTGCCATGGCCATGCTTTTTTCAAATAATATTAAAATTTCCGTCGTGCCCTGTCGTGCCTGACCGTGCTTTCTTTTCAAAATCCAGGCCCGGGCCCAGCCTATGCCCAATCACTCGTGCCCTTGCTCGTGCCCGTGCCCGTGCCTTATCGTGTAAAATGCGTGCTCGGTCGTGCCATACCTCGTGCTACCCGTGCCCAGTGTCATCTCTACTCTACACTCTACACTCTACACTCTACCCTTGTGTTTTTAGTAGGGAAATGCTAGCTTTACATGTATAATACTCCATGTTTGTGACTTGTCACATGTGTGTTTTTCCTCTCTCTTTTTTCATAATTCTCAAACAATCTCCTTATATTTCATGTCTGTGTGGGAACTGAGAACCCTGTCTCTGGTACATATATTTTTTTTGGCAGGATGTAATACAGATTAAAATTCTAGAAACAAAAAACAAGATTAAAAAGTCATAGAGATGCATGTGTTCTTGCCCTCGTCGCCATTTTGTGTGCATCCTCCACATATCTTCTAGGATGGAACTTCACGAGGCAGTTTGCTAGCTGGCTTGATTTGCTGTGTATTTCATCTATGATATTTCTGATTTCCAAAGCAGCTGATTCTCTTTGCCTTAAGCCATATACCAAGTCTTGACAATCTGTTATTAGTACTGCACTCATAATCCCTTCCGCTAGACTCCATTTAATCGCTTCTAGGCATGTTAGAGCTTCAGTTTGCAGCACTGACTCCGCTAGTTGATACTGCATCCCTCCCTTTTTAGTTCCTCCCTCTCCTGATTCATGTAGCAGTATCCACGCCAGTCCTGCTCTGTATGTTTCTTTCGACCAAGATCCATCCATGATGATGCCTCTAGTGCCCTCCAAAACCCCTGTTCCTCTGATTATACATTCAGTTGTTTGCTCCCCCTTTGTTTGGTCATCGTTTTCCCCCTTTTTCATCTGCTCCTCTACTCTGAAAGTCTTGATCTCCCCATCCTCTCTGAGTTCAGCTTCAATCAGGGCCATTATGGTTTGTTGGGCTTGGGCTTGCCCTTCTGAAGACAACTTCATTTCTATGCAGCCATATCCCTTTCAAGGTTGCAACAAAATAAAGTAGTTGCTCCTCTCCCGCTTCTTTTTGCTTCGCTAGATAGCTCCATACATCATTGATCCAATTGGTGAATGGGATGGACTCATTTGGTTCCACATTGATTCCTAGCCTCCCACTCCTCCAAATTCTCGTGACTATGGGGCAGTCTCTGAAGAGGTGACTCAAATTCTCTTCCTCGTTGCCACACAATACACAGGTCGTTTCATTTATACATTTTCTTATAATAAGGTTGCTCTTCGTTACCAGTGCATCCTGACCTAATCTCCACATGAAAATTTTCCATTTTGGTTGCATGTCTATGTTCCACAAAATTTTCCAAAATCTCATGTTTTCCATGTGATTGTGAAAATTTTGTCCTCCTTTGCCTACAATGAGAGCATAGCCCTGCTTAACGTCTGTACTTACCATGTCGGGCGCCCTTCCAATCCAAGTATCCTCTCGCAGACTACCTGGGAGATTAATTGAGAGAATTGAATTCGCTGAGCTGCTGTTGAACCACTTTCTGATTAGACTCGCTTTCCACTATCCTGTGTCCTGATCTATGATGTCACTCACTCGGGCAGGGCAATCTTGTTGTTGTGTTTGTGTGTCCCCCGTGTGGGCAGTCCTGAGTTGTGGTTGTCCTTCAGCCATCCAATTGTCTTCAAAGATTCTTGTGTTTCTTCCATGGCCAATTCTCTTGATAAATCCTTCCTTGACAGCCCTGGCCCCTCTGATGATACCTTTCCAACCCCATGACGAAATGGGTTTTTCTTGTTCATTTGCTGCAGCTTCAAGTGGTCCTTCTTTATACTTTGCTTTGTAAACCTTTGCTATGAGGAGTTCCTCATTCCCCTGAATCCTGTAAGCTTGTTTGGCTAGCATAGCTTTTTTAAAATCCGAGACCTTTCGTATTCCTAGCCCTCCCTTTCCTTTGGGTTGCGCCATGAGATCTTTGCTTCGCCAGTGGATAAGCTTCCTATCTTTTGAGGATGTCCACTAGAACTTGCTTATGATGGAGTCTATTTTTGAGCAGACTTTTTGTGGTAGCATGAAGATGGATGCTACGTGCATTGCTAGCGCCACAAGGACCGAGTTTATTAGAACCAATTTCCCCGCTTGATTTAGGAACCGTGTCTGCCAGCTAGCTAGCTTCCGTTGGACCTTGTCAACCAGAAACATAAAATCCTCATTCTTGCTTTGTGTGAATGTTACTGGTGTCCCCAAATAGGTACCAATATCCTCTTTGCTTTGTACCCTTAAAGTTCTTCGCATGATGTGCTTGAATCGTGTAGGGACGTTGGGGCTGAAGATTGCAAAAGATTTGCTGTGATTAATCATCTGTCCTGATGCCTTGTAAAAGATGGAGAGGATTGAGTTCATGGTGCTGCAGGCCATTGGATTAGCTTTAAAGAAGAGCATTGCGTCATCCGCGAAGAACAGGTGCGAGATGGAGGGGCTCGCTCTAGCAAGTTTGATCCCCTGTATGTTCAATTGTTCCTCTTGTTTTACTATCATCTTTGGAAAAACGTTCATTACCAGGATGAAAAGATATGGGGATAGTGGGTCTCCCTGCCTCAGGCCGCATCTTGCTTTGAAACTTGATGTGTGTTCCCCATTTACAAGGATAGAGTAGCTAACGGTGGTGACACATTCCATTATCAGCTGTATCCAAGTTGCAGGGAAGCCAAGTCGTAAAAGTAGTTGGTTTAGGAATTTCCAGTTGACTCGATCATATGCCTTGCTCATATCTAGCTTGAGCGCCATGTGGTAATCTTTTCCTCTGATTTTCCTCTTCATGTGTTGAATGATCTCATGGGTAAGCAAGCAGCTGTCGCTTAGCAACCTTCCTAGGATGAATGCATTCTGTGTGTCCCCTATCATTTTCTTCATTAATGGCCTCATTCTGTTCGCTAGACACTTTGAGGCACATTTGTAGGTGACATTGCAGAGGCTAATAGGTCGGAATTGGTTCACTTCCTCCGGGTTAGTTGTCTTGGGTATGAGAGCCAAGTAAGTTCTATTCCACTCTTTCAATACAAAGCCTTGTGATAAGAATGACATGACTGCTTTTGTTACCTTGTCTCCTACAATGTCCCATTTGCTCTTGTAAAACTCCACTGAGAACCCATCTGGTCATGGTGATTTGTTGCTTCCCATGTCAAACATGGCTTTCTTTACCTCATTTTGGTTGAACGATCTTGTAAGCCAATCCACATCTTCTCCGTCTAGGCCAGACGTCACGTGTTCCAGAGCTTGCAGCAAAGCGCCCTCGTTAGGATGCTCGAGGGGTTCCATGTTGCTTTTGTACATCGCACTGAAGTGTTTTACCAGGGAAGCTTGGATCTCCTTTGGTGTTGTGATCCATTCCTCTTCATTGGTCTTCAAGCTGTTTATCTCATTTCTCTTGATTCTCTCTCTCATGTAGCCAAAGAATAATTTCGATGGGCAGTCTCCATTAGTTCTAGGTGATGCGTGCTCTCTGCCTCCAGTAAGTGAGCTGGTCTTTGATCATAGCCAGAATTTCTTGCCTTATTTTGATGGTTTGTGTAGGGCTCAAGTTATACTCTAATCTTGGTAGGTTCTCTTGGTGCTTACTTGAGCTGGTTGCATGTCCAGGTATGAGGTTGGGCATACCAAGAACCCTATACTCCTCTTGCTCATTTGGCGTACTGGCCTCGTTATGTAATTGGGCTTGGATCAACTCCAAATTGAATGCGTCCCATTGGATACCCATTTTTTTCTTCCTCTCCAAACACCATGTTGACAGCTTTGATCTCACTTTCTTTTGTTTGGCAGTCAGTCTGTACATTTCTGATCCAATTACCTCTTCCTTCCAGACTTCCTCAATAACCCTCGTCGCTTCCTCATGTGCTAGGCTCCAATTTTCAATTTTGTAAGGTCTCTTTTTGTTTGTTTGTTTTGGGCTTGGTCTCTAGCAAAATTGGTGCATGGTCAGAGATTAAGATTGGAAAATGGACGAGGATCGACTCCGGCCTTTTTTCACGACAATTCCAAGAGCAGAAAGCTCTATCAAGTCTTTCTTCTACTGTATTTGGGCTTTCTCTGTTGTTGGACCATGTGAATCTTGGTCCAATGAAAGGGACGTCCATCAGTCCCATTGCATATTTCCAGTTGAGGAAGTCATCCCAACCCTGAAAGTCAGGGTTCCCGCCTCTTTTATCTTCATTATATTCAACCCGATTAACATCTCCTATGACTAAGAGATTCTCAAGGCTCAGGGTGGTTGCTTGGAGCGTTGCACCCCAAACTTCTTGCCTATCAGCTAAATTAGGGCACCATACAAAAACAAACAGTTCCAAAGTTCTTTTTCATCATCTACTACATCACAAAGGATGAAATTAAGATTAGCTTCGACAATATTTAAACTACAGGAGGATGCCCAGAAGAGGCCTAGACCTCCACTTCTACCATTAGCGTCTACTCCAACAAAGTGATCAAAATGGAGAGTTCTAGCTAGACTCTCAAGAGTAGAACTGTTACATTTAGTTTCTGACAGGAATCAAATACTAGGTTTAGTTCTGCAGACCAGCCATTTCAGGAAGAGATTGTAGGGGTGTCTGCATCTCCCAATCCCCTACAATTCCAAGCGAGTGTCCTCATTTAACCACGGGTGGCTGCTTCCGGTCAGCCACCGTAACCTCAGATTGCGAGAACCTAGTCCTCTTCAAAAGGTCTTCCAAAGTCGTAGTATCCATCTGCACTCTCCTCTTCTTTTCCATCTGTATAGCGCCTGGTACACCATCCTCTGAGCTAAGAATAGTTGTTGTGTCAGATTTTACTGTATCCTCCTCCGAGCTCCACTCAGAAGAGATCTCCTCGCGCTTTTGTGTGCCTTGTCTACACGGCCGGATGCAGAGGCTGAAATTGAGGGAGTTTACCTTTGTTGAACAAAGCAAATCTTTTCCTCAGCCATTTCCTACTTCCTCTCTTCCCGCCTACTTCAAAAGCACCCTCCGACCTGGGTCAGTAGGTTATATATCTTATTGGTTAGCATAATTTTGTGTATATTCTACCCCTTGTATATAAATTATGGTCCGTTTTTAATATGCACTTAATTGGTCTACTAGTCCTAAGGCTGGAAGTTAAAAAGTTGGAAGGAGGGTACAGGTGAGGAGATGCAAGGGGGCATTTATTAGGATTTGGGGAAGCAAAGTTGGACAAAGATTTTCGTTATTATTGTTTATTGTAGAAAGGGTCAATGCAAATCCGCTATGGATCATTGATCATTGATATTGTAATTTGCAAGTTTGTGATAATCAACTTATCGAGATATTATTCGAGCTGCAAATTAGGTGGACCGTCAAAAATCACAGATACTACTAGTAATTTATCCTACTCTCTTGATTTAATTTGGATGATTTCTGAAATTATGTTCACTGATTCGATCGAATTTACTCTGAAGAAATTAAAATTAAACTCATGTAATCTTCTCTTTCATAAGTGGAAAAATGCGATGGATCGATTCTTGCACTTGTAGATATTAAGGAGTGACTTCTAGATTTGACATAATTAAACAAAACTCAAAGTTAGCAGTTTACTGAGTTTGAAATTTGAGGTTGTTGGAATGCATCCTAAAAATAACAGGAACATTACAAGGGCTCGAGAGGACGAGGAGCGCGGCATCGCGGATAAACAGTACGACCCTATTATGACAATTACCGTATACATCGCAACTATATACCACATTGAACATAAAATTTGGAAAGATAGTAAAAGAAAAAAAAAGAAGGATCAACATATTTAAGTTTTAAGTTTGACAAAATTATATATATGAATGTAAAGAACGAATCTTCAATAAAGTACTTAATCTGTTTCACCAAAATGTTTACACTTCATTTTTCAAGGTCAAAGTTCACAAACTTTGACCATGAATTAGTGAAAAAATACAAATATTTATAATGTAAAAATGGTATTGTTAGATTCATTTTAAAGAATACTTTTGGAAAATTATAATTTTATAATCTATATATGCATATAATTACAATAATCTACGGTCAAAGTGGTGCATTGGAGACCGTAAAAAATCAAATGTAAAGATCTTCATAAAACGGAGGGAGTATTATCTAAGTCAACAAGTTTTGAATCTAATAATCCGAATTGAATAGGGATTTAGCCACCGGGGTTAGATTTTGTCACCACGTAAGAACTATATATAATATCATAAATAATTTATGGCAGTTAAACGAATTTATATTATTCTCACACCCAAGAATTTGAAAACAAATAATAAATCAAAAATAATTAAAATGAAGACTTAAGTCTGACGGAATTCCTCTTTAAAATGGACATATAGAACATGTGAATATTCAAACTTGCTCAAAATAAAATTAAATAACGATGTCGAACAATCTATCTATAACTCCTTACTAATCCAGGCCAATGCTAAGGTAATCTATGCTGATGTGGCGAATTCTAGTGCAATTTTTTCCCGCCTAAATGCCTTTCTTACGTCACAGAGTTTTTTTTATTTTATTTTAGAAGACGTGAATAATTCAGGTGCAGGCGTGCAGCGCATTCGAGAAAATAACGCATGCTCTTCTCTTACCACTTCCGAGACAGTTTCAGTTCTTTCTCCTCCTTTATTACCTTTCCTCACACAATCAATACTCCCTTATCGTCTTTCGCAATTCAATTTCAAAAAGGGACTTCTGAGATTTTCCAAACCCTAACCTAATTCCACAATTCAGTGAATACGATTCAAAGAGAAGTATTGCTCTCAATTGCCATCGTCGGAGGTTTGGAAATTGGTGGCTAGCGACTCAGAGAGTCAGTGATAAAGATAAATCTTTTTTTTAGTTTTTCGTTTTCGCCATTTAGAATTGAAACTTATGATGTCTTTGATTTTTTTCCCAGGCTTCATTTTCTGGTATTGGAAGTTCATATGCTGTTATTTTAATTTTTGCGCTCCATTTTGGGTTCCTTTGTATTGTATTGAGTTCAAAAGTTCTGAGTGGATTCGAATTTTTTTTTTAGGATATTCACTCACTATATTTTCTTCGCTCTATTCCATCACGAATGATGATGTGGGGTTCATCAATCTCGCCACAGGTAAATAAATCTTTGCAATTTAGCGCTCTTTTGTTTCTATCAGTTGAAGATCTTCGGAGATTGCTGAATTATGCAATCCCTTCTGTTTGAATGTCCTCTTTTATTTGTTCCTGTTTCGGGGTCCTTTTTGGGCGGTCGACTAAAGTGTGTCATTTTGAGGGAGTTCCGAGTCAAAGGTCCTACTGGGCGTCCTGCAAAAGAGAACAAACGTGATTGCCCTGGGGGGTTTCCCGGGAGGGGGCCCCTCCGAAGGTCAAGTCAGATATTTACAGGAAGAGAGATAAAATCCAGAGAGAATATCTTGGAAGTAGTGATAGAGAGAGAAATTAATTACCTGAAATAAATGACTGACCGTCTATTTATAGGAGTCCCAGTGGCAGGGGGTGTAATTTTTCACCCTGTCAGATGTCAGACGTCAGCCTTCCACCTTTCCTTTTTAGGCATGCCATGCATCGATTTATGGGCCTTGTTGGATCAGCTGACGCGTCAGGGAATATTCCCGGGATTTTAGGGGGCTTTGATTGACTCTTTGACTGCCACGTGTCGCCTTATGATTGGCCGTTTGACTTATTGACTTCCTTGATGACGTGGCGGTCAAGAGTGGTCAAAATAAATATTTTGGGTCCCAACATTTAGCCCCACGAATTATGTTAAGGGAAGGCCTTGAGTTTGACATGATTCGAAAGAAAATAGAAAGGCCTCTTTTAAGTGTAACCGCAAGTCTTGGTGGCGCTCAGAAATGGGCGACCAAGAACGGGCGACCCAAAATGGATGGGTGACCCCAGAGCTTGTACTAGGCTCAGATGAACCTGTTCGGAATGGGCGAGTGTTGAAGGCCCAGGATGGGCGACTGCTGAGGTAACTAACAGTTCCTTGGAGGCATGTTTGGTTGGGCGAGTGCTAAAGGCCCAGAAGGGGCGAGCTCTGAGTCTGAAGGTAACCCCCTAGGCTGTTGAGTCCGGGCGAGTCCTTATAGCCCGGATTGGGCGACCTCCAGGGCCAGCAGGCCTAGTAGAGAGTCCAAGTCCAAGCCAGCTGTACGAGATGAAGCCCCCTATGATGACGAGTCTGTTTTGAGTAAAATGGGCGACCCCTGAGGCTAAATGAGCCCCTATGAGAGCCTAAGTACTAGCCAGCTGTATGGGGATAAAGCCCCTATGATGGTGAGTCATTTTTTATTTGAAATGGGCAATCCCTGGGGCTAAATAAGCCCATGTGAGAGCCCAAGAACTAGCCAACTGTATGGGGATGAAGCCCCTATGATGGCGAGTTATTTTTGATTGAAATGGGCAACCCCTGGGCTAAATAAGCCCCTCTGAGAGCCCAAGCACTAACCAACTGTATGGGGATGAAGCCCTTATGATGGCGAGTCATTTTTGATTGGAATGGGCGACCCCTGAGGCTATATAAGCCCCTGTGAGAGCCCAAGTACTAGTTAACTGTATGGGGATGAAGCCCCTATGACGACGAGTCTGTTTTGAGCGAAATAGGCCATCCTTGAGGCTAAATAAGCCCTTGTGAGAGCACAAGTACTAGCCAACTGTATGGGGATGAAGCCCCTATGATGGCGAGTCATTTTTTATTGAAATGGATGACCCCTGAGGCTAAATTAGCCCATGTGAGAGCCCAAGTACTAGTTCACATGCTACTGTTGCTTGTTACCAGCATGTCTCTCTATAGTGTTCTCGTGCCTGTCATGTGATGGGCCTACTGTTCCAACATGGCCTTTGAACTGTTTGCTATGGAATTGGGCTCAAAGGGATCCTTTTGGCCCAAGACAGTGACGCGTAGGGGTTGACGTCAAAACCCTTGCTATAAATGTCTTGGAAACATCACTTTCCCCATCATTTGTCCATTTCCCAATTTTAGAAGAGAGCTTCTAGAGAGAGAATCTGCCAATCTTCATCTTAATCTTCATCTTAGTTTTTCAAATCTTCAACCAGACTCAAGCTAATCTTCAATAGATACGCTTCCATCTTGTACTATACTTGTACTTTTAATCTTTCTTTTCTTTCTTTTTGTGCAAATAATGAGTTCTCCGCCCAGCCATAGTGATTCTGTTGACTTGCCATATATCAATAATATCAATCCAAACTCGCATGTTAATTCATATTATTCTGAAAACTGCTCCACTAATAATCCCCACGCCTACAAAGTGGTGAATGAACGCATTCGCCCAATGCTGTGCAATATAGATGTGGAGAGTGTATTGAATAATGAGGCGGGTGTAGAGGTATCTTTAGCAGTCCCTCTATATGGTAGGGCGTATACTGTTATTTTACCGGATGGCGATGGGTTTGAATGGTTTGTGTCTAGCATTTCAAGTTGGGTTGATCCCCCTGTGAATTATCCTTGGCAAGTGACGAAGGCGAACGACTTACTGCAGGTGACTACGCATCCTGCTGTTAGAATAATGGCGGAGGAGGAGGTAGATAAGCCCACTACATCTGGGCAATCTGTAGGGTTTGTTAATCAACAACCCCGTACCTTGGATCCAGACGATCCTCCCTCTAGTTATTTCATAGGTCAAAAGAAGCACAAAAAGTTATACGAGGCGATGATTTCCTTAAGAGCTTCACCTTTAATTACTTTGTAAATTATCCATATGAGTTGTTGGTGCCTGAGATGCTTCAGACAGTTAAGAAGCCGCCCAAAAGATGTATAGCCTTGTACAAAATCGCTTTTCAGTTAGGCCTTAGGCTTCCCCTTCATCCTTTCATAATAGAAATCCGTAGGCATTACTAGATTGTTCCAGCCCAGCTCGCCCCAAATAGCTGGATGAACATCCTTAGCTTTATTGCCACCACATTCTTCAAGGGTTTGGAGTGTTCAATAGAGACTTTTGTGTTGACTCATTATATGTCGAGGGTGAATGGGAAAGATGTGGGTTGGTATACGATCGCCAAACGTAATACGGTTTTGACTGCCCGTGAGAAGGCCAACAATAACCATGACTGGAAACACAAGTTTTTCTTTGTGAAGTGTCATGAGAGTTGCAGGAGGTTGGGGTTGCCAATTGAGTGGAATAATGATGTTGATGTGTCCGCTAAGAACAAGGTAATCACCCACTTAACTGTTGAGCAGGCCAGGGTGGTTCAGTATTTTGAGTATAAGTTGAAGCCAGACCCCAAGCATCCCAACAATCCAAAAAGATCGATCAGGAGGCCTAAGCACTTGCTTCCTTGGAGGGATTACTTCAAGGACGACGTTTTTCTGAGCGTTTGTTGCATCTCTTATGTGGTGGACGTTGGTACTCGACCCTTCTTAACTTGGTGTTTTTTGCATTCATATAGTATTGAATAATTTATGTTCTCTCTACAGGTCAAGAAGCAATCATGGTCGATCCTGCTAAAACTGGGTCCTTCTCCAAGGCCGAGGAGAAGGCAAGAGAGGCGACTGAGCTGAAGAAGCTTCAGCAGAAGAAAGTTTTAGAGGCGAGTTCTTCTCTTCCTGATTTGTGTGCCTCTAGGCACTTGTCATTTTTCTAACATTTGGTTTCTTTTACGGAAGTTTGGTAAGAAAGGAGGCGAGTCCTCTGCGGCGACGGACGCCACAAAGGCAACCAAGTCCAAGCCTCCCCTTAGGGCCCCCAAGACGGGCAAGAGTCGGGATCCCCTCCCTGCTCAAGAGATGGGCGATGTTCTCGTTAGCAGAGAGGCATGGCCTGACTTCCAGGTGACTCGCGTGGTGAACAGGCCTAGAAATTCCATGCCCAAATCAAAGGTTGAGGGCAAGAGAAAACAGGACCAGCTGCATGAGCAGCTGAAGAAGGACCTTGAAGGGGGCGTCCTTACCGGGCTCGACCCCTCAGACTCTGATGGGAGTTATTTTGAGCCCTTAATCATTCCTCCTCCTCTTAAGAAGGCCAAAATAGCGAGCGCATCTACCTGTAAGAAGGCGAATGCTGAGACGCAGAGCAAGGAGGTGGCAAATAGCCCTGCTCAAACCACTCCTTCCCCTCTTCGCCCCTACACGGCGTCCCCTAAGAGCAACCAGATTGCCATTAAAAAGCTAAAAGAGGTTTTGACAGATGAAGATTGTGCCCACTTGAATGGTGAAGGCATTGGAGTGTACGCCCATCTGATGGAGAGCTTTACTGAGGTATGGGTAAACAACTTATCTTTATAACTTGTTGTTTGATGATTCATAACTGACTGTTGATGCACTTATAGTTCACTTGCCGGTTGGTTCATCATGATGAGAAGGTTGCCTTGGTTAGGCAAGAGGCCTTTGCTGAGAGAAAGCGCGCCCGCGAGTGTTGGGTAAAAATGGAGGAAGCCCAAAAGGACCTCAAAGTGGCCAAGGAGGAGATGGCAGAGGCTGAGAAAGAAAAGGATGAGGCCCAGGGTCACTACTCCAAGGATGTGAAGAAAATCCAAGAGAAGGACGCTCACCTAGCCAAGTTGCAGAGTGAACTTGACGATCTCAACAAGAGGCTGGTGGAGGCTGAGGACGCTGATAGGGACCATATCCTTATCAAGCAAGGCTACGACCTAGCCAGGAGCCTCCTCAGGCCTGCCTTGGAGAAGTATATTTCCTTGGTCAATTGGGATGTGGAGCATCCGAGGATAGAGGGCCATCTGAAGAAGAAGCTCAAAGAGCATCACCGCGAGGAGGCTCGCCGGTGGAGAGAGATAGAGCTCAGGGCGACTGGTGCTGCTAATGCTGGGGCCTCCAAGGGTGCATCGTCAGGTCGTGCTTCTGCCTAGGATGGAGGAGATGAGGGTGTCAAGTCTGATCATGCCCTCACCTCTACTCAACTCACCCAGGGGGATGAAGAGCAACTCGAGCTGTCTGAGCCTCAAGACCAAGCTGATGAGGATGAGCAACTTGATGGTGAGGAGCTGACTGGAGACCAGGGGCACGCTGAGGACCAGGACACTGAGTTGTAGGTGTATCAAGTTAAGCGCCCATGATTGTGTGACTAGTGCACACCTTGGCTTTCATCTTAGTTGTACTTGGAACAGATATCCCAACTTTTGTAGAGATTTAACTTTGAATGCTTTATGATTTTTAGGCCTTACAACTTTTTGGCCTCTTAATGAATGTTTCCTTTTCTTTACATTGGCCCCAATTGCATGCTTTTGAATAACTTGTCAAATCACAATTTAAGCTTATAGGGACTAGGAGTTAAATTTGGCGACCTTAGGAAAGCCCTTTAGGGCGAGCCTGGGTAAGATATGGCCACATTGCCCATGGTAGGGTTCAATGGATGATAACGCTGAAGTAGGCCCATAGGGACAAGGAGTCCTATTGGGCGACCTTAGGAGAGCTTT
The DNA here is from genome assembly GCA_038025085.1 of Tetragonia tetragonoides. Lineage (NCBI taxonomy): Eukaryota > Viridiplantae > Streptophyta > Magnoliopsida > Caryophyllales > Aizoaceae > Tetragonia > Tetragonia tetragonoides. Next base: position 11,874,569 of record CM076143.1, read on the forward strand.
TTAGGGTGAGCCTAGGTAAAACATGACCATATTGCCCATTGTAGGGTTCAATGGGTGATAATGGTGAAGTAGGCCCATAGGGACAGGGAGTCCTATTGGGCGACCTTAGGAAAGCCTTTTAGGGCGAGCCCAGGTAAAACATGACCACATTGCCCATTGCAGGGTTCAATGGGTGATAACACTGAATTAGGCCCATAGGGACAATGAGTCCTATTGGGCGACCTTAGGAAAGCCTTTTAGGGCGACCCTAGGTGAAAGAGTTTGCTGGGATTTGCCAATCCAAAGTACCAGTAACGCAGTAAAGTGCCATTTAATGTTGTAAGTTTCTATTAAGATTTGCAATAAGAAGTGAGCAGTTACATACTAGCTGCCTCTGGAACTTACAATATTAAATGGTAATTCTAACAAAGTTTATTCAACATCGACATCTAGATGTAGTATTTCCTCAAGTTGTCAACATTCCAAGACCTTGGCAGTCGTTCCCTCTCCAAAGTGGATAGGCGATAGGTGCCTTTCATTACTTCTTCCACGACCAAGTACGGTCCCTCCCAGTTGGCAGTAACTTTGCCGTGGATTGTGCCTTGTCCTACGGCCTCAGCTCTCCTAAGAACCACGTCTTCAAATTGGAGTGGGCGAGCCTTGACCCACCTGTTGTAGTGTCTGGCCATTTGTACCTTAGTTATTTCTTGCTTTAGAACCGCATTGCCCCTTACTTTAGGTAGGAGATCTAATGCTTCTGCCATAGCTTGCTCATTTTCATCTCCTTCATACTCAACCATTCGCCAAGTAGGCTCCTTGAATTCCACTGGCATGACGGCTTCTGAGCCATACACTAGCATAAATGGACTCTCACCAGTAGCGCTTTTCTCTGTAGTTCTTATTGCCCAGAGTACACATTGTAGCTCGTCAACCCATTTGCCTTTGGCGTCGTCGAGCTTCTTCTTTAACCCATTTAAGATCTGTTTATTTGAAGACTCAGCTTGACCGTTTGTCTAAGGGCGAGCAATTGATATGAACAACGGCTTGGCGCCATGTTTTGTAAGGAAATCTCTGAGTTTTGGCGTGTCAAATTGTTTCCCATTGTCAAAGACCATGTTCTTTGGTACGCCAAATCTTGTAATGATGTTCTTCCACATGAACTTGGTCACATCTTTCACAGTTATGTTTTTGGTCAACTCCGCTTCTATCCACTTAGTGAAATAATCAACTGCCACCAGTAAGTACTTCCTCTGATATCTGCCTGTAGGAAAAGGACCAAGGATGTCCATTCCCCACCTTAAGAAGGGCAAGGGCGTGGCAATGGGAGTGAGCTTGTTTGCAGGTTGCCTATGGACTGGGGCGAACCTTTGGCATTTGTCACATTTCTTCACCAACTCTGCTGCGTCTGCGCTCAGGGTTGGCCAATAGTATCTTGTCCTGAGCGCTTTTCCAGCGAAGGATCTAGCGCCCAGATGGGCTGCACAATCACCCTCGTGGATCTCCTTAAGGATAGCTTTTCTTCTTTCTGGAGTGAGACACCTTAGTAGGGGCTGAGTGCTGCCTCTCTTGTAAAGTAATCCCTCGTGGTAAACAAACCACTCTGATTTTTTCTTGATTCTTTCAGCCTTTTCCTTGTCTTCTGGCAACATGTCGTGTCTTAGATATTGGACGATTGGGCCCATCCACCCTTCGGATCTATCGATCCATACAACTTGTTTGTCTTCAATGGTTCTGGGAGCACCTCCCAAAAAACGAATCTAGGGTGATCGTTTGTTGATGAGCTGGCTAGCTTAGCCAGGGCATCAACCTCTTGGTTTTCAGATCGAGGGATATGCTTAACTTCAAAGTTGTCATATTTCTCAATCGCCTGTTTGACCTTGGCTAGGATTTCTGCATTGTGTCTTCCCGGGCCTCATAGTCGCCGCTGATGTGCCCCACGACGAGTTGAGAGTCAGTGAAGGCTTTTAGGCACTTTGCCCCAGCAGCAGAACACATTTCCATTCCCGCCACTAAGGCTTCATATTCAGCTTCATTGTCGGAGGCTTGGAACAAGAACCTCATGGCGTACTCGTACTTGTTTCCCTCAGGGCTTATCATAATAATCCCAGCTCCACTTCCATGAGAAGTGGCTGAGCCGTAGACATACAACCTCCAGAATTCCGTTGGTTCTTCCCTGTTATCAGGTCCAATGGTGCATTCCACTATGAAGTCAGATAGAGCCTGCGCCTTAATAGCACGGTGAGGATCTAATTGCAATCCGTAGGGTACTAACTCATGGCGAGATTGATGATGACGTGACTCATCGTATCAGAACAAGGTGGCTAAAGTGGAGGAGTGCAACTGGAGTTCTATGTGACAGAAAAATTTCACTAAAACTTAAAGGCAAATTTTATTGTACAGCCATCAGGTCAGCTATGCTATATAGGGTGGAGTATTGGCCGGTGAGGCAGGTGCATGTGCAGAAGATGCGGGTGACCGAGATGAGGATGCTTCGATGGATGTGCAACTCTACAAGAAGAGATAGAATTAGGAACGAAGTGTTGAGAGGCAAGGTGGGAGTGACCGATATTGACAACAAGATGCGAGAAACAAGGCTTAGGTGGCTTGGGCATGTGAGGAGGAGACATCGAGATGCACCGGTGAGAAGGTGTGAGAGAATTACACTTAGAGACGGTAAACGAAGAAGAGGACGCCCGAAGAAGACTTGGGGAGAGGTAATCAGGCAGGATTTGACCCTTCTAGATCTTACCGAGGACTTGGTCCTAGATAGGAAATTATGGCGTAGCAGGATTCGTGTAGAGGATCCTCGTTAGATTATGGTTGTGCATTGGCTAGTACTAGAGGTTGATTCATTTTGTTTATAGCCTGTAGTGTCTCCTTCACTTTATGTTGTTCAATTAGTAATATCTTGTGTTAGTATGTTTACTGCTTTACTTCTCTTGCCCTTTTGATCATTCTTTATTGTTTTTTTTTAAAAAAAAAAAAAAACTTTTTGAAAATGTATTTAAAAAAAAAAAAAAAAAAAAAAAGTTTTTGTGGGTCTTTCGGAAACAGTCTCTCTTCTAGGCGACTAGTTAGGGGTAAGACTGCGTACATCTGGACCTCCCCAGACCCCGCCCTAGGCGGGATACTTACTGGGTTGTTGTTGTTGTTGTTGTAGGGTACTAACTCAACTGACCACTTGATCATTCTCCCAAAAAAGGTGGGGTTCTCTAGTACCTTCTTCAGGGGCTGGTTTGTGAGCACCACGACCTGATGTGAGTCAAAGTACGGTTTTAGTTTTCTACTTGCCATGAGAAGGGCGACGCCAAACTTCTCAATCTCTGGATACCTTGTCTCAGCCCCAACCAGGGTGTGGCTGACATAGTAGACTGGAATTTGAACCGCCTCTCTCTCAACAATCAAGGCAGCGCTAATCGCCTTTTCCGCCAAGGATAGGTATAAATACAATACTTCCTTCGGCGCGGGGCTCACCATTCTTGGCAATTGAGCCAAGTATTCTTTTAGATTACTGAACGCTATCTCAGCCTCTGGTGTCCACTCATACTTGCCCTTTTTCTTGAGTATATCAAAGAATGGTAAACATCTCTCTGCTGACTTCGACATAAACCGGCTTAGGGCTGCAATGCACCCTGTGAGTTTCTGTATTTCCTTTATGTTCCTCGGTGCTTGCATGTCGATCACTGCTTGTACTTTGTCTGGGTTTGGGTCAATTCCCTTCTGGCTGATAACATATCCCAAGAACTTACCCGCCTCCACCCCAAAGGTGCATTTCTTTGGGTTGAGTTTCATCTTGAACTTCCGCAAAGTTTTAAAGGTCTCTTTGAGATCTGTCAAATGATCTTCAACTGTCACACTCTTCACAATCATGCCGTCTACATAGCCTCCATATTTCTTCCCAACTGATCAGCAAATAGTTTGTTCACAAGACATTGATAAGTGGCGCCAACAATATTTAAGTCCGAAAGGCATTGCTGTGTAGCAGAATAAGCCTCTCTCTGTTATGAAAGCTGTGTGCTCTTGATCATCAGGGTGAAGAGCTAGTTGATGATACCCCGAAAAAACATCCAGGAAGCTAAGGGCTGCGTGGCCAGCAGTCGAGTCCACTAGCCCCTCGATTTTGGGTAGGGGGAAGCTGTCCTTGGGACACGCCTTGTGATACCTCAATATTTTCTCTAATTATAATATCAATTTATAATACATTTATAAATCATTTCGGAGATTTAAATCGTATTTATGTTCAACCATTCGATTTATTCAATTAAAGCCATAATAATATTAGTTATTATTATGGAGGTTTCGGAATTTATAATTGTCAAATTATTTAAGAGTTTTATTTAAATAATTTTGACGATCGAGAGAATTCGTATTTCCTTTATTATTGATTCGGGGAGAACTTATTCAATTAAATTTAATTGGAATATTTCTTTTATTCATAGCTTGACTTTTGTTGACTTAAACCCTAGTGGGTAGCTGTATAAACAAAAGGATGAGCAATTTCATCAGTTTGCAAAACTGAACCAAAACCCTCATCATATCTCTCTCGCCTGCCCACTATCTCTCTTCTCTCTCTCGCTGCTGTTGGTCACCGGAAACCGCCAGTCCTGCCACCTTCCTCTCGTCGGCGGTAAGAGTTTCTCTCTCCTCATCTTTCTCTTCTTTTCTTTCTCCTTCTCTTTCTCACGTTATTTTTCTCTTCCCCTTGTTTTCTCTTTCTCTCTCCTACTGCAGCCATCAACCACCATGGGGCCACCTTTCTCCAGCCACCTACTGTATTTTTCGGTGAGTTCTCCGGCTGGTTGCTCAGCCCAACCTCCCTCTCTCTCTCTCTCTCTCTCTCTCTCTCTCTCTCTCTCTCTCTCTCTCTCTCTCTCTCTCTCTCTCTCTCTCTCTCTCTCTCTCTCTCTCTCTCTCTCTCTCTCTCTCTCGTTCTCTTTTTCCTTTTTCGCTCTCCTTCGTGGTTGCACCGCCGTGAGCCACCACGGTGGACCCACCACCACCACCGACGCTGGTGGGTGGTTGGAGGGTCACCGGACCACCATGGGTGGTGGTCGCCGTGGTGGCGTGTGGGCCACAAGATGTTTGTTTTATTTTTGCAATTCGCAGATTTTTGACAATTTCAGCAGTTTTTATTTATTTGTTTTTATTTTTCTGCACTCATTCGAAATCGGAATTCGTATTTTTAAAAGCCTAGATTGGTTGAAATAAATCAAAGAGTTTAATAAAAATATCAGTTTAGAGTTTTAGTACTGTTTCAATTTTCGTATTGATTAAACTCAGTTTCGGTAATCGCTTTTAGTTAGGACTTAACGGGCAAGCGTGATCAACTTCGTACGTGGAGCTTACGTACTAATTAGTGAGAGTTTGTTAGGTAAGCGATTGTGCTTACCTCTTTCCAAAACCCATAAAAAGGTTTTGACTTGTTATGTGCTAAATGCCTAATTGTTGTGAATTTAATATGCGAAGCATGATTAAATTGTATCGTCGTTAATTATGAGAATTAGAATTATATTCTTCACTGTAATTATGAATTATAATGAGCATGTTGAGTTTATGAAGTTTCGTTAATTAATTAGTTCATATGCTAATTAATGAATAAGTTATGTGATGGAGATTACTAATATTATTATGATATTATATATGTGCTAAATGGAATGGGTTATGATTGAGTGGTAATGAACACCTATTATATTTGTTAGATGTATTTGTTGAATGTGAAATTTTGGATATCATGTTTTACTGCTGAAGTGTTGCCGAAATTTCATTAGACATATATGAAGCATGATTATTCTTAATATGCATTAATGCCATTATCGTCATTATTATTATTCATTGTCATAAGCATGAAATGAATTAGTGAGTCGTGATCTCGTTGAACCACTAAGTCAACCAATGCAAATTATGTGAATTGAATTGTAAATGAGAATAAGACTCCTAATGGATCCCTAGGAGTAGTCGATCAATCGAGACTATATCTAATGGGTGGTGCTAAACGCAACCACTAAATTACTAAATGTCACCAATTTTTATCCTAAATTTCCCAAAACAACCCTAAAATATATTATGTGAGGTAGAGAGACTCTATTTTACTCTATTCACCACTTCTCTAATTAAAACTTCTCAATAGACTCGAAAATTATCAAAAAGAACCAATCTTTTTTATTGGATTCAACATATTGAATACAATTTAATGATGGATGCTAGTTACAACATCTTTGGATGATAGTGATAACATTTGTAGCGATGAATTTGAGGTATTATATTCTCATTCGTGGTCTAGTTTAGTAACTGTCGTTAAAAAAAATCGCAGGTTTGGAAAAAAAAAATCGCGGATTGAAGGAGCTTCATGAGACGCTCATGAAGTTCATCAGTGATCTTCATGAGACGCTCATGAAGTTCATCAGTGAGCTTCATGAGACGCTCATTAGTGAGCTTCATGAGAGTCTCACGAAGCTACTGTTGCAAAAAAATTTCGCAGTTTACCGTAAAAAAATTCGCCGATTAATGGAGCTTCATAAGACTTTCATGAAGTTCATCAGTGAGTTTCATGAGACGCTCATGAAGTTCATTAGTGAGCTTCATAAGAGTCTCACGAAACAATTGTAGTAAAAAAATTCCGCAGGTTCGCCGAGAAAAATATTCAAACTAAACAAAAATTTAAGAATAGGTGTCGACAGAGACAGAGGGGCGATGGTGACGGGAGAGAGGGGGCGACGGTGACGGTGTTACGGTGGTGAGGGGGTTGTACTTTTTTTGTTATGCTTTCGTGGGTTGTTAGTGGGTTAGATGAGAGAGAAAGGGGGGGATTGAAAGGGTAATTGTGTCTAGTTTAGACTAATTTAGTGATGTTTAGCAATTTTGTTGGTGTCATTTAGCAAACATGTATCTAATTGATGTAGTCTAGGGATGCGTGATTCTCAAGTTACTTATTATGGACACCTCGTCGCGTGTTCGGGACGGATCATTCCCCATTGTTTAATTCTCTATATTATGTTAGAGATAGTGTGAGTATACACTAGAGTAAGTCCATGGCATGTCAATATCAATGGATGAACAATATGGATAATCGTTGTTCTATTCACTCTCTTATTACTCTAATCAAGATGGTTTGTCTGTTTGTGTTCGAATGATCACTAAAGAAAGAATTGCATGTAATTGAATATTGAGTATGCGTGTACTTGAATGTATGACTACTTGTGCATGCAAATGAATTTCAATGATTCTTTTAATACCCATGTAAGGTTTGCGAAAGTGTTTTTACTGGGTATAAACGACGTTTATTCAGTTTATCCGATTTTTGTTTTCTTTTGTTTCTTCTCTTTTCTTTTGTACCTTGTTTCTGTCACGGAAACCAAAGTGCAGGTGTTGCTGAGTGAGGACGTGTAGCCTTGGAGATTAATTGTGGGCTTGTTCTCTAGACTTGTTATTCTTTTGGATTATGAGATTTTTTTTTTTTTTGGAAAATGGTAAATTTAATTCCACCTTCCAAGGGATACCAAGGAGATACCCTTAGATGCAAAATACAAGATAAGGCTGCCAAGGAAGCACCTTAACGGATACAAACAAACAGGGACTCTAACAGACAAAAGAAAAAGCACCTAAGCTAATCACGCTAAGACAATCCCACCTACATAACACTTCTTCAATAACAACATCCTCAGAATTACAGATATGATACCATCTCACATACACAGAACTCTGAATGAGGTAAACCAGCTGTTCGGGGCTTCTTCTGTCTTCTGTGAACACACGCCTGTTCCTCTCTTGCCATAAAAAATAAACAGCAGCGCTCAATGAAGCTCTCTTCACCCTCTGTCTACTCTGCTTCCCCTTTACATATTTGCGGAACCATTTCAATTCCTTGTGCAAATGCCGGGGTCTCCTGCCGATACCCATCCATATCAGAATGTTATGCCACACCTTTTGTGAGTATACACAGTCAAAGAACAGATGATGCAGAGATTCAGCATCATTCATACACAGGCTGCATCTATTAACTATCATCATACCACGCATCTTCAGATTATCAATAGTGGCTAAATTGTTCTTTACAGCCATCTGGAGTGTTATACAGTGCCTAGGTACTGTCATTTTATCCCAGATAGTTTTATGATCTTTCTGAATAACCCCTGTAGGTCTGAAGAAATCATAAACTTTACCCATAGTGAACTTGCTGTCATTCCATTGGGTAATCTGTAGCTTTGCTCCAGCTAAATCTCCACACAATTGGGTAAACTCATCCCTAGTTTGGAAGAGTTTCCTCCAAATCCATGAGTCTTGAGAGTTGCCCTGTACCTCCCAAATACTGTCATGAGCCAAATAATATGACCTAGCCCATTGCTTCCAGAGAGAATCATGCCCATTTACAAGGTGATTTAACCACTTCAACTGATAAGCTTTGTTCAAAGAGAGGACTTCTTTCACATTCAGCCCCCCTTCACGATGTGGTTTACAAATATTATCCCAATTCATAAACGTACTCACCCCTTCTTTTCTCCCCCAATAGAACTGGCGACATAACTTTTCAATATGTTCCACAACAGACTTAGGAAGAAGAAAAGCAGCACTCCAGAAAGATTCCATACCAAAAATCACAGAGTTAAGCAACTGAACTTTTCCAGCAAAACTCAAGAACTTATTAGTCCAGTGATGCAATTTTGCAGAAATTTTATCTATCAAGGGTTGACAAAGAGAAATAGTAAGTCTACTGGTAGTAAGGGGAACCCCCAGATACATGAATGGAAATTTAACTTCACAAAAGCCAGTGCCCTCCAATATCAGGTTCTTAACATCATCACGAATGCCTCCAAGATATATACATGTTTTAGAAGGATTGGGCTGCAGACCAGACAATCCAGCAAACTTATTCATGGTATCAACCATGCAATTAATAGCAGGGACATCACCTCTAAAGAAAAGCAACAAATCATCCGCGAAGACAAGATGATTGAGTTTGTTCCTCACAGCTCTAGGGTGGTAACTGAACTGAGGGTCTCCTGTCACCTTCCTCAACATCCTGGAACAAATTTCCATACATAAAACGAAAAGGGAAGGGGACATGGGGTCACCCTGTCTGACACCTCTCTTTCCCTTAAAGAAGACAACAGATTCACCTTGATAATTGATGGAAAAACAAGCAGTACGTACACATATCATAACCCAGGCAACCAACTGATCAGGGAACCCAAAATAGTGAAGAGCTGCTTCAAGGAACTCCCAATTTAGAGAATCATAAGCTTTTCTTATATCTATTTTAATCATGGCCCGCGGAGAAATACCCTGCCTCTCATAGTGTTTTACCATTTCGTGCGCCAAGAAAATGTTCTCTGTAATATTTCTGGCCTTTACAAAGGCATTTTGTTCAGGTCCTACTAGGTGCATCATAACATCCTTCAGTCTCTCATTTATTATCTTTGTGATGATTTTATAAAGCATGTTACAGCAAGATATCGGTCTAAAATAGCACACAGAAACAGGGATGTTGCACTTAGGGATAAGAGAGATGATAGTAGCATTGAGTTGTGTGAGAAGTTTACCAGTGAGGAAGAACTCCTTTACAGCAGCAACAACATCCTCTCCAATAATGGACCAGGCAGCCTTGAAGAAGCTAGCAGAGAAGCCATCTGGACCAGGCCTTTTTCATCAGAAATAGAATATACAGCAGCTTTAATTTCTTCTTTTGTGACAGGGAGCAAGAGGTTCCTAGCCATATCCTCAGATACGAGAGGCCCAGGCTGCAGAATTGAGGGATCAAAAGGTAAAACAGCCAAAGAAGTCCCAAGGAGCTACTCATAATACGCAATGAAAGCTTGGCAAATTTCCATTTCAGAGCAACAAATATCCCCATTCATATCCTTCAGAGTACTAATATTAGAACTAGCTCTTTGTTCTTTCATTTTCGCATGAAAATACTTCGTGCAATCATCTCCCAATTTAATATCAGTAATTTTTGCTTTTTGGTGCAGAGCAGAGATCTCAGCTTTCCTAAGTTTCATGATTCTGGCAGTCAGAGCTTTCTCTTCAAGAACAAGTAACTCAGATGCAGGGTCCAGTTCAATAAGTCTCTGGGTGCGGGCAAGTTGTTCATGACAATCATCAATTCTCTTCTCAAGAGAACTATATTTATCTTTATGAAGCCACTTCAGGTCAGCCTTAACAAATTTCATCTTTGAAATCACCTGGAACATTTTACACCCACGAACCTGTTTCAGCCAGCAATCCTTCACCAGGGGCAGGAATTGTTCGTCAAATGTCCAGTATTTTAAGAACTTAAAAGACCTCTTTTTTGCATGAATAGTGCAGCCAACCTTCACCAAACTAGCAGAATGATCAGAAACATCGGGGGGCAGGAATTCTACAGAGGATTGGACATTTTCCAAGAACCACTCAGAGTTGCACATGACCCTATCAAGTTTGCAAATCACCTTTGTGGCAGCATCATGCTTATTGTTCCATGTATACTGCATGCTAGTGGCAGGGAGATCAGAAATACCCGCAGCAGCAACACAATCACCAAACTCCTGAATTTCTCTAATATTAGGGTTAGCATTGCTAATCCTTTCATTAACTGAGAGAGTAACATTGAAATCTCCCAAGATTAGCCAAGGAATGCTAATATTATTACTCCAATCAACAAGGAGAGTCCAGAGTGGAGTCCTTTGTTCACCTTTGTTCCTAGCATACACCATAGTTATATAGCACTCAAAACCATTATTCTTGTCCTTGACAAGACAATGCACCGCCTGATCATTCGCATCAATCTTAGTAACATCAAACTTGAGAGAGTTCCACAAGAACCAAACCCTCCCATAAGGGTGATAATCATAATTGAAGAAACCCTTCAAAGTTCTTCCCAATTTTTTAACAATACTATCAGTTTTACCTTGCCTCACCTTAGTCTCAAGTAAACCAAGGATATCAACACGATTTTTAGCCAAGAAAGGCTTCACCTCCTGGTGCTTCTCAGGGGCATTGAAGCCCCTGATGTTCCAAGCAGCAATGATCATTGAGATGATCTTAAGAGTGCCCTCTCAGGGTCATCACTCTCAAACACAACAATTTCCACCTGTAAACTATGCTGATCAAAGTCCTCATCATCTGTAGAATCAGACCACAACACACCAAATCGTGAATGTAATTTACCATCAAAGAAGCTTTCAGCAGATTTAGTCACCACCCTTTGATGACTGATAAGTTTGGGGGGAACAGTTTTGAAGGATAAATCAACAGAAACCCCATTTTCCAAAGGTTTCAGGTTTTGAGCAGATGCCTGGGTCAAAATTTGCTCCTGCACAGGCGCCATGGGCTGAACCTCTGTAAGTAAAGCCTGGAATGGAGTAGCCATAGGAGGAACTGAAGCTTCAACAACTTTCTCAGCTCTTAATTCAGTTGACTGTTCCACAGTTCTCTTCATAGGACATGTCCCATCAGTATGTCCTAGCTTGTGGCAGTGGTCACATAACCATGGGACCCATTCGTAATGCACATGCTGCATGAGCGTTACTCCAAAGGGAGTCTTGATAGGAACCCTACAAATCAGCTCCTTGGAAACATCCACCTCGATTAAGCACCTAGCATAAGACACCTTCTCCTTAGAAGCTGTACACCAATCTGCAAACATGGGCACCCCAATCTTGCTAGCAATCTTGCTCAACCCCTTAGCAGACCAGTATTGGACATCTAAATTGGGGAAAGTAACCCACACTGGCACCTTATGAATTTCTTCAGTTTCAATACAAAAATAAGGAGTCCATGGTTCCAGTAAAAGAGCTTTATTGCCAATGGTCCAAGGACCACCCCGAAGAATCCTGTCCCTGTCCTCAACAGACTCAAACCTCAAATACACCCACCCTTTAGCATGCATCAAAACCTGTGGAGCCTTCACATGCGACCAATTATTATGAATGAAATTTTGAAACTGGGTTTTCTTTGGGTTCCACCCTAGCACAAACCCAACCAAGGTATTTGCCCAATAAGAAATTTCATCAACCATGTCATCTTCGTCAAAGCAAACTTCATCTGACTCAGCCATAGCAGGAATAAGCTCAAGTTTCAACCCATGCCCAGGTCTTCTATTCCCCGCAAACCCTTTCCTCCAAGGATTATTATTCCTCCCATGATTACTAGGATTAATAGTACCATTATCAATTCTAGTGTGTTCAATCACATTAACAGTTCTAGGGCTAGCATTCACATCAATTTCAGGCATCAAACCCCCACTCAAGATAACAGGTTCAACATTAACAACATCAAGATTCTCAGCCATAGAAGCATTTACCAAATTAACAGTTTCAGAATTTCAGTCATAGAAGAATTTTCCAGATTTCCCACAAGATTATCAGAATTATCCACATTAATCAGAGAATTATCATCAGATGTAAATCCCAAAGATTCAAGATCATTCCCCAATTGATTACCTGATTGGCAATTTGAAGATTGTCGACCTTTGCTTTGTGTTGTAATACCCCCACCGCCATTCTTTTCAGAAGCGCCAAAGCTTGAAGGCAAAAAATCCCCAAAAATGGCGGGTGTCGGATTAACCTAGCCATTCGAGATCTCTCTAGGGTTAGCTCTAGTTCCACTCATAGAACCATTAGAAGAATCCCCAGCAATCGCATATGAATTCACGATGGATTTCTTTGGAGGACGACCTCGCAAAACCATGGCGTTCAGATAGCGCGGGATAGAGCGGAAAGCTTATCGTGCACCACCAGAGTTTAACAAACTCTCAACCAACTATTATTATGGGATTTTTGGTTTGTGCCCTAGAAGGCAAAGTTGTAACAATACTTTAATGGACTTAAGTTCACTTGATAGACAACTCTGATATTAATATTTAGTTTGTTTAGATGCTTCCTTTGATACCTAGCTTTTCTTTCTGCTTAGCATTTATTCCTTAGTGATAAATGTTGCAGTAGCATCCCTCGGGTTTGGGACGGTTCAGTGGTGTCGAGTCGTGCACAACGACGTCGATAGCTCCCCGGAAATCGTTGCAAATTCGAGGGTGTTACACGCCTTGTTTAAATCTGTAAAGTCCACACACATACCCCATGAGCCACTGGATTTCTTGACCATGACCACATTGGCGACCCATTCTGGGTACTGACACTCCCTTATGAACCCTGCGTCGAGGAGTTTTTTGACTTCTTCTTGAACTGCCGCGTTTTTCTCAGGACCTAGGTTTCTCTTTTTTGTTTGACAGGTTTAATCCGGGGGTCCACACTCAGTTTCTGGATAATGACTTCTAGGTCGATTCCTGGCATCTCTCCCGTAGAGAATGCAAACACGTCTTGATACTCGACGAGGAGTTGGTGGATATTTCGTTGGGTTTCTTGACCGAGCATTCCCCCAACCATTACTGTCTGCTGTGGGCGAGCGGGATCTAGGACGAGCTCTATAACCTCTTCCATTGGTTCTGGGTGATGCTCGAATTCGTCCCTTGCGTCAACATATATGGCATCAATCGACATTATGCTTGGCCCCAGTTCTTTGGGGGTCTCTGACTCTTCCAGTTTTCTCTTCTTGCCAGCATGTGGCTCTTTGGGGGAGGGCTTACTGCACTCTGGGTCGTCTGGGATATCCAAAGGATCATCCCTGACGGCAGGTTGTAGTTTCATTGAGGTGTAATAACATTCTCTCACTTCCTCCTGACTTTCACACAACTTTCCCACAGTTCCATCATCACATTCGAACTTCGGCATTAACATGTGAGTGGCGATCACCGCCTTGATCTTGTTCAGGGTTGGTCGCCCAATAAGGCGTTGTAAGCCAGTGGAACATCGAAGACAAGGAAGTCGACGTCTATAGTTCTCACCTTATTCTGCTTTTTGTCACCCACCCTGACCTTCAATTTCACAGTCCCGAGCGGTTCCACGTTGTGGCCGCCGAAAGCAACTACTGGAGAGGCGTACTTGAACATGCTTTCCTCGCCTCCCATTAACTTCTGTAAACAGTTGATATGGATCACATCGGCTGAACTACCAGTGTCGATCAGAATTTTAGGAACAATCAGATTGCTTATCTTCATTTGAACGACCAACGGGTTGTCATGGGGAAGATGTAGATCTTGTCTATCTTGTGCTTTAAAAATCATTTCTGGCATGGTGAGAGGTTTTACCATCAAGTTTTGTCTGAGACTCCTCACATAAGTCTTCCTTCCCGCTGCTGCTAGGCCTCCTGAAGCAAAGCCTCCCGAAATCACTGCATAAAATTTCGTGGTGGTGCTTCCCTCCGCCTCATTGATAGGCTTAACCGAATGCACAGTCTTGCCTTTCGTATCTTTGAGGTATTTATTTAGCTTGCCCTATTTCGCCCATCCCCTTAGCACACGATCAAGGAATCTGCATGTGTTTGTGTAATGGCCATGTTCTTTGTGGTATTCGCATTACTTGGCCTTGTTTCTATATTGCTCTGGGGTGGTGAGTGGCCTGGGCACTGGCAATGTCATGTGATCCCATATCTCCATGAATATGGTTCATATATTGGTTTTAAAGGGCGAAGGCTCTTGATCTGGGAACTTTCCTTCAGGTGCCCGCCCTTTGGGCGGCTTCTTTTTGTTCTTTTGTTTGTCTTCAATATTAAGCACCCCATCGTGGGCCTTTCTCTTCCTTGGCCTTTTGAAACCCACCAAGTCTGTAGCCGTGAGGTAGGCATCCGCCTTTTGCATTAGGTAGGCGAAAGAGGAGTTCGCCTTTTTGGCAAGCGAGAACTTAAAGTCGTTGTCCTGCAAGCCGTTCATGAAGGCTATATAGGAGGCCTCATCTGAAAGATGGGCGATCTGGCTAGCCTCATCATTAAACCTTTTAAGGTAGCTTCTGAGATCTTCGTTCTCCTTTTGAACGACATCGTGGAGGTGGACGCGTGTCTTCTTCTTCTGCTTATGCGCCATAAATCTGTCTAAGAACTCTTTGGCCAGTTGGTCAAAATTATGGATGCTTGCTGGTGGGAGGTTTTTGAGCCACCTCAAAGATGCGTCTGTTAGAGTCGACTGGAAGTACCGGCACCAGACCGCATCACTTGCAGCTCGTAACATCATCTTAGATTAAAAAACAACCAAGTGGTCGACTGGGTCTGTTTTCCCAGCGTAGGAGGTCATTGAAGGCACTCTTGGTTTTGGAGGCATAGGGGCACTCATAATGTCCTTGCTAAATGGTAGAGGCATTAATGGGAGCCTACCCGAAGTATTACCATCCCTAGGGTCAAGGCGTTCACTCAAAGGGCGACTGCAGCCAGCCTCATCGCCCTTTGGGGGGTTTGGTTGTCCATAGTCCTCATATTCATCATCATTATCCCCATAATCCTCATATTCCTCTCCATAACCTGGGTCATATTCGCCTGCCCCATATTTATCCTCCCCATAGTCATCCGCCCCATAATCTGAATAAATATAAATGGGAGGCTTCTTACCTTTAGACTTGGGGATGGACGACGCCTCCGAGGTGAGATGAAGTGAAGGTTGGCTGTTTACCATGACCGGTGTGGAGGTCGACCTAGGCAGGCGCTTCTGCTGTAAGTAGAGCTTCCTCTTGCTGTTCAAGTACTCACGAGCATCTACCTGGGACTGGCCCCTAGGGTGGGCGAGTTGAGAATAGGCTTTCTGGGCGAGTTGAGGGTCGATGGGGCTCTTTCCTTTGCACTTTGAAAGCTGGCGAGTGTTAATCTCGAGGGCTGGGCGAGCCATCGTAGAGGGTTCTTGGCAACCAGGGATGGTGAGGATGTGGCGGCTGCTTGTCGGGCGCCCACCCCCTTGGGGGTTTGGGCGAGATGAGGCTTGGAGCCTAGGCTGAGCAGCTGCGGCAACTTGGGCGAGCATCCTTGCTCCCTTCTTCATTTCCTTGTGGAAGAGGTCCATCATGGATTTCTGCATGTTATGCATAGATTTTTCAAGGTGTTTTTCCATAACGAATTGGACTTCAGAGTTGGCATTATGTTCTGGTGTAGAGGTTGGGAATTGAGGGGAGTGGAAAGTATGTAGTCTCTGGATCTTGTGGAGTAGACCATTCAACAAAGGACTCCCCACAGACGGCGCCAATGTTTCGAGGTCCTTTTGGTGGGGTCGACTAAAGTGTGTTGTTTTAAGGGAGCTCCGAGTCAAAGGTCCTACTGGGCGTCGTGCAAAAGGGAACAAACGTGATTGCCCTGGGAGGTTTCCCAGGAGGGCTGCTCAATCCCTCCTCTTTATTTCTTAAACCTTATAATGCCTTCATTCTATGTTTTGTCTAAAATTGCAGTTGTATGGTTTTGTCCCTCTTCTCTATTCAGTCGCAGACACAGTACAGTGGTACATTGTAGTTACATTGCACCGTCTGAGAAAAACTTCGCTTTACTTTCTTGCTGTATCTTACAAGCATATGACAGGGAAACTACTTTTGTTACAAATGGCTCAATAGCTTTCTTTTATGAGTAATGGCTTATTTGCTGATTGCACTGGTCAGATAAAATTAGATTTTCAAATGGTCCTTGAAAGCTATTAATCTTCCTCATACTACAATCTACAGTGTCATCTATTCTGCGCCGCCATAATTTTCAAATATAGTAGATTTTGTTTGGGTGAGGAAATATTTTCTACACTACATAAGTCCTTACCATATTTTACTTTATTATTGTAAGATTATATTTGCAGTAATCTTAATATTTTACCGGATAGTATATCAACATTTTTCGATAATTGTTGATGGCATGTATGGCAACCTTAATTAGAAGTTTAGAACTAGAAAGCTTTCATTATTTCCGGTAGAGGAAATGTGGACTGTCACTCCCTTTTTAGGCATTAGAAAATTATGAGCTTTGAGCTTCAAACATGACAATAGAGAGGTTGACTGCAAGTAATATGTACTTAAATGGTACGTAGTTCAATAATTCATGTTGCACTCTTTAGAATTACGCTATGGTTAGATAATGAAGATGGTCAACTAACATTTTGAATCAAGTTCAAATACACCCAATGCCTTGATATTTTTTTGAAAGGATGAATTGATAAATAAAGGACCTCCTTCATTTCGAAGTTAAAGAAAACTTTAACCCTCCTATCTATTGCCATCAAATATATATAAAAAAATAAAAAATAAATAAAAAAACCTTCCTATCTGTATTCTAGACATAGACATGAAGATTTTATAAGTCTTCAATATTTTGACTTCTGATCTCCCTTGAGCTTGAGCAGCCTTGCACACTACAGACTAGACTGATTGTGTTTTATATTTTCCTATTTTGTCACACTTCTGAAACAACCCACGGCCTGTGTTTTTGGTTCATTCCATCTTGCAAAAGTCTTTCCTTTAGGCTCCGTTTGGTTGGTGTGAAAACAGTTTTCCTAGAAAACAGTTTTCCCATTTTTCGTTGTTTGGTTTACAATGAGAAGGAAAATGGTTTTCAGGGGAAAAAGCATTTTCACCTATGTAGTTGTAAATGTTTTCCCTTCAAAATGAAGGGAAAACAGTTTTCCGTTGGTGGGACACTATGTACCCGGAGCACTAATAGTGGACTTGATTATCGGGTTTGGTTGTCGGGACTTCAAGTCATAAA
Source organism: Tetragonia tetragonoides (assembly GCA_038025085.1). Lineage (NCBI taxonomy): Eukaryota > Viridiplantae > Streptophyta > Magnoliopsida > Caryophyllales > Aizoaceae > Tetragonia > Tetragonia tetragonoides. Next base: position 11,892,071 of record CM076143.1, read on the forward strand.
AACAAACTCGCACCCGACTTAATTGGGCCTTGGGCCGAACTTTCGGGCCACACTTTCGGGCCACTTTCTCAATATTGTTTTTTTCTTCAAATAATTATAATTTTTGACTCCGATATGCGTTTGAGGTGATTTTTTTTTTTTGAATCCACCTAACTTTTTGAGATCGACACAACTATGTTAGTAGATTTTTTTTTTTTTTAGGAAAATTGTTTTCCGTTGTAACCAAACAACGGAAAATATGAACGAAAATACATGTTACACTAAAAATAATTTTCAGCTGAAAATACTTTTTAGTTGAAAACGATTTTCCGTCCAACAAAATAGAGCCTTAGTTGTTAACCTTATAAGTCTTGCTTACAATTATACCTTATGCAATATATAGGTGTGTTTATAGGTGGATAACGTATTGATCTCTGACTCTCTGGTACATATCTTTTGTTGTTTAAGATATTTTATTTAGAAGAGCATATATTACATCCTCACATGTTATGAAAATGAATGATTTAGTATTTAGTAAGTTGGATTCATTTTTTTGTCTGCACTTCATCTTAGTAGGCAACTAGGCATACATCCTTTCTATGTTTCCTATAAGGTTACAGTTTTCTTTTTGTTTTTCCCGTCTTCAGTTGAATTTTTCTGGAGGTAACTGTACTAGCAACTTCTGTGCATTGCTTAGATCTTCGACATGTAGACTTATACTTAGCTTTGCTAGGCTTTCAAGATGATCTACAGGTTTCACCATCGGGACTTTGTCCGATGAGGCAGAGTAAATGACTGGAGAGTGCAAGAAGCACTAGAGGATCAGCAAAGACTACCTGATTTAATGAATATTTTAGCCTGTAACACCAGAGGGATTGCTAGGCCCTCCTTTAAGGATAACATCCTTCATCTTGTTCAAACCCATAACCCTGACCTTGTCATCCTCACTGAAACCAGAGTGGGGAGGAAAAATACTGAGAAAATTGTGGCTACGCTACCCTTTACTAACTTCGAGCTTGTGGAACCTGAGGGCTTCAAAGGGGGGATCCTGCTGCTATGGAATGATGGGACAATTAATTTCACCCCCATCAACATTCGTAGTCAGGGATTTCATGGTGTGGTTCAGGTATTATCCTCTAAAACTTTTGTCTTTATTTCTGCAATTTATGCTAGTCCTAAGTATGCTGTTAGGAAAGAATTGTGGGAAGAATTGGGTGCTATTTCTGCTGATATTGACTTGCCTTGGCTTATGATTGGTGATTTTAATGAGGTGATTAGTGTTGATGAAACATTTGGGGGGAGGCCAATCAAACAATATAGGGTTGATATGTATGCTGATACTATGGATGTGTGTAAAATGTTTGACCTTGGTTTTACTGGTGCTAAATACACTTGGACTAATAAAAGAAAAAGGAGACCTGTGATGGAAAGATTAGATCGTGCTTGGATCAATAGTGACTGGTTGCTTGCCTTTCCTGAATCCAAACTTACCCACCTGCCTAGGATCACTTCTGATCACTGTCCTATTCTGTTGAGTACCAATAAAAATCCCTTTGTTAAGACTGATAAAACTTTTAAACTTGAACCTATGTGGTGCCTGGACCCTGATTTTGATGCTATTGTCCAGTTTGAATGGAGTAAACCCCTTAATGTCACTAGCAAACTTGGTTTTTTAGCTAAAAGTCTTTCTGTTTGGGCAAAAGAAAAATTTGGCAACATTCTCATCAAAAAAAAAAAAGAAATTGGTAAATAGACTGGGGGGAATTCAAAAAGAACTGTGCAACTCCCCTTACTCTTCTTTTTTCCAAGACCTTGAATCATCAGTCACTGCTGAGCTTGAGGCCATACTTGAGCAAGAGCAGTGGTTTTGGATGATGAGATCTAGGTCTAATTGGATCATTCATGGGGATAGGAATACTTTCTTTTTCCACCACTCAGTGTTATTCAGAAAAAAGAAAAATAAAATTCTCCAACTTAGGGATGGGGTGGGCAATGATATTCTGTGCCCTGTTGCAATCAAGGACCACATTTGTTCCCATTTTATCAAATTGTTCACTACTGAAAAAGTGGCTAGCCCTTTTTGGAACCATTGCTTATTTGAGGTTGTGGGGGTGGGGGGGATTAATATTGCTTTCATTCCTGACCTGGGGGAGGTTAAAAAGGCCATTTTTTCCATGGGGGCCTATAAGAGCCCTGGTCCTGATGGCTTTCATGCCTTTTTCTTCCAAAACCAGTGGCACAGGGTGGGTCAGGATGTCTGTGATTTTATCATTTTCATATTTAGCTCTGGGAGGATTCCTAATGGTCTTAATGAGACCCTGATTAGTTTGATTCCTAAATGTGGCAGCCCTGAGACCATTAAACAATTTAGACCCATTAGCCTCTGCAATACTCTTTATAAAACTGTCACCAAAATTCTGGTGGCTAGACTGAGGCTCTTTCTAAACAGATTTGTTTCCCCCAATCAGAGTAGCTTCATTCCTGGGAGGGGATCAGAGGTTAACTACATTGTAGCCTCTGAAATTCTGCACTCAGTGCACACTAAAAAGGACTCCAAGCACTGGTTTGCCATTAAAATTGATCTGGAAAAAGCTTATGACATATTAGAATGGGATTTCATTAAGAACTGCCTGTTTTCCATGAATTTTGATGAGAGGTCTATTAATCTGATCATGAACAGCATCACTACTGTCTCCTCTACTGTCCTTGTCAATGGTGAGGCCACTGAGACCTTTATCCTCCCTAGAGGAATTAGACAGGGAGACCCCCTCTCCCCCTATATCTTCATCTTGTGTATGGAGTTCCTCTCTAAGCTCATTCATGGGGCCTGCCAAAATAAGACCTGACAACCCTTCCTTGTGGGTAGACAGAAATTGGCCATGTCCCACCTTCTTTTTGCTGATGATGTTATTCTCTTTGGGGAAGCAACTCAAAGCACCCTTAAGGCTGTCAAGAGTACCCTTCACACTTTCTCTGTTGCCTCTGGGCAGCTTATTAATCCTGACAAGAGCCAACTAGTCTTCTCTAAGGGCATCCCAGCTAACATTATGTCCCATTTTGAAGAGGGGCTGGGGACTGCTAAAACTGATAGCCTGGGAACCTACTTGGGGTTCCCCCTCACCCACAAGAGACCTTTCAAAAGGGACTCTAACAAAATCCTGGATAAGGTTAAAAGTAAGTTAGCTAGCTGGAAAGCTAGCCACTTGTCTAGGGATGGGAAGTTTTTGCCTGATCAAGGCTACCCTCAACTCCATCCCAACCTACTATATGCAGTGCATCCACTTGCATACCCAGACCCTTAAAGATCTCAACACTGTGGCCAACAATTTCCTGTGGGGTGATTCTGAACAGAGGAAGAAAATCCATCTCATGGGATGGAACAAAGTCATCCAACCTAGAGATGAAGGGGGGCTTGGTATCAGAGATAGTGTGGCTCAAAACAAAGCCTTGATGGCTAGAATGGCTTGGCAATTAATAACTACCAATAATCTGGCCAGCCTTGTCATCAAGGCTAAATACCTAGGGAGGAGTGATTTTGCCCCCTTTGGTACTGGTTCTCACATCTGGCAGGATGTGAGAAAGAGTTGGGATGTCCTTGATGATAGCATGGACTGGGTGGTGGGTAATGGTGCCTCCATTAGCTTCTGGGATGATAACTGGACGGGTATGGGTAAGCTTAGGAACCTCTTGGAAGGGCCACTGCCTGCCCAGGAGCAGAATATGACTCTGGACCAATGCATTGTTGATGGTCTGTGGAGTTTTGCTAATGTGTCCTTTGAGTTCCCTCATGATATCCTTACTGTCATGAGGGACATCACTATTTGTTCTGGTAACAGGGAGGACTTTAGGGCTAGTACTTATGTCCTGGAGGACAAATTTGGGATGTCTGGGGCCTAGAAAGATATCATTGCTACCTTATACCCTAAAGATGCTAATCTTAATAACACTAAGTGGATTTGGAAGGTTAAAATACCACCAAAAATCCAGTTTTTTGTTTGGTTGGCTTTTAATGACAGGTTGCCACACATGGCTACCCTTGCTGAAAGGAACATTACCAATTCTGACAAGTGCAATTTTTGTAATGATGTGGCTGAAAATTCTTTGCATGTTTTAAAAAATTGTGTTATGGCCAGTGACTTTTGGAGTGAAATTAACTTGTCTTACTGTGAGGACAATTGCATCAAGAAATGGCTCAAGGTTAACCTAGAAGCTGGGGGGACCTTTGAAAACAGTCCCAAGAACATTGCCTTTGCTTTCATCATATGGGATATTTGGTAAAGAAGGAACAAAACCATTTTTGAGAACTCAACCCCTCCTCTTCAGAACTCCATTAAGTACACTTTGTTCTCTATCACTGAATTCATAACTAACCAACCTTCCTCAAACCAATTGGTAAGCACCCACACTGATCCTACAAGGCAATGGAGTCCTCCCCCTTTGGGAAGGCTTAAGTTTAATGTTGATGCTTCCATGGGCAAACCTATTGCAGGTTGTCTGCGTGATGATACAGGGAAATGGATAATAGGTTTTGCTAGACAGGTCAAGGCACACAATGTACTTATGGCTGAGGTCCTAGCAATTAAGAAGCCCTCCTTCTTGCACATGCGAAATACTGGGATAATGTGTTTTTTGCATCTGACTCTTCCAAGGCGGTTAACATGATCAACAATGGTTCTTGCACTAAATCAATATATCTCAATGTTGTTTTGGATTGCAGGGATATACGTTATGGGAAGAACTGGACGATTGAAAAGGAGGATAGGAGGTGCAATGTAGTGGCTGACAAACTCTGTAAGGAAGCTAGAATGGGAAAACTATTGAACTCAAATTTGCTAACAGCACCGTCTGTGGTGTTTGATTTTGTAGAGCTTGACTCTGTATTTTGTAATAACTCTTCTAACTTTGAATCTATGCTAGTACGAACTTAACCAAAAAAAAAAAAAAAAAAAGAAGTCTCTTTCTTCATGTGTAGGGTAGTATATGTTTTTTATTTTATTTTATTTTTTTTATTTTAATATTTCAAATCCCTCTCAAGCTTAATGTCCACAATTTCCAGTGGAGTCAAAAGCTTCTCTACTTTTTGGCTTCGGAATGTAATGGACTAAAGCAAAATGGCTCATAAAAATTGTTGGCACTTCTTATTTATTGTGAAGTTGCCGATGGTCGTTGCACTTCGGATCTCGGGTCAAACGGAAACAACCTCTCTATGAGACTCTCACAGGGGTAAGGCTGTGTACAACCGACCCCCCCCTTACCCTGCCTAAGCAGGAGCCTCTTTGGAGGCACTGGGGTAATGCTAATGTTGTAAATCCCTCTCAAGCTTGATGGTTTTAAAGTAGTGGCCACAGCCTCTTATTATGAGTAGTTATTGTTGTTGTTGATCATGGCCTGATTGAGGAATTTGATACATTTTACGGATGTTGGGGATTAGCTATCAACGAGATGATATTGATCTGGTCACTGATGGTGGTGCAACTGTTGAGGCCTGCTCTGATTTGTCCAACTGTTTGTCGCATTGGGTTGCATTAGAGATTTAGTCCGGTGCGCGCATTGAAAATATTCATGGATTAGCGCATTGAAAACACTTTTTCAGTTTGCTCCTGTGTGCTGGTGTTCTTCAATATGATTAGCAAAGAAAGTTGGTGAGGTACAGTCACCATGGCGTCAAATCTTCTCAATCTGTTATGTGGATCAGTGGATGTACCCTCTTGATGATCTGAGATCTTCTCAATCTTATTGTCAAATGTTGCGGTGCGTGACTAATTGTCAAATGCCATGAACTAACAATAGGAGAGCAGAGCATAGGCTAATCATATGCGATTGTTTTAGATTAGTTTATCAAAATGTACTACTTTACTTCATGTTGAAAAATGCAATAAGACGGCTCTCATACAGTCATGAAATGGTAGACGAATTATGTAAATTTCGATAAATTGTAGTATTCCCCTTTAGACATGTTATTCTTTTTTTCCTTTGAAAGGAACATGTTGTTCGATTTTTTCTATGAAAGCTGAAAGGAACATGTTATTCTATTTTTAGGTTCACAATAGGTAACAGTGTTGTATTTCAGGTACTAATAACTTACTACAAAAATGTTTTCAATGATTGAACCTTTTCATACAAGCTACAACTACAAAATGTTTACATAGGCAAAAAATTTATACAGGTAAAAATATACACACTTCTAAAAGTACAATTTAGATGGGGTTGCTTATTCAGTTTAAGGGGATATTATAATTACTAACTAAATCTTCTTTTCTTTTTTTCCTTTTTTTTTCTTTTTTAATGTTTGCTTATTTTTTAACTTATTTTTAATAGTATTTAACTTATAATTTTGGTCAAAGTCGTGCATCGCACGGGCATTAAGCTAGTTTGAAATAATTTCAAGATACTATCGACGATCGCACCTACTCACGGAGTACAAATAAGCATGCGCAAAAACTAATAAATGAAATATAATACTTTTTAAGTTTTGACAGTCTCAAATCTCAATCATAAGGCCGCCTCATAAGAAATCAACTCATAAGCATAAGGCTAAGCACTTGACACAGGAGGAAGAGGAATTTGATCAAAGGCTTAATGGATGATCAGGGTACTTGGCGTACTGGAGACACGGAGATTGAAGAGATTGTAACAAATTTTTTCTCTGATCTGTTCTCATCAAGCAACCCAACGAAATTTGAGGAAGCTTTAGTGGGTGTGAAACCCGTAGTAAGTGACAATATGAATCGTGTGCTGACACGACCATATAGCTCGGTTGAAATTCATGAGGCTCTTATGCAAATGCACCCCCACAAAAGCACCGGGGCCGGATGGCTTGCATGCTCTTTTCTTCCAGCGTTACTGGCACATTGTTGGAGATGATGTGGCGGGTTATATTAATGCTTTGCTGCATGACAGAGGCTCGATGATCCGGGTTAGCAGTACTCATGTGGCTCTCATACCCAAGGTAAAATCCCCTACAAAAATCTCAGAATATAGACCTATTAACCTCTGTAATGTTATTTATAAATTACTTAGAAAGATTGTGGCAAATCGATTAAAATTATTTTTGGGGTCTATAGTTTCTGAAAATCAATGTGCTTTTGTGCCAAAGAGACTTATTACTGATAATGCGTTGATTGCAATAGAGTTGTTTCAGAGTATGAAAGCTAGGTCTAAGTCAAGAAAAGGTTCGATGGCGATGAAATTAGATATGAGTAAGGCGTATGACAGAGTGGAGTGGGTGTTTATGGAGAAATGCTTTTTACAGATGGGGTTTGATTGTGCTTGGGCACGTATGATTTTGAGATGTGTGTCCTCTGTACGTTATTCTTTCATTAATAATGGGCAACCAAGGGGTTTGGTGGTACCTTCTCGTGGCCTCCGGGAAGGTGATCCCATCTCTCCATATCTTTTTATTCTTGTTGCGGAGGCGTTTTCTGGTCTCATGAGAAAAGGCGATTGAGGACAAGGTTATTCATGGGATCCGTGCTAGTAGGAGTGGGCCAGAGATTTCTCATTTATTTTTTGCAGATGGCAGTTTATTCTTCACAAGAGCCAACCGACGGAAATGCCAAGAAATTGTCATTATTCTAGGCAAATACGAGAGGGCTTCCGAGCAGATGGTTAATTTTGAGAAGTCGGAGGTTTCTTTTAGTAAGGGAGTCACTGTAAATACTAAAGAGGAGTTGTGGAAAATTATACAGATGCGGATTGTGGATAAACATGAAAAATATCTTGGGCTTCCAACGCTCGTTGGGCATTCAAAGAGGACTATTTTTGCAACTATAAAGGAACGGGTGTGGAAGAAATTACAGGGATGGAAGGAGAAAATGCTCTCAGTGGCGAGGAAGGGGGTTCTTCTTAAATCTATCATCCAAGCTATTCCTTCATATGTCATGGGGGTTTTTAAAATCCATATAACTTTGATAAAGGATATCCATTCCCTTATGGCTCGTATCTGGTGGGGGAAAACTGGTGACTCAAGAAGGATACACTGTAAATCTTGGAATTCTTTGTGCAAGCCAAAATGTGTTGGCGGAATGGGCTTCCGAGATCTCTATGTTTTCAATGATGCATTATTGGCAAAGCAGGTGTGGCGGTTGCTTCACGGCGACGACACTCTTTGCGGAAAGGTGTACAAGGCAAAGTACTATGCTAAAACTTGTGTACTTGATTCATATCTTGGTCATTGTCCAAGTCATGCGTGGCGAACCATATGGGGCTCGAAATCTCTCTTAACTGAAGGTCTGCTATGGTGGGTTGGTGACGGGCGTAGTATCAAAATATGGGCGGACCCATGGTTGGCTGATGGGAGTGGTCGTATGGCCACCACGCCTTGCCCGATTGATCACGAGGAACTTCATGTAGCGGATCTTATTGACAGGGAGAGAGGGTGCTGGAGAGTGGAGTTAATTGACTCTATTTTCAATGATCGTGACCGAGACTTGATTTTGGCTATCCCTGTGAGTGAACGAACACCTCGAGATATTTTGAGGTGGGCGTTTTCGCGAGATGGACACTATACAGTACGCATTGCATATTTGTTGGGGAAAGGGATAAATTTTGATGAAGTGGAAAGTTGTTGGCCATCGATTTGGGATGCGGATTTAATCCTCAAGGTGAAGTTTTTTTTGCGGAAGACAAGTTCGAATATTCTCCCAACAAGGGCCCTTCTCAAGTATAGACATATCATAGAGAACGACAGCTGCCCACTGTGTGATTTAGCTCCTGAAACTATGCTTCATGCAATTTGCCACTGTGAGGCGGTGAAAGGGGTGGGGATGGTGTGCTCTTGTGCTACTGCAGTACAGATTAATGAAGGGATTTCGTTCGGTGACTTGGTGACTAGGTGGAAGGAAGAGTTATCGGATGATTTATTTCAAATGGCCTGCATTATAGCTTGGGGAATTTGGTTTGCTAGGAACCTGAAGGTTTTTGAAGGAAAGCTAACAGTCAGTGAGGTAATTTTTTCACGAGCTCTCAGGCTCATGGATGAGCTCTCCAAGATAGAGAAGAAAAGACATGCCCCTGTACCTTCAATTTCACTTGTGGGTGGCAATGTTTGGTTACCACCAGAGGAGGGATTGATTAAAATAAATATTGATGCACATATGATGAATTGATGATTGATAAGTGGGTTGTTATTGCTGCATTGGGAAGAGACAATGAAGGAAATGTTAAGTTTGCTGCTGTGAGGAGAACTAAAGCTTGCTGGACACCAATTTTAGCAGAGGCACGAGCATATGAATTTGGTGTGAAGCTGGCAAAGCGATTGGGAATATCAAAGATCATTCTTGAGTCATATAATTTGACTGTCATCTCTCGCCTGCTGAAGGGAGTGACTGGTTTGGAAGAAATAGATGTTGTGCTTAGTGATACTTTATTTTATGCCTCTTGTTTCGATTATGTTAGCTGGAAACATACCAAAAGGGATGGTAATGTTGTTACTCACCATCTTGCTAGGCTAGATATTCATGGACTAGAGCAAGTGTGGAATGGTTGTATGCCGAGGGACCTCTCCCCATATGTCTTTATGGATAAACTATCAATATAATACTCTATTTCCCCTCAAAAAAAAAAAAAAAAAAAAAAGCTAAGCACTTGACAATCCCAAAGACGATTCCAAATAATTACTACTCCTAATCAAATTATTTCACTTAAATACTGTAAAAATGAAACTATTGGGCTCACTGTTTGAAGATAAGTTTACTTGGGTTTCGGTGGGGACCTTGATTGATGTAGCCCCCTTGATAATTTTGCTGCCTATGGCCTACCAAGTTTGAATAAGCTCACATTCGGCCCATCATATTCGGTCGGCCCACTGGCCTAACTCACCCTTAATTAACGGCTTATCTACGCATACGATCAGAGTGGAGGGCCTACAAGATGCACCGCCGGTTCTCTTGGGTAACAATACACTATTTGAAGAGGTTTATTATACCACTACAAGAAAATCAGCTTTTTGCAACCGAAATCTGCGTCTGAACCATACAACAGTTGCAAAAATCTAATTTTGCGTCCAAGCAGGAAGCAGCTTTCAGTTCCAAAACAGTTGCAAATTTGCATCGACTAGGCTTAACAGATGCTAAGTGGACGCAAATTACTAAAAAAAAAAAAAAGGAAATATCTTTAACTAAGCTTTATTTTAGCTCAAACTCCCAGTAAAACCCTTAAAATATAAAGATTTTTTCACCTACCTCACCGCCCATCATTTCATTTTCATCACGTCTCTCTCTCCTCTTCTCTTCTCTCTCCAGACGAAAATGGAGATGGCGATAGCTAATCCGGCGATTATGTCTTCGCGAATTCCGGCGACGAAGTAGGTTTTTGCACTTTTCGATTATGCTTCCAGTTTTCGTTTTGTTGTTCTAGACCTAGTTGTAAATATGATAGATTTAGGTTTTTCCTCTCTCAATTTATTAGTTTCTTTTACAGGTCACATGTCAGACACTTTAACCTAGGAATAGGATTGTTCGGTTTGCATGTCTCAATTATGGTTTTATCTTTACAGATCCTATTTTTAACACTCCAATCGAAGAATGTTTGATTTTCTAATTCTTCGTCGGTGGTCGGAGACGACAATGGCGGCTGCGGTTGATCGCTGGCATTCGGAAATGAGAGTAGGTTTTCCTCTCTAAATTTTGTAGTTTTATACATTGGAGTATTTCTTTACATATCTTATTTTGGGTTTGCTTGTGTAGATGCTGTAGATAAAAAAAAAAAATGCTGTTATACAGTCTAATCGACGGCACAAGTATGTATCTTCCCCTATTTCTTGTTTTTGTTTTTGACAATTCTTAGATTTGTTGTTAATGCTGTGAATTTCATTTTTGGGGTGAATTGTCTGTTTAAGGGCTCAAAATATTCCTTGATAAAGGCTAAACTGTGTAGTTTTTTGGTCTGATCTTGTTTTACCATATTGGTTGCTTATTTTATGAGTATGGTTAATAGCTCATTTTGGTCTGATCTCGTATATTATGTTTGCGACTTGCTTCTGAAAGTGTCTTAATCAGAATTGTCCATGCTCACACTTGAAGCTTGATATGCATTATATTAAGTAACCCTCACTGTCTGCTAGCATAATGAAATAAGTTAATAGCTACCTTACTCCTATTTTTGACTTGGGATGTATATTCTGATACGCAGATAAGTCACAATAGGTTGTAGTGATGGCTGGTGGCTATATTGGCATGGAAGATGCGTAGCTGCAGAGGTGGGCTGGAACCTTGATACTCTCTGTTTATGTTGGATAGGATACATATCTCTGTAAGTATTAGCTAGTTACTAATGTTGGATTTGGATTTGTAAGTAAATGCTCTGCCAGATTGGCCTCTAATGGCAGTCTTTGTTGAGCATATTGGAGGCCAATCAAAAGACTTGTAACTCACAAATCAATTGGCACCTTAATGATGATGCCATCAAAAGTGTTTGTAAGTCCTACAGCTTATTCACTTAATCCTGAATTTGCTTAATTATTTTGGAACCTAATGTTTTCCTAAGATTTTATTCTTGTTTTCTTTTCTTCTCTGTTTTGTGATAGATACTTTCTACATCATGTTCACTTATTGGGGCTGCTGTTTCTTTGGTTCCACTAAGGTAAGCACTTGTTCGAAACGAATGTTTATGCCTTAGAACCCCCATTTCATGGGAATAATCAAACCTATTCTCAGATCATGCAAAAATATTGTAGTATTTTATGTATATACTTAATTCCTGTTTTTGATTTAGGTTTTGAAATTATGGATGTCATGATAAGTGCAGTAATAGGATCAAGGTAACTCAAGTTCTCTTATTTTTTTTCAAGTATTGGAATTTGATTTACTGATTGGAAAATTTCTTGGAGTTGTTTGGAGTAGGATACAAGGTGATTGGATTGGCCAGCAGTGGCGGAGAGAGAGTGGGAGTCATGCCTACAACAGTCCCTTTACTGGATACGGTACTGGAGTTATTTGGAGTGTTGGCATTCAAGCTTGTATAGAAGAGCTCAACAAATAGCTGGTTTTTTTTCCTTTATTTTTCTGTAGAACTGTAATTTTTATTCATGGTACTTTGTACAATTGTAATCGTTTCCTTGGAAAACCTCTAGAACATTGTAATTTGTCATTTAGATAATATTAATGGCCCAATGGATTTAGATATTAATTAAAACAAGAAATCAGCGGCCCTCAAGGTGCTGCTGAGCCTTTTTTTATTTTATTTTATAATGAACAATTTGCATCTGACCAGTCAGTTGCAAACTTCAAATTGCGACCGTATTATCAGATGCAAATGAGAAATTAGCGTCCGCAACAAGCGGTTGCCAGGTGGTTGCAAAAATCTGCAACCGCCTCCATCAGTCTCAAAATGCAATTTGCGACCAGGTTATCGAGTCTGACTCTCAGCGGTCGCGGTCAGTCGCAAAATCCATTTTGCAACCGACTTTAGCTGTTTAGTGACTGATCTGGTCAGTCGCAGATCTTGTATTTTCTTGTAGAATTTAGACATTAAACCGAAAATCGAGCACCAGAAAGCCGAAATTCAAGACTATGATCCATGTTTTCTAGGGTTTCGAAGGACGTCAGGAATAAATTTATTATTTTCGCACCATATTGCACTAGACATCACTAATGTATGTAGGAGGCCTCCAGGGTCCGTTATTGGGTCACTATTAGGCGTGGTGCAGTTTTACTGGTCACCAACTCTAAAGGGTCGATCACCGAAATAATGGGTTAGTACGAAGTTCGGAAACTCATATGGCCTAATGGGGGCACCGGATGTTGGAAGAAAACTAACCCTGCGAAAAGTTTGGGCAAAAATCTCAAATCCACCCTCGAGAGTCGGGGCACTGAAATGAAGGTTATCATCCACGTTTTTTGGGCTTGGAATGAAAGTTGTTAATTTTGCACCATATCGTACGGGACACTCTAGGGGGACAGAGGAGACCCTTGGCATCGGTTATCGTATCATGTTTAGATGATTGTTTTATTTGTCACCCACTCTAAAAGGCAGAATAAAGAATCATGGGTAAATATGATGTTTGAATCACCTACCAATAAAAAAACAAAGACACCAATGGTTCTTTTGGTTGACCATGGCCCATTTGCCAAGTCTACTTATTAGGCTTGTAAGATTGTTTTACTCTAGTCTCCAACTCTAAATGATTGAATACCAATATCATGGGTGAATACTAAGTTTGGAGAATTTGATGGCTTACCAAAGGTAGTGGGGGTCCTTTTTGTTGACAATGCCTCACCCCCGAAACATTATGGGAAAGAAATCTCAAACAGATGCCGAAAAGCCGACAATGAAGGTGATCCACTTTGCTTGAGTCTTTGGATGATTCCAAAACGAAAGTTATTTTCATACCATATCGCACGCCGGGACACTCCTAAGAATATTGCTATATATCCTGTCTCTATGCTTATTTTTTAGTTGTTCCTATCTTGTTGATGAACCTAATGTTGCACGATAAAACTCGCTCTGGTAAGAGTTATGATCTGTACACTAATTCATATAACATAGTGTTTTTAAGTTATAGAATAAGTACCCTAAAAAAAAGTTATAGAATAAGTCTTATATGCAAGAAAAAAAAGAGGGTAAAGTTCACTTACCTAGAACTTCCTTATCAGAAGCTAGCGCATGTACCATATTACTCCGTTATACTTTGGATCCACGTTAAAAGCAATGTTACAAAGAACTGCATTCAGGTCTTCTTTTTTTTCTTTTTTCTTTTTTTACTCATGAACTGAACTTGATCTATACTAACTTACCTGTACATTAATACTAGTATTATGTGAGAAAAAAACAAATATTTTTAAAGTGATAAACTCCAGTCGAGTAAATTAAAAAGAATACACCTTAAATTTTTTTTTTTTTTTTTGATAAGATACACCTTAAATACTTTACATTTCTTAAATTGACTTGTGATGTAACAAAATTTACTTATATTTTGAAAAAGAAGAAGCAACACTCTTTTTTTTCATAATATACTGACTATCTTCTTTGAACTTTTTACTTCTACAATATGAATATTTGGTTTTGTTTGACTTTATTCTATACATTATGCAAGAGGTTGTTCCCTGTTTGATGCTTGATTCAATGCGTGACAACCATCAGTATCTCCACATAAGTAACAACTATTTGAAAAACGTTTTGTATACTTTCTTGTTTAAAGAAAACTTCGTAGCTAACAAATTGAATTTCTAACCTTTTAAAAAAATATATAGGAATAATTTTTCTCTCTACTTTTTATTGGAAAATAATTGTTTCTCCTATAACTGAAAGATATATAAAGGTAAAAATAAAAGAGCATAAAAATACTGATACCATTTTTTTATTGATGTAATATATGAGTAACAATATACGTGCGTACAAATTACAGCAACCCTAAAAAAAGAAAAGAAAAAAGTGGTCATTATTTACAAATAAAGCAAACCCGATGCAGAGCTTGTCATCATTTTATGGGTAACTAACTACCATATAAAGCTACTAATAAGCCATCAATTTTTTAAGTAAGAAGAAAAAATGGTGTGGTTTGTTGTACACATAGTGCTCATGTTTTGTATGGTGAGTACATGGACAAAAGCTGTTTCCAACGGGCATGCATGCGATTAAGATGGCAAGCCACATAAAATCCCATCATGGTATTTATAGATTCCATGAGTTTTATGCTTATATTGGGAAGAGTTCATAAAGCATAAAAAGGATTGGCGTTAAGGTCAAGGATTTTGTTACAAAGGCCAATGGCCAAATTGATAGGATTAGGGAGCAAATTGGAGAGGGGACCACCACCTTAATCGAGATTAACTCTTAATTTATTATAACCCACTAACTAATTAATAGAGAACTCTCCCGTAAATGGTAATAAGTGTTTGTGCCAAAGATGGCAAATTCCAAGCTAAACCCCTAGGCCCTAGCTAGTGGCTTAAACCAATTTATATATAAGTGATAATTAATCAATTGCTTTTCGAGCGTGTTTGGCAAAGTGGAACTCTCTACCTCTTTGAGTGGGGTTATAGATTTATAGGACACATGTTAATATACGATTTCGGATATTCTACAAATTAACTCGTGTAAGTACTCTGTATGAGACTTGAACCTACCACCTTATATATATATATATATATATATATATATATATATATATACTTGTTTACTAGTGAGTCAACGACTCAACGACTAGTAAGTGATAATATACATAAATATTAAGTGATGATCAATTACTTTTAGCAAAGCTAGCTAGGGCAATATTTACCATATGTTCTAAGTGGCTTGTCATGTTAATTTAAGCACTAATTGTCCATCTAATCATGATGAGACATCAACGGCTAGACAATTAACACTTGGCAGGTTACGAGTTGATGAATGCCAAGCATAGGAAGAAGAGCAAGTCTCTGTGTCTCCGACACTCAGTACAAGTAGCCACGTGCACTCACGAGGTTGGTGGGACTTGTTGTGACACGTGTCCATCTAATTAGAGATTTAGAGGTGGGGCTAAATTTTTGGATAGCTGAAGTTTTATTGTACGATTTGATGGGTCTTTTATTTTAGGGACATTGATTAATTTATGCATAATTAACCCCAAAGTTGTGCATTTAGTTTGATTATTTGAGCATGTAATATGTAAGGGTTTTATGAAGTACGGACACTTCTCCAGATCGAGGTTCTACAGTGTACTTATCTACATGATCGATACTTGATGAATATATTTAGTACTTTCAGTTGTACTCATTTGGTATTTAAAAGTTACTTATATAGTGTTAGAGATCAGATATGTCGATGAATCTTTTCTTATAATCTTTTGAAAAAAGGTGACATTTTATTTATTGAACGATGAAACTCAACAGTGAGATGAAATCTAGGTATTCCTTGGAAGCCGTGAGACCTCAAAGACCAAACAAGGAGTTCAGAAACGAATACACAATAAATCATGCACACGTAGTCGGACTTTAACTGTACATATTCTCTAATAAGGAGACAGACAAGATCAAAGTAGCAAGTTGAAAATAATTAACTTTAACACCAGCAGATCAAATCAGTTTAATTTATATATAGTGCTTCATGTATATCATACACGACCCTTTTAAAGTAATCTCAGAAATAACTGTACCAATTATAACTACTTCAATTTATAATATGAATAATCTTGAATCGTAAAACATTACTTATCATGTCATTTCAAATTATGTTATTTAAGAACATATAGCCATTGATAATAGTTCTAAGATAAGATGACCATGCAGTATTTTCCTAAACTTATCTTGTATTTTTTGTTGGGCTTTTGTTAAATAATTGAATAAAAAATATACACAAAAAAAAAAAAAAAAAAAAAACAGAAGTATGAGGAAAAAAGAAGAAGGAAGAATCAGAAAGTATCATCCCTTGTTAAACCCCCACCTTTTAGGAAAGGCCGGGAATAATAAGACCCTCATTTGCCAAGAGTTAAGTAAAACATACATAATTAAAACACTCCTACACCACACGCCCAAGATAGCATATCAAACTAGAACCCTGCTACAAAATCATCAACGACCCCACTAATCCCTTGCTTGGCAAGACAATCCGTATTAATTAGCACTCCGAGATTTATATACTATGGAAAATAATATAAGCCCCAACTCCTTCGAACGTCCTATAAAATTCAAATCAAATTTATCTAGCTTTTTCAATGCCCTCTAGAATTTGAAGTACACCAATAATTTACTAAATTAACCGAATCTAACTCAATGATTACCCCAAAGTGGAATAATCATTCCTTAGATAACGTCTTAATTAATATGTCTTTAGCAATGGCAGAAGTTTCAACTTCATTGATTGTTGGATTTGTCCTATGAACTAATCGTAAGAATTAATAATCGTATTATTGGTTGGACTATGGAAACCGATATTTACTTAATATGGGTAATCGTAATGTTTTGCTAGAAACCAATTATGGTTTGTGGGCCCGAAAAGAGTTTTGGACTTACTGCCACATTAAGTAAACCAGCAGGGTCGCACACTTAACAGGCTCGTTTTATTAGAAGGGTCTAATTCGGATTAGGCCCATACACACTTAACCTAATCAGCCCTCCTGCCTCCCTATATATATCGTGACTTCTGATCAGTTAGGGTTACACGTGATAATCAGTTTTCACGAAACCCTAACTGTGTGTCATTAGAGTAATGAGAGAACGGAGGTTGTGAATGGGATCGCTGTACTAGCATACTGACGTGTGGATTCGAGCCTGTGAGTGGATACCAGTTGAGGCACGACATCTGACGTGTTCATCCATACCCAACCACTGTTCATCCAACCAACGACCAAGGAGTGAGGTAGGATTTTGATTTGATATTTAATTACAGTAATCACATATTTTCTGGGTTAATCAAATTTCTATTATGCATGTATGATCATGTTAGTGGTTAGAAATTCCTTCAGTGGTATCAGAGCCGCTTGTGTTTTACTGTCTTCGAATATATGATATATGGTAGATATATGAGTAAGTTCGAAATCATGATATGTGTATAATACATGTTTATGTGTGATTCGTTTTCTGTTTTTTCTAATATTCGGATCTGAGCATGATAGTATTTTTCTGTCTTTGAAAGCATGTCTGTATGAATAGTTCATATGTTTAGATTCGTATATTACAAATAGCATGTTGTTTGAATGCAAGTCGTTGTAATTCTGTATGCTACTGTTTGACGAATTCACATAGATAAACTAGGGCTAAACCCTAAAATATGGTAATACGATAAGCTTAGGGTTCACGATTAATGAAA
Source organism: Tetragonia tetragonoides (assembly GCA_038025085.1). Lineage (NCBI taxonomy): Eukaryota > Viridiplantae > Streptophyta > Magnoliopsida > Caryophyllales > Aizoaceae > Tetragonia > Tetragonia tetragonoides. Next base: position 11,909,774 of record CM076143.1, read on the forward strand.
TTAATCGTGGCAGTTTTCCCACTAAACGGAATTGAGAAAGGTATGGTATGGTGAATAGTATGGCCCATAATTTTATTTTGGTTTTAAATACGGCTTGCGTGTCGTTTTATTTGAATGTAATTATTAAATACGACCTGCGTGTCGTTTCTTTGAATGTAATAATTAGATTATTGCTAGCGTAGTAGTGAAACTTTTATGATATAGTTGATTGTAAAATCAAGCTCATGAAGGTCAAAGGATAACATGGAGATGACCACCCAGCTACTATGTGGAAGAAGCAAAGAGTGGAGATTAGATCACCATAGCTTAGGGGGCCATACTATATCACATGTGTTATTATTTATGCTTTCGCTTATTTACTGTTGATTATATTTATTGTTATGTTTGCATGAAACTCAACTCCATATAATCAATCACATCCCTTAGTAATATTAAGTTAACTTAATGCCTTTCCAATTTAATACACGTATTAGGACTTGGTTCATTAAAATGTGTCTGCCAAAGTAGAGCATCCTTAATTACTCAAGTCTGTTAGGATGAGTAACAGTTACCCATATGTATAAATTGGTTTACTTAATAAGGCTATCAAAACAGTTTTGGGCCTTAAGGCATAGAGTTGGGAGCCGGGACATATGATGTCATCCCAACAACTAGGAGTTGTATAAGATACAATTAGTAAATGGTTACTTACCTAAATAACTAAGTGTAAAGTAATAAGCCAAAGCTTACTTGATACTTAGAAAATATAGATCTTGGCTCCACTATATTTTATAGGGATATCTGTCACATTAATATAGTGGAGTTATTTTGTTAAATTGTTAACGAAATATTTATGAAATAAGTCACTAAAATCTTTGTACATTTGTTGTAGATAATGTCAAACCCTACACCATCACACTCATTTTCATTGCGATTCGTCCTTGAGAAGGACAAACTGAATGGAACCAATTTCTTGGACTGGTATCGAAACTTGAGAATTGTTCTCAAACAAGAGAAAAAGGAATATGTCCTTGAGAAACCAGTCCCCAAGAAGGCTCCTGCTACCAATGCTCCTCATGCTGAGAGGAATGCTTATCAGAAGCTCAAAGATGATTCAATTGATGTCAGTTGTCTCATGCTAGCCACCATGAATTCTGAGCTTCAGAAGCGATATGAAAGTATGGAGGCTTATGAGATGATTGAGAGCCTAAAAGGAATGTTTCAGGAACAAGCACGAACTGAGAGGTTTAACACTGTGTCTGACTTGGTTAAGTGCAATATGGGGAAAGGAAGTTCAGTTAGTCCTCATGTAATCAAGATGATTGGTTATGTTGAGTACTTGGAAAAATTGGGCTCCCCAATGGGTCAAGAGTTGGCCAATGATATCATCTTAGCGTCATTGACTAATGATTATGATACTTTTGTTATGAACTATAATATGCATAATCTTAACAAGTCATTGGCTGAGCTGCATGGGATGCTTAAAACTGTTGAGTAAAACGTCAAGAATGACCCAACTCCCAATGTTCTAATGGTTAGAAAAGGGGGCCAGTTTAAGAAACATGGTCAAGCTAAGGACAAGGGAAAAGCTATCATGAAGGGTCCGATTGTGAATCAACCCAAAGGAAAGCCTAAGTTCAAACCCTCATCTGGTCCTAATGATGAAACCAAGTGCTTCTATTGCAATGAGCTTGGGCATTGGAAGAGGAATTGCAAGAAATATTTGGAAGATGTGAAGAAGAACAAAGGAAGTGTTCCTTCAACTTCAGGTAAATGTTATATTATAGAAGTAAATGTATTTACTTCTTCAAATTCTACTTCTTGGGTATTAGATACCGGATGTGGTGCTCACATTTGTGCAAATGTGCAGGGACTAAAGAGAAGTAGGACTTTGGCAAAAGCAGAAGTGGACCTGCGCGTTGGAAATGGAGCAAAAGTTGCTGCGTTATCTGTAGGAATATTTTATTTAAGTTTGCCATCTGGATTGGTTTTAGAACTCAATAATTGTTATTATGTACCTGCCATTAGCAGGAATATTATTTCTGTTTCCGTTTTGGACTTGTAAGATTTTGTCTTTGTGATTAAGAGCAAATGTTGTTCCTTTTATAAACATGATATATTTTATGGTAGCGGTCCAATGAAAAATGGCCTTTATGTTCTAGACCTTAAAATTTCAGTTTATAACATAACTACTAAGAGGCTCAAATCAAATGACTCTAACCCAACTTATCTTTGGCATTGTCGTCTTGGACATATAAACGAGAAACGTGTTCAAAAGCTCCATAATGATGGACTTTTAAACTCATTTGACTTTGAGTCATTTGAGACATGTGAGTCTTGTTTATTAGGGAAGATGACTAAGGCACCTTTCACTGGTCACATTGAGAGAGCAAGTGATTTATTAGGCCTCATACATATTGATGTATGCGGACCATTAAGCACAGTTGCTAGAGGAGGTTACCACTACTTCATTACTTTTACTGATGACTTCAGCAAGTATGGTTATGTCTACTTGATTAGGCATAAATCTGAATCCTTTGAAAAGTTCAGGGAGTTTCAGAATGAAGTACAAAATCAATTTGGAAAAAAGATTAAAGCCCTTCGATCAGATCGAGGGGGTGAGTATCTAAGCCAAGAGTTCAATAGACATTTGAAAGATTGTGGAATTGTTTCACAACTCACCCCTCCAGGTACACCTCAATGGAATGGTGTATCGGAGAGGAGAAATCGAACTTTGTTAGACATGGTTCGATCAATGATGAGCCTTACTAGTCTTCCAATATCTTTTTGGGGATATGCTCTTGAGACAGCCGCGTTCACACTTAACAGGAGTCCATCAAAATCAGTAGAAAAGACACCATTTGAGAAATGGACGGGAAAAGTTCCCAACTTGACTTTTCTAAAGATTTGGGGTTTTCAAGAAGAAAATTGACATGCATGGGAATGTTTATATATTCAAGGCACGATTGGTGGCAAAAGGTTATAATCAAATTCATGGGATAAATTATGATGAAACATTTTCGCCCGTCGCAATGCTTAAATCCATTAGGATACTCCTTGCCATTGCTGCATATTATGACTATGAGATATGGCAGATGGATGTGAAGACAACTTTCCTTAATGGAAACCTGGAAGAGGATGTGTACATGACACAGCCCGAGGGCTTCACATCACCAGGAGGAAAGGTATGCAAGCTTCAGCGATCTATTTATGGATTGAAGCAAGCATCCAGGAGTTGGAATCTTCGCTTCAATGAGGCAATCAAAGAGTTTGATTTCCTTAGATGCGAAGAAGAACCTTGTGTTTACAAGAAGATTAGTGGGAGCGCTGTGGTATTCCTGGTCTTATATGTGGACGACATATTACTGATTGGAAATGATATTCCTACACTTCAGTCAGTCAAGGCCTTTTTGGGAAAGTTTTTCTCAATGAAAGACATGGGAGAGGCAACCTATATCTTGGGGATTAGGATCTATAGAGATAGATCAAAAAGACTCTTGGGCTTAAGCCAGAGTACCTATATAGATAAGGTGTTGAAAAGGTTCAACATGCAAGATTCCAAGAAAGGTAATCTTCCCATGTCACATGGCATAACTCTTAGCAAGACTCAGTGTCCTTTGACACAAGATGAGCGAGATCGCATGAGTAGAATTCCTTATACTTCTGCTACAGGTTCTATCATGTATGCCATGATGTGTACTCGTCCTGACGTTGCTTGTGCTTTGAGCATGACGAGTAGATACCAATCTAATCCAGGTGAAAGTCACTGGGTCGCAGTCAAGAGCATCCTCAAGTACTTGAGAAGGACTAAGGATGTGTTTCTTGTCTATGGTGGTGAAGAGGAACTCACTGTAAGTGGTTACACTGATGCAAGCTTCCAAACGGATAAGGATGATTCCCGATCGCAGTCAGAATTTGTATGCATTCTGATTGGAGGAGAAGTTAGTTGGAAGAGTTCCAAACAAGATACAGTTGCTGATTCTACAATAGAAGCCGAGTATATTGTTGCTTCTGAAGCAGCAAAAGAAGCAGTGTGGATTCGAAAATTTATCATTGAACTTGGGGTGATACCTAATAGTTTGAATCCAATTGACCTTTATTGTGACAGTAATGGGGCCATTGCACTGGCAAAGGAGCCTAGGGATCATCAGAAAACTAGGCATATACTCAGACGTTACCATTTGATACGAAGCTTTGTACAAATGGGAGATGTCAAGGTGTGCAGAGTATCATCGGAAATGAACATTCTTAATCCGCTGACTAAGCCTCTACCACAGGATAAGCATGAGCGTCATACTATTACACAAGGACTTAGATTCATGAATGATTGGTCTCTGTCCTAGTGGGAGGTTTATTTTGTGACTTATGTTCGATTTATTTATTGGTGTCCTAATGAATAATTTATATGATGTAGATCATCAAGTATGTGACTTGATTGTGAGACTCTATTGTTATAAATATAATTATTCTAATTGTCCGTAGTCAATTGTCATTATTTGTTTAGCATATCTTGATATTATCAGACGTTAATCCTTAATCGGATGACTGTAAAGATAATTGAATGATGTGTTGTAAGTCATGCGGAGGAATGTGAGTGAGCAAGATGGGATTTGTCACTCTCATATAACGGGAGTAAGATATCTGTGGGCCCCTCGATGAGTTTAAACTGTGAAATGCATGGCCGTGCTCAAATGGATTGAAAGTCAATCGTTTGTTTTAAACAGTTTAACTGCGGAATCGAGAAAGTCATAATTGAACTATATAGGGATGACACTACTCCTTCCTTATGGTCAATTTAGGTATCACATAACAAAGGGATCATCGATGTATGATTAGCTATAGTGCAAGTGGGAGATTATTGGATTTGCCCTATGAACTAATCATAAGAATTAATAATCGCATTATTGGTTGGACTATGGAAACCGATCTTTACTTAATATGGGTAATCGTAATGTTTTGCTAGAAACCAATTACGGTTTGTGGGCCCGAAAAGAGTTTTGGACTTACTGCCACATTAAGTAAACCAGCAGGGTCGCACACTTAACAGGCTCGTTTTATTAGAAGGGTCTAATTCGGATTAGGCCCATTACACACTTAACCTAATTAGCCCTCCTGTCTCCCTATATATATCGTGACTTCTGATCAGTTAGGGTTACACGTGATAATCAGTTTTCACGAAACCCTAACTGTGTGTCATTAGAGTAAGGAGAGAACGGAGGTTGTGAACGGGATCGCTGTACTAGCATACTGACGTGTGGATTCGAGTCTGTGTGTGGATACCAGTTGAGGCGCGACATCTGACGTGTTCATCCATACCCAACCACTGTTCATCCAACCAGCGACCGAGTGAGGTAGGATTTTGATTTGATATTTAATTACAATAATCACATGTTTTCTGGGTTAATCGAATTTCTATTATGCATGTATGATCATGTTAGTGGTTAGACATTCCTTCATTGATCTCCTCAAATGAAACTCGACATGAGAACAAACATCTAATTATCATTCCAATCTCGCAAGACATCTCCTAATTCCGCTCTTTTTCCCATATTAAGTGATGCATCCACGTTCCATTTCAATGGACTCCTAGGTGGCGGTTGACAATTTGACAAAACCAGGGGCGGACCTAAAGTATGTGGGGAACTAGGGTCGCGGGCATCTAGTTTTTGAATTGTTTTTGCTAAAATACCCTACTTTGCGGAATTTATTTTTGAAAATTATTGCTAAATACCCTAACAATTTAATTTTACCACCTATATTATTAGTTTTCTAAATCCAATTTTAATTTAAACACTCATTTTATTAGTTTTTTAGATCCACCCGTGTCAACAACAACCTTGTTTCGACTTGATGGCCGGAGTGGAAATTCTTACGCATCTTGGCATTTTCGCATTTGACAGACTTCAGTAGGAGAATAAGGTTGTTTTTCTTTTCTATTCATTTGAAAAGACTGCTGGCAGCCGACGTTTATGATGAAGCCACTAGAAAATGAAGAGATCGAAGGTCCATGATTTGTTTGGTGATTTTTCCTCGCATTATTTGTAAATTAAAGCACACCAAGATATTGCAACTGTTCCAATCAAAAAAAAAAAAAAAAAAAAAGATATTGCAACTGAGCAAGAGGTCACGTGCTAGGAATTTATTTATAAAATTTTCCACGACTACATCAGCACACATTTGACTTATGATGATCTACTTTCCTTTTATTAGCATTTGCTTTGGATAGCGAAATTTGCCACAACAGCAACAAAAATGTTAAAAAATACTAGAGTAGCTACCTAGCTCAACAGCTATGATCCTACGAGCTTAACATAAAGTACTAGTCTATGAGGAAAATAAATAAACGGAATAATTACTACTCTCAATAACAGTTCTTGTCAACAAAATTAAATTAAACAATACACAACAAAGCACCAATAACAATCGGATTTGCATTTACGCATTACACTTATGGATATTTATCACGTGTTAAAGATTTAACCATATCTTTTTTGTTTGTAACCAACTTAACACGTGACAAACATTTACAAGTATAACGCGTAAATACGGAAAATGAGGTATTACAGAGGATCCGGATCCATAACAATTGATATGTTTTCTTTTTCAATTGGTCAAATCGTTAACTACTGTTAAGTGGCATATATAAGGGTGAAAGACGACTAATCACCTCATTTGACGCATCCTTTTATCTCCATTGAAGTTTTACAATTATTGGATGTTAGAACAGTCCAATGGCATGTCGGCACTTGCCACATTTTAAGCCAACACTTTATTCATTCTCTCTATTTTAAATCTAGAAAAATACTGTAATAATCTTGAATTGAACGGTTAAAATAATAAATAAAAACTCACTCCCTATGCTCTAGCAGTCTTAGTTCCTATAGATTGTATAGTGGAGAATTTTCATTTTTTTTTAAGTTGACATTTTTACTTTTAGAAAAGCAGAAAAATGAAAGCAACCAAAATGTGGGAAAAAAATTCAAATGAACGTAACAAGACATGTATTAATTGAAGCTATCTAGCCTAATGTTTTTCTTTAACACAGATGATCGATATTGTTTACACAGTGAAAATGCAATAATGAACCCAAGGACAAACATTATTGAACTACTAATAGTCCACCAGTCCATTATCGCTCGGTAAACATGGTTCGTGCTACTGAAGGTACGATTGTGGGGAAGTATTGGAGAAGGAAATAACATATTTGTCATAACTAAAAGATTAATAGGATATAAACATATTAGAATATCTTTCCGATTGTGTTAGTAGGATCGGAATATTATAGAGTTACTTGTATTCGCCAATCTTCCCTATATATGTTATCAACATAAGTCGGTGTTTATTCTCCTCTCATATTTTAACAAGGAATGTCATCGGTTGCACTTGCTTAGGTACGAGAGAGCTTAATGCTTTTTGGCCAATAATGTGATACCGAGTATTTTATGTACGGGATGTAATGCACATAAATCGCACCTTTAAAAAGTGAATTCTCATCAAATTATATATTTACTTAATGTCCAGTGAAAAGAACTTTGATTATGAAGATATCTAAATAAACAAAGTACGTAGTATTTGTTATTTTAAATTATAAGATAACTTGACGATGAATTTTCCTTGAGTTGGCCAACCAATCATGGGTGATTAAGAACCCTAAAAGAGAATAGTGTTGATGCAATTATTCGATGCATGTAAAATTAACCAACAAAGAGAACCTATTTCTGGATCCTGCTTAAAGGTTTTTGTCGGCCAGTTAAATTAGGAAATAGCCTTAAAATGATAAGGCTGGGGTCACACCTTTGTCTTTTCCCCTAATCATAGATTTGGTTAAGATTATCTTTGAATCAATACTATACCCTATATATTTACTACCTAACTACGAAACTCTATAAAGATAATACTATGCAAAAAGGTGCATGAATTTTAAATTCCAGCTTATACTATTTGCCAATAGTTCAATTCCATGTGTAAGAAACATCAAATCAAATGGCATTGGCACATGTCTTGGTCACAACGACGAAGCCGGATCCTCTATTTTATTCTATGTATCACTCATTCACTCCCTAATATTTCTATTCCAATTAAGTACATACCGGTCGGTCGTAATTTTGTTATACATCCTAATTTAATAATGAATTAAAATTTTAAAATTTATGTGTCAAATGCAAAATGGTACAAAGAATTCATACCGCAAGCGAAAGGAGGGGTATAATCTTTCTTTTTTATTAAGGTAACTAGAGATCAACATTAGGGTTCTCCCTTTTGGAAAGCACACTTATTAGCTTATACCTTATATGTCCATATATATGATGTTGATAGGATAGACTTGACCAAATAAATTGAAATTAAAAGTAGACATGAGTGAACCAAACCACGAATATTAGAATTGAATATAATACATACTCCGTACGTAGTGAGAGTGGAGTAGCTAGCTAGCTAGGTTGATGCCCAGACCAGCATGGACTGGAGCAAAACATGCATAAGCTATAATTCTACAAGTCTAATCTATATGTTTAATTCACAATATTGAAGATGATGTAGGCATGTCTCAAGATTTTTTTACATGTATGCCTTTTCTTGGTAATAAATGAATGAAATTATGGTGACTAGCTAGATAGCATTTGCACAGCATTACTATCTAAGAAATGGTTTTACACAAAACTTGCTCTATATAAACTCTAATCAGTATTGATCTGATTTTCTCTAAATGTTGGGAAAAAAGGATTTGACGCTAAAACTTATATGTCGGTATGTATCTTGCTCCCTTTCTCAAGGAGGAGAACCTTGTTAGAGTGAACAAGTGTTCAAGATTTAGGGTTTGTTGTTCTTTTCACTTAGAAAAAACTGATCTGATGAACTGAACTGATTTTTTCAATTTGACCTTTAAACATTTAAACTCGTCTAAATATATTCAATATTGAACTCGATCATTTGAAATTATGCTTCAACATCTATCCAATGACATATATGTACCATACTGAATTTAATTTAAAATAAAAAATTATCTGAATGATAAGTTCCACATAAACTGTATATAAGTAAAACTAAATAAGTTGAGGTGAATAACAAAACCTAATTTAATATAGAGTAATAGAGTAAAAGGTACTTCTTCCAATTTCTCTTTTGTTATTTGCATTACTTACTTTGTTTTAGTGCACAAAAGAGGGAAAAAAAGAATTATGTTGTTATATTATTCTTTATTTTTGATCTTTAAAAAGGGTACTATTCATATTCCAATTTCCACATTACAAGACATTGAAGAAATTGTTGTGATTGAGCATTTATTGTGTCTAGCTAGGATGATGATTTTCAACAATCTACGATCTTTATTTTGATCGAATAGCCTGCATCAAACCCTCAAAAATTCTTGCTTTATAGGAGTGGATCGGAATAACCTATTTCGGGAAATTCTAGTACTCACACAAAATTTTCGACCACACTTATATATAAGTTCCTGCTATTGCAAACATAAAGGGAAATGGAGATGGAGAGGTTATCTTAGCTTGTAGTTCTAGGCTAATTACTTCAATATTCGAATTCATTTATTAGTAATGCTAGAAGTACAATGTAAGATCTTATCACAATAGCTATTTTCCTGCGTTGGTTTCCAGACACTTTAAAGGACGAGACAACTGGCCAATAAATTTAAGAGTACTACTCCATATTACTCAAAGCGGGGATCTGGTCGAAAGACCGACCGGCGCCGCCAGTTTCGAACCCTCAACTTTGATTAAGGGAGGATGAATCTCTATCACTCAACCTCATACCATGGTTAAATCTTATCCTCCTCTCAAATTCTCTCAATTGAAATCGAGCTTACAGTAATTAATATGGACAAATTAATATTTTCAAATAAAATGATATGCTATATCATGAATGATACACGCTTGAAAAAGAAAGATAAGAGGGATTTAATTTGTTTATTACCGTATTACTATCACAAATTCACAATTGAAACATTGCACATTACTGATTGAAGCAAAGAACCTAGCTACCTAACATTATTATTCCAAAATCCCCTCAACACTTCAATTAATAATCAGTAATTAAAGAACTACAAGTATTAATTAAGGGTTTTCTGTCTTTCTTCTCGGCCTTTTTTTTACTTGAAACTGTTTTTTTCTGTCTTTATTCTGCTGCTGTGATCTCATGTTACTGGACATCTAATCCCCTCATTAACTGCATTTCCTTGTTCTTGTATTGACATTGAGCATTGTGAATTACAATATTCTGGATCCTGAAAACACTCAATTTATCACATCCCCGACATGAAATTGCATTTTGTTAAAAAAAAATCATGAAATTGCATTGAGTAATAAAGTAAAGACAGATCAAAACACAACCAAAGATCAAATCAATGACATGAAAAGTACTCTTCCATTCATCATAAATCATAATAATTAGTTCACTATACAAATGCATCATATTATCAGATGCTCCAAATTATTAGCCATCAATCTAAAGTTCAACATAAGCTAAACAACATCACATTTATGTAGAGTATATATTATAAATACACTAGCTAGCTAGCTAGCTAGCTATATAGAGATAGAACATCAAAGCATAAAACTCTATATTATGAAGTAGTAAATTAACTTACTAAAGAAGACTTCATTCGTCTATCTTCCTCATCATCATCGACCAGCCATCGCCATCAAGCTCATTTCAGAACGGAGGGAGTACCATATATGTAGTCAGCATATATGGTATGGTTTTACATCTCACTGATCAATTTGATGAGCTTGACAAAGTCATTCCCAGCTGTTGCTTATTTTGCTTAGGGGGTGGCCTTTTCCTCTTCTTTTCATAGCTAACACCCCTAGCTTTAGCTTGATAATCCCTTACCTCCCTAAGGTAAAGCCGTACTGCCCGAGCCCCAAACGGGTTAGTCTCAGGCCGTCCTCCATGCTCCTCGTAGGCAGCCCGAAGGCGGCCTACGAGGGCATCAAGGCTGCCCCATGCCTGACGAAGTAGGCAGGGGCAGGGAGCGGGTGGGTTCGGGATCCCGTAAAACGGGCAAGGGTGGTTGTGGACTTTAGTCTTCCCAAACTGGTCTAAGTACCTGAGGAACTCCAGCACGTGGCCCCCGTTGCATAAAGTTAAGGGCAACGGGGGACGGTGGTTCCTCAGGTACTGACTGAACGTGTTCCAATCCCTCCGTTTTTGGTTCTCGTAACGGCTCGGAGCCGTAGCTGCCGGCCTTGATGTTGGGGACGGCGAAACCGAGCCGTTAGTTGTAGTGGTAGTGGTAGTAGTAGTAGTGGTAAACAGATTTATCGGGATGTTGTTGGTGATTGTGTACCCGTAAATGGGTACACAGTCACCAGGATTTCCCATGAAATCCATGAGTTTTTATTGAATTTAGACTTGATGAAATTTGTGGCTACACAAAGAAAAACAAAACTGATGGCTAGGGCTTTGTCTGCACAAAACAAAGCAGGAAGTGAAGATGAAACAAATATCAAACAATAAATATCACCATGTCATTTTCCTAGAAGTATGACCCAAATTTAAAAACAAAGGACAATCCATTGATAAAATGAGTAAATGTATGTAAATCCCATGTGTTTTTTTGTTTTTGTTTTTGCATCTATCGAAAAAAAAAAAAGGAGATGAGAATTGATGTAATGTAGTCCTTTAGGGCAGTTGAATGAAGTACTTGGAGAGAGAATTTATAGCAAAAAATGGGAAGATTTAGAGGTTTCCTTCTACAGAGAGAAGAGAGAATTGGGCAACAAGCTGGAAGATTGATACTTGATTTATACAGGTAAAAGAGGAGAGAGAAAGAGATTTTTTTCTTTTTTTTTTTTTTGTGAGGGGTGGGTGGTCCTGTGGATTGTTGGGTAAAGAAGGGAAGAGAAAATCAGAAAAAAGAGGACCAATAATATGAATTGTATTTTCTGTGTGCGTGGGGGCAAAAATAGTACTCAAACTATTAAGAGAAGATTGTCGTTGGCGAAAATGGTAAAAATAAAAGGTGAGTCAATGAGTCAATCTAACTGGTGGCTGGGCTACTGAGCGAGCCACGAATTGAAGACACCGATTGTTTGTCACTGAGCGCGTGTCATAGGGAGATGGACTTCATAATTGTAGCCCCCCAACCCCAAACCAAAGGCCTATTTGTCCAAACTTATTTTTTCTTGCTGACAAAAATAAAAAAGTTATTTTTTCTTTCCATTTTTACAGGTAATCATGGGAGTTTGGGTTTTAAATTAGGAAAATTGGTTGTCAATAATTCGAAGTTTGGCGGTCAGCTGTAAATAATTCCAAGTTTGCATTCAGCTCCAAATAATATATTCGACGTTTGGACCCACCCGTCCAAGACAGTTTAAATGAAGACGGAGTCTAAGTCCATTAATGAATGTTACTTATTTGCATCCAAAACCCCCATTTTTTTCATTTTCTCTCTCCTCTTCATCTTCAATCTCCTTACTCCCTACCACATGTCCACACACACACATAAACCCCCAACCTCCACACCATCCCCTCTCATTCTCTCTGCTTCAGTTAATTATTTTTGAATCCCCAAAAAATCTCAAAAGCCCACCCTCCTCCTCCACTCCCTCTCTTATGCGTTGTTCATCTCCGTGTTTCCTCCACATTTCACCATTTTACTCTCTGCCCAACCTCCAATGAATTTTCAAAGGGATTTAGTAGCTTCACAAGCGAGAATTAATCAACAAAACTAGGTTAGATAGATTTTCCTTGATTTTTGGGGTTCATTAACACCTAATTTGAGACACAATTTTTTAGGCTTGTTTTTTTTTCGACCAACACAATGGTGATTGGTGGTCGTGAATCATGGTGGTGCGGCAATGGTGGTTGGTAAAGGTGTCCAAAAAAACCGTAACCGAAAAACCGCACCGAAAATTCGGTTAACCGAACCTATTTTTTCGTTTAAAGCGGTTCGGTTAACCGAACCGAATATTATTTCGGTTTCTCGGTTAGGTTTAGGTTCACGATTTTAGAGATTTCGGCTAACCGAAGAACCGAAAATTATATGTTAAGCTTTTTTTATTAATTTTTTATTATGTTTTTATACAAACTTTAAATATAAAGTTGGTATATATTGTTTAATAACTAAAAATTGATGCTTTTTGTATCTCTTTATTATTTTTACTATGTTTTATCGAATCTAAATTGTAAAGTTAACTTCAATTTTTCTAAAATATGTCTAAAAGTAGCTATTTATACTATAAAAATCAATTAAGTACGGTTTTCGGTTAACCTTATAACCAAACCAGAAAAATCGGTTAACCGAAAGTCGATTAACCTGTATTTTCAATTAAGGTTAAGGTTCACGAAATTGGCGAACCGAAATATCGATTAACCGAACCGAGTCAAGCTTTCGGTTCGGTTAACCTACCATAAACACCCCTAGTGGTTGGGGGTTTAAGTGTGTGTGTGTGTGAGGGAGTAAAGAGGTTGAACAAGAAAGAGGTTGAACATGAAAGAGGTTGAAGATGAAAGGGAGAGAGAAAATGAAAAAAATGATGGTTTTGGGTGCAAACCAGTAACGGTCTCTAACGGAGTTAGACTCCATCTTTATTTAAACTGGTTTGGGCGGATGGGTCCAAATTTCGGATTATTTGGGGCTAAAGTAAAACTTGAAATTATTCGCATTGACCCGCCCAAACTTCGGATTATTGGCAACCAATTTTCCTTTAAATTATTCTTATTTTGGTTCGTTTACAATTGCATCTCAAGATTTTTTGGGGGTTTGGCAAGAGAGGAATGGATACGACTAAAAGACACTTCTTAATCCACGATCTCGAGTATTTCGAACTAATTTGTATAAGTGTTTTCTATGAGGCTTGATTGCTTGAACCCACGAAGTGGTGTATAAGCCAACCACCTCTTTGGTTCTTTCCAGTATTAGATTGAGGGTGTGTTCTTTTATTCACTTATTGGACCTTACTCAATCAGTGAAAATCAGTGGCATGACTTTATCCAATCAGTGGAAAAGGACACTTCCCCTCTAGGATCAGTGACAACCCTGACAGAACCTTACTAAATCAGTGGGAGTCAGTGGCAGGACATTACCGAATCAGTGGAAATAAGTAGCATGACCTTACCCAATCAATAAAATAAGTGTCAAGACATTACCCAATCAATGAAAATTAGTGAAAATAAGTGGAAAAATACACACTATGAATGTATTGGTTATTGGACGACAAACAATTGAGGCTATTGTTTTTCTTCCCCTTTTTCTTTTGTGGGCCTTAAACTCTTTATGAGAAAAATACAGATTTTACGAGGAACAAAGCTTTTATGACAAAAATATATTGCACTGAATTTTTTGGTATATTTATATTTCTTGGATAGTAACCCTTAATAAGTCGAAATATTATGAGGTAAACTAACTTATTTGTTCTCATGACTAAGGCTCTGTTTGATTCACTTTAATTTTACTTAAATTCAGTTCAGTTCAGTTCAGTTCAGTTCAGTTCAGTCCAAGTGTAACTTTATCATTCATATAACTTTTTATTTCGAAATAATTTCATGATGATAATTATATCATCGGAAAGATCTCAAAGCATACTTTCAAATGAGTCCAATATTGACTATGTTTGGACGAATTTTAAATGGTTAATGGTCAAGTTTAAAAAATCAATTCAGTTCAGTTCAGTTCAGATTAGATCAGTTTTATCCAGATGAATCAAACGGAGCCTAATAAGAAAATTAGGCCACACGCACGTGCAAACAACATAAGGGCAAATTAGCCGTGTTTCTTTATCGTATGATCAGAACTAGAGTTTAGGGGTACGATTATCTTATTTGAAATAAATTTTATTAGGGGGTTATGTACAAAAGTATACAAAAGATTCCTCGTGAAATATGAATTTTATAGGTATTTTCTTAACAAAAAAAAAATCAAAATTATGGTATTAAGTTGAAAAGACAAAAAAAGGGGGAAAAGTTCTAGGATTGAATAGTTGATCATATATAAGTGCTAAATTTCGATTCAAGCTGAGGTGTATGAACTAGTTTATCATATATCGGAAGTGTTATCTTCTAAAATTTTGACCAGTATATATACAATAGGATTGACAATATCGCAAACACAAAAACTTGTTTAATATGATCTATTTGTAACTTTTTGATGAGTAAGAGCTAGTTTGGTAGACAGGAAATAAGAGGAAAGGAAAGGAACGAAAGAGAAATCTATTAACTTTCTCATGTTTGGTTTTAAAAATCAAAAGGAAGTGAAGGGAAAGAAAAGGAAATGATGGGAAAGTTTTTCTATGAAAGCCTCCATTTCTTTTTCCTCCCAAATTGGTAGAATTTGGATGGAAAGTGAGTTTAAAACTGCCATTCATTTCCTTTCCTTCGAAATCTCGTCAACCAAACAACAGAAAATGTTATTTTCCTTTCAATTCCTCTTTATACAATCAAACGTAAGAAACATAATTCTTTTCCTTTCTTTTCTTTTCCTTTCTCTTCCCTTCTCTTCATTTCTTTTCCTTTCCAATCTACCCAATATAACCAAACAAGCTGTAAGGGTCACAGCTTATAGTTATTGACCACTACATTTCTTCAAAGTAACCCCATTTTTCTACAAGTTGGTCTTACACAAGACTTACTCATACCCAAACAAATATTTCAATGTAGTTTGCATTCAAAGTTGTGTTCCGTTGTTACTAAGGGAGTGTGATTAAGTGGTAAAAATTTATCTATTTTAATCAATGTCGAGGGTTCAAATCTCGTGTATAAGTAGCCTTAAATCCCTTACCAATTAGCTGTCATTGTCCCATCCTTTGATGTGGTTCGGTTTCTAATAGAATATATATAGTGTACATGTAAGATGTAACCCCTTTTCTAGTGTAACTAACCCATCATTTCCTTATTGTAAAAACCA
The DNA here is from genome assembly GCA_038025085.1 of Tetragonia tetragonoides. Lineage (NCBI taxonomy): Eukaryota > Viridiplantae > Streptophyta > Magnoliopsida > Caryophyllales > Aizoaceae > Tetragonia > Tetragonia tetragonoides. The sequence goes on from CM076143.1 coordinate 11,925,609, forward strand.
AACAATAATTGACTCTCATCTATTTTATATATATATATATATATATATATATATATATATATATATATATATATATATATATATATATATATATATATATATATATATGTGTGTGTGTGTGTGTGTGTGTGTGTGTGTGAATGTTGTCAATTGCTACAATGACACGTAGGACTTGTCATGTAAATAATTTGCCAAGCAACGTTGCCACGTAAGCTATATTAAGTCAAATGATTAAATAAGAGACTTAAACAATTCATGCATTTACTAAGCCACCTCTAATAAAAGCCATATTATTGACCTCTTCATTTATGCAATCTCACGGGTAATATGGCCTCTTTTGGTCCATTTCGACAATTCATACGAGAATACCACTTTGGGCTTTTGAGTTCCAAGTATTTAAAACTCAAAATTGGGATTGAGAAACTGATGAGAATGCAGTAGGTTATTTTTTGTATCTTGAATGGAAGAGGCCAGGTGCAACCCGTTTCGGTTCCTTCTAAAATTCCAACTTAATTTCATTGTATCCATTTGATACTTTTGATATTTTTTATTGGATTGGATATCGGAGTAAATTGCAGTAATATAATAATAGTAGTATGGTTGCAGTAGTGGTAGTGGTGATGATCTTTTGGACTGGATATTGGACACTAGATAGTGGAGTAAATTGCAAAAGAAATAATAAACAAGTTTGCTATACAAACCAGGAGACTTATATCATGATTAACGATAAACAAGATATTGTATACAACGTATTTTTTGTACTTTGTCCTACAATTAATGCAAAATTGTAGGTTTGTAACATATTAAGAGGATATGACATATGCATATTTACGGTCCAGATATGATATTTGCGAAAAATATCTTAAAATATACATTTAGAAATATTTTATTTAATATTAATACACAAATCGTGCATGGCACGGGAATGTAACTAGTATTATATAAAAAGCAAACAGTTTGGAAAAATTCAAAGCATTTCCCATGTAGCTCTGTCACTATCAAAATTATGGCCCATTTTCTTATCCCCTAGTGAAAACAATAGGTGATGCCGACAAGGACTGATACCCTTCACAAATATAACACCACATTTCTTTAATATGGAATAAAAATATATTTGAAAACCTTGTTTTTGACTCATAATTGAGTCCATTAGAATTCAAAAAATTGAACTTAAAAAACTAAACTTTTTAAATTAGGTGCAACTGTGAGTACGCAGCCGCAACCGGAAAACCAAAACAAACTAAAATACAAAATCGTAATCATATGCAGATGAGCCACACCTTGAAAATCTTCAAATTTTTCAAAAAATAAACAATGAATTAAAAGATAATACTAAAATATGTAACTAAATATTTTAATAATGAAAATGAAAATGAAAATATATAAGATTATGTGGGACACTATTTTCTAGGTAGAATCTTCCGTCAATGCATGTCATTTTGGTAAAAGTAAATATAATTTTGGTCTTGTTGATCGATCATCATTTTAGTGCTATAGAAAATACTTTGTTACAAAGGTTTTTTTTTTTGAACGTTGGAAACTTGGAGAGGGGTGTTACAAAGGTTAGTATAAAAGAAAAGTTCATTGAATACTATTTTTTGTTGGGAATCTTCAAATTTTGATGAAGGTATATTAAGGATTTCCTTGAGCACAAATTTCCTCTTTTAATGTTTATTAACATGGTAGTTCGTTCTTACCAAAAAAAAAAAATTTGTATAGTTTGTCATAATTCAACTTGTCTATCTTTTAAAAGAATTCTTAATTTGAACGATAAACAATAATATAAATTTGATTATTTTGATAATAAGGCTCTGTTTGATTCACTTTAATTTTACTTAAATTCAGTTCAGTCCAGTCCATGTCACTACAACATTCTTCATCAAAGAAGGCGACATAAGTCGCCCTCTTTGATAAAAAAAGCGCCTTCTTAGTCTAATAGGGCAACTTTTGTCGCCTTCCCAACCGCCCTCCTTATTAGCCTAACGAGACGATTGTTTGAGTGGCGCCTTGCTTGTTCGAACTCAAGGGAGGCGAGCAAAGGAGGCGAGGACAATCGCCCTCTTTGTTTCAAATCAAACAAGGTGAATCTTGCCGCCTTTGTTGCTCTAATCAAAGAAGGCGTTCAACTAAAGTCGCCTTCTTTGGTGTTTATTTTTCAAAAAAAACAATATAGAAATGAAAATAGCACCTGATATATATGCTATTCATATATGCTTTATATATACATTCAAAATGTTATCTAAAATATAATATCATCCATAAAAAAAACAGTTACATTCATGTTCTTCAACCGAAAATCCACAAATAGCATCAAATTGGGTCCTAATATACATCTTATATCTTCCAAGTTCTCTCCATCAAACCACCACCATTGTGATCGACCTGCAATATCCATAAAAGAAGCACTCTATAAGCAAATTTGCCCTGAATTGTTCAAATGATCACTAATAAGCATGGTTAAAGCCAAGGAGAAGCCATTATATACCTGAACAGAAGCATGGTAACAACCAATATGGGTTTTTCCACTCCTGAACTGCTTTGCAAAAACAAACAGGAAGAGAAATAATAATCAATATTTTATCAAAGTGTGCAAATTTCCAGTAATTGCTTATAAAAGGCACTGAGAAAGACTTGAGCTTAATATACAAATACCATAGGCAACTTATAATACAAGTCTTGATTACATGCATGCTAACAAGTAGTATAACCAAGATGAAACTAAGGCAAGCAAATATAGAACCTATTTAGGATCCGGCGGCTTAGTTATGTTTACATTGTAAAATCACAGTTATTTCAGAAGGCTTCATATTATACACTTCTTAAGTTATACCAAGTTGTTATAGTAATTTGTTCAGCTCAAGGATGTTAGTTGTATAGGGAATGGTATTAAATAGAATAGCTGTAATAAACACAATAATTCTCTCATTCTCACTCTAATTCTTTCCTCTATATTCTGTACTTGTACACTGCAGTTTGCAAAATCAATACAATAAGCCTCAAGCTCAATTCTTGTTTCACTGGATTTCCTTCAATTAGACTGAACCATTATAATGAAACTAGTCAAGGGCAAAATACCAATTTTGAACATTTATCTTATCCAAGAATAAATCGAACAAATCACTCCAATTCCTTTGAATGTCGGGAAACTAATATTGATATCTAAAAGACTAAAAGCAATGCAACATCATAAATAACTACAACCATCAATAAATTTTTCTAAGACATGAATCGTACTGAAAAAGAAGTAAGTATTAGATAACTGAGATGAATTCTGAGCATGACTGCAACCCAGACATTCTCCGCTATGATCAATAAGTATTAGATAACTGAGATGAATTCTGAGCATGACAGCAACCCAGACATTCTCCGCTATGATCAATCACATCTAAGTTAAGTCACACCCACCACCCTCTAACACTTAGTTGAACTACTGTTGTTTCGAGCAATGTTGTAAGGCAAAACATACGACATTGGTTTCAAATTAAGAAGGATATTGAAGTGAAGAGTCTGGGTTGTTAATTACCCTGTTAGGTAGTCCTACAAGTGAAAGCCAAGGTGCTAGGCGCGGTGAGAAAACTTGCTGGTATAGAGGTCCAACTCGGTTGTCATCCACTGTAACTACCCCATTTGTTTTCAAGAATGGGATTTGGTATTTGTATCTGCACCACAAGAAATAATTGGAAAAATAAGCATATAAATTACATAAAAGTTTCTAAGAAGTATTGAGGACTAATGTGCTGACATACTCTAGTTACATACTTAAGTACTCCACATATATAACACAGAAATACTCCTATGAACAAAAAACAGTCATAATACTAATAATGCAATTTTCAATACCCAGTGCAATGAATTATAACATCTGCATAAACTGATGTATCTTCAAATTCCACCTTGCCATCTTCATAAAGCCTAGAAAAATACTCTGTATTACCAACAGCGATCAACCAAATATCTATTCTATTAACAAAACAAAACAAAAATAGAAATAAGCCAACAATTAGTCAAATTACTGATCAAAGAAATCATAGATATTAATACCTCTTTACGAATCAAAACTCAAATACTGAAGGAAACCCTAAATAGAGATCAGAGCAAATAAATTCGAGATATTCCTTGAATAAATTTCACAATTTCATTCCAAAAGTTATCCCCAAAACCGAAATTCAAGCTAAAAAATTGCATTTATTTGATGAATAAGGAGGAGAGAGAGAATTGTACCTTGTGAATGGTATTGAGAAATCTGTAAACCTCGGCTTGCAAAGTTAAACAGCGAATTAGGGATTTGAAAATCAAGTTCAACATTGGAGAGATTAACAGAGGAAAAGAATAAGAACCTAGGGTTTGCTCAATCGCCTAGTTCGAGAGACCAATTATTTCTTCAAATCGTCTGCTATGGCATCGATTAATACGGGATCTCCATATGAAACCCTAGGTTCGAAAAATCTTTAGCAATTGAAGCCATTAAAACACAAAATCCAAAATTATTAGAAAAATAAGAGTAGAGAGAGAATCGTCAATCTTCGAGCATGAGAGAGCGTTTTGAAGAAATCGCCATGGGAGAGTTTTTTTTCGAAGAGAGAGTTTGAGCTATGGTCTATTATTATCCCTTTCTTTCTTTTTTAATCGATCAAACAAGGCTAATCACAAGATAATCGCCCTGTTGATGTACTTTAAAATGGAAAAAAAATGTTAAATTAATAAATGTTGCTGAAGGAGGCGAAATTGATCAAGTCGCCCTGTTAGATATGGAACAGAGACGGCCAATGCATTCGCCCTTTGTGATCTTCGCCTAACAAGGCAACTTGGGTCTCGCCTTCTTTGATCCGCCCCAAGTCGCCTTCTTAGTTCTGTGTTGTTGTAGTGTGTGTAACTTTATCACTCATATAACCTTTTATTCCGAAATAATTTCATGATGATAATTATGTCATCGGAAAGATCTCAAAGCATACTTTCAAATGAGTCTAATATTGACTATGTTTGGACGAACTTTAAATGGTTAACGGTCAAGTTTAAAAAATCAATTCAGTTCAATTGAATTCAGATCAGTTCAGTTCAGTTCAGATCAATTTTATCCAGGTAAATTAAATGGAGCCTAAATCCAAGTCTGTAACGTTGTGTTACTAGTCCTAGTAGAGATGACCTTAGTGCTTCGTAACCCAAAACACTGACGCAACATTTATAAAATGAAGGACAATTTATTAAGTACCATCATATACAATAACTACATCCCCCAAATTAACAATTTCCACATTTTCTTACAAGTATTATATTCTCTTTTCCTTCGTGTCCCCTTCTTCATAATAGCCACCAAAGTACACAATTTGCGATTTCTTCACTAAGATTGTCTTCATTAGTCAATCTTTTTTTTTTTTGGTGGAAGGAATATTGAGCCCCAGTTACGAGAAAGAAAGTTAATGTAATAAACTCAAGATAGGGATTTGTGAAGATGTTGATAGAGCGTACACGTGAGAGGAAGGAGCTAGGCAAATAGAGCATTCAAGAGGAGTCTGTACGTGTGATGAATTAATGTGTCATTATTTTGATTTGAAGACCATTGTCAGACGTGGAGTCATTTGCGATGAAGTGTACAAGGGAGAAAATAGGAAGTTGTTAATATGGGTCCCGTTTCAGCATTGCAACTTCAATAGGAGGGAAAGGGAGAAGAGGAGATGTGTATGCGAGAAGGAGGGAGCAAGAAACAGGGGAAATCATGATGAATATGTTAAATGAAGATATTTGTAAGACTAACCATTGTAACGTACACCTTATTTTGTTGAATGAAGATATTTGTAAGTTTGGGCTACTTGAAAATGAGGATGCACCTTGGCAATAAGCGTATTTCCATCATACCATTTAACTTTTTAATCATGTAAGCTATGAAGTATTGCATTTGAGCATCATTTGAAGTCTAAAACTTCTTATTATGTGTTGGCAATTTGTTGACTTACACATCCTCTCTTGAATTCTTCAGTCCAGTTTAATCCTAATGCCCCTCCCAAAAAGATAGTTGTCAGCCTGCCCTAGTCTCTCGTGTCCACAAGCGGCGGAGCACGCGAGAGAGCCACTAATGGAGCGCGTGGTCATGGGGTTTCTCTGATGCTATTTCTAGCACTATAACCTCTCACATGAGCCTTTGATGCCATCAAGAACTACTCTTATGGATGAGGTAGGTATGACTCCCACAAATCACCACAAGTCTTTTCAATAGATTTAATCATTACATGCTGATACATGATCATAAACTTCATATGAAAATCACCATCCTCAAATTTCTCTAAGTCAATTACGCTTAATTGTGGAGTTATTTAGGTTTGGGCTCCTTGAAATATAGGAATTGAACATTAGTGATATGAGTAATATCATCAAATAATTTAAACTCTTTTTTACATAATATCATTTCGATACTATACCCCCAATATGAGCAATTGTTATTCTACTATGAGTACTAAGTTTTAGGATTTAGACCCATACATTTGATCACTTCTATAGTATGAATGTCAATAGCCCGTCTAAATTATAAACAAATTACCAAAATAAAATGAGTAGAACCCGTTAACATTATCTATTAGCGGACCTTATATTTCTTTTTGATGTTCCCACCTTGAAAAAATGCCATGCCTTCATCTTTTAATATCCGACCCTATATAGGAGGTTGTACGACTCCGCGGCCTCCGCGACCATGAAGATGGACAGAGTACATGCTAATCCATATTACCTTAATAAATACTCTAGAGGACACAATATGAAAATTATTGCCTCCCCTCATTATAGCATATATAAGGATATTGACAATAATTTACCATAAATTTTTAGATACACTCGAGATCATATGAGATGGTGCACATTATTATGGAAGCGTGAAATTTAAGTGCTCTGATGTGTGGGGTGTGGACTCTGAGAACCGTACACTCGTATGCACCGTTAAATCACTGATAATTTACCCTCGAGTGCACCTAGGGCATGTTCTTTTCAACTGAAATTTGGAACTGGTAACTGGGAGAAACTGGACAAAACTGGGAGAAACTGGACAAAACTAGGAAGTCTAACTGGTAACTGGGGAAAACTGGGACAAACTGAAAAACTGAAAATTGTTTAATTTTCACTGTTAATAATAATAATAATAATAATAATAATAATAATAATAATAATAATAATAATAATAATAATAATAATAATAATAATAATAATAATTTTTGTTAATAATACTAACAATAATAATAATAATAATAATATTAATAGTAATAATAATACTATCATTATTTTTATTTTAAAAATTAATATATACTATTAGTCTTATTAATAATATTATTATTATTATTATTATTATCATTATTTTATTTATTTATTTATTATTATTATTATTATTATTATTATTATTATTAAAACTGGACAAAACTGGGTCAAACTGGGCAAAACTGGACAAATTTGGACAAAACTGGGCAAAAATGGATATTAAACTGGTAACTGGACAAAACTGGGCAAAACTGGACAAAATTGGACAAAACTGGAAACCAGTTGAAAAGAACATGCCCCTAGTTGCCCATTAAATCGACAAAACTGGAAACCGGTTGAAAAGAACATGCCCCTAGTTGCCCATTGAATCAACCATTATAGTTGGTGTCTTCTTGATATTTGGTAACCTTTGTGACGAGTTTGAGGCTTATCATCCCTCCCCCAAAATCATAAAGCATGTTGACTAGCAAAAAAAAATAAAAAATCATAAAGCATGGGTTGAGCCAAAAAAAAAAAAAAACATAAAAGCATGGAGGCTAGTCAGGCCCATGCCCGCCCATCCTGAAAAAAAAAGGAAAAAGGAAAAAGGAAAAAGGAAAAAACTAAAAAAAGAGAAGAAGAAGAAAAGGAACATGGTGTTGGGGGAAAATTCCATTGTCAAAAGCTGTTAAACCCTAACGCAAAGCCCACCAGTTAAAACTCTCAAATCATTTCTCTTCCCAAAAGGCGCGCAACAGTTGTTTTTGTGTTTGTCCAATTGATTTGCTGAAACTGCAATTTCAAACAAACCCAGTAATTCTAGAGAGATGAAGGTGGTGGCTTTAGTGAGTGGTGGCAAAGACAGTTGCTATGCCATGATGCAATGTATCCATTATGGGCATGAGGTGCTTCTTCTTTATCTCTATCTCTTTATACCCAGATCATCAAATTGTATAAACTGGATTGGGTCTAAACATTTTCTCTTTCTTTGTTGCAGATTGTGGCTTTGGCAAATTTGCTGCCTGTGGATGATGCAGTTGATGAATTGGACAGCTATATGTACCAAACTGTAAGGATCCTGCTCTCTTTCTATCTATATGGAAAAAAAGAAAGATGGGTTTTTTGGGTTTTCTTGCTCACTGGGAAACTCTGAGAGCCAATTGAATAAAAGTTCAACCAATTTTTTAGTTTTACTGTTTGTTTGATTATGATGAATTGAAGATGAAGAAGTCAGCAGCCACATTGAAGCCTAGTTTTACTACCTGGGTTTGTTCAATTCAGATGGTTGATCCTTCAATTGTAGAAGTTCCTCTGTTGTTTACCTTAATTGAATTCAATTGACATGCTGTCCAAACACCATTGCTCTTGTTTTGATTCAATCGAAGCCAACGGTCAACGACCCATGAATTGTGCCCATGTCCTGTGCTTAGCTCTTTTGACTTTTTTCATAGGTTGTAACTTGCATCTCACAGATGGCTTGGGCCCCTGAATTATAACCCTTCAATAGAGACTTCATTAGCTAGCTTGAGTTACGGTAATTTAGCCCTTTCCGAACTTATCACTGATCAGTTTTTATCCCGACTTACCCAACCATGAGCCAAGGATATTCTTTATACATGAAGGGACTATATAAAAGCCTTTAGGCTTCTCATTTTATGAGCATGTCAGTGTTTGTGAATTTGAATTTTGAATGACGGGAAACAGTACTGTGGGTGACACTCTTTCTTAAGATGTGGGGGTTGGGATTTTGAGTAGGGGATACTGCATGAATATGATGTTTTGGGACTAGCAGTAGCGTGGATAAATTGCTGGATTGCTACTTACTATCCATAACCGATTTCTGAGTTCTTCCGTCATCCATTGATTGGCAATTGGGTTGTAATGAAATGAATTAGGTGAAGCGGTAGGTTACTCATTCTTTGGCTTGCTAGCATAAAGAGATAAAAGTTGAGGATACAGTGCAGCTTGTTTGATTTCAGAGTTCATCTAGAGAGTTTATATGCTAGAAATTATGATCAAATTTGCAGTGGTCAGTCTGGGTTAATTTTTTTTTTAGATAACATGGGTGTCCAAGCTTTGCTTGATTAATCCCATGGGCCCTGAAGTTAACAACCGGTAAAACCCCCAGTGGCCCTGAGGGGACTCGAACCTGGTACCTCTGGAATATTTCTCAGAGGTCTTACCAGCTGAGCTACCCCCTCAAGGTTGGTCAGTCTGGGTTAATAAGCTCTGCAGATTGCAAAATGTTTGTGCTGTACTTCTTGAGCTTGACTCTTGAACTACAGAGAGCATGAGTTGGGTCTGAGCTTGTCCCATTAAGCTTTATTCCATGAGTTTGGATGAGACTCAGCAAATGGTCTCGCGCTGAGCCGTGTGTGCATTGGCTAGTTTGACTGCATTTGTGTTATTACTTAGATATTTCTTTAGGAGATTTCTTAAACTTTAAACTACTATCGACTTATTTGAAAGTTATCTGCTGATTTTACTGACTAAAGCCTTTTGTTAGGAGTTGACATAAAAGTTAAAAGGTACAGGGATAGAATGGTCCAGCTACTTTTTGGGTGTTTGTTCTTCAAAGACTAATTTTGGTTGTTTGGTTCTGGGAACTATCTGTAGGTTGGACATCAGATCGTTGCCAGCTTTGCAAAGTGCATGGGGTTGCCATTGTTCAGAAGACGATTACTAGGATCCACCAGGCAAGCTCTTTAAACACGATTGCTTTGGTAATCCAATCATCTTTCTTGTGGATGTTCCTATATTCTCATTGCTATTTGTTATGCAGTGATTTACTTTGTTTCACGTGCGCCAGCTTAGTCTTGCACTCTGGTCTCTGGTATACTGACTATTAGTGTTTTGAATCTGATGGGGTGTGCGAAAATTCTATTCAAAAGTTTTGATACTGATTTGAGAAGCTCCAGCAAGATCACAGTTTGAATTTTGAGAACTGCCTTATTATATCAAATGCATGTCTCCTTTAAATCCCACTTGGATTTTTCATTTCACATATATAGCGAGCTAAGCTATAGATCCGCAATCACATTAGCTTGCCATAACTTTTCTTGAAAAGAGGATCCAGTGTCTTCAGTCCTTTAAATGCTCTTTCTCTAGAACCTGATATTTTGAGTCTAGCCAAGCATGTAAAGGTTTTCACTTCAGTTGATTGTGATGGAAATATTCTTTGTATTATACAAGTTATATCCTGCTGTGACCTAGGTGCAACTGACCAGTCTCATTGCTCTGCAAGATCATCCAAACTTAGCTCCTCATCATTAGTCTGAGATAAAAGAGAGCTCTGTTAAATATTTAAAAAAAAAGACGGAAAAGAGAGCTAGTCCTAGGTCAAAGAGGCTTGTGACAATCTTTTGCGGCCTGCTTTAATCAAAATTTAATTTCTTTACTGGTACTACACTTGATATTTCCATCTAGAAATGTCCTGGGACTGTCTAGCAACCTGTACTTCATGATGTGCCTTCAAAAACTTCAGGAGCAAAAGTGTTTTATTGTCTTCTCATGCTTCAAGGTTTCAGTGTTGGTCATGGTCTGTAATTTGGCATCTCAACATCTGAGTTGAGTACTGATTTAAATTTCAAAGTCGGTAGTGATTAAGGTAGGAGCCAGAGAAAAGTTCTTTGACACTAGTGCTTAGGATGTTTTCCTGGGCTGACCATTTCAAAGTCATGTTACTTTGGGTTGATAATGGAAGATGTTTTGGCCTCCAATCTTGATATTTTCTAGAACAAAGCCAATTAGGAGCACTTAGTTGTGGTTCTTTTGTTGATGTCTTTCTAAAGATGATGGAATATTGGGCTTGTTGTAACCGAAAGTTTAGTGTTTTTTTCCTCATTCTTTCATTTTTTGTATACGTTTTTCCGTTCATGTTTGCAGTCCTTGTATGTAGTTTCAACTTTTTCTTCCCCTCCTTTTTGTTGGTTCTTTTTTTTTGTTTTTGTTTATTTTGGGTAGGAGTAGGACTCTCGATATTGATACTCTTCACCCATTTATTTATTCATTTATTTTTAATTTGTGTGTCTTTGGGGGGTGTAGTTACTAAAGATACTCTTCCACTTGGTGAGTAGGATCTGATGTTTTCTTCAGTCAGCTGTTAATCTGGTACCATACATCTGAAATTCTGAATCATCAACGATGGGGCTTAGATAGTGTCAATATTCAGCTTTGATGTATTGTAAATTTAAGAGCATAGTTTGCCTTTTACCCCCCTCATTTGACAAAATGTAGTACTATATATTTATAAAGGGGCATTTTTCAAAGCATTGAACATGCCGCCTCAGTGAGCATTTTAAAAGCTAAAAATATATAAATTGAGGTTAATAATGATAAACATAGATAAATAAAGTTCTGGGTAAGTTAAGATTAGAGTTCTAGTTTCAAGAAACTAATAGAAATAACTAGATTTTTATTCAACATATATAACATTTGGTCCGTACTTCAAAAATCAGACTTCTTACACCATTATAAAGAGGCACAAAATATATGGTTAAACCAGGTCCAATCGTATATTAAGTTCATGAAATTAAAGTAACTTGACAAAACGTAGAATATATAATTAAAAGAAAAGAATAAAAACGTGCGGTTGGAAATTATATCTTAATTAATGTTTAATTCCAAAAACAACTATTATTATAATTACAATCAAGGATATGTTTTCATAAATATTTTTAGGCTACATGCACCATAAAAGGAATTGTAATTGTAAAAGTGTATATATTACTTACTCATTCTATTTAAATGAACATGTGCATCACACTAGCTCGAAAAAGAGTATGTGAGAATATTTGTGTGCGCTGCTCAAAAAAGAGTTTGAGAATATATTTGTCTCTCAGTATTCTTTCATTTGTTTCACGTTCTCTAATTGGTGCTATAAGACTTTGGTCAACTTATCAATAACAAAAAAAACATTGTAATAAAGGAAAAAGAAGGGTGAAGAAAATGGAAAATCTGGTGCTGCGCAGTGATTAATTATGAAAGCAATTCTAAATTTCTATGGCTTCATTTTTCTCTTTTTTACTTTTACAGGCATCTTGAACTTAGTTATAAGATGACTCCTGGTGATGAAGTTGAAGACATGTTTGTTTTATTAAGTGAAGTAAAGAGGCAAATACCTTCTGTCACAGCAGTTTCTTCAGGCGCAATAGCATCGGACTACCAAAGGCTACGTGTTGAAAGTGTGTGTTCACGATTAGGACTTGTTTCTCTGGCATATCTATGGAGACAAGAGCAGTCATTGCTCCTTGACGAAATGGTAAAATGTGGGCCATGATGATTCATCAATCACATGTCATAAGATTCAGTTATGCTTATGTTACTGACTTTATGTTTGTGCTCCATCTCCAATAGATAACAAATGGAATCAAAGCTATTTTAGTGAAGGTATGTTTTGTTTATTTAAGTAAAATGACATCATGTTTATCTTCTTTCATACTGGAACTGAATAAAGTAGGAATCTTTTGGAGCTAAGGAGCATGTTTGATGGTTGATATAAGTGCTGCTCACTTCTATTTTTATTCAAACTAGTACTAGTATTTGTATTAACATCAATGGAAGTATTAGTTGTTAGTTGATTTAAAGGGTTGTTATTTAGCGAAAACAAACCCGGCATCATGGTGGTCTATCTAGAGTTGATGTTACAAGTACTATATAAGTGAATGTCTCAAATTAATGGAAGTCTTAGGTAAGTGTGTACACCTTAGTTTTATAGGATATTCAGTAAAGGTTTGATTTTTGGGCAAGAAGAAATTACCCAAAATTTCGTTCTCTTTATTTGCTATATGGTTGATAACTCGTGAGTGTTCAGCGACTGAGCAACCTATGATAAAGATTCTCATCTGAACCGTAGTCCGTAGCTACTCAGTTTTATACTCTGAATGAGCTTCATCGATTTTTAGTGTAGAAATTTAGGAAGTAATTTCTAATTATAGTTATATGATCTGAATACCCTGCCTTGCGTGTTTACCATTGTTATTTTTATCTACTGTCCTTTTATCCAGAGTACTGCGAGCCCGTGGCACTTGTTTAATTTTTTTTATCCCTGCACAAGTTCATTCTTTTTGCAATCATAGGTCGCAGCTATTGGATTGAACCCTGCTAAGCACCTGGCCAAAGAAGTAGCTGACTTGAAGTCCTATCTGCATCACTTGAATGGGTAATATATGACTTACTTAAGAAATATACTCAGTTATTCTTTTGATTGTACTAGTGAAAAGGCTTGTGTTTTACTCTTGGTTATACGTATTGGCAGCTTGTATGGAATTAATGTATGTGGTGAAGGAGGGGAGTATGAAACATTAACTCTCGATTGTCCACTTTTCAAGGTAAATAATACTTGCAAATCCTTCTTTCTGTTTTGTCACTAAAGATAGTTTAGTTATTGGTATATGCTACTGCTATCCGTGCTCCAATCCACTACCTATGATTAGGTTAATTGTTACTATGCTTTGTTGTTTGAACTTTATCAATCCTTAGTATAAGTTTTTCCAGTTTGATGTCTTAACATTTGTCATCATGCATATTTGAAGATCTGTTTTCATCTATTGATGTATCCTTCCTTGTTGGCTGGTTCCTACATATGCCCTCTACCATCAGAATGAATATTGATTTGTTAAATATGTACTATCTCCATTGTAATTATGTGCAACTCACTATTTTGTGTAATCTTTAAACATTTTCAGTTCGCTCACATAGTACTGGATGATTTTCAAGTGGTACTGCATTCTTCAGATTCTATAGCTCCTGTTGGAGTCCTTCATCCTTTGGCTTTTCATTTGGAACATAAGGAATTGACAACAGCTTCAAATGGGAGCAACTCTAATAATGGGGTCTGCTTGGAGGAAATGAGTTGTGTGCATGAAGTTGAAGGAGACTGTACATTGATTCCAGCAGATCACAGCCAGTATCAGGATTCTGTGGGTGATTTGACAGAAGATATCACATATAAACTGCAGATGTCAAAAACAGACAGGGGAAATACAATTTCAATTTGTTGCTGGTTGCAACATTTGTGCAGATCTTCAACTGGTAGATGATGCTATGCATGTGACAACTACTTCTTTTGTTCTTATTGAATAGAACATAGTTGTTTCGAAGCTTAATCTGTTCATTTTCCATGCTAGGTTTGCAGGATGATATGAAAATTGTTCTATCGAATGTGGAATCACAACTCAGGCAAAATGGTTTTGGTTGGGAGAATGTACTGTATATTCATCTATATATTGATGACATGAATAAGTTTGCAGTAGCAAATGAAACATATGTGAGTTTTATCACCCAAGAAAAATGCCAATTTGGTGTTCCGTCACGCAGCACCATTGAATTGCCTTTGTTAGAAGCAGGATTAGGGAAAGCATACATTGAAGTCTTGGTGTCAAGGGACCATACCAAAAAAGTTTTACATGTGCAGAGTATTTCGCGGTGGGCACCTAGTATCATAGGACCATACAGCCAGGTACAACGTTCATATTTAGTTTCCTTTCTTGCCACTAATGATGAATAATGGTTGCCTTCTTACCACAATCTCCTTCCAGCTCTTAAGTTTTTGAATAAATATTGATTGGTTATTTCGCTGAGATGGATATTACTTTTCTAGTCACTTAATAAGACAGTTAATGAGACTGAAGTTTTGAAACTTAGCTAACTTGATTAACTTTGTACTTACATGGAAATGGTTTGTTATCACCTTTTGTTTTCCTCTTTTTTTTTTTGGTAATTAAAAAATTATTATTAATCACCATAAAGAGTTTTACAACACTGGGTTCTGATCAAACAGAACCTCTCAAACAGTAAGCATCACATTACACAAACTTACGTTACCATCACCTCAATAACTAAAAGAAGCTTGTCAGAGTACGCACACCTTCTAGGAAGGGTTTCACACCCATGAACAGCCCCTGAACATCTACAAAATTCTGCTTTTGAGGTGTTAACATACTCGCAGAAATAACCAAAACAGATAACTCATTGCAAGCTATTCAAAAATTGAAGCAGCTTAGGATTACTCTGAACTCTAACATAAGCCATCATCTGTACTTGTCTGAGCAGAGTAGCAACAGGCACTTCTTTTCCTGAAATATTCTCGTATTCCTCTCTATCCACAGTGCATACACAGCATGTGTAAAGCACATCTTCAGCACACACGCAGCAGCAGACTTCCCTCTAGATTTTTGCAATACAATTCTGCATTCAGTTTCCCAATCAAATATCTGTCTATCATGCTGCAGCCAACTCAGAGTCTTTTGCCATACTTCTTTAGCATATGAACAATGAAAGAACAAGTGAGACATATTCTCAGCATGGTCATCAGCACACAAAACACATTTTGTGTCAATTAGGACACCCCAGGAGTTCAACACATCCTTGGTTCTGAGCCTATTAAGCAAGGCTAACCATAACACAAACGTAGACTTAGGGGCAGCTGCATTTGAACATGTTAAGTTTTTCCAGGAAACTTTTTCCACTTGCCCTCTAATCTTCAAATAGGCTTGTTTTATAGAGTACTTTCCTCTAGAGACAAGATTTGGCCAATCCCCTATCTTAGTCATATGTTTCCGAGCTTGGAAGATTTGCTGTATCATCCAAGAAGCCTGAACAGGGGATTCCATGAGCCAGTTTTTTTTTGTATTCTTGACATAGTAGGTGTGGACCCATTTAATCCACAGCTTATCCTGCTTCAAACTCAAAGCCCATAAGAGCTTGCATATTGCTGCTTGATTCCAGAGTTTCAGGTTTAGGCTATTACACCCAACAACTGATTTTGGTAGGCACCCTCGATTCCATGCAACCAAAGCTCTCTTGGATATTTGAGCCTCTCCCGACCATAGATAACTTCTACATGTTGCTTCAATCAGCTTAAGGACTTTCTGAGGAAGCACAAATAGTTGGCTCCAATAAGCTTGAATGCCATATAACACATGCTCTGATAAGTTGGAGTCTTCCAGCATAGGATAGGTATCTGGCTGCCCATGATCTTATCCTAGCAGTCATCTTCTCAATAAGAGCTTTGCATTGGGACAATTGCAATCTCTTACTAGACAGGGGTACTCCCAGATATCTCACAGGTAGCTCACCCATTGAATATCCCAAATGATCCAGGATCTGTTCTTTTATTGCAGTGCACACCCCTCCAAAAAACACTTGACTTTTGTCAAGATTAGCTATCAATCCAGAAGCTAGAGAAAACTGAGTAAAATTTTCATGTAGCAACTGCACCGAGTGAAGATCTCCTCTAGAAAACAACAAAAGATCATCGGCAAAGCATAAATGTGTTATTCCCAACTTCTTGCATCTCGGATGAAATTTGTACTGGTTAGTGTAAACTAGGCCCTGGAGACATCTATGTAGATACTCCATAACTAAAGTAAATAAGAAAGGGGACATAGGGTCTCCCTGTCGTAGTCCTCTCTTCGCAGGGAAAGATCTTGTGTATTCTCCATTCAGCTTAATAGTGTAAGATACAGTTGTTATACACTTCATCAGCCAGAGAACAACAGTTGCAGGAAAGCCCATCTCCTTCAAAATACTCTCAATAAAATTCCATTCTACAGAATCATAGGCCTTTTGCAAATCAACTTTCATCATGCACCTGGGAGAGATATTTTTCCTTGTATACCCCTTTCACAAGTTCATGACTTAACAGAATATTATCAGAAATTAGTCTACCCGGAACAAATGTAGACTGACTACTACTAACAATATCTCCAATCACTAGCTGCAATCTATGAGTGAGCACTTTAGAAATGATTTTATACAAAGTGGTGCAACATGCTATAGGCCTAAATTCCCTAACAGACGAAGGTTGAGCAACTTTAGGCACTAAAGTTATGACAGTGGTATTGATAGCAGGTAGCATATTACCAGTTCTAAAAAACTCATGAACAACACAAATTACCTCATTGCTGATAATTGGCCACATCTTCTTGAAAAAACATGAGTTGTACCCATCAATGCCTGGAGCTTTGTTATCATCCATAGAGAACAGGGCCTGCCTAATCTCTTGATATGTGACTGGGGCATCGAGCATTCTTTGCTGTTCCAGAGTTAACTGAGGACCCCTCCTCATAGCAGTAACATCAATGGCTGGTATCTGAACAGCTGAAGTCCTTAGCAATGTACCATAAAAATTCAGAACTTCCTGTTTGATGTCCTCCGTTTTCAAAAGCCTTCTGCCAGCATGATCAACCAGGGAATTCATCGTGCTTTTATTGAATCTATCTGTCATGATGGGATAAAAATATTTAGAGTTGCTATCTCCCACCCTAATCCAATGTGCTTTGGATTTTTGCCTATAGATGTGTTCTTGAATCCCAGACCACTTCTCCAGTGCTGCAAGGCTGAGTTTCTCCCTCTCTACCCATACAGGATCAGTGAGGGTGTCACTCATTTGTTTCTGTACCTCAGACAGTTCACCCCTTTCTTGATCTACTCTCTTATCAACATTACCAAACTCAGTAGAGAAAAGTTGCTTCAAAGGAGCCTGGCATCTTCTCAGCTTCAAACAAACTCTATTCATAGGCTGTCCCTCGACCGGTTGACCCCAGGTGGCTACAACCGTATCAAAGAAAATTCTCATGTTCAGAAATCACATTGAGAAATCGAAAAGGTCTTTTGAGAGACCTCTGGCTAACTTCAATTGTGAAGAAAATAGGTGAATGATCTGAGATTAGAGGTTCTCTAAATTTAGCTGCAATAGATCCATAATGAACAAGCCAAGCATCATTGCCCATTGCCCATTGCCCATTGCCCATTGCCCATTGCCCTGTCTATCTTGCTGCATATATGTTTATTAGTCCAAGTGTAATAACTCCCCGTGGCTTTCAACTCAGCTAAGTGACATGAGTCCATAAAATTTTGCAAATCTTCTGTTACTTGGGTAGTTACAGGATTGCCAAACAATCTGTCTTCCTGCAATAATACTGCATTGAAATCCCCACATACACACCATGGTTCATTTATAGCCTGCCCAAGTACAGTAAGCTCATCCCACATGCATTCCTGGCTTCCACTGTATTAAGCCCATACACAACAGTGAAAAAACATGAGAAGTCAGAGCATCTACTCACAACTTTGCAATGAATGAATTGGTTCTTAGTTGCCAAGATCTCAACATCAAGAAAAGAATCCTGCCAAATTATCCTGATTCTCCCATTTGGGGCATCACCATAGTTGTGAACCCAAGACCATCCCCTGGCAATTTTATTCACTACCTTGCTTGCATTTGGTTGTTTAATTCTGGTTTCCAACACACCAGCAAATGTTATTTTATATTTCTTTAAATACTCCCTTAACTCTTTATTTTTGAAGGGTTTATTCAAACCCCTCAAATTCCAAACTACCCAATTCATTGAGAGGCTTTGGGTTGAGGCTCCTTGGTACCCCCAAAGGCTCCTCAATTTGAACAATATGCTCTATAACTGCCTCTCCCAACACTGAAAAGGAGTTACTCACTGGCGTAGTTATCACATCATTGATGAATCCTTCGGAAGCACTATACACAGTGCCTTCCATACGGATACGAGGACCAGACCCACCTGCTACATCCTGTTGGGGCTGAGAAGTGGAGGCCTCACCCTGGTTTCCTCTACTAGCATTCCCCTCAGGCATAGCTACAGTAGGCTTAGGTACCCAAACAGCATTGGTCTTCTTTTTCTTCCCTCGCCTCCTAGCCCGAGGCTTAGGTGCTTGATGCTGAGCAGCTGGGGAGACTGGATAGACTGGAGCAGCACAATCATGGCCAATTTTCAAGCATTTTTTGCAAAATTGAGGTCTCCAGTCATAAGATACTTTTTGCACAAAACTCTTGCCATTCGGGTCTTCAACAGTGATGTCCTCCAAGAGATCTTGAGTGACATCAATTTCAATTAATACCCTTGCAAACGAGATTCGAGCTTGTTAAGTTGTGCATTCATCTGCAAATAAAGGGTTACCCAGCCCGCTGGCAATTCGGCTCAGAGAATCCTCCCCCCAACAATTAAGTGGGAGATTAGGAAAACGGACCCAAAGAGGCAGTATACGCAGAAACTCATCCTTGAAACTAAAATCAGCAGTCCAAACACGCACAATAATTGGCATATTATTGAATGTATGAGGACCAGAACACAGAATCTCATCAACATCCTTCTGTGAGTGAAATTTCGCAATAAAATAACCTTCATCATGGTAGAACAATTCAGGTTTTTGCACAAAATTCCAGAGTTTATCAAGGTATTTCTCCATATAGCCATACGCAGGAGTATCATCAACTACATAAAGAATAAGAGCATTTTTCCATACCTCTGTCTGCTTATCTATCTCATCCTTGTCTAGAACCACTATCTTCTTCCCATCTCGTAGTAGTGGAGGAATAAAGCTTAACGCCATTCCATTTGAAGCCGCCCGATTCTTTGGAAAAAGACTCGTCCATGGCTCCTCAGGTAGTACAGGTTCCTCCAAATTCGCATCCAGAGTCAGATCTGATCTCCTTGCAGCTCAAGATGGTCCAATAGCTGTCGAAGCGGCTGACGATGAAGTGTAAATCCCCCAACTCAGCGAGGATTGAACCAGAGAAGGGTTTCCTCTCCCAATCGATTCAGATTGATTCGGTGGAGTCTCCACCTCCGGCGAATCACAAGGGCTAGCATGAGCGCTAATCGAACTTCCAACGTGAAGCAACTGGGTTCCTCTCCCTCTGCCACGCCGGCCACCGCGCCCACTACGCCCACGACCACCTCCTCTCGTCATCTAATCTACACCAGCGCACGATAGCATAAATCGCTTATCATACGCCAAGAGGTTTTAGAGAGAGAAAGCGTTTAGACTGTTTTCCTCTTTAAATGTTCGCGTTTCCTTTTCTTTCTCTTTAAGTGTTCTATTCTTTAAACAAAGATGTCATAACATTGTGGCTGCTATATCTTCTCATGACATCACAACATGCTATCAAATTATCCTGTCATTAATGTAAATGCTAGTCAGAGTAGAGCTTTCATGAAAGCAACTATAATTTTTCTTAAAAGTCTGATTTGTTATTTTAGCTTCTATGCTCCATAAGGCCCAACCACTTATCTTTCCTATGGATGCAATTACGTGGACATGTCAGTGTCTTCGTGCCAAAACATGCTAGTTTCTTAGCAGTATCACTTGAATTAGTTCTTATCCAACTCTCACAATCAGCTAGTTATAAGCAGCTTCCTTCTGACTTGTCATCGAAGCCTCATTAGTTATTAGTAATTGCCTGTAAGTTTTGCATGCTGATTTACTCCTGGTTTGCTCTTGTCGTAAGAGTTCCTGGGTCCACTCATATTACTGATATCTCACATGGGGTATATCTTTTGACACTAAGGCAGAAAAAGATAATAGTAGTAACCTGGTGTCAGCTTGCTGTGCATAATGGGATTTGGCTATTCTCTTCTGATCTGTT
The DNA here is from genome assembly GCA_038025085.1 of Tetragonia tetragonoides. NCBI lineage: Eukaryota > Viridiplantae > Streptophyta > Magnoliopsida > Caryophyllales > Aizoaceae > Tetragonia > Tetragonia tetragonoides. The sequence continues at coordinate 11,946,226 of CM076143.1, forward strand.
CAGTTTGTTATGTCCTAGGCGACCTTACATCATGGCATAATTCATATGGCTGGGCAACTTGGTCTTGACCCTCCGACAATGACTATGTGCACTGGAGGCCCTGCTGCAGAACTGGAGCAGGCATTACTGAATAGTGAAGCACTTGCAAAGTACTTTAATTGTTCGATATCTACCTCTGCGATTGCCTTTATTGTGTACTGTTCAGCACGCCTTCTATCACTGAATAGAACCGAAGTGCAGGAGAAGTGGGAAGGATTTCTTGAGCAGTTAAGAAAACATCATGTCACCAAAGGAACTGGATCTAACGTACTTGACCCTGTTCTTTTGTTTGTCCTTGTCCCCGATCTGCCAAAAAGGTACATACATGTTTTGTAATTTCTCTGTTGATTCTGTTTAGATCTCTCCGTATTTTGATAGTCTAATAGTATCCTCAAAGTTGCGGAAGTAGTTCCAGATTTTCGTGTTCCCTTGGATCTGGGAATGGAGAGGAACCACCGGTAGCCAGGGGAGTGGAGGTGTTAGCCCAAAGCCATCATGGGTGGACGATGTTATGTTTTTCACATCAATTGAGGAAACAAAGTTTACTATCTAAGTATATAAAATGGCATTGACGGTGTCAGTGGTCGGGCAGTTCTTGAGAGAAGGGTAATATAGAAAATATAGTTTTCTTCATTTGCACTTTTGTTGGTCAAATCCTTAAAGTAATGAGTCTTCAGGAATTTGGTAGGCTCGTAATGGCTGCGGATTACTTTCATGGGAAAGGTGGTCACTTTATAAGTTGAAGCCCATCAACCTAGGGGTAACTAGCCTTGAAACTTTCGTCTCTCTTTTATCTTGTCTGGATTATTCTCTGAGAGACTAGTTTATTGATGTAGCTTTCAACCTTGCTTGCAGTAAGTTGTCAATGTAGAGTTATACTAGATCTGTGTTGGTTAAGGAATAGACCTCTCTGCTTGTTTAAACAAGTTAGGGGGAAAGCTGTGTACACTTTGATCTTCCTGAATCCACTAGTGGTAGGATCTGCACTTGGTGGTGGTTGTTCTTCTATGGTAATAAGTTAGAGATGCGAAGGACATTTCATCTTGAAGAGTTAATTGCTTATAGTCCCTGCCAGTCCCTTCCTCATGGGCAGAATTGATGTTGTTTTGTTGTAGGAATGTCCATATGTGAATGTGCTCGTTGAATGCAATATGCACCCTTTTGTCTTTGGTATTCTTGTGGCTGTATTCCTGTGGCTGCCTATACTTTGTGGATGTAAACAAACTTGGTTTTGTTCGTTCAAGTATCTAAGAGGGAGATTAAACTTGAACCTAGGACTAATAGCGTTTGAAATAATTGCATCGCCAGTAGTCCAATCGGCTGGGCTCTTAGCATCAACTATTTAAGCATATATAGATTGAACCAGACATCAGACATCAGACATCAGATATCAGACATCAGACATCAGACATCAGACATCAGATATCAGACATCAGACATCAGACATCAGACATCAGACATCAGACACTGATAATCTTGTACTACGTACTTTTCAATATTGGTATGGTTGCATCACCAATGGTCTAATGGGGCGGGCTTGTAGCATCAATTATTCAGGCCATAATATGAATTGCTCCAGGCATTAGATACTGACTATTTCTACTTTTCAATATTGTAGCGCTCTTGTAGAGGTAAAACCAATACTTGTCGATATGGAGGCTATTGAATCAGCCATCAACACTGATGTCCAAGATTCTGCATGTACAGCACCACAAATTTACTGGGACTTTAAGCAGCAACCATGGCATGATTCTTGCCTTCAGAAATGCATTGTGCTAGAAAATATTTGTGCAGTTATTCTAAGCATAACACGTGAAAATATTGCTGAGATCTGTCAAGATTCTCTGGTTGCTCCTGAAGATGGTAGTACTCATCCATTTCCGCTTAGTGGAGGACAAATAGAAAAGATCGCCAAATTATGCATTTATCTTATCAATGGAATTCTTACCGAGAAATTATTTTCCTGGCAAAATACAATGGTCAGTTTCCTTATTCCTTGTTCCTAGTTTTTGTTTAGCTAATCCCGTTTTAATTGCAATCTGAATTAAACTGAGGTAATCTATGCACATTATTACAAACCATGATTCTTCAGTTATTTTCCCTTTCACCTTTCTCCTCCCACTGAGAGACCCAATAGGTTTATTAAAGGACCATTAGGGTGAGTTTACTTACAAAAAACAAATTTTCATTGGCATCTGTAATCTTTGTTCTCCATGAGAAACTGAAGTGTGTGTTCACTTCTTTTCTGGCATTAATTTATATGATCTTTTTGTTACAGTACTTGAGGTTTTATGTTCAGACTAGTGCAATGCGGCCAACCGAGAAGTTGTCTCATATTTTCAGCAATGCTTTTCAAGAATTTGCGGAAATTAATCCGAAGTTTAAGAGCAGTGATGAACCTATATTCAACCTTGTGCCTGTCCTTGGTTCTGGGAGATCTGTGACATCTATCGATGCAGTACTGACATGCGAGCTGCTGGCTCAGAAACCTTGCTATTAAACAGAGTTGGCAACAACACACAATCCATTTTCATCCTAGAAGATGAACATACAACGACCGGCCCAAGTAGCAGCAGCTTTGATTAGAAGTGGTAGACTTTCAGAGGACCTGGCTGCCTCCACAGTTTATCAAAACTGAAGGTTCGAATAGGAAGAGCGTTAATCTTTCTTTTATGATTTCCTCACCAAAAGGTTTGAGTCTTGTAACTTGTACATTACTAGAACACAAGATCTTGATATTGGGTACCAAATGATATTACTACATTAGAACACAAGACGCTTGGAAATTTTTGACATTTCCTTGGAAAAATATTTGTGAGTCCAACCAAACATAGTGTTACCACTGTGCGGGTGGGGTGACATATTTTCTGTACCAATGTAATTTGATACTTGATAAGGTGATAAAATGTGCGTGATTTATATGTGTAGTTTATGGTACAGTGTTTGTCACTTGTCAGATCATGAAACGCCAGGTATGTAGTTTGTAGATTATGAATTTTCCCAATTTATGATGTACTCCCTAGAGGTAAATTATGTTAGTGTTTTCTTTTATTTGACACTAGAAATTAACTGAATTGAACTAAAATTGCTCACCTATTACAATAAGTGGGTAGTTTTCTTAACTGAAGATTTTTTCATGAATTGAACTAAAATTGCTCACCTATTACTCCGTACAATAGGTGGGTAGATTTCTTAATTGAAGATTTTTTCATGAGTAGTTAAACTTCTTCGTCGTACTGAATACTAAAAGTTATTTAAAGATTCATTCTCTCTACGTACCAACTTGTAAAAAGACTACAATTAGCACCAACAAAAAAAAAAAAAAAACTTGTAAAAAGAATACATACAATACCTCACAAATACACAAATATATTTCATAATTCATAAGCATGACAACAAATATGTCATTTGTTACAATATTTTTCATAAGCAAGACAATAGATAAAAATCACACTGCAAATGTTACATCCACACAAACCATATAGAGTACCAAACAAACCACAAACACAAAGCATAAAAAAGTTTCAACACCACATCAAATGGAATTTGGCTTGTCTATATATAACAAGCTTATTGGCTATGGTGATGATCATCAATTTCTTCAGCAAGCTTAACCAAAGCATCCATTAAGGTTGTAGGTTCAGGAATGCCTTGATGCATTTTTTCATATTCAAAGATCCACTTCACTGTGTGAGTCTCTTCACCTGTTGGTATCACCTGATAAGTAATCACAAAGGTCTTGTACTCTTCCAAAAGATCTCCTTCTATGCAATTGAATTTTATCAATTTGTTCTCCTCGTCTACCACTTCAAGTATCTGCGTACATGTAAGCTCTTTCCCATCTGAGACACAAAAGAACAACAAAAAGTCTTGTGTAAGATCGTTTCACGTACTAAAACATTTAAAAAAATCACTTTTGTTCTTCAAAATGTAACATTTTTTAGTCCAAGAATATCTCCTTTTAGTTTAAAATGTAACCGTTGTCTCACAATGATACCGTTTATATAAGTTTTTGCGAAAGGTCAATGTAAGTTAGGCCTTGTTCTCTTCAGATCAACGGAAGGGTGCAAAACAGTGAGGAGCGAATCAGAATGGAATTGAACCATTGCTCAATGATTGTTGTAGATAACCATGAAACTTCATTCCCCTTAATTAATTTATTTATTTTTGTTTTTTTGGTGAAGAAAATTCAACTTAAAGGACCGCCTAATTTATTTATTTATTTTTGGTGCAAATTTATTTATTTTTTAGCAGTACATTATTTGCGATTGATGACGGGAATAGAACCTTCACTTGGTCTTTGTACACACGGCTGATAGATAAACGATAAACCGGTCAAAATAATCAATTCCAATCCAAAATTATCACTTAAATATTTAAGGTTTGTCATGATAACATCACTTTTTATTTTAACAAATGTTTTTGTTTGATACGATACCTATCAGTGACCGCGCAGAAAAAACTCTCTACAGCTCTGCATATTGTACATTGGTTTTAATGTAGCTAACAGCTTATACCTCAATTTTGGCTTAAATCACAAGATTTATGGACTAATTCGGTTCGCACTGATTGGCCCGCGTAGGAATAAAATGCTCTCAGCAATAATATTTTCATTCATAAAATTCGAATCCTCAAATTTGTCTAAGAAATGGTGTCAAACCACTCACACCAATCGGTTGTTGGTAACCAACACCAACCAGTATCATTAGATGATCCAAAAATTCAACCTAGATATATATACTCCATATATACATGTATTGTATTAAAAGTTTATGTCCCATTTGTTTAACTTGCTGTTTTCGTGAGAAACATTGTTAAATGGATTTGGATTATCCCCTTCACTCATTTTTACATGCCCTTCGGGGCCACTGTAAAATATACGGGTCTTCGAAAAAATTTATTTAACTTTTTATTTTTTGGGATATTATGAATTTGTAAGGATCGCTATTGAATAAATTCTGAGTATAAATATAGTAGCTTACAAACTACATAAATCAGTCAAGCTAACAAGGTAAAACATAACTCAACAATGCGAATAGACCTAAAAGGAATTGAATCCATGACTTTGTCATGAAATTGAACTCCACGACTAACTTTTTTAGATAAGTTTAGAACAATCGTTCCTAAAATGAAAGGTAATTTATGGATAGAAAAAAGTTTTGGAGATGGTATAAGTCGTATAACATGCTCCGATCCGTAGTAACAAGTATAGTTATTAGTAATATCAGATGGGCAATATTATTGTCAGGTCATAAAACACTATTGACAAGTCATTTTATGCCGTATTTTCTCATATATGGAAATATGAAAGGGCAAGTCCTTTGATATTGTATCTGTCGATAGTGTTTATTACTGAACTGACAATAACATCACCCGATCTAATTTAACGTATCAAAAGACAAATAGCATATAGTACATCAGTTATAGAACATTACCTAGTGTATACCTCCAGCAAATTTTGGAGCCAGGTTTACCAAAGAAACCATCATGCAAATCACAGCCTTGAACAAATTGAGAATTGACATTAGAGAGGTGATGAGGTCTATTTGCAAATATTTCATGAAAGGCATCACCCCCAGCTACTCTTATATCTATGTCACCTTCAAACTTACGTTTTATTATGCTCGCCATAATCTCTCTCTCTCTCTCTCTAAATATGAAACTTTTTTAGACTAGACTCTTTTGCTGAATTGGCTAATTAAGGCCACTAATGTGATTATGTGAAGAAACAAGTGTGACAAATGACTCAATTTATAGAAGATGAAGAAGTTCGCGTACGAGTTTTTTTTTAATATGTGATAATATCATAATAATATGAGCATTAATGAATGAATTAATTAATTAGTATTGTATTCTATTCTCTCTCGATCAGCAGTGAGTACCCTCTAATAATGCAACTTGCAACATGGCCTTACAGTTACAGTTACAGTTGGCCTACTTTAATTAGTAAGTACTAATTTCGATTTGACAAAAAATAAAATAAAAATGGATGTGTACATTTAATGTTGATCTGATTTGAAATCAATCACTGATTCTGACTCAAATCAAACTAATAATAATAATATGTGAGAGGAAAAGTATATGTCGTAGTATTGATCAATTGAACTAAACTGAAAATTAAAAAATTAAAACGATTGCATTTTAGCCAAATTGTTTTTAAAATTGATCTTTTATCATTATAAATTAGAGCAAATTTTGTGTCAGACAAATTAAACTCATAATAATAAGGGGTCATTTATGGAACACTTTCAATAAAAGCGACCCACTTATTATCTATTGTGCATAATTTTTTGTGCGTTAGTTAGCAAAAGCAATCCCGGAAAAATAGATTCACGTATAAGGGCAAATCTCGGACTGGTTTTATCAATCATTTTATATTATTTAGAATATAAGTTTATTCCACTTGGAATTGTCAAAGACAGACGAGCAAATATTTGCATAATCTTCTATCAAAAAAATTATTTACATAATCACATGATTTGGGACTTGGTTGACCTTGTGGCCGGCGTCGTTCATTATTTGGGTTAGATTTAGGTAAATGATGGATTTTTTTTTAACTGCAAACACTGCCTAAACTGATCCAATACTTTATGCAATTGTATGGATCTAACATTTAAAACTATGCATTGAAAAATATGAAATTAACCGTTGATGGAAAAAATGTAACTCAGTTAATATTATTATTTTTCCAGTTTTAATTTCATTTTTTTTTCAGTTAATTTTTTTTTTAACAAAGTAGGGTTAATAGTTGATAAATTTAGTTGTTGAGGCCAATTAGGAGATCATGGATTTGATATCACTAATTAGACCTGGACAAATGGAAAGGGCTCTTGTATTCGACCCGGCCCAAACACTGCCAAGCAGGTTATATAACCGAACTGAGGGGAAATGGACCGATCAAAAAAGAAAAAGAAAAAGAGATATACTATGCTAGGAAGCACGGATATAGATACGGACACCGATACGGACACCGTGATACGACATTCTAAAATGTAGGATACGCGACACGGTAATTATTAAATAATTAATTTATTTCAGCCTAAAAATTAGATTACTTTTAGTGTTTTTAATACAATTTTTTTTAAAAGATTTTTTTTAATTAATTTTAGTATTTTAATAATTTGATGTACAAAACCTTAATATACAATCACCAAGTAGTAAATTGTATTAGAAGAGACTTAAAAACACAAAATAAAAACAAATAACAGCAATAATGATATATTCTGGCACACATTCTCATAAAACAAATATAGAATCAATAGAGATACATAATCCAAACTTCCAAACTAAATATGAAAATTGTATGTCAAAACGACGTAGTATCGATAACGTGGCGTGTCTTAGAGGTGCCGAGGCGTGTCGGCCGGATTTATTCCAATTAATTGAAAAAGGAGGAAATAAAAAGGACACTTATAGACACTTCTAAGACACATATCCCAGGCATAACAGCTACTTGGAGGAACTGTCGGTACTTCCTAGATACTATATTAATCAAGTGGTCAACAAAAACTTCGATGAAGGGTTTACCAAAAATGCAAAAGGCAATAATCAAATATATTGATTAACCAAACGAAAAGGACTGTATTTAGTTGATCTCGTTGTACTTCAATCTCTAGCAACCTGAACTAATGTGGTCCTTTCTTCTATTTTGTCTTTTGCTGTCAGCAATGGGACTATTGATCTCTTTTTTTTTTAGTAGAAATGCTGATTGAGTTTTTCTTCAATGCGATTTGTGTTTTTGCTCAGTGCGCATTGCGCAATTGTTCAATCCTTTTAAAGTACTAGTTACATTCCCGTGCGATATATAGTTTGGTATAAAAATCCTATTTTATGAACCTCTCGTTTATTGCGTTGATTGTAGGGTAGAATACCAATATATACAATATATCATTCCTTAATAATAATCATGATATGAACTTGCTTTGTATAATCATGATATGAACTTGCTTTGTATAGCCAAACCTTTATTATTTTTGTTGCAATTTACCCCAATTTCCAATGGCTAATATTCGTCCAAAAGACCACCCCAATACTACTACTTTTTCTGTAGTTTACTCCAAATATCAAGTTTAAGAAAATCATATCCTAAGTATCAAATGGATGCAATAAAATTATGATTAAATGTCCCAACAACTATGTATACCCATCATTAGACGTTAGTACACATATTTTTTCTACTATATATATATATATATATATATATATATATATATATATATATATATATATATATATATATATATATATATATATATATATATATATATATATATATATATATATTATAGAACAAAAAATAAAAAATTGAAATTGTAACGATGTACACTTTAACTCTAATATAGTGAGCTCTATTGTTAAAGTATGGGTGTCCCTAAAAAAAGATGAGTATTAATAGAAAAATTAATATATTTTTGATTATTATAATTATATGCATGTATCATTATAAAAATTTAAGAAAATATATTTAACATTAGTGTAGATCCATGCATTAATGTAGATTCATGCATTAGTGTATATTCATGCATTTTTTATTTGATAACGTGTCAAGCAATGTGAGTATGCCTTGCTTATATGGACGCCCACGTGTCCATCAAGCAAGTGTGCATATTCACTTATATATATATATCAAAATTCCTTGGAGAGAGAATATGATGTTCAGGTGATTTTACAATATAAATAGAGAGGGCGGGGGAGAAAGTGATTAATTTACTAATTCAATACATTCATTTATACATACTAATGGAGAAGTATTTGAGGGGTCAAACAAAACCAAAATGACAATCACCAAGAAATGCCTAAATGCATGTTGCAAAGTCTTTTCACTTTTCCCCACTCATTTCTTCCTTTCGTTTGGGATGACTTTTTTTAAATGTTTTTTAAAATTTTAGGGAATGGACAACATGTATTGGGATGTCAATAAATGCATGGATTGTAAAAGTCTCTTATTTATTTGTTTGATACATTAACAATAATGCATGGCTTACATGGCAATGTTACATGGCAATATGCTTACTTGGCAAGTCCTAATGTAGACGCCAAAAAAGCGTCTTCAGATTTCTCCGCAAAATCCCGATGATGAAAGGAGTAATTTATAAACTTGAATGCTATTTTTGCTTTGATAGGTAAAATAAAGTCTCAGGTTTTTCCTCAATCACTCCTTTATTTCGAGCACATTTAAACGCCCCTTACAAGAGCCTTCCGTTGCTTCCTTTGGTGTCCAAATATGATTCCACACCTAAGAGTTATGGACAAACGAAGTTAAGAGTCAATATTGTAGACCGTGATACCAGCCCAATTTGGGAGTTCATTCGGTTGATTTAATTTGCGAGGCTTATATTTCTGTATTCCTTATTCAAACAACTTTCCAATGACATATCATAAGCACACACCACATTTCCAACCAAGGAGTTAGTAGCCCAACATTGGTGCATGCTTTAAAATTGATCTCTCCTTAATCTTTCGGGTATATCTCGAGATCCACAAAATATTTGGCCTGAAACTAAACCTATTTGAAACTAGACCCAATAATCTTTCTAACGCATTTTGAATCATCCAATTTGGAGCCCAAACGAGTGAGATATGGCCCGGCAAACATCCAACTGACAAGCTGACAGCCGCCAGCGGCGTTGGGAGATATTCCAGAGCCGCTAGCGGCGCTCGTAGAGTCTTCCAAACCCGTCTTTTTCAAGCCCAAATCCGAATTTTGGCCATTCTCCACCCGTCCAACCCTACTCTTTCGCCTATAAATACGACCTTCCTCCCTTGGTTCAAAACACACAGTCTCCAATTGACAAACTTTATTCTCAGTAGTATTTACTCTGAGCTTCCCTCTCTCTCTTCCAAATTCATTCTTTACTTGAGATCTTGTCTTTATTATTCATTTGCTAAATAACCTACAATTCAGATATTAACTCCTGAGGGCTCAAATTAAATAAATTGCTTAATTGTTTATTTAGGTTTTTATTTTCTTCTTTTCCATTTCTTTGCATTGCATTGCATTGCATTGTACCTATTAGACGTTTCATGCTAGGATTCATAATTAATCGTCATGCTTGCATTGTCGCCATTTTGCATCTACATTTGTACAAAGGTCCAGGTCGTGCATTCATCTATGTCTCCATTTGTTCGCCACGTCTCATGGACTAGAAGTCTTGGCAAGTCATTCATTAAGTCTTCTAGGGTCATTTGGCGTCAATTCATTGTCATACATGTCAAGGTCAGTCCGTCATGCATTACATTGTCATCATCATGCATTCGAGTTCATATAGACGTCCTTAGATTCATTCACCTTAGGGGCTATCGAGGGTTTTCTAAAAATCACGAGTCTTTGTTTTCAAGTCCTTTCTTTGGTGTCTTTTTAAGTTGAGACTTGTGTTCAGGATTGGGGGCTCGAGGAAGAATTTCCGTGACAAAGGTTGGGCTCAATCGTCCGGTAGATTAGTTCGTGTACAAGCTACATCCAAAACACCACCACATTCCAAAAGGCCATCACCCCATAATCTATCTCCACCACAAATAGTCTCACCATTAATAAATTCGCCATCACTACATACATTCTTCTCCACTCCTATCATCCCTTCTGATTTCACGATGCCCAAAACCACTGACGAGAGGCTTGATGAGCTCATGAGTGAGTTAGAAAGGGTGCGACTCAAGGCTGAAGATTTGGAAAAGGAAGAAAGAAGATGAGTCAAGAATCCTCTCTGACTCCGACTCTGAGGAAGAAGGACTAAATGCCATGTTGGCTAAGATTAATTTTGTGCTCGAAAGCAGCGGCCTGTTTGCCAACTACCATGCTAATGTTGGTAAAGTCAATCCTTAGGGCAAACTTCCAGCCAAGTTCTCCATGCCCGAGGTTCCGACATTCACTGGAACTGATAATTCACTAGACCACCTCGAAGAGAGAACTCGAAAGTTTAAGAGCAAAAAAAATAAATAAAAGAGGAAAAAAATTCAAGAGCGATCAAAGATCCAAAAGAGTGCAAACACTTCAAATACAACCAAACGGTGGCCTTACCTATACATTGGTCCCTAAAACCACCTTGCCATTATCACAAACTTCTTTTCCATCTAGCATACTTTGGGGAGGGAAATTACATTGGGTTTATTTTAGCCTTTATCCTTTCTTTGACACTTTAACTCAGCCTAACATTACAACCCGAAAGCCTTCCAAGAGGTACAACCATTCAATTGTATAGTCCTGAACTACATTGGCCTGATTCCACACACTGGATACGTAGGAAACATCAAAGAGGTCCGGCCACGACAACCACTTTGTCACATGATCATAAGGAGTTCTCCCATTCCACCATCTTCACCTAAGGCTAAAAACAAAATGAGCCCGGTAGGTTGAAAACCTGAAAGTGCGGCCTATGCAAAAGTTAGGGCAACAAAAAAAATATAAAACAAATTCAACATCTTGAGGCAACTTAAAATTCCGAGGATTTAGAACATTGTTTCTCATGTAAGCACTCTTTGGTCAGTCGTCTAGAGTCATACTCATCACCTTTCTCGTAGGACTGCACACAGACTTCCCAGCTGGGGCTTTTTCAGAATAAGTCGGTTCTTTGTCTACTACGTTCAAAGTTGTCCATTTCGTCCTCATACTTTAAGTTAGGATATTTTGTACCGTTGCATTAACATCCATAGCTCCTCGAGTAGGTCATAATATCAAAAACCGCACATCAAACTGGGGGCTGATTCTCCCTTGACTGCACCCATTCTCGTCCACTTGTCTCTCACTCTGTTAAGATCACCACAGGAATGAAATTCTTGATCACAAAAACTTTTTCAATATGAAGACCCTTTTCAGACCGAATAGGAGAGTCGTGCATGTTAGGCTAGGCCGCATGGAGTCGTGAGTCAATAGAGTCTGCATACATCATATTTACATAAGTACTAGAGTCACCTTCAAAGTCATGCATGTATACATAATTTCTCAGTGTCTTGAGTCCCTGCGTTTTTACATGCCAATTCCCCCTTGCCCCGTGCATATTGTTATGTCATGTCTTGTGCATCTTGTCATGGTCAGTCGGGCATGTCTATTGCATCTTTTCCCTATGTGCATATCTCCACTGCAGGTTTGAGTCTACCCGCTCTCCATTGAAACCAGCAAGCCCAGAACTTAGTGATCGACAAACAAATGACGATCAAGCCTAGAAGCGACCTTCCGACTACAACCAAGAATGGAAATAACCTTCCAACAACAGTCAAGCGCTCGGGAACGGACCCCTTGGCCCACCAAATTCAAAATTCAACAGTTGGTCCATCTTACAGTACCAAGTATTATCAGGTAAAACTAACCTATTTGTTTTGCAGGTCCCAAATGCCCAAATCCAGGTATTCTCCAACAATATTGATCACCTGGAGCGGTCAAGTTATTATTAGGCCCAGTTAATCTTCTGGCATTATTTTATGACAGCCAGTGTGTGATACCCCAATATTTTCTATAATTATAATATCGATTTATAATTCGTTTATAAATAGTTTCGGAGATTTAAATCGTATATTTATATAACGATTCGATTTATTCAAATTAAGCCATATAGTATTAATTATTATTATGGAAATTTCGTGGTTTAAAATTATCAAATTGAGGGATTTAATTAAAATGGTTTTGTATATGAATAAGGTTTATTCATATTGTTTTAATTCATTTTAATTAGTATTTAATTGGTTTTAATTGTTTTTAATTAGCAATTAAATCAGAAAATTAATCCTAGGTCTAGTAGGTTTTGACTTTCATTGACTAGAGACCTATATAAGCCAAGAGATGGGCCAATTGACCAGTTTACAAAAACTGAGCCAAAAACCTCACTTTTCTCTCTCTTCTCTCTCACGACATTCTCTCTCTCCTCTCTCTCTCTTCCTCCCCCTATTGTCGCCGGCCACCAGACCCAACACCGGCCTCCTTCCCCCGCCGGTAATCCCCCTTCTCCCTCTCTCTTTCTCTGTCCTTCTCTTCCTCTCTCCCGTGCTCTGTTTTGCCCCCTCCCCTGTTTTTCTGGTCCGCGACTGTCGCGCCATCAGGCCGCGCCTGGGTGATCGCTGGCGAGTGGCCGACGCGACTGGGTCCTTTCCCGTCGCCCTCTCTCTCTCTCAGTCGCTCTACTTATCTCTCTCTCGAAACTCTTCTCTCTCTCTCTCCCGTACTTTCTCTCGCTTTCTCTCTCCTCCATCGCCGGCGCTCCGGCAAGCCACCGCCGACTATGGTGGTCAGTGGGTGGTGGTCTTGGTGATGGGCTAGGTTGTGGGTTCCCATGCTTGGTGTATCACGGCCTAGACTCGAAAAATCGATTAGGGTTTCGTTTAATAATTTTGTTTTAATTAATTTTGGATTTTTCAGTATTTTTCAATAATTGTTTTTATTGTTCTGTACTCGTTTGGAGTCCGAATCTGGATTTTTGAAAGCCTAGATTGATTGAAATAAATCAATAAATTTAACTAAAATATTATATTAATATTTTATTACTGTTTGGATTTTCGTATTTACTGATTATGCCTTGGTAATTATTTTTAATTAGGACCGAACGGACAAGCGTGATCAGGTTGTGATTTGCAAGGTTACCTACTGCGTAGTGAGCGTTTGTTAGGTAAGCGATTGTGCCTACCTCTTTCCAAAGCCCCATCAAAACTATTTTGATGTGTTATGTGCTAATTGTTAAATTGTTGTGAATTTAATATGCGAAGCATGATTAAATTATATCGCCGTTAACTATGAGAATTAGAAATATATTCTTCACTTTAAATATGAATTATATTGAGTATGACAAGTTTATGAAGTTTCGTTAATTAATTTGTTCATATGCTAATTATTGAGCATGTATGGCGCTGTTGAATTTCTATTATTATTATGATATAATATACGCGCTATTTGGAATGGGTTATTATTGAGTGCTAATGAGCACCTAATATATCTTGATGGTTTATTTGTGGAAGTGTAATTTTTGGATATCATGATTTACTGCTGAAGTGTTGCCGAAATTTCTTTAGACATATGTGAAGCGTGATTTTGATAATATGCCTTTATGTCGTTATCGTCGTTATTTTTATTATTCATTGTCATGAGCATGAAATGAAGTAGTATGTCGTGGTCTCGTTGTACCACTAAGTCAATCAATGCAAATATGTGAATTGAATCGTAAATGAGAATAAGACTCCTAATGGATCCCTAGGAGTAGTCGAGCAATCGAGACTCATCTAATTGATGTAGTCTAGGGATGGGTGATTCCCAAGTTACTTATTATGGACACCTCGTAGCGTGTTCGGGACGGATCATTCCCCATCGTTTAATTCTCTACATATCGATTATTATGTTAGAGGTAGTGTGAGTATACACTAGTAGTCCATGGCATGTCTATATCTATCTATGAACAGTATGGGTAATCGTTGTTCTATTCGCTCTCTTAATTCTCTAATCAAGATGGTTTATCTTTTGTGTTCGAATGATCACTAAAGTAAGAATTGCATGTAATTGAATATTGAATATGCGTGTGCTTGATTGCATGACTACTTGTGCATGCAAATGAATTTCAATGATTCTTCTAAAACCCAGGTAAGGTTTGCGAAAGTGTTTTTACTGGGTATGGACGGCGTTTATTCAGTTTATCTGATTTTTGTTTTTCTTTTGTTTCTTCTCTTTTCTTTTGTACCTTGTTTCCGTCATGGAAACCAAAGTGCAGGTGTAGCTGAGTGAGGTCGGATAGCTTGAAGTTTAAATGTGGGCTGTTTCTTTAGAACTGTTGGTTAGTTTGGATTATTGGGATTTTTGGTTTGTGCCCTTGAAGGCAAAGTTGTAATAATACTTTAATGGACTTAAGTTCACTCATTAGACAACTCTGATATTAATGTTTAGTTTGTTTAGATGCTTCCTTTGATACCTAACTTTTCTTTCTGCTTAACATTTATTCCTTAGCGATAAATATTGCAGTAACTACCCTCGGGTTTGGGACGGTTTAGCGGTGTCGAGTCATGTATAATGACGTTGATAGTTCCCAGGAAATCGTTGCGAATTTGGGAGTGTTACACAGTGTCCATAAATTATTTTTGGGGATAACCGGTGTCGATAAATTAATTTTGGGGACAGCAGTTGTCCATAAATTACTTTTTTTAAGCCCAGTTGGTCTTCTGGCACTACTTATTTTAGGGGACAACCAGTGTCCATAAATTTATTTTGGGGACATCATGTATCTATAAATTATTTTTTTAAGCACAGTTGATCTTCTGGCACCATTTTTGGACAGCCGGTGTTCATTATTTTGGGACACAACTAGTGTCCATAAATTACTTTTGGGGACAACCGCTGTCCATAAATTGTTTTTTAAGCCCAGTTGATCTTTTGGCACTATTTTTGGACAACCGGTGTTCATTATTTTTGGGGGACAACCAGTGTTCATTAGGGGTGAGCGTAACCGGGTACCCACCGGGTACCACACTATCCGGAATTGGAATTGGATCCACCGGTTCCTAATTCTTAGGAATTGGAATTGGAATTGGTTACAGCGGTTCCTAATTCTTAGGAATTGGAATTGGAATTGGATCCACCGGGTATCCACCGATTCCTGGGTACCCACCGGTTCCATAAAAATCCAAAATTGTATTTTTCAGAAATCAAATTCCAATTCCAATTCCAATTCTGGGTACTCGGAATTTCTGCTCACCCCTAGTGTTCATCAATTATTTTGGTGGATAGCCAGTGTTCGCCAATTATTTTGGGAGACAGCCACTGTCTATAAATTATTTTTGGGGACAGCCGATGTCCATTAATTGTTTTTTAAGCCCAGTTGATCTTCTGGTACTATTTTTGGACAGCCAGTGTTGGTAAATTATTTTTGGGGGACAACCAGTGTTCATTATTTTGGGTATAGCCAGTGTCCGTAAATTATTTTTGACAGCCAGTGTCCATAAATTATATTTGGGGACAACCAGTATTCATCATTTTGGGGACAACCGGTGTTCATTATTTTTGGGAAAAGTCGGTGTTCATTATTTTTGGGGACAGCCGTTGTTCATCATTTTGGGGACAGCCGGTGTTCATTAGTTTTGGAGACAGCCAGTGTTCATCATTTTGGGGACAACCGGTGTTCATTATTTTTATGGACAACCTGTGTTCATCATTTTGGGGACAACCAGTGTTCGTAAATTCACTTTTGGGGACAGCAGATGTTCGTAGTTATTTTGGGGACAGCCGGTGTTCGCAAATTGTGTTTAAGCCCAGCGAGTCTTCTGGCACTATTTATTTTAGGACAACCGGTGTCCACAAATTGTGTCAGTCAATGATCACTTGTGTGGTTATACTGTCCTTTGTTTTTATATGTTTCACTCAATGATTGCTTAAGCTGTTGCATTTAAACTGTTCATATGTTTTACCATTTACAGTCGTCATTTTGATCGCGCTGTCTCGTCGACTTTTTCGTTTCTCGTGCATGGACGGAATCTCGGCATCCGCCGAGTGATGCTTAGTCAATGTTTGCTTAGAACAAAGCATTTATACTATTCACTCTCACCAGTGTTATTTTCCATTTACAGCCATCATTTTGATTGCGCTATCTTGTCGACTTTTTCGTTTCTCGTGCAGGGACAGAATCTCGGCATCCGCCTAGTTGTATTTAGTCACTGTTTGTTGAAGCACTCTACATTGATCATTCTCAAAGTGTTACTAACTTTTTCATTTACTCTGAATAGAGGTTCCCTGCAGGCATTGAGACCATCTCGAGCGATGTTTGTTCTGCTAGCCATTACCTTTATTTTTCTTGTGTTCACAGAGATGAAGTCTTAGCGCGGTACGAGCATGTCCCAATTCAGGTTTGCCTTCACATGCATGCATAATTTACACCCTCACACACCATGTGCACATCAGCATCCTGCATGTCGCCTTTGGAATAATTTAATCTTCCCTTTTACTCAAGCTCGATCAAAGTGGGGGCTTTTGTAAACGCCAAAAAAGCGTCTTCAGATTTCTCCGCAAAAGCCCGATGATGAAAGGAGTAATTTATAAACTTGAATGCTATTTTTGCTTTGATAGGTAAAATAAGGTCTCAGATTTTTTTCCTCAATCACTCCTTTATTTCAATCACATTTAAAATCCCCTTTCAAGAGTCTTTCATTGCTTCCTTCCGTGTCCAAATACGATTCCGCACCTAAGGGTTATGGCCAAACAAAGTTAATGGTCAATACTGTAGACCGTGATGCCAGCCCAATTTGGGAGTCCATTCGGTTGATTTAATTCGTGCGCCTTATATTTCTGGATTCCTTATTCAAATATATTTCCAATGACATATCATGATCCCACACCACATTTCCAACCAAGGAGTTAGTAGCCCAACATTGGTGGGTGCTCTAAAATTGACCTCTCCTTACTCTTTCGGGAATATTTAGAGATTCACAAAACATTTGGGCCTCAAACTAAATCCATTTGAAACTAGACTCTATAAACTTTCCAAAGCATCTTGAATTATCCTATTTGGAGCCGAAACGAGTGAGATATAGCCCGGCAAACATGCAGCTGGCCAGCTGACAGCCGCCAGCGGCGTTGGAATTACAGCCAGCGCCACCAGCGGCTGTGGCCAGCGCCGCTAGGAGATATTCCAGAGCTTCTAGCGGCGCTCGCAAAGTCTTCCGAAGCCAGTATTTTTCAAGCCCAACTCCGAATTTCGGCCATTCTCCACCCGTCCAACCCTACTCCTTCGCCTATAAATACGACCCTCCTCCTTCGCCTATAAATACGACCCTCCTCCCTCAGTTCAAAACACACATTCTACAGTTGACAACCCCTATTCTCAGTAGTATTGACTCTGAGCTTCCCCCTCTTTCTTTCAAATTCATTCTTTATTTGAGATCTTGTCTTTAATATTCATTTGCTAAATAACCTACAGTTCAGGTATTAACTCCTGAGGGGTCAAATTAAATTAATTGCTTAACGTTTTATATTCTATTAGTCAAAATGTAGATATCATGCTAATCATGTCTTTTATTGCTTCCTAAATATCGTCTTTCAATTTCAAGCATGTCTAGTCGTTGTAATGCTCAACTTGCCAATCGAATACATGTCTAAATAAGGGCCATTAATAGATGTTGTGATGCTTGTGATAAACCAATTAATAGTCTAAGTCTAAGTTGTTAATCTGGTTTGTGTGGGAATCATGTCTTTAAATTATTAAGCAAGCTTGAGTTAGTAGAGGTCGTCATAAAACGGGCGAGTTGGGTGCTAAACACCTTCCAGCTCGTACCTTCGCCCCCGAACCTTTATTCTTGGGTACTCATATGTTCTATATGAGCGGGAGTCTTTCTAAAAACATGATCAGTTCACTTATCGCGCTATTAGATTGTCCCTTCGGTTTGTCCCTTCGGTTTGTCCCTTCGATAAAACGCCGATAGCAGATTTGTTACCTCTTTCATGGTTTTTATTCAATTCAAGTCTTTTGAAAAGCTTTTCTAACTCGATGGTCCCTTGAACTTATCTAAAGGCCCCAGCTTACAAATTTTCTATAAGGACACAATCCGTGGACGATAGGAAAATCCCCGGTCCTTACATCTACGTGTTGTTATAGCAAGTAACAACATCCACTTATATATATATACTAGATTTCGTGCCCGTGCGATGCACGGGTTCTTGTTCATCATCATCTGTTATTGGAATCAATATAATAATTTTTTTTTTAATCACATTAATATATAAAGTTGAATAATATGAGTAGCAAGGAACAATAATAATCTTTTTCACAAATTTAACAAAGAAATTACATTTTTGTGAATAAATAATATACATTTTTAGGATAATAAATATAATACATATGTTACTTTTTTTATTAAAATAAAATAAAAGTATTTTTGATTTCTTTTTAATCACCCATGCATTTATGACTATTTATTATTTATTCAATGCCACCTTAGCGAGAACTCAATTATATATATATATATATATATATATATATATATATATATAGTAGGAATTGTGGATTCAAATTAGAAGTATTGATTAAAGTAAATGCATTATTTAGGATTTGTGCTCGGGTTCGGGTCATTTCGGTTCGGTCTGATTCGGTTTATTTCTATTTTCGGTTCGAGTTCGGGTCGAGTCGGGTATATTTGGGCTTGGGTTGATTTGGTTCATGTTGTTTTTTTGTCGGTTGCGGGTCGGGTCAATCCGGTTTGGGCCATATAGGTTCGGGTTGAATTGGGTTATCATGCATTGTGCTCGGTTCGGGTTTGGATCTGTTCGGTCCGTGTATATTTGGGTTCGGGTCGATTCGGGTCATGTTGTTTCGGGTGAGATATGAGTCGGACAGATTTCAGTCACAATTTTGTTTTCAAGTTCGATTTTAATACAGTTTTCCCCGATTGCATTACTACATTTTGAGTTCGGGTACAAGTCAGGTCAATATCAGAATGATTGCACATCGTTTTCAGTCAATATCTCATCACAATGTTGTGAGTCATATATTTGAAAGTGGACAATTAAATTGGGTCGGAGGGACTAAAATTTTGGAGTGTCTGCAATTTTTATAGGAGTAAGTGTAACAGAGGTAAGGAGATGTAATCAATTGCGTTTCAATTTTTGTAAGAGTAACTCATATAGGGCCAGAAATATATAAATAGATATTTTAATAGGTGAGTGTGATCACAATGATTTAAGAGATTTTAATTTTACTATTTTTAAAACACTAACAAATAAATAAATAAAAATAAATAAATAAATAAATAAATAAAAATAAATAAGTAAATAAAAATAAATAAATAAAATATTTTCAGTTTCGGTTCGGGTTCGGGTTGGTTTGGGTCATAAATTTGGGGTTGTGTTCAGTTCGGGTCCTTTCTGGTTATTCGGATTGGGTCGATTTCGATTTGAATCAGATTCGGGTACGAGTCATATCGGGTCTGCTAATTTAGGGTCAGTTAGGTTTGGATCGGATTGTTTGGGATTTTCGGTTCAATTTCGGGTCTTACTATTCGGGTTGAATCGGGTCACGGGTCGGGTTATTCGGATCGGATTATCGGGTCCGGGTCAGTATTGCCAGGTCTAATGACAATGTATCGGATTCGAATCACAAGTATTGATTAAATTTAATGCGTCATTTGGGAAGAGTAAGGATGACAATATATTGGATTTGCCAGGATCCGAATCCGATCACCATTAATCGGATTCAGAGTCGGACTTTGTTTTGTCAGATTTTCTCCATCTAAGGGCTCATTCTTTTCAATTGGAAATTGGAACTGGTAACTGGGAAAAACTGGACAAAACTGGTGAAAACTGAAAAGTCTAAGGGTTCGTTCTTTTCGATTGGGAACTGGGAGAAACTGGGCAAAATTGGGCAAAACTGGTGAAAACTGGTAAGTCTAACTGGTAACTGGTGAAAACTTGGTCAAACTGGGCAAAACTGGGGGAAACTGAAATTTTTTATATTTTTGAGTGTTTAATAATAATAAAAATAATAATAATAATAATAATAATAATAATAATAATAATAATAATAATAATAATAATAATAATAATAATAATAATAATAATAATAATAATAATAATAATAATAATAATAATAATAATAATAATAATAATAATAATAATAATAATAATAATAATAATAATAATAATAATAATAATAATAATAATAATAATAATAATAATAATAATAATAATAATAATAATAATAATAATAATAACAACAACAACAATAATAATAATAATAATAATAATAATAATAATAATAATAATAATAATAATAATAATAATACAAATAATAATAATAATAATAATAATAATAATAATAATAATAATAATAATAATAATAATAATAATAATAATAAAATAAAAATAAAAATAACAATAACAATAAAAATAATAATAATAATAAAATTAAAAATAAAATAATAATAGTGGAAATAATAATAATAATAATAATAATAATAATAATTAATAATAATAATAATAATAATAATAACAAAAATAATAATAATAATAAATAAATAATAAAATTATCATCATTATTATTATTATTATTATTATTATTATTATTATTATTATTATTATTATTATTATTATTATTATTATTATTATTATTATTATTATTATTATAAGGACTTTTTAGTCATGTTTGAATATTAGTCAATGCGTATATTAATTTTTTTATTTTGATATAACATATTGTATATTTAATTATTATGTTTCATATGTATAAATATTAAAACTGGCCAAAACTGGGAGAATGGAAAACTGGGAGAAACTGGGTCAAACCGGGAGAAACTGGACAAAATTGGGGAAAATTGTATTTTATAAGTGGTAATTGGGAAAAACTGGGAAAAACTGGGGAGAACTGGTCAAAACTGGGTAAAATTGAAAATCAGTTGAAAAGAACATGCCCTAACTGGTATGTGGGAAAAACTCGGAAAAATTGGGAGAAACTGGGAAAAACTGGGAGAAACTAGGAAAAACTGGGAGAAACTGAAAAAATTGAAAATTGATTAATTTTCACGGTTAGTAATAATAATAATAATAATAATAATAATAATAATAATAATAATAATAATAATAATAATAATAATAATAATAATAATAATAATAATAATAATAATAATAATAATAATAATAATAATAATAATAATTAATAATAATATTAACAATAATAATAATAATAATAATAATAATAATGATAATAATAATAATAATAATAATAATAATAATATTATTATTATTATTATTATTATTATATTATTATTATTATTATTATTATTATTATTATTATTATTATTTTAATTATCAATAAATACTACTATCATTATTATTATTTCTACTATTATTAGTATTATTAGTATTATTTTAATAATAATAATATCAATAATAAAAATAATAATAATAACTAAAATAATAATAATAATAATAATAATAATAATAATAATAATAATAATAATAATAATAATAATAATAATAATAATAATAATAATAATAATAATAATAATAATAATAATAATAATAATAATAATAATAATAATAATAATAATAATAATAATAATAATAATAATAATAATAATAATAATAATAATAATAATAATAATATTTAATAATAATACTAACAACAATAATTATACTAACAACAACAACAACAACAACAACAACAACAACAACAATAATAACAATAATAATAATAATAATAATAATAATAATAATAATAATAATAATAATAATAATAATAATAATAATAATAATAATAATAATAATAATAATAATAATAATAATAATAATAGTTTAATGATAATTTTAAACGTGTCTATTTGGTTTTATCTAATGTGAATTTAATTAACTTAATTTATCTAATTTTTAGCTATTGATCAATGAGGTAGCAACATTAATCTGACTCGGATTATAATTTGGTCGGATCATACTTAAGGATCATATCCTCAGATTCGGAGTCTGATTTTCTTGAACCGGATTTGGAAAAGTAGGGAGAAGTTTAATTTGTTTCTTTGTTTTGAGAAAGTGCGGGGGAATTTTAAAAAAGAAATTTTTTGTGCAAAGTAAGGGCACTCTTCTTTTCGTCGTCTTCATATGTTGCACTGTCTAATTATACACTTTATTTTGTTTCACACCTATATATAATTAGATTAAAACGGAATGATTAAATCATAGCTCGCTACATCAATCGTCTGCATTGTCGAATGACGTGTCAATTTACTTATGGCGTGGCATGCATGTGACTCATGGCCAGTAAAAAAAAAGATAAAAATTAAAGAGAGAAAGTAATAACAATCAGACGTTACAAAAACATAATGGAGTTTGGTGACTCCTTTATCCCCTTCCCTTCATTCTCACATGTTGTCAACGTTTCAAATCCAAAAAATTAGTAGTAGCTAATTTTTCTCACATATTGATGAGCAAAAAAAAAACAACTAATTCCTCTCTCATGAATAGATGATGGAACCACACACTATCAATTCATCTTCTACCTTCCCATATGTTCAATGTTCGTATCTGGATCTCATCGCTGTCGTCCGCCATCTTTTCCAGTATCGTGTACAACCAATCCCCATTTCGGTAAGGTTCATTGTATTTCTATTTGTGATTGCTAATAGGCATTCGGTATGTACACCTCCTTTCTTAGCAAGATAACCCCTCCAACTTCATTAAGCTTGGTACCATATATTGCTTTACATTTTTTTCTCTGAATAGTTATACTAACTTGAATGGTTAAAACTATTTAATATAATTTTTAATTAAAAAGTTGTGCTGAAAAATAGAAAAAATATCAAAAAAAGTAGGAATCGCTTCAAAACAATTGGGAAAAATTATGAGACCTCACTCTAATAGTAGAGAGGGTGTGGGAGTAGGTTTGGTGCCATAGGGTGGTGCAGAACCATGCGTGATACTCAAAAACCGCGGAGTAGACTGTAGACATGCCCGATGCATAACTTGCATTATGTTAGGCGCTTCAGATCACATCGCTTGCCTTATTTCGCACGAAACATAATGCCCAAGCTTTAATATCACCCATGTCTTTGGTGTTTCAACTCTTGCACCAGTGACCCCGAGTACCTCCCATGTCCCTAGTGGTGTTTCGTGCGCTGTGGTGCTGTCATATCCACCTTCGTTCTAGGGCCTCCCGAAAGCCTAAAAAATGTGGATTAGCCCTCGTTTTTCGCTTCCGGGGTCCCCGGTGTCTTTTTTGCCACTCCAGTGGGTCTATTATGACCCTAGAGGATCATCGGTGTCCCGGGAGGGTGATCCGGATCCCCGAACTTTTATATCACCCATGCCTTCGATGTTTTCGCCCTTACATTGGTGTCCCGTAAAAACGCCCTTACAAGCCTATTCGGGACCCGATAACGGACCCCAGGGGATTTATATGTTCCCTAAGAGTGTCCCGTGCGATTTACTGCATAAAAAATTACACCTTCATTCCAGGGCCTCTCGGAAGCCCAAAAAACGTGGATTATAGCCTTCGTTTTCGGCTTCCGAGGGCCCCGGTGTCATTTTTGCCCAAACTTCTCCGTGGGGGTCTATCATGACCCTAGAGAACCTAGGTTTTCCTGGAGGGTCATCTGGACCCCTGAACTTGGATATCACCCACGCTTTGGTGTTCCAACTCTTAGATCAATAATGTGCCGTAAAACGCCCTTACAGGTCTATCAGGGACCCGATATTGGACCGCGGGGGTCTCTCATGTTCCCTAAGGCTATCTCATGCGATATGGTGCGAAAGATTCCACCTTCATTTCGAGGCCTCCCGGAATCCCGAAAAACGTGGATTATAACCTTTGTTTTCGCCTTTCTAGGGGCCTGGGTGTCTTGTTTACCCAAACTTCTACTGGGGGTCTTCCATGACCCTAAAGTACCCTCGGTGCCTTGGAAGGGTCATCCGAATCCCCGAACTTTGATATCACCCGTGCTTTTGGTGTTCCGACCCTTACATTATTTGTGTCCTGCCCTTAGAAGCCTATGCGGGACCCGATAACGGACCCAGGGGCCTCTTATGTTCTCTAAGGGTGGCCCGTGCGATGTGGTGCGAAAATATCCACCTTCGTCCCGGGGTCTCCCGTAAGCCCAAAAAACGTGGATTATAGCCTTGGCTTTCGGCTTCTAGGGCCCGGGTGTCAGTTTTGCCCAAATTTCTCTGGGGGTCTATCATGACCCTAGAGAAACCTAGGTGCCTCGGAAGGGTCATCCGGATCTCCGAAATTTGATATCACCCACGCCTTTGGTGTTCCAACTCTTAGATCAATGTGTCGTAAAACGCCCTTACAAGCCTATTAGAGACCGGATAAGCAACCCCGAGGGCCTCCTATGTCTCCTAGTGGTGTCTTGTGCGGTGTGGTGCAAAAATGTCCACCTTCATTTCGAGGCCTCCCGGAATTCCAAAAAACATGGATTATGGTGTTCGTTTTCGGCTTCCGGGGGGGGCGTCATTTTTGCGCAAACTTCGTCGGGGGTCTATCATGACCCTAGAGAACCCTCGGTGCCTTGGGAGGGTCATCACGATCCACAAACTTTGATTTTACCCATGCCTTCGGTGTCTTGGCCCTTACATTGGTGTCCTGTAAAAACGCGTTTACAAGCCTATCAAGGACCCGATAACGGACCCCGTAGGCCTCTTATGTTCCCTAAAAGGTGGTGTAATACCCTGCATTTCATGAGCATTTTCTAAAATACACAAGAAAAAAAAATATTAATAACACGTAATGTAGAGGTCCAATTAAATGGAGAGGAAACCGTAGCAGTACAAATAATTTTAATTTGAAGCATAAAGATTTCACAAGTTTTGTTGTGGGGCTTTCCCCGAACATTGGGAGTACTGGAAGATGAGCTGTACGATACCTGCAAGAAGCAGAATACGTCACTAGTCCGGAGGGGATATCCGGGATCCCCGCTCCGATGCTTAAGTCAGTTTTGTCTCTATTAGGTAATAAATGAATTGATTGATTGGGGAAAAGAGTCCTCCTCTTCATACCTGAAATGACTGTATTTATAGGTGCGGATTTCACGGGTCCTAGGGCAATCTCCAAGCGACACGTGGCATCCGTAGATAGGAGGAGCTAATTGGGATAGTCCCTGCTTGACGCGTGTATCCACAGGGCCGCCTCTTTGATTAGTAGTTTACAGAAGGCCCATCAGGGTCCACGAAAGTGGAGAATGATCCATTGGGCCTGACTGGATATTTTGGGTCATAACATTTGCCCCTCAGGAACGGTTTTGTGGAACCAATAGGAGACAAAGCGTTTCTGACAATTAATGCACTCGAAGGAGGCGTTTCGTTTCTTTGAGCCTTGGACGTTTTTCTATATAAACGCTTGGTCTTTTGTCCGTGCGTGATTTGTGCAATTAGATTCTGCTCTTCCATTTGTATTGGTATCTGGAATCTCAATACTTTGCTCTAAATATGGCTAATTCGTCTGACGAGGCACGGCAAGGTAGGTCTGGCAAGCGTCCTCGGCTTGCTTCTTCTTTTTGCCGACCAGACAGGTCGGCAACTCGGCGTTCAGTGGCGGCTTGTGCGACTCTGGATGCACCCGGCCACTCAGTACTTCCCCGGCAGATAGTCCTAGGGCTTCCTTCTTCTAGCGGCGCGGCCGCTGGAGGTACTTCAGCTCGCCGAACTCCCTTATCTTCCAAGGGTAAAGAGATCAAGCTTGAGAGGAGTGTCTCGCCCCCTCTGGGTTTTGAAGGTCATCCCCGTTACGACCGGGGACTCAATGGGACAATAAACCGCGCGGAATATGAGGAAGGGCTTAAGACCAGCCTTGGGAGCTTGGGATCTCTTGTTCTGGACCTTCATGAAGCTGAGCGGCGGGTTGTGGCCGTCCAGGCGAAATTGCATGATGCGAAGGCTCGTGTTGCCGAGCTTAGGGGTTGGCAAGACCGGCTGTTTGAGTTTTGTGGGTTTCTGAGAAATGAGCTTAATAGGGATGCTAGTGCTGATCATTCTGGTCGGCAGGCTTGATTGTAGTGCTGTGGATTGAAGTGCTTTTTTTTTTTTTTTTTTTTTTTTTTTTTTTTTTTGTTGCCGATCCTTTTCCTCGGCGATCTTGTAATGCCGGTCACTACCTGACTCTTTAATGAATGAGAACGATGTTCTTTTGCCCCAGAAATTAACTCTGATTGCTTGCGTCTTGAGTTTGTTTCTTTCTTTCTGGTTCTCCTGTTCCCCAGGTGTTTCTTCTCGTTTTTTGCCCTAAGAAACTCGTGGTGGGTCAGGGGTTTCATTGTTGACTTGCTTTAATGACCAATTGATTCTTGTCTATCAGTTTGATAGATGGCAATTTGTTGTTGGTCGTAGGTGACGTCATCTGTTTGCTCTGTACTTTGGTTGTCTTTGTATAAATGTGAGATCGAATTTGGTTATGCCTGTTAGAGTTTCTCCCATTATGGTTTCAACTATTGTGATTTCCTTTGGGTCTAGTGACTCTGAGGGTAAGCCTGAAGTCGTTAGCCGCTATAGGCTGCGAAAAACACTGAAGAGGTTGTGCCGGGAAAATCTTGATTCTATGTCCAAGACGCCTTTGCGCATAGTTCAGGAGGCCGGCATCCGTTATGGCGAGAATCGTGCCGACGAAAGTCTGGCCTCCTTGTATACCCGGCATCTGGCAGATTCATCCCTCGGCAAGCCGGTGAAGTTAGCGCTCGCGAGTTTGTTGGAAAAGGACATAATTGCCGAGAGAATTCCTTTCTCTTCGGCAACTCCTCTTAGCTGTCACCGTTGCTCTCCTTTGTTTGAGGGCTGGTCACAGGCGAGGTCAGATGCTGATAAGAGATCTAGTGATGTTGAGGGTTCTTCTTCGGCAAAAGCAGAGGCCGTTTTTCCTCCGTGTGTTGATCGACAGAAAAAGGTGGCTGATGTCGCGAGAATCAAAGCGGAGCTTGCTGGCATTCATTCCCGTCTACAAGAGACGTCTCTGAAGATTGCCGATTTTGAAAGTGAGTTGAGGTCGGCTCGCGCTTTCTACGAGCGGCTGGGCTTGCGTCAAAAGGAGCTTGAAGCCGTGTGTCAGCGCCTTCAAGGGGACTAGCGTAAGATGGGTGGGCCTGGGCTTGTGTAACATTCTTAGGTCTTGTATTTGCACTATGTGCTCTTGTATGTGTATTTCTGGGGTTGAGTCATGCCCCTATATAAATGTGTGAACTTTGCATTTTTGCAATCATTTGCTTTTCGTTCGTCTCTCTGATTATTGTGTTTAGTGTTTCCTCTGACTTCTCTCTAAAAATTCTTCAAATATGACCACTGGAGGTGTTCCGTCGTCGTCACAGTCTTTAGGCAAGTCATACCGAGAAATTCTTCGGCAGAAGTCCATTGAATTGTCGTCGGCTGCCGAGGAAGTTGCCTACTGGGCTCCAGATTTGGCTTGGGTTCACCGCACGGCGACAAATGATGATCAGCTGACCAGTTTCAAGGGTCAGCTCGGTTTGCCTGAGGTCTGTACACTTTCTTTCCCCGGCGAGGGCGATGTTGTCGTTTGCCCTCCTGATGGCGACTGTATTGCCGTGGATAATGGCATGATCGAGACGGGGTTCCGTCTCCCTATGTCGCCATTCGTTGTTGAACTTCTAGCGGACTATGGCGTTGCCCCGAACCAACTTCTACCAAATATGTGGGCGGCAATAAACGGTTATCTTGCGATGTGCAAAGTCATGGGTTTTCCCCTTTCGCTGAACGTCTTTAAGTACATCGTTGTTTTGAAAACTGCCGGCTCACAGTCGCGCCCTTATTGCTACACTGCCGATTATAGACCAGATTTCTTCCCCTTTCGCTATCCTTGCTCAAAGTATCACAATTGGAAGGATCGTTGGGTTTTTATTCGCCGACCAGGCGGTTGGAAAGATGTTCCTGATTTCAATGTTACATATCACGCCGTGCCGGCAGGATCTGATCTGGTCGCTCTGTCGCCGAGCGACGAATTCTCACTAAACAGTTTCAAGTTTGTTTCCACGCTAGATTCTGCCTGTAGGAAAGTGCGCCACCAGGTCAGGAATTGTCCACGCCTTGGGTGGTTCAAGGATGTCGGGTACTTGGTCTTTGCTGGCCTCCTCAAAGTCCCTGACGAGCATAAAGGTATGTCTGTTGTAATTCCGATTGTGTGTTTGTTTTAGCTCCTCGTTTTTTATTCTAATTTCGTTGCAGGGGATATGGTGAGGTTGCTCTCCAAGGCTCAACGGGGAGAGGAAATAGATATAGGTGCTGCCGCCCTGGAGAAGGTAAAGGATTTCTGGGAGGCGCTCGGGGTCGATCATATTCCTCTTGGCAATGAGGATCTACAAATGCCAACATCTTTTATGGCGCGTGACCCGCTGCCGGTGGATAAACAGCCGAGCTCTCATTCTGAAACCTTAGCGGCGGCTAAGCGCCGCTCTGACATGAGGAGGGCTCAAGCGCAAGCTCGTCGGCCTACTGGGGCTGTTGAGGAAGAGCCATCCGAGACGGCGCTTTTTGAGCTGTCTGCTGGTAGGAGGGGCAGGCCGTTTCAGAAGAGGCCGAGGATGGCGGCGTCCTGTGAGATCCTTGTTCGCGCCACTCCGTCTTTTATTTTCAATTGTTCTGGTGACGCCGAAGGCGGGGAAGTTCCACCCCATCCCGCCGAGGGTGTAGAGTTCCGGGCGGCAGCTATGGATGTGGAACAGCCCCAGCCGAACATGGCGCTGAAAGACATACCGGTGGCGGACAAACAGGGAGATGGGGTTACGCTTGCTGGGGAATTGATTTCCACTGACAGGGCTTGGAACGAACCTCAAAAGAAAGTGTTGGGTGCTATTGCCAAGCTGCTGAAAAGTTCGGCTGACGCTAAGGCGATGGTTGGGGAACATTCGGCAGAATCGAAGATGTCGGATCTGGTTTTGTCTGCCTGAGTTGTAAGTTTTTTAGCTGATTTTGTTTGACGCTTTATGCCTTTGCTGATACATTTGTCATTTTGATCAGTTTTCATAATCTGTGCAGTAATTTTTGGGCTCTGTCAGCACGCTTGAGAGGCTACGTCCTGAACTTGCCGATCTTCATTTACTTCGCCGTCAGCGTGATGGCGTTGACAAAAAGATCCAAGGTCTTGAGGCCAAAGTGCAGCAGTACAAGGATGTCGCAGTCAAGTGGCGCGCGGAGTATAAACGCGTCAAGGCCGAGCTTGACGAAGAAAAGGCCTCCGAGGAGGGCTTAAGAACCGATGCTCTTGGGAGAACGACAGAGATCGATGCGCTGAAATCCGAGATGAAGGAAAAGTCCGAGCTGATTACCAGCAGGGATAAGATTGTTGCCGACATCTAGAACCAAATTGAGAAGGCGCAGCTGGAGATTGAAAAGTGCAAGCAAGAAGTTCAGAGCGCAACCCGATAAGTTTCAGGATACGATGTCTCTTCGTCGCGCGAGGAGATCATTGCCGAGTTTAAACGTTCTAATGAGTACGATGTGCTTCTTGAGGAAGCGTTGACTCATGAGAGGCGCGTGGCTCGCGAGCAGGCATTGTCTGATGTCTACGACGTGCTGTCTTTCGAGGCTGGCGATGCTGTTTGCACTTTGGTTAAGGGTGTTATGGCCGAAAGATCTTCGCCGGATCAGGAAACTGATGATGAGGACATTTCGTCTGCCGAGGACTAGCCTTGTCCTTTCTTTTCTTTTTAGCATTTTTTTTATTGTCTTGTGGGCCCGCTTTGGGGTGCGTTCCCAGATGTAACCTTGCACCACGTGGCATTTCATGAATGAGAACAGACCTTTTTGTCTATAAAGCTCTTCTGAGAATGCCTGTTTTCTCTATAAATTTTCTGAACTTCTTTTGTTATCGTTCATTTTTGTCTCACTTTCTTTAAGGCGCACTTGTTGAAATACGCTCTCTCGCAATATATGACTTCTCCAAATCGTGGAGATCATTCGGCTTGGCTGAATTGCAGCGTACCGCAAGACATACCGATTGATGAGAGAGTTCCTGCCGGGGAAAATCAATCGGGTGTCAAAGTTGACGATGATAGGTTTTGCTCGGCAGGCGTCTTAGACGCCATTCGCCGATCCATAAATGACCCTACAAAAAAGGTCGCACGCAAGCGGGCACGTCTTCATAAGGGAGTCGATCCTGGTGACGAACCTCGCGTCGTTACTAGTCGTCAAGGGAAGTATCCTGCGCGTGCCCCCATCTTACTGGCCGCCAGGAGTACGGCTCGCCATTTTGAGGTTGACGCCGAGGGGGATCTGATAGCTCGTGAATCTGATTTCGTCGATGACTTATCGGCTCTTGCATCTAACAGTGCATCTCAAGCTTATGAAGCTTGGGCAACTGCCCGGAAGTCGGGCGCTCCTAAGAGGGCTAGCTCCAGCAACCCTCCTCCCCGTCCGGAGGGTTTTTCCTATATGAAGGCGATTGCCCGCGGAGAGAAGGAAGAATTGAATGACTTTCTTGAACAGATGATGGGTATGATTCCGGATGCCGACCTAGATTTCCTCAGCAGCCTTCGGATGAAGCAGATGGATGAGATTTATCGCGTTCTCGTGGAGCTGATGGTTCATGTTGGAGGTTTCCAGCATTACTTTTATCCCATGATGCGTCGAACAAAAGGGTATGCCAGGGAATGCCGGGAGCTGCGTGAGGCTAATAAGCAGTTGCAGGCATCTTCGAAACTTGCTGAGATGCAGATGGCGGTTATGGAACAGGAGTTTGAAGAGGAGAGATCGAGGGGAACCAATTGCACCTGGAGAACCTGGCTCTTCGTGAAGAGACCTTGGCCCTGCGCGAGGAGTTAGCGCGTTTAAAGGGCAATCACGCCGGTGGGCCGCCTCTCTTGCCGTCAGAAGAACCTGAAATGGCGAGCGGCCCGTCTGAATCTATAGACCCTACCGATCCTCAGGGCAAGAATTAGACCAAGGTCGGCCTTAATTCTGATAACGACCTTGGAGCGCCGGATCTTTTTGCCAAGGGCGACGACAATGCCGAGGATCATGTCCGTGAAGATTTAGATAATATCTTTGACTTTGACGATCCTATGGATACCGATAATCCGCCGAGACAGTCTGCTTTGGATCCTGGCGATTTTGATGATGTTGCTTTGGATTTTGTCGAGGAAAGCGTCCAAGGGGATGTTCCTGATGATCCCGGTGCAGAGGGTTTTCCAGTGCGGATCTCTGACGACGGTGGTTCTGCGGAGGAATCCCCTGCTGATTCTAGGACAGAAGGTTCGGGGGGCACGGCTTCAGATTATTCCAATCTGTCTAATGCTGGTTCTCCGTCGGGTGACCATGACGAGCTGCTTGATGTTGGCAATATTCGCCCGGAGGACAATGCCTCACCTGACGCCGATTTAGTGTAATGTGTATTTCTTGTATTTTTATGATGCTAATAATAATGCCCCAAAATTACATGAAATATAATTTGTTCTTGCCTATCTGGACTGATGTATTAGCTGGCCTTTTGGTCAGAGTCCGTTTTGATAGTAAGATTTTTAAGCCGATCTTAGTAGACGTTTTGTCAAGGCTCGTATGTTTCTGTTAGTTGGACTGATCTTAGCTAACTGTTGTTAGAGTCCGTGTTCTACTCGCAGTTTTGATGAATGAGCTTTTGCTTTTATTAAAGCAGTAAATAAAATTCATAAATAGACTGAAGCCCGTGTTCTCATTCATGTAAAGTTTGCACCGCAAAGGTGGTTACAAGTGGATATTGCGATTACACGGGTGATTATTTTGCCTAGATGAGTGTTGTTGCCCTTGTCTTTGCCAAGCATGATTGATGGCGCTTAGACGTAGTACTTCTTCAAGTTGACAGTGTTCCAGGGCCTCAGGAGCATTTCTCTGTCGAGGGTGGATAGTCGATAGGTTCCTTGCCGCAGCTCTTCGACAACCAAATATGGAGCTTCCCATGTTGGGGTTAGCTTGCCGAACTTAGACGCTTTCCCAATTGACTCAGTCTTTCTCAGCACCAGGTCGCCAATATATAATGGTCGGGGGTGTACTGTTTTGTTGTACTTCCTTGCCATTCTTAGGCGGTAAATCTCAGCTCGCAGCAGTGCTTCACCTCATCTCTCTGGGAGCACATCCCTCTCTTCGCGATGATGTGCGTTG
This sequence comes from Tetragonia tetragonoides, assembly GCA_038025085.1. Taxonomy (NCBI): domain Eukaryota; kingdom Viridiplantae; phylum Streptophyta; class Magnoliopsida; order Caryophyllales; family Aizoaceae; genus Tetragonia; species Tetragonia tetragonoides. The sequence continues at coordinate 11,978,768 of CM076143.1, forward strand.
TTAACCATTTCATCGTACATCAAGATGCGGAGAGTTGGTTCTTTTGTTTCAATCGGCAACACAGCTTCGGCCCCGTAGACCAGCATAAATGGTGTCTCACCAGTCGCGTTCTTTTCGGTTGTTCGAAGGGACCACAGGACATTTAGCAGTTCGTCAGCCCACAGGCCCTTTGCTTTATCCAGTCTTCGCTTCAAGTCCAGCAAAATTTGTTTGTTGGAAAACTCAGCCTGCCCGTTGGCCCGAGGGTTGGCTACTGCTGTGAAGCTGCCTGTTATCCCATACTTTTTGAGCCAGTCTTGAAGCTTTGGTGTTTCGAACTGGGCTGCGTTGTCGAACGTGATGTTTCTGGGGCACCCGAAACGAGTGATGATGTTTCGCCAAATGAATTTCTTGACATCGGCCTTTGATATGGTGGACACTGCCTCGGCCTCGATCCACTTTATGAAATAGTCGACAGCGACTATGACAAACTTCCTCTGATACTTTGCCATGGTGAAGGGGCCAAGAATGTCCATGCCCCAGCGGGCAAAGGGTAAGGTAGTGGAAATGGGGTGAAGTTCAGTTGCCGGCTTTTGGGGGGTGTTGGCGAATCTCTGACATTTGTCGCATTTTTTGGTGTATGAGATGGCATCTTGTCTCAGAGTGGGCCAGAATTAACCCATTCTGAGAGTTTTTCCTATTTGCGCTCGCCCGCCTATGTGCGAGCTGTAGATGCCGTCGTGGAGCTCAGCTAAGACTTTCTGGCCGGACAATGGGCTAATGCATTTCAGTAGTGGATGAGTATATGACTGTTTGTACAACTGGCCTTCGAACATGGTGAACCATTTTGCCCTTCTTTCCATTTTTTTCCGCCTCCTTTTTATCTTCCGGCAGCGTACCATCTGCTAGGAATTGGATGATGGGGTCCATCCAAGTGGGGCTTCTGTCTATGACCATTCTCCCAGCTTTATCAATGTTGCGCTCGGCTTTGATATCCCAGAACAGCGTTCGAGGGTGGTCATTTTTTGCCGAACTGGCGAGCTTTGACAGGGCGTCGGCTTGATTATTTTCTGATCGGGGCACTTGGTTGACCTCAAAAGTGATCAATTGAGAGATGAGCCCTTTCGTTTTGGCGAGGTGCAGATGAGCCCTGCTCCCGAGCCCTGGGTCGATGATGATCCATCTACGTAGATGGTCCATGGAATGTCTATATCGGGGGAGGGCGTCGGTTGCCTTGTGCTTTCTACGAGAAAGTCCGCGAGGGCTTGTCCTTTTATAGCCTTTCGAGCCTCATACTCAATGCCCAACCCTTGCAAGTGTACGACCCATTTTAACATTCGGTCAGCATTATCAAATTTGCCGAGGATGTTTTGAGCGGATGGTCAGACAGAACGATCACTATGTGAGATTCAAAGTATGGTTTCAATCGCTTACTTGCTGTGAAAAGAGCGAGTACAACTTTTTCGATCAGTTGGTAGCTGGCCTCCGCGCCGTTATAAGTGTGGCTAGTGTAGTACACGGGCTTTTGTACCTTATCTCTTTCGACGAAAAGTACCGCGCTGACAGCTGTGTCTGACATGGCTAGGTAGCAGAACAGTTCTTCACCCGAGTTGGGGGCAACCATCGTGGGGAGCTTTGTGAGATATTGCTTTAATTCCTCGAATGCTCTGACTGCCTCCTCAGTCCAGCTGAACTTGGTATTCTTCCTGATGGTGTTGAAAAAAAGGTGCGCTTTTATCGGCACCTCGGGCTATGAATCTTCCCAAGGCCGCTTTACAACCGGCCAACTTTTGCACCTCTTTGACTGTTCGGGGCGGCGTCATGTCAAGGATGGCGGCAACTTTGTTAGGGTTGGCGTCGATCCCCCTTTGGCTTATCATGTAACCCAATAATTTTTCGGCCTGGACTCCAAACGTGCACTTTTTTGGATTCAGCTTCATGTCGTATAGCCGGAGATTCTCGAATGTTTGGTGTAGGTCTCTGACATGGCTTCCTCCCTTTTTCGTGTTCACTATCATATCATCCACATACACCTCGACATTATCCCCGAGCTTGTACTCAAAAAGTCGATTGACCAACCTTTGGTATGATGCCCTGGCGTTTTTGAGTCCGAACGGCATTACCTTGTAACAGTACAATCCGTGTTCTGTGATGAACACGGTATTCTCTTGGTCGGCCTCGTCGAGTTGGACCTAATGGTATCCCGAGTAGGCATCCATCAGGCTCAGTGTTTGATGACCAGCAGTGGAGTAAACCATTCTGTCGATGCGGGGCAGTGGAAAGTTGTCCTTAGGGCAAGCCTTGTTTAGATCAGTGAAATAGACGCACATCCGCCAGGACCCGTTTGGCTTTTTTACCAGGACTACGTTGCTGATCCAGCCTGGGTATTGACATTCCCTGATGAATCCTGCTTCCATGAGTTTCGTCACTTCTTCTCTCACTGCCCTATTCCGCTCTTCACCAAGATGTCTATTCTTTTGCCTTAGGGGGATGGCTGAAGGTAAGATGTTGAGGCTGTGCACAATTGTGTCGGGGCTGACGCCCGGCATATCCTTGGCTGAGAATGCGAAAATGTCTGTAAGATCTCAGCACAGCGATCAGCTCTGTTCGATCCTCGCCTATCAGCGAGCTTCCGATATTTACAGTTTTATCGGGGAAGCTCTCATCAAGTGGGATGTCCTCAGTTTCTTCAGCTGCCTCGGCTAATTCGCTGTTTTCCGACCATGGGTCAATATCGTCGGCATTTGATCGACTGATGCTCATAGTTTCTATGACCTGTTTTCTCTTGCCCTTCCTTTCTGCCTCTGACTCGTCGCTTTTCAGTATCGGCCTTACCATTGTAAAGTAGCATTCTCGGCCTACCTGTTGATCTCCATACAAGCTTCCTACGGAACCGTCATCGCATTCGAACTTTATCAGCAGCATATGTGTGGCGACGACGGCTCGTACCTTATTCAGGGACGTTCGGCCGAGAATGACATTGTATGCTGATGCATCTTCGACAATGAGAAGTCGATGTAAGTATTGCGGCATTTGCCCGGCGGTCCGAAGCGGACATGAAGCTTACATGTTCCAATCGGATGTACCACTTTTTTTTCCGAAATCGACAATTGGTCGGGTTACTCTTTGCAGCTTCTCTTCTTTGTAATTTAGTTGTCGCAGGCATTCTATCGACAATAAGTCCGCCGAGCTTTTACTATCAATCAGTACTCTCTTCATGCAGCGATCCTGGATTTTAATTTCGACGACCATGGGATCGTCGTGTGGGGTGACGATTCTCTTGGAGTCTCTTTCCGAGAATGTCATCGACGTCATTGGTTTAATCTGTCCCGGAGCGAGCAACATAACTTGGCTGGCTTCTGGGACGTATGCCTTGTGCCCGCTGATCGTGCGATCGTTGAGTGGTAGGCCGCCTGCGATTGTGGCGACAAAATCACCTTCATCGCTTTCAATGCCGTCGGCCACAGGGTTGGTAGGTTTCTTAGGGGCTGGGGTAATCACCGCGTCCCTCTTCACATAGTTCTTCAGCCGGCCTTGGGACAACAACAACCGCAGAGCTTTTTCTAAATCATTGCATTCTGCCGTCGAATGGCCGATATCTTCGTGAAAGTCGCAGTACTTTGCCTTGTCGCGGAATTTGTATGGTTGTCGGATTCTGCTGGGTTCCCGCAACCAGTTCCTATCTTTTATGTCGGTGAATATTACTTCTCGAGGATACGAGAAGGGGTATCCTCCGTCATAGTTTGCATAAGACGGTCGGCTGGCCTTCCGCGGGGTACCTCTCTTAGGGTCTAGAGGTCTCGACCGTCATTATCTCAGCGGATCTCTTCTTTCCATGAGCAGTATTACTCTCCTACCCCTCTCTCTGTTGGAATAGACGACCTCGGTGGTAGTGCAGAAATCTTCGGCTCGTGCCAGGGCTTCGCTTAAGGTTGTTACCTTCTTTTGGATCAAGTCAAATTTGAAATTGCCCGGCAAGAGCCCTTGAAAGAAGTAAGAGTAAGCCACCTCATTGTTTACTCTACCGATTTCGGTTTTGGCTGTGTGGAACCGTTTTAGGTATCCGCGGAGCGGCTCTTTCCTGAGTTGGACCACACTGGCGAGGTGGGAGATAGTCTTCTCAGGCCGTTTATTCCCAACAAAATGTTTGTCTGCAAGGGCGTCGAAACTGTCAATTGAACCCCTGGGAAGTTCCCTGAACCATTTTAACGCCAGGCCTCGTAGAGTCGGCGGGAAAAACTTACACAATGTCGGGACATCCATGGTGTATTCTGTGCATATTCGCCATGTATGCATCAACATGCTCGTTAGGATCTATCAGCGCAGCTCCGTCATAGACAGGTATCGGCGGGACCTTGATTTTTTCTACCCTCGGGGCAAACAGGATTTCCTTGGTGAAGGGTGAGTCAAGCCTTTTCTCGTCCACGTAGAGCTCTCCCAACCTTCGTGCCAGCGAGCTAACCGAGTGTTATTTGCTGCCGTCATTCCGGCTTCTCTCAGCTCGATCATCCTGTCGTGGTGTAGAGGGAATGATGACGGTCTTTCTCCGAACATCACTCTGAAACGTTCCTGAGCTGCACTCATCCTCGACATAGGGTGTCGAAGACTGCTGACGCACCCTCTGCAGACGGTTGAGTGTTTCACGGGCGTCTGTTCGGGAAGGTTCTCCTCGTTCTCGTTGACTAGGAGGCTCGCGGTTCCTCTCCTGCGGGCGGTCGATCACCTGTCTCGCGTCTTCCTGGTCTAGGCATCGCCGCGGGGCTTGCGGTACGGCTGGGGTGGCCGGCATTGTTCCAAAATTCGGAACGTTGATTGGCCTGGACGGGACGGGTTGTGACCTTAACGCGTTCTGCACCTCCTTCGCGACGCCCTCCATTATGGTCTTCTGCATCCCGACCAGAGCCCGGAAAAGATCGCCCTCATACACGATTCCTTCTATGATGAGCTGGCTGTCGGGGGTCAAGATCGTTGCTCGGCGCGCTGGGGGCACCATTGGGTTTGGGACCAATGGATCCGCCGACTGCCCGTGAGGGGCTGCCGGGCCGGATTCATCGATGATAACTTCTACTTCCATCATTCAATCTATTCAAGCATGGTAATGAATTGGTGTTTTGTATTTCAGTACTCCCCAAAGACGGCGCCAAATGTTGTGGGGCTTTCCTCGAGCACTGGGAGTACTGGAAGATGAGTTGTACGATACCTATAAGAAGCAGAATACGTCACTAGCCCGGAGGGGATTTCCGGGATCCCCGCTCCGATGCTTAAGTCAGTTTTCTCTCTATTAGGTAATAAATGAATTGATTGATTGGGGAAAAGAGTCCTCCTTTTCATACCTGAAATGACTGTATTTATAGGTAAGGATTTCACGGGTCCTAGGGCAATCTCTAGGCGACACGTGGCATTCGTATATAGGAGAAGCTAATTGGGATAGTCCCTGCTTGACGCGTGTATCCACAGGGCCGCCTCTTGGATTAGTAGTTTACAGAAGACCCATCAGGGTCCACGAAAGTGGAGAATGATCCATTGGGCCTGACTTGATATTTTGGGTCATAACAAGTTTATATAGTGGTCCACTTGGAGCTAGGGAGCTTAATAGGAAAGGAAGCCCTTTTGTGTTAACCGACCTTTTCACTTTCTTTTTTTATGCTCTAAGGGTCTGTTCTCCCCAGCTTATTTCTGTTTATTTCCGCAAACTTCAGCAAACTTCAGCAAACTTCAACAAACTTCAGCAAACTTCAACAAACTTCAACAAACTTCAACAAAGTTAAATAAAGTTAAACAAAGTTCAACAAAGTTAAATAAATCAATATACAAACTAGTTATAAAAAAACACTTGAATTAACAAGATTCAACAAAAATAAACAAAGTTCAACAAAGTTAAATAAAGTTAAATGAAGTTCAACAAAGTTTAACGAAGTTTAACATAGTTCAACAAACTTCAACAAAATTCAACAAAAATAATTTTTCAGTAATAAATATAAACGTTTTTCAGTTAGGGAGAACATACCTAAGTCCCACTGTTAATTTTTGTTGGCTCAAGTCCGCTGCCTTTTCCAAATCCCATCAGCACGATCATCTTCATCCACCACCATCGTCAATCGTCATTACGCATGCTCCGCCAACAGAGCCGCCCACCGTAAGCACTGCAGGGTGCTCAGCCAAACCCCACGATACTGACGCCCTTCCCGTGTTCCCTGTTTAGTCACCAATCGTAGTAGTAGTGGCGTCAAAACCACCACCACGTGTCTATGTTCAGCCACCAGGATGCCAATTTCCAGCCTAGTCAACCACCGTAAAGCCCATCCATCAGTTACACGCACAACCATTTCATCTATGCCAATTCAGTAGGTAAAGCAAGCTGTAATTCAGTTCTCCCTCTTTAGTTCAATTGATGGAAATAGAGTACTTAAAGCTAATTTAGTTTCCCAATTGTTAGATTATGTAGAATTGAAATATCAACTTGTGGGTATAATCGATTAGGACCTCAACCATGACTAAGGTAACTACATCTATTATGTCAGGTTGATTTTACATTCGTTTTGAGCACTACTACAAAATAAGGCTATGCCAACACTCCTAAAGTGCAGCATTAGGACCTAAAAATGTCGCTTTAACCCTAAGCCAACACTTTTTGAAGTGCCACCTTAGCTAATGTCGCCATAGGTCTAATCCAACACTTTTTTCGTGAATAGGCGACACTTTGATGAAGTGTTGCCCATACTCAATAAAGGCGACACTTTTTCAAAGCAACACTTTTTTTATTTAAAACAACACACTTTTTTTTTTGATAGCAAAAAACAACACTTTTTAGAAATACATTAAAGAATTTTTTTTTTCTAAAAAAAACAAATAAATATTTTTGTGGTCCATAACTAGTACCAGGGCTCCATACCAGTATGCTACGGCCCATCCACGTGCTCAAATTATGCTCTTTACACTACAAAGTCCTCCAATAAGATTTGATCCCGTGACCTCCATGTTATTAGAGGTGTAAGGACACCGCTCTCGCCAGCACGCCAACTACCAATTTGTGATAACATATGAGGCAGTTTTCTATTTGACCAGTACTCTGATGTTTTATTGTTGGCTGACATCGATCATCATCATCACATGCATAAGTTTTGATTTTTTTTTTTTTTTTTTTTTTTGAGAGGCACAAGTTTTGATTCTAAAAACTAGGTAACTGTTTCAAAAGTATATATAGCCCAATAATTAAAATTATTACAATAAATTTACAATACTTCACTTATGTTATATTTATAGTGATGAGAACCTCAACAACGCCATTTAATTTCCTTATTCCCAAAAAAAATCACACTAGGCAGATAAAAGATGGGACGGAGTGTATATTTGTTTCATTTTAATTTTGCTGTTTTACTAATGAGAAAGTCTTGTGTGAGACTAACTCATAAAATAATGGGGTCACTATTTAGAAATGTAGGGGTCATTTATTATGAAATGTGATCCTTCTTGCACAACAAAGTGACCCTCGTCTTACCAAAAATTACGATAAGATCGTCTTATATAATTTTTGTGTCTACTAATTACTCTATATTGTTTTCTAGACATGGCTAACAAAATCACCTTGCATGTCGAAGAAGCTCATTAGTACACCGAACTTTGGCCCAGTCCCAGATGGATTGGATTGGGTGACTAGAGGCCCTCGTTCTTACCTTCATTAAAAAAAATAATGGTATTTTGGCACATATATGGGATTTTTGTTTTTATTTAAATTTTGGACACCATAGTGAGCTATTAACCCATTAGTGAAATTTTAAAAGTTCCGTCATCAAAGTTTTTCTTATGTTTCCATAAAAAAACTTTACAATTTATAGAGTACGCCCTCGTTGTACGTACATGTAAAACTATGTATTTTACTTTCGATACAAAGTAAGCTTTTTTTTTTTATCTATTTTTAAATTTGAGTGCCTTTGTAAAACCTTGAAAAGATCTGTCCCCCACAATTTATTTTTATTTTCCTAAAAAAAGAGATACAAACGTATATATACGCACGCGCCTATATATATATATATATATATATATATATATATATATATATATATATATATATATATATATATATATATATATATATATATATATATATATATATATATATATATATATATATATATATATATATATGCGACACTTATGAATGAGTGTTGGAAAATATGATTAAAAGCGACATTTTAAAGCAAGTGCTGGGTTTACTATCAAAGAAAGGCGACATTTGAAAAAAAATGTTGTCTTTTCCACTATATAAGGGCAACACTTTCACAAAATGTTGTGTTTGACTATAGAAAATGCGATATTTTTAAAAAGTGTTGTCTTTTGCCTATAACAATGACAACACTTTGAAAAAGTGTTCTATTAGATATGTATATGCGACACTTCTCTATTTTTTGTTGAAAAGCAACATTTTTAAAAGTGTTGCCCGTAAAGTGTTGGCATAGGTCCATTTTGTAGTAGTGGAGCCTAGTTATGTGTATATGTGATTGAATTGATTTTGGTTGTGAATTGGGAATCTTGTGGTGTTATATTATATTGATAATTGCTGAAGTATAGATTAATTGGGCTACTAGGTGTGGGGAAATTGTACAATAACAGTAGTTTCTTGACTGTAGATTATGTTTTAGGTTGAGAGCGTACGAATTGAATAAGCCAGACTGCCAAAATCTGTTATTAACTCTATTTGGTTACGTTATATATTACTTGCTTCATTAACTAGTTTAAAGATTATGATAGAGAGCTCAATGCTTTGGTAATTAAGTGAGGGAATTGTGATCTGAGATGCTGCAGTTCAAATGTCTATTTGTTCATGGACAACATGTACTTGAATCTCTCATATTATTGTTCCTTGTTCAGCAATAGAGTTAGATAAACTAAACTATGCTTATTAGAGAAAAATGGGATCTTAATTAATAACTTATTCTTGGAAGCCAAGTGGGATGTATGCTTGTTGTACATAGACTATTACCTTGAGTAAATCATGTATACAGAACCTATATGAAGTATTTTGTTATGGGATGATGAACTAGAAAGATAATGTGATATGTATGAGTGTATTACATGTTTGGTTTTCTATTTGATAATAGAAAGTGTGCTCTTCTTTGATGTCAGAATCTAATGTCTTACGCTAGATAAGGACAAAAGAATTTATTTTAAGTCAAAGAGAAAAGAAAATAAATGTTAAAGTGCTATTGAGCTATGAGCTACAAGTTTGAGTGGAACAACATGAGCAAGTACATGGATTGAACGAGACATTCAATCATGAGAAGTTTTCATGATGCCAAAGCATAAGAAGCAAAAATGTTTTATATGAGCAAGAGTTGGCTAACTATGAGCTATCTAAGCAAGTATATGATGTGGTGTGCTAATGTCCTAAGATAAAAAAGAAATGAAAAGCCACTTAAGCTACTAATAACGTAAAGTGGAAGATGGCTCTGGGCAGTAGGAACCTATGGGTACTCCAGATGTGTTAAATGGGAGACGTCCCCAGAGCTTAGCTGTTGTCCCCAGTTGTGACCTAGCCCCCAGTTGTGGCTATGACCCCTAGTTGTGGTCAGCAGGTGTAGCACATTTGGTCCCCAGTTGTGGCTTGACCCCCAGTTGTGGTCAAGGGTTTAAACGCCCCCGAGATGCGGCTACCCTAGGAACCTCTCCCTTATGCCCAGCTCAGTAATGCAAGATTAATAATAAAAGCTTTCTTAAACTAGCAAGATAACCAGAGTTATAGAGGTTATCTAAAGATTGATACTTACTTATTTTGTGTATGATTGATGATGTATCTTCAGTGTAAATGCTAAGGTATTTATAGACGCAAAATAAGTAGATTAAAGTGTATATATGAACTGAAGCATGTTTTATACGTTTAGACTTGATTTGAATTTAGAATGAGCTTTACTTACTAGATGTGAGTTACCAGCATTGCAGATGTTGCAAATTCTCAACTTTTTGCAGATTGAAGTTTATGTATATACAGATGCCAGTCAGGTACGTTTCAGATAGACGTATACAAGGAAATAGTAGTTTGTTCTTTTATTAAGATAATTAAGTTGTAATTAAATAGACCACCTAGACTAATATTGAGATTATTGTTATTATTATTTTCAGTTGAAGAGCCTTACACTCATTCGTATGAGTGATATGAGTGATGAGTGTGGCGGTAGCGCCCCCGATGTTATTAGAGTTTTCTGCTGGGTTGTTGGATTTTGTTTTATATTTTTGTTAAGCAGTTTTTTATAAGCCTTATTAGGCTGGGTAGTGTATTTACAAAAGGAACTCTGCCGGATTTTTGGCTCGAGTTTGTTTATTTTTATTTATTTATTTTAGTAGAAAATTCGGGGTGTTACAGGTGGCCCGTGCGATGTGGTGGAACAATATTCACCTTTGTTTCGGGGCCTCACGGAAGCCCAAAAAACGTAGATTATAGCCTTCGTTTTCGGCTTAAGGGGGTCCAGGTGTTATCTTTGCCCAAACTTCTCCGTGGGGTAAATCATCACCCTAGAGGACCCTCGATGCCCCGTGAGGGGCATCTGGATCCCGAAAATTCGATATCACCCATGCCTTCGGTGTTCTAGCCCTTATATTGGTGTCCCGTAAAAACGCCCTTACATGCCTATCAGAGATCCGATAACGGACCCCGGAGGCCTCTTATGTGCGCTAAGGGTGTCCCGGGGTGATGTGGTGCGGAAAATATCCACATTTGTTCTGGGCCTCCCGGATGCCCAAAAACCGTGGATTATAACCTTTGATTTTTGGCTTCCCGGGGCCCGGTTTCCGTTTTTGTCAAACTTTTTGTGAGGTCTATCGTCACCCTAAAGGACATTAGGTGCCTCGGAAAAGTCATTCGGGTCCCTAAACTCCAATTTCACGCTTGGCGCATTGGACATGGTGCTCGCCGGGCGCTGGGACATGAGACATTAGCCACTCATATTTTATTTCAATAAATTTTTGATGTACTTAGTTTATTTCGATCCATTGTCTAATATGATAATCTTTGGTAGAAGAATTTTATAACAGAGTATTCTCAAGTTTGTTAATAAAAGGTTATAATCGTTTCCCAAGCACTCGGGTCCAATATAGGTCAAAGTTTACAGTTTGACTAAACATAATAAGTAGAACTATAATGCAAACAATGTCATTTAGGAGTAGATACCTCTAACTTTTATAGAGACACCACAAGGCAATGAATGACTTCTTTTTTTTTTCTTTGTTTTTTTTTTTTTTTGTCAAAGACTAATACACGGCCATTGGATGACTATTACCATGAATTTAGTGCATCCCTCCCCCCAACATTTTAATATTTCCCCTAACCAAATTAAGAGTCAGACAATGGATAAACCTCTCCAAATCTCGTATTAGTGTTGTTTTAGTTTTTATTACCAATTAATCACAAAATTAGCACCAAAAAATAAAAAAGAAAAATATAAAACCAAAGTTAGAAGCAAGGCAACCCATCTGAAAACATTTAATTAAAAAAAGAAAAAAAAAACAACCAAAAAAAGCTAAAACATCCCGTACATCGCACAGGCATGTACACTAGTTTTATTTCATTATACAACCTATTTCATCACGCAGCACCATTAAATTGCCTTTGTTAAAAGCAGGATTAGGGAAAGCATACATTGAAGTCTTGGTGTCAACAAGAAACCCTACCAAAAAGGTTTTACATGTGCAGAGTGTATCATAGGACCATACAGCTGGTACAACATGCGAGCTGCTGGCATAGTGCACAATAGTTTTCCACTGTGTGAGCGGGGTGACATATTTTCTGTGCCATTGCATATGTAGATTACTTGATGAGGTGATGAAATGATTGATATGTGTAGTTTGGATTCTTAGTGGTCAGACCATGAAAAACCATGTATGTAGTGTGTAGTCTGTAGATTATGAATTTTCCTAATTCAGTGTTTTCTTTTACTCGTAGTTTACACTAAAAGTTTACTGCATTGAACTAAAATTCACCTACAATAGGTGGGAAGCTTTCTCAACAGAAAAATTTTCATGAATTGAACTAAAATTGAGTTGAGAATGAGAATAGAGTCTAGTCCACCAAACATATAAGTTCATACATCCATCAAAAGTAATAGTATCACCGTTGGTATTCTTGGATGTCCATATCATTATGTTTAGGCATGTTTGTTGGAAATGAAGCTTTGCTTCATGAAGCTTGGTATACTTCAAAGAATAGCCCCACAAAAAGTCTTATTTATAAAATTTATTGTCCCACATTGGTAGAGAAAAGAAAGAGAAGAGCCTTTATATATGCTTGTGTACTCCTAGTCTTTGAACTAGGAGTCAAAGGAAAACTCTCCCCACAGGTGCGCGCACGCCGCCACTGCCGCCGCCATCCGGACGGGCTTCTGGTGTGGGTTATTTTTATTCTCGGCTCAATATTTTTCCGACCGTTTTGAGTTCGTTCAACTTTGAGATTCTGTAACCATTATATTATTATTCTCATAATAATATCCCACGATTCCAGCCCACAAATTAACTCATTGATTTCGGTTACTGATTCTAAAGCTCCTACAAAAGAACTAAAACCTCTAGTTTTTTTTTAGATACACACAAAATACTGATCCTCTCCTCTCCTCTCCTCTTCTCTTCTCTTGACTTGGCAATAGTTCAGTTTGCTTTCAAAGCCATTGCACCGTATTACACCGGAGCTTTGGTTGCCGTGTATCCCTGTAGGTCAGTTGCCGGAATTCCCTAGTGTACGTGTGGGGGCAAATTCGACTTTAGGGCAGTGATTCATCACGCCACGGCCTTCTGTTACAGATAAGTTGTTCCGTGTATAAGCTTTGTTTATAACATTCTAAAGTCGAATTTTTTTTTTATCATGGCTAGTGACGGAACTGTTGGTAATGTTAATGTGCACGAAAATGTTGGTGATGTTGTTGTGAACGAATCTGTGCTTATTGTGACCCCTACTCCTGTTGTTGTTATACCATCCACTTTAGTTCATAATAACTCTGTTGTGCCTTATGTGAGTGCAAGTATGATGACTGCTGGTACAACCCCTATGTTCCCAAATTTTTTCTTTCCTGATATGTGTAAATTAGATCCGTTTGATGGGAAAAGTTATAATATGTGGTTTGACAAGATGAAATTTTTCCGGGACAAATTGGTGTTGAACATGCTTTAGTTGTTCATAAGGCTACTGTTAATTCCACTAGAGATTTTGATAAGGATAATAGGACTTGTCGTGGTATGTTGTTGCACTATATGACCACATCTTTATACCAGATTTATAGTAAGTTGAAATTGGTTGAGAAAATTTGGGATGCTCTTAAATTGAAGTATGAGACTGATGACTTTGGGAAAGGGAAATATGCTTGTAGAAGGTGGCTTAAGTTTGAGTTAGTTGATAGTAAGCCTATGCTGGATCAAGTTCACGAGTATGAAAATTTGGTGACTGAGATTCTTGCTGAAGGGATGAAAATTTGTGAGGTTTTTAAAGCTAACTGTTTGCTTGATAAATTGTCGAAATCTTGGGAGAATTATGTTCATTCTATGAGGCACAAACAGAAAACTTTTACTCTCCAGGAGGTTGTGTCCCACATCAAGATCGAGGAACAGAACCGGATCCAGGCCAAAGGAAAATCAACCGAACATTCCTCCTCTACTGCTAACCTTGTTGAACAAAAGAATTTTGCAGGTAAAAACAAGGGACCCAAAGGGAAAGGACCAAACCAACTACATGGTAAGAATCAGCCCCAAAGCTTCAAGAAGCCTTTCAAGGGCAATTGTTACAACTGTGGTAAGTATGGACATCCCGCTAAGGAGTGTAGTCTGTCAACAAACCCAAAGAGAACAAAGCCCAAGCAAACTTGACCGAGGATGTTATTGTTGCCATGGTGTCCGAGATCAACCTTGTTGGTAACACTGTTGAATGGATCCTGGACACCAGGGCATCAAGGCATTGTTGTACCAACCGAGACATGTTCGTGGAGTATGTCAAAGATGCTGAAGGAGAGTGCGTTTTCATGGGTAATTCTAGCACTACTTCTGTGGTTGGTAAAGGGAAGGTTCTTTTAAAGCTTACTTCTGGTAAAACTATTGCTCTGCTAACTAATGTTTTGCATGTTTCCGATATTCGTAGGAAGTTAATTTCAGAATCATTGTTGAACAAAGTTGGGATTAAGTTAGCTTTTGAATCTGACAAACTTATACTCACCAGAAATGGTGAAGTTGTTGGGAAGGGATTTTGTAATGGGGGGCTGTTTGTGTTGGATGTTGTGACCGAGAATAAAGCATCTACCTCTTCAGTTGTTTGCATTGCTGAGTCTGTTTCATTATGGCATGCTAGAGTAGGTAATGTGAACATGGCATCTATTAAAAGGCTAAAACAATTTAGTCTTATTGCTGCATTTAGCAATACTGATTTTGATAAATGTGAAGTATGCGTAGAAGCTAAACATTCCAAAAAGCCTTACAATAAAAATGTGACTAGAACTTCTACTTTACTTGAACTTGTGCATAATGACCTTGGTGATTTTCATAGCCATGTTAGTCGAGGTGGTAAAAAGTATTATATTACTTTTTTTGATGATTATTCTAGATTTACCAAGGCGTATTTACTAAGTTCTAAGGATGAGGCTGAGGATAAATTTCTTATTTATAAAGCCGAGGTAGAAAACCAACTAGATCGTAAAATAAAAAGGCTTAGGTCCGATAGAGGTGGAGAATATGATTCAACACCTCTAAAGATTTTTTGTGAGGCTAATGGGATAATTCATGAAATTACAGCTCCTTATGCTCCTCAACAAAACGGCATTGCCGAGAGGAAAAATAGGACCCTAAAAGAAATGATAAATGCAATGCTTATTAGTTCGGGTATGCCTAATAACATGTGGGGGGAAGCTTTACTTTCTGCTTGCTTTGTACTTAATCGTGTTCCCCACAAGAAACTTGAGAAAACTCCATATGAGTTGTGGAAAGGTTTTGGACCTAACTTGAGTTACCTGAAAGTGTGGGGGTGCCTTGTGAAAGTCGGAATCCATAATTTTCAAAGAAGCAAGATTGGACCCAAAACTGTTGATGCTATATTTATTGGATATGCTAATAATAGTGCTGCATATAGATTTATTCTAAAAGATGCTTCTGGTTTTGGTGCTATTAAAGTGTCCCGTGATGCTGAAGTTTTTAAGCATATATTTCCTACGAAATTAAATGAACAACGTGTCTTACCTGCTACATCTTCATTACCTTCACATGCTAATGCATTATCTAGTGTAGAAGTTCAAGAGACTAGAAGAGGTAAACGAATTACGACTGAGAAAAGTTTTGGCCCTGATTATGTTACTACTTTCTTAGCTGAAATTGATGTGCTAGATGAAACTTTTGTGCATGCTTATATTATTGAAGATGACCCTAGGAATTATGGAGAGGGCATGAGATCAGTTGACTCTAGTTTTTGGCAAGAGGCCATAAATAGTGAGTTAGAATCAATTATAAGCAATAATATTTGGATTTTATCTGACCTTCCTCGGGGTTGCAAGACACTTGGTAGTAAATGGATGTTTCGAAAGAAATATCGAACTGTTGGAACTATTGACAAATATAAGGCTAGACTTGTGATTCAAGGAAATTTTCAAAAGAAAGGACTTGATTATTTTGATACGTATTCTCCTGTTACTAAAGTTGCTACTATTAGAGTTTTAATAGCACTTGCATCCATTCATAGTCTTGTTGTGCATCAAATGGATGTCAAAACTGCATTTTTGAATGGCGATCTTAATGAGGAGATATACATGAGACAGCCCGAAGGTTGTGTGGTTCCTGGACAAGAACATAAGGTATGCAAACTTGTTAAGTCTTTGTACGGACTTCAACAAGCACCTAAACAATGGTATGACAAGTTTCATAGTACTATAATTTCTGATGGTTTAAAGGTGAATGATTCTGATGCTTGTATTTAT
The DNA here is from genome assembly GCA_038025085.1 of Tetragonia tetragonoides. Lineage (NCBI taxonomy): Eukaryota > Viridiplantae > Streptophyta > Magnoliopsida > Caryophyllales > Aizoaceae > Tetragonia > Tetragonia tetragonoides. Next base: position 11,994,673 of record CM076143.1, read on the forward strand.
TCTAAATATGATGAGCATGATTGTATTATAATATGTTTATATGTTGATGACATGCTCATTTTTGGTACAAGTATTGATGTGGTAAACACAACAAAATCTTTATTGAAATCGTGCTTTGATATGAAAGACATGGGTGAAGCTGATGTAATTCTTGGTATTAAAATTACTAGAACTTCTGCGGGTTTAAGTTTGGATCAATCTCGTTATGTTGAGAAAATTTTAAAGAAGTTTAAACTATTTGATTCTAACCCTGTCAAAACCCCATATGACTCTAGTATTCATTTGAAAAAGAATAGAGGTGGTAGTGTATCACAAGAAGAGTATGCGAATATAATTGGAAGTTTTATGTTTTTAATGAACTATACTAGACCAGATATAGCGTATGCTGTGAGCAGGTTGAGTAGATATACTCATAACCCCAATCGTGATCATTGGAATGCCTTGATTAGATTGTTGAGATATTTGAAAGGTACTATTAATTGGGGTTTGCACTACAAGAATTTTCCTTGTGTTTTGGAGGGATATTGTGATGCTAACTGGGTGTCTGATAATGATGAAATTCATTCTACCAGTGGCTATGTTTTTACTCTTGCTAGTGCTGATATATCTTGGAGATCTTCTTAACAAACTTGTATTGCTAAATCTACAATGGAATCTGAATTTATTTCTTTAGAAATGGCAAGCCATGAAACTGAATGGCTAAGAAGCCTACTTGCAGATATTCCATAGTGGGGGAGACTGGCTCCATCAGTTTCCATGCACTGTGATTGTCAAGCGGCTATTAGTGTAGCCCGCAACCATTTCTACAACGGAAAGAGAAGGCATATACGCCTTAGGCATGAAATTGTTAAGAATATGATCAGAGATAATGCGATATCACTTGAGTATGTAAAGTCGGAGAGGAATCTTGCGGATCCTCTCACCAAAGGCGTTTGTAGAAAGATAGTGCTTGAGTTAGCACTAGGAATGGGGCTTAAGCCCATTGAGAGTGAATTGTGATAGATACCCAACCTGAAATATGTTCAGGTTCAATGAGGTCAAATGAAATCACAAAACAACTCCAGACATGTACTACAAACCCCATTCCTCTATATAATGATGTAGTATTTTTTTCGTATACTGCCATGTGTGTGAGGTTGAGCATTTTGGCTCTTAATGAGTTCATAGACTTGTAAGGTGGTGTGAGACAGTACACACTTGATGAACTCACCTATGTGAATGTAAGGGAATTGCCCGCCCCCTATGAGAGCATTTGGGCTAATGACTCAAAAGAGCGTTCACACAAATATCTAGGCACGTAAGGGCCTAATGTATATATGCTTTTGAGGTTAAACTAGTGCGCAGTTTGTGCTGAACAAATACCGTGAAAGGTTCAAGGAATTTTTTCCACCTAAATGGTTGTTGGGAAAACTTGTAAGCACAAGGTACTAATTCAAGTCCACAAGACATTAGTATCGTAACGGGCGACCTCCTACTGACATGAACTTCTTCTACCACTCTTTCTTTGAATCATGTGGGGGATTGTTGGAAATGAAGCTTGGTATGGTTCAAAGAAAAAATCCCACAAAAAGCCTTGTTCATAAAACTCATTGTCCCACATTGGTAGAGAAAGGAAAGAGAAGAGCCTTTATATATGGTTGTGTACTCCTAGTTTTTGAACTAGGAGTCAAGGGAAGACTCTCCACACACACGCGCGCGCGCGCCGCCGCCGTCCGTCTGGGCAGGCCAGGCTTGGACTCGGGTGTGGTTGGGGTTGGGCCCTTTTTTATTCTCGGCTTTGAGTCCGTTCAACTTCGAGATTGTGTAACCGTTATATTATTATTCTCATAATAATATCCCACGATTTCAGCCCACAAATTAACTCCTTGATTTCGGTTACTGAATCTAAAGCTCCTATAAAAGAACTAAAACCTCCAGCTTTTTTGAGATACACACAAAATACTGATCCTCTCCTCTCCTCTTCTCTTCTCTGAACTTGGCAGTAGTTCAGTTTTCTCTCAAAGCCATTGCACCGTAATACACCGGAGCTTTGGTTGTCGTGTATCCCTCAAGGTCGGTTGCCGGAATTCTCTAGTGTACGTGTGGGGGCAAATTCGACTTTAGGGCAGTTATTAATCAAGCCACGACCTTCTGTTACAGATAAGTTGTTCCGTATATAAGCCTTGTTTATAACAATGTTGTCTTCAACGGAATGGCAGTACAGCCGTGCAAGTTGGTGAGGAATAAAACAAAACGGAATATCGCGGAACGGAACAGAATGTCGCATGAAAACGACGAAGAGAACCGGACCTTTTTTCTAATCGTTTAAACATGAAGCAATTCTTCTTATAAACGACTACATTTTCCTTTAAATTATTGTTATAGTTAAACCTCTTTGTTGGAGGGAGTATTAAAAGTTATTTAAAGGTTCATTCTTTCCACGTATTAACTTTGTTTTTTTTTAATGATGGTAAGATGGTTCAAGTAGAGCAAAGGGAATCCCAAGCTGTTGGAAATGAGAATTGAATTTCTATCCCAGGGGTGAAAAGTAGCAGGAATGTAGCCACCGCTCCAAACCCCAATTCTCCTCTCGACTTCTACGTTATGTGTGCCAACTTGTACAAAGACCACAATACATCACAGACACAAATTTATCTCATTTTTCATAAGCATAACAACACAGACAGAAATGTTACAACATTTTTCACAAGCATGACATACAATACATAAAATTACACTCCATAACTCGACGCAAACCATAAAGAGAATCGATGGCATATCAGCATGCAATGCCTTATTTCTTACCAAACAACCCACAAAAAGCATATAGAAAAGTTTTAACATTCCCAAGCAAGCCACTGGTACTTGAAAATGGAATTTGGCTTGAATTGATCACAAACAAGCCTACTTGTCTTTGCTATGGTGATGATCATCAATTTCTTCAGCAAGCTTAACCAAAGCATCCATTAAGGTTGTAGGTTCAGGAATGCCTGGGTGCTTCTTCTCATATTCAAAGATCCACTTCACTGTGTGAGTCTCTTTACCTGTTGGTAGCACCTGATAAGTCATCACAAAGCTATTGTACTCATCCAAAAGATCTCCTTCTATGACCTTGAATCTTATCAATTTGTTCTCCTCGTCTACCACTTCAAGTATTTCCTTACATGTAAGTTCTTTCCCATCTAAGACACAAACGATGAACAAAAAATTCATGTATAAGATTGTTTTATAGTAAGAAATCAAAAGTAACGTTTTTTTTTTAATGTAACTTTTTTTCATACTAGTTAGTCCAAACGTAACACCTTTTGTTTAACATGTGACTATTATCTCACAGTGAAACCATACATATTAAATAAGTTTTTGTGACGAATATAATACTAGATAAATTGTACAGTATTATCATTCATTCATGCACTTGTCACTAAATAGCAAAAGCAAGGATCATCATTCATGAACTAAATAGGGTTTAGGGTTTAGGGTTTATGATGAGTTATAGGACATTACCTAGTGTATACCTCCAGCAAATTTTGGAGCCAGGCGTACCAAAGAAACCATCATGCAACTCACAGCCTTGAACAAATTCAGGATTGACATTAGAGATATGATGAGGCCTATTTGCAACAATGTCATGAAAGGCATGACCCCCAGCTACTCTTATATTAATGTCACCTTCAAACTTACGTTTATTATGCTCGCCATAATAATAATCGATATAAAACTTTTTTAAGACTAGAGAAACTCTCTTGAATTGGCTAAGACCACTAATGTGAATTGTGATTATGTGAAGAACCAAGTGACAAATAACTCAATTTACAGAAGAAGAGAGTTGGCCTACGAGTTGGTGATAATGGGTGCGTTTGTTAGAGCTGAATTTACTTGAACTGAACTAAACCGATGAGCTGAATTCAACATTATTAAACTGGATACTATTGAAGTGAACTGAACACAACTGCACTGAGTTGAAGACAACTTGATATGTGAGACAAAAAGTATGTTTCTGATGAACTCAGTTCCACTGAACTGAACTGAACATCATTTAACTGAATTTGAAATCACTGAATTGACACCTGAACATGATGTCAACATGGACATCATACTTGTATGAGTGGCCTCGATCACTTAAGACCAACTCATACTAATTTTTGTGATATACATGATTTTAGGGTTATGGGGCACTTTCAAAAACAGTGGTCCCCGCATTTGTATAAAGAGATCCCCGTCTCACAGAGAAATTTTCTCTTGTAGTCCCTGCATTCCAAAATCTCCTTTCTATTTGACTTTTGGAGGTCAAAGTTTACAAATTTTGATCTCTAATTTAAGAAAAAGTATAAAGATTTACAAAGTAAAAAACCTATTATTAGATTCATTTTAAATTATATTTTTAAATTATCACTAAATTATAAAATTATAATTATTCATGATCAATGTGTAGTCTTTGACCACATAAAACTCTTTTAATATGAATATAAAATTTTGATTTATTTGAAAGTAATATTTAAAATGAATCTAACAAAAGTATATTTATGTTGTAAAACTTTATAATTTTTTATTAATTAATGGTTAAAATTTGTTAATTTTGACTCCAAAAAGTTTAACAAAATGTTATTTATGGTCCGAAGGTAGCAATCTTAAAAAGTAGATTTACATGGGAGCAAGTCTTGGAATGTTGTTATGAACGAATCATTCTATATTGTTTAGAAAATATAAATTTCCACTTGGAAAGGTCGAAGAGTACGCAGACAGAGGGAGCAAATATTTGCATAATCACGTGATTAGATTATTGTATGGCCCACTTTCATATCACATGATTTTAGGACTTGGTTGGGTTAGTTTATTAGAAGGATTATATTCAACAAGAAATAAATCTAAAATATCAAAATACATTCGAATGAAAAAGTTATGCATTAAAGATTCGACAAATGATAATAGCGAACGGTTCTATTTAATTGTTGCTTTTTATATTATAACCTCATAATTTCAAATACTCTCATCCAACATCGTCGATCACCTCTTCATAAAAGAGATCCACCATAATACCATATGAACAATGAAACAAAAAACTAATAATACTCTCATAAAATGAACTAATAAATTGAACCATACAACAAAACAAAAAGAAATTAGGGTTTCTTTCATCTATTTATTTATAATCAGAAACACACGGAACCAGAAAACCCAATAAAAAAAATATATAAGAGCATCTACAATGCTACAATTCTTGAAAGTGTTTTTATTTTTGACAAATCATTAAGTCTAAAACCTTATTATACAAATCTCTATATTGTAATGCTATAAACTTCTAAGACGTGTTTTGTATGTGATACATTATAGCTTAAAAACCGGGTTTGTCTAGAGAAACCGGTTTGTACAAACCTGAGATTTATAGGTTTATCACTATGAGGAGGAGGTTTTCATAAGAGATTTTTCCCACACAAACCTCCCATAAAAACCTTACACTGGAGATGTTCTAAGGATCTTAAAGGTGTGGATTATCTAAGGAGAGGTTTTGCTCAAGGGCTAAGAAATTGGGGTTTCTTTCATCTATTTATTTTCTTCTCTTATTATTATTATTTTATTTTTATTTTTTTTGGCTAGTCCATTTCCTTCTCTTATTGTTCAAATGAAATGGAGCTTCAATTGAGACAAATCAGAAGAAGAAAGAAATAACCGTGGAGATATGAGAAAGTTTGGATGAAGAGGGGCTATATGGGGTTCTTTGAGGTCTCGGTTTTTTTTTTCCTGTTTTGCTTTCTAAAGATTCTTTCTCATCTTTTCTTTGTGAAGTTCTTTTTTTGCTGCTTTTGTGATAAGTGTTGCCTGAATTTTGATTTTTTTAATTTCTTAAGAGAAATCCGCAAGTCGCAATCACTACTTTTAGAGTATGCACTGGATAAATCTCGAAAGTTACAATAGCCAGTAAAACACACATAGATAGGCTCAATAAAGAGGATTTTGTAAGAATTAAACCTGTTTCAGGGTTCTTTTGGGTCAACTGTGACGTATCAAGTCTATGGCGAGGAGTTATGGCTGCAAATATCCACTAAGTGTTTGTTGGACCTGCAAAAGAAAACAAGTGACTGCCCCGGGGGTTTTTTCAAGGAGAGACCACTCTGACGGTCAAGTCAGATCTCGTAGGTAAGAGATAAAATCTAGAGAGAGAGAGAGAGAGAGAAAATATTTCGGGATTTGTGTAAGAGAGAGAAAGTAACCTGAAATAATGACTGACTGACTATTTACAGAAGACATCAGTAGCAGGGTAAGTAATTTCCGTACCATGTCAGATGTCAGACGGAAACCTTTCGCGTTTTCCGTGTTGGGCCTGCCAGTTATGATTTTTTGGGTCAGGCTGAGTCAGGATGACCTGTAGTAGGGTATTTTTTGGACCCTGGGGTGGCGATTTCTACGCCACGTGTCATCGCCCCATTGGATAACCAAATTGTTGACCCGATGCCAATTTCGTGATTTTGACCGCCACGTGTCACCTTATGACTGATCTCTTGACTTGTTAACCTTTCCAATAATGTGACAATATAAAACCAGAAATATTTTAGGTCCCAACAAAATCCATAACTTTTACCATAAAATCTAATTTCATCACAACCAACTATATATGTTACCCCTTTCGGACATGCAATGCCGGCAAAATTCTGATTGGGCAAAGTCATTTGTTGTTTACGTTGAGCCATTTACATTATTTTATCAGTTGTACATAATGGGTGCCTTAAATGATTTTCTCATTTTACCCATTAAAATTGTTTTTTTTGAGTGGAACCATAAAATCCATAACTTTTACCATAAAATCTAATTTCATCACAACCAACTACTAAAATAGTTGGCATAATTGGTATGATACACGTTAGAGGTCATCAATTTAGGAAAATTTCCATTTTGCGTGTCCTAAGATATTGCATAATTATTATTTAGTAAACTCAATTTTGCATATTCCCAATTTGATTACCTGTGATATTAAAAATATTTTTACTTGAATGTTATCCATTAAATCTGTTAAAAATATCCATTAGTTGCCCCTTTTATTCTCTCTCCTACCCTCCTAGCTCCCACCGGTCAATGGCAGTCACCACCATAACCAACCTTCTCCGGCCTCCCTCTTCCCTCCATCTATCCTCCTCCTCCTCTACCCACCAACCTACCACCACCACCCATAGGACCGTCCATGAGGGCGTGCAAGGTGTGCGACCACACAGGGCCCAACATGTGAGAGGGACCCAAAACAGAAGAAAGAATTGTTATATATATTAAATGTTATAATTAATAAATATAACATGGTCTTTGGTTTAGTAGTTTGAAACTTTAATTATAGAGTGTAAGGGCCCCCACCCATATCCGAATCCTGATTGCCATCAAGTTTTGATCCCAAATTTTCACTGATTGTGTGAACTTTTTAATTTTTTTAATTTTATTTTGTTTTAAGGTAAACAGTGGAGTATCAATACTCAATAAGTAAATAGCATATATATATATATATATATATATATATATATATATATATATATATATATATATATATATATATATATATATATATATATATATATCTTTCTTTTTTTTGGAGGAATATTTATATAATGAACTATTTTTTAATTTTGAGAAATCTTTCAGTTGAACACATAACATTGTTATCTTTACTCCTTTTCTATTTATTTTTTGTGGCGGTGAAACATGCTATTGATATTTAAGTAGGCCTGCACTTTCATCCCCGGGCCTCTAAAATATCAATACAAGGGTCGATGCCTAATTTTTTTTTTATTTTAGTGCACAAGGCCTCCAATAGCTCAGGGATGGCCCTAACCACCCATGAAACGTATTACCACCCGCTACCACACATGGAACCCACTACAACTACCCACGAAACCCACCAATGACCCATCACATGAACCCACGAAACCCACCAATGACCCATCACATGAACCCACGAAACCCACCAATGACCCACCATAAGCCACGAAACCCACACACCACCCGGTCCACCACCACCCACGAAAAATAAATCAATATTACCCACAAAATCAACGAATAATCCCACTAAAACAGCATAAAGATTGATGGGCAGGTCTGTTGGGTTTAATCCCAATTTGTGAAACACCAAAAGAGAAAAAGAAAAAAAAAGGGGGAATGCTAAACGTAAATACCCAAATTACTAAACGTAATTTTTTTCCCAAAATACCCTTTGCATTTACAACCCTAATTTCCCTCAATATTCCCTCTCTCCCTCCTCTCTTTTTTTTTGCTTAAAAATAGTGCATCAAATATAAATTAGCTTGCCACCAAGCGAGAGCGCAAAGCGCCTACAAAATCCAAGTCATAATATGGTTTACAGATCTCTGGCATATTGCCAAACTTAACTAGACAAGTCATGTTTACATCACATTTCATAGCATATTTTGCTATACTATCCGCTAGCTCATTCTGCTGTCTATAACAAGAAAGGATCCTCAGCTGCTCCAAGCTCTGCATCATTTCCCTACAATCAAAGATCAAGTTAGACAAATAGTGGTGCTTTGGGCTATCTTGAGTAATAAGTTCCACAGCTTTTTTGCAATCTGAGATTATGTTTACACATGTGCCATTTTGTTCCTTCAGTAATTTGAGTGCTTCGCGAATATCAAGCAACTCAGCAGTCAACACATCTTTTGCTCTTATCTTCATAAAGAAACCCTCCTGCCACTCTCGGTTGTGCCCTCTAATTGCTCCTGCAACAGTGGAAACTTGATCTTTTGCCATTAAAAGCAGCATCCACATTCATGTTTTTTCATTCATGGATTGGTGGTTCCCAAATAAGCTGAACTTCCTCTCTGTTTGTCCCATTTTTATCTTGGTTCTATTGGAAAGCAAAGAACTCCCAAGCCTTGGCTTTGGTGTTTTTTAACCATATGTCAGGTGGTATAGTGTTATTTCCAAACACTATCATTTCTCTTGCGCCAAATGTTCCAAATAAGAAAGGAAAACAAGATGGGCCAAGGAAGAATCAAAGGATTTTGTTTAAGTGAGGTTTTTGTGAAGCCACTCTTTCAAGTTATCACTAAAAAAGTATCGGTTAAGTCAAAATTCTGCCATAAACTAGAAGTGTTTGGACAATCTCTTAAGATGTGTAAAATATTTTCAGTGCTATGATGACATAAGGAACAAGAAGAGCTAGGCATCATTCCCCTTTGTGCAAGAATGCAGTTGTGAGCATTTTTGTCAAACATCATTACAACCATTTTTAACCAAGAGGTCATAAAGATTTTTTTGCATTAAATTTTTTCTCATCTGCAAGAAGGCACACAGGAAAATCATTGGTCTCAGACATGGGAATGGGGATAGATAGAATAATATCTCTAACACGTTCAGGTAACACACAAGACAAAACAAGGTTCCATTGGCCATATAAAATATAGTCAGCAACGTTTTTGTTTGATTCACCAGCAAACAAAAGCCCTTGAATCAAAAGACTAAGGGGTCTCAAGCCAGTCCAATTATCGTTCCAGAAATCAATATCTTTCCCATTTCCCACAATCCACATAGAATTTTCATGAAATAGTTGCAAACCTTTTTCAAAGTTTTACCATATGTGAGAACCATTTTTAAACCTAGCAAGATTTTTTTTCCTCCAAACATACTTGCTTTTGAGCACTTTGTTAGCAAGATTATCATTGACCAAATGTTTCCAATTTAATTTTGCCATCTAAACTTTGTTCATAATCTGTTGCTTCGTATACCTAGACCTCCTTTTTCTTTAGGTTTAAAAACAGTTTCCTTATTAACCAGTTGTATCTTTTTTTTGTTATCCATAACCCCACAGAAAATTAATAACTGTTCTATCCAAATCATCCAAAACAGAAGCAGGAAGATGAAGGTTATGCATATAATAGTTGGGTATGGAAATAAGAGCAGAGTTAATTAAACACACCCTACCAGCTTTAGAAAGACACCTAGTTTTCCAGCTAAATAATTTCCTTTTCACTTTCTGGACAATAAAATCCACCTTAGTTTTTCTAAGCCTATAAGGAGAGAGTGGAAAACCCAAATAGATGCCAACATCTTTCTAAGAGTCAGTACAAGAAATAAGCGATTTTGCTACCGCTTTATCGGTCGCCAATATAGGCTAATCGGTCGCAAATCAAGTTTCGCGACGGACCGAAAGAGGTAGCAAATATGCTGGTTGCTAATCAAACGAGCAACCGATAAGCCGGTCGCAAATCGTTCCGACCGCTTTTTAAAAATAGTACCGATCGATTGGTCGGTCGCAAACCAATAAAACATTTTAAAAAGAAGTAATTCCCAACCGATCATTGGTTGGGAATAGCCACTTAAGACCCACTAAATAAACTTAAACTCCCTTGAACCAGAACACCATCACTCATTTAGCTGAAGCATCAAATCATACAGATCTACACAAGACCAAGATATTCAAGGCAAGATTCCAATATTATTTAACAATGAAACTACAATACAAAGCTTAAAAAAGATTAAAGATTGTCAAAAAGATCTACTTTGAAGAATTAGTAGCACAAACAGATCTGTTACATAATTATATCGAATTACAACAGTTACAAAATTGCAAATACTGTAACTAAAACCCTACCTCTAAATAACTAGAACAAAAATAACCAAATAAACACCTCTACAAACTTCAAGTTTGCCTAGAATTGTTTCTGATTTGCTAAGGAGAAGATGAGACAAGATCTCGTTTACCCATCCCATAACCGTTTCTCAATCACCTAGAACCGATTCTTCACTGCCGTCATTAATGCAGATCTGCTTCGATTTCACATTGAATAGGCAAGATCGACCCTATCTTAGCATGAATTCATCCTATATTCGCTTTATCTCAATTTTCATGCTCGATTTTTAACCATGAGGATCTGGAAGAAAAAAACAGAGAGAGGCGGAGGTGGTAGATAAAGAGAAAAGATTTAAGAAATGTATTGGGGAAGGGGAGAAGAGAACTGGAAGGGGGGTTAGTCTTTGATGGGGAAGCTGAGTGTAATGTGTATAACAGAGGAGAGAGAAAGGACTTTTTCTTGAGGGGGAGAAGAAAGAGAAAAGGAGATAAGGATGGAGAAGGAGGCGGAAAAAATAAAGGAGGTTATTGGTGAGATAAAACGTAAGGACCGCTTATATACTCCTCTAACTACATTTTCCGTTTTTTGTTCTTTTTCGTTTCCGACCGATTTTCGGTCGCAAACCTCTAGCTTCGGTCGGAAATTTTGCGACCAATAGGAAATGGTAGCTCATTCTCCAACCGACATCAAATTGGTTGGTAATTAGTTAATTTGCGACCGATATAAAGTCGGTCGGTAAAATTCGGTCGCTAAATCGCGTGTTTCAGTGAGTGATGTCAAGGGATTGTTCAGTATGATCAATAAAATCAATGCTAGTATTAGGTGAGAAATATATTTTGCTTTTGTCACAATTAACTTTTTGGCCGGAAGCATCACAAAAGGTATCAAGGGTATCCACCATGCAATCAAAGGTTTGTATATCTTCTTCACCAAATACAATTAGATCATCTGCAAATAATAGATAGGAGATGGGTACTTTCATTTTTCCAACAAGAAACGGTTTCCACATCCCAGATTCACAAGCATCATGAAAGAGTCTAGAAAGCATTTCCATGCACAAAATGAACAAATAAGGGAAAAATGGGTCTCCTTGTCTACTGTCTCTAGAAGGTTGAAACCAGTCAGTAAGATTTCTATTCACAATGACAGAACCAGTGGAAGTGGAAACACAATGCATTATGAGTTTGATTGAATGTTCATCAAAGTTAACAAAAAACTTTAGGGTGTTTCTTATAAAGCTCCATTCAAGGCAGTCGTAGGCTTTTTCTAAATCAATTTTCAAAGCAAAGAAGCCTGTCTTACCCTTAGCATTTTTCATAGAATGAAGGATTTCATTTGCCACGATTACATTAACATCCGACCTCCGACCAAGAATAAAGCTATTTTGATTCGGAGATATCAAATCATGTAAAAAGGGTCTCAACCCTATTCACCAATATTTTAGTAATGCATTTATAGACAGTGCTACATAGCCCAATTGGTCTAAATTGTTTCACAACAGTTGGGTTTTCAACTTTGGGTATTAAACTGATGAGGAAGTTGTTGAAACACTCTGGAAAATAAGCATTAATAAAAGCATTTTGGACAAAAGGTATGATATCCGGCCAAACAAGTTCCCAATTCTTTTGGAAAAAAATAGCATGCAATCCATCTGGCCCCGGGGCTTTCAAGGGTCCAAGACTAAACATAGCATCCTTAACCTCTTTTGGAGAGGGAGAGAAAGCCAGGTTGATGACAGAATTGTCATTAAGCAGGTCACCAAGGACATTTGAGCAAGCAGAGGACATGCCAGTGGTATATAAGTTCACAAAGAAACTACGGATCATATCAGACAAAATAGTAGGATTAGTAATATCCTTTCCCACTTCATCAGTTAGACAATTAATATTAGACCATTTTCTTCTAATTTTAACTGTGTTATGGAAGAAGTTAGTATTTTTGTCTCCTTCAATAATCCAATTACAACGTGACTTCATCATCCAAAAAACTTCCTCTTGGTCTAAAATGGTGTTCAGATCATTTGTTAAAATCTCTTCAAGCTCAATTAAATGTGATGACAAAGGGGAGTCACACAAGCTTTTCTGAATTCCATCGAGTCTGGCATAAAGTATTTTTTTCTTTTTGAAGATATTACCAAACACTTTTTTATTCCACAAACCAACAGCTTTTTGAAAATGATGCATTTTTCCATTTAAAGGCAGATTAATCAAAGACCAATCCTCATTTACCAAGTGCTCGAACGAGGACTCAAGAAGCCACATAGGATCGAATCTGAAGGGTCTGACCCCTTTAGCAGGCTTAGAAGAATCGAATTGCAAGAGAATGGGACAATGATCAGAGGACAATCTGGGAAGATGAGTAACAAGGCAATTAGGAAATGAATGAAACCACCTGACATTTCCAACAACCCTATCAAGTCTCTCTAAAATGGGATAGCTTTTCCTTTTGTTTGTCCAAGTGAAACGTTGCCCAACGAAACCAAAATCCATCAATTCACAAGTACAAAGGCAATCATTGAATAAATTGATTCTGTGTTGACTAATCATATTACCCCTAAATCTCTCATTTTGTTGAGTCATGTCATTGAAATCACCCATGGCTACCCAAGGTAGGTGCATAGATACAGCAATAGTACATAGATCATTCCACAAATTTTTTATAACAGCTAAGTCAGGGCTACCATAAATTGCGGAAAGAAAGAAGGTAGGGTATTTGGAAGAGTTTACCTGGACCACGTCGTGTATCCTCTGCTTGTTGTTCAAAACCACATCGAAATTCATGAGTGAATTCCAAAGGACAAGAACACCCCCGGAGAATCCTTCAGGCTCCCTCAAGACCCAGTTGTCAAATGGTAAGGTTCCCACAATTTTTTCAGTATTATTGAGGCTAACTCGAGTTTCAGTAATAATCAACATGTCAGGCCTGTGATAATTGACCATTTCCAGAAAATGCTTACGAAAGGAGGGGCGAGCTATGCTCCTTGCATTCCACGCCAAGATCAACATATTATGAAACAAGTTTGGCGGGTGGCTTAGTCCTCCTGAGACTCTTTCTGGAACCGGGTTCAGAATGTCCACGTAGAGATTTGTGTTTGGAATTAGCATGAATCTCCTGTGGATTTTTATCTTGATCAGGTGATAATCCCTTTCCTTTGGTGTATAAACCTCCCTTTTCTTCATAGTCAGTTCTAGACCCGCTGCCTTCCCTGCTAGACTGAACATCTGAACTGCGTTGGTGAAGCTGGCTATGCACATTCTCACTTTTTTCTTTTTTAAAGGGCAAATTTCCACCACTTCAGGGAAACGTGGTGGTGGATCCAGTAAGAATGTCAAGTCTGGGGGGAGAAATATTCCCGTCTCTATGCCTTCGAGATGTTGCCCGCACCAGCGAAAGAGATAATTCATGATCAGTGGTGGCAACCTCTGGAGATCCGATCTGCAAGGGAAATGAGCAGGAATCAGTTGTCCCAAGTGATTTACCATTAACAAGTCCATCCATTTGTCCCCTTGGGCTAAGAGAGGGAGCACGAACAGATGGCGTAGTTCCGCCGGGGTCAATGGTATCAACTGATTGTTTGCTACATACAGATACTGGGTTTGATTCAGAGAAAATTCTGGGGGAAAGAGATAGGGAGCAGTCACAAAGCTGATCTGCTGTCTCTCTTCAAATTTCGCTCAAAGTGAAGGTTGAGGGAGGGTTTCTGGGTATTTGGGTATCAGTGGTGGTAGTGGGTAGGAGGGAAACTGTTTTGGAGAGAGAAACGGGTTTAGGAGTGGGGGAACCAATTCGGGTGACTCTGGTATTTCTGGTTGATCCATCTGGTAATTGTTTTGTTAGTTCAGGTTGTATGGGGACAGTTTGTGTGTTTTTACTGGTGGTGTTGTTGTTTGGGGATGACGATGACGATGGTTGAATTGTGGCTAGGGTGGTTTGAGGAGTCACGTTAATTGGGGAAAGGTTGATGGGCTTTGGGCCAATATTATTCAAGTATAGGTGAGTTTGTAAGGTTTAGATTATTAATTGGGAAATGGGTAGGTTCCGGCTGAAAAGAAAGCCCTAAAGAGAGAGAGGTGGGTGTTGATCCCTCAACAAAATGGGTCAAGGAAACATTTGGGTCCAACAAGTCACCTCCCAAATCACGAAGTTGATCAAAGCGATTAAGAGATTCTTTATTTTTTGTTTTTTCTTGCCATCTTTGTGAGGACCTTCCTCTGTTATGGCTTTTTGAAGGCTGCCTCTGATTTTTATCTCTTTGATCATTTTTTGCCAGGACATGCTGCCATGGTTGTTCACTGCAATTTTCTTTTTGACCACCACCCGTGATGGATGGTATGGGACTTGTACGGCTCATCGGAGCTTAGCTTGAACGACCTACTGGAACTTTGCTTTTTGCTCTAAATTTTTGACACCTTCCCGTCGCATGCCCAAGTGTTGCACAATTTTCACAAAAACTTGGAAAATCAGGATTTCAATAGTCTGTTTAATTTTACCAATTATGACATGCGTAGGAGGGTCCTTTGCAATGTTCTTCTGTACACAAATCTTTGCATACCTGGTTGAATTTCCATTGAGGGTTCGCATATCAATCTTGAGCAATTTCCCCAATCTGTTTTCAATTTTCTCAAGCATATCTTTCCTGTAAAATTCAATTGGAAGTTCAGGCAGATGAATCCAGACCGGAGCTCGGTCGATTTTTGCAAACGAGGCTTGAAAACCGGGTTCCCAAATTCGAGTGTAAACAGGGTATCCATTAGTTGACCATGGGCCTTGGCTCACAACCTTATGGAAATCCTTTTCATCAGATAATTTCTCCACATAGAAACTTTTTCCATCAGGTATAAGCTCAAACTTGGAATTTGGGACCCAAGTTGACTTCAACTTCTTCTGTATAAATTCATTGTCACAAGACCTGCCAATAATTTTACAGACCAAGGAATTTAGCCAGGGCTGACTTAATTCAATACATTCTTCCAAAGAAAGGGGGATAAAAGGTGGGGGGTGAAAAAGTGGGAGGTTTCTGTAGTATTGGCTGAGGTAGATGGTGGTGGAGAGGTGGCGTGTGGCAAAGAGATAGGATCAAAGTCCATCCAAAAAGAGCCAAAGGATGAACTATGGAAGGAGGCTAGAAGTTTAGATCAAAAGGAATTTGGGTGGAGAGGTTTGGATGTAGCTGGGGAAAGGGGTTGTGGAGGTG
The DNA here is from genome assembly GCA_038025085.1 of Tetragonia tetragonoides. Taxonomy (NCBI): domain Eukaryota; kingdom Viridiplantae; phylum Streptophyta; class Magnoliopsida; order Caryophyllales; family Aizoaceae; genus Tetragonia; species Tetragonia tetragonoides. Next base: position 12,010,411 of record CM076143.1, read on the forward strand.
GGTGGTGTGAAGAAGGAGGAGGAGGGGAGGGGGGAGAACCATTACCATCCGCAACTGGATCGATAGTGTCGTTAGACTCTCCGGGGGGAGGGGACACCACTGGGGCACCAGGGGAGGGGGGTCTCATCTCTCTCTCTCTCTCTCTCTCTCTCCTCACTTTCTCTCTCTACATCTCTCGTTTGGATGTTGTCTCGTTTCATGAAGCACGATGTTTTGATCTTGTAACAAATGAATTCAATTTTAAGTTGCACCAAATCACGTTAATAATTCTTCATCATCATCATCGTTGTCGTCGTCGTCGTCATCATCTTGTTCACAATTTAACCCAACTGTAAAACCCCCATTCAATTCAAACACAGCCACACAACACCCAACCCCTCATGGATTTGACTATTTGCTGCTAACCATCCTTGCTTATTGCCGACGACATCCCCCTGCCCAGCACTCCTTCTTAAAGCACTCAACTACCATCCACGGCCGACGCCCATTCAACCACTAATCACCCACCCAGCAACCAAAGCCTCCCAACCAAACTCCTCAGCCCAAAACGCCTTTGCTACCGAAAGGCATCGGTGGCACAGCCACCATAAAGCTAAATAATTAGTAATTAAAACAAGTTCAAGTTCTAACCTCTAATTTTTACCCGAATATTATTATTAATAAAAAATATTGTCCCCATCAAAGGTATGATTCGTGGTGATTTAAGGTTCTAGTTGGAGCGAAAATAATAGTGAGTTGAGAAGAAAAAGTCTCTTTCAACTAAAATGGATATTTTGGAAAGTATTAAAATAAAAATATTTGCGTTTAGTAATATTGGATTCACGTTAAGCAATTCCAAAAAAAAAAAAAGAAAAAAAAAAGTGAAAAGCCAAAATTAAGTTTGGCTACCTAGGTATGTCTTGTTACTCTTGTATGTTACGTGAGTTAATAAGGGAAAATGGGTTTTTTTCTTATTGCCCTTTCCTTGGCCCACAAGTGACAAGAGAAGAATAGGGCATCAAGGTTATGCGTATTGTACTGTGTAGTATAAAAAGGCACCAAGTTTGACAAGATGAACTTGCTCGTGCCAGCGGCAGTGAGGCCGTGAGCCAGCCTGGTATGCCGTTAGAACCAAACGGTATCAGAATAAAGTCTCAATTAGGGGAAGACCTAATTACTTGGATGACTACGAATGAGAGGTCGTACATGAACCGTTTGTTGGTTCGGACAGAAAATCAACGGTTATGGCGTTTGTTTGTTCGGGCATAAAACTAACGGGTTGCTACAACAAGTATTTGGTCAATCCTAGTATTTTGGTAGTAGTGTCAATCGGGTGGTATTGATATTGTACTGGGTCGCTTGTACTAGGAGTTGTGTTGTTTACCTTGGTTGTAGATGTGATGGTATCGACATTGTAATCTTTATTTGAGATTATTAGTGGATTAGTTGTCGGTTTGTCCCGTGGTTTTTACCCTATTGGGGTTTTCCACGTTATATCTGGTCTTGATTATTGTGTGTTGTTTTCTGTATTTTATTGTTAATTCCGCAATTGGTATTAGAGTGTTTGGGTCCTAATCGTAGGAATTTATTGTGTGGGTCAAAAATCCCAACAACGCCACCACCAGGTGGTGGTGCATGTATAGAGAGTGAATCAATTTGCCAATTAAACAGGGTTGGAAATTGGGTGATTGTTGCTCTGTATATTAGCCGCAATATGTTTTGCCTTATAGCTAACTAGTTGGTCGAACGCGTACGTTGCACACATCCCCCCAAGTGGGTTAACATAAATTTACAATTGTATGTTTGGTTCACAATGTCAAAACTTAAGTTTTAATCCTTTATTGCTTTGGATATCAAGAATCTCATAAATGCTCTCATTTGTAATCTTTCAGAGTAGAAGTTGCAACACCTTTTGTGGAATGAGTCCAACTCATTACTTATGGAACCGGGGGCTTATTTGTTCTTATATTAGAGGCTCTTATTAGCTTTTTCAACGAATTGTTTCACGTTGATCACATGGTTGCCCTGAAAATTTGCTTATGGCGAAGGATTTCCGACATCCATAAGCTAACACGTGAAGGTGTCTAGAGTGGTCTTTCTTACTCTTAGAGAAGACCGGGCCCATGGTACCCAAACCACTTTCTTTCCCATCAATGACGAACTCTACCTGTCAATACGAGCTATGACATGTGTGCCACATCTATCGCGAACTCAATTAATACTTTTGGTTGTAATGAGAATTTTGCTTATTTTGACGTACCTCCCATGAAATTACATGGAATACTCTATGATGACCTTGTAGGTGTTGTTCGGCCTTATCCTATTAATATGACTAACAAACTTTAGATTTCACCATACTTCATACCGGAAAAAAAAACAAAAAGAAAAAAAGTTGGCAACCGAGATCTTTAAAACGGTCTGTGCACAATTGAACTCCTAAGACCTTATGTCATCACCACTTTGATTGAAATTAGAAAAATTTTATTGATCACAACAAAGAATAGAATAGAAGGGAGGGGAACAAGCCACATTTGTATAGCTCCAGCCTCCACACTCAAGCCCGACTCAAGCCAGCCTCAAAAGAATTAAAGCCAACGCAAAAGTCAAACCTATAGCTAAGGTTATATATCAAGTGAACACAACCTTCAGAAAACACATGTTCTCGAAGGTGTGCCCCCAGTCACCGTTATCATATACTGTACAGCACTCAGTTCATATAGAGTATACAACTGAAATGCACAAAACAACAAAGCACTTGTAAAAATCTAGCATAGGAGCATAACTAATGGTATTGATCAAGCTCCTCCATGCTTATGGTCTCATTTCCAAATACCCTATGATCTCCCTTACCCCAAAGTGTTGTATCAAATATCAACAACTACGTTTAGAGTTGTTAAACTATTACTAATCTTTGTCGACATTGGGGTGTACACCCCTTTTTGAGCATGAAATCAGTCCCAACACTCTCCAGTTATCTCCACTATGACTAATCTTTGTCCACATTAGAGCGCCATCCTCATACCAAATTTGATTGCTTGAGCCTCCGCAAATTTATCTCTCATTGCGTGCTAATTGTTTCACAGCGACCCAAGTAAGACCACCTACATCATCGTAAATCACAATCACAAGCATTAACTTCCATACTAAAAGTAAATTTGAGTAAGTGACGTGAATGGTGGGACAATAAAAGAGTACCAAGTGAAAATATCTCAATTTCCATTTGACTGCTACCAATACTAATTGGGAAATCACGAGAAAGGTACATTCTAAATTGAGATATAAAACATAAATCTAGCGTCTAGACCTGAAAACTCCAAGAGAGGACTGCACCCAATAACAAAAGCAAGTTAGAATCCCTCTAGCTTAGACAAAATACATGGTATTCATCCCATCATGACTCCATATTTAAATCCAAGTAATTTTAGAAACAAGCCTTAAAAAAAAGCCCTCTTCTTGTGCTTCTTGTGATATGTATTTAGTAGCACAATGTTAGGCTGTATTGGGGCGGGGGGGAGACCATGTCATATATCATTCACAAGTACCCTTCAATGTACACGCTAACGCCTTATATTACGACTTTCAAGCAACAGTTTTAAAAGTGAAAAACAGTACAAAATTAGATTTGAAGTATTGAAACATTACTGAGCCTCCCAACCAAAAAAAAAACTGTGATGTTGAAAAGAAAATGGAGTGGGAAAGTGTGTGACATGTTTCTTCCCCATATGTACGATTTCCGCCAAAACTTTCATATAGAGATCACCATAAAGACTCGGTTTATATGTCAATGTATCACAGTAAACCCCCAATTTTGTGTCCCAGATGAATGCATATAAAAATCTCAAAACTTCCAATAAACCCTGACTCATGACAGCTTCAATTTCCAAACAACAAAGAAACAGACTAATTTTAAGCATTGAGTTAAGATAAAGATTCAGAGTGAACCTTTCAACAGAAGCCTGATGAGAGACCAATTGAACTCTGAAAGTCAGAAGGAAAAATTGATCAACAGACCCAATTTTAAAAAAAGTAACAAACAAACAACGCCACTAACATATTTTACCTAAAAAAAATGAAAATCAACTGAAGTTTGACTTAACGATACATAGAAGCAAGCGAGCATGTAACTATATGAAAACCAAGTGTAAAATTCAACTTTCATAGGCATCCATGGCTGACAAGAAGAGAGAAAGAATCAGATGAACAGTAAAGAAAGGTAGGGAATTAGAGATAGAAAACATATGATATACCTTAATGATCATAGTCATGGGATTAAATAGTGGTTCCAAACATCCAACTTTCAATAATGTTTGGAGGAACGACACTAACAAACCAAAACAGTGTATAAGCCTTCACAGTCTTCACCAAACACAACAGAAAGTAATCGCAAAATTGGAGCACAAATCTTACAGAAGAGAGAAATAAAATCCATTAAATAAATTAGGTTCGCGATATTGACTGGCTATTATGGTAGACACCAAAAATTCTGTGTATGATAAGTCTCTATAAAAACCCAATGATAAAAGGATTGGATTTTGCTCAAACTTGGGTTGCAAGAATAACTGCTCTGATGATTAGCTCAGTTCATTTGATTTAACCAGTGAAAGCCTTTTGTATAGGTGATCCAAACCAGTCGGACTCAATTCAATAGGAGTCCAAATGTGAGAGCTAGGCCTCTTTGAACCTAAGGGCCCGAAAGGAAACCCAAACCCATGAGTCAACCCTTGGTCAAACAAGGGAACTCAGTCAATCCCGCGTGGACCCCCTCGGAAAAGCCTCCCCCGCTTAGAAAAGCAGTCAGGCGCCTATACAGGCATGTCGTTCCAGGTCCAGACAAGCGACTATGCCGTTAGGACAAGCTGCTTGACCGCTCGTCCTGCCAGCTCAGCCGCGCGGCCTAGTTGTATGGCCGCCTGGACCTTTTTTCGCGGATGGAAAATTTGAGGCCCATTCGATTTCCGTGCCAAACTCTGGCAGCTCCCCCTCTTCTATATAAACAAACCTTAGGGTTCAGTTGAAAAGGTTGGGAATTTTAGAGGTTGGACATTCTCTCTGAAAGGTTGGTCTTTGGTTGACAGTTTCTCTCTCATATTAAACCAGAAATTATGATTCTACTCCTTCTTTAGGTTAGCCCTAGCACCACAAAATAAATCTTCATACTTCATCAAGAGCAAGAATTCAAGCATAAGAACCCAATAAGTTCATTGTGAGCATCCAGGTAATCCAACTTGAGGATTTTCAATAATTTTATATTGCTTGTTATTATTAACGAATTTGGTTTATGTGTTATGTACATGCATGACGCGTTTTGAGCAAGAGGGCTTGTATTAAGCGTAATTAATGGATGAATGAATGTATTTTCGCTATTTATTTGCTTTTTATGATTAAATTATGCTTTGTTCCTGAATTGGTGGATGAATTGCTTGTTTGTCTTCTAACTCGCAGGTTTTAGCATATTTATCGTTTTCTAGCAATAAAAGCATGTAACTTGATAAATTGTTAAAAGTGGTCACACCCCCGAACTCATTTATGAAGTAAATTTCCCAGATAGGGATTGGGGTGCACAGGAATTGAGTTGACGTCTTTCTAGACTATTGACTTGATTCCAAGGGTTCCAAATTTCCTTAAATTTGGTGGCGACTTCCGACAATCTTAATCATGTTCTTAGTGTGAAAGGAAAATCTTCATGTGCATTCACACTCAAAGATTCATGAAACCCGAACAACCGCGCTCTCCCAGGCTACCTGTCCGGCCGCCCGGAAACCACAGAGGAAAAAAAGAAAGAAAAATCTGGTAGCCTACAGTGGCGATTTCACTGGGGACATGATTAAGAGGGTGTAACTTGAAAATTGATTCAGTGCTATTATTTTTGCTTGGTTCACTACCTTGAGTGTTCTTATTATTATTTTGTGACTTGTCATTCATCTATTAAATTGCATTCATTGCATTTATGTGCATGCGCTTGCGTGACTTCCGAGCTTGTTTTTACAAGTTCAAACTAGTTTCTTCGCCAATGGAGTGTGGTGAAGTGCCTTGGTGAGAATCCACTCGATTCTTCTTTGCCAAGAAACATGGATCCCCCCACCTCATGTACCTTCCTACGCATCCGTCCACTCGACGAGTAGGATAACAAGGATGCATCACATTGTCGCGCATCCCGCGGATTGTTGTACATTCTTGATCATGAGTACCTTTTGACCAAAACCCTTAAGCCTACCCCATTGCATGAACCAGAACCAATGTTTTAGGTTGAAACTCAGTCCCATGTCCATGCTAGATTTTCATGATCATGTCATTTACATTGTTGTGCTGTTTGCCCATATGTGAATGCAATTTTTGCATAGTCGCTTTGGTCGTCATAGAATATTAGGTTAGACCCCAATTAGGATCTTTTCCTTTTTTGAGTCTAGATTTTGTCCTAAGATTGAGTCTAGAATCTTTATTTTTAGGAAACCATATCCCTGAATGTTCTACATTATGCTCGTTACCTTAGGAAAGATTTAATGCTTTATTCTTTCTCATAATTTAGGTAGTGAGTTTTAGTCAAAGATCTCGATAATATCTCTCCCCTTTCCTTTTAGTCAAGAGTATAATATCTTTTGCTTTATCCCACATTGAGTCGAGATAATATCTCTCCCCTTTCTTTTTAGTCAAGAGTATAATATCTTATACTTTATCCCATATTGAGTCGAGATAATATCTATCCCCTCTCCTTTTAGTCAAAAGTATAATATCTTTTGCTTTATCCCATATTGAATCAAGGTAATATCTTTCCTCTCTCCTTTTAGTCAAGAGTATAATATCTTTTATTTTTATCCCACTTTGAGATCTTTTGACCTAATCCCATTACTTAATCCCCAAGGGTAACTATGTTGATAGAATATTCTAGATAGAGATTTCTCACTTTTGTTTTAAAACTTTTCTTTTGTGTTACTTGTTAGTCTTTCCTTTTCTAAGTCTTATCCACTGTCCAGGATTGGGAAGAACACAGTAGGTACGAAGAGTTGGGAGCGCGATCATAGTAATCAATGTTTGGTTAGGAAGCTCGTATTGGAGTCTCCCCCTTCGAGCAAAGCTAGGTCTGACGCAGTATTTGTTACTCCGCCTTCATATCGACCACTTGGTTCTAAGTTGACCGAAATGGCCGAAGGTGACATGCCACCTCCACCACCTAAGACTACTGATGAGATTTGACTGAAATGATGACAATGCTGGAAACCATGGGACGTGTGACATGGATAGAAAGCAAAGTTAAGGAAGCTGACCCTTTTAACCAAGATGACCCTCCACCTCGAGATGACAAAGTAGAAGAGCTAAGTGCACAAATTAAGAATCTTGATTTAGCTCTAACTCAAAACAAGATCATAAGTGACTACATGATCAATGCTGAAGGATATTCCTCTCACATCAAGGGGAAACTCCCACAAAAATTCTCAATGCCTGAAGTCCCCATCTTCAAAGGGACCGATGATCCAAAAGATCACATAAGGGCTTTCGCCACCGCAATGGGCCTAAGAGGAGTGAATCCTGGCCTCTATATTCACCTCTTCTCACAAACCTTGGACCCCACTGTTAGGGCATGGTTCTTCAAGCTTGAGCCAAATCAGATTCAAGAATGGAACAAGGTGTCTAGTTTGTTCCTCACTAGGTACGCCGACAACGTCATCCAACCAACTACCATGAGTGAGTTGGAAGCAATAAAGCAAGGTGAAAATGAAAGCTTCACTGACTTTGTTACGAAATGGAGAACTAAAGTGGCCGAAATGCTTGATCGTCCATCCGAGGAAGAGCAAATTCGAAAACTCATCAAGAACTTACAACCTACTTACTTGAATCCTCTCAAATATCAAGCAATTACTTCATACGCACAACTCGGTAGTGTGGGATTGCTCATAGAGGACGATCAAGCACTTAAAAAGGAGAAAAGCAAGGACTTCTTCAACAAAGGAACTTATAACTCGAACTACAAGAAGAATCCCAACTCGGGAAGCTCTTCCAACAAGGTTAATGAAGTCAATGTTGTCTACGACAAACCGCAAAGGCGATACACCCCATTGGCATGACCTACGCTAAAGCTTTCGAAAAGCTTGTCAAGAATGACTATCTCAACGTCATGGGTCCCACTCCGGATCCTGACGCCAAAAAGAGGAGCCCATCGTGGAATCCTAATCTTTATTGCAAATTCCATAGATGAAAAGGACATGACACCGAGAAGTGTTGGACACTCAAAAATAAAATCCAGGATCTTTTTGACAATGGGACTATTCCCAAGCCAAAGAATGTTCCCACTCCAAACAACAACACCAATCCTCTAGGTGCGGTTTTCGTCATTACAAGTGAAGAGGAAGAAAAAGGCCTCTCTCGCCTGATTGGGCTTTCTATTCCACCATTTAAACTTGACTCCCTCCACCTAGATGTAGCCGGACTTTGGGAAAGCGATAACGATGAGGAAGATGCTACCCACTAGATTTCTAAAGCATGATATGACTCTTCTGATGATGAATCTCCTGAAGTCGAACACCTCACGAGGTCGGGAAGGAACTATATACCACTCCATCTCCAGAATAAGGATCCATTACAAAACACAGCTCCAGTCATACCACAAGTGAGAGACTCTCCACTAGATAATAAAGACCAAAAGCCTCCAATCGAGGATGATGGCACTACGTTACTTAAACAGCTTCAAAAGACTAAGGCTAACATTTCTATATGACAACTTTTGACTACATCTCAAGTACATAGGAATGCTTTACTAAAAGCACTTAACCAAACTATGGTTTCCCCTAAACCTACTCCGGATGACTTAGTCAATATCCTCACAAAAGGAAATTCTTTGCAAGCAATTGCATTCACTAGTGAAGACCTTCCACCCGAAGGAACTCACCACAACAAGGCACTCTACCTAACTTCCATATGTGAGAAGAAACAGGTCCCAATGACTCTAATAGACAATGGATCCGCTGTCAACGTTTGTCCCCTAAAGACCGCCCAATGCTTGGGCATAAATGTCAATAATCTCGCACATGCCGCACAAGGGTTGAGGGCCTACGACAATTCCAAACGAAACGTCTTAGGCATATTTTCAGTTAACCTTAACACTGGACCAACTGAGAAAATGGTACAAGTCCATGTCATCGACATCCCAACTTCATTCAATTTACTCCTAGGACGCCCATGGCTCCATGGATTAAACGCGATAGCTTCAACATTACACCAGAAGGTCAAAATGATGGTCGGAGGGGTAGTTCTAGAGGTTAGAGTCGATTCTATGAGCGCTAGCATTGAAGACACGCCGGTTTTTAAAGTCGAGCACACAGCGCAAGACGAAGAATTCTGGGGTCTTATGACTGAAGGCGTCGCCCTACTTGAGCAAGATATAGCTCCTTTCGCACCATATTCCCACCTAGGAATTAATGCCATCTTAAAGAATCAAGGGCACTTCCCTGGCACATCTCTAGGCAAAGATGTCTCCAAACCACTTCCAGTTAGGTCATCCAAAGCCGGAAATAATCTTTTTGGGTTGGGCTATAACCCTACCAAGCAGGAATTACGGGAATACATCGCCAAAGAGAAGGTGAAGAGAAGGGCCATTAAGGAAAACAAAGTCTATGACATCCCCATGACACCATACCTGCACACACTAAACGGGCAGTTCGTCCAGTGTGGAGATCCATTCCCTTATTATGGCTTTCCTGAACCTTATGTTCTCCCTATTTATAGATTCCAAGTTCCCGGATTCGAAGTCTTCCAAAACTGCTACGCGCCGAAAGGAACTCCTTTACCTGTAAGAAGGAGGCTAAACTTTGATTGGGTAGAGGACACACCCAATAATGCTTTGGGTCTTTTGGACAAGAGCATCACCAACCAAAAGATGAGGAGCTCCACAGTGTCAATAATGCAATTCAAGATGCAAACTTTGACCCAACTAAGTTGATCACTCCAAACGATGGTCAACTCACAAAGCAGAAACGCACCATAAGCTGGATGGGAGCCAATGGAAAGAAGATCAAGATCACGATCTCCGAAGAGTCCAAGCCTGACACCGACACTGACTCTGACCGGACTGAATCTGATTCTGAAGACGAGACTAATATAGTAGAGTCGGGTGGTCCACCCAAACCTATGTTTAATTCTGTTTGGAAGTCTAATGATGTTAAAGCCAATAGTAATGGCTTAGTTGATGTTCCAATTTCTTCTATTAATGAAATGAATATTTATTCTGCTTACTTCTTGGATTACTTAGTAGCTAATAATTTAAAAGATGATCAAGAACTGCCCAAAGAAGTAACTAAAGCACTATTAGAGCATGAACAAAAGACTTCAATCGTGGAAGAAACAGAATTGATTAATCTTGCAAGCGATCAAGAGCCGCGCCAAGTGCGCATTAGCTTATCGTTAACTTCCAAAGAGCGAGAAAGCTTTATAAATCTCTTAAAAGAATACATAGACGTTTTCGCTTGGTCCTACAAAGATATGCCGGGAATAAGTCGTGAGATAGCACAGCATACAATACCGCTCAATCCTGATTCAAAACCTGTGAAACAAAAATTTCGGAGAATGAAACCTGAGTGGACATTGAAAATCAAAGAAGAGGTGCAGAAACAGCTCGCAGCAGGTTTTATTAGGGTCACTCAATATCCAGAATGGGTTTCTAACATAGCACCCATTACAAAAAAGCATGGCAAAGTAAGGATGTGCGTCGATTTTAGAGATCTAAATAAGGCAAGTCCAAAGGACGACTTTCCCTTGCCACATATAGACGTACTGGTGGACAATACCGTAGGACATGCCCTCTTATCATTCATGGACGGCTATGCAAGGTATAACCAAATACAAATGGTCGAAGAAGATATGGAGAAAACTACCTTCATAACCTAATGGGGAATATATTGCTATACTGTCATGCCTTTCGGGTTGAAAAATGCGGGAGCAACATACCAAAGAACCGCAACTTCCCTTCTACATGACATGATGCATGAGGAAGCCGAAGTGTATATAGACGATATGATCATCAAATCCAAAGAGAGAGAAGGGCATATACCCTCTCTAAAGAAATTCTTCGACAAGCTTCGAAACTACAATATGAGATTAAATCCTCAAAAGTGCGCATTTGGAGTAACTTCTAGCAAGCTCTTAGGATTTGTCATAAGCACAAGAGGCATTGAAATTGATCCTACCAAAATCAAAGCTATAAGAGATATGCCCTATCCCACAAACAAAAAGGAGATAAGAGGATTCTTAGGACGGTTCCAATATATAAGTCGATTCATATCCAAATTGACTATTACATGTGAGCCGATCTTCAAAAAGCTCAAAAAGGACACCAAATCTACCTGGGATGATCAATGCCAGCATGCGTTCGACAAGATTAAGGAGTATTTAGCTAATCCACCCATATTGGTTTCACCAATTCTGGAAAAACCACTTATGCTATACCTAACAGTCACAGAAACCGCCATGGATGCTATGTTGACCCAAAAGGTGGAGAATGATGAAAAGGCAATATACTACCTTAGCAAGAAATTCTTAGAATACGAAACACGCTACTCCAAACTAGAGAAAACGTGTCTCGCACTGGTCACTGCAACAAAGAAGCTTCGACAGTACATGCTACAACACTCTATCCATATAAAGTCAAGGATGAATTCACTAAAGTACTTGTTCGAAAACCCATTCTTAGTGGAAGAATAGCAAGATGAACTGTCATTTCTAAACATCTCGCTGAAAATCCAGTTAATAGCGAAGATGCCACGCATGACTTTCCCGATGAAGGAATAATGAGTGTCGAAGAAACCACCTGACAGTTATACTTTGACGGAGCATCAAACCAAAAAGGTTATGGCGTATGAGTATTATTAGTCAGCCCAGAAGGCGCGCAAACTCCCATAGCCGTCAAATTAGACCACGAGGTAACTAACAACGGCGCCGAGTATGAAGCATGCATCATTGGTTTAAAAGCGGCAATAGAACTACAAATTAAGGACCTAAAGGTATACGGAGACTCAACTCTCATCATAAATCAAGTCTCTAAAAAGTGGAGAGTGAAAAGCGAATCCCTAGCACTTTCCCAGGAATATCTTGAAAAGATAGCCAAATATTTCACTCACGTCCGTTTTACATATCTTCCTAGAGATGACAACCAGTTCGCAGATGCCTTAGCAAAGATGGCCTCCATGATAAATATTAGAGATGATGTAATCACATTGCCCATTTACATTCAAAGGCGCACTGAGCCCGCCTTTTGCAATGCACTCGAAGTATGCGTCATTGAGGAGGAAGAAGAGGAATGGTTTACTAACATTCTCAACTTATTAGCCAAAGGTGATTACCCTCCACAATCAACTCCTAGGGCACAAAGGGCTTTAATAAGACTAGCCGCACAATACATACATGTGCAAGGCAAACTTTATAAAAAGACACCACAAGGGCTAAGTCTTCTATGTCTAAAGGAGCGTGAAGCAAGCAAAGTCATGAGCGACATACATAATGGTGTATGTGCTCCCCATATGAATGGACTGACCTTGGTCAAGAAAATCCTAAGGCAAGGATACTATTGGACTACAATGGAAAAGGACTGTATTGAATACGTGAGAAAGTGCACACGCTGCCAATTCCACGCCAATTTACAACATAGACCTCCTACTCCTCTACATACATTCATCTCACCATGGCCATTCTCTGCTTGGGGCATTGACATCATTGGGAAAATCTCCCCTACAGGAAAAGGAGGCCATGAGTACATACTAGTCGCGATAGATTATTTTACCAAATGGGTTGAAGCTCGTTCGTATGCAAGAATAGCATCAAAACACGTGGAAAAGTTCATACATGATAACATCATTACAAGATATGGAGTACCCCACGAAATCATAAGTGATCACGGGACCCAATTCAAAAAAGATTTTACCGAACTTTTCACTAAGTTTAAAATTCAACATCGACTGTCTTCACCTTATAGGCCACAAACGAATGGAGCCGTAGAGCCCGCAAACAAGAACGTGAAGCAAATGATAGCTAAGATGACGGAAAACTACGAAGATTGGCCCGACAAGCTACAATTCGCCTTATGGGGGTATAGAACTATTATTCGATCCTCAACAGCAGCAACGCCTTATTCTTTAGTATACAGAATGGAGGCGGTACTCCCAGTTGAAGTAGAAATCCCTTTCTTAAGGATAGCTTTGGAAAGTTTATTACCCGAAGTAGATTGGGTCCAAGCCCGGTATGAACAATTGGTTTTGCTAGATGAAAGACGACTAAATGCTCTACATTACGGTCATATCTACCAAGCAAGGATGACAAGACATTTTGATCAACGATTCAAGACTAGAAGACTAAAAGAAGGAGACTTAGTCCTAAAAGAGGTAAGACCAATTGTAGTCGACCCTTGGGGAAAATTCAAGCCTAATTGGGTCGGCCCATGCATTATCAAGACAATACTATCCGGTGGAGCGGTAAAGTTAATGAATTTAGACGGCAACGAGTTCACTCAACTCACAAATATGGACCAACTTAAGCGATTCTATGCATAAAATATTAAATCTTTGAGAGAGCCCACTAAGGCACCAAGTCCAAGTCAAAATCCGTCAAACCTATCCACGTGGGGCCCACGACCAGGAAAAATAATAATAAAAAAAAAACAAAAAAACAACGAGATTTGGTTTTGCGAACTACATTGGCCTGATTCTGCATGGATATGTAGGTAACCCATGTAACTTGGGCCCGGCCACTTTAATAAAATAAATCTCTAAGGGAGTTTTAATCCATTCGATTAATGCAAAAATAAGCAAGTCTTTCACTAATATGGCTAAAGTCCATTACATGCTCTAATAAATAAATAAATAAGTGCAAAAATAATAAATAAAAGAGCAATTTTAAACTACATCTACTTAGACATGCGAACCCGTTATTTGAATTATACTACTAAGTACAAAAAGAACAAGACTTGTTAGACAACTAGAGGTGGACTACTCCTCCTTGTCCTCAACTTCGGGCTCTTGGGCGGGTTCGCTAGGCTCATTAAGTTTCATTCGTTATTTTGGAGCCCATCTTTCCCTACCATAGCTAGAAGAGGCCTCGTGATCATTGGGCCTAATTGGAGCTACTTGTTTGGCCGAGTGGGCCGGATTCTTCCTCTTTTTAGATTGGGCCTTGGCCTTACCTTTTCCCTTACCCTTAGTTTGGGGCTTGGAAAGTTTAGCGGGCCTATCAATGGGAGTTATCCTTATACCGCTTGGCTCATCATATTTGCGGGCTTTGAATAACTCTTTTTCCTCTTCTAGGAGCCTATGGTTGACTCGGTGATCACCACTCCAAATCCATTGCTCATAAAAGATCGTCAGCCCATGAGATTGAGGAAATACTGGTTTAACCCTTATTTGACGACGACTCCAATATCGTTCCCAACGGGACATTAAGGAAGGAGTCAAGGGTCGTTGATAAGGGCTCGCAACTTACATTCGGGATCCTTTGCCTTCAGCCGTATTGGCGGAGGAGGCGGTTCGGTAGGAAGAATGTCAAAGTATACAAACCAATAATCCTCGTAAAGGGCACATTCTCACTATACCCTACAATTTTGGTGGTACGCCACCATGGGACGAACCAAGCCGATTGAATGTCTGTGTAGAAATATGCTATCCACTCCTCCCAAGAGGATTCGGAGAACTTTCGGCGCCTCGCCGGAAAGTGCTTAGGGAGGAACTTCCTAGTGTCAATGGGGACCTCAAGCAAGTGGAGTCTCTCTTGAAGCCATATCTACACAAAAACAACAAAAGGAAAATTCATGTCAATACAAGATAAGAATTCACCACATAAAGTTGAATCCACAAAGATTAAGGCTTTATCACAAAAACTTACTTGAAGGAGTAAAGGGCTCTCGGTAAAAGACTCTTGACGATTTCTCTTGAGCCTATCTAAGGCAAGAATTGTCTCTCCCACAACCAAGTGCATAGAAGAGCTATCCCTTTGAATTTTCTCGGTCACCGTAAGAAGGCAAGCTTTGCCCCTATTGATGGTAGACTTCTTTTCGAATGGAATAAGAGCGTCTTCATTACCACCAACAAACAAATAAAAATGGAGGAGGCAAAATACAAAGGCACGTTTCTTGTACCTCATATTCATCGCATCCCGGGCCCTAGAGGTAAAGAAAGTCACGAGCTTGGCAAGATCAGCATCCTCACCATGAAGCACTTGACCCGCTTGACGAGAGGACAACCCGAGGTATCTTTGAAAATCACTCGCAAAAGCGTTCACTAAGTAAGGAACGGCAGAAGGGCTTTCGGTTGGAAAACCAATGATGTCGGAGAACTCCTCCACCAACGGGCAAATCTCGTGAGCACCAAAACGAAAAACATGGAACTTTGGGTCCCAAAACTCAATGGAAGCAGGCATTAAGATGGAAGGGGGTAAGCTCTAACCTCTCCTCTACAGTCATGGAGGCCAGCCAAGCATCAAAGACATCATCAAAGTTCACCATTGTTAAAATTAAGGATTTGCTCTCAAGGAATTTTCTCTCTCTAGGGGCTCAAAGTGAGTAGTAAGAAGAGAAGAAGAGGAAACCCGACTATATAGAGGTCACAGTTGGATTCTCGTCGAAAAATTAAGGCAACTCAGACAACCGACGAAAAAGGGGCCAGGCGGCCTCTCAACTAGTCCGGACGGCTTAGCCGTTAGGACAAGCGGCTGAGTCGCCCCAGCCAGCAGCATGACCGCTGGGACAAGCGGCAACCACTGGAGCTCTAGCGGTCACCCTGTATATGCGCCGAGGATACAACTTCGTGAGACAACTTCTGTCCACACGACCTCTCCATTGACCGAGCTCTACCTTTCTAATTCCCACTTGGACAGATTTTGGAAGCCCCCCCTTAGATTTTTCTTACCTTAATTTTGGCTCTTGCCACTTTTCTATTTATTCCCTTTTTATTTTCTTTCCTTCTTTTTGTTTTGATTATCAAGTTCCAGCACTCTTCATTCCTTTTATTTTCTGATTCTTTATTTTCTTTATTAATATTTTCCCCTTTTTAATTATCTTTTCCTATTTTCTTTTTCTTTACTTTATTTTATTTTTTAGGGGAAGGGGTACCCCAAATGTGCTAAATTCTCGGGAATTCTAAATTCGAAAATTAGATGATTAAATTTACATATGGGCATTTGCGTGATATTTTTGTGCGTGAATAAAATGCAATATTTATAGCAGGTTCAATACAAGCCCGAAAGTTCAAAATGCACTAAAACAAATATCACTGGCCATCTTCGCCAGTACTTGGACCCGCCTGAGACGACTCTCCGGGTCCACTCGATGATGGAGCACCTGAAGGATCCGGCTGAGACATCGCCCAAGCTCTAGGGTCAAAAGCAAACAGTGAACCCGTCAAGTAAGTGGGATCCAATGAGTGGCGCGGTGGCTCCGGCATGTTCGGATAACTACCATGCCCGGTACTTTCCTGAATCCAAGAACCCCTTCGAGGGACTGGAGGATACATAGGCATGTGATAGCCCGGATACCCCATATAAGGAGGTGGTGCATGCCACTGCGGAAGATAAGGCACTTGGGGCGGGTTTTCCGTATCTAGAGGTGAGCAATGGGATCAAGTACCTGGATCTGGATCCGGAACCGGTCAGGACCCAGCGGGTCCAGACTTTGAACCAGTCCCACTGAGACCAGTTCTGGTTCCAGAATTTCGAAACTGGTTGGAACCAGTACCAGTTCCGGGTACCAGTTTTTGGGACCAGGTACCCGCCGAGTACCCGGCAGGACCAATTCCAAGAACCAATTTATGAGTTTCATACTTTGATGTGGCATTGAGTTTTATTAATTATTGTTTTTGTATTTTCGTTTTTGGGTTATAATGTTATGATATTAGGTAAAATTTAGTAATAGATGGTTTATTAAAGAGAGTTGTATAAAATAATATTACGTTTTGGGGAAAAAAGAGAACCAAAAATTCTATGAAAAAGTGATAATGGGTACTTGGTCCCGGAATCGGTACCCACCAGTTCCAGTACCAGTTCCCAGATTTCAGGATCCGCCAGTACCAGTTCCAGTTCCAGTACCAATTCCCAGATTTCAGGATCCGCCAGTACCAGTTCCAGTACCAGTTTCAGGTATTTTAGGCAGCTACCCGGCCATGCTCACCCCTACCCGTATCCACTCTAGCTCGAGGCGTCCCTTGGCGCACCTCCGCACTCTCATGCCTAGGAGGAGGACGCTGCGATATAAACGTCGACTCCGGAGCACGAATAACTAGAAGCCTAGTAGGCCTCACCACAGGAACAGGCTGTGAAATAAGCTCAAGGTTAGAAAATTACGAAAAATTCAAATCAAGCACCATTACTTGAAATGAACATACCTCTCGAATATCGGATCGACAACTCCTTCATATACTTCGAGACGCGAACCTGGAAATCCAAATCTTAAAGGCATGCATGCCCCTATACATCTTCCGCGTCTCAAAAGCATCCAACTGTGCACATAAAGAAAAGAGTCAGTATAAAAACAAAGGAAATATTGCAAATTACAATGGATTCTCACTTACCCCCCTACAACCAGCTGGTAGAGGCAATCCCTCAACCTCCTCATCAGGGCCACGAAACTCAGAAATCAGTAGAACCTGAGGTGACTCGTCCGCTCCTGTATAACTCACCGACATGGAAGGAGGAGTAGGGTGCGGAGAAGAAGCAGTCGCATGAGAGGACGAAGAACTCGCAACACTCTACAAAGACTTAAAGATATTAGACACATTTCTAAATTTCCAAACGAAATTAAGAAGCCAAGTACATTACTTACCGGGTTGGTAGAGAAGTTGGGGCACAACCGAGCCTCAAC
The DNA here is from genome assembly GCA_038025085.1 of Tetragonia tetragonoides. NCBI lineage: Eukaryota > Viridiplantae > Streptophyta > Magnoliopsida > Caryophyllales > Aizoaceae > Tetragonia > Tetragonia tetragonoides. The sequence continues at coordinate 12,028,211 of CM076143.1, forward strand.
AAAATCAGTATATGCCTCGAGAAGAGGAGTAAGGTCGGAGAAATGCTCGTAAAACAAAATCTAAGACATGCAAAGCACATGGATTAGGCATAAGTTGTGAGTAAAAGCCAAAAACACAAAGTATAAGAAGGGTAAAAGGAAATTACCTCCATAACCTTCCTATAACCAATCAAGGAGACGCGTGACGCGCCCTCCTCTCCACTGAGGTGGCTGGACTGCCTCAAATACCGTAAAAGACAGGAGTATGCGGGAAGACCCCAATTGTACTCCGCAACTCTGTCCAAATCCCGCAAGCACGGGAAATAACAAACATGATACCTACTAGCTTTATCCGCAAAGACGGAACAAGCTAGAACATAAGCCAAGAAAAGGCGGGCGTGCTGCTCCGCCGTGACCTTCTTCAACTTCCTCGGGGTGGTCAAGAACTGGACCATGACGTCAGTCCGCCCATACTTCATACCATCCCAGTTAGCCCCAAAAAGGCCAAACATCTCCACCATGTCATCCCTACTCACCTCTCCATAAGTGAGGGGAACACTGGTGCAAGGAAGCCCGGAAATGAGACCGAACTCGAAAGGGGTGATCATAATCTCACCCATGGGAAAATGAAAAGTACTGGTAGTATCCCATTATCGCTCCGCAAGACCTCCAACGAGCAATCGGTCGAAACGCTCAGCAGAAGCGATGGACGCTAAAAAGTGACCGAAGCCACAACGCTCCACAATAGCGTTAACCGCGGGAGTCACGTACCTACGGCTTTCTCGATACCAGAAAGGCTACTGTAACCCCGCATGGTAGTGTCTACGTCCTATACAACACAATAATTGCAAAGACAATTAGCTCGATGATCCTAGTAATAATTACCAGTCTCCGATTTAGTCCTAAATTTTTACAACTCGTAAAATTTAGCATTCTAGCTAAACCAATATGACGAGAGTGAATTTTAAAGAGAACAAATTTCACACGAGTTTATTCTCCACGAATATACTCATAAACCATCTACCATCACAATAAAAATAAACTTCATTCAAGTTTATTTTCACAAAAACAATAAGTAATGATTGCAACGAGAATAAATTTCATAAAAATTTATTTTCCACCATTAAATATGAATTTCACTCAAATTCATTCTTCACATGCCAAAAATATATATAATACAAGAAACCTACGGGAATTCACAAGTTAGCAACAAAAACAATTTCACGCAAATTGGTTTTTCCATTAGCTACACTACAGTTCTCAATCTAAAATTCTATGTTTACCTACACATGATTTTCTAAGTGTAAAAGAGCAAAGAGCAAAGAGCAAAAAAAAAAATACGACATACCCGACATTTGGTACAACCGATAACCAAATGCTCCTTCTTCTTACAAATAAGATCGTTGGGCTCCCAACGATGAATAGGTTGGAAATCACTACGAGTGAACTCGTCCTGGACTAACCGGTGCTCACCCACCCGGTGATGGGGTATACCGGAAACGAAAACCCGAGTGAAAACATTCAGGGCCTCATGAATAACAATCTCTTGCTCCTTCCTTTTCCTACCTCCTCTAAGTTTAGGAGCCATGGATAAAGAGCAAAATGGAGTTTTTGGAAAGTTGATTGAAACTCACAAAACTCACAAATTCACACAATTTTGAGTTTTGACACTCAAAAACACAAAAACAACTAACAAAATCAAGTTCTACTAAGAATTTGAGCAAGAAAGCCTCATGATTTGGAGCTAGGGGCTTTGATAGAGTTTGAAAGCTTGAAGAAAAATGCAGGAGAGAGAAAGGAGAAGGCTCAAAATGGGGAAGATGACCCATTTCGGCCTCCCTCCTTTCCTTTTTATGCACACGCTGAAAACCTAGCAGCCGGTCAAACCGCCTAGGTGGACGGTCAAACTGCCCAGCTGGCGGCTGAACCGCAAGCCACGCGGCTTGGCCGCAAGTCCAAACGACTTGATCGTTAGGGGGAGCGGTTCAACCGCTCCACCAAGCAGTGTAGCCGCTCCACCAAGCGATTTAGCCGCTCCACCTAGCGGTTTGACCCCTTGACGTGGCGGTTTGACCGCTTGACTCATTCTCTCTCTTATGACATTTTAAGGGCCGTTGGTTCAAAATCAGTGGGCCCCATGCGAGGCCCATTGGCAGTTATTTGCGCGCCAAAGTCCGTTTATGAAAGCAGGACTACTTTAAACCCACAGGTTTGTACATTTATACTCGGCCTAATGGCATGGGCTCGCATCCGACCTAAGGTCTGAGCAACATTTTATTACTCTTTACAATAACATTTACTACCCATCCTATTTCTAACAAAGTATTTTTATTGTGTAACCTACAGCACAGGGTTCCCCTTCGACTGAAAATCGAAGGACATTTATTGTTTGACCTACAGCACAGGGTTCCCCTTCGACTGAAAATCGAAGGACATTTATTGTTTGACCTACAGCACAGGGTCACCCTTCGACTAAATATCAAAGGATTTTCATCATTTATCTTATTTCTACCAAAATATTTTATTGTGTGACCTACAGCACAGGGTTTCCCTTCGACTGAAAATCGAAGGACATTTATTGTTTGACCTACAGCACAGGGTCACCCTACAACTAAAAATCGAAGGATTTTTATTATCATTATTTTTTATTTCTAACAAATACTTTAATTGTGTAACCTACAACACAGAGTTCCCCTTCAACTGAAAATCGAAGGACGTTTATTGTTTGACCTACAGCACATGGTCGCCCTTCGACTAAAAATCGAAGGATTTTTATCATTTATTTTACGAAATATTTTTATTGTGTGACCTACAGCACAGGGTCTCTCCGTTCGACTAATGGTCGAAGGACATTTATTGTGTGACCTACAGTATAGGGTCAAATTCTCGATCAAATAAACCGGGAAAATTGTTACTTTATCCTAAAATGATTGTTTATTTCTAACTGATTGTCACCTCATTCAGTTTGCCTGTTTCATTGCAGGTATTGGCACAGGAATACTTTGACCTTCGCTCTATCCGAGCTTAGCCAATGTTGGGGCTTCTGTAGACACCAAAAATTGTGTCTATGATATGTCCCATAAAAACCCGATGATGAAAGGATTGGATTTTCCTCGAACTTGGTTTGTGAGAGTAATTGCTCTGATGATTAGCCCAATTCATTTGATTTAACCAGTGGAAGCCTTTTGTATAGGTGATCCAAACCAGTTGCACTCAATTCAATTGGAGTCCAAAACTGAGAGATAGGCCTCTTTGAACCTAAGGGCCCGAAAGGGAATCCAAACCCATGAGTCAACCCTTGGTCAAACAAGGGAACTCAGTCAATCCCGCGTGGACCCCCTCGAAAAAACCTCCCCCGCTTGGAAAAGCAGCCAGGCGCCTATACAGGCATGTCGTTCCAGGTCCAAGCGGCCACGCTTGAGTTCAAGCGCTGGCCGCTAGGACAAGCGGCTATGCCGTTAGGACAAGCAGCTTGACCGCTTGTCCTGCCAGCCGCGAGGCCTAGTTGTATGGCCGCCTGGACCTTTTTTCGCGGACGGCAAATTCGAGACCCATTCGATTTCCGTGCCAAACCCTGGCAGCTCCCCCTCTTCTATATAAACGAACCTTAGGGTTCAGTTGAAGAGGTTGGGTATTTTAGAGGTTGGACATTCTCTCTGAAAGGTTGGTCTTTGGTTGACAGTTTCTCTCTCATATTAAACCAGAATTTCTGATTCTACTCCTTATTTAGGTTAGCCCTAGCACCGCAAAATAAACCTTCATACTTCATCAAGAGCAAGAATTCAAGCATAACAACCCAATAAGTTCATTGCTTGTTATTACTAACGAATTTGGTTTATGTGACATGTACATGCATGGCGCGTTTTGAGCAAGAGGGTTTGTATTAAGCCTAATTAATGAATGAATGAATGTATTTTTGCTATTTATTGCTTTTTATGATTAAATTATGCTTTGTTTGTGAATTGGTGGATGAATTGCTTGTTTCTCTTCTAACTCGCAGGTTTTAGCATATTTATCGTTTTCTAGCAAAAAAAGCATGTAACTTGATAAATTGTTAAAAGTGGTCACAATAATAATGTTTGTTCAACCCATTAGTTAAAACTAGGAATTTGGACAAATTGAACCTTATTTGGAATCGTAGCATTAATAACTACATTGAATCGATTAGTAAAGGTCATTGTTGTCAACAGGTGAGTTGGGTGCCTAACACCTTCCTAGCTAGTACTCACGCCCCCGAACTCAATTATGAAGTCAATTTTCCCAATAGGGATTGGGGTGCACAAGAATTGAGTTGACGTCTTTCTAGAGTATTGACTTGATTCCAAGGGTTCCTAATTTCCTTAAATTTGGTGGCGACTTCTGACAATCTTAATCATGTTCTTAGTGTGAAAGGAAAATCTTCATGTGCATTCACACTCAAAGATTCACGAAACCCGAACAACCGCGCTCTCCCAGGCTACCCGTCCGGCCGCCCGGAAATCACAGGGGAAAAAAGGGGAGAAAAATCCGATAGCCTACAATTATACAATGATATTAAGAAATAAAACCCTAGCTAATCTTGATAGAGCCCAATAGAAAACAGTAATAGCAGATAATGACAGGGAAGACACCCCTGATGGAACTGGAAGGAACACTTATATTATGGAGCTGTATTGCGTAAAACATTAAATCGAACACTTGCTAAGCACTGAGCACAATTCGTCCCTAAAAAAACCACAAAATAAACGATTAAAGTGCCTGAAACAAAATATAAATTATAACTACAGAAAGTGCGGGGAAAAACTAACCAAAAACAACAATATAGAAGTTTCAATTCAACCAATTCTCCCTAACAAATCAAAATCAAGCAGCAAGTGCTTACCTCTGAACAACCCCTTAAATTCTATGGAGGTAAGCTACAATTTGCCATATGTAGAAACTGAAATTGAAGAGAAATTCAGCAAATTAAAAGAAGAAGATAGAGACAATATAAGGAAAAGATAGAGAGACAAATAGTGAGAAATTGACTTAGCACATAACAAATTAGTGAGAGAGAGGATTGGTTGATAAATGCACCTGACGTATATTGATAGTACCTAAAACCCAAACAAATATTATAAGAACCTGAAGAAGTTACAATAATACGAATAAAAAAAAATTTAAAAAAAAAAACTTATCTAAGAAATGTAAAAAACCCATCAGACCTTAAACTTCATAAAACCTAAATTTTCAATTCTAACAATTTCTCCATCCCCTCATAAAAATAGAGCCAATTTCTGATAAATCGATAAACAACTCACAAATAGATGATAAGCTACAAAAGAGAAAATCGAATAAAGGGACAGAAATACCTGCACTGTAGAAAGTGGGACGATCTTTCTGAAGAACCTTTAGCTTCTTGAGGATACAGAGAAGCACAACCAGTAATCCTCCTTCGACACCGTCAACCCGATCAACATTTACAGCAGAAGCCCGATCAATATGAGTACTGTAGTACATACCAACCAACCAAATTTCATCGTGCTGACAATGTAAATGGAACCCATAAAAACATAAAATTGAAGCAACGAACCCTAACCCCCAATATCGCATCAATTAAAAGAGTACCAACCAACTTTCAGATTTTAAGGTTTTACCAAATTGACATAAAATACTGCATTTGTCACGAATTTAGTCAAAAACAAAAGTGATTTTGAAATTTACCTTGTTTTGAAGCGAGATTAGAAGTTCACACTGCCAAGAACCCGAACACATGCTTCTTGGTTACTGCGAGAAGAAAATTCGTTGAAATGAAGGAGTGAACTGAAAACCATGGGCAAAATCGACTAAAAAATCAAGAGGGTTCCGACTTCCTAGTGATTTGCAATGGAAGAGGAGAGAAAAATACTAAGGAGTTAGGGTATGAGTAAGAGACTGGGAGTGGTGAGGCCATGGGTATGGGTGGGGCGTGGGAAAAGGTAAGCAGATCCAGAGTTTGGAGAAGACTGAAGACTGGAAAGGCAGCTAAGCAGTAAATGGAAGGAGAAGTAAAAAGATGGGAACAAGGATTAAAGGAAAGGTAAAAAATAAAAAGGATGTAGGAAGCACTATTCATTGTTTACTGTTTAAATGAACAGTGCAAAATGACCATCTTCTCTTTTATAAGGGTAGGAGGATGTGAAAGGTGCAAGTGGTTGAATATGACATGGAGCTCCATTGTTTATGATGTCATACTGAGCAATAATTGGGTATTTGTGGCATGAAATTAGCACATGATTTGGGTATGGGCTGTTTTGTGCTAAAAATTTCTCATTGTCATTTCATCAAACAGATAGTGTGCGTGGCAGTAAAGTGGCTCAAAAATACAGGTTCTTCTTGATCCCAATTGCAATATATTTGCAACAAAGAGGCTTAGTGACAGTTTAAATTGAGGCAATTACATAACATCCCTGACACCCTGGAAGGACTTATTGATGAGCAATAATTTTGGAAGATGCCATTGAATTCCGAAGATGCAGGACCTCATGGCTTAGCAAGTAGGGAGTTGAAAGGAGATTGAAGAGAAGGGAAGTATGTAATTGGAGTGGCTTGGTGTTTGGTGGTGGTCTGGGTTTCGTGGGTGGTGCTGGTGAGTTTCATGGGTGGTGGATTGGTAGATGGGGGAGGAGAGAGAGATGGAGAGAATAGAGACGAGGTTGGTTATGGTGGTGATGGTGGCTGGTGGGTGGGTGGAAGGATAGGAAAGAGAATAAAAAGGTAAAGTAATGGAGAAGTTTAACAGAATTAACGGAAAATATTGAAGTGAAACTATTTCTAATATCTTGGGTAACCAAAGAGGGAATATTAAAAATCGAGGTCACTAAATAATGATTATGTAATATCCCAAGGCACCAAAGTGGAAATTTTCCTTTACGTTTAATGGTGGCGATTCTAGCAAATCCTTATTTTTCAATTAGAAAATGATGCATTGGAAAACCCGTTAAAAATTGACTCAACTCGAACCCTATTATTTAAGATTCTGGTGAAGTTTTTCGAACCCTCCCTATCAAAAAAACATTTTTCGAACCCTAAACACAACTTGACCCTAAAATATATTTAACCCGATAATTCTTGGGTCAAATCTTGCATGTTCGGTCGTTCATGTGTCAACCCGTCTTACTCTAAAATTTGAATAATATGAATAAAAAACGCAAACACTTGCTTGCGGCGGACTTATACGGTAGGGCGTCATTCCACATCAGCATGAAACTTGACAGTAAAAGCAGCACCCACTCGACAGTCGACACGCAGTTCGTTCACCTTTCTTCTTTTCTTTCCCGCTCTCTTCTTCTGGAACTTGTCCAACATCCATCTATCTAGCTTCACTCTCCCACTCTCTCTCCTTATCCCCTTGTATGGTTGTATCTCTCTCTCTCTCCTCCACTAGCCATTTACCCAAATTTCTCTCTCCTCTTCCTCTAACTCTCTCACATCTAACAGGTCACCCGACCCCTGCTCTCTCTCTCTCTCCTCCTACAGCTCACCCCAGATCCCATATCCCCACACATGCTCTCTCTCTCTCTCTCTCTCTCTCTCTCTCTCTCTCTCTCTCTCTCTCTCTCTCTCCTCTGGTGCTGTTTTTCTGTTTTTTTGTTTTTTTGGGTGGCCTGGGGATTTGCTTAGTAAAGGTTTTAGTAGTTTATAACTGATGTAGTTTAAAACAAATCTTGTTTTAATGTTTCTTGTGACATTTTTGATTAAAAACAAACATCTTTTAACATAGCAAGTTATACCTTAATCAAAATTTGAAATATATTGAAACCGAAGTTTAAAAAATTAACATCACTTGTTGAGTAAGTAACACTGAAATTTTAAAGCTAACACCACAATATAAGAAATTGACGCTACAGTAAAATAAACTGATACTATAAATCAATAAATTGACGATAGAGTAAAATAAACTAACACCACAATGCAAAAGTACGTGGCACTAGAGCAAAATAAACTAACACCACAATGCAATAAATTATCACTACAATAAAGTACTCTGTAAATTGATACCATAAAGCATTGAAGTGACAATAGAGCAAAATAAACTAATACTACAATGCAAAACAGTGACACTAGAGAAAAATAAACTAACACCACGATGCAACAAAGTAAATTGACACCACAAGGGAATAAAGTAATTCTAGAGTAAAATAGTCCAAAACAACAAGGCAATAAAATAACTGACGACTTGTGGTACAAAGTGACACTACAACCAATTAATCTCATTTAAACGTAAAGGAATAAAAAAAGAAAAATAAAGAAACAAAATAAAGGAAGAAAAATAAGAGCAAAAAAGAGAGAGTTGGTTGAGAAGATTTGAACCGCGAGCTCAAAGGAAGGTGAAGTTGTCAATCTAAACACGGAGGCAAGTACATTTTTCGGTAATGTAACTGGGGCAAATAGTTTTATTTCCACTTGCAGCCCAACATAATCGAAGAGACACGAGTCTAAATCTCTCGTTGGGCCTTCATGTGGAGACAATCACGCGCACAGGACTCATTATATACCTTGCCCTATATGATAGGGCGGCCCTAGAAGAGACTAACTGAATAAAAAAAATAGACCTAAATGCCTTTTTGTGCAAATTAATGAGACACTTTTCAAATATATTTAACAATATCCTTACGTTATTTTTTCATATTGAATGTCTTTATTCACCTTTTTTTTTTTTTTTACTTAAGGTGACTAATATCCACCCATAATTGGTATGCACGAGTTTCTCTTTTCTTGAACTCGTAGCATATAGTTTCTATAAATTACAAAGAAAAAGTTATAAATTAAAATCATGTACAAATATTAAGCAAAAATAATTTGAACATTAAAAAATATTATTATTCATTTTTTTGGAACGTAAAGGTTGTATAACAAGTCTTTAATGAAGGGAATATGGCTGTAATGGTGATCTATGAAGAGGGTGGGGATGGGGTGGCGAATAAAATAGCGGGGTTCAAGCAAAAAGTCAAGAGGGTTCAAAATGAGGACCATAGGCAGGTAGTGCATGGGGAGTCAAGCTTCTTGGAGGGCGGGTTTGATACTCTCATGTACGACGAGGTGCCAGGAAATGATGATGAAAGCTTTCCCACTTTATCCATTGGAGCTCTTGTTAGTGCCCATGTACCAGCGGTGGAGGTTGGAAGCCACCAACCCCGCCGATTCCAATGAATTGCTTGAGCTACAACTGTCGGGGGCTTAGCAACCCGCGCGCAGTTGGGCGATTGAGAAAGTTGATAAGGAGGGAGAGGCCTGCTCTTGTCTTCTTAATGGAGACAGAGTTGAGTGGGTAGGAGATGAGTAGTGTAAAGGATAAACTTGGTTCGTCTAAGGGGTTATTTGTTGATTCTGCGGGATGCTCGAGGGGTCTTGCTTTGCTTTGGGAGGATGAAGTGACGGTATCACTTTTAGCTATGTCAATGCACCATATGGATGTCAATGCACCAAAGATCACAGAGGACATGAATAGGGAACTTACAAGGCCTTTTGATCCCGGTGAGGTTTCCTATGCCCTCAAACAAATGCATCCGAGTAAGGCACCTGGTCCCGATGGTATGAATACAATTTTTTTCCAAAAATTTTGGCATATTATCGGGAACGATATTTCTGATTATGTGATTTCTATTCTAAATGGTGTCTTTGAGTGTTCACCTGTGAATGTTACTAATGTTGCTCTTATCCCAAAAGTGAATAAACCCACTAAAATGACTAAATTTTGTACTATCAGTTTATGTAATGTTGTTTATAAATTAGCCTCGAAGGTTCTTGCTAATAGATTGAAGGAGGTACTCCCACACATTATCTCACCTACTTAAAGTGCCTTTGCACCAGGTAGGCTAATCACGGATAATACCCTTGTTGCGTTTGAGACTTTTCATTACATGAGTAGTATGTGTTCCGGGAAAAAGGGGGCGATGGCAGTCAAACTAGATATGAGCAAAGCGTATGATAGGGTTGAATGGTCTTTTCTTGAGAAATTGATGGAGAAAATGGGATTTTGTAGGCAATGGGTGAAGATGATTATAATGTGTGTCTCTACAGCCTCTTTATCTGTGCTTGTTAATGGTATCCCTACTGACCCTTTTGTTCCCCAGAGAGGGTTGAGACAAAGTGACCCTTTATCCCCATATTTGTTTATAATGTGTGCAGAGGCCTTCACGAGTTTGTTGGAACTTGAAGTGGGAAGAAAGGAGATGCAAGGGTTTCGGATATGTCGAGGTGCACCTGAGATATCACACTTGTTGTTTGCAGATAATAGCATTATTTTTTGTAGGGCAAATGATCGAGATGTGGGCGCCATAAGGAGGGTATTGCAGATGTACGAAGGCGCCTCAGGTCAATAGGTAAATTTGGAAAAGTCCGAGGTTACTTTTAGCTCTAATGTACAGGGAGAGCATCGTGCACATATAGTCGAAAGCTTGGGTGTTAAGGAGGTTGAGGGCCTTTCAAAATACCTGGGTATGCCCATGCATGTGGGGAGATCACGGGCCCAAATTTTTGCTCCTCTTCGGGAACGAGTGTGGAAGAAACTCTAGGGATGGAAACATCAAGTCTTATCTTTTGCGGGTAGGGAAATTCTAATGAAGGCAGCAGCCCAAGCAATACCTACCTATTTGATGAGCTTGTTCAGACTATCTAAGGGGTTTTGCCAGCAGCTCCAGAGTTTGATGGCGAGGTTTTGGTGGGGAAGTAAGGATGGTGAGAGGAAGATACATTGGGTTACGTGGCGTAAAATGAGTAACCCCAAAGGTGAGGGCGGCTTGGGATTTAGGCATATTGAATTGTTTAACGAGGCTATGCTTGCAAAACAAGGATGGCGGATAATAAATAACCCAACGTCACTGATGGCGAGGATTTTAAAGGCGCGGTATTTTCCTAAAACTGAGTTTATGGAGGCTTCTATTGGTCATAGACCAGTTATGTATGGAGAAGTATTTTGGGAGCACGATGGATATTTGAGAAAGGGTATAGATGGTTGGTAGGTAACGGGAGAAGTATTGGGGTGTGGAAATGTCCATGGATGTCTAGGCCTCCATCATTCCATGTTATCTCTCCTGTAGCTACTGGGCATCAAAATATGAAGGTTTGTGAGCTGATCGATGAGGAGGAAGCAAAGTGGGACGAAGCTAAGGTCCGATCTTTGTTCCTTCCCTTTGAAGCTGACGAGATTTTGGGATACCTCTGTGTTTAGTTGGCCGAGTGATAGATTGAGGTGGCATTATACCAAGGACGGGCATTATTCAGTGAAGTCGGGATATCATGTTGCACGATGGAGTCGATATGGGGCAGATGAGGGTGCGTGTTCAGCACCAAGAAAGGAACCATGGAGATCTATTTGGCATGCGAATATCCCTCCTAAGATTAGGAGTTTTACATGGCGGGCTTGCGTTGGGGCACTCCCTACACGGGCTAATATCCATAAAAGAATTGAAGGAGCTGATGCTAGCTGTCTGCGTTGTGGGTCGTGGGGTGAGTCTGCTCTTCATGCTTTATGCTTCTGTCCAACAATAGAGAAACTCTGGGAGGAAGCAGGTTTGCACTATGTTCTTGAGGATGACAGTTATGCTAGTGTGGTTGACAGGATTGAACGATGGAGAGTGACGTTAGAGACTGAGGAGTTTGAGAAATTGCTTGTTTGTAGCTGGGGGGCTTGGAATATGAGAAATGAGGCTATGCACAGAACGGAGATACGACAGCCAGAGCAGGTTTGGGAAGATGCAGGTGGACTGTTGTCTGCATATCGAGAGGTGCAGGGTAGTGTACTGCAAAAGCCTTTAGCTGTTAGTGGGAGTTGTAATTGGGAACTGCCACCATCTGGGTGGGTGAAAGTTAATGTCGATGCGGGCTTTTTGAGAGGAGGAGGTGTAGGATTTGGGACGATCATCCATGATGACAAAGGATGAGTGATTCGTGCAGCTGTCAAACAGGTGGCAATGGAGACAGATGTGGAGTTAGCGGAAGCCCAAGTTGTCCACTTTGGGCTTCTAATGGCTCTGCATGCAGGGTGCTCAGCAATTATCATGGAGAGCGATTGTCTTTCTCTTATACAGCAACTCAAGAGTAAAGCAAAGCCTATTTCTAGTGTTGGTCTTGTCTTAAATGATATTTATAGTTTAATTTCTTCTGTTAGTAGGATTAAGTAGTACCATGTTAAGGGTGAAGGGAACAAGGTTGCATATGAACTTGCTCATTTCAACCCGACTTCCTTTGCGGCTAGAGTGTGGGTGGATTGTTGTCCGGAGGCGGTGATGGATGTGGTTGCTTCCCATTTTTGTACTGCTACTCCCTTTGATAATTAATGCATCCACTCTTCTTCTCAAAAAAAAAAAAAAACAAACAAAAGAAGTTTTGAAAAAATGTTTTTTTTTTCTTTTTGCATTTTTTTCTAAATTGGTTAGGACTTTAGGAGCACTATCCTTTTCCAATGTAAGACTCTAAAAGATAGTGTTTCAGTATTTGATATCTAACAAAATAATAATTTCTTTCATTGAACAATATTGAGTGATTTTAATATGTGAAGTGGTAATAATTTAGTAATTACCTACATAAAATTCCTATTATCTTATTGTTAAATGGGATGACTTTTTAGAATGTAAGACAATATGAGTCACTTATGGTGAATAATGACTCTTATTTCATTGAAAAGTGACCCTGTCTCACCAATAGTTACGGAATGACCATTTTATATAAGTTTTTGTGTATTATATATTAGTATATACTAGTGACATTCCCGTGCGTAGCACGTTTTTTTTTTTAAAAATGTGTTCATTTAAAATTCTTTATTTTCGAAATTCCTTCAATTAAATAAGTAGCATACGATATCACATTTTTTTGCTTTCACGTCTAGGGTTATTTTTTTAGACTAATAAGAAATACACATTTATTTGGATAGTATAATATACACCATTTATGCAAATAAAACACTATATGGTATCACAATTTTACTACTCAAAGTTGTTAATAAGTATTGGGCAATGTATGATTTCGAAAAAAGAATAGAAATTGACAACTTCTTCTTTTTTTCACTTTGATATTTAATTAAAAGCGACATTCTATTAACAGCCACTTGGCCTATGCGATCACTCACAAATATAGTCAAATACACTCATATACACATGAAACATAATACTCAATAAAATTCAAAAAAAAAAAAAATAATTCACTCATGTATCAAACCCCTAATACACCACTGATCATCAACACTATATGTTTGATAAAATTTCCGTGAACCAATGAGAGTATGATCCTACTTACTGTTGCTCAAGTATATATGTAAATCGATCCTCAAATATTTATTCTCAAATGTTTAATTTATTATTTCATTGTATGAAATTATTTCAGCTTAGTTCATAATATTGTCATCTTATTACTATTCTTCTGATATTAATTCGACCTCCACATAAATTTGGCTACTCCATCTTTATCATACTATTAAAACATTTATTTCTTGTATTTGAAATAATTTTTTTTAGTGTTGTTTGATTTTCATGACGATTATTCAAACTATAATAATATTTGTTTATTTGGCTACACCATATTTGTTTATTCAAACTATAATAGTATAGTTTTGTAGTGTTGAGGAGTCGGCAAAAACACAAGGAAGCAACCCAAGCGGATAAGTTAAGATTCATTAAATAAATGCATTAGTTAAGAAGTACATTAAGATTCAATTTTTATAATTTCAACGAAGAGGCCGGGATACATGGCAAAATCCTTTCTATATTTCTTTTAATCATTAGTTAATAAATGCATGAATTGTTTTATGGCAAATTGCTTACTTGGCAAGTTCTGCGTGTCATTATAGCAAGTAACAACATCGACTTATATATATACTAGTTTTATGTCCGTGCTTCGCACGGACTTGTAAATATCTCTCGAAAATGTAAATAATTTTTTAGGTGATACCTCATGTATGTTGTATTCCGCACAACTAATTCTATATTTGACTATTTTAATATTTTTGTATGAAATGCCCATTTAGACTGATCTATATCTAAAATAAAGTGAACATAATTGAAGGATACTTCAAACTCCACAAAAGAATAAGAAAATATAATTTAATGAAGTAAGATTTTTACATTGTAGAGTTACGTTACTTAAAATATTTCATTTTGTAGTTTGAAATAATAAGAAAATAAATAACATAATAAAATCGAGTGATATTGATCCTTTGGCACTTGGATCATGATTTGTTAAGATATGTGACAAAGTTGCACATGTGACGTCAACGTGACATCTTTATACGAACATTCCCTCTTATGTGGCGTTTACATGTTATCACTGCATCGTAAGGACCCAACTTGTAAAGATCACATATATCTCCATTGAAATAACTAAAATTATTTTATTTTTTAATATAAAAATATGCTAATAAATATGTAATAAAGTTAACTAATTTTAAGGCATTAATGGGAAAATACTTGGATGATGAGTTGTTAGGCTATGTGGCAAGCTTTGCTAATATGGTGACTTCGGTGTCACTGTCACACGATTTTGGGCCTCTATGTGGCGTCTTGCATGTCGTGCACACACGGAAAGAAAAAGAGAAACGTTTTTATTAATATATTTAACAAAGACATTAAAATTTTAGGGTTTGAAATTATAAATATTATTTGTGAAATACATTTAATTTTAATCCACACGATGCATGATAATTCTGAAAAATAATAGTATAATTTCATATCTCCCTCATAATTTACTTCTAAATATCCAATTGATCTACATCTAAAATAGAATGTATGTAAAAATTGATTGATATATGAACATAATTTGAGCGTACTTCAAAATTTCCAAAGGAAAAAAATAAAGATTAATTATTCTCTCTCTAGTTAAAAACCACTCTCTTAATGCAATTGGATTTTTGGTAATTGAATAATATCAATTAGTGGTGAGCAAAAAAATTCCACTTTCTAAAGTTATAATCAACAATTTGATCCTAAATATTTATTTCTCAAATGTGCTAGGTCGTTCATCGTTCGTAATTTTCAACATAATAACTTATAATGAGTGTTACTTGAATCTTACTTTTCGTTTGCGTGACATTTATATTACATAAGTATGTCTAAAGTGCTATATTAAAGTCTTAATTAATTTGCTAAGAAAGCATTGGAGTAAATGATGAGTTGAAGTTCATGTTTCATCCCCACACGAAATGTCCTTCCATATGGCATTTGTATATGAAAAATGACTCCGTTTTTCTCATAAAAATAAAATATTTATTACAAATTAAATTTAAATGTTTAGAATATATATTTTTGTTACTAATATTCAAGTGTGATTTACAACTAATATAATACAAATACGGATATCTTAAGTGTCTTATCCAATTAATTTATACCAAATCTTTTCAAAACCAATCTAATCAATCATGATTTATTATTTTTAGATTTATGTAACTAAAGATATATTTTTTTTTTTAATTTGAAATAATATGCACATAAATTAAATAATAAATTCGAGTAATAATGAACTTCTGACACTTGGATTGATTCGTTAAGCTATGTGCCCAAGTTGTGCACATGTGACATTTACGTGTCATCTTCACACGAACATTTCCTCTTATGTAGCATCCTACATGTCATTACCGTATGGAAATGACCCAACTTTTATAGGACATATATATCTCATTTTGAAGGTTTTTTGAAATCCAATCCATTGAAATAATATTTATAATTTTTCGACTTATAATGAGGCATTCATGAGTGACACTTGGATGAAGAGTTATGCTATGTGGCAAGCTTTGTTTACATGATGCTAGGTGCCATCGTCACACGAATTTACACCTCTTGTGTGGTATCCTATGTATCGTGCCCACACTAATTGGACACACCTTTATACGTATACCGATGTGGTACATATGTGTTACCTTCACACGAACATATCCCTCCCATGTGGCATCCCATCTGTCATCCTCACACGAAAAGAACCCAACTTTATAGGACATAGTACATATGTATCTCATTTTGAAGTATTTTCCGAACCTGTTCAAATGGAGTAAGAATTATAATTTTTTAATTTGCATAACAAAAGTTATTTTATTTTATAATTTGAATAATATTATAATAATTATATTATGTTGTATTTATGATCAAGCATTAATGATTGACCCACTTGGATGGGTGGCTTAAGTGGCGGCATACGTGTTATCACCACACAAATTTGGGCGCTGCGTGGCATCCTACGTGTCTCCCTCACATGAATATAGGCGTTTGCGTGGCATCCCACATGACGTGGCCACACACACACACACACACACATATATATATATATATATATCTTCCCCCTTAGCTACATGATCTGCAACCTCAGCCTCACGAAGTACATGATCTTCAAGCTTCAAAATACAAAACACAACACCCTAATTGCTCATGAGAGGTTACATGACAACATTACAACACACACAACACTACCACCTACATTTTGCTAACACAAACAAACAACAACATTACAAGCCCAATTACTATCACCCAAAGGGTGTACAAAGTATGGTCCATCTTTTTCATTTTCATCTTCATCTTCTTCACCTCACTTGACCTCTCAATACTCTTAGCCTTCAATTTTTGATTTTCCATAGCTTGAGCACCATTTTCAGCATTCAACCTTCCAATCTCATTTTGCAAATTTTTATTCTCATCCATCAACTCAATTGAGTATATCCTCTGCCAATCGGTCATTTCCACATCATACCATATGAAAAAATCACATTTTCGAGTTTGGGTTAAAGGATCATAATCCCCACATCCAAAAAAACGTCTCCCTGGGTTCTTCTTTGTCTTCGATTTGACAAGTGAGGCCCTTTTCTGGCATTTACAAGTTGGAGGCCATGAAGAATGTGTTGAATTGGAGCTTGACATATCTTTGAACTTACAAAATCAAAGAAAATCAAAGAAACCCTAATTCAGTCAGAAATTGGGGAAAAAGGTTGAAGAGAGAGAAACATACGAACCCTAACTTTTTTCATCCAGATTCACTTTCGAAACTTTAGATATACTCCTCTTTCGCTTTATCTCCTTTTCGCAAGAATCCTTTCGCTGTCACTGCGAGGAAGACAGAGTATCAGTTTAAAGAGAGAGAGCGAGATGACGAGAGACATAGATGACGAGAGAGAGAGAGAGAGAGAGAGAGAGAGAGAGAGAGAGAGAGAGAGAGAGAGAGAGAGAGTACAGACATTGAAGCTATGGAGGACGAACAGAGAGTACAGACGAAAATGGAGGACGAATAGAGAGAGAGAGAGAGAGAGAGAGAGAGAGAGAGAGAGAGAGAGAGAGAGAGAGAGAGAGAGAGAGAGAGAGAGAGAGTACGAATGAACTGAAGTGAGGAGGAGAAACAATTTAATTCATGCGCTTGCTTTTTTAGTTTAATTATTTTAGTTTGTTTAATTTAATTAATTATTTGGTCAAATTATTTATAAGTCACATGAGGGACACATGAGGGTAAAATGGGAAGAAAATTTTTGGATTTGGTCGGAAATTCACTTATGGGGTGACTTCCACGGTGTTTGTAACATTATAGGTGGTACTGAACAAATAGCAAGAGTTCAAGGGGTACTGAACAAAAGGTGTAATTGTTGAGGTGGTTTTCACCAAATTGCGCTTATTTAATCTTTTCAAAATGAAGCAGTTTCTCTTGTAAACGTGTAAAACAAAAAACTAATTCGCCTTTAAATTATTGTTATAGTTAAACTTGTTCGTTGGAGGGAACATTAAAAGTAGGGTTTTTTCAATTGGTATCCTTGTGATCTTGATTTTTTCAGATGATGCCTAAATTTTTTTCAATTATACATATGGTGCCCTTAAACAAGTAAAATTGTACACTCTGCCCACTACGAAGAGTTGCCGTTACGTTTTTTTAATTTCCGTCATTGCCCCTCAATGAAACACAAATAATTGATTTGGAACGATATGGCCCAGAAATTTTCCCTAAAAAGAAAGAAAATAGATTTGAGCAAGAACAATTGATGGGGAACAAGAACCAGATAGTAAGAAAGGTTATACGATGACAGAAATGAGGGGAAAATGGGTAATTTTGGGTGCATTTTTTAAAGGTAAATTTTTCAGAATTTAACTGAACTGAATTCAACATCATTGAACTGGACACCATTGAACTAAACTGGATACCATTAAGGCTCCATTTGATTCACTTGGACAAAACTGATCTAAATGAACTGAAATGAGCTGAATTGATTTTTTAAACTTGATCGTTAACCATTCAAAATTCGTCCAAACATAGACAATATAGGACTCATTTGAAAGTATGCTTTGAGATTTTTCCGATAACATAATTATCATCATGAAATTGTTTTGGAATAAAAAGTTATATGAGTGATAAAGTTACACATGAACTGAAGTGGACTGAACTGAATTTTAATTAAAATTAAGGTGAATCAAATAGAGCCTAAACTGAATTAAACACAACTTGATATGTGAGACATAAAGTATGTTTCTAAACTTACCATCAATCAACTGAACTGAACATTATTTACCTGAATTTGAAATTACTAAATTAACACCTGAATTGAACTAAACTGACCGTGTAAGCTCTAAAGAACGCACCCTAGTCTTTAAATAATCAAGTCAAACAAAATCCAAAAAAGCATCTTCTATTACATTTAACGAATTATTTTAACACCCACAGAGGGTACATAATTTAATGTTTCAATGAATACAAGGGCACCGTCTGAATTATTGCAAAAGTTTTGGGCGCCATGTGGCAAAGTTAAAGGTTCATTTTCTCCTAGTGGTCGAGGTGGTCGGCGGGTTTCTCGAGGGCATTCTACGGTGGCTCTAACAACGGGTTAAACAGTGCAGCTCGAGATGGTTCTTATCTTGGTCGTGGCGAGGGCGGAGGTGATGACGTCGAAGGGGTGGTGGTCGGCGTTTTGGCTGGCATAGACACGAAATTAGCAGAAGGTAGGGTGGGCCCTTGGGTCGGTACAGTGTCGAGGTATGTGAGAGAGAGAAAGAGAGAGGACAACATGGTGATGCTGAAAGGGTAGGTTTGAAATGGTAGATGGTGGTGAGTTCTTGGGTGGTTACTTTCATGGTGTTTGGTGTGTTAGTTTAATTAAGCTTCTAGGAGAATGGTGGCCTGTTGTTGGTTGAGTTGGAAAGAACAGAGAGAGTGGGTTGGGAATTGGGGTTTGGGTTTGGGAATCGGAGTTGGGTTTGGGAATTGGGGTTGAGCCGTGGAATTGAATCAAATGTAGGTGAGAGAAAAGTATGTTAAGTATTGTAAGGGTATTTTTGGTATAGTAATTAATGAAATAATTAGCATAATTAATACATTGTATTAGTTTAAGAGAATATCTAGCAATTAATGAAGCTAATCCATTGCCCTAAGGACAATAGTTAGCAAAAACCGTTATTATTATTATTATTATTATTATTATTTTAATGATGGTAAGATGGTTCCTAGGACCGGGAGAGGGTAAAGGGGATCCCACTAGAAGATCGAGTTGAGAATTGAACTCCGAGGTGGAAGTTGGGAATGAAGCTAGTACTGCTCCAAACCCCAATTTTCCTCTACATACGTGCCAACTTGTACAAATACCACAAAAGATACACAAATATATTTCGTTTTTCATAAGCATAACAACAACACAGATAGAAATGTTACAACTTTTTCCATAAGCATGACAAAAGATAAAATTACACTGCATATGTTTCAAACAAGCAAACCAAATAGAGAATCGTTGGCATATATATCAGCATGCATGCCTTATTTATTACCAAACAAACCACAAACACAAAGCATAGAAAAGTTTTAACACCATTCCCAAGCAAGCCACTGGTACTTGAAAATGGAATTTTGGCTTGAATTGTTCACAAACAAGCCTACTTGTTTTGGCTATGGTGATGATCATCAATTTCTTCAGCAAGCTTAACCAAAGTATCCATTAAGGTTGTAGGTTCAGGAATGCCTGGGTGCTTCTTCTCATATTCAAAGATCCACTTCACTGTGTGAGTCTCTTTACCTGTTGGTATCACCTGATAAGTAATCACAAAGCTATTGTACTCATTCAAAAGATCTCCTTCTATGACCTTGAATCTTATCAATTTGTTCTCCTCGTCTACCACTTCAAGTATCTCCTTACATGTAAGTTCTTTCCCATCTGAGGCACAAAACATGACCAAAAAATCTCGCCTAAGATTGTTTTACGGTAAGACAATCAAAAGTAACGTTTTTTTAGTAATGTAACTTTTTCTTATTCTTGTTAATCGAAACGTAACACTTTTTGTTTAAAATGTAACTGTCATCTCATAATGAAACCATCTCATATGAGTTTTTGTGACAAATATAATACTAGATAAATTGTATTATTATTCATGCACTTGTCACTAAAATAGCAAAAGCAAGGATCATCATTCATGAACTAATTGAAGCATATTGATTTTACATATTGATCGACAAATTAAAGTTGTTCAATGGAGGGATTGGTGAGGGGATAGAACATTCACTTGGTCAAGCATGTTAATCCAAACACTCTAATTCAATATTTGGATGACATAATTGAAGCACTGATGTTTAATTTGGTGCATTCTATTAGTAGTATTAAACAATATATATAGCTAACTTTTTAACAATAATATATAAGTAAACAAATACAAAAAGGTGAAGCACACGGCCGGCAAAACAAAATTTAAAATTTAATATACCCATTGCTCAATGATTGTTGTAGAAAACCATGAAACTTCCACTAAATTTTGTGTAAGACTAACCGATAGATAAATTGGGTCATTATATAAATTTGAGACAGTTATTATAAATTGTGGTCCTTATTTCATTGAAAAGTGAGCCCATCTTATCAATAAATTATAATAAGACCGTCTTCAAGAAGATTTTGTGAAATGAACATTCAAGTCCAATAAAAAAATTATCACTTAATATATAGAGTATTCAATAGATATACGATCTTAGGAATTATAATTTGATCCATCGGGTACCCACCGATTTCTAGATACGCATATTCATTTTAGAATCCAAATTTAGTACTTTTTAAATCAAATAGGTTTATATTTAATAACAAAAATCAATAATAATATAAATCCAATGTCAAATGTAAATTCCAAACTATATATACTAGTTGCTTCACATTCACTTGGACATCCTTCGATCACTTATTCTCTATATCAGGAACTAAAGATAGAAAGTGAAATTCTCACACAAAAAAAAAAACGAAGATAGAAAGTGAAATTATGTTAATCTCAAAATGAAATATTCATGTAAATAAAAGATTGTTATTAGTTTACACCGAGTATTTAATCGGTTCCGCTTCCTAAAAGTTAGGAATTGAAATTGGAATTGATTAGTGTCGTTTCCTATTTTTGGGAATTGAAATTGGTTGGATTGGTTCCGGTTCTGAAACCACCAGTTTCAAACCAATTCCGATTCCAATACTGGATACTCGGATTTTCTTAGTACTATATATCTAATTGGATTTATACAAAATCTCGTATGAGCTGACATTGAGGTGAGACTTTTCATTCAAGCATGATGTCATGCCGACGTCATGCTTGTATATAGAGGTACGTCACCTTGAGACGGCCTCATACAAGACTTATGGATTTAATTATCGAAAGGCAAATAATATTATAGTGTCTGATGAGTTATGGGACATTACCTAGTGTATAATTCCAGAGGATTTTGGAGCCAGCCTTACCAAAGCAACCATCATGCAACTCACAGCCTTGAATAAAGTGAGGATTGACATTAGAGATGTGATGAGGCCTATTTGCAAATATTTCATGAAAGGCATCACCACCAGCTACTCTTATATCAACGTCACCTTCAAACTTACGTTTGATTATGCTCGCCATAATAATAAATCTTATATCAAACTTTTTTCGACTAGAGAGACTCTCTTGAATTGGCTAAGCCCACTAATGTGAATTGTGATTATGTGAAGAACCAAGTGGCAAATGACTCAATTTATAGAAGATGAAGAGACTTGGCCTACGAGATTTTTAATAGAGTAGGTGATAATACGAGCATTAATTAATTAATATTGTATTCCATTTTCCATACCCTTTAATGTTGCAAGTTGGTTACAGATATAGTCGTTGGCCTACATTAATTAATTCAGTCCTTAGCTAAAAACGATTTTATTGAGTGTAATAAAGATAATTTCCCTTCTTTCTATCATCCGTGTCAACTAGGCAAACATATTAGACTTCTTTTTTATTCTTCTATGACTGTGGTTCACTCCCCTTTTGACATTGTTCACTCCGATGTTTGGACCTCCCCCATTCCCAGTGTGAGCGGAATTCGCTACTATGTTATCTTTTTAGACCATTATTCACAATTTTTATGGGTTTATCCTCTTCGTCGAAAAAGTGAAACATTTTCAAAATTCCTTCATTTTCGTGCTTATGTTCGTACCCAGTTTAACTGTGAAATAAAGGCCTTCCAATGTGACCATGGGGGAGAATTCGATAACACACCACTATTAAAATTGTTCGACACCAATGGTATGGTTATCCGTTTTTCCTGTCCTTGAACCTGTCAACAAAATGGGCAGTCAGAACGCATGATACGCACCATTAATAATGTTGTGCGCACCCTCCTCTTTCAATCCAACATTCCTCCAACCTATTGGGTCGAAGCCCTCCATATGGCCACCCAACTCCTCAACCTCCTCCCTTCTACCGCCATCTCAAATCAAACTCCCTTCACTCGCCTATTTCAAAAAACTCCCTCCTATACTCACTTACGGGTCTTTGGATGCCTTTGCTATCCCAATCTCTCCTCCTCCACCCCTCATAAATTAGCCCCTCAATCTACTCCTTGTGTGTTTCTAGGCTATCCCTTTAACCACCGCGGTTACCGTTGTCCTGATCTCGCCTCACGCAAAATCATCATCTCCCGCTATGTGATCTTCGATGAGTCCACCTTCCCTTTCTCCACTTTCACCCCTCCCACTTCATCCTCCTATGAATTCCTAGACGACCCGGACCCTTCCCCTCTCTCCCACATTCTTCTTGACCCACCTCGGGCTAGTCTGCACGCCCCACCTCACCCTCCACCTACCCCGCCACCCTCCACTTCGAGCCTTCCTGCCACGGCACCTCCCTCCCCCGCCATGGCCGCCACACCTACGGGGGTGACAACTCCTTCCCCCCCTCCGTCTCCTCGGTCTCCCCCGAGCTACCCTCCGGCCTCCCCCGAGCTACCCTCCGGCCTCCCCCTTACCCACGGTGTCCCCCACCGAGCCTATCACCCCGTCTCCTCCCCCCCAACCACCTCTTCCCCCACCTCCCCCCCAAAACCGTGTGACCACTCGCAGTCAACTCGGTGTCTTCAAACCAAAGAAAATCTTCGACCTTCATGTCTCTACCTCCTCCTCCCCCTTTCCTTCTCCTCTTCCCCGCTCACATGTCCAGGCATTAAATGACCAAAACTGGTGGGCTGCTATGCGGTTTGAATATGATGCTCTTATCAAAAATAATACTTGGGACTTGGTACCCCGACTCCCAGAGGTCAATGTGGTTAGCTCAATGTGGCTGTATAAGCACAAGTTCAACTCAGATGGGTCCCTAGTACGCCACAAGGCTCGTGTGGTGGCTAATGGAAAATCCCAACGCCCTGGTATTTATTACGATGAGACCTTCAGCCCTGTGGTCAAGCCTGCTACCATTCGATCTGTCCTTAGTTTGGCCTTGTCTCGAACCTGGCCCATTCACCAGCTCGATGTCAAGAATGCCTTTCTCCATGGGAATCCCCATGAGACAGTCTATATGCATCAGCCCCCTGGATTCCATGACTCTGTTCATCCTGACTATGTCTTCAGGTTACGCAAATTCCTCTATGGATTGAAACAAGCTCCTCGGACTTGGTACCAAAGGTTTGCGGAATACATGGGCTGTATTGGATTCAGGAACAGCAAATCTGATACCTCCCGCTTTGTGTACAGGCAGGGTGATATTGCACATCTTCTCTTATATGTTGATGACATTGTTCTTACAGCTTCCTCGGATGCTCTCCTTCGGCAGATCATTACATCTCTCAGCACCGAGTTCGCCATGACTGACCAGGGTCCCCTTCACTACTTCCTTGGCATCACGGCTACTCGGAACAACGCAGGGTTATTCCTCTCTCAGCAGAGGTATGCTCTTGAGATTATTGAGCGTGCTCATATGTCCGAATGTAAGCCCTGCATCACTCATGTGGACACAAAGTCCAAACTTGGCCACGATGGACCCCCAGTCGCGGACCCTTCATTATTTCGCATCTTGGCTGGGGCGCTACAGTACCTCACTTTCACTCGGCCTGACATCTCGTATGGGGTGCAGCAGATTTGCCTATACATGCATGACCCTCGGGAGCCTCACTTCCTGGCTCTTAACCGCATTCTGAGCCATATCCAGGGCACCCCGGACTTTGGTTTGCAGTTATACCCATCTGCCACTACTGAACTCACTGCGTATTCGGACGCCGACTGGGCCGGATGCCCGGACTCGCGTCATTCCACTTCCGGGTACTTTGTCTTCTTGGGTGACAACCTCATATCCTGGTCCTCTAAACGCCAGGGTACTGTCTCCTGCTCAAGTGTCGAGGCCGAGTATCGTGGCGTTGCCAATGCAGTAGCCGAGACCTGCTGGCTTCGCAACCTTCTTGTTGAGCTCCAGTGTCCACTTGCCCGTGCTACCATGGTCTATTGTGACAACGTTAGTGCAGTCTACCTCTCCATTAACCCAGTTCAGCACCAGCGCACGAAACACATTGAGATTGACATACAGTTTGTTCGAGAGAAGGTTGCTATTAGTCATGTTCGGGTCATTCATGTGCCCTCTAGTTCTCAGTACGCTGACATCTTTACTAAGGGCCTTCCTTCCACTCTGTTTAATGACTTTCGCTCCAGTCTGAGCGTTCGTCGTTCTCCCGCTCAGACTGCGGGGGTGTGATAGATAATGTAATTATTAGGAAATTAATATTGTAAATACTTTATAGTTTCCTTATTAGCTTAGGCTTGTATCTAGGCCCATTATCTTGTAACCTAGTCTGTAATCCCTCAGTATATATTCTTAATGATAGACAATAAACCCTCAAGGGGAATTTACCAAACAATAATATCATATATGGGACATTTTCAAAAAAAGTGACCCACACATCTATAAAATGATATCCCCCTCTCGTTGGGAAAAGTTTTTGTGTATAATTAAGCCCTGTTCTTTTTGTCGATTTCATACTGCATTCTCTTCCGTCCCGTTCCATTCCAAACGTTCCTTTCCGCATTCTGTACTTCATTTTGTCTCACATTTTTTCAATTATCTGCGCCGCGCCGTTCCGTTCTGTTCCGTTCCAATCCGTTCCATTCCGTTCCTCACCGTCCTGCACCATTCCGTGGAAGAGAACAGGGCCTTATTGTGTGTTAGTTAGCAAAAGCAATTCAAAAAGTAGATTCACACTTGAGATCCACATAAGGTATTGTTTAACACAAAC
Source organism: Tetragonia tetragonoides (assembly GCA_038025085.1). Classification (NCBI taxonomy): domain Eukaryota; kingdom Viridiplantae; phylum Streptophyta; class Magnoliopsida; order Caryophyllales; family Aizoaceae; genus Tetragonia; species Tetragonia tetragonoides. The sequence goes on from CM076143.1 coordinate 12,053,606, forward strand.
AGGAATGCGATTATTTATTACAATATTTCTTAAAACACCCTTTCAACACAAAATTATGATTTTCCTCTTTATCTCTAATCTCTCCATTATTGTTCACCCAATATTATCGTAACTCGTAAGGAATTGAATTAAATCACCATGAACCATATTTGTGATAAGTTAGGGTTAAAAATCTGACCATGTATTTGATATTGATACCAGATATCACCAAACTTGAAATAATCAATTTATCAACTCTGTTTTTTTTTTTTTTTTTGTGTGGTGATAATCAATTTATCAACTAAACGAAAAGGACTGGAAATAATTGATTCGCTTAATTCCATGGGTCGTACTTCAATTTATAGCGACCTGAGAACTAATGTGATCCTTTCTTCTTTTTTTTTTTTTTTTGGCTTTTGCTGTCAACGGGGCTCTATTGCTAGCATCATTGATCTCGTGTTTAATTATTTTTTTTGTTGGGGAATGCGAATTTTATGGAAACTATTAATGACCAAAATATGGATTTCGAATCCACTCCTGTAGAGCCTATTTTGAAGCAAAATCCTATGTTTAAGGGAAGTTTCCTTAATGGTATTTCTAGCATTATTGAGCTGTCACCACTTCATCCCAATTTCCAAAAAACTCATCCTTCACCCAGGGTAAATAACCAAAAGAAAGCCCTAAACCAAGTCAATAACCAAGCTAACAATATGCCACCCCCCGTGCCTCATCCTTCGCCATCTAACCCTATCTCCTCTTCCAAATCACCCGTGTTCCCACAAAGACAACCCAAGGAAAACCTCACCCCATTCTCTGGAGGAACAGACCACCACAAATTCACAGCCTTCCCACGCAACCCTCTCTCCCTTATCGACCCCCATGGCCTTCCCCCACAACAGAAACACCCAGGGACCCATGCCGACCACCCACCTCATCGAGCACCACCTAGCCCTAGTGGTAACTCATCCGACCTTGGAACCCCACCTGGGGATCCTCCCACCACTCGCTTACAAGATGATAGTGGAGTTCAAGCCAATCTCGATCAACTCAACCCCTCGGGATCTTGTATGCAAAATGTCCATGCCGAACAAGATGGAAGACGTAGTTTCACGTCTTAGATGCCATTCCTTTCCCCAAACCTCACCAGTTTTTATGGATAATAATAATAACAATCCAAATTTTATTCCTTCTCTCCACCAACTCAATATGCTAGTGTGGAATGTCCGTGGGGCTGGAAGTCGGGAATTTCTCAATACCTTGCGAGAATTTATCCGTCTCTATAAACCCAAAGTTCTGGCCCTCGTTGAGACTTGGATTAGTGGTGATCATGCTGACCAAGTTTGCAACCAGATTGGTTATGATGGTCGACTTCGAGTCGACGCTGAAGGATTTCGGGGAGGTATTTGGCTTCTCTAGAAAACTGAAGATGTGTTTATAACTCCTATATCCCTCCACCCTCAACATATCACTATTGAAGTCACTCGTCGAGGAGAAACTCCTTGGGTCTTCACGGCTATTTACGCTTCTCCCAACCCAGCCTTACGGGAAAACCTTTGGGATGTGCTTCGTAACTTTGCACGTCACAATAACCGACCTTGGTTGCTTGCGGGGGACTTCAATGAGACTCGATCCCTTGAAGAACGCTCGGGTAATTCTAATGGTATGAGGCGTCGATGTCAGAACTTTAATGACGGGATTGATGAACTAGCGCTCCTAGAACTTAACTTCACAGGCCCAAAATACACTTGGAGCAGAGGTAAGACTCCCCGTACTTACTCAGCTGCTCGCTTGGATAGGGCCCTTTGTAATGGTGATTGGCGCCATCGCTTTGAAGGAGCCTCTGTTAGACACCTCTTGGCTAATCGATTGGATCATACTCCGCTTTTGATTATCCCTTCCGGATTTGTTCCCATATCCACCAATGATCGTCCCTTCCGCTTCCAAGCTGCGTGGTTGCTCCACGATCAATTCCAAGACTTTTTGAATACCCATTGGCGTGACTCGATGGAACTCACTGCTTGATTGCATAAACTGTCCTTCGAACTCATGATTTGGAATAAGGAGGTTTTTGGAAATCTTTTTCGTAACAAGAATCGGGTGTGGGCTCGTCTTGAGGGTGTCCAAGCAAGATTTGCCCAACAACCTAATCGTCACCTCATTGAGTTGGATAGACAGCTGCGTAATGAATTGGACTAAGTCCTGGAACAGATTCATCTCTTTTGGGCTCAAAAGGCGAGAGAAGATTACCTCGTCGATGGTGATCGTAACACTAAATATTTCCATGCTAGTGCCATTGTTCGTCGCAAGCTTAATCGGGTCGAAGGCTTGCAAACTACAGATGGCTTATGGGTCTGGGATCCACCAGAATTGAAGAATATGGTCCTAAATTATTTTAGGACTCTTTATACTGAGCCTCCGTCTCCTGCAGGTACCCCACGGGTGAATACTGCCTTGATTTGTAACAAATTTCCTATATTCACCTCTGATGAATTCCATGCTCTTGCTAAACATTTTCGTGGAGAAGAAATCAAATATGCTCTTGATGGTATGGGCCCTTATAAAGCTCCGGGCCCGGATGATTTTCAAGCGGTGTTCTTTCAACGTAACTGGGATACAGTTAAAGGAAGTGTTATTGACGTCACAGTGAATATCTTGAATGGGGCTTCCCTACCCGAGCGTTTGAACGAAACTATGTTAGTACTCATACCAAAGGTGGAGAATCCACAGAGCGTTACTCAACTCCGACCGATAAGCCTTTGCAACGTGGCTTTCAAATTGGTCACGAAGGCTATTGTTAATCGATTGAAGGCTATCTTACCCAAAGTGATTTCTCCTAATCAAGCGAGTTTTGTTCATGGACGACAAAATTTCTGACAATGTCGTGATTGTCCAAGAAGTCCTTCACTCCATGCGAACAAGTGGGCATAACAAAGCGATGATGGCCATTAAAATCGACCTTGAAAAAGCTTATGACCGTATTCGATGGCCATTTCTTCGAGACACTCTTATGGATCTCCAACTCCCACAACACCTAGTGGAAGTGATTATGAACTGTGTTACGTCATGTTCTATGAGAGCACTTTGGAATGGTAGCCTCACGGACTCGTTTCAACCCTCGCACGGAGTGCGCTAAGGTGACCCGCTCTCCCCATATTTATTTGTTCTTTGTATGGAGAGGCTTGCTCACGTAATTTAGGAAGCCACGAGGGTGGGCGAATGGAGACCAGTTGCTCTTAGCCATGGAGGACCCGAGCTCACTCACCTCTTTTTTGCGGATGACCTCGTCCTCTTTCGGGAGGCCTCTCCCCAACAAGCTGAAGTCATTAATAAGTGCCTCAATATTTTTTGTGAAGCCTCGGGACACAAAGTGAGCTACACTAAATCTTGTGTCTTGTTTACGAAAGCTGTGAACGAAGACTTGGCTCAGGAGATCAGTGCTACACTTGGTATCCCGTCTACGGATGATCTGGAACGTTATCTTGGCATGCCTACCTTGTCTAAGAGAGTGACCAAAGATAATTATCATCATATAGTATCTAAGGTTAACTCACGACTCGCTGGTTGGAAGACGAAATGTCTTTCACTAGCAGGAAGAGCCACTCTAACTCAGGCTACGCTCTCGTCCCTCCCATATTACTCGATGCAAACATCCCTTCTTCCTCGATCAATCTGTAACGAAGTGGATAAAAAATGTAGAGGGTTTCTTTGGGGAAGCACAGATGAGCAAAGGAAAATACACTTGGTCAAGTGGGATACAGTTACGAAACCCAAAGTCGAAGGCGGCCTTGGTCTCAAATCTATGAGACAATCTAACATAGCCTTCCCTGCCAAGTTGGGGTGGCGAGTTATGAATGAGCCTACAAGCCTGTGGTCGCGTGTCATTAGACACAAATACTGCCATGGAACGAACGAGGTGGATATGTTCCAACCAAGGAGGGAGTGTTCACACACTTGGAGAAGTATTATTCATGGCGTGCCCTTACTCCAAAAAGGGATGATGTCTTCGATTGGGAATGGGACTACTACTCTTTTTTGGTACCATAACTGGGCCATAGCAGACCCATTGAACAAGCATGCCCTAGCAGCCATCGATGATGATGTTTCTTATCTCACAGTGGCGGAGCTATGGGGGGCAGATGGGTGGATGTGGGACAAGTTTTCCCATCTCCTCCCTCCAGAAATTCTGCAAAAAATTGCATCCCACCAAGCTGTTGAAAGCCACGGCCCTGACAGATTCTATTGGAGAGGCTCGAGTTCAGGTAATTTCACTATTGGCTCCGCAAGTGAAATCTTAAGGGATGAGAATCCTCCTTCTCCACATGTGTGTTGGAAGGAGATTTGGAGGGTTAAAGCTCCTCAAAAATGTCGCACTTTTCTTTGGCTCTCTTTACACGAAAGTTTTTTGTGTAACTTAAATAGAATGAAGAGAAATCTCTCTCAATCTTCCTGTTGCTCAGACTGTGGTCACCCCATTGAGGATTGCCTACATGTGATTCGCGACTGCCCAAGGGCTGCTGAAGTCTGGTCCATGCTCCAACCACAAATGGAGTATGATGAGTTCTTCAGTTCCCCGCTCGAGACATGGATTAAGAATAATTTGCAGGCACCAGATACTTGGGCTACGATCTTCACTCTTGGGATTTGGTGGTTGTGGCGTTGGAGAAATGCCAGGTCCTTTGGCGAACCCGAGAATATCCCTGCTAATAGAAGACAATTCATTCTCAACTTAGCTGCTGACTATGTTTCCATTGATGAGAGACGTGGAGCTCTCGCAAATTCTGGTAAACGCAAACGCACGGAAGTTAATGTCCGGTGGGACTCTCCTCAGGGTGGATGGATAAAGATCAATACTGACGGGGCGTCTCGTGGCAACCCGGGGCTAGCAGGTGGTGGTGGCATCATACGCAACCATTATGGCGCTTTTGTGTTGGCCTTTGCAATGAAGTGTGGATGGTGCTCTTCCTTTCGTGCCGTGCTCATGGCTGCACTACGTGGTCTACTCCTTGCTCGGGATAATGGCTTTACCAAACTTATTTTGGAAGTCGACTCTGAACTAGTTGTGAATGGCCTTCGAGAGGACCCCTCACCATGGAATCCTCACTATTTTTTGATTATTCAATGTCATGGCCTTCTTGTCCAAGAGGATTGGGAGGTTCGAATTCGACATGTCTACCGTGAAGCAAACCAAGCTGCAGATTGGATGGCCAACCTTAGTTTTGATAATCCTAGTCAATTTTCAACTTTTAATAGCCCGCCTGTGGGTCTTAATGCTTTGCTCTTTGCTGATAATGTTGGAGGTACTAAGCCTCGTAGTGTTCCCGTAGCTTAATAAACTTATTTAAGGGCTTTGCCCTCCATTACACCCAATTTTTTTTTTTTTTAAATAAAAATGCTTCTTTAGTTTTTGTTCGATGCAATTTGTGTTTTTGCTCATTGCGCCTTTGTTCAACCAATACTTCATCAATAAGATTTTTTTTTCCCCTCAAGAAAAAAAATTATTATTGAAGTATTGATTAAATTCAATGCGACATTTGATGATTAGCTGTTTTTATGGTTAGTTCTAGGGCTAGTGTAGGTTGCTGCTGCGAGTTCAATGCAATGAAAGAAACCCACATCAAAATAAAAAATTGTTGACTTTTTTTTTTTGTAAAGTAAGGAGGGTGACTCGAGTTATTTCGAGATAAAGGTTTAGAAGCAAGTGGCCACGTCTTTGAAGGAAATGAAAATCCCAAATGTTTCTAGTAGCATTCGAATTTCGATGGTGAGGGAATGAACACGTACTACAAGGCTGAATACTATTAGACTAGCATAGTTGGTTGTGATTCTTGTGAGATTAGATTTTATGACAAAGGTCATAGGTTCACTTTCCACTGAACCCTCTTTGGTAAGTCTGTTTGCAAGATTTATCTTGTTGGCTTGCCTGTTGTGTGTGGTTTGCATTCTATTGTATACATTAGTGATTTGTCCATTGCACACTTTAAGAGTAGTGGCTGCGGGTTTTGTTAGAGTTAGTCTTTAATGTTAGTAGAAGTTGAGAAGTCTCACATTGGTGGGAAAAGAGAAAGAGAGCCTAGTAATTATGGGATATTAATGGACTACGGAAGTACTTTTATAATTTCAATTCAAACTATGAAAGTACAGGCATAGACACAACCTGGTCCTACCTTTTGAATGAGTTGGCACGACATGAATTACAATAACTATAAACACGACACGGTATGGCACCGTAGTAAAACATAAATGCATGACACGAGCACGATCCAATCATTGACATGCAACCATCTTTATCTGAGACTTATTTTGGGGGGGGTCCCCGATTGTTTTCTTCTTTTTCCTTCTCTTTCTTGAGGGAAATGCCGGGATTGATTTTCTCAGTTTTACACATTAAAATAATTGGCACAATTGGAATGATACTGTTACGATAATTTAGAGGTCATGAATTCTAATGATGGCAAATCTATATATTTGAATTAGAAAATGATGCATTGGAAGTGAATAAGGGTCTCTTCTGTTTACATGTTTTTAACTAAATTTATGTGCACAATACTGAACTGAATTGAATTTTTTTGAACTAAATTAATTTTTACTTATTTCACAATAACAAAGAGTAAAATTGTACTTTAATTTACCAAATTGAACTGAATTTTTCTGAACTCAACTCCTTATTTACTGAATTGAACTAAAATTTTCTGAATTGAACTGACATTTACTGAATCTTTGAGGGCAAAGTTGAAAAGAAAATAGCCAGTGACCAACGAAATAGGAGTATGACACATGACATGTCAAAACATGAAGAACTTTATGCAGATATAGAATTATAGACTGATTAGAGTGCAATTTGGTGAAAACTACCTCCAAAGTCCCAGTTTTTGTCCATTTTCTATTGAATGGTTGCTATATGTTCAGTACCAACTTAAAAGTTGATTCTACCTTGTAAATCACCCCTTAAATGAAAATACGGCCAACTTTTTATTTTTCTATCTGATTTTCCTTCACATAACTTGCACAGGTCACTTAAAACACAAAACTGCTTATTGACCATTTTGCTTTGGACATTACCTCCTTTGACCAATCTAATTACCTTTATTCCTTACCCTCAACCTAGTTAATGAAATTACGACATTATATTTTCCTTTTTTGTTTTTCACCCACCGACCAACCCATCGTAATTTAATTTCCTTCCATTGTTCTCCCCCCCCCCCACCATATCATCATCATCTCTCTTCTCTTTCTCTTTGTATTTTCTTTTAATTTGTTGCTCTGTAAAATCTGACACTCTCTCTCCTCTCGCTCGTGTTTTCGCATCTCTCTTCTTCTGGGCCCGACGAAAAAATGTCTCCCTGGGTTTTTCTTCATTTTAAATTTGGCAAGAGAGACTATTTTGTCACATATGCAAATTGGAGGCCATGAAGAAGGGGTTGAACGGGAGTTTGACATCCTTCACCTTTCAATATCAACAGACTTAAATCAAGCCCAACTCAAAGTAAGGCAAAATCAACCAAAAAATGGCAACATGTGGGTTCATTTTGCTGAATTTGGGGGAAAAACCCTAATTCAGTACAAAAATGGGGAGAAAACAGAAAAACATAAGAGAGAGAAAGATATGACTGTGAATGAGAGGAGAGAAAATCAAAATCAAACAGAGAAAGATAGAGGGGGAGAGGTCAAAGGCATAATCTGGAGTTCTCAAGTTTCGTGGTCAGAGATGGTAAATGAAGAAGGTCAACAATCGCAGAAAGAGGGGATGGGGGAAATAATTTGAAGGTTCATATCATTTGTGCATAAGGATTTCTTAATTGGGGGTGAAGTGATTACTTCTGTAAGTTAGGTCATTAATTAGTCAATTAATTAATGGGGATAAAGGGTCAAATGGGTAATTAAATTGGTCAAATAGGGGGGTTCAATTAAATTGACATGTGCTTCACACGTGAGGGCAAAATGGGAATTCAAGTAACCCAAAAATAAACATACAACCTAATAGCCACAAGCGGGGGGAAACTCCTCTGGGCCTAAAGTGCCTATAAATCTAGAGGAGGTCGCCCAAGCTGTAAAAGAGTGAGTCATTGAATTGTTAAGTCTAGGTACATACAACAAATTAATAGGTTTGGCAGACCATAAAATACATATTTCATCTAAGATCCATCTAGCTCTCCAAGGAAAGGAGACCCCTTTTTGGGATCATCAATTACCAGCTTTGCATCACTGTGAATACACACAGAAAAATCAATTGATGATAAAAGCTTGGTCGCTTCCAGAATTGTTGTGGCCTCTGCAATATAAGGGTCAGTGGTTATCACTTGGCGAGCATTGGCGTTCACCATGTTTCCATTCGAGTCCTTCAAAATCCACACCACCCACGACATGTTTTGCCTCACAGCCGTATCAACATGAATTATCCCCGTTTCTTCTATCACAACAGGAGTAGGGACAGTACCTTAGTTTCTTCTGCCATTCTCGTCAGGGGGCTCTTCTTTGAAAGCCATCAGAATCTCAGCCCATTTTTTATGCACTTGGTTCACTACCTCTTCGGTATTGACCTGGGATTCCTTGTGGAGGACATTGTTGCGCTGCCACCATAGACGGTCCATCAATATTGCTACTTTCCTTGCAAATAAGTGCCCTTCATCCCTCCCCAGCCCAACTCTCAACGAGGAATTAGGTAGAAAAATCTCATTGGCACAGGGTCCAGCTTCCATGTGTACTCGTCATCAAACCTGTAAAGGCAATCCAAACAGTACGGGCCAACGGACACAAAAAGAAAAGGTGTTCCTCAGTTTCCACCTTCTCTTTGCGGAAAATACATTTATCCTCACTTATGAGAAATCGGATCATCAGGGCCGCTTTAACTGGAACCGCTCTCCACGCAATCCTCCATATAAAAATATGAATTCTTTGTGGGATATTCAGATGCCAAATTGCCTTCCGAACTGAATTATCAAGTGTTATGTGCCCAAAACCTCGATTAGCAATAATGAGTTTATAAACACTCTTGACAGTAAAAATTCCCAGCCTCTCTCTCATCCATAAACGAGAGTCCTCCTCATCCCCCATGGACAGTGGGATTTGCAATATAACATGTGCTGATTGAACATCAAACTGATCAGTTATGAGGTCAATATTCCACCTCCTATGGCTAATACAATCTCTCACTTTGAAAACCACTATGTCCGCCTCTTCTCTTGCTTTTGGCACAAAACCCTCCAGATTTGGAACCCAGGGTTCCGTGCAGACATCTATTGAGCTTCCATCCCCTACCATCCAACATCCACCTTGGGCAATAATATCCCTGTCAAGGAGAATTTCCTTCCATTGACCGGAGTCAGAGGCGTCCGGTTTGACATGTAAAAAGCCATGGCTCCTACAATACTTGCTAATAAATTGTTGCACCCACATTCTTGGGTCATTTGAGAATACTATCCAGGCCAATTTGGAGTATAATGCCTTGTTCATATCTGCCATCTTCCTGAAACCCAGGCCTCACATGTTGCGTGGAGAGGAAATGGAGCTCCAAGATTTGAGATAAATCCCCTTTCCTCTCTCACTCTTGCCCCACCAGAAATCATGAATTATTGCATCCAAATCCTTGCGAAGAGAGACACTAAGGGTATTAGTTGACATGACATAACTTGGAATCGTTGATGCCACGACTTGTATCATGGTAGACCTTCCTGCAAAAGAAAGAGTACGGGATTTCCATGCCTTCAACTTGTCTCGCAAGCGTTCAATAATGTAATTGAATCTCTGCCTTCTGCCATTGTTTCTGAAAAAAGGTAGACCAAGGTATTCTGCTTCACGATCCATATCTGTCATATTAAGTTTCCTTTTTATCCGTCCCCTCCTCTGGTAGCATGTGTTATGGCTAAAAAAAAACCTGATTTGCTTTTGTTTGCTGCGAGACCACTCTATGATTCCATTTTTTCAAGCGCCTCCATTATAGCTTCGGCATTTGTCACATTTGCTATTGCAAAGACCACTAAATCATCCGCAAATAAGAGGTGAGATATTCCTTCTCAACTTCTAGAAATAGCAATTTCATTAAGGGTACCAGCCTCCTGTGCTTTGAGGAAAAGTCGTGACACCGTTTCCATTTCCATAACAAACATGAATGCGGATAAGGGATCGCCCTGCTGTATGCCCCTTTGTGGATTGAAAAACCCGTGAGGGGAGCCATTAATCAGAATTGACATCGTACTAGTAGTGATGCATTGCTCAATTAAATTGACGAACCTGTTGTTGAAGCCCATGTTGCTCAGCACACAAAGTATGAACCCCCAATCGATCTTGTCATAGGCCTTGGCCATATCAATCTTGAGCGCCATTAGCCCACCTTTACCCTTTTGTCTCCTCATAGTGGTGATGATCTCCTTCACTAGGATAGTGTTGTCCGAGATCACTCTACCAGGTACGAAAGCTGCTTGAAGCGGACTGATTAGAGCATCTAAGAGGGGTTTGATTCTGTTGGCAAGAATCTTTGACAATATTTTATAAATTACGTTGCATAACGCAATAGGCCGAAACTCCTTCACCATAGCAGCCTTGTTTGTCTTCGGGATAAGGGCAATATTTGTGTGGTTCTGGGCTCGAAGAATATACCCTCCACGGAAGAAATCTTGAACCATGGCTGTGACATCTTCATGAACAATTTCCGAATACTCTTGGAAGAACAATGCTTGCATTCCATCGGGCCCAGGTGCTTTCGTGGGGTGCATGGACCATAACACGTTTCTTATTTCCTCCATCTCAGGAATCTCACATAATTGGGTATTGTCCTCTTCAGTGATCTTCTTCTCGAAAAGTTGTTCAAGATCAATAGGAAAATCAGGCTCCTCCACTACAAATAAGTTTTCAAAATAATTCACAAAAGCTCTATTTATGGTCTAAGTATCATATGCCCATTCCCCACTGTCAAGTTTCAGATTATCAATTGCATTGCACCTTCGACGAGTCACAGTTGACAGAAAGAATTTCGTATTCAAATCCCCCTATTTAAGGAACAACACCCGTGATTTTTGTTTGGCCATGATTGCTTCTCAATGATACACCTCCAATAGTTTGGCGTAAAGGTTTGCTTCAATAGCCTGATTTTCATCCGCCCACCACTGGATTGTAGTTAATCAATCTCTCCTTTAATATCCCTTATTTGCTTCTGCACATGACCAAAGTGTTCTCTATTCCACCTCCTTAAATGATCTTTGGTTCTCTTCAGTTTTGTTTTGAGCATAAAACTCTTGGAGCCCCTGTCATTTTCTATCCACGCATTATTCACCACTGTGCGACTCGTAGGATCTCGAGTCCACATGGCCTCGAATTTGAATGGGATTGGGCCTCTTGGACCTTCCCCTTGAGTATCCAGTGGCAATGGCACGTGATCTGATTTGACAAAAGGGAGGTGCTTGATTAGGGCCCTGGAGAAAATTTTCCTCCATTTTGTGTTACACACTGCCCTATCTAAACGCTCCTTGAGGATAATCACATTACCCTGCTTCTTTCTCCAAGTAAATGGGCTACCACAAAAACCCAAATCCAATAGCCCATTGGCATCAATGAAGTGTTGTAAACCACATGAGGACCCAGAGGTTTGAAACATGCTCCCCCATTTCTCACTTTGGCTAAGAATATCATTGAAGTCGCCCATGAAACATGGAGGACCTTGCAAATTGGTAGCAACAATTTCAAGTGCCTCCCAAAAAGCAATTTTGTCACCATGATTGGGTGCCCTATATACAAAATTCCCAATCCATCGCAACTCAGTATCATTCCCATTAAATCCAATCGTTATGATCTGATCAGACTTAAAAATAATCTCAGCTACAACTCCTCTTCTCCACATCGCTGCCATACCCCCTGATTTCCATGCTGACGATGCTGTTCTCACTTGCTCAAAATTAAAATTTCGCAGAATATCACATGCTTTATCTTCCTGTAACATTGTTTCCGTAACCACAACGACATCCGGGTTGTGTTTCCGGATGAGGGCTCTAAGATGGAGAGTTATCGCAGGGTGCCCCATCCCTCGACAGTTCCAATAGATGATCCTCATTGATCTTTAGGGAGAAGAGCCCCCGCCTCATCGTTGCATCTCACTGTTTCATCAAACTGTTTAAGCATATCCCCCATTACACCTTCATCAAAGTAAAGATTGAGATCATGTTCCACCTTGGCTTTGCCTTTCGAGCTTTTGAATTTAGGCATTTTTTTGGTAGTCAGGTTTTCTGTAGGATCGCTCATGGGGCCTTTATTTTTTCCTTGCCTCACAGGTTTTCTTGTAGTTTTCCTCAATTTCCCTTGATTATCATCCTCGTTGCCTGATCCCTCTTTTTCACCATGTTCCCTATTTTTCCTTTTCAAGGTTAAACGACCTAGGAAGTTAGAAAGCTTTGTGGGTGTTTGGGTTGGACTGAGGGGGGTGAGTGAAATGTTATTAAGATGTGGGGCTTGGGGTGACAGGTTCTCAGGGACAGAGCCCAAGACATCGGCAAGGGGTATTGAGACCGGTCTTATTTGGGGTACTTGGATTAGCTTGGACTTTTGTGGGGGATGGGCTTGGGCTTTTGAGGTCATTCGGTTCAGTCACAATGTATTGTGGTAAATGGTCCTCAAGAAGGTCTATAGCCATATGGTTTTGGGCTAGTCCACAACTTTCTTCAAATTCATCAGAGATATCATTAAAAGATCCTTTTTTATGTTCTTCCCGGAATTTATCTCTCCAATATTTACTTTCAATATCTACTAAATTAAGGTTTTTACCCTTATAGCTGTAACAATCAGGGTATTTAGCAGTGAAAGAGGGTTTTTCTTTGTTTACGGGACCACACTCATGGGAATGGGAATGTCTAGAAGGATTCAGAAAGATAGCCATACCTCGAGCCGCGCACTGACTAGGATAGGACGGAGGTGTGAATTTTGCTTCCCAAGTTGCAAGTTGTCTCCCAACTAAACTCTACTGTAGCCCCTGTTGTCAAGTCGACTTTAGAGACGTATTTTATGTAAGCATCATAGGAGATGATCCCTGTTCCTATTTGCACACTTGTAGACTCAGAGGGAGGCGAGTCGAGCTCACGCGCCACCAAGCGATATTTGTTTCGCTCCATTTGCATTTGTTTCTGGGCATTTACATCCTTCAACCTCTGTGCTCTTCTTCTCTCCATCAAAGCCTCATTAAGGCCTTTATCACCTTGTACGCCATTTTGCTCCTCTTCAGTAATGATTCTGAGTGGCAAATTCCAATCCTTCAAAATAGATGCCTTTAAAAAAGGACCATACCCCTTGTCTGACGGGGTAAACTCTAGCGGGGACGGCATTGGGCATTCATCAATTTCATGCCCCTATCGCCCACATCCATAGCAAAAATCAACAATTCTTTCATACTTCACCTCAACCCACTTCAGTTCTCCTTGTTCCTTTAGAAGAAATCCCCTAGGAAGAGGTTCACGGAGGTTAATGACCACTTTAACCCTTATAAATCTTCTAACTATCAATCTTTGTTCTGGTACCTCATCTGTACCAATTAGCCTGCTACCAATTTTCCTACCAACTGTAATAATGTTCCTTAGGGAGGAATTCTTCCAGTGCACTCCGTGCACCTGAACCCAGAACGGACACATATAAAATTCCAGTTGCTCTGGGTTCAGTCTCGGATCCTACTTCTTCATGGAGATATATTTGCCCAGGACAGCCCAAGTAGCCCTCTCCATGGCTTTGTCCCGATCATTACGAGATTTGAAGGTAAAGTGAAAATCAAAGTCATTCATTATAGAGATGGTTGGTTTATCTTGTATCCAGCCCTTTTCAATTATGGACTTTGCAAGCTCCATCTTGATGGGTTTATCCGAAATAACCCTTCCAATCAAGCATAAATTTGATACTCTTTCTGTGAGCTCTTTATCTGGTACTAGCTCGATTTCTTCAATATCCTCAGCTCTCAGTTCTGGTTGTGATTTATTGCTTTGCATGTCCTCCATTAAATAGAGGTATAGGGAGTTAAAGTGAGGGGAATTAAAGGTGGGTGGGTGGGAATTGAATACCTGGGTTTGAATACAGAGACAAGTAAGGAGTAGAAATAATTATGTTGGAAGTGAAGAATGAGAAAATGTGGAGGTAATTGCCGATGGTGACATTAATGATTTTGAGGGAAGAAGTCCACTAAGGAAAAGGAGCCTACTGAGAGGATATTTTGCTTACTCCGATCACATGTAATATGGTAGCATACTCGTTTGCAGCTTGGGCGACAAATTTCACTTTTATTGAAACAATGTATCCGTAGGATTTTCCTCCAACCTGTAATCTTTAGGTTGTATGCTTGTATTTTTTTTTAGGTTATTCTACTACAACCACGCAACTTATTGAAGAGAAAAAAACAATGGCCTCCTAAGGTGATATTTAGCTAGGATCTTCGTTGGCTATGATATCACATTAAATGTTCAATGGGCTTACGTCAAGCCCATATATACGAGAAGAAGGTCCTTCCGATTTCAAAGTAGCCCAAACCTCTTTAAATGAAAATGATATAGCAGTACTAGATATTACAATTGTTTCAAGAGGATGAGGTGGGAGCATAAATGGTAAGTGTCCCACCCTCACAACCAAGTGGTCAGGGATTTAAATCTTCATACTTGTATGGAGAATAAATCCTCCTCTACCTTTTTTTACAATGAGGGTCTCTTCCTCTACTTGAGCCCGTCGGTCCATCTAAGATGGATTGACTTGCCTAGCGTGTGTGATTTACAGGCTATTGCATGTGTCCTTGTAGCCAAAAAAAAGAAAAAAACATTGTACAATTGTTTCATACCTCTAAAAGATACATTTAATAATACGGTTTGGCTAACATATAAATGTTCTTTAATCATGCTAAAACGCAGTTTAACCCCGTTAGCTTTTAGCGTTAATCTTTAACTAGACAGAGAAGAGTTTTGGGGATCACGATGCAATCGTTTGAGTATCTCATCATTGGAATTTGAAGTACCATTGCAAGAATAATTTGAGTTAAGAAAGGCTGAACGAAAAAACTAGAGAAATACTCATGCAGACCACAAATAGCATTAAATTGGACTTTTCACGGTTTTCAAGACACTACTTTGACCACATATAACCCTTTTAATATGAATATAAAAATTTTAAAAAATTTGATTTGTTGAAAGTACTATTTGAAATGAATTTAGCAAAAATATATTTATGTTGTAAAATTTTACAATTTTTAATTAACCAATGGTCAAAATTTGTTAACTATTTTTCTCCAAAAAGTCCAACGTAATGTTATTTGTGTTCCGAAGGTAGTAAATTAAGGGAACCGCAGTTTACGCACTTCCCTTCCACTTATTTTCTAAGTCAGACTCTCCAACCAACTGAGCTAAAGCCTAAAATCAATGTATGACATATAATATGTTGTTGTGTCTATGGTATGGGGTTGATGATGATGATTACCATCTTGAAAGCCATAGCCATTTTTGCTTAGTGTAAAAGGTGAGTAGTAACTGATTAATGTTGTGTTGCTTAAGAGAGTATTATCTTCAGTTTAGGTCTCATATGCCAAGAAGGTGATAATTGATAAATTTTCCTTGATGTTTGTTCATATTCAGGTGCAATCCTTTTAAATAATTTGCCTGCAACTTCTTAGGTATATGTGTTGTGTACTTAGCTTGTTTAGGGAATTTCAAGCATGCATGCATGATTGAAGATCAATTAAATCAACATGTTCTTAGTAGGCAAAGCTCATGCCTTTCTTAGCTTGTAAACTTTTGCAGTTTTGTGCTGGAATATATGGAGGGTATTGCATTGTAACTGATGTGACCGAAGTAAGTTACCTATATTATAATCAGGGATTTATGTGATTATATGCACACTTGTTGGTTTTATGGAAAAGTTGGTTAGTTATAGTTTCAACATGAGAAAGAAATTAAGTTGGTGGATCAATTGGCAGTTAGTGGGAAATACACCTATGGTTTATCTTAACCATGTGGTAGAGAGATGTGTAGCACGCATTGCAGCCAAGGTAGAAATGATGGAACCATACTCTAGTGTTAACGACAGGTGAATAGGTGATCATTGCCTCACAATATGTATGATGATGCTCTAAGGGCAATAGAACTGTGAGCCATGTGTGAATTATTTTTATATGTTTCTTTTGATCAAAAGTGAAATCAAATATGTGATTAGAGTTTGTCTTGATTCATGATATGACAAGTTTGATGCAGAAAAGATGATTTCTGTATTGATTATCACGGAATATATATACAGCCCTAGAAACTATACATATTTTTAGTATATGGAAATAATTCTAAACAATATCAAACTCTATGATAACTTGTCATAAATAGGCGGAACCGAACTTTTCATAAGTCACGCCTGAAATCTCGCAGATCTCGTAACACTCCCCCTCAAGTTGGAGCGTGGGGGTTCACGATTCCCAACTTGCTGAGTAATAGATCAAACTGCTTCCTGCCTAGAACCTTTGTAAATAAGTCAACCAATTGCACTATCGTAGGAACATACGATGGGGCAATCAGACCTTCGATAATAGCATCATGAACAAAGTGACAATCAACTTCAATATGCTTCGTGCGTTCATGATAAACAGGATTACGGGCAATATGTAAAGCCGATTGGCTATCACAAACAATGGTATAGCTTTGGGATGATGAACACCCAAACTTAATAATAAACCTTTCAACCACTTGAGCTCACAAGTGATGGAAGCCATGGAGCGATATTCTGCTTCAGCGGAAGACTTTGAGACAGTAGTTTGCTTCTTTGTTTTCCATGAGATAGGTGATTGACCAAGGAATACCAGCCAACCCATTAAGGATCGCCGTGTGAGGGGGCATGCAGCCCAATCCGAGTCACACCATCCATTTAAAGATAAGTCACTGTCAGCTCGCAATAAAATACCTAAACCTGGAGTTCCCTTTAAATAATGCACAACCCGTAGAGCGGCCTCCCAATGCTCTTGGTGAGGATCTTGCATAAATTGAGATAAAAGATAAACCGAATATGCCAAGTCTGGTCGTGTGACAGATAAATACACAAGACGACCTACAAGGTGCCGATAGGATTCCGGATCATCAAGTTTAGCACCAATGGCATGGCCTAACTTGTGATTTTGCTCAATAGGAGTATCTGCTGGTTTTGCCCCAAGAGGCCGACCACAGTAATAATGTCAAGAGTATACTTTCTTTGACAAAGAAATAAGCCAGCTGTACTCCGAGCTACCTCAATTCCCAGAAAATATTTAAGTTGACCAAGGTCTTTCATATGAAAACAGTCACCCAAACAGGCCTTGAAAGCACTTAAAGCAACAGAATTATTGCCAGAAATAATTAAATCATCAACGTACACCAAAACATTGAGCTACACGCCATCTTAGTGTAAGTAAACAGGGAGTAATCGGAGTAAGACTGAAGAAAGCCATACCCTTTCAAAGCAGTTACCAGTTTTGCAAATCAACAACGGGGTGTCTGTTTTAAGCCATATAAAGATTTGCGAAGACGACATACCAGATTTGGCTCCGCTGACGTAAAGCCAGGAGGCAATTTCATATAAACTTCCTCATCAAGATCACCATGGAGAAAGGCATTGTGGACATCCATTTGGTGAAGTTCCCAATTCTTGGAAGCGACAATAGCTAAGAAGGCACGAATGGTTGCCATTTTGGCAACGGGAGCAAAGGTTCAAAATAATCCAAGCCTTCGATTTCATGATTTTCAAAAATAACCAAGCGAGCTTTTAACCGCTTAAGATCTCCATTGGAGAGATATTTCCTCTTATAAACCCATTGATTGCCTAGTGCACGCTTGCCACGTGGAAGCGGTTCGAGAGTCCAAGTGACATTATCCTCTAAGGCTTTAATTTCCTCTTGCATAGCCTTCTTCCACCCATCATCTTTCAAGGCCTCCTTAAAAGACCGAGGTTCATCTCCTGTAATTATAGCTACAAGGAACTTGCGATATTGCATAGAAAAACTGTCACAATTAATATAGTGTGCTATAGGAAAAGGAGTACCTGAGGTATGTTGTGGAGGAGAAGTAGCAGTGTTCGATGGACTCTCTTTAACCACGTTGTGAGTAACAAAATCTTTAAGGAGCACTGAAGGAGTTTTAGTGCGCTTTCCACGACCCAAAACTCCCTCGGAACCCTGATCATTTAAGCCTGCCTGTTCTTTAGTATGGTCAGACCCAGTGTGGACAGAGTCGTCTACAACACTAGGGTGTTCTATTTCTGTTGAGTTTGTCGGACTTGTAGTTTTGTCAGACCCAGTGTTGACAGTGGCAGAAGAATAAGATTCATTGGGGATAAGAGGCACATCTAGACCCTCATCTGTTGTATCCCTGGTATTAAAAACAGTAGCAACAGTGGAGTCATCCAAAAATTCCGCAAAGTCTAAATCAATATCAGATCAAAGTGATCCGTGGGTCTAATATTGCTAGCTTCCGTGTCAACAAAGGGAAAAATATCTTCAAAGAATTTTACGTCTCTTGATACAAAGAACTCATGTTTATAAAGATCATAAAGCCTCCATCCCTTTTGACCAAAAGGATACCCAACAAATCTGCATTTACGGCTACGACTCGCAAATTTATCCCCCTTTGTCTTTTGGTTGCGGGAAAAACATAACGACCCAAACACACGAATGGCATCATAAGATGGAGAATAACAAAATAATTTCTCAAAAGGAGTGTGATTGTCAAGGACAGTGGAAGGAGTTCTATTGATTAAATGGGCAGCGGTTAAAACACTCTATTCCCCAAAAATAAATAGGCAAATTGGTTTGGAAGCGCAAGGCGCGGGCAACATTTAGGATGTGTTTGTGTTTCCTTTCAACTCTCCCATTTTGTTGTGTTGTCCCAGTGCATGAGGTTTGAAATAAGATACCATAAGCACTAAAATAACCAAGCAAACATCAAAACTCCGTTCCATTATTACTCCGAACATTTTTTATGGTTTGAGAAAATTATCGCTCAACCATAGCAACAAAGGACATAAATTTAGAAAAGACCTATGTTTTATCATCCATCAAATGAACCCACACATCCCGAGAAAAATCATCCACAATAGTCAAAAAAAATCTAGCACCAAAAAAAGATGTATGACGATAGCCGCCCCACAAATCAATATGAATTAGTTCAAAAATTTGACTGAATTTATTCTCACTCAAAGGGAATTTGTCTCTGGGATGTTTAGCTCTAAAACACACTTCATAGGCTTTATTCAAACTACCTTTAGAATTACAAACGGGAGGGAGCAATTTTAGTACTTTTTCTGAAGGATGCCCCATCCTAGCATGCCAAAGAGCCAAAGAAGAAGCGTCCGCGTCCATAGTGACTGCCTGCACTGTATGTGGTCCCTTGAAGTAGTAGAGTCCATCTTGCTTACTTTCCGTTCCAATCAGCTTCCTCGTTTGGTCCTGTATAGCACACACATATCGATTAAAAATGACAATGCTATCCAAATCATCACATAATTGTGAAACAGACAATAAGCTGCAATTTAAGAGAGGGACATAAAGAACATGAGTGAGAGTCATAGCATCCGACAATCGCATTGATCCCTTCTTTGTTGCAACCACTTTCTTTCCATCAGGAAGACCAACGAGACATAGGATATCTTTCACATCGAACAATAGAGAAAGATTACCAGTAACATGATTAGATGCACCTGTATCAATAATCCAAGAGTGACCATTCATCTTACCACTCAAACGATTACCGTGAAACATCCATATTACCAAAGACACTTGCAAGCGCCTTCCATTGACCAGCGGAAAATATTTCTACAGATGGTGTTCCAGTGGGTTCTGAAACAAATGCAGCATTGGCACGGACCCCCCCCCCCCGACCATGTATGTCCTGTCTCAAGAGAAGAAGAAGAGGTCGTGATTTTTGGTTACGACCAATCATCAGTTTGGTCATACCTGATCCGCTGTCAGACCTCACACGATCTCCCACCATTCTGGATATCCATGAATTTCGAAGCAATTAGTTACTTCGTGGCCTGTCTTCTTACAGTAGGTGCAAGAGAGATGTGATTTATCAGGTTTCTCTATTTTGCCTCGTATGCGCCAACTAGTTCGCATAGAAAATCCAACAACGTCGAATTTCTCCTCGGGCAGAGCCGAAGACGTTCTGACTCGTTCATCTTGAATAACTAGCTGGTAGACATGGCTGAATGAGGGCAGAGGATCTTGAGCAATAATATTTGATCGCAAAGGACCATAAGATGGGGTATATAAACCCATCAGAAATTCATGAAGCATGTCCTTTGCACGGGGACACTCGTGTTCAAGGCCTGCAGTACACTTTGTACAGCAAGAACAAGTAATCAAGGGTTCATGGTTATGCAATTCCTCCCATAGAGCCATGAGTTTTCCATAGTAAGAAGCAACTGACATGGATTTGGTTTGTTTACAGTCAGAGATGGTCGCCTTTAATTGCTGTATGCGTGGTCCATTCGTAAGAGCAAATCGCTTCTTAAGCGTCTCCCATAGACGCCTGACGTCTTTATATTTGGACAAGGTACTCTTCACTTCTGCTGTGATGGTATTCATAATCCAAGATACCAACATGGCTTGAATTGTATTCCAATCATCTTGTGTGCAAGGAGGTGTTGGAGATACAATCGTAGCATCTAAAAATCCGAACTTTCTTCGAGCTTGAAGGGCCGTCTCAATCTCACCAGCCCAATAATCATAATTTTCACCATTAAATCTGGCCGCAGTAATAAAATCACCAGGTCGATCTTGAGTACCTAGGAAATAAGGGGATTTTGAGTCAATTTTTGGTGGTGGTGGATCATCTTCCATGACCATTGTTTAGGGTTTAGGTTTTTTTTTTTTTTTGAGTTTTGGTATAGGGTTTGTTTATGTATCTTTTACGCTCTAATACCATGACAAGTTTGAGGCAGAAAAGATAATTTCTGTATTGATTATCACGGAATATATATACAGCCCTAGAAACTATACATATCTTTTAGTATATGGAAACAATCCTAAACAATATCAAACTCTATGATAACTTGCCATAAATAGGAGGAACCGAACTTTTTATAAGTGACGCCTAAAATCTCGCAAATCTTGTAACAGGATAGCATGTAGTATGATCAAAGATGCAGAAGAGAAGGTTCCCTGGAAAGGTCTGTCTTAGTATACTTTGTAATATGATCAAAGACACATGGATTGTTCAAATTAGAAATTTTACTTTTGCAAAGTTAAATTGTCTTTTAAGATATTTGGGTTCTTTTGTGTGAATGTAGATTGTTCTTATAGAAGTGACGAGTGGTAATCCTGGCATTGGTTTGGCATTCATTGCTGCTGCTAAGGGCTATAAACTTATCACCATTATGCCTTCTTATGCAAGTATTGAGAGAAGAATAATTCAGAAGAATAATTCTTCTAGCTTCGGGAGCTGAATTGCACATTACGGGTCCTAGCAAGAGCTTTCCTAACTATGAGAAGAAAGCCATAGATATACTGGATAAAACACCAGGCGGGTATTATTATTATTATTATTATTATTATATCAATCAATTTGAAAATCCTGCAAACCCAAAGGTACCTTTTGCTTTTTTTAAAGATTTGAAGCATGATTCTGTAGTTCAAGTGGTTTGTACTTTATACTTGCTCTTACGCTTGCAGATTCATTGTGAAACCACTGGACCAGAAATCTGGAATGCCATGGAAGGGCAAGTAGATGTCTTTGTCTCTGGCATAGGGACTGCAGGTACCCTGACTGGCACAGGGAGATTTCTCAAGGACAAAAAACCGTTCATGTTTTTTTTTTTTGTTTTTCTTTTCCCATGATGTAATTGGAAAGGTTGAAATGTTGGGATCTTTGAAATTCGGATGTATACATATCTTTTATTGGTATAAATAATGATATTTTCCTATTTGGGTGATCTTTTTTCAATGGTTCAATCATGATCTCAAGAGTTGGAACCTCCCTACTCCTTCTCTTCTTTCTCTTCCTTTCTCTCTCCTTCCTCACCACACTCTCTCCTCCCCTCTTCCCCACTTGCAAACCTAATGTCACCTTATAATGAGATTGGGGTCCTTCCTAATCATGATACTAGGTAAGAATTTGTGATCTTTTATGGAGTATTGGAAATTGCCACCAAAAAAAAGAGCAAATAAGGTGACTTGTACACAGTTGCCTTATTTCATGACATCAAATAAGGCGATATTTTCACTCTCGCCTTGTTTGTTAGGAACCAAATAAAGGTAACTTCAAATTTTTTTGCCTTATTTGATCAATACCAAATAAGGCGATTTGAAAGTTTTTTTGCCTTTTGAAAGTTTTTACTAAAACAGCAACCGCTGATGTTATCTCTGTTGACGTGGCAAGCTCTGGTGAAAAATTTTTCCGCTCAAATCCCTTCCTCTGTTAATTAACGAGAGAATCCAAGGAAACCCTAACAAGAAAAAAAGCCCAGAACCTTCTTTGTATTCAAAGTTTGGTCAGTAACTCTCTTGGAATTTGCAACGTAGCTAGAGAATGAATAAAAAGCTTGGCCTAGAGTCTTCTTGCTTGGAAACTGATCATCCTTCAATTCAAAGCTTAATCTCTATGTCTTCTCTGTTGCTCTCATGTATGATGATAACATGAACAATTCTCCTTGAAAATGGGCAAGACCAAAGCATTCTCATCTCTGTGCTAACAAACATGAAGAGAAATTGAGGTACATTTGTGTTTTTCATGTTTTTGTAGGTTTTGATTTTTTTTTTTTTTACTAACAAATTGATATATACTATCTGTTTGGTACAGACATGTTTTAGACAATAGACAGTGTAGCAGGAAGACTAATGTTGAGTTTGTAGCTGCTTTTGGCAAGTAGAGAAATGGGTGCTTCCAATCTGATGTTGTCGAGGCTGTTGCAGAAACAGAAGCATCAAGATGGGCAGCTGAGCAAGCATTCAATCTGTTCAAATACAGTTGGCGGTTGTTTTAGACTTAGCTATATAACTTTTGTTTTCTTTTTTCATATTTAGAAAGTCAGGCTTGACTTTGTATTTTACAAATTACCATTTTCGTAGCTTGAATTAGAGTAGCTAAAGCTCATGACCTTTCTAGATATCATTTTTTGTAGTTTATGGCCTATGATATGCAGAGAGTTCATAAGCTGCCTTCTCAAATTGAGCATTACAAATGCTTCGCCCATTGAAATAACATATCTAAGCCTATTGGTTTACAATTTCATAGCCCATTCAAAGTGGAATTGTAGACCTTATTCCTGATCCAAAATTAATTAAGAGATTAAATTTAGAGAGAGTCTTAACTCTCACAGATAAATAGCATAAAAATGTCCTATCTAACTCTTCACTCCTAACTCCACCGTCTCTGCCTCTCTCTCTCCTCACTCCACTCCACTCCACTCCACTCACTGCCTCCATCTCTCCTCACTCCACCGATCTCCTCTCCATCTCTGCCTCTCGCCCTCTCCATCTCTGTCTCAAACTCTCAATCTCTCTGCCTCTCCATCTCAGCATCTCTGTCTCCACGAAATTAAAATCCACTCTCTCAATCTCTCTCGTTTACTCTCAAGTCTCAGATGATCAGATCTACTCTCCACTTTCTCTCTCGTTTTCATCTCATCAACCGGTTCTCAGATTTACTCTCAAGTTTCATCTCATCAAAACTCTGTAAACAAGGTGAGACCCCCTCTTTCTCTCTCGTTTTCAATGTCGACTAATTAATTTCTGATTATTTCTAGGGTTTGTTCGATTCTTTTTCGATTACTTTCTAATTATTTCTAGGGTTTGTGTGGTTTACTTCATGTTTAGAATTACAATTTACAACTTTCAAGGCACGAAAAGTGGTTTGCATGCAAGATTTGTGGAAGCAGGAAGGCGATTTGTGGGTATGACTTCTGAAATTCCAAATGATTTCGTGATTTTGTGACTGGCTGTTGATTTTGATTGTAAATGATGATTTTGTGAGTTTGTTTGTAAATAATGATTTTCTGATTTTCGTTCGAATTATGGTTTTGATTTGTCTTAATTTTATGTTAATTTTGTTTCGTTCTTTAATTTTGTTTTCCCTTAATTTTGCAACTTTGTAGATCTCAAGTGTTTGTGAATAATAACTAGTATGTGAATAAAATTTATTTTGGTTAATCGTTTTTTAAACTTAGAGGGGTTATTTAAAGTGATACATGTTACATCTCCCACCATAATGTCACATACTCGCAATTTGTAGACTATATTGGCTAACTACCAAGTAGTCTCTAACTCCATAATCATAATCACAACTTTTTTTATTATTATTCTCGATTTGATTAGTTAGTCAATATCATATCTCTACTTGATGCTGCAGGCTAAAAAAAATTAAGCAACACTTCACCATCGTTCTAAGTCATTGTCATCACTGTTTTGAAATCTAATGAAAATAGCTCATCTTAATAACTATTTCTTCTCATATCAAATCCTATTGCAGAGAGCCAACACCTTTTTTTTTGGCTTTGCACAACCATAGAGAGACAATGCTGTGTAAACACAGTTTCCCAAACATGTATATCCTTTGTCTTCCCCAATAATAATAACATGAAATAGCCCAAAGTCTACAATATTGTTCAAAAGTCGTCGTAAGAAAGTTGTACAACTTGATATCAAACATAAATTATCCTGGTAATGCACTGTACTATATTCTCACCAACATCATCCTCAATAGCAAAATGCAAAAGATTAAAACAAACATTGTTTTAGAGATTACTCAGACATTAGTGTCACTAAATAAATTAGTCCAAAACTTTTAAGATAATTGTTGTTGCAAAGATCATAATATCTCAGGCAATCCCCCATCTATGTAGCAATATTCTTAGATCTTCCATGTTCCATCATAAAACCATCTTCAAGTTTCGTACTCAGTTCTATGTTTATCCCTTCTATGACTTTGTCATAACATATTAGACCATTTTGATTTCTTTGCTCAAGCACTATCATGGGAGAGAAAATTAACAATTGACAAAGCTAATGACCATTTTCATGGACAACACAAACTCATAATGACTAAGCTAATGACCATTTTCATGGACCACACAAACTCATAATGCTGTAAAGCAGAGAACATCTGAAATCCTCAATTTTTCTTTTCCTTTTTGGCTGAGGTTGATGGGTACTAACCTGAGTTATGGGATCTTAATTAGCCAAGACCCATAATATTGATATTCATTTTTCTGTTTATCTTATGTATATGAAGCATAATGACAATGGATAGCATTAGTAACAGTCCGCAAGCTTATGAAGCCAGTAATGCAATGTTTCATGCACAAGAATGCTAATCAATAAAATGGCTACATGTAACCTATTTGACATAGTTAGCCTATACAATCTACATCACATCTTTTCCTTGTTCTGGTTCAAATTATCAGAAATTTTGAAGATAGCATGCTATAACTGAAGTTATTTTCCTTTTTTCATTAGAGGAATGAAGGTTGTTCCCGGTTAAAAAACTGCATTTTCCTAAGCATAGGAGCCAAAATTTGGGAACCTGCTAGCATTTTTAGACAGTACCTTTTTTTGTGCTGGCTCTTTTAGCACTGTTACATAAGTTAATCCCTTGACTCGTTGTTTCGTAGCTTTCAAAGCATGTCAAACAAAACACTTCACCTACACAACTATTTGTAGTAAAAAGCAAAATTTAGCACCTTCCCGATATTTGTCTGCTATTCTTGCATTCCCTCTCTAAAGAGTAGACCTGTCAAACGGGTTAGGCGGGTTGGGTTCGAGTTGGGTCGAATATGGTTGGGTCGAATATGGGTCGTGTCGAATACGGGTTGGGTCGAATACATCGGGTTTTCGTCGGTTTCGGGTTGACCCAACGGGTTTGGGGCGCCGTCACGGTACCACTTAAACGCGAATTTCACTACAATTTTTTTTTTTTTTGGCACCACCAACGACGCACGAGTGAATAGCAACTTATACACCTCCCGCATCATCATATTCCAACTCTTGTCTTTCTACTTATGATAATAAAATAGAGAGCGATTAACAAAATTCAATAAATATATCAATATAGTTGCCGACAAATCGACGCTTAAAGTATAATGTAAAGAGTTGAACCTAAGACATGATAAACAAATAGCATGTTTGACTTTCTAGTGCAGCCACTACACCAGCTAGCTAGTTGTGTTAAATTAACAAGATAAAACTAATATAAAATGAATAAAAAATGCAAAAAAAAGTTTTGAAAAAAAAAAAGAGCCCGACCCAACGGGTCCAACCCGATCCGACCTGATAACTTCGGGATTGATCGGGTTTGGTCAACTTCGGATCTCGGGTAATAATTTTATCAATGCACCAAGTTTGAGGTGTAATCAAACATATATTACAACAAAAATAAAAGTTTTAATGGAACATGTTAGAGGTGAAAACATCAAATCTGCAATCTCAAATTTATACACTGCAATCTCAAATTTATACATTGCCTTTTAACCCACCATGCTTTTCATCTGGATTGGGATAGTTATTAACCAAAACTCTCAATCTTCTCCATAAACACTCCCTGAAACATCAAGTACTAAATTGATTAATTAACAAAAAGAAGCAAAAGAAAATTGTGATGAAAAGGCATGTAAGAAAAATTCAGCATGCCATCTGACCAAACTTTAAAACGAAACTTATGAGTTACAAAAAAGAAGAGGAAAACTAAACAACTTTCACACTCAGATTAACCAAACAATTGAGTGATTACTAAGCATATATAACTGCCTTACCCAGTAAGCATCAATGCCAATCAGAGTACTTAAATAGATACAAACTACAACCATTGTCCCTTCCAAACTTGTGCATAAGAAACATTCAAAGAAATATGTGAACACAGGGGAAAAGAAAAAAAAGAAAAAAAAAGGGGGTAAATATCTACAATTGCTCCTTCTAGCTAGATTCCTACGCTTTTATTCCGAAAGAAGCAGCCCTCACATGTGAATTCTACTTCAGATAATTAAGGAATATATTCCAGCATAGTACTACTGTACTAGTCAGCATCTAGGAGGCATGTCGTGAAATTATTGTTTAGCACTTACCAATGTTTGAATCATGAAGCTGATGGAGCATAAGCATCTATTGCTCATTTGCTCATCCCCAACTTCAACTTCGGATCTGTCGATAACGCAAATCAATAACGCATTGTTGATGTGTTTGTTACCTAGACAAGTATAAGATTATTTACATCAGTGTCCAAAGACAATCTTAGGTGAGGTCAGCTATTTATTCAGTAGCTAGTATATTAACAAATGAATAGTGATATGAACAAGTAACTATCAGGAGCCAAAAATTTAGCATGTAATATAACATCACAACCTTATGCAAGAATATACCAAAAGGCTCACTGATGGAGACATGTAACCAACAAAGCATGTAACCATTCGGATTTACTTTTATGATAATTCCAACATGTTTTGATGTCTGTTATCCTAGTATAATGTCATGGGTCATGCCACCATGTACCCTACGAATAATAGATCGCAGATTTTTTCTTCGGAGACACAAGTTTCTGGCACGTTAACATCCCTCATCTAAGATAAAATACAAAGAAAACCTAGAAATTGACATTTATCTTGACAAGAAGGCCAAAAACAAACAAAACGAAAATCCCACAATCTCAAACAGCCAAATAGTAGATATATACAACACATTATATAAGAGGGATAGAGGTAAGAATAGAGAACTGACGTTTTCAGATGCTTGCCGTCGACATTTGCCGTTCCAGAAGCGAATGAAAGCACAGGGAGTGGGAGAGAGAGAGATATATATGCTCAATGGGCCGCAGAAAGTAGAAACAGAGCTTAAATCAACCATGGGCTGGGCTTATCCTCGTCAAATAATGTAGATGACTTTGGGTGTTGGTCCCCTCTTTCTCACAAAAAAAAAAAAAAAAAAAACTATCGTATTCTACCGCAAATATATAGGTGACAATACTCAAATATAGACTTTCATCATCTACATTATTTGACGAGGATAAGCCCAGCCCATGGTTGATTTAAGCTCCGTTTCTACTTTCTGCAGTCCATTGAGCATATCTCTCTCTCTCTCCCTGTGCTTTCATTCGCTTCTGGAATGGTAAATGTCGACGGCAAGCATCTGAAAACGTCAGTTCTCTGTTCTTACCTCTATCCCTCTTATATAATGTGTTGTATATATTTACTATTTGGCTGTTTGAGATTGTGGGATTTTCGTGTTGTTTGTTTTTTGCCTTTTCTTGTCAAGATAAATGTCAATTTCTAGGTCTTCTTTGTATTTTATCTTAGATGAGCTGTGAGTAGTACATCAGTGTAAGCACTATTTATGAAGCCTTGTTTCAGCCCTTGATTGTTATTCATGCCTTGTACTATGCCATAAGAAAAACTTTGGGACTTTGGGTTTATTTATGACTTATAAGTTCTCTTGACTTTATTAATTACCTGCACTATTTGGAAACAAATTTCAACCCAAGTTTGGCAAGTTTTGTCATTTCAGCTATCTTAATTCAATGTGGGTTTTTTTGGGTGCAGGATTGTATACAATTTTAGAGCTGTATGGTACTATACTATTTGTGAAGTCTTCTTTTCACCAAGGTTGTTTGAAAATCATGTCCCTATGTTATGCCACTAGAAAAATTTCCAGACAATTTAAGGTTTTTGGGTGTATTTGTGGTGATTGGCTGTTTGGGAGCTGGAAAAGTTCCTGTAGAAGTGTACATTATGTTCAATGTAGAAAGTTCTCCCATTTTAAAGAGGTGAGAAAAAGGGTCAAACAAGTAGAAAAGAAAAACGTAGACCCAAAAGTATACACAAGAGATTTTGTTAGGGAAATTTCAAATGTTTTGAGGTATTCCTCTTGGGATTCTGCCCAAGAACAGCTGGAGAGGTTTCACGTGAAATGGGATTCTTATATGGTCAATCAAGTTCTGAAAACCCACCCACCAATGGAGAAGGCGTGGTTGTTCTTTAATTGGGCTTCCAAGCTAAAGGGATTTAAGCATGACCAATATACTTATACAACTATGCTAGGTATCTTTGGAGAGGCTCGAAGAATCGATTCGATGAAGTATGTGTTTCAGCAAATGCAAGAGAAAGGGATAAAGATTAACGTTGTTACTTATACTTCGCTTTTTCATTGGCTTGTGAATAGTGGTGACTTTGATGGGGCAATGAAGGTATGGGAGGAGATGAAAGCTAAGCGCTGCTATCCAACTGTTGTTTCTTATACGGCCTATATGAAGGTTTTATTTGATAATAACAGAGCTGAGGAGGCCACTGATGTCTACAAGGAGATGCTGCAATTTGGACTTTCACCTACTTGTCATACTTATACCATCTTAATGGAGCATCTTATTCGTTCTGGTGAGTTGAGTACACAAAGTGATTATATTTTCTGTGTGTGTACTAGTAATGTTTGTTTGTTGCCAGTGAGTCTATGTTGTTGTTTGTTGCCAGTGAGTCTATCTTGACTAATAAGTAATATCTATAAATTCTGATCTTGAGTGTTGAATATATTCTCGTTCAAATAAGATTGTTATTTGTTATTGGATCCCAGGAAGCAATCTTCTTCCATAATCACAAAATAAGAACTTAAGAAGTTTTCTTGCTTGTATATGATGTATGTTTAGTTTGAGAACATACTTTATAGTTCTTTCAATTGGTGCAAAATGCTAATTCAATATGATGTGAAACATACTTTTATAGTTCTTGCTAATTCAAGTTTGGTGATTTGCCTAAGTGTCACTGTCATAGAAATGGTCTAAGTTGCTTATGTATTTAGGTCAAAGATGGTATTTTGTGCCTTATGGAATGTTAAAAGGCCAGATTGTATGTGAAACTTGAGTTGTGACAATAGATCATAAACCACATTCTCGAGTTTCCACAATTGGTATCTATTTGCACACTGTCTCTTATGTTACAATTTGGATCTTGAATTACACACTTCTAATGAAGATTATGCTGCGAGGTTGTGATTTAGATTTGCATTGTTTTTACAATTGTTGGGTCTGCCATGATTTCAGAATCTTGAAGCTGTTCTTTATCTCTACGGTTGCTTTCTTTGTGTGTGCTTAGTACACATTTAAATACAAGTTTGCGCACTGTAAATAATGTCTTGATTTATCTATCTTAACTGTGAGAAACTGGTTCAATATGATGTGTGCGTGTTCTACGGAAGCTTATTTTGGTTCATAGTGTCTAACCACTTTCGGAGCATTTTGATAATTCTTACGTTTTGCATTTCAGTGAGTAGTTTGCATTTTTAAAAGGTATGCACTTTAACTGTTGCAGCCTGAACCTCATAGCATTGTTAAAAAGGATGTGACTTCCTACCAAACAGCCTTTCGGATGCTTGCATCACGAATTTTCTGTTGGGTTTAACTTACAGTCATCCTATCCCCAGTCGGATAAGTTGAGATTCAACCCTTTTTCCATAAAACATATAGTAACCTTTCGGGAAAAGAACACCCTTGTGCCTTATTATACTTTTCTGTGTGTAGTGGTAATGTTTGTTTGTTGCCAGTTTGCCACTGAGCTTATGTTGCTTTTGTTTGGCACCCGATTTGCATAGTTTCTGCTCTGCTTGTTGGATTTCATGCCAATATTTCTTAAAAGCCACTTCTCATTTCAAGCAAAATCTGGAGCGTTGGATATATTCTCTCTCAAATGCATGCATGAAAGTAATATCCTTAGCTATGAAAAACAGAAAAAGTGTATAATTAATGGTAGATTATATCAGATTGCTATTTTTTTATTAGTTCACAGGAAGCAATCTCTTTCATCATCACAAAATATGAAGTTTTTTTTGCTTGTTGGATGTATATTTAGGTGGCGTTTACTTGAGTGTATGAGAATCACAATGTAATGAGAATGTTGTTATTGTAACAATGGTTATGGCTAGTTGTAGGACATGTAGTGACCATATGAATTATGAGGATCAATAACCCTGAGGGGGTAGCTCAGTTGGTAAGACCTATGAGATCTATTCCAAGGGTCCCAGGTTCGAGTCCCTTCAGTGCCACTGGAGGTTTTCCTGGTCGTTAACTTCAGGGTCCGTGGGATTAGTTAAGCAAAGCTTGGACACCCATGTTATCTAAAAAAAATGAATTATATATGAGCATCAATACCTCTAGAGATGTAAATGTGTTTACGGTGGTGAAAGTTGAGCAGTTGTGATTGCAACTACTCATTCAATTGATTACACTCCCCTCAGTTAATAACTCCTCCCTCTCGTTCCTAATCCACCTCTACCTCTAGTTGACAATGCATATTGCATTGCATTGGCGTTTGCATCCAAGTAAACGAACCCTTAGTTATAGTAAAGTAAAACATTGTCTGTTTGGCTGCAGATAAGAGATCACACACCTATATATTGTTAAGGGGCTGTAAAAATCTGATCTGAGGCCCTTAAAACTTCTACTGAGGAAGTTCAAATGTTTCCTTGTTCTCCTCTCAAAATCTTCTCTGTGTGAATTATCAAGTGCAACCATCCAGCAAGGATTTAGTTTGATTAGCCGCAGTAGAGTCTGCATTAAATCACAGTTTAATTTGCTTTTGTTGAGTTTATACACCTTTACCATTGTTTCAGATGGTGCAAAATGCTAATTCATGTTTGGTGATTTGCCTAAATGTCGCTATCATTGATTTGCTCTAAGTTGCTTACGTGCTTAGGTCACAGTTTGTAATTTGTGCGTTGTGGAATGTTAAAGGGCATTCTCTGTGATACTTGAGCTGCGATAGTAGATACACCACATGAACTTGGTAACTTCATCATGTTTTCTCAGGTTTGAACTAGTGAAACCATTGGTATCTGTATCTGCAAAGTGATACATCTGGATCTTGAATTACACTCTTCTACTGAATACTATGGTGTGAAGATGTGATTTACAGTCACATTATTTTTGGCAAATGTTGGATCTCTAATGGTTTCAGGGTCTTAGAGTGGTTCTATATCTCTACGAGTGCTTTCTTTGTGTGTGCTTATACACGTCTTAAAACAAGTCTGTATGGTAAATAAAATCTTGAATTATCTATATTAACTGTGAACAGGTTCAATATGATGTGTGGACTCTGCAGAAGCTAAATTTTGTTTCATTGTGCTTAACCACTTTCAGTGCATTTTGATAATTCTTACGTTTTGTACTTCATTGAGTAGTGTGCATTGTTAAAAGGTATGCACTTTAGCTTTTGCAGTCTTAACCTTATAGTAGTGTTGAGAAGATGGAAACTTCCTACCACACAGCCTTTTTGATTTTTTGAGTCATTATTTGGAGTTATTCTGTTGGGGTTTATGTTTCAAGTTACAGTTATAAGTTGAGATTCAACCATTTTTTGAGATAATATATAGTAATCGTTAGGAAAAAGAACACCCTTGTGTCTTGTTATGTATATTGACTCTTTGTCAGCATACCTTATCACAATTACAGATCTCCAACTACATTGACAATGTTTTAATCTAATATTTGCTGTTATATGATAGAAATTGATCTAAATTTCAGGCAAATGCAAATCAGCTCTTGATGTTTTCGAAAAAATGCAAGAGACTGGGGCACTACCAGACAAGGCAACATGCAATATCTTGGTAGAACAATGTAGCAAAGCAGGGGAGGCGTCCGCAATAATCCAAATTCTTCACTACATGAAAGAACGTTCCCTTGTGCTTCGTTACCCTGTATATCTTCAGGCTCATGAAACACTTAAAGTAGCTGGTGAGGATGATATGCTTCTTCGACAGGTTAATCCTCATATACATTTTGAGGACATCGATAAGAATGAGGTGGTGGAGGTGCAAAAATATGCTTCTGATGCGATCTCTATCATGGACAGGGGACTTCTGATAGAATTTATAAGGAAGCAAAATTTTGTTGCTATTGACCGCTTACTTGCTGGAATAGTGTACCATAATACGGTGTTAGATCCTGAGATTGTCTCAAAAATCATTGAGGCAAATTGTGCTCATGGCAGGACAGATGCTGCTTTACTAGTCTTGCACTATAGTAATAAAATGGGTATTTACATTGAAGAAGTAACATTTCGTTCTCTAATCGGGGCCTTGGTCAGAGCAAATGAGTTCTCAAAGATCTTACAGGTAGTAGAGCAAATGGTTAAGATTGGGTTACTTCTTGAACCACAATTGGCTTCTACTTTGATTTATAGGCTCGGCCGTGCCAGAGATCTTGACAGTGCTTTTAAAGTATTTAATTTATTGTCCAAGGAGATAAAGAGCATCACTGTGAATGCTCTAATTGATGCTTGTTTCTCAGCTGGAGATCCAGATAAAGGAATTGAAACATTCCAGGTCATGAAAAACAGAGGGATTCACAGTACTTTAGGAACATACAATGTGCTAATAAGAGGTCTTGAAATATGTGGCAGAGTTCATGAAGCAAAACTCTTCAGCAAGGAGAAGAAAAGCTTGCAGAGGGATGTTCACGTGTCAGAAACTTGTGTCTCTGAAGAAAAAATCTGCGATCTATTATTCGCAGGGTACATGGTGGCATGACCCATGACATTATACTAGGATGACAGACATCAAAACCTGTTGGAATTATCATACAAGTAAATCCGAATGGTTACATGCTTTGTTGGTTACATGTCTTCATCAGTGAGCCGTTTGTGGTATATTCTTGCATAAGGTTGTGATGTTATATTGCTTGCTGACTAGAAATCACTGCTTTGTGGTATGTAATTGTCCATACTAGATTTTTTGTTCCTGATAATTACTTGTTCATATCACTATTCATTTGTTAATGTACTAGCAACTGAATGAATAGCTGGCCTCACCTGAGATTGTCTTTGGACACTGATGTAAATAATCTTATACTTGTCTAGGTAACAAACTCATCAATAGTGTGTTATTGATTGGCG
Organism: Tetragonia tetragonoides; assembly: GCA_038025085.1. NCBI lineage: Eukaryota > Viridiplantae > Streptophyta > Magnoliopsida > Caryophyllales > Aizoaceae > Tetragonia > Tetragonia tetragonoides. The sequence goes on from CM076143.1 coordinate 12,087,389, forward strand.
TTATCGACAGACCGAAGTTGAAGTTGGGGATGAGAAAATGAGTAATAGATGCTTTTGTTCCATCAGCTTCATGATTCACACATTGGTAAGTGCTAAACAATAATTTCACGACATGCCTCCTAGATGCTGACTAGTACAGTAGTACTATGCTGGAATATATTCCTTAATTATCTGAAGTTGAATTCACATGTGAGACGCTGCTTCTTTCTAAATAAAAGCGTAGGAATCTAGCTAGAAGAAGCAAGTTAAGTTTTATATTCTCGTATGATCGGCCCTGTTATTAATTTATTTTAGCTATAAACGCGGATGCTTCAATTTTATCCTAACAAGCATGAATTTGTCGTGCTAATAAGGATCATTGTCACATTTATCAAAACATTTAAAACAGTTACTTGATGGAGTAAGCTTGTCAAGTTGACCCCTCCCTATAAAAAGAAAAGAAAAAAGAGAGATAAAAAACGCTTGCTAGTGTGATAGGGGTGGCTAATGTATATAATTATGTTCTAGTTACTCGTTTGTGGTGCATTAAGGTACAGAGATGAAAGTCCAATTGCAGACTTAGTCATTCACTCATTTGGCTATGAGATAAGCATTCTCACTCCATGCATTTTGCACTGAGGGATAATGGACATACTATATGCTGACGATTGTGACGAACTTCTAACAAGGTACTCTTGGTGAAATTTTAAGAGGTAATCTTGTATTATGACAAAATGCTTAATAAATCGACATTTCATTCTGTGCATGAGATACTGTATGATAACTTGTTGGTTGTTCTTATTTTTGTGAAGTTGTCAATGGTTGTCGCACTTAAGATCTCGTGTCAAACGGAAACAACCTCTCTGTGAGACTTTCACAGGGATAAGGCTGCGTACAACCGACCCTCCCCCCCCTACCCTGCCTAGGCGGGAGCTTCTTTGGAAGCATTGGGGTAATGATGGTATACTGTAATACTGTATGATAACTTGGACACCTCAAATTATATCTAGAACAATGGATCGTCTTGCATCCTCATGGTATAATATGGATGTGTTCTTTTTCACTAAACCGAACTGAAATGAAGAGGTACCATATTAGACAATAATCATCAAACTGAACTGAACTGAACTGAACTGAATCGATTCCAAAATAAGTGAAAAAGTACACACCCATAATCTACACGTATACCAGATTATTCTTCTCCTTGACTTTAATTGTTTCGTGTCCATATAATTTTTGCCTGTCAGGTAAAACGGTGGAAAAGAATTATGGTTCAAGGAATTGATTTTGCAGATTATGCCAAAAAAGCAAGGGGTGCTTTCTTACAGATTCCCCCAAACTTAATGCTGTTTAGGTACCTGAAACTTCTTTTTATCTGATAGTGTTGGTACATCATTTTATGTATCTGCAAGCAATTTTACTGTTGGAAGATATAAGGAAAAATTGGAATATTGTCGGTGAATAAAACTCTTTTTTAGATTGTTATCAAGAAAATTGAAGTATTCCATTTCGATTTGATTCACCAAGTTGCGTCACGTTCCCTGCGTTTAATTGATGTTGCGGCGTGGACTCCACTAGTGATGTAATGTAAGGCAAGCAAGGCTGCTTTAAACTTATATATTGACATGTGTTTTGTCATATTAACGTTTGGAGTTTACTTTTGTGGTGGATCCTTATTTACTAGAAACTCTCCAATCCAATGCAAAGCTAGGCATCTTGCCCAACTTGGTCTTGAATCAAGTGTTGTTAAATTAGGTTTAGGATCTTTTCCAATATACATTTCTCGCATTTATGCTGCCAAACATCCATGCGTGTAATGCATAAATGTTGAAAATGGTATAATGGATACTTGGATAGGATCCTCATATGTTGATTAACCTCTTATTGTTGAATGATTTCTGACGTTTCAAATAGAAAACATCGTCTCGGTTTCAACTATTTATTTCCACTTTCTAAAACTCCTAGTTTCCATTGACTAGACACTAGAGAAACAAAATTTTATATTTATTCTATTGACCGAAAAAGCAAAGAGAAGTAAAAAAGCTTATTTATTTCGTGGAAAACAAAAATGGTGTGGAGTACGATGCTTTCGGAAAGGGAAAAAGAAAAAGGAAACAGATTTACGTAAAATAGTAGACTCATATAATATGTTAATCTCCCAAGTGGCAATCAAAGATAAAAATGAACAAAATTGCAAATCACAATAAAAAAAAAATTAAAAATTAGGACAATTATTGTTGATCGAAATATTGCATATATTATCAAGGAGAATAGTCGTGACAATAGCATAATTAAATACTAAATCCGTCCTAAGAAAAGAACTAAAAAAATTATTTCCCTCAGCTATCCTCGCCATATCTCCCTATCCAGTTATTCTTAACTACCTAGGGAAATTGGACAGAGGTATTTGAGATATCAACTTTACGGTAGTGTAGAATTGTTCGTATTTGTTTAGAGAAATTTGTTAATGACTTTTCTGAATTCCTATTGTACTTAAGTGATGGTAATTAAAAGCTATGACCAAGAAAAATATGGCAACTGAAAATAAAATGTGCAATGTGCAATGTGCAATTAGAGATTGTCTTTTAACAGAAAAAAAAAAAAAAAAAAAAAGAACTATATGCAACGTGCAAGCAGTGAAAACAAATAAAGTACCGTAATACAATCTTAAAGATAAATAAAATATGAAGTAGATTCAACCATCTTAGTTTTACTAAATATTAGCAGGTTCGTCGGGTACTGCAGGTTTGAATGACCATTGCTCTCTGATTATTGCTCTTAATGATCAAGGGGTTGTAGAGGTTGTCCCGCAACAGCCTCCCGAGCAGCCATGAATTGCATAAGTTGGAATTGTAGGGGATAACACAGCCCTAACACCTCTACAATTCTTTGTCTTCGTAAATTGTTAGGGTCTTTTTGCTATTGATGTTGTCTTCCTTGTTGAAACAAAGTGTGAGGCCTCTCTACTTATAATTATCTCAGGCCCCATGGTTTTACTAAGTGGGAAGGTGTTGATGCTAATGGTTTTAGTGGTAGTCTAGTTGTAGCCTGGCGTAACAGTGTTAACTTTGTAGTTCGTTTTAAATCTACTAATTGTATTGTGCTAGAAGTGGTTAGTAGTATGAATGACAAGTAGGTTTTATGTTTGGTGTATGGATCATGTGTGTTTTAGGAACGACCAGTTTTCTGGGAGGATCTTGGTGCTTTGCTTGCCTTGCTTAATCTTCCTTTTGTTATTTTGGGTGATATTAATCAAGTTGATTCAAGTTGTGATAAAAAAAGGGGGTAATGCGGTTATTAAGGGACTTAAAGAGTTTTGTGAATGGAAGGACTCTAACTTGGTACAGGATATTCCTTTCAAAGGGCCGCGTTTCACTTGGTTAAATAATAGAAGGGGATGATGAGATATTGGAAAGATTGGATAAGGGTTTATGCTCCAAAGATTGGTTTAATCTTTTTCCTAATGCTTTAGTTCATCATTTGCCGTTTATGAGCTCTGATCATTGTCCTATGCTATTAGATACTAGCCCACTCAGTAAACAAAAAGGAAGAATTTACAAAGTTGGGGACTAGTGCCTAGATTACCCGGAGGTTTTAGAACTTGTTGATAAAGAATGAAAGTTGTCTAGTCAAGGTTCTCCTATGTACCAGCTCACTAAGAGGATTAGTAATACGAGGCCGACTCTTAAAAAATGGTCTCTAGACAAAAGGAAAGAATGGGATTTTGAATGAAATAATTTCAATACTAAATTTCACCAAGCTCTTGCAGATATTGAAACTGGCACTAGATAATCAAGCAAAGTACTGGAAGCAACAGGCTAAAATAAAATGGGCTAGAGAAGGGGACTCTTACAAAAAATATTTTTTCAATTGGAATAAAGATGAAGAAAGCCAAGGTCTCTATCCCAACTATTAAAGATAATGAAGGGTGTTGGAGAACTGCAGAGAAGGAAATTGGGGATATGTTTCTGGATTATTATAGAAACTCTTTAAAGTCGACTCTCCTTGGTCTCAGTGTCCTCCTACTTGTGAAGACCTTTTCTCACGCACTATTGGCTGCTTGAAAGCTCGTCTCACTGAGTCCAATCTTAGCCATCTGAATAAGCCTTTTAATAAAAAGGAGGTGCGAAGAGCGGTTTTCCAGATGGGATCTCTTAAGGCGCTGGGTAACGATGGGATCCTGGCTGCGTTTTTTCAAAAATGTTAGACTCATGTTAAAGAGCAAGTCAATGAAGCTACCTTATCGGTAGTTAATTCGGGATTTGTACTAAAAGAAATCAATACCACTCTAATTGCTCTTATACCAAATATAGACAATCCAAAAGAGGTCTCGTATTTTCGGCCGATAAGTCTATACAATGTTTGCTACAAGATTGTCTCTAAATGTATTACAAACCGACTTAAACGAGTGCTCCTGGATCTTATCGGTGAACCTCAGGGTGCGTTTGTACCAGGACGGCTTATCTTAGACAACATTTTTATAGGTCATGAAGTTCTAGAGAACGTCAGGCATACTACAAGGGGACAGAGGTTCAAGATGACACTTAAAGCAGATATGAGCAAAGCCTATGATTGGGTTAACTGGAATTTTCTAAAGCAGGTGCTAACTCATGTGGGTTTTCCTAATCACTGAATTTCTCTTATTATGAATTGTATGACTTCAGTCTCTTATTCAATCCTGGTCAATGGAATTCCTACGACTTCCTTTATACCTCAGTGCGGTCTCCGTCAAGGTGACCCATTGTCCCCATATCTCTTCATTTTATGTGCAGAAGTTTTGTCGGCTATGATCAGATCTGCTATGGAGACGGGAGTGTATGAAGGGGTGAAAATTGCTAGAAGTGCGCCACCATTTATCATCTTCTCTTTGCAGATGATTTTGTCTTCTTCTTGCGAATTACTATCCCTAACTGTAGGATTTTATTTAATATCCTACAAGATTTTAGTAGGGTTTCTGGTCAGGTTATAAATTTTGATAAATCTCATGTGCTCGTCAGTCCAAATACTCCATCACGATTTAGGAGACTTGTGAGGCAAATTTTCAGTACGAAAGTCTCCAGTTTGGAAAGTATTTGGGTATTCCTGCTGATTTCGGAAGAACTAAGATGGCTATCTTTAGCTCACTAGTTGATAAAGTTAGACAACAGCTTCACTCCTGGAATAGTGTTTTTTTTCCTCCGGCTGGTAAGCTCACATTTATCTTGGTTGTGCTATCTACACTTTCTATGCATGTGATGTCGGTCTTTCGGCTTCCGACTTCTATTCTTTACTAGATTAATGCATTAATTGCACGATTTTGGTGGTCTAATGCCAACTTGGTTAAACCGGTTTATTGGAGGAAATGGTGTGTTTTTAACTCTTCTAAAGGATGTGGGGGACTTGGAATCCGAGACTCAAAGTCTTTCAACCAGGCTCTTTTTGCACGCCAAGCTTGGCGTATATTGTCTTCTCCGGATACTCTCTTTGCTAAAATCTTTCGAGCCCGTTACAAGATTGAACAAGATTTTGTTTTTAAAAAAAGCTACTTCATCCCACCTAATGCTACTTGAGGATGGAGAAGTTTATGTTGGGGATTTGAATTACTTAAAAAAGGTTGCTCTTGGATAGTAGGGAATGGTCTATCCATTAAAATATGGGAGCATCCATGGGTTCATGGGAATATACCTCCTACACTTATTCAGATTTCCCCACTACTTACCACTGTGAGTGAGCTTCTTAATGAAGACCAATGTTGTAACACTTCTCTGATCCGGACTCTTTTTCCTTTTAACTGGCAAAAGAGGATATTTGCGATCAAGCTGCCTTACTATTCTTGTGAGGACTCAATTGTGTGGAACAAAACACCTCATGCCCGATATAGTGTTAAAACAGGCTATGCTAATGCTCTTCCTATAGGTTGTGCAACGTCTAGCTTGGGTGATAATCAAGTTAAGCTTACATATTCTTGGGGAAAGTTTTGGGGTCTGAAAATGAATCCAAAATGGAAGACATTTTATTGGAAACTTTTTCAGGGAGCCTTACCTTTAGGAGATGCATTGGTTCGAAGAATGATTAGCTCCACTGGTTATTGTAAGTTGTGTGACTCTTTTGGTAAGGGTAACTCTCTGGAAACACGGGAGCATCTTTTTCGTGATTGCCCTCTTATTGGCTTTGGAAATTGCATTAAACCTTAGACAAAATTATCTTGGACATTTTGAAGACATATTAAAAAGAGAAAACAAAAATAAAATATATATTAAAAGAAACTTAAACACAAAAAAGAAACACAAATTTTTCCAAAAGGTTTCTTATGAGGCCGCCTGACCGTGAGATAACCTCAAATAAATTTGATCCATGCTCAGAGCCGGCTTTAAGCAGGTGTATCCGGAGCGTGCGCACAGGGCCTCACATTTTAAGGGGCCCAATATTACTGTTGTTAATGAGATTGACATACAGTGAGGAAGGATTAGCGTAGTGGTTGATCCTTTTAGAAGAAAGCGTCAGTGCTTTGGGGTATGGGAAAGGTGTAGACTTCGAATCCGCCCCTTATTTTATTTGTTTTGGCTTTTTGTTCTAAAGTTAGTATGCGCTCCATCTTCTTCTTCTATTCATATATATTTATTGGAAAAATTATACTACGGAGTACCTCATATGTACGAGTATATGGTTATACATATACACAGATTATCTCGTATATATTTCCAGTTGAGATGAAAAGGCGGAAAAAAAAACGTGTGTACCTATTATTATTATAGGGGTCCATTTTTTAATTTTAGCACAGGACCTCTAAAATGTTAGAGACGGCCTTGGTCATGCTGATAGCTTAGCTGTAGAAGTGGCCTCATGTTAAGGTGACCTCATGTTGAGCCGGCCTCATATAATACCAATTAGAAAGGAAAAATGATTGTGAGTCTAAAAGTATGTTTTTTTCACGTTTTTTGGTTAGTTTCTAGTTAAAATTAGCTCAAGCCGACCATGTCAGGTTATCTATCCAACCTTTCCTTTCACAAAAGATCTATTGTATTATTATTATTGGTCCAATTTAGGTATGTTTACTTCAATTCAATTCAATTAAAGAATATTCATTTGAAAAGACTACACTATGAGTTTTTTTTCTTTTTTTTCTTTTTTGAGTGAATACACTATGAGTGTTAATTAGCTTACATATGAACTAGTCTTGTTTTATATTTCTATGCAATTTAATTAAGGGATGATGATAGGGATCTCCATTTTGAAGGTGAGCCACCTACACTTATCCCCTTTATCTGAACATATAAATAATTAGCAATTATTAGAGGCCAAGTTAATGATGGTCTAGTAATCAAAATTGAAACATGTAGTTTCAAACAAAAATTTAAATAAAATTTAGGCAAGCAAAATATTAGATTCTACTTCGTAGGTTTTATTTCCTCTCCCATGTTGTATGGAAATAACTCTACACTTCTTATAGACTCCAAAAAATTATGGTTTATGAGTGTTTTTTTCGAAATATAACGAATCGTAAATGTTGAGTCCATAAAAAAAAATCGTTAATGTTTTTTGGGGAAAAAATCGTTAATGTTATGACAATCATCAATTAACAATTGCATTGACATTTGTCTCAAAAAAACTGCAGGCATAATATTTTAGAAAAAAAAAATGATTGATTTCTTTTGTTTGTGGGATAATTTTAAGTAATAGGAGTCATGTAACCAAAAAAAAAAAAAAAAAAAAAAAAATTAGTAGGAGTCACTACTCAATTCGGTACCAAACTATTTCTAAATAATGACCTCATTTTTCTGTGAGTTGGTCTCACACAAAACTTACTCGACTACTTATTAATTGGTTCTGATTTAATTACGATCTTAAATTGGACTATACAATTTCTCTCAGTTGAGATTTTAAGAACATTTTGTATGGCTATGATTACAATTACATACCCCTAAAATATCTCCAGGTCTTCTAATGATCCTTTGGTTAGACACTTAGACCCACCAAATAAAACCATGATACCGATTAGACCTAAATTAGAGGACAATATATGCATTATTTTTCCTTGAAACAGGACCAAGTGCATTGATTAGCATTGAGCAACATTTCTTTCTAGATGAATCGACTTGAAAATGCTATAACCATACAATCAGAAGCATGAATTGACCTATTTTCTGAACCACATGAGCACCATATCTTTAATTTCACATTTCTTTTTCTTGGACTTTACATTTGTTTAATTTGGCTATGCATTATTTTTTGCGAAAGAGAGTTTTTGAGGGAGGGAGGTTACGCTAACTTCTGATATTTTATTTCCACAATTTTCTTTTATTTAAAAAAAGAAATCCAAAATTAGATGAAATGTTCATCCAAACATGGCTTCAAGTTTAGTCCTAATCAATAGGGGAAGATAGGTTCACTAGTGGTGTTTAAGTGTTTGTTTTAAGGAGTCCACGTGTCTAATAATTTTGAACGCGGCTTAGGACACCTCCAAAATGCAAATATATCAAACAATTAATTCATATAGATGATTCCCAAGAATTTCAAATCCTACTATGTCGTACGATTTGTTTACTAATTTGCGGGACAAACATTTCTCAGTTGTAGCTCTATTTAATACGTCTGGATTTTTATTATGTTGGTAACTAATGCAAGTGAATACTAATATGTGCTTGCGAGTAGTGGTGTTTATGCTCATAATTAAATAATTAATGTGTTTGGGTAGTAGTGTATGTTCAAATCCGAATGTAAGGGTGTTTATTTGCGAATATCCGAAATTTGGAAGCCAAAAATTGACATGCAAACCCGTATCTGAAATTCGGATATCCGATTTTTAGGTATCGTAAATTTCAAATATCCATTTTTTCGGATAATTTTTCGAATTGGATGCTCGGGTTCGAATATTATTGAGCAGCCCCAGACTGGAATATGCAGATGTGAGTTCAAACAAGAAAAATAACACAAAAACTTATATAATGCGGCTTTAACGTGAGGCGCCTCAAACAAATGACATGTCATGTGAACGTCATATTTAGTTATAGAGACGGCGTCAAGTTGAAGCGCCTAATTGCAGACATTTCAGAAAAACAAAACGTATCAAACGGTGGCATGCATGCATTTAAGGTTCCAATTTTATGACCACACTCTAATAGGAGTATCACAACTACCCTCAAACCGAAAGAAAAGTTGTAATTGGTGAAGGTCCCAACATCTTCTCCTAAAAGTTGTAATAATCCTCACCAATAAAGGCAAAAATGAGGCTCCAATTGGTGAAGGTTCCATTATATATTACCTACTTGAGTAGATTTTTCACTTTGATTTCTTAGTCCAAGTAACGCGCGGCGCCGATTCCTAGCATAAAAAATAAAAAAACATTAATACCTAATCCTCTTAAATGGAAAATGCTATATGTACACTAAGTATATGTAGCAAGATATACACAATTTATCCTAACTCTCTACATATCAAGTTAAAGGAATTAATTTTTGATAATTGTGACAAAAAATAGAGGGAATTTTGGAGCCCATTTTTTTACTAGAGGAGAGTGAAAAGTCACTTGGAGCCAAAATGAATTTAGTAGGTGCATTGGAAAGCTAAATTTTTTTTTTAAGAGACAACAACAATTACTACTAGTGTCGATTTCTTTTTGGGATGAGAGAGAGAGAGAATAATGGCAGCAACCGTAATAAATGAGTTTTACATTGTTTCCGGCCAATAAGTAATATAAATCATTGTCAATATAAATGTCAATCTTAGTAGCAAAATGAGTTCTATAAACTATTTTAATCTTAATATCAATATTGGTAGCATAATTTCAATAAGGACATGAACCATATCATATTAGTAGCAAAATGAACTATATGATGTACCCTATACCCTAACCCTATACCCTATATCCTATACCATATACCCTATAACCTAAACCTTACCGTACGCCATATAATCATATTGATTTAACCACTGAAAAAATATAATAACAATTTGCTAAAAGCTACAAATGTTATGAACGTCAATTTTTATTAGGTAATTGTTTCACTATAATATATATAAAAAGACGATGATTTACACATCAAGTTAGCTAACATTAGTATTCAACGGCTATTATTATTTAGTACATCATATATTAGTCGTTTCTTTTGTCGTGTCAGTTTACTTAACCCATATACAATGATATATTTTGAAAGATCACTCTATATAATTTTTTTTTTGATCTCCTATATAATTTTATTTTAATAAAACCATCATTTTCAATAATATTGTTCAAATTTAATAAACATATTAAACATTAGGTCGAGAAAGTATTGTCAACCTTATACTCACAAATCATCTCTTTATAAATGTCAATAAATACCATATTCACATATTAAAATTATTGTTAGAGTAAAATATCTTCTAATGTTAATCTTTTAATAGTAAAGCATGTGTTTGATTAAAAACTATTAGTTCGACCGAATAATCATAAAAGAATATATAATCTTGAAATATTGGGATTTTTGCAAGAGGTATCGTGATCATGCGATTAAAATTATATTGTAGTAACATGGTTATCTTAGGTCAAATTTTTTATAGTAAGGCGCGCGATTGATTAAAAATCTTAACTCTCAACTAAATGATCATAATTACCAATATATAAAATAAGGTTTTTTTTTGAAGGTTTTTTAGGTTGTTTTAGGTTATATATATAAAATAAGGTTATTTTTTTAAAAAGGTTTTTTAGGTTATTTTAGGGTATATATATAGAATCGGGTTCAAATGAGAGCAAACTTAGGGTGAGAGTATGAGAGCAAATAAGAGCCATTGGATAAGAAAATCGACAGTCGAAATCTGTTTTAAAGAGCCTGGGACACGCGCGTCATTAAATAAAAAGTTGAGGATATCTTATAACTACCCAAACCGAAACCCTACCCACGTCCGTTTTCCCCAGCCCCCCTTCTCCAACAAATTCTCTCTCTCTCTCTCTCTCTCTCTCTCTCTCTCTCTCTCTCTCTCTCTCTCTCTCTCTCTCTCTCTCTCTCAGCTTCACTACTCACTCACTCTCTCTCCTCGGTCATTCTCTCTCTCCTCCATGGACGACCATGGAAGCTCTCATTTTCCTCTCTATCCCCACTCACTCGCTCTCTCTCTCCCTCATCCCGCTGTTCCAGCGAGCTACCCATAGCTCCCTCCCCTTTTTCTCTCTCTCTCTCTCGCAAGCTTGAAAAAACGGCATTAATGGCGAATTAAGCTCCGGTGACTCAACCAAAAGCTAATCGAAGAACATCCAAGGAAAGCGATCTCCGATCTCCCTTTCTTTCTCCTCCGGTGACTCTCAAATGCGAATTATTCGACGGTTTAAAGCTCGATTTTGACGATTCGAGCTGTATTCTTCGATTACGAGCTCCATTTGAGCTCGATTTGGTTTTTAATCGAGCTAGATTATGTTGTTTTTCTAATTTCAATAAAATTCATGAGTAATTTTATCCTTTATTGCGATTTTAGTTTCGGTTGTGTATTATTATCTTTGTTGTGATTTTGCTTCGCCTATTTTTGTTTTATTATGTCGTTTTCATTAATTTTTGTCGAGTTTATGTAATTTTGTATTAATTTCATTTCTAAAGTTAATGGATCTGTAATTATTTGGTCTAATTTTCATGTTTAATCGACATAAATTATGTGCTTTTGTTTGTTTAATTAATTTGATTTTCAGATCGATTTTCGTTTGTTTATTTTTGAGCTATGGATCTGAATTATTGTTGCATTGTCATTTTTGCGATTTTGTTTTCATATTATATAATTTTGTTTTGTAAATTGGTATAATTTAATTTCCAAATTTAGAATCTGTTTATTTCATATTTTGTTTGTTGTAGATTTTTAGATCTAAATTTTGGTTCCTTTGGGTGGTAAGGATTAGGGTTCGGAAGGGTGGTGGTGGCGTGGGGAGGGGTGGAGTGGAGGGGCTGTTGCATAGTTGTTAAGTGACAAATTAACATTGGGGGTTTGGGCTTGGCCGTAAGAATAGTGCAAAGTTGTTCAATGACACGAGTTACACCCGATGCCCACCAGTTTAGTTTGAAATCGGGGCTAGGTTTTACCCTGCCCTACTGTACACCATTTACATCTTTAGGGTATCTAATGTTGGGGGGGTGGCGTCGAATGCTTAGGGTTTGGGGACTAGCCATCTTAACCCGGGAGGTGGTTTTATTGGGGCCACGAAGTGCTTAGGATTTGGGGACGCTAGTCCCCAAACCCTAAGCCGTCTTAACCCGGAAGGTGGTTTTATCGGGGCCACGACAAGTGCTTAGGGTTTGGGGACTAGAGTCCCCAAACCCTAAGCCGTCTTAACCTAGGAGGTGGGTTTGGAGGGTTAGTGTTTGGGGGTTAGTGTTTGGGGGTTAGGGTTTGGAGGGTTAGGGTTTGGGGGTTAGAGTTTAGGGGTTAGGGTTTTGATGGTTATGGTTTGGAGGGTTTGGGTGGTAAGGGTTTGGGGGGTTAGGGTTTGGAGGGTTAGGGTTTGGGGGTAAGGTTTGGGGGGTAAGGGTTTAAGTGGTTTGGGTTTTGGGGGTTAAGGTTTTGGGGTTAGGGTTTGGAGGGTTAGGGTTTGGGGGTTAGGGTCTGGAGAGTTAGGGTTTAGGGGGAAAGGGTTGGGGGTTAGGGTTTGGAGGGTTAGGGTTTGGGGCGTTAGGGTTTGGAGGGTTAGGGTTTGGGGGTTAGGGTTAGAGGTTAGGGTTGGGGGGTTAGGGTTTGGAGGTTTAGGGTTTGGGGGTTTAGGGTTGGGGGTTAGGGTTTGGAGGGTTAGAGTTGGGGGTTAGGGTTGGGGGTGTAAATTACTGAAATGCCATTAATGAGGCATGTGTTATGCACATGTCCTCATTAATGGATGAATAAATCTCAGCCTTACATTGAATATGGATCCAAGGGTGAGGAATTGCCCTCATGCTCTCACCCTATAAATGCTCTCATGTGATCCCAACCCTATATATAGAGTAGGGATCTGGTGAGAAGGGATGTTACAGTGAGATAGTGAGATGTGATCTCAGCCATCCAATCGCCCTGATCTAACGCTCCATATTCACCCCGTTTCATTAATGGCACGATCGTAAATACGGTTAACTAGAGATTTTCTTCTTTGAAATCCAAAAAGAAAAAAAGAAATGTTCTCCGTTCTCTCTCCTGGATAGTCGAACGTTAGTTGATTACTTCTTCTCCTTCCTCTGCCAATGCTTCTTTCTCTTCTCCTCCCTCCTTTTCCAATACTCTTCTCTCTCTTGTTCTCCATCTCCTAGAATGCAGCTATGCTTCCGAATTCGCAGAAGAACAAGGAGTCAGATTTATAGAATCAAACTATAGCGATTTGATAACTTGAGGTTAGTTTTTGATAAGTTTTTGGGCAATTTGCTGAAATTAGGCTTTCATGTTCGTGTTTTGAATGTAATTATTGTTTTAATTTGTTGTTGTTCTTAGTTATGTATGCGGTTTTTGTTCTAGTTTCATTCATATGCAATGTATTGAGGAGTTTTTGGATTTTTAGGGTTTTGTAGCGAAAAATAGGGTTTTTTTGTTGTTGTTTGTAATTGTTCTTGAATTAAATTTGCTTCGATTGGAATGTCTTTAAGAATTGCTTGAATTGAGTGTTGTCTTGTGAATCTTCATGTTGGTGGGCTAACCATTGGATTCTTTTACTCGCATATAGTTGATATAACTGGAAAACAACTCAGGGTCACTTATATGAGGATTTAGGGTCACTTATATGAGAATACAGGGTCACTTTTATCATATCATATATCTGTCAATGTGAGATTATATTTACATATCTCTGAAAGTTGGGATAACTGTAACATAGAAGATTGTATTTTACCTATTTTGCTCAATCAAGTAGTTCCATTAGCTATTTTGTGTGAGAATTTGCTTTCGGTAGTTATCATTTGCAGTTCAAAAAGTACAAATGCACACACCCGCACCCTTGTTGCTCAAGAAATATTAATTCAGCTAGTTTAAAACTTTGTTGCGTATAACAATTGACATTCTCAACAAATACTAATGCAAGATACACCCCTCTTGGTGCTAAACTCTTACAATATTATTAATTTATCATGTTATTTGCTGTGATATTCTCATATTCATCTAACAGTTTGTTGTATTCTTTTACTTGTGATGAATATTTCGTATAACTGTAAGTCTGTAACACAATTTACAGTCACTTTTATAAGAGTTTGAGGATCATTTTTATGTGAGTTTAGGGTCACTTTTATGTGAGTTTAGGGTCACTTTTATGAGAAATTACAATGGCAAACTATAGGTTGGATTTTAGGTACTGCAATTAGTTGGTGAAGTTATTTATTGTCTATGTAGTTTTTTCTTTCTTTTTTCCATAAGATCATTCATTTTGGAACTATGGTAGGCCAAAGCAGAGTATTGAAAAAATTACAAACAACCACTATTTTTCTTATAGGAAATTAGGGGTCACTTTTTATAATAGATTAAATGAAAGCCAAAAATTACAAAATCTAGTTTAGTTTATCTTATGTAACTAGTGGCATTCCCGTGCGTTGCACGGCTTATGTAAATAAATTTGTATACATTTGAAGTAAGAGTAGCAAAATATATAATTTTATCCAAAATAGTAATAATGAGTAGTACTCTATTCTTTAATCATTTTGTATTCAAATTTTTCAGCAAGCATTTAGAATAATTTGATTAATGACTTAGATCGAGGCCTATTTTTTTTCTTTCTCGGAAAGAAATAGAGGCCAAATTTGGTGGTTAAAAAATAGATTCCTTAATTTTTTTGGAAACTTAAATGTATAGTTGACTAATGTGTATAACATTGTTTATAAATGAGTTGTGATTAGCAATGAACTTGTTCATGCAATTCCTTAATGCATCAAGACATGTACATGCATCTAAAGAAAGAAAACATTTAGGATCCTTAAATGTTTTAATGCAATGTGTGAAGGATTAAAATTACCATAATAATGATGTGACCATTTGCTTATGTGTCACATAATGCTTACTTGGCAAATCCTACGTGTCATTGTAGCATGTAACATCATTCACTAATATATATATATATATATATATATATATATATATATATATATATATATATATATATATATATATATATATATATATATATATATATGCAATTAAAAGTTTGGATAAATACCCAAGAAGACTAGTTTGGTCGATTTTGTTGTTTCTAATTGACAAAAAATAAGGGTCACTTATGTTTCGAAATGGGTAATTTTATGAAATATGAGGGGTCACTTTTATCTTATGAAATTTGAAGCAAGGTTGGATTTGCATACCGAAGACAATTGATAGCTTGTAATTGCTTTAAGTAAATGCATGATCATATCTTACGCTTTTCAGAGCAGGGGAGTAAGGTCCCGAGTTTCCATTGATTGCGTGAGCCTCTGACATATTTGAAGGCAATCCCATGGCATTGCCTTTGTTTTTAACCATCCACGTGCTTTTGTTGTCTCCTGTCTGGATTAGACATTGCATTATGTATGCCATATTGGTTAGCGTCACGGGGTTTTTTTTTCTCGTTATGCTGAGTATTCTAGTATAGTATATGTCTTCTTTGTTTAGTTTTGTTATCTATCACAGTCTACATGGCAATTTGAGTTGCTTCTAGTAGTTCTTACCTTATTCTTTGAGGGTGAATTTAGGTATTATATAGGTCCATGTAATCTTCCGTGGGAAATTTCACTATTGTGAATGGATTATATTTATTTTAGGTGCTCAACTGTAAATTACTGTCTGTTGGTGCTCTTTTGTAGTATGCTCTGTCTAGTTTTGTATTAGCTGTCAGGTCGGGCGCTGTGTACTTAGTACTTTGAGCTGCTTTTGCTAACTCTTACCAAGTCACCATTTATTTTGAGGGTCACTCTTAAGTGTTGTTGAGGTCATTTTATCATCAACTTATGGTAACTTATCATTAGGTTCATGCGTTTGTTTCATGTTTATGCAATTTTTATAATAGTCTTCTAATTTTCATAAGGATGCTCTGTCTATTTTCGTAATACTGTCTACTTGGTACATTGAGTTGCTTTTGCATGCTCTTTCCTTTTTCTTTTGAGGGTCACTCGTAAGTGTTGTTGGGGTCACTTTATAATTAGCTTATGATAACTTGTAAGTTTGATTAGCTGCTTTTTGTTGCTATATATGAAAAACATTCTTATGTCTTATTGGTATTGATATGGAAGCCTATTAGCTCAATTGGTAGAGCAATGTGTTTTGCACAATGAATAATGTAGGTTCGAATCCTACATAGGCTACTACTTGACAATTGGTCACTTTTGGGCATATGAGGATTTACCACGTCATACACTACCTGAATTACTAATTGTTGAACATTAAAAGGGGAGAATGGGTCACTTCTTTCTAACTATAATAATTCAAGAGAAGTCTATGTGGGATTTGAACCCACATCTTTTGTGAATTGCACAAATGCTCTACCATTGAGCTAATAGACTAAAAAGGCCAAGTAAATGCCTAAATAAATGACTAAAAATTGAAAGTACACTGCAGTAAAATTAAATGGTCACTTTATAACGAGAAAGAGATCAGAGTATGAGGGATCACTTGTTAGCTTGTGCAGGGTCACTTGTAAGCTTGTCCAGGATCACTTATAGGAGGACAAGAACCCCTATTTTCCACTTTGTTTCTTCTTTGAAAAATCCTGTAAAATAAGAGCCCCTAGTTGGCATTGCTCAAAACTGACAATGACAAACCAAACCTTATGCCATGTACCCAATTAAATACTTCTGTGACAAAAATGAAAGAGAAACAAGCAGGCTCACTACCATTGCTTCACCTTAAGATTGCAATGTAGTAAGAAGCAACGCCTATTTAAAAAAATAAAAAATAATAAAAACTGCATGAGGTTTTTTACTTTCCCATTCTCAATCTTCCTATATCATACTGTAGGTAGGAATCAAGTAAGAGGGAAGCAAGCAAGGGCATCCAAGTGAGATATAGTTAGACAATCGGGAGAGCAAATAAAACACAATGATGAGGATAAAAGGCAGTGAAGAACTAAACAAATGAACTTACTATGGGATTGTCAAATAAAATGAAATTCTGGCAGTCAAAGTTTAACCAAAACAAACCAATGATTGAGGGGTCACTCTTAAAGGATAGACATATCACTGTTAAGACTACGTAGGGTCATTTATAGAATAAAAAACAAACAATATCAATACCAACAAATTAAACATTAATTTTGAAGCATGAGCAACTTCTTTACCGGCCCTTCGTCTTTTGTTATCAACATTAGTAGTTTTAGCATCAACAGAACGCCCTAGGTTCTTACTTCTAATAACTCCTGCTATGAATGAAAAAGAAAAGAAAATGTAAAAGTGTTCCACACCATTGGAAATAGGGCACAGGGAAACAACTAACAAGGAAATAGTGCTCTATGAAACTTGAACGAGCAACACTGCTATGGTAATAAATATCACGAGTATGAAATCGCACAGCAGATAAATGAAGAAACTATCACAAATGGTCACTTTTCGATGTATAAAGGGTCATATTTCTTTGTATAAGGGGTCACTTCGACTAGCTAACCTAATATGAACATTAAAATGTATGCCATTGTTATCAAAACATTTTTTCAGCTTCAACATCATCATTGAGAAAATGTATAATGGTCACTTAGTGCTTTTGAATGGGTCACTTGTGTTGTATAAGAGGTCACTTAAGAGTAGCTGACCGAATTTGCTAACCTAATAGCTAGAAAACTAAAAACCTAAAGCAGTTCCTAAAATCAAATACAAAAATAACTCCCTTTAGCAAGAATCAAAATCAAAGAAGGATACAATAGCACTGAACCAAATCTGAACAAAATATAGATAGAAAATTGAGAACACATAACAGTTAGTAAAATCAAAATAGAAATAAAAGGAATTAACAAAAAGGAACAACAAATTTGAACAAAAGCCAAAATCGAAGAAAAACCTAGCTCGAAATTTCAATCGCAAAAACAGATGGGAGTTATAAACTAATACAACAATGAAATTTTGAGTCCCATTTCAGCAAGGAAATTTTGAGATGGTTAACTTTCGTCATTGGGGTTGGACTTCCAACAGAGGTTCAAAGGACCAATTCTTATTTCTTAGGGTTGCCCTGTTCCTTGGATATACTATAGTGTTGGATCTTCTTCCCCCATGCAACACATCTAATCTCTTTCAGTTACTTCATCAATGGGTTCCCTCCTAGGATGACTATGGGCCATGATCTTCAAGACTCTGATCACTAATGACACATTAAACCATTAATGGGCTTACATCAAGCCCAACGAGAAGTAGATTTAGATTATATGGTAGCCCAAGTAACATCCACCTTAAAACTCGTTAAATGAAAATAATGTACTCCCTTTATCCCATATTAAATTTTAAGGTTCTAAATGTTATAGAGATTAAAACAATTTCACTTGATCGTTCTCTTCCTTTTATGCTCTCAGGTTAACGAATTGAAAGGTAGTGAATGCCACCATATATGTTGTAAAGGGATGTGTAGGATAGTAATAACATGGCCTAAAATTTACTACTTTAGAAAACTAAAAGAAACTAAAGATCAATTTGCCACTTCAGCCGACGCGGTAAAGGTAAAGATAAAGGAGTAAGGACCAGAATCAAGAGAGCTGCCTTTGTCTGCACTCTCTATGAAATCTGGTTTGAAAGGAACCAGAGGATATTTCAAAACAAGCGTAGAACTGTAAATGTTATAGTTAGACAGATAAAAATGTGTCTTCGTTCTAGAGTTGTGGCTTTGTATAGGGATAAAGCTGAACATATGCTACAAAATATGTAGGTTTGTCGTCTGGCTTGGTACGGTATTATGCCCTGTACGTTTGTTCTTCTTTTCTGGGGTACCACA
Source organism: Tetragonia tetragonoides (assembly GCA_038025085.1). Taxonomy (NCBI): domain Eukaryota; kingdom Viridiplantae; phylum Streptophyta; class Magnoliopsida; order Caryophyllales; family Aizoaceae; genus Tetragonia; species Tetragonia tetragonoides. Next base: position 12,106,184 of record CM076143.1, read on the forward strand.
TTGGTATACCTTGGTAAATGAAAATTACTTACTATTTTTCAAAAAAAAATTAAATAAACTTTACCACTTTAGCAAACTAAAAGAACTAAAGATGAATAACTAATTTTAGAATGGTATGTCATTTAAGAATTAAAGATGCTCCAATAATTAAAGACTTAGAGTATCATCCTCAATATTGAGGTTGTAGATTCGATTTCTATTTTTTTTATCCCGCCTTTATGCCTCCTCCATAGCAATTTAAAAATTAGGTATCTGATTTAACAGTGTATTTTAACAACAGAATATCTACACTTCCTTCACTGTGAAATTTTGATCCCAAAATTTGATGGCCAAATAGATAAAAATGCTCCTTTTCTCTAGCAACACGTCAAATGGGAAGAAGAACATGTATATATAAGAGGACTCTGATTGATTACACAATGTGTACTATACACAAAATGTGTATTTATGTTTGTTTCTCTCCTTTTTCTTGGGTCCATTTGGATTTCATGTGGGTAGTATGAGTGTGGGGAAGAGGAGAGAGATAAATACAAGACACATTTGTGTATACTACACAATGTGTAAGCTTAGCATTTCTCATATATAAGATCTTCCTACGGTAAGACGGTGTGACTTTTGTGAAAAACAATTGTGACTTTTGGATAACAACTCATTCATATATATATATATATATATATATATATATATATATATATATATATATATATATATATATATATATATATATATATATATATATATATATATATATATAAGTGAATGTTGTTACATGCTAGATTGACACATAAGCATGCCATGTAAGCTAAGCTACCTCTACTATGTGACACGTAAGCAAATAAGCACATTAAATGGTTTAGTGTGTTCACACATGGTTTAATGTATTCACACATTGCATTTAAGCATCTTGGTACAAGTTGACTTGATTCAATGTACATTTTTAATGCAAGTATCCTTTCAACGTATTTGGACAAAATGCATACTAGACAAATTCAAACATGTACCATGTACGTGTATACTAGCACTAGACAATTATGATGCTCAAGCTTATACATTTGTGGTACTTGGATACACCATGATTATAGCTAGCTAATAGAGTATGAGAAGATGGAGAACTAGAATTTTTATTTTGAGCCACGATCACGTGTTATATTATCTCTATTTAATCACATTAAAATAGTACGAATAAAAATTGAGGAAAAAAATTCAGATATTTTTGTTCCAATAGAAAAAAATTATTATAGTTTGAATCATCGCAATGAAGATCGAACAACACTACAAAGCTATTTTAAATACAATAAATAAATGGGTTAATAGTATGAGAAAGATGGAGTAGCAAAATTTATCTGGATGTCCAATTATCAGACAAATAGTAAAATCATGACAATATGATGAACTAAGTTAAAAGATTTCATATAATGAAATAATAAGCATTTGAGAATCAATTTGCCGATGCTTAAGCAACCGTAAATAGGATTATGCTCAAATAGGTTCTCGGACACTTTATCAAACATATGGTTTTGATGATCAATGGTGTATTAGAGGTCTGATGCACTAGTGTGTGTTTTTTTTTTTTGAATTTTATTGAGTATTATGTTTCATTTGTATATGTGTGTATTTGGCTATATTTGTGAGTGATTCATAGGCCAGGTTTATGTTAATATAATGTCTATCAAAGTGAAAAAAGAAGAAGTTATCAATCCCTATTCTTTATTCGAAATAATGTATTACCCAATATTCATTATAACTTTTACGAGAAAAATTGTGCTATATTGTGCTGTTTATTTTCACAAATGGTGTATATCATCCTATCTAAATGAGTATTTTTTATTGGAGAAAAAAAAAACCTAGACATGAAAGTAGAAAGTGAAAAGATGTGATATCCCATCGTATTTATTTAATTGAAGGAATTACAAAAATATAAAAAAATTTATATGAACACAATTTTTTTTATAAAGATCACTAGTTTTTCATAAAAATCAACCTTTTTCATTGTGAAACGGTTTCTTACAAGACTATTCACACATTGCATTTAAGCATCTTGGTACAAGTTGACTTGATTCAATGTACATTTTTAATGCAAGTATCCTTTCAACGTATTTGGACAAAATGCATACTAGACAAATTCAAACATGTACCATGTACGTGTATACTAGCACTAGACAATTATGATGCTCAAGCTTATACATTTGTGGTACTTGGATACACCATGATTATAGCTAGCTAATAGAGTATGAGAAGATGGAGAACTAGAATTTTTATTTTGAGTCACGATCACGTGTTATATTATCTCTATTTAATCACATTAAAATAGTACGAATAAAAATTGAGGAAAAAAATTCAGATGTTTTTGTTCCAATAGAAAAAAATTATTATAGTTTGAATCATCGCAATGAAGATCGAACAACACTACAAAGCTATTTTAAATACAATAAATAAATGGGTTAATAGTATGAGAAAGATGGAGTAGCAAAATTTATCTGGATGTCCAATTATCAGACAAATAGTAAAATCATGACAATATGATGAACTAAGTTAAAAGATTTCATATAATGAAATAATAAGCATTTGAGAATCAATTTGCCGATGCTTAAGCAACCGTAAATAGGATTATGCTCAAATAGGTTCTCGGACACTTTATCAAACATATGGTTTTGATGATCAATGGTGTATTAGAGGTCTGATGCACTAGTGTGTTTTTTTTTTTTTTGAATTTTATTGAGTATTATGTTTCATTTGTATATGTGTGTATTTGGCTATATTTGTGAGTGATTCATAGGCCAGGTTTATGTTAATATAATGTCTATCAAAGTGAAAAAAGAAGAAGTTATCAATCCCTATTCTTTATTCGAAATAATGTATTACCCAATATTCATTATAACTTTTACGAGAAAAATTGTGCTATATTGTGCTGTTTATTTTCACAAATGGTGTATATCATCCTATCTAAATGAGTATTTTTTATTGGAGAAAAAAAAAACCTAGACATGAAAGTAGAAAGTGAAAAGATGTGACATCCCATCGTATTTATTTAATTGAAGGAATTACAAAAATATAAAAAAATTTATATGAACACAATTTTTTTTATAAAGATCACTAGTTTTTCATAAAAATCAACCTTTTTCATTGTGAAACGGTTTCTTACAAGACTCATTTAGAATGAAAATTAATATGTCAGAAAATAAATAAGTTACTTGAATATAATTAACTAAATTGAAAAGGGGGTTGCTTAACGTAAATCCCAATTTACTTAACGTAAATCATTTTTCCCATTAATACCCCTAATACTTTTCTCACCCATTTTCCACCCTCCCTCTTTTCTCTCTATTCCCCAACCCCTTAATCCCTAAAAAATATAAACAAAACTTTAAAAAAAAATAATAAATTCTGGAAAGAAACCACCCCCCACAGTCAAACCACGCAGCAATCTGCCACACCCACCGTCAGCCACGCAGCACCCCGCCCCACCTACCGTCAACCTCCACGTCCCGCCGTCAGACCACCTTGTCAGCCCATTGGAAAGCTTTACTGCCTCCCAAGTCAAATATATATGGCTCATGATTTCTTGGTTCTGATTAAGTTTTCCCCTTTGTTATCAATTAGTACTCAAAAATTGATGAAATATGATTTATTACGATTCACACCTCCCAGAATACGTTGGTCCGCCCCCTACCCTACCCTACCCTGTCCTCAGCCCGAAGCCACCAGATGTTGCTCTCAAAGTACTGATTGCTGCCACAAAGAGTTTACCCATTTGCATACAGAGGAGAAAGAAACAAACTAAACACTTGCACGCAACTCAATGATTGATCCCAACATATTTCCTAAAAAATCAGATCTTGCGGCATATGGTGGTGCAGGTGCTACAACTGGAGGGGTATGGTACCGACCTGCCACCGGGCATTAGCCGCCAGTCGTCCAAATTCAACCACCGCCGCAACCCTTAGCCGAGAAACATTTTAATAATTAAGAAAGTTCAAATTTTTATAATTCTAATTCTTATTTGAAGATCATCAATAATTGCATCAAAACATTTGTATCGATCAAAGCCTTCGTCGATGGTGATTCCATTGTATCAATTAATGCCCACAGAATTCACACTCGAACCCCGGTCTCCCAACCCCCACGCCGCTGCCTTTCCAAACCCCATGCCCGAGCCACCGGCACCTCTCAACCACCCAGCCACCGGCGCCCTTCAACCACCCAGCCACCATTTATACCACCACAAACCCTAAACAATGTATAATTAAAAAAAAAAATTAAATTCTAGGCTTCAAAAAAAATAATAATTTAATTCTAATTCTTTTGGTTACTTGGTTATTATCATTGATTTCATCAAAAACTTAGTCTTTATCAGAGCAATCATCGATGTTAATTAGAGTTTCAAGGAGTTTCCTGAGAGGAAAATGGAGGAGGATAAATGTGGTTTGCAAATAAAAAGGGTACTCTGGAAACTAATGCGACAAAAAGATTTGCGTTTAGTAATTTAAGATTTACGTTAAGCAGTTCCGATTGAGAATACCTTGTAAATTACATACGTGCGTGATTTGATGACAAAAAAAAAATACATTTTTTATGGATTGTCTGACTTATCATAAAACAGATGGTCAATTTTTACCATGAATAATTTCTCTCAAATTACATTACTTTAAACAATAAGTATACAGTACAACTTTTAAGTTATTCATATGTATTACAAATTTGCATAAAAATGGGTAAAAGTTTCCCTATTTTTGACCAAAAATGTCAACTAAGACAAGCCACCTATAAAAAAGGAGACTGTGAAATTTGGTAAAAGTGACATCTCTACTAATTTTCATTAAATATAAGATCACAAATTTTATGAGGTGAACTCATACATAAGATGGTGGAAACAATGATGTGAGCAAAAAATTAATAATTACACACAAAGCCTCTCATATATAACAATCTCATATGAAAATTGTTAAAGTATGTTTAATATGTTTGATTGGTAAAAGTAAAAATCAGTCATTCATTAATTTCTCATGAAATTGTATAAAATGAAACTTAAACCTATCTTAATTATTTACATTTACATCCACAACCTTAACATCTTTAGAATTTGATTGTTGATCATCAGAATAATAAAAAATGTCACATCATCTATTGATTTATAACCATACTAGAATTTTAAAATAAGATACAACAAGGAAATTATGTTTATCTCCAAAGATATAACCAATGCAAATTCATTGTCACGCTCCTTTATGAGTTTTAAGCTCTGCATCAACTTCATTTGTCATTAAGACTCCCTTATCAAAAAGTACTACTACCACGAGATTATTGAAAATGTCAAACACAAGTTTTAATCTTGTAAGTTTGGCTTTATTGGGATTCTAAAGGATAGGACTAAGGTGGTGTTAACTTATTTGCAATCAAATGAAAGGTAATGTAATTATTTTATAGGGTAAATGTGAGGCAGATGAGAAAAGTAAGATTGATTACACCATCCAAAGTAATCATCATTACATTGAAAAAATTGAGCAATTGTGATTATATTGGATAATGCAATTAAATTTGGAGAAATTGGTAACGGGAAGTTATCGAAGTAATGAATATTTCTTTAGCAAATTAAGGTGAACAAGGGAAGGTGGGTTTTCACAATATTTGTATTTGGAGGTTTTGCTGCCCATTTGCCGGTTTGGTTGTTGGGAAAAATGAGACTGGGATAAAGACTAAGATTGGCTAACCACATATGCATAATAAAACTTCTTGATCCTCCATTTGTTAAATGGTCATTATGACACCTATTATCTTATAACTTTTTTTTCTTTTTCTTTCTAATTTTCAATTTAATTACTTTTTTAGTAGGATGTAGCAGTTCTTTATTTTTCAAAAAAAATCCAGTTAAAACCGGAGGCCAATACAATATTGTACATGTATAATGTCCTTAAGGATTCATTTTTAATCCTTAAACTATGGCCTCGTTGATTAACACCATTTATAACGAGCTATATAACTTATAGTATAAATATATATATAACGAGCTATATAACTCATAGTATAAATAAATATATATATTATATATAAATATATATATTATATGAAGCTATATAACTCATAGTATAAATATAATTGAGGAGATGACCAAGTGAAGTTATTTATCATTGGACTAGCATGTTTTTTCATAAAGCTAGGATGGATTCTCAGGCAACCTTCCTGCACAGGACACTATAGAACCCTCTTGCCTATCATGCAAACTTTCTTTACTACCATACTCAACATACACACATACACTTCAGTATATTCTCAGGCACTTTTGGCACCAAGATTGTCATACATTTGATCAGAGCTTACTAATCCTACAATCAAAATTAAAATTCCAATTAGCACAAACCAAGAGCACTATATATACCTGTTAGGAACCTTCACAAGGATTAAGCATTTACAGAAAAAACAAAATTAAGGCATTCAAAACAATCTGTCAAATCAATTCAATGGAGAGGAGGTTTGAAGTAGTATTGTGGTTGCTTGTTGTTTTGGGTGTTTTTCTTCATAGTTGCAAAGCAGTTCGTATGATCAACACAGAAAAGTTGGTGGAAACAAAGAGTTTTGACCTTGAAAAGAAGCATGTACACATGGAACCCCTGGAAAAAGGTACTAGCTATGTTACACATAGTGCATATGGAGGAGGGGGTTATGATCAAGGCTATGGTGGCGGTGGCGGTGGCGGGTTTGGAGGCGGTGGTGAAAAAGATAGTCTTACTGTAACTTTTAGTAAGATTAGGATTAATTTTTAGTGAAACAAGGATCAGGGCTCATAAAAGGTGAATTCTACATTTCTAAATAGTGACTCATTTTACTGTCAGTTGGTCTTATACAAGACTTATTACTCTTTTGACAAACATATCTATAAACTTTCGCGATTAAAGACATTGTTTTCCAACTATGAGATTAAGAGTTCGAACTTTAATGACCTATGTGTGCGCATTTTAGATTCTTAGCCCCTATTTTTTTCGTCGTTTTCATATTGTGTTCCATTATATTCTGTTCCGAGTTGTAACCTATTTTGTAATTCATTTTGTCTCACATTTTGCTCCATTATTTACGCCGTTCAGTTTCGTTTCATTCTGCATCATATCATTCCGTTGAAGGAAACAGGGCTACCAACAAAAACATGCGCAACACACGTCGGCATGCACATCCGTTACGTTCAGTCCTTGAGTGGAAGAGGACAAAGTTAGCACATCTTTTTACTCTTCTCTGGTATCCTGATTGGTATGAGAGACCCTTCTTTTAGTTGGATTATAAAACCAAAAGAAACCGAGTCAAAAGTTGCATCCTAAATCGTCATCCCAAGTACGGAATGACTTTTTACTACGGCTGTGCTAACTTCCAACAAATGGTAATCGAGCACAAAGACAATTTTAATTTATCTACAATTTTGCCTGCTTTAATTTATCTATCTCAATTTAAAAGGTGTTGACTCAACGGTAATAAGTTACAACTTATACACCAAGTTATGGATTCAAACCTCTTAAAGAGGACCTATACGAATTAATTCATGGAATACCTGAGACCATGTGTTTGGAGGTGTTCTTTAGCCACGCCCAAAAAGAAAGGAACGTAAACCAAAAAAAAAAAAAAAAAATCTACGCAAAATTAGAGATAATATAATATAGTTTTCCAATTTTAATCGTACTACTGTACTACTTTAGAAAGGAACAGGAGACAAGTGGAAGTGGCGTAATAAGGGTCAGTTTGCCAAAAGAATCAAGGTGTCTGTAAAGAAAAGCAAAGGGGGTGGCAGAAATATATATGATCTCTTAATTCTCTGTATCTTTTTGTAGGCTTCTTTTTGGTTCCACCAAACAAGTCATAGCATTGTGGATCAATTACGTGGTTTCTTTCAGTCAAAAAGTTGTGTATTATTATGCTCAAACTCAAATTAGATGTATTGAGATAGGATGTCTAGAAGAAGCATGCAAGGATTATTGCAATTGGAATAAATGGCATAATCTGACCAAAAATGTTTATTTGATTCCGTTCAATAGAATCAAGATTGAAATATTTCACTAGAAGAAAGAATATTATTGTCGATGTTATGGAATATGTGTGGGAAGACTAGACAAAAGGAGTGGAGCTCCTCAGGGTCTTCGTTCTAAAGAAATCATTAAATTGACACTTAAACTGAACGTGTAAGCTCTAATAAAACGCACCCTAAAACAACTCACCCTAAGGATCTATTTTTCTGCCACCAGTCAAATCCCTTGCTCCCCAATCTCCGATCCTTCTCCTCAACTCCCTAGGATGCTAATTTCTTGGAAAATGGTTGAGTTAAAATTTTGATGGATAAGAACATAAATTCTATATAACTGAATCCAACTAATTAATTTAATGGTCAAGAAGTTATCCTTAAAAAAGAAAGAAAGAAGTTTGAAGTGCTAACCGAATACCTCCATTTGGTCAAGTGGTTGGGATCAATCCTTTGTTTGGATAACTATCAGATCATTTATGGATGAACAAATCGAGAATATATAATTTTTTTTTTTTTTTTTTGTGCGAACGAGGGCTGCGCCCTAAACATAATAATAGTGGTTTGAAAGAGCTAAACAGAACAACAGAAGTGCAGAGCAATCGGCATCCCGCCCCAACTGGACCAATTTTCCATAAATTTACAATCTTTGAAGGGGCGTACGTAATGATTAACTGAGAATTATTTATCCCATTTTATATGTCATCTTCTATCTCACTCTCAATTGGTTCGATGTTAAATTGAGATGTATGAAAAAATTACGGATGGTCCAGATTTGAGTGAGATAGAGAGTGATACATCAAATAAGATAGATGATCAACAAGTATAGTAAATAGATGACAGGATCTAGTGGAGGAATGCACTTCTTTTCCCCCTTAATACAAGGGAGACACATAGGTTGATGAAAGATTATGAACATAAGACTCGGTATAGCTTGTTAAACCTCTTACTCAAAAAAGAAAAAAAGAAAAACATATTGCTCCTTAATTAGTTAGGTTAGCTAACACTTGTACCTTTTCTTTTTGCAAGGCCATTTCAGATTTATTTTTTTCATTATTCTTTGTTTTTTTGATTCGAATAATTTCAATAGTTTTTTTTTGTAATGCAATAATCATCCAATTCGTCATTGACATTCATGATTATATTCATGCAAGCTACTTACTAACTAGTAACTAGTAATACTCTAAAACTCTTATAACAAGATTTTGAAGCTTAGTTATTTTAACAAATTGTATAAACACTAAACAAAATACTCGTATCAACGTGTAGAAATTTAACACACCCAAACGATTAAAAAGGTGGCAAGTTAACTCATAATTACAGGTCATGAATTATGATCACAATGCATCACACTGAGTAGAAACAAAAGACAAGGTCTCTTTCTCAAGGTCATGAACCACCATCATATTCTGTTGTTGAACATTACCAAAGATTGACATACCACTTGAACTTCCCATTGCTAAACAAAGTACGCCCATATTTGGATCTCCAATCATATAGTTCTCGCTAGGCAACTCCAAATTAGCCTCCTTGAAGTGAAAAACCAAATTAGGGACATCCAAATTTGATGTATCCTTAGGCATTTTGAAGCATAGATCAAGCCCGGCCGAGCCCGAATCGTCTAATGGGAGCTTCATTTGTGAGGTGAACTCCTTCTTGAGGTGATCAAATGCACTTTTCTCTAAGTAGGTGATTGTGGTTCCTGAGTCTATAATCATCCCACCAGACCCATCATCACTGAGGGCAAATGTGTCTTTTTTAATAGGAAGGCGTGTTGGGCCTACACTAACACCTTCAAGTGTAAGGTAATAGAATGAGGGTTGTGATGGGTTTTGGGCTAGTGGGGTGGTGATGATTTTAGTTGTTTCTTCATCATCATCATTGTTATGTGATAATGAAGTGTTGGCATTTGCTAGGGAACCCATCAATAGAGTGCTAGTTTTAGACCCATCAATTGAGGTTAAGCAATAGGAGAATTTGGGCTCATCTAGTTGGGCTACTAGTGATAATGGGCCCCGGCCCAAACCGATTAGGCCCGCGCCCTGGTTGAACCCACTTTCCTGGTTGTCCTCACCACACCCGAACCCGATGTTTGGGACCGAGACCTTGTAGGATCCCGACCCTGACCCGAAGGTGAAGGCCTCGGTCGCTAGCATCCCTTGTGTGGAGGAGTAGTCACCATATGTGTACATGTATTGGCACCCATCATCACATGTGGATGTAGGGAGGCTTTCACAAAGTTGGCTAGAACAAGATAGTTTAGAGAAAGTGGATGATTTCTTAGGATCAAATATGGGTGTGGATTGATCAAAACATTGCTCACAAGGCTTGCATTGGGTCCAAATCAAATCACTACCCGTATCCATTATGGCGGAAAACGGGTTGGGTGGCGTCCCAATGGCTACATTCATCAAGAATTCACCATTACCCGGTTGAACCTTTGACTCCACATCATATGAACCCGAATCCGAAGCCAATACCATTGCATTCAACCTTTGTACCCGGGTTTTCCCCCGGTTAATGCCTCGTTGTACCCGTTCCCATTTGGTAAAATTCGACCCATGATCGACGTGTTTAAGGGTGACCCGAAAGCCTATGGGGCTCCTTTTTGCATGATCAAGGACTTTTCTTGAGGTGGAAAATGCAGGTTTAGCAAACAAGTATAGTATGACTAATGCAAGCAGTGTAATCTTGAGGAAATATTGTTGCATTGACAAATGGGTCATTTTGCTATGATTTCACTTGATTGGCTAGCTAATATAAGGGGCTGTTTGGGTGTTAAATAGATTGGAGAGCAATGAGGAAATGGTCTAAGAAGACCATAGGGAGAGATAGTTAATCTAACTGAAGAGGAGAGGATCCAGGGGAGGATCTGTATTTGAGGAGATGACCAAGTGAGCGAGAAATTTGGAGAAATTGGTAAAGGGAAGTTATCTAAGTAATGAATATTTCTTTAGCAAATTAAGGTGAACAAGGGAAGGTGGGTTTTCACAATATTTGTATTTGGAGGTTTTGCTACCCATTTGCCGGTTTGGTTGTTGGGAAAAATGAGACTGGGATAAAGACTAAGATTGGCTAACCACATATGCATAATAAAACTTCTTGATCCTCCATTTGTTAAATGGTTATTATGACACCTATTATCTTATAACTTTTTTTTCTTTTTGTTTCTAATTTTCAATTTAATTATTTTTTAGTAGGATGTAGCAGTTCTTTATTTTTCAAAAAAAATCCAGTTAAAACCGGAGGCCAATACAATATTGTACATGTATAATGTCCTTAAGGATTCATTTTTAATCCTTAAACTATGGCCTCGTTGATTAACACCATTTATAACGAGCTATATAACTTATAGTATAAATATATATATAACGAGCTATATAACTCATAGTATAAATAAATATATATATTATATATAAATATATATATTATATGAAGCTATATAACTCATAGTATAAATATAATTGAGGAGATGACCAAGTGAAGTTATTTATCATTGGACTAGCATGTTTTTTCATAAAGCTAGGATGGATTCTCAGGCAACCTTCCTGCACAGGACACTATAGAACCCTCTTGCCTATCATGCAAACTTTCTTTACTACCATACTCAACATACACACATACACTTCAGTATATTCTCAGGCACTTTTGGCACCAAGATTGTCATACATTTGATCAGAGCTTACTAATCCTACAATCAAAATTAAAATTCCAATTAGCACAAACCAAGAGCACTATATATACCTGTTAGGAACCTTCACAAGGATTAAGCATTTACAGAAAAAACAAAATTAAGGCATTCAAAACAATCTGTCAAATCAATTCAATGGAGAGGAGGTTTGAAGTAGTATTGTGGTTGCTTGTTGTTTTGGGTGTTTTTCTTCATAGTTGCAAAGCAGTTCGTATGATCAACACAGAAAAGTTGGTGGAAACAAAGAGTTTTGACCTTGAAAAGAAGCATGTACACATGGAACCCCTGGAAAAAGGTACTAGCTATGTTACACATAGTGCATATGGAGGAGGGGGTTATGATCAAGGCTATGGTGGCGGTGGCGGTGGCGGGTTTGGAGGCGGTGGTGAAAAAGATAGTCTTACTGTAACTTTTAGTAAGATTAGGATTAATTTTTAGTGAAACAAGGATCAGGGCTCATAAAAGGTGAATTCTACATTTCTAAATAGTGACTCATTTTACTGTCAGTTGGTCTTATACAAGACTTATTACTCTTTTGACAAACATATCTATAAACTTTCGCGATTAAAGACATTGTTTTCCAACTATGAGATTAAGAGTTCGAACTTTAATGACCTATGTGTGCGCATTTTAGATTCTTAGCCCCTATTTTTTTCGTCGTTTTCATATTGTGTTCCATTATATTCTGTTCCGAGTTGTAACCTATTTTGTAATTCATTTTGTCTCACATTTTGCTCCATTATTTACGCCGTTCAGTTTCGTTTCATTCTGCATCATATCATTCCGTTGAAGGAAACAGGGCTACCAACAAAAACATGCGCAACACACGTCGGCATGCACTTCCGTTACGTTCAGTCCTTGAGTGGAAGAGGACAAAGTTAGCACATCTTTTTACTCTTCTCTGGTATCCTGATTGGTATGAGAGACCCTTCTTTTAGTTGGATTATAAAACCAAAAGAAACCGAGTCAAAAGTTGCATCCTAAATCGTCATCCCAAGTACGGAATGACTTTTTACTACGGCTGTGCTAACTTCCAACAAATGGTAATCGAGCACAAAGACAATTTTAATTTATCTACAATTTTGCCTGCTTTAATTTATCTATCTCAATTTAAAAGGTGTTGACTCAACGGTAATAAGTTACAACTTATACACCAAGTTATGGATTCAAACCTCTTAAAGAGGACCTATACGAATTAATTCATGGAATACCTGAGACCATGTGTTTGGAGGTGTTCTTTAGCCACGCCCAAAAAGAAAGGAACGTAAACCAAAAAAAAAAAAAAAAAATCTACGCAAAATTAGAGATAATATAATATAGTTTTCCAATTTTAATCGTACTACTGTACTACTTTAGAAAGGAACAGGAGACAAGTGGAAGTGGCGTAATAAGGGTCAGTTTGCCAAAAGAATCAAGGTGTCTGTAAAGAAAAGCAAAGGGGGTGGCAGAAATATATATGATCTCTTAATTCTCTGTATCTTTTTGTAGGCTTCTTTTTGGTTCCACCAAACAAGTCATAGCATTGTGGATCAATTACGTGGTTTCTTTCAGTCAAAAAGTTGTGTATTATTATGCTCAAACTCAAATTAGATGTATTGAGATAGGATGTCTAGAAGAAGCATGCAAGGATTATTGCAATTGGAATAAATGGCATAATCTGACCAAAAATGTTTATTTGATTCCGTTCAATAGAATCAAGATTGAAATATTTCACTAGAAGAAAGAATATTATTGTCGATGTTATGGAATATGTGTGGGAAGACTAGACAAAAGGAGTGGAGCTCCTCAGGGTCTTCGTTCTAAAGAAATCATTAAATTGACACTTAAACTGAACGTGTAAGCTCTAATAAAACGCACCCTAAAATAACTCACCCTAAGGATCTATTTTTCTGCCACCAGTCAAATCCCTTGCTCCCCAATCTCCGATCCTTCTCCTCAACTCCCTAGGATGCTAATTTCTTGGAAAATGGTTGAGTTAAAATTTTGATGGATAAGAACATAAATTCTATATAACTGAATCCAACTAATTAATTTAATGGTCAAGAAGTTATCCTTAAAAAAGAAAGAAAGAAGTTTGAAGTGCTAACCGAATACCTCCATTTGGTCAAGTGGTTGGGATCAATCCTTTGTTTGGATAACTATCAGATCATTTATGGATGAATAAATCGAGAATATATAATTTTTTTTTTTTTTTTTTTGTGCGAACGAGGGCTGCGCCCTAAACATAATAATAGTGGTTTGAAAGAGCTAAACAGAACAACAGAAGTGCAGAGCAATCGGCATCCCGCCCCAACTGGACCAATTTTCCATAAATTTACAATCTTTGAAGGGGCGTACGTAATGATTAACTGAGAATTATTTATCCCATTTTATATGTCATCTTCTATCTCACTCTCAATTGGTTCGATGTTAAATTGAGATGTATGAAAAAATTACGGATGGTCCAGATTTGAGTGAGATAGAGAGTGATACATCAAATAAGATAGATGATCAACAAGTATAGTAAATAGATGACAGGATCTAGTGGAGGAATGCACTTCTTTTCCCCCTTAATACAAGGGAGACACATAGGTTGATGAAAGATTATGAACATAAGACTCGGTATAGCTTGTTAAACCTCTTACTCAAAAAAGAAAAAAAGAAAAACATATTGCTCCTTAATTAGTTAGGTTAGCTAACACTTGTACCTTTTCTTTTTGCAAGGCCATTTCAGATTTATTTTTTTCATTATTCTTTGTTTTTTTGATTCGAATAATTTCAATAGTTTTTTTTTGTAATGCAATAATCATCCAATTCGTCATTGACATTCATGATTATATTCATGCAAGCTACTTACTAACTAGTAACTAGTAATACTCTAAAACTCTTATAACAAGATTTTGAAGCTTAGTTATTTTAACAAATTGTATAAACACTAAACAAAATACTCGTATCAACGTGTAGAAATTTAACACACCCAAACGATTAAAAAGGTGGCAAGTTAACTCATAATTACAGGTCATGAATTATGATCACAATGCATCACACTGAGTAGAAACAAAAGACAAGGTCTCTTTCTCAAGGTCATGAACCACCATCATATTCTGTTGTTGAACATTACCAAAGATTGACATACCACTTGAACTTCCCATTGCTAAACAAAGTACGCCCATATTTGGATCTCCAATCATATAGTTCTCGCTAGGCAACTCCAAATTAGCCTCCTTGAAGTGAAAAACCAAATTAGGGACATCCAAATTTGATGTATCCTTAGGCATTTTGAAGCATAGATCAAGCCCGGCCGAGCCCGAATCGTCTAATGGGAGCTTCATTTGTGAGGTGAACTCCTTCTTGAGGTGATCAAATGCACTTTTCTCTAAGTAGGTGATTGTGGTTCCTGAGTCTATAATCATCCCACCAGACCCATCATCACTGAGGGCAAATGTGTCTTTTTTAATAGGAAGGCGTGTTGGGCCTACACTAACACCTTCAAGTGTAAGGTAATAGAATGAGGGTTGTGATGGGTTTTGGGCTAGTGGGGTGGTGATGATTTTAGTTGTTTCTTCATCATCATCATTGTTATGTGATAATGAAGTGTTGGCATTTGCTAGGGAACCCATCAATAGAGTGCTAGTTTTAGACCCATCAATTGAGGTTAAGCAATAGGAGAATTTGGGCTCATCTAGTTGGGCTACTAGTGATAATGGGCCCCGGCCCAAACCGATTAGGCCCGCGCCCTGGTTGAACCCACTTCCCTGGTTGTCCTCACCACACCCGAACCCGATGTTTGGGACCGAGACCTTGTAGGATCCCGACCCTGACCCGAAGGTGAAGGCCTCGGTCGCTAGCATCCCTTGTGTGGAGGAGTAGTCACCATATGTGTACATGTATTGGCACCCATCATCACATGTGGATGTAGGGAGGCTTTCACAAAGTTGGCTAGAACAAGATAGTTTAGAGAAAGTGGATGATTTCTTAGGATCAAATATGGGTGTGGATTGATCAAAACATTGCTCACAAGGCTTGCATTGGGTCCAAATCAAATCACTACCCGTATCCATTATGGCGGAAAACGGGTTGGGTGGCGTCCCAATGGCTACATTCATCAAGAATTCACCATTACCCGGTTGAACCTTTGACTCCACATCATATGAACCCGAATCCGAAGCCAATACCATTGCATTCAACCTTTGTACCCGGGTTTTCCCCCGGTTAATGCCTCGTTGTACCCGTTCCCATTTGGTAAAATTCGACCCATGATCGACGTGTTTAAGGGTGACCCGAAAGCCTATGGGGCTCCTTTTTGCATGATCAAGGACTTTTCTTGAGGTGGAAAATGCAGGTTTAGCAAACAAGTATAGTATGACTAATGCAAGCAGTGTAATCTTGAGGAAATATTGTTGCATTGACAAATGGGTCATTTTGCTATGATTTCACTTGATTGGCTAGCTAATATAAGGGGCTGTTTGGGTGTTAAATAGATTGGAGAGCAATGAGGAAATGGTCTAAGAAGACCATAGGGAGAGATAGTTAATCTAACTGAAGAGGAGAGGATCCAGGGGAGGATCTGTATTTGAGGAGATGACCAAGTGAGCGAGAAATTTGGAGAAATTGGTAAAGGGAAGTTATCTAAGTAATGAATATTTCTTTAGCAAATTAAGGTGAACAAGGGAAGGTGGGTTTTCACAATATTTGTATTTGGAGGTTTTGCTACCCATTTGCCGGTTTGGTTGTTGGGAAAAATGAGACTGGGATAAAGACTAAGATTGGCTAACCACATATGCATAATAAAACTTCTTGATCCTCCATTTGTTAAATGGTTATTATGACACCTATTATCTTATAACTTTTTTTTCTTTTTGTTTCTAATTTTCAATTTAATTATTTTTTAGTAGGATGTAGCAGTTCTTTATTTTTCAAAAAAAATCCAGTTAAAACCGGAGGCCAATACAATATTGTACATGTATAATGTCCTTAAGGATTCATTTTTAATCCTTAAACTATGGCCTCGTTGATTAACACCATTTATAACGAGCTATATAACTTATAGTATAAATATATATATAACGAGCTATATAACTCATAGTATAAATAAATATATATATTATATATAAATATATATATTATATGAAGCTATATAACTCATAGTATAAATATAATTGAGGAGATGACCAAGTGAAGTTATTTATCATTGGACTAGCATGTTTTTTCATAAAGCTAGGATGGATTCTCAGGCAACCTTCCTGCACAGGACACTATAGAACCCTCTTGCCTATCATGCAAACTTTCTTTACTACCATACTCAACATACACACATACACTTCAGTATATTCTCAGGCACTTTTGGCACCAAGATTGTCATACATTTGATCAGAGCTTACTAATCCTACAATCAAAATTAAAATTCCAATTAGCACAAACCAAGAGCACTATATATACCTGTTAGGAACCTTCACAAGGATTAAGCATTTACAGAAAAAACAAAATTAAGGCATTCAAAACAATCTGTCAAATCAATTCAATGGAGAGGAGGTTTGAAGTAGTATTGTGGTTGCTTGTTGTTTTGGGTGTTTTTCTTCATAGTTGCAAAGCAGTTCGTATGATCAACACAGAAAAGTTGGTGGAAACAAAGAGTTTTGACCTTGAAAAGAAGCATGTACACATGGAACCCCTGGAAAAAGGTACTAGCTATGTTACACATAGTGCATATGGAGGAGGGGGTTATGATCAAGGCTATGGTGGCGGTGGCGGTGGCGGGTTTGGAGGCGGTGGTGAAAAAGATAGTCTTACTGTAACTTTTAGTAAGATTAGGATTAATTTTTAGTGAAACAAGGATCAGGGCTCATAAAAGGTGAATTCTACATTTCTAAATAGTGACTCATTTTACTGTCAGTTGGTCTTATACAAGACTTATTACTCTTTTGACAAACATATCTATAAACTTTCGCGATTAAAGACATTGTTTTCCAACTATGAGATTAAGAGTTCGAACTTTAATGACCTATGTGTGCGCATTTTAGATTCTTAGCCCCTATTTTTTTCGTCGTTTTCATATTGTGTTCCATTATATTCTGTTCCGAGTTGTAACCTATTTTGTAATTCATTTTGTCTCACATTTTGCTCCATTATTTACGCCGTTCAGTTTCGTTTCATTCTGCATCATATCATTCCGTTGAAGGAAACAGGGCTACCAACAAAAACATGCGCAACACACGTCGGCATGCACTTCCGTTACGTTCAGTCCTTGAGTGGAAGAGGACAAAGTTAGCACATCTTTTTACTCTTCTCTGGTATCCTGATTGGTATGAGAGACCCTTCTTTTAGTTGGATTATAAAACCAAAAGAAACCGAGTCAAAAGTTGCATCCTAAATCGTCATCCCAAGTACGGAATGACTTTTTACTACGGCTGTGCTAACTTCCAACAAATGGTAATCGAGCACAAAGACAATTTTAATTTATCTACAATTTTGCCTGCTTTAATTTATCTATCTCAATTTAAAAGGTGTTGACTCAACGGTAATAAGTTACAACTTATACACCAAGTTATGGATTCAAACCTCTTAAAGAGGACCTATACGAATTAATTCATGGAATACCTGAGACCATGTGTTTGGAGGTGTTCTTTAGCCACGCCCAAAAAGAAAGGAACGTAAACCAAAAAAAAAAAAAAAAAAATCTACGCAAAATTAGAGATAATATAATATAGTTTTCCAATTTTAATCGTACTACTGTACTACTTTAGAAAGGAACAGGAGACAAGTGGAAGTGGCGTAATAAGGGTCAGTTTGCCAAAAGAATCAAGGTGTCTGTAAAGAAAAGCAAAGGGGGTGGCAGAAATATATATGATCTCTTAATTCTCTGTATCTTTTTGTAGGCTTCTTTTTGGTTCCACCAAACAAGTCATAGCATTGTGGATCAATTACGTGGTTTCTTTCAGTCAAAAAGTTGTGTATTATTATGCTCAAACTCAAATTAGATGTATTGAGATAGGATGTCTAGAAGAAGCATGCAAGGATTATTGCAATTGGAATAAATGGCATAATCTGACCAAAAATGTTTATTTGATTCCGTTCAATAGAATCAAGATTGAAATATTTCACTAGAAGAAAGAATATTATTGTCGATGTTATGGAATATGTGTGGGAAGACTAGACAAAAGGAGTGGAGCTCCTCAGGGTCTTCGTTCTAAAGAAATCATTAAATTGACACTTAAACTGAACGTGTAAGCTCTAATAAAACGCACCCTAAAACAACTCACCCTAAGGATCTATTTTTCTGCCACCAGTCAAATCCCTTGCTCCCCAATCTCCGATCCTTCTCCTCAACTCCCTAGGATGCTAATTTCTTGGAAAATGGTTGAGTTAAAATTTTGATGGATAAGAACATAAATTCTATATAACTGAATCCAACTAATTAATTTAATGGTCAAGAAGTTATCCTTAAAAAAGAAAGAAAGAAGTTTGAAGTGCTAACCGAATACCTCCATTTGGTCAAGTGGTTGGGATCAATCCTTTGTTTGGATAACTATCAGATCATTTATGGATGAACAAATCGAGAATATATAATTTTTTTTTTTTTTTTTTTGTGCGAACGAGGGCTGCGCCCTAAACATAATAATAGTGGTTTGAAAGAGCTAAACAGAACAACAGAAGTGCAGAGCAATCGGCATCCCGCCCCAACTGGACCAATTTTCCATAAATTTACAATCTTTGAAGGGGCGTACGTAATGATTAACTGAGAATTATTTATCCCATTTTATATGTCATCTTCTATCTCACTCTCAATTGGTTCGATGTTAAATTGAGATGTATGAAAAAATTACGGATGGTCCAGATTTGAGTGAGATAGAGAGTGATACATCAAATAAGATAGATGATCAACAAGTATAGTAAATAGATGACAGGATCTAGTGGAGGAATGCACTTCTTTTCCCCCTTAATACAAGGGAGACACATAGGTTGATGAAAGATTATGAACATAAGACTCGGTATAGCTTGTTAAACCTCTTACTCAAAAAAGAAAAAAAGAAAAACATATTGCTCCTTAATTAGTTAGGTTAGCTAACACTTGTACCTTTTCTTTTTGCAAGGCCATTTCAGATTTATTTTTTTCATTATTCTTTGTTTTTTTGATTCGAATAATTTCAATAGTTTTTTTTTGTAATGCAATAATCATCCAATTCGTCATTGACATTCATGATTATATTCATGCAAGCTACTTACTAACTAGTAACTAGTAATACTCTAAAACTCTTATAACAAGATTTTGAAGCTTAGTTATTTTAACAAATTGTATAAACACTAAACAAAATACTCGTATCAACGTGTAGAAATTTAACACACCCAAACGATTAAAAAGGTGGCAAGTTAACTCATAATTACAGGTCATGAATTATGATCACAATGCATCACACTGAGTAGAAACAAAAGACAAGGTCTCTTTCTCAAGGTCATGAACCACCATCATATTCTGTTGTTGAACATTACCAAAGATTGACATACCACTTGAACTTCCCATTGCTAAACAAAGTACGCCCATATTTGGATCTCCAATCATATAGTTCTCGCTAGGCAACTCCAAATTAGCCTCCTTGAAGTGAAAAACCAAATTAGGGACATCCAAATTTGATGTATCCTTAGGCATTTTGAAGCATAGATCAAGCCCGGCCGAGCCCGAATCGTCTAATGGGAGCTTCATTTGTGAGGTGAACTCCTTCTTGAGGTGATCAAATGCACTTTTCTCTAAGTAGGTGATTGTGGTTCCTGAGTCTATAATCATCCCACCAGACCCATCATCACTGAGGGCAAATGTGTCTTTTTTAATAGGAAGGCGTGTTGGGCCTACACTAACACCTTCAAGTGTAAGGTAATAGAATGAGGGTTGTGATGGGTTTTGGGCTAGTGGGGTGGTGATGATTTTAGTTGTTTCTTCATCATCATCATTGTTATGTGATAATGAAGTGTTGGCATTTGCTAGGGAACCCATCAATAGAGTGCTAGTTTTAGACCCATCAATTGAGGTTAAGCAATAGGAGAATTTGGGCTCATCTAGTTGGGCTACTAGTGATAATGGGCCCCGGCCCAAACCGATTAGGCCCGCGCCCTGGTTGAACCCACTTCCCTGGTTGTCCTCACCACACCCGAACCCGATGTTTGGGACCGAGACCTTGTAGGATCCCGACCCTGACCCGAAGGTGAAGGCCTCGGTCGCTAGCATCCCTTGTGTGGAGGAGTAGTCACCATATGTGTACATGTATTGGCACCCATCATCACATGTGGATGTAGGGAGGCTTTCACAAAGTTGGCTAGAACAAGATAGTTTAGAGAAAGTGGATGATTTCTTAGGATCAAATATGGGTGTGGATTGATCAAAACATTGCTCACAAGGCTTGCATTGGGTCCAAATCAAATCACTACCCGTATCCATTATGGCGGAAAACGGGTTGGGTGGCGTCCCAATGGCTACATTCATCAAGAATTCACCATTACCCGGTTGAACCTTTGACTCCACATCATATGAACCCGAATCCGAAGCCAATACCATTGCATTCAACCTTTGTACCCGGGTTTTCCCCCGGTTAATGCCTCGTTGTACCCGTTCCCATTTGGTAAAATTCGACCCATGATCGACGTGTTTAAGGGTGACCCGAAAGCCTATGGGGCTCCTTTTTGCATGATCAAGGACTTTTCTTGAGGTGGAAAATGCAGGTTTAGCAAACAAGTATAGTATGACTAATGCAAGCAGTGTAATCTTGAGGAAATATTGTTGCATTGACAAATGGGTCATTTTGCTATGATTTCACTTGATTGGCTAGCTAATATAAGGGGCTGTTTGGGTGTTAAATAGATTGGAGAGCAATGAGGAAATGGTCTAAGAAGACCATAGGGAGAGATAGTTAATCTAACTGAAGAGGAGAGGATCCAGGGGAGGATCTGTATTTGAGGAGATGACCAAGTGAGCGAGAAATTTGGAGAAATTGGTAAAGGGAAGTTATCTAAGTAATGAATATTTCTTTAGCAAATTAAGGTGAACAAGGGAAGGTGGGTTTTCACAATATTTGTATTTGGAGGTTTTGCTACCCATTTGCCGGTTTGGTTGTTGGGAAAAATGAGACTGGGATAAAGACTAAGATTGGCTAACCACATATGCATAATAAAACTTCTTGATCCTCCATTTGTTAAATGGTTATTATGACACCTATTATCTTATAACTTTTTTTTCTTTTTGTTTCTAATTTTCAATTTAATTATTTTTTAGTAGGATGTAGCAGTTCTTTATTTTTCAAAAAAAATCCAGTTAAAACCGGAGGCCAATACAATATTGTACATGTATAATGTCCTTAAGGATTCATTTTTAATCCTTAAACTATGGCCTCGTTGATTAACACCATTTATAACGAGCTATATAACTTATAGTATAAATATATATATAACGAGCTATATAACTCATAGTATAAATAAATATATATATTATATATAAATATATATATTATATGAAGCTATATAACTCATAGTATAAATATAATTGAGGAGATGACCAAGTGAAGTTATTTATCATTGGACTAGCATGTTTTTTCATAAAGCTAGGATGGATTCTCAGGCAACCTTCCTGCACAGGACACTATAGAACCCTCTTGCCTATCATGCAAACTTTCTTTACTACCATACTCAACATACACACATACACTTCAGTATATTCTCAGGCACTTTTGGCACCAAGATTGTCATACATTTGATCAGAGCTTACTAATCCTACAATCAAAATTAAAATTCCAATTAGCACAAACCAAGAGCACTATATATACCTGTTAGGAACCTTCACAAGGATTAAGCATTTACAGAAAAAACAAAATTAAGGCATTCAAAACAATCTGTCAAATCAATTCAATGGAGAGGAGGTTTGAAGTAGTATTGTGGTTGCTTGTTGTTTTGGGTGTTTTTCTTCATAGTTGCAAAGCAGTTCGTATGATCAACACAGAAAAGTTGGTGGAAACAAAGAGTTTTGACCTTGAAAAGAAGCATGTACACATGGAACCCCTGGAAAAAGGTACTAGCTATGTTACACATAGTGCATATGGAGGAGGGGGTTATGATCAAGGCTATGGTGGCGGTGGCGGTGGCGGGTTTGGAGGCGGTGGTGAAAAAGATAGTCTTACTGTAACTTTTAGTAAGATTAGGATTAATTTTTAGTGAAACAAGGATCAGGGCTCATAAAAGGTGAATTCTACATTTCTAAATAGTGACTCATTTTACTGTCAGTTGGTCTTATACAAGACTTATTACTCTTTTGACAAACATATCTATAAACTTTCGCGATTAAAGACATTGTTTTCCAACTATGAGATTAAGAGTTCGAACTTTAATGACCTATGTGTGCGCATTTTAGATTCTTAGCCCCTATTTTTTTCGTCGTTTTCATATTGTGTTCCATTATATTCTGTTCCGAGTTGTAACCTATTTTGTAATTCATTTTGTCTCACATTTTGCTCCATTATTTACGCCGTTCAGTTTCGTTTCATTCTGCATCATATCATTCCGTTGAAGGAAACAGGGCTACCAACAAAAACATGCGCAACACACGTCGGCATGCACTTCCGTTACGTTCAGTCCTTGAGTGGAAGAGGACAAAGTTAGCACATCTTTTTACTCTTCTCTGGTATCCTGATTGGTATGAGAGACCCTTCTTTTAGTTGGATTATAAAACCAAAAGAAACCGAGTCAAAAGTTGCATCCTAAATCGTCATCCCAAGTACGGAATGACTTTTTACTACGGCTGTGCTAACTTCCAACAAATGGTAATCGAGCACAAAGACAATTTTAATTTATCTACAATTTTGCCTGCTTTAATTTATCTATCTCAATTTAAAAGGTGTTGACTCAACGGTAATAAGTTACAACTTATACACCAAGTTATGGATTCAAACCTCTTAAAGAGGACCTATACGAATTAATTCATGGAATACCTGAGACCATGTGTTTGGAGGTGTTCTTTAGCCACGCCCAAAAAGAAAGGAACATAAACCAAAAAAAAAAAAAAAAAAAATCTACGCAAAATTAGAGATAATATAATATAGTTTTCCAATTTTAATCGTACTACTGTACTACTTTAGAAAGGAACAGGAGACAAGTGGAAGTGGCGTAATAAGGGTCAGTTTGCCAAAAGAATCAAGGTGTCTGTAAAGAAAAGCAAAGGGGGTGGCAGAAATATATATGATCTCTTAATTCTCTGTATCTTTTTGTAGGCTTCTTTTTGGTTCCACCAAACAAGTCATAGCATTGTGGATCAATTACGTGGTTTCTTTCAGTCAAAAAGTTGTGTATTATTATGCTCAAACTCAAATTAGATGTATTGAGATAGGATGTCTAGAAGAAGCATGCAAGGATTATTGCAATTGGAATAAATGGCATAATCTGACCAAAAATGTTTATTTGATTCCGTTCAATAGAATCAAGATTGAAATATTTCACTAGAAGAAAGAATATTATTGTCGATGTTATGGAATATGTGTGGGAAGACTAGACAAAAGGAGTGGAGCTCCTCAGGGTCTTCGTTCTAAAGAAATCATTAAATTGACACTTAAACTGAACGTGTAAGCTCTAATAAAACGCACCCTAAAACAACTCACCCTAAGGATCTATTTTTCTGCCACCAGTCAAATCCCTTGCTCCCCAATCTCCGATCCTTCTCCTCAACTCCCTAGGATGCTAATTTCTTGGAAAATGGTTGAGTTAAAATTTTGATGGATAAGAACATAAATTCTATATAACTGAATCCAACTAATTAATTTAATGGTCAAGAAGTTATCCTTAAAAAAGAAAGAAAGAAGTTTGAAGTGCTAACCGAATACCTCCATTTGGTCAAGTGGTTGGGATCAATCCTTTGTTTGGATAACTATCAGATCATTTATGGATGAACAAATCGAGAATATATAATTTTTTTTTTTTTTTTTTGTGCGAACGAGGGCTGCGCCCTAAACATAATAATAGTGGTTTGAAAGAGCTAAACAGAACAACAGAAGTGCAGAGCAATCGGCATCCCGCCCCAACTGGACCAATTTTCCATAAATTTACAATCTTTGAAGGGGCGTACGTAATGATTAACTGAGAATTATTTATCCCATTTTATATGTCATCTTCTATCTCACTCTCAATTGGTTCGATGTTAAATTGAGATGTATGAAAAAATTACGGATGGTCCAGATTTGAGTGAGATAGAGAGTGATACATCAAATAAGATAGATGATCAACAAGTATAGTAAATAGATGACAGGATCTAGTGGAGGAATGCACTTCTTTTCCCCCTTAATACAAGGGAGACACATAGGTTGATGAAAGATTATGAACATAAGACTCGGTATAGCTTGTTAAACCTCTTACTCAAAAAAGAAAAAAAGAAAAACATATTGCTCCTTAATTAGTTAGGTTAGCTAACACTTGTACCTTTTCTTTTTGCAAGGCCATTTCAGATTTATTTTTTTCATTATTCTTTGTTTTTTTGATTCGAATAATTTCAATAGTTTTTTTTTTGTAATGCAATAATCATCCAATTCGTCATTGACATTCATGATTATATTCATGCAAGCTACTTACTAACTAGTAACTAGTAATACTCTAAAACTCTTATAACAAGATTTTGAAGCTTAGTTATTTTAACAAATTGTATAAACACTAAACAAAATACTCGTATCAACGTGTAGAAATTTAACACACCCAAACGATTAAAAAGGTGGCAAGTTAACTCATAATTACAGGTCATGAATTATGATCACAATGCATCACACTGAGTAGAAACAAAAGACAAGGTCTCTTTCTCAAGGTCATGAACCACCATCATATTCTGTTGTTGAACATTACCAAAGATTGACATACCACTTGAACTTCCCATTGCTAAACAAAGTACGCCCATATTTGGATCTCCAATCATATAGTTCTCGCTAGGCAACTCCAAATTAGCCTCCTTGAAGTGAAAAACCAAATTAGGGACATCCAAATTTGATGTATCCTTAGGCATTTTGAAGCATAGATCAAGCCCGGCCGAGCCCGAATCGTCTAATGGGAGCTTCATTTGTGAGGTGAACTCCTTCTTGAGGTGATCAAATGCACTTTTCTCTAAGTAGGTGATTGTGGTTCCTGAGTCTATAATCATCCCACCAGACCCATCATCACTGAGGGCAAATGTGTCTTTTTTAATAGGAAGGCGTGTTGGGCCTACACTAACACCTTCAAGTGTAAGGTAATAGAATGAGGGTTGTGATGGGTTTTGGGCTAGTGGGGTGGTGATGATTTTAGTTGTTTCTTCATCATCATCATTGTTATGTGATAATGAAGTGTTGGCATTTGCTAGGGAACCCATCAATAGAGTGCTAGTTTTAGACCCATCAATTGAGGTTAAGCAATAGGAGAATTTGGGCTCATCTAGTTGGGCTACTAGTGATAATGGGCCCCGGCCCAAACCGATTAGGCCCGCGCCCTGGTTGAACCCACTTCCCTGGTTGTCCTCACCACACCCGAACCCGATGTTTGGGACCGAGACCTTGTAGGATCCCGACCCTGACCCGAAGGTGAAGGCCTCGGTCGCTAGCATCCCTTGTGTGGAGGAGTAGTCACCATATGTGTACATGTATTGGCACCCATCATCACATGTGGATGTAGGGAGGCTTTCACAAAGTTGGCTAGAACAAGATAGTTTAGAGAAAGTGGATGATTTCTTAGGATCAAATATGGGTGTGGATTGATCAAAACATTGCTCACAAGGCTTGCATTGGGTCCAAATCAAATCACTACCCGTATCCATTATGGCGGAAAACGGGTTGGGTGGCGTCCCAATGGCTACATTCATCAAGAATTCACCATTACCCGGTTGAACCTTTGACTCCACATCATATGAACCCGAATCCGAAGCCAATACCATTGCATTCAACCTTTGTACCCGGGTTTTCCCCCGGTTAATGCCTCGTTGTACCCGTTCCCATTTGGTAAAATTCGACCCATGATCGACGTGTTTAAGGGTGACCCGAAAGCCTATGGGGCTCCTTTTTGCATGATCAAGGACTTTTCTTGAGGTGGAAAATGCAGGTTTAGCAAACAAGTATAGTATGACTAATGCAAGCAGTGTAATCTTGAGGAAATATTGTTGCATTGACAAATGGGTCATTTTGCTATGATTTCACTTGATTGGCTAGCTAATATAAGGGGCTGTTTGGGTGTTAAATAGATTGGAGAGCAATGAGGAAATGGTCTAAGAAGACCATAGGGAGAGATAGTTAATCTAACTGAAGAGGAGAGGATCCAGGGGAGGATCTGTATTTGAGGAGATGACCAAGTGAGCGAGAAATTTGGAGAAATTGGTAAAGGGAAGTTATCTAAGTAATGAATATTTCTTTAGCAAATTAAGGTGAACAAGGGAAGGTGGGTTTTCACAATATTTGTATTTGGAGGTTTTGCTACCCATTTGCCGGTTTGGTTGTTGGGAAAAATGAGACTGGGATAAAGACTAAGATTGGCTAACCACATATGCATAATAAAACTTCTTGATCCTCCATTTGTTAAATGGTTATTATGACACCTATTATCTTATAACTTTTTTTTCTTTTTGTTTCTAATTTTCAATTTAATTATTTTTTAGTAGGATGTAGCAGTTCTTTATTTTTCAAAAAAAATCCAGTTAAAACCGGAGGCCAATACAATATTGTACATGTATAATGTCCTTAAGGATTCATTTTTAATCCTTAAACTATGGCCTCGTTGATTAACACCATTTATAACGAGCTATATAACTTATAGTATAAATATATATATAACGAGCTATATAACTCATAGTATAAATAAATATATATATTATATATAAATATATATATTATATGAAGCTATATAACTCATAGTATAAATATAATTGAGGAGATGACCAAGTGAAGTTATTTATCATTGGACTAGCATGTTTTTTCATAAAGCTAGGATGGATTCTCAGGCAACCTTCCTGCACAGGACACTATAGAACCCTCTTGCCTATCATGCAAACTTTCTTTACTACCATACTCAACATACACACATACACTTCAGTATATTCTCAGGCACTTTTGGCACCAAGATTGTCATACATTTGATCAGAGCTTACTAATCCTACAATCAAAATTAAAATTCCAATTAGCACAAACCAAGAGCACTATATATACCTGTTAGGAACCTTCACAAGGATTAAGCATTTACAGAAAAAACAAAATTAAGGCATTCAAAACAATCTGTCAAATCAATTCAATGGAGAGGAGGTTTGAAGTAGTATTGTGGTTGCTTGTTGTTTTGGGTGTTTTTCTTCATAGTTGCAAAGCAGTTCGTATGATCAACACAGAAAAGTTGGTGGAAACAAAGAGTTTTGACCTTGAAAAGAAGCATGTACACATGGAACCCCTGGAAAAAGGTACTAGCTATGTTACACATAGTGCATATGGAGGAGGGGGTTATGATCAAGGCTATGGTGGCGGTGGCGGTGGCGGTGGCGGGTTTGGAGGCGGTGGTGAAAAAGATAGTCTTACTGTAACTTTTAGTAAGATTAGGATTAATTTTTAGTGAAACAAGGATCAGGGCTCATAAAAGGTGAATTCTACATTTCTAAATAGTGACTCATTTTACTGTCAGTTGGTCTTATACAAGACTTATTACTCTTTTGACAAACATATCTATAAACTTTCGCGATTAAAGACATTGTTTTCCAACTATGAGATTAAGAGTTCGAACTTTAATGACCTATGTGTGCGCATTTTAGATTCTTAGCCCCTATTTTTTTCGTCGTTTTCATATTGTGTTCCATTATATTCTGTTCCGAGTTGTAACCTATTTTGTAATTCATTTTGTCTCACATTTTGCTCCATTATTTACGCCGTTCAGTTTCGTTTCATTCTGCATCATATCATTCCGTTGAAGGAAACAGGGCTACCAACAAAAACATGCGCAACACACGTCGGCATGCACTTCCGTTACGTTCAGTCCTTGAGTGGAAGAGGACAAAGTTAGCACATCTTTTTACTCTTCTCTGGTATCCTGATTGGTATGAGAGACCCTTCTTTTAGTTGGATTATAAAACCAAAAGAAACCGAGTCAAAAGTTGCATCCTAAATCGTCATCCCAAGTACGGAATGACTTTTTACTACGGCTGTGCTAACTTCCAACAAATGGTAATCGAGCACAAAGACAATTTTAATTTATCTACAATTTTGCCTGCTTTAATTTATCTATCTCAATTTAAAAGGTGTTGACTCAACGGTAATAAGTTACAACTTATACACCAAGTTATGGATTCAAACCTCTTAAAGAGGACCTATACGAATTAATTCATGGAATACCTGAGACCATGTGTTTGGAGGTGTTCTTTAGCCACGCCCAAAAAGAAAGGAACGTAAACCAAAAAAAAAAAAAAAAAAATCTACGCAAAATTAGAGATAATATAATATAGTTTTCCAATTTTAATCGTACTACTGTACTACTTTAGAAAGGAACAGGAGACAAGTGGAAGTGGCGTAATAAGGGTCAGTTTGCCAAAAGAATCAAGGTGTCTGTAAAGAAAAGCAAAGGGGGTGGCAGAAATATATATGATCTCTTAATTCTCTGTATCTTTTTGTAGGCTTCTTTTTGGTTCCACCAAACAAGTCATAGCATTGTGGATCAATTACGTGGTTTCTTTCAGTCAAAAAGTTGTGTATTATTATGCTCAAACTCAAATTAGATGTATTGAGATAGGATGTCTAGAAGAAGCATGCAAGGATTATTGCAATTGGAATAAATGGCATAATCTGACCAAAAATGTTTATTTGATTCCGTTCAATAGAATCAAGATTGAAATATTTCACTAGAAGAAAGAATATTATTGTCGATGTTATGGAATATGTGTGGGAAGACTAGACAAAAGGAGTGGAGCTCCTCAGGGTCTTCGTTCTAAAGAAATCATTAAATTAACACTTAAACTGAACGTGTAAGCTCTAATAAAACGCACCCTAAAACAACTCACCCTAAGGATCTATTTTTCTGCCACCAGTCAAATCCCTTGCTCCCCAATCTCCGATCCTTCTCCTCAACTCCCTAGGATGCTAATTTCTTGGAAAATGGTTGAGTTAAAATTTTGATGGATAAGAACATAAATTCTATATAACTGAATCCAACTAATTAATTTAATGGTCAAGAAGTTATCCTTAAAAAAGAAAGAAAGAAGTTTGAAGTGCTAACCGAATACCTCCATTTGGTCAAGTGGTTGGGATCAATCCTTTGTTTGGATAACTATCAGATCATTTATGGATGAACAAATCGAGAATATATAATTTTTTTTTTTTTTTTTTTTGTGCGAACGAGGGCTGCGCCCTAAACATAATAATAGTGGTTTGAAAGAGCTAAACAGAACAACAGAAGTGCAAAGCAATCGGCATCCCGCCCCAACTGGACCAATTTTCCATAAATTTACAATCTTTGAAGGGGCGTACGTAATGATTAACTGAGAATTATTTATCCCATTTTATATGTCATCTTCTATCTCACTCTCAATTGGTTCGATGTTAAATTGAGATGTATGAAAAAATTACGGATGGTCCAGATTTGAGTGAGATAGAGAGTGATACATCAAATAAGATAGATGATCAACAAGTATAGTAAATAGATGACAGGATCTAGTGGAGGAATGCACTTCTTTTCCCCCTTAATACAAGGGAGACACATAGGTTGATGAAAGATTATGAACATAAGACTCGGTATAGCTTGTTAAACCTCTTACTCAAAAAAGAAAAAAAGAAAAACATATTGCTCCTTAATTAGTTAGGTTAGCTAACACTTGTACCTTTTCTTTTTGCAAGGCCATTTCAGATTTATTTTTTTCATTATTCTTTGTTTTTTTTATTCGAATAATTTCAATAGTTTTTTTTTGTAATGCAATAATCATCCAATTCGTCATTGACATTCATGATTATATTCATGCAAGCTACTTACTAACTAGTAACTAGTAATACTCTAAAACTCTTATAACAAGATTTTGAAGCTTAGTTATTTTAACAAATTGTATAAACACTAAACAAAATACTCGTATCAACGTGTAGAAATTTAACACACCCAAACGATTAAAAAGGTGGCAAGTTAACTCATAATTACAGGTCATGAATTATGATCACAATGCATCACACTGAGTAGAAACAAAAGACAAGGTCTCTTTCTCAAGGTCATGAACCACCATCATATTCTGTTGTTGAACATCACCAAAGATTGACATACCACTTGAACTTCCCATTGCTAAACAAAGTACGCCCATATTTGGATCTCCAATCATATAGTTCTCGCTAGGCAACTCCAAATTAGCCTCCTTGAAGTGAAAAACCAAATTAGGGACATCCAAATTTGATGTATCCTTAGGCATTTTGAAGCATAGATCAAGCCCGGCCAAGCCCGAATCGTCTAATGGGAGCTTCATTTGTGAGGTGAACTCCTTCTTGAGGTGATCAAATGCACTTTTCTCTAAGTAGGTGATTGTGGTTCCTGAGTCTATAATCATCCCACCAGACCCATCATCACTGAGGGCAAATGTGTCTTTTTTAATAGGAAGGCGTGTTGGGCCTACACTAACACCTTCAAGTGTAAGGTAATAGAATGAGGGTTGTGATGGGTTTTGGGCTAGTGGGGTGGTGATGATTTTAGTTGTTTCTTCATCATCATCATTGTTATGTGATAATGAAGTGTTGGCATTTGCTAGGGAACCCATCAATAGAGTGCTAGTTTTAGACCCATCAATTGAGGTTAAGCAATAGGAGAATTTGGGCTCATCTAGTTGGGCTACTAGTGATAATGGGCCCCGGCCCAAACCGATTAGGCCCGCGCCCTGGTTGAACCCACTTCCCTGGTTGTCCTCACCACACCCGAACCCGATGTTTGGGACCGAGACCTTGTAGGATCCCGACCCTGACCCGAAGGTGAAGGCCTCGGTCGCTAGCATCCCTTGTGTGGAGGAGTAGTCACCATATGTGTACATGTATTGGCACCCATCATCACATGTGGATGTAGGGAGGCTTTCACAAAGTTGGCTAGAACAAGATAGTTTAGAGAAAGTGGATGATTTCTTAGGATCAAATATGGGTGTGGATTGATCAAAACATTGCTCACAAGGCTTGCATTGGGTCCAAATCAAATCACTACCCGTATCCATTATGGCGGAAAACGGGTTGGGTGGCGTCCCAATGGCTACATTCATCAAGAATTCACCATTACCCGGTTGAACCTTTGACTCCACATCATATGAACCCGAATCCGAAGCCAATACCATTGCATTCAACCTTTGTACCCGGGTTTTCCCCCGGTTAATGCCTCGTTGTACCCGTTCCCATTTGGTAAAATTCGACCCATGATCGACGTGTTTAAGGGTGACCCGAAAGCCTATGGGGCTCCTTTTTGCATGATCAAGGACTTTTCTTGAGGTGGAAAATGCAGGTTTAGCAAACAAGTATAGTATGACTAATGCAAGCAGTGTAATCTTGAGGAAATATTGTTGCATTGACAAATGGGTCATTTTGCTATGATTTCACTTGATTGGCTAGCTAATATAAGGGGCTGTTTGGGTGTTAAATAGATTGGAGAGCAATGAGGAAATGGTCTAAGAAGACCATAGGGAGAGATAGTTAATCTAACTGAAGAGGAGAGGATCCAGGGGAGGATCTGTATTTGAGGAGATGACCAAGTGAGCGAGAAATTTGGAGAAATTGGTAAAGGGAAGTTATCTAAGTAATGAATATTTCTTTAGCAAATTAAGGTGAACAAGGGAAGGTGGGTTTTCACAATATTTGTATTTGGAGGTTTTGCTGCCCATTTTCCGGTTTGGTTGTTGGAAAAAATGAGACTGGGATAAAGACTAAGATTGGCTAACCACATATGCATAATAAAACTTCTTGATCCTCCATTTGTTAAATGGTCATTATGACACCTATTATCTTATAATTTTTTTTTCTTTTTGTTTCTAATTTTCAATTTAATTACTTTTTTTAGTAGGATGTAGCAGTTCTTTATTTTTCAAAAAAAAATCCAGTTAAAACCGGAGGCCAATACAATATTGTACATGTATAATGTCCTTAAGGATTCATTTTTAATCCTTAAACTATGGCCTCGTTTATTTATCAATTATATTTATACTATGAGTTATATAGCTTCATATAATATATATATTTATACTATGAGTTATATAGCTCGTTTATGTTAGCTCGTTTATATATAATATATATTATATATAAACGAGCTAACATAAACGAGCTATATAACTCATAGTATAAATATATATATTATATATAAATATATATATATATTATATGAAGCTATATAACTCATAGTATAAATATATATATTATGTCATCATCTCTTTCCCAGCAAAAGCAAGCTGCTAAAGAGATACGTCTACTGACAAAGAAAATGCCATCTTTGCGCTCTTATTTTGGGGAGTCCACAGATGCCATCCCACAATTGCTCACTCCACTTTTAACACTGGAAAATCTTGATGACCATCGTGACCTTCAAGAGGATATTGTAACAGCTGTACTAAATATCTCCATACACGAACAAAACAAGAAGTTTATAGCGGAGCATCCACTTGTCCTCCCATTACTGATCGAATCCCTGAAATGCGGAAACATTAGAACAAGGACCAATGCTGCTGCTGCTTTGTTCACACTGTCAGCAATCGAGTCCAACAAGCAGCTTATTGGACAGTTCCCGATCACATTCCCACCCCGGGTAAGTTCTGGTCCCAATTTCTGGCCTAGCTCTTTAGCAATATACATACATTACCAAGTTTTGGTTTCTATTTTGTCTCAAATAAGAATGCTTTAGTCTCTAAATGTGGTGAGCAGTGAAAATTTGTCCTTGTTTTGGCTGATCTGTTGTCTTCCTACTTTTATTGTGAACCCACCACCTATGTTTTGTCTATCTTTATGGACCACCCTGTGAAGTTGGGAAATTTTCAATCAACATGGTTGTATGTGTGGGATGGGGGCCTATTGGTAATGTGCTTAATGCTAAGGAGCATTATTAAACAGGAGGGAGCTCTCCTGCTAGTTGTTATCACAAATTCACAACTAACCTTTATGGAGTGTCGGTTTACTTCACATTGATTGATAGTCTTTCTTCTTCAAAATCCTCTTTTGATAAAATTCATGAGGGTCGATGATCATATTTATAGTATATGGTATCTTAAGGGTGTGAAACACAAGTAAAGGAAAGAGCGTAAACACAGCTGGTGGTTGTGGGGAAAGGGGGACAGGTGGCTACCAAATAGAGGAGAGAGGGGTTCCAGTCAGCTGCTCACGATTGCCGCGTGGCGCAATGTAATTGGTTAAATTGGAGTATCTTTATTTAATGTTCTATTTTCTCACTACTGGGTTAGTACTGAAGTAGCAAGTAGGAGTGTGATTATTTTGGATATAGTAGTATAGTGTAGTCAGTGGTCACTATTAGTGGCATGTTGATGATAATTTGGGGTTTTCCATTTCTAGGCTATCAAGCATCTAAGGTCCACCCGGGACTGTGCAACTTTTTGGGGCAAAAAAACTTCGACGGAGACACGAATTGAATCAGCGCATGTTAGTTAAAGTGTGTTAAATATAGGGTGTTACTATTTACCGCCACCAAATTACTACCTACCGCTCCTAGAAATTCTAATTTTGCCCTTTTTCACATTTTCACTCATCCTCTCCCTCTCTAACTCTCACACCAATTCTCCCTCTCTACCACTCACTCTCATACCCAACCTTCATCGACATTCACTCAAGCAACGGCCGCAGATGTCTGCCGGCGACCAGGAAGTGCCGTCAACGGTGGCGGAGGTAATTTTTTTTTTTTGCGCATTTTTTTTGCACGGGCGTCCGTGTTTTACGACCAGTCCATGGACGAGGCGTCTGAAATTTCCGCCTAGACCATGGACGGGCCGTAAATCACGGACGTCATCACCATAGTTTAGGCGTCAATCACGGACGCCTAGACCATGGTTCATGCGTCTGAGATTTACGCCTGAACCATGGTCGAGGCGTCCGTGATTTCCGTTTCTTCCATGGTCCAAACGTAAATTTCAGACGCCTGTCCCTTGGTTCAGTCAGTTTTGATAGACGTTTGAATTTAAGATTAAGCTAACATTGTTTTCGTTGTTTTCGTTAGGTTCCTTTGGAGCGGTTCGGTGGTGATGGTGTTGATTACAGTACGCATTTCGTCACTGATGAGTTATTTGATAGTGATACAGATGCAATTAATTGGGCAAAACAAATTGCCCTTACTATCGGGTTTGAGTTGATAATTTCGTCACACAAGAAGAATGGAAGCGTAAAATTGTTAAGATGCAATCGAGGTGAATGCTACAGAGGGGAATTAAGAGACTTAGATACTGTTGCTCGGAAGAATTCGAAAACAAAGGCTTGTAAATGTACGTTCCAGTTAAGAGCTGAGCAAGTGTATGGGTCCAGTAGTTGGATGATTGTCACATTGCCTGGGATTAGGGGTACGCACAACCATGACTTTGCTGTGTTTCCTGAGGGATATCATCAGATGAGTGGTCTTAGTTCTGGGTCAAAGCAACTCGTTCGTGACATGACTTCGGCACAAACAAAGCCATGTGCTATCTTGGCCGCTATTAAGGAAAAATTTCCCGAGGACAATGCAACTAGACGGCATGTGTACAACTACAGAGATCGTATAAGGAAACTTGATTTTGAAGAGAGAGATGTCATTGGTCAGTTTCATCATTTAGCTGTGGAGAATAAGTACGTACATTGGACAAGAGCCGACCCAGCTACTAATGAGGTAACTCACGTGTTCATGGCACACCCTACATCAATTCAGTTACTTCGGTCTTTTCCTTGGTTGATTGGCTTAGATTCCACGTACAAAACAAACAAGTATAAGATGTCGTTTCTTGAGATAGTGGGGATGACTCCAACCAATAAGAACTTCCTCATAGCTTATGCCATTATGAAGGATGAGACTCAGGCAAGCTATGCGTGGGTCTTAGATAAGTTGAGGATGCTTATTGGAAATGATGTACACCCAACAACAATTTTCACCGATCGTGAGCTAGGGTTGATGACACCTATTAGAGAGATATTTCTCGAGAGTGCCCATTTGCTCTGTACATGGCACATTAACAAAGTCGTTGAAGACAAAGTGTACAGACTTTGTGGAAAAGATAAGCTTGTCGCGCAGAGGTTCAAGAACGGGAGGTGGAAATTTATCATGGAAGCTTCCACAGAAGCTGAGTACGATAGAGCAGTGCGTATGATGAAGGATAGTTGGAGGAATTACCCTCACGTGATATCCTATGTAGAGGAGACCTGGCTGAGATACAAAGAGATGTTTGTGGCTGCGTGGACGAATAAGGTGCTACACCTTGGCAACACTACGACTTGCAGGGTGGAGAGTGCACATGCCGCGCTAAAACAGTGGTTGAACTCCTCAACTGGAGCTTTGGACAATGTTTGGAACAAGGTCAACAAGTCAATCGAGTCACAAATAACTGAGATCAAGTACACACTTGAAGAGTGCAGAAGACGAAGAAGTGTGATATACTCGGGTTTCCCATTCAACTATCTGACCGGGTATGTTTTCCATTACTGCTTAGAAATATTATCGAATGAGCTGAAGAGGATGAGAGAATTGAGTCACCAAGTATTTGATCGTTGCGGTTGTGTATTGAGATCCACTCATCAGATCCCGTGTGCGTGTGAGTTGAAAACGGCCACGGATACGGGCACGCCAATTAGCTTGAATAGTGTCCACAAATTTTGGCGAACACTCGTTATTAGTGATGTAGTGGAGATAGCTACGCTTGACATGACTGAGCATCCATCTGAGGACCATCGATACTTTCACTCTCTGGTCGACGAGGTTAACTCAAGCGACCGGGCAGTTGTGCGCAACATATCTGTCCTTATGAATGAGCAGCTTCATCCTGAGGAAGCGGGTTACGTCGAGCTGGAAGCGAACACGACAGTCAAAGGTCGACCGAGAGGGAGTTCCTCTACCAGACGTGATCCTAGTTCATGGGAGTACTCCCAGAGGGGTCGTGGTCGCCGTAGGTCATCCAGTTCGAGCCGCGGGCGTGGTCGTACCTCATCCTCATCGAGTAACGTCGTGCGGAGTACTGGTATGAAAACCCATAATTTATTAACATGTACATAATGTTGTTAGTTACTTTTTGATAAGTACTATTAATGACTTTCTATTATATTGTCTTGCAGCTGGACACGGAATAGATATCACTGAATTCTATCATGTTAACAAAATTTCGGGAATCATCATACCTTTCATTGAAGGATATCTCGATGTGGTTGGGGATGGTAATTGCGGTTTCCGTGTCATTGCGGACTACGTTTTCGGAGACCAAGAGCAATGGCGATTGACGAGAGTTTGCATTGCGAACGAACTCTTAGCTAACCGAGCATTGTACGAAAACATATACGTTGACGTGGTCGACGCTGGTTACCGCCGTATTATGTGGGACGGAGGTGCGTGTAACGATGATCACTGGATGATAGTACTTGAGGATTTGTTCCCGATTGCCAACCTCTTCAATGCAGCGATTATGTTATTCGGATACGGCAGCGGAAGGGGGTTATATGCTTGTTCCACTGTGCTACCGTTGCAAGCACCTTCGACTGCTACACGTCCAAGTAGGGAAATTGTCATAGGTCATTTAGGTGAATCGTACATGCATTATATCCGTCTGGATTTAGCCTCAGATTTCCCTGTTCCTCCGATATGCGCAGCATGGTTTACTTCCCGTTCTGATAGTGTCGCTGGTTGGGAGCAAATGTATGTTAGGCGAAGAGCACATTGGGATCGTTTAGCGAGGTCGACGTAATTGAATGTTTTGCGTGATTGTTATATTTTTCTACTTATATCATTATCACATTTTTGTGTGATTGTTATATTTTGCATGTGGAGAGTGCTCGTGATTATTGGAGGTAAATAAAACAACAAATTACAATAAAACAAAAAAAGGTAAATAAGAAACAACAAATTACAATAACACAAATAAATAACAATAACAATGAAACTCTTATATAAATATATAACAAATTCATCTAGGGTCATATAAGTAATACATCATTTGGCATCCCGCCAATCTCTCATATACTCCTCCATAAATGATCGAGGACCTTCCGCTTGCTCCGGAGGAAGCAAAGTAATGCAAGACTCAAATCCGACGGCTAGACGATTCACCCACTGCAAAAAAGTAACAACGAGTGTGAGTTCAGAGATATGTAATACGTAAAAAAAATATATATTTTAGTTAATCACTTACATAATCGCTGTTGGATCGTGGAGGAATCACAAATCCAGGTGCTGCAGCGTCACGTATCAGCAGAGGGTGGGAGTGACGGTAGTACCATGCGAGGTAGTCATCCGTACATGCTGTGGGATCTGACGTGGATGCCTGAAACTCATGGAGAACAAGCTTGTAACCTCCCAGGAACATACGCCAGGAATCAGATGATACTCGTACGGGGTAGACAACCTTGTATGAACGACTGCTCCATGACCTGATCGCTCTCTCTGGCCTAGTGATCGGGAAAGGGATACTCTGTACGTACCCGATTTGTCGTAAACAACGACCAGGCATGTACGGTTCGATAATATTCCGATACCGTAGCCACCCCATGAATACAGTCCTCGGTACAGATACAACCGGGTCAGAACCGTACGGCAGCCACACCACTTACGTAGAAATGTTGAAAGTTACGGTGAAGTAAAAAAAAAATAGCAAACGACGAAATAAATCATGAACACCGATAACTAAATGACGTACCTCTGGCGCTCGCAGCTGATCCAAGCATCTACGTAAGGAGTGCAGTCGAACCACGTCCTTGCCCTCAGCCTGGGCACTCCATACGGACGCACGGGGAGCCTCGTCGTCCCCGACAACCATCCGCTCCCGATGAGGTCGGAAGCAAGGAAAGTACTCGTATATCCATGCCTGGAGGAGAGTTAGGCATCCGCAGATGCCCTGAGAATCCCCGCGACTAGGTATACCGAGCTGACGATATAGGAAGGCGAGGGCAGCAGATCCCCAAGAGAACGAATGCGCCGTTCCGACACCGTCCATCACCTCCATCACGCAGGAGGGTCTAATACGGTTACCACTCTTGTCGACAAACAAGGTGGATCCAATAAGTAACCACATCCAAGCTATCGCCTGGTAGTCCTCCATTCGGTCATGGCAAAGGTCAAAAATCGACTCCGTGAGGACCCCACCGCCCTGCCAGTAGCTAAACATCAGTTCATCTCGGGTGACCCCGAGAACCTCTATGGCCGTCGTCTGCAGTTGCCCATCCCGTCCCTCACTGGAAACGAGTTGTCCCTCTACAGGAATCCGAAGAATATGCCATACATCGTGCAACATGATCGTCATCTCTCCGAACGGCATGTGGAACGAGTTCGTATCCGGCTGCCACCTTTCAACGAATGCAGATATCAGGGGGAAGTCAATATGTCTGAACATAATGTCTGTCAGGTGTGATAACCCAGTCCCCTCGATCTGGGCCCTCAGCTCGGCCGACATCTCCGCTCGCCACTGACTCAACCGCTGACAGACACTGAATCGGTTCTGACACTTCAAGAGACCCCTCGTCTCTCCATTCCACATACGAGACGCTACGTGGCCCAGGAAGCTCGGTATGACGCTATCATCCACCGGCCCACCGGGCACAGGCCCTGTAACAAGCCACGTAGTGTCGTCCTCCGCTCTAGATCGTTTGCTAGTACTGGACGACCCAGTACTAACAAACCTACCGCCTCTGCCCTTCACCACGCGCCAATCTGAGGATGATTCGTCGCCAATCTGATCATCGTCCAAAAACTGATCCCCGGAGTAGAAATCGCTAGTTTCGTAATCGTGTTGCTCAGCAGTCATCTCACTCATCCGAACTGCCTCTCTCTGTCTCCGTACAGAGGCATCAATCCCGCGCGTCCTCGTGTGACGCGGTCCTGAACCAGCTAGTTCACTGAATAACCTCGGCACCGATTTACCGGCTCCTCCCCTCTATCATTTCACATTTTTAATTAATTAAACAATAATCAGTAATAAACAATTAAAATAATAATTGACAACTAATAATAATTGTAATAACAAATAATAATAACAATAATAATATTAATAATAATAACAATAAATAATAATAATAATAATAACAATAAATAATAATAATAATAATAATAATAATAATAATAATAATAATAATAATAATAATAATAATAATAATAATAATAACACTATTTCTTTTTTTGTCTCGGGCGTCTGCTACAGACGCCTTACCCATGGGTGGGCGTCTGCAAATGGCGCCTCTACCATGGGTGGGCGTCTGCCGATCTCGCCTCACCCATGAGGCGAGATCGGCAGACGCCCGACTCTCCGAACTCGAAAAAAAAAACGACGAACTCACAAATCAATCAACACAACTTCAAACAACACAAATTCAATTCAATTGTCTATAAACCTTCAATAAAAACACTCCTATATCAACACATTTCGTAAAAATCAAAGCAAATTTGAGTAAATTTGAGCAAAAAAATTTCGAAAAGTTACCCCCCCGCCGCGATGCTCATTCTCGCCGCCTCTCTCGCCGTCGAAGCCTCTGCCGCTGCCGCTAGCTCCTGACATTCCGTTGTGATGGTGGTGGTGGTGGTGGTGCCGTGAGTGGTGGTGGTTGGCGGTGTGATGGTGTGGTGGTGAGGATGAGTGAGAGTGAGTGAGGAAGAGAGGAAGGATGAGTGAGAGTGAGTGAGGAAGAGAGGAAGGATGAGTGAGAGTGAGTGAGGAAGAGAGGAAAGATGAGTGAGTGAGAGTGAGTGAGAGTGAGTGAGGGCAAATGGGTAATTTTTAGGGGCGGTAGGTAGTAATTTTGGGCGGTAAATAGCAATCCACCAAATGTTCTCTAGCAACACGTCAAAATGTGGGCTTGTCTTCATCAAAAAGAATGTGGGCTTGCTTTGCTGTGAGAGAGAACAGAGACACAGTAGGCTTCATTATTTGGACTGAACTTCTTATCTTGGGTTGTGCATATCCGGCCCATGGGCCATGGTATACTGTAAATCATCAAACCAGGACCGAAGTATTACTCTTAAGTCGTACAATCGTACTGTAAATTTTTGTTTACTAATTAAAGAAAAGTAAATCTTGTGCGAGACCAACTTACAAAAAAATGGGATAACTTATTTAGAAATATAGGGGTCATTCATTATAAGTCGTGACTCTTATTTCACTAAAAGTGAACTTCGTCTCACTAAAACTTACGGTAAGACCGTCTTAAATAAGTTTTTTTGTGATTAAAGAATAATAAGTGAAGAGAGACCCATTCAAAAAAAAAAAAGTGAAGAGTGACAAATACTCCAAGATAATGAAACGTGACACACAACTTTAGATAATAACACGTGGTTTTGTCCAATAATTCAAACCTACTAAACTCGTAATAGAAAATGTGTGAACCTCACTTTTTGGGGCTAAATATTAAAAAATTAATGGGAATATATATTCTAGGGAGTAGGTAAAAATTTGCGGACAACCGTACTTTTTTTTTGAATGGAAGGGCAAAAGTAAGTTTAATACTCCCTCTGTCCCATAATATAGGTCATTTAAGGTTTTTGCGCACAAATTAAGAAAGCTAATAAATAGTCTCAATTCTAGCAAAAATAATTAAACTTGACTAGTTTACCCCTTGACTTTAGATTTAGCAAAGAAAGGAGCAATTAATGAAGTAATGTGAAACAAGGGTAGAATGGGTAACAAATAATAAATATTTTGTTGAAACTTTAAAATGACTTATAATATGGGAAAAAAACCAATTTTCTAAAATGGCTTATATTATGGAACGGAGGGAGTAATTTAGTATAATTGATTTAAAGGCTTTACTACCTTTCTAGTACTTTCTTAAGCCCATAAATACAAAACTTTTCCCGCAGTTTTAAAATGTATGTCTCTTTATTCCATTAGGGAGTTCCATCCACTAGTTTGTGTTTTGAAGTGGGTTGTCCCACATTGGTCAAGAAAGAGTGCCTTAAAGTTTTTATAACTAAGGGAGTTACTCTGACAATTGGTTTTGGGTTGGAACTTCCTTTAT
This sequence comes from Tetragonia tetragonoides, assembly GCA_038025085.1. Classification (NCBI taxonomy): domain Eukaryota; kingdom Viridiplantae; phylum Streptophyta; class Magnoliopsida; order Caryophyllales; family Aizoaceae; genus Tetragonia; species Tetragonia tetragonoides. Next base: position 12,147,951 of record CM076143.1, read on the forward strand.
GTTATAAATACTCTTTTAATGGGGTTATAAATGTAGGACCAACAAGGGGTTATAAATGTAGGACCAACAAGGGGTTATAAATGTAGGACCAAAATCTACTATGATACCAAGTTAATTTTTATATTTTAGAAAAAAGATATACAAAGTGTATTCTTTACCCATTAATTACTATATTTAAAATAAACTGATACAAAAAGAAATGATAATTGATATTAAAAACCTTGGAACATAAAAACACTTAACACATTGGATAATAAAGCGTTCAAAGTAAGAACCTAATGTTTTTGTGTGCATATGAACACAATACTTTACACCTATTAAATAATTGAAGGTGCACATACACACTACAAAAACGAGTATGATATGTATATTTGTTCCAATTATCAGGTCAATAGTTCAACTCAATTGTATTCAGTGACCTTAAAAAGAAGAAGAAATTGAAGCATATCAAAACCTTCTTTTTTTAATTTTGAAATAGCCTATATATTAGGAGGGTATTAGATTTAACTTGAACTCAAATCTATTTTGCAATTAGGATAAGTGGGGAACCAATGCTACTTCGTTACCCATCCCAAGCTCCATGCCACGACCCGATTAGCATCTTTAATTTCCATTTATAGTCAATATAAATTGTGACTTAGAAAATTTAAAAGGTGCAAAAAACTCGCACAAAAGTGAGTCACAGGACACAACTCATACTAACTCACAACTCAACTCACCAGGTGAGAAAAAGGGCAGACACATATCTGGGGTGTGGGAGGAGAGAGAGAGAGAGAGAGAGTAGACGGGTCGATTCCGGTCATTTCCGTGCTGTCAGCATTAATGGGTCTCTCTCTGTAGTCAGTGCCAGTAACGTGAAAGAGAGAGAGAGAGAAAAAAAGAACCCAAGAGAGAAAAAAAGTTAACACCTTTAACAAAACAAGAGGGAATAGAGAGAGAAAAGGATCCACTGGGAAGAGCGTGGAGGTTTTTTTTGTGTGTAGATCCAAAACAAAACCCTCTAAAGTTTTGTTGGGAGACCCAAAAAACCAGGATTGACAAATTACAGAAACCCCCATTTGGTTTTTTGTTTTTTTTGCTGCTGTTGTGTTCTCTATTAGCAACAGTGAACAGAGCTCAAGAAAGAGTCAAATCTACTGGATCCTCTTCTTTGAATTTTCAGCTCTCTGGGTTTTCTTCTTTAAAGGTAATTCTTTTCAATTTTATTGTTCTCTGACTAGTTATTGCAACTGTTATTAAGTTGTAAATCTTGTTAATGGGTGCCTAATCTGATGCTTTTTCTGCTTAATTGGTTGATGCCCAGTTCATAGTTTTTCATTTTAGTATATTGTATGTTTATGCTTTGGAGTGGAATAATTTATACCAAGTTGTTATTTTTTATGTACCCATTTGCAGATTTAAGCACAGTGAGTCCCCTTTGTAGAATCTATTGAAGATTGATTAGCCCAAATTATTGAAATCTAATACTGTTGAAGAGGCTGATAAATTATTGATGAAGTTGGGTTTTTAATTATTTCAAGGTGTGAATTATTTGTGGGCCAGCTCAGATTTGTTGGTAATAGGAGGTTTGTTATATGAGCCCTGTGAAACCAATGAAAATTTTGGATGTTTGAGTGGATTTCTTGTGTTTTTTGAGCTCAAATTGTTAAATTGCTACTGGGAAATGGATGGAGCACTAGTTTAGGTGTTAAAGCCGCTGAAGAAAAAGAGGGGGAATATAGTAGAGAGTGAGAACCGATGGAAGATTTATCAAAGTATGCTCATAGTCCAATTCATTTAGCTGTACTTCGCCGGGATTATGCGGGTCTTAAGCGCGTAATCACATCCCTTCCTAAACTGGCTAAAGCCGGAGAGGTTACTACTGAGGCTGAGTCCCTTGCTGCTGAGGTGCAGGCTGATGAATTTTCAGGCATGGTTGATCGACGTGATGTTCCAGGCCGTGAAACTCCGCTACATCTTGCTGTGCGCCTAAGGGATCCTATATCAGCAGAGATTTTGATGGCTGCCGGTGCTGATTGGAGTTTGCAGAATGATAATGGATGGAATGCTCTCCAGGAAGCCGTTTGTACAAGAGAGGAGCAGATTGCTATGATAATTGCGAGGCACTACCAGCCCCTTGCTTGGGCCAAATGGTGCCGCCGGCTTCCCCGCATTGTTGCCTCTGCTACTAGAATTCGTGATTTCTATATGGAAATATCATTCCATTTTGAGAGTTCAGTTATTCCCTTCATTGGTCGGATTGCCCCATCAGATACTTATCGCATTTGGAAACGTGGATCCAACCTTCGTGCTGATATGACTCTAGCTGGATTTGACGGGTTTCGTATTCAACGGTCTGATCAGACATTTTTGTTCCTCGGGGATGGTTACTCTTCCGAGGATGGTAATGTCTCTTTGCCTGCAGGCTCTTTGATTGTCCTTGCTCACAAGGAGAAAGAGATCACAAATGCATTGGAAGGAGCAGGTGCTCAACCCTCAGAAGCTGAAGTTGCCCATGAAGTAACATTGATGTCGCAGACTAACACATATAGACCAGGGATTGACGTAACCCAGGCTGAGCTTGTTCCCCATTTGAACTGGAGGCGGCAGGAGAGAACCGAAATGGTTGGAAATTGGAAGGCCAAAGTGTATGACATGCTTCATGTAATGGTGAGTGTGAAATCAAGGAGGGTTCCTGGTGCTATGACAGATGAGGAGCTTTTTGCAGTAGACGACGAAGACAAGCTGGCTAATGGGGTCGAGCATGACGATTTTGATGAAATATTAACTGCTGAAGAAAGAAAGCAGCTGGACTCTGCTCTTCGTATGGGTAATTCAGAGGGTTTTGGTGACGATGATGATCATGGGGACGCTGATTGCCATGAAAATGGGCCTGTAGGTGCTGAAACTATCGAGTCCAATGGTAATGTCAAAGATAAGAAAGGTTGGTTTGGGTGGAATAAGAAAAATTTGAAAAGTGGATCTGATGATCACGAGGATCCAAAGATTATGAAGAAGTTCTCGAAGCTTGCTCCTGAATCTGGTAACCATAAATCTGTTGATACTCAGAAGGATGACGTAGGTGATGCGAAGAAGACTAAAGATAAAAGCAGTAAAAAGAAAAAGAAGAAAGGTTTGACTAGTGAGTCAAAGCATGAAAGTGAATATAAGAAGGGTTTGAGACCTGTTTTATGGTTGACACCAGATTTTCCTTTGAAAACGGAGGAGCTTTTGCCCTTGCTAGATATATTAGCAAATAAGGTGAAGGCTGTAAGGAGACTCAGGGAGCTCTTAACGACTAAATTGCCTTCTGGCACCTTCCCTGTTAAGGTACTACCAATTTCTTCACTTGTTTCTTTCTTTCAGTGCTAGCTTAAATAATCCGGCGGGTCTTGTCCTGCGAATTGTGATACACCTGCTTTGTTCTGTTTTCGTTCATTTCCTTATGTTTGATTCTTCAACTACTCGTTTTCGGTGGTATATTTATTCATTTGATAGCGATGAGCCGATGACTCTACTCACCCTAGTTGTACTGTGTACATTAGACCTGACATTCTAACTTTGTTTGGCTCATTACTTATCTGAATTAGTTAATATCAACTCCATGATTTTCAATAAAATTTATATTCTCAGAAAGACATGTATATATAAACGTCAGTTGTGAGTACAACACATCCGCCTTTCCCCATGAATATAGTGAATAGCAATGATATCTAATCTGCAGTGGAATAAAGATATGCAACGGCTGCTGTTCAGTAGAATATGAATATTAGACTGTCTAGTATCTTGTGCTCAAATCTGGTAAAGGTAGCACATGTTTTCGGTTGTAGTTGAAAAAGGTTGATGTAATGCATCTGGTGCATAATGTACTCCTCTCAGGATTCGAGTGATGCCATGTTACAAGGACCAGTTGGTTTACAGGGTTAATGAGGTTGCAGTAACCTTTTCGTCAACAAAACTGGTAGCTTCACTCTCGGAGTTGAGATATTAGGCAAAGTGTCTGAACAAATAGTTAGAATATTTTATTTATTCATGGTATTAAGGAGATATTCTAGAGAAAATAAATATCGTTTTCGGGTGGAAAATCCTGAGAGAAAGTTGCTATCAAAGGATTGTTAACAAAGAACTGATGTTGGATAGCTAAATTAAACTCCTTCCCAATAAAGCCGATAATGTAGTTTACAACTTGATCTCTCCAGCCCTTGCTGGCAATGGGACTCATCTGTGTGCTGTTGTAAACTAGTTTTGAATATTGCATGAGTATATTCTGGGGAAAAGTTTTTGTGGTGAGCAATAGCTACGAGGTAGAACCTTTGGGTTAATGTGTTAAAACTCATAAATGTTAACAAAGCATATGTGTGAAACGCTCCAAGCGTATGTGTTATGCCAATCTCCGCAAAAAGGGCAAATCAAGTAGTTATATAATTTTCTTAGAAACCAAGAACTGATAAGGTACTAGGTTGCAAATAAATTTCATAAAGGTTGCTTTTCCTGTTTAGGCAATGTATCAATTTAAGAAACTCCATGAAATTTAGGAAAACCTCTGTTTTACTAGTAGATTCTTTCCTCCTTCGCTTTCTTCCAATCAATATCTCCTTTAAGGCTTTAATAAAGAAGATATCACTATCTATAACTGAAGAGGTTTAAATATCTTTATATATATATGCTTTTTCCTTACTTGCTTAAGTATTTGTTGTCTTTTGTTAGCCAGTCTGTAATATTTCTGTTTCCTGTATTTTAGAACAAGTTGTTTGCCCGTGTTTTTGTTTGGTGTCATGCATGCATCTCTTATTCCTAAATCTGTGTAACCTAGGCATGGGGAATGGGAGGAACCAGTGGTTGTGTTGGACATTGGGTTAGGCCTGCTGTTGCCCATGTTCTTGTTGTCAAAGAGTTTAGAGATGCTCTTCACTTTTAGTGGCCAACATCAGAACTTCATGGGTTGGATGGGTTTAACTGCGATTTAGAATGAATATGGAAACTAGGACTTTAGGACTTCGTGGGGGCATTAATTGGGCTCTGACGATTGGTTTGGCCAATAGTTTTGGGTTCAGTGTTTTCATTGTCATGTAAGTAAAGGATTGGATATAATAACCTGTGTTGAATGTTATCTGTACTGGATGCTTATCTACTGCATACACCAGAATAGTTTTGGAACCAAGCTATCCCTGTATATAAGAAACTCGCATAAGTCAGAAATTGGAGTTAGAACTTTGCAGAATCTTTGTTCTAGATGTACAAATCGGTCTATGAGCTGATTGAAATGAGGCTGTATCTCAGCTACTTCTGACACTTATTCTGTTGATTGAAATGCTTGACAAATAATGTGTTTAGAATGAAGATCCCATAGTTATGTTGTTGAAACTCGTCATTTGGAATTTAAACATGACTCTAGTTGTAAACGGCAAAGGATTTGTATCCAGCCTCGGTGGAAGGTAAATACTTCTAGGCTCCTATGAGATATCACTGACATTGTAGGGTCAAGATCTGGGGGGTGGGGTTAGGGTAGATTGGACATGTACATGAAGCTGGATCTAACCAAATTGCCAACCAAGGTCCAAGCACCAATTGTGATATTTAGATTGTTGTGCTCAGTGTTAACTCAAAGCTTTTGTGGATTAGTCCCAATATTTTGCCCAGACGGGACATGTACGTGAAGCTGGATCTAACGAAATTGCCAACTAAAGCCCAATGTGATAATAGATTGTTGTCTCAATGTTGATTCAAAGGTTATGTGGATTTGTTCCCGTAGTGCCCAAATTTAAAAACACTTTTTCACTGTTCCCTAGCATTTAATTGAACTCTCAAGGTACAAGACACCTATATATCCATTATCCACCCCTTCTTAGTCCTGCTGCTCGTGTCTGACCAAATGGAACTTCTGTTTCTTACTTTCTATGAGTTACCAGGTCTTATAGTAATTGAATCAGATAGACAGATAGAGGAAGGGGAAGGGGCACCGAGAAAACTGTAAATTTTAGTAATTTGTTACCCTGGATTTACCACTGATAAAAGTGGGCAGGGTGTGGGAATGGGGAGTATCTAGTATGGTTTGGAGGTACTTAGGTTAAGTTAAGTTATTATTTGAATTAAGGATGCTTCGAATGTCAGAGCTACTTGTAGATCTTGATTTATGTCTGGTCAATGCACTACAACAACAACAACAACAACAACAACCCAATAAGTATCCCGCCTAGGGCGGGGTTTGGGGAGGTCCAGATGTACGCAGTCTTACCCCTAACTAGTCACCTAGTAGAGAGACTGTTTCCGCAAGACCCACAAAAACATTTTTTTTTTGTTAAAACCTTTGCAAAACATTTTTTTTTTTTTTTTTTTTGCAAGAGCGCATACAATAAAGAAGAAAAAAAATAAAATAAAGAATGAGCCAAAGAGTGAGAGGAAAAAAGCATAACCAAACTAGAAAATACGATTAGTAAAAGAATAGGATAAAACGAAGAAACCACTACAAGTTAGAAGAATGCCGCAAGCTTTAGTTCCTAGGCAATGCACAATTATAGCCTATCGATGGTCCTCTACACGAATTCTACTACGCCAAATTTTCCTATCTAATGCTAAGTCCTCGGTAAGCTCTAAAAGGGACAAATCCTGCCTGATTACCTCTCCCCAACTCTTTTTCGGGCGCCCTCTTCTTCTCTTACAATCCCTAAGTATAATGTTCTCGCACCTTCTCACCGGGGCATCTTGATGTCTCCTCCTAACATGCCCAAACCACCTCAGTCGCGTCTCTCGCATCTTGTTGTCAATGTCGGTCACTCCCACCTTACCTCTCATCACTTCATTCCTAATTTTCTCTCTTCTTGTAGTGTTGCACATCCAACGAATCATCCTCATCTCTGTCACCCGCATCTTTTGCACATGTGCCTGCTTCACCGGCCAACACTCTGCCCCATATAACATAGCTGGCCTAATGGACGTACAATAGAACTTACCTTTCAATTTGAGCGGGATTTCCTGTCACATAGAACTCCCGTCGCACTCTGCCATTTTATCCAACCCGCTCTGTCTGGTCAATGCACTGAGTGATGTTATTTTTTGAATTAGGCATACTTCAAGTTTGAGAGCCACTTGTAGATTTTGATTTATCTGTGGACAATGCATGCTTGGGTTCATAATTATAGCGGCATGGAGATCTTCATGATACCTGTTGGTCCACTCTGTTGCTATTAAGTGGATGACAAAATATGCTTGGTTGCGTGGTCTGCGGTAGAAATCATTGATTGGGTTAATCTTTTAAGCTAGTACATGTTAAAGACAAGCTGGACACTTTCAACTATTTATGTGACAAGAGTTGCTTGTTTCAGATTCCTCTGATGGGTCATCAGTATTTCCTACTTTTATGAGAAGAGTATTTCCTACTTTTATGAGAAGAGTATACCGGAAGGTGCTTCCTCTTTCTTTTGAAAGGTTGGGGGTGGGGGTTGGGGAAACAGGTGGTGGTATTCTGGATGTAGTTATTACTTATTAGAAAGCCGCCTGTCCATCCTTTTTAGTAGTAATCCCATTTTGTTGAACTAATATGCGAGCAAGACAATGTGTGTAGATAGGTGGCCTCTATGATAGGATTATAGATATATATACTCTTGAAAAGACCTGAGAGTTTTGAAAACTGTTTCTTATTCTATGGATGATGCACCAAGCTCTGTTTGGCATTTGCGGTGTTGTGTAGATAGGTGGCCTCTATTATAAATGCACAATGAGATAAAAGTTGTGAAACATGTTTCTTCTAGTGTTCTATGGACTCTGCACCAATCTTTGTTTGGAATTTCGTGGCGTGTTTTGACAGATGAATAATTTTCCCTTTCTTGCTGCTCTAAATATCATATTTGTTTCTTTGTGCAGGTTGCTATCCCAATTGTCCCAACTATTAGAGTTGTTGTAACCTTCACAAAATTTGAGGAGCTTCAACCTGCAGAAGAGTTCTCAACACCTCTTTCGAGCCCAGCCCATTTCCAAGATTCCAAGTCCAAAGATTCGGAGGGGTCCACGTCATGGATCTCATGGATGAGAGGAAGCCGTGGTGGGCAATCAAGCGACGGTGAAAGCCAAAGTCATCGATATAGAGAGGAGACTGATCCATTCAGTATACCATCAGACTACACTTGGGTTGATGCGAGTGAGAAGAAACGTCGGGTGAAAGCTAGGAAGGCTAAGACCAAGAAAACACGTCGACCAACCATTCCCAAAAATGGAGATGTGGGTCATCAGTTGAATGAGGAATTGGAATAAATTTTTACTGGAGAACGGAAGATCCTGTCTACTCAAAACTCCTCAGCGAGGTGAAGGTAAAATTTCTCACCTCTGCAGCTCTAACCTTGAATACAGGTGATGGAGGATCTCAGTCACTGAGCCTCGAGGGCAATTCTTGTTGACCCGAACCAAAGCACTTCGGCGCTCTGTTGTAATTTGTGCTATTATCATGTGATGTGAAACTGGGGAGAACCAGAATCTCCATGTTAAGTTTCTTGATAGTTTTGTTTTTGTTGTAGCTTTTTCTGTACACCAGTTTTATGTATCTATTTATTATTTCATCTTATTCATAAATTATTAGTTTGCCCTTTTGGTTTTCATTTTGTTCTGACCAACCAGGGTAATGTTTCTGTGTTTGGTTTGATTTCTTTGTACTAATTGCACTCATCCTAGTTTAGGGAACACATGAATGCAGCTTCATGATGACAAATATAGTGAGATGTTTAAATGTCAGATCTCAGATGCAAACATGAATACATGATTATGTCAGGTGTCAACTTTACCAAAAGAATCAAGCATGATAATTTAAATCAATTGTGAAAGTTTCTTGTTGCAGAACATACTCTGTAATCAATATCATTTATTGCTTCTTGAGGGTGTGTGAACTGTAGTTTGTTCAGTCTTCTGAAATTCAGGTCAGCTGTTGAGAATTTGAGATGAGTTTTCTAAATCCCACATGCTAGAAAACCGTAATAGAAATTGTTTTATCAGAAACATTGAGAAACTTGTTTATATATAAACATGTAAACCTTACATAGAAATCAATGATCTTGTCACAAAAATCATTCATCATTCAAAACTTCTACAGACTACAGGTACGGTAATTAGTTAATTACATACACTACTGTTAATTATTATCCTAGACATAGGTTAAACTACTTGATCTGCAACAGGGACAAGATTGCTTCTTGGGAAGCCAGTGAAAGATGCAATGATGAAAAGCATGTCCACACTTCAACCTAACAACATCCCAACAGTGAGGCTTCGGAAGCGAAGCGACCAGACTACTTCTCCGATTAACTTTTCCGGCCAATGCCTTATAACAGATCGAGCACTCGGACTTTTCCTTCTCTCTCAACATCCATGAACGACGACTCCTCCATGTCCTCCTCGTCGTAAAACGCCATCAGTTCCAATTTCTTGATTCTGAAAGCCGGCTTCACCTCTACAAACTCGGATGGCTTGATGACAAAGTCATTAGGCACCCTTTGCCACAACTTAACGTTCTTTAGTATAAGCTCTAAATCATCAACCTCACCCATTTCATCATCATCATCCTCATCCACACACCACATAACACCATCATCATAATCATCTTCTTCGTCATCTTCCTCATCATCAACACAATTAAAGCAAGTATCTAATACTTTCTTGGCCTCCAAGTAATCCTTATCGACAAAAACCCTAGAAACATCAACAACAAAAACCAACGACAAATCATTACTTAACTCACGATCATGAAACCGAAAACAACTCTTCATGAAATCCAATATCTCTTTAGCCAATTCCTTAACAGTCTCGGTCTTTTCTTTCGCCATCTCTTTAGCTAACGGTGCCCTAATAGTCTCTTCCTCTTTCGAAACTACTCGAACCAATGGCTCGTTAGGCTCCTCTTTAGTCACATAAGCCAGTGGCTTAGTGGTTATCTCATCTTTCGTTAAAGATAGTCCCTCGGTCACAATTCTCTCAGCAAGATGTTTATCAAGATTATCATAAACACCACCGTTGTTCTTGATAAACACAAATTAACACTAACTGGTTGTTGTTGCACCGTGGAATCGAACCCGGCCCGATATAGCGTATCATGGAACTTGAATATAAAGAGATCACCATTATTGTTGTTGACATCTTTGTTGGATTTATAGTATTTGAAAACTCTTAAACGTTCTAAGTTGGCTTGTTCCATAATTAAATGAATGAACTGATTTTTGTGTTTAAAAATGGTTGTTGTTGTTTTTTTTTTGTTTTTCTTAAGGGTTTTAATGGAAGCAGTTGAATATAAATGATGATGGTGGTGTTTACTTATGGCGAAGATTATGGAAATATAGGTTTGCCCTAGCTAGTGAATTTATGCTGTAAGTCGGTGGGAAGTGCGAGAGACTAGGGATGTGATCGTTGGGGTTTGAAATTGGATTCTCTTTATTACTAACTTTCCTTTTTAGGGCCTAGGAAAAAAAAAACTTTCCTTTTTGGGGATAGCTTTATTTTTTATTATTTTTCAATTTTTTTTTTATTTTATTATTATCAATTTATTTATTTACTACAATGTTGCTTTTAGTTTTTACCGACATAGAATAGAACCAAACTGGGCATCAATTAATTTTTCTAGACATTATTTATTTTAAATTCTCCTGTATTATTATTTTTTTGATAATCCTGTTTTTTTTTTTTTTTTTTGAGGGGAAAGGTTTATTGAATGTGAATTTTGATCAATATGTTTTATTTCATTAATCTTTGATCTAGTATTGAAAAAGTTAATAAACCACAACATATTCAATTGATTGATACGAGTTTGATTATTTTTGCTCCTAATAAATGATCAATATAGAGATATATTCTTGATTAAATACTATTGTTGAGTTCAATATTAAATGGTGATGTTATTACAGGGTCAATAAATAATATTGTCAGATTCAATAATAAAGAGCTTGTTCTTTTATACTTCCATATATGAGAAAATATGACATAAAATAGCTTGACAATAGTGTTTTATGAGCCGGTGATAATATTACCCTTCTTAAAACTCACTTCCAAGGAGAAAAAAAAAATGGTAAATATTCTATATGTTACGTATTGGACTCGATTTCACATGTCATTTGGGAATTGGGAATGCCTTAAGCTCTAGGCAATCGAAGTGATAGAACTACTTGTTAAAGGAAATTTCTCCAAATCCTATATTACAAATTGGGAAACAAAAACAAAACTATTTTTCATCTTAAAACTTTGGTTATCAACCCTGTTATGTAAAATGGTGAAATTTCTCAAAAAACAGTTTTATTTGATATTGGATATGCCTATCTATCTACTATAGACATCAGAATCGTTTTGGGATTAAACCATTATTTTTTTTTGAACGAAAAACTTTGTTGGAAATGAGATTTGAACTCAGACCATTGATAGGAACAATTAGGAGGTGCGTCACTACACTAACCACCCCCAAGCTCTTGAGATCAAGCTATACTATTTTACTTAACATCACTCCAAACTTCAAAGCTACTCCCGAAAGTAGCTACACTCAAGGCTTAATTAATATACAAGTTGGGCTTTCAAAAAATAAAATAAAATAAAATTGGGGCTTTGTTCACCTAGCTATGAGTCGTGGTGTACATAAATTCAAGTGTAGGCAATAACTTACGCTCTACACAGTTTAATACTGTGCAAGACATAGGATGCGTTAGCTTACACAGTCAGTTTAGTTTAGGTGTCAATTCAATCCTTTTCAATTCAGTTAAATTATATTTAATTCAGTTCATTGGTACTGAGTTACGTTCAAAAACATTTTTTTTTTCTCATGTATCAAGTTATGTTTAATTCAATTTAGTGGTGTCATGTTCAGTATGTTTTTCATAAATATGATTAAAGATCGCAAACTTTGACCTCTAAATAATTACCAAAACTTGTGTGGACTTAGTCTATGGTGGACCAATACTTGGAGTCACTCCCTATTTCACCCGGAGTCACCCCTTCCAAAAGTGAAGTCACCCCTAATTCACCTAGAGTCACCCCTCAAATTTATACTTGGCACCACCCTACTTCACCTGGAGCCACCCCCTACTTTACCTGGTGCCATTCCTACTTTACCTAGAGCCACCCCCTACTTTATTTGGAACCACCCCTCAAATTACTTGATCCACGGTTGACTAAGTCCACGCAAGACATGCTGCTAAATAAAATTGTCAAGCTTTTCTTTGAACTTGGGTGGCATTTAAGAAACAGCCCACCAACACATGCCACCATAGACCATTTTTAAAGTGAATTGCTAAATACCGCCCCAAATTACTACCTACCGCCCCCCCAAATTCCAATTTTGCCCTCACTCACTCTCACTCACTCATCTTTCCTCTCTTCCTCACTCACTCTCACTCATCCTTCCTCTCTTCCTCACTCACTCTCACTCATCCTCACCACCACACCATCACACCGGCAACCACCACCACTCACGGCACCACCACCACCACCACCATCACAACGGAATGTCAAGGGCTAGCGGCAGCGACAGAGGCTTCGACGGCGAGGGAGGCGGCGACCGACCGCATCGCGGGGGGGTAACTTTTTGAAATTTTTTTTGCCTTGAATTGAATTTTTTTTGCCTTGAATTGAATTTTTTTTTGCCTTGAATTGAATCGCGAACTTATGAATTGAATTTGTGTTGAATTTTTTTTTTTTTTGTGTCGATCGTCTGCCGATCTCGACTCGCCCAAGGGTGAGTCGCCTGTAGCAGACGGCTCACCCTTGGGGAGTCGAGATCGACAGACGACTCACTCAAGGGTGAGTCGCCGGTCGCAGACGACCGACACAAAAAAAAAATATATTATTATTATTATTTATTGTTATTATAATTATTATTATTATTTATTGTTATTATTATTATTATTATTTATCGTTATTATTATTATTATTATTGATTATTGTTTAATTAATTAAAAATGTGAAATGATAGAGGGGAGGAGCCGGTAAATCGGTGCCGAGGTTATTCAGTGAACTAGCTGGTTCAGGACCGCGTCACACGAGGACGCGCGGGATTGATGCCTCTGTACGGAGACAGAGAGAGGCAGTTCGGATGAGGGAGATGACTGCTGAGCAACACGATTACGAAACTAGCGATTTCTACTCCGGGGATCAGTTATTGGACGATGATCAGTTATTGGACGATGATCAGATTGGCGACGAATCATCCTCAGATTGGCGCGTGGTGAAGGGCAGAGGCGGTAGGTTTGTTAGTACTGGGTAGTCCAGTACTAGCAAACGATCTAGAGCCGAGGACGACACTACGTGGCTTGTTACAGGGCCTGTGCCCGGTGGGCCGGCGGATGATAGCGTCATACCGAGCTTCCTGGGCCACGTAGCGTCTCGTATGTGGAATGGAGAGACGAGGGGTCTCTTGAAGTGTCGGAACCGATTCAGTGTCTGTCAGCGGCTGAGTCAGTGGCGAGCGGAGATGTCGGCCGAGATGAGGGCCCAGATCGAGGGGACTAGGTTATCACACCTGGCAGACATTATGTTCAGACATATTGACTTCCCCCTGATATCTGCATTCGTTGAAAGGTGGCAGCCGGATACGAACTCGTTCCACATGCCGTTCAGAGAGATGACGATCATGTTGCACGATGTATGGCATATTCTTCGGATTCCTGTAGAGGGACAACTCGTTTCCAATGAGGGACAGGATGGGCAGCTGCAGACGACGGCCATAGAGGTTCTCGGGGTCACCCGAGATGAACTGATGTGTAGCCACTGGCAGAGCGGTGGGGTCCTCACGGAGTCGATTTTTGAGCTTTGCCGTGAGCAAGTGGAGGACAACCAGGCGACAGCTTGGATGTAGTTACTTATTGGATCCACCTTGTTTGTCGACAAGAGTGGTAACCGTATTAGACCCTCCTGCGTGATGGAGGTGATGGACGACGGTGTCGAAACGGTGCATGACTTCTCTTGGGGATCTGCTGCCCTCGCCTTCCTATATCGTCAGCTCGGTATAGCTAATCGCGGGGATTCTCAGGGCATCTGCGGATGCCTAACTCTCCTCCAGGCATGGATATACGAGTACTTTCCCTACTTCCGACCTCATCGGGAGCGGATGGTTGTCGGGGACGACGAGGCTCCCCGTGCGTCCGTATGGAGTGCCCAGGCTGAGGGCAAGGACGTGGTTCGATTGCACTCCTTACGTAGACGCTTGGATCAGCTGCGAGCGCCAGAGGTACGTCATTTAGTTATCGGTGTTCATGATTTATTTCGTCGTTTGCTATGTTTTTTTTACTTCACCGTAACTTTCAACATTTCTACGTAGGTGGTGTGGCTGCCGTACGGTTCTAACCCGGCAGTATCTGTACCGAGGACTGTATTCATGGGGTGGCTACGGTATCGGGATATTATCGAACCGTACATGCCTGGTCGTTGTTTACGACAAATCGGGTACGTACAGAGTATCCCTTTCCCGATCATTAGGCCAGAGAAAGCGATCAGGTCATGGAGCAGTCGTTCGTACAAGGTTGTCTACCCCGAACGGATGTCATCTGATGCCTGGCGTATGTTCCCGGGATTTTACATTCTTGGTCTCCATGGGTTTCAGGCATCCACGTCAGATCCCACAGCATGTACGGATGACTACCTCGAGTGGTACTACCGTCACTCCCACCCTCGGCTGATACGTGACGCTGCAGCACCTGTGATTCCTCCACGATCCAACAGTGATTATGTAAGTGATTAACTAAAATAAATATATATTTTTTTACGTATTACATATCTCTGAACTCACACTCATTGTTACTTTTTTGCAGTGGGTGAATCGTCTAGCCGTCGCACATGAGTCTGTCATTACTTCGCTTCCTCCGGAGCAAGCGGAAGGTCCTCGATCGATTATGGACGAGTCTATGAGAGATTGGCGGGCTGCCAAATGATGTATTGACCCTAGATGAATTTGTTATATATTTATATAAGAGTTTCATTGTTATTGTTATTTATTTGTGTTATTGTAATTTGTTGTTTCTTATTTACCTTTTTTATTTTATTGTAATTTGTTGTTTTATTTACCTCCAATAATCACGACCACTCTCCACATGCAAAATATAACAATCACACAAAAATGTGACAATGATATAAGTAGAAAAATATAACAATCACGCAAAACATTCAATTACGTCGACCTCGCTAAACGATCCCAATGTGCTCTTCGCCTAACATACATTTGCTCCCAACCAGCGACACTATCAGAACGGGAAGTAAACCATGCTGCGCATATCGGAGGAACAGGGAAATCTGAGGCTAAATCCAGACGGATATAATGCATGTACGAATTACCTAAATGACCTATGACAATTTTCCTACTTGGACGTGTAGCAGTCGAAGGTGCTTGCAACGGTAGCACTGTGTAACAAGCATATAACCCCCTTCCGCTGCCGTATCCGAATAACATAATCGCTGCATTGAAGAGGTTGGCAATCGGGAACAAATCCTCAAGTACTATCATCCAGTGATCATCGTTACACGCACCTCCGTCCCACATAATACTCTCGGGAAATATCTCTCTAATGTGTCATCAACCCTAGCTCACGATCGGTCACAATTGCTGTTGGGTGTACATCATTTTCAATAAGCATCCTCAACTTATCTAAGACCCACGCATAGCTTGCCTGAGTCTCATCCTTCATAATGGCATAAGCTATGAGGAAGTTCTTATTGGTTGGAGTCATCCCCACTATCTCAAGAAACGACATCTTGTAATTGTTTGTTTTGTACGTGGAATCTAAGCCAATCAACCAACGAAAAGACTGAAGTAACTGAATTGATGTAGGGTGTGCCATGAACACGTGAGTTACCTCATTAGTAGTTGGGTCGGCTCTTGTCCAATGTACGTACTTATTCTCCACAGCTAAATGATGAAACTGACCAATGACATCTCTCTCTTCAAAATCAAGTTTCCTTATACGATCTCTGTGGTTGTACACATGCCGTCTAGTTGCATTGTCCTCGGGAAATTTTTCCTTAATAGCGGCCAAGATAGCACATGGCTTTGTTTGTGCCGAAGTCATGTCACGAACGAGTTTCTTTGACCCAGGACTAAGACCACTCATCTGACGATATCCCTCAGGAAACACAGCAAAGTCATGGTTGTGCGTACCCCTAATCCCAGGCAATGTGACAATCATCCAACTACTGGACCCATACACTTGCCGAGCTCTTAACTGGAATGTACATTTACAAGCCTTTGTTTTCGATTTCTTCCGAGCAGCAGTATCTAAGTCTCTTAATTCCCCTCTGTAGCGTTCACCTCGATTGCATCTTAACAATTTTACGCTTCCATTCTTCTTGTGTGACGAAATTATCAACTCAAACCCGATAGTAAGGGCAATTTGTTTTGCCCAATTAATTGCATCTGTATCACTATCAAATAACTCATCAGTGACGAAATGCGTACTGTAATCAACACCATCACCACCGAACCGCTCCAAAGGAACCTAACGAAAACAACGAAAACAATGTTAGCTTAATCTTAAATTCAAACGTCTATCAAAACCGACTGAACCAAGGGACAGGCGTCTGAAATTTCCGTTTGGACCATGAAAGAAACAATATTAATAATAACAATAAATAATAATAATAATAATAATAATAATAATAATAATAATAACAATAAATAATAATAATAATAATAATAAATAATAATAATAATAATAATAATAAATAATAATAATATATTTTTTTTTTGTGTCGGTTGTCTGCCGATCTCGACTCACCCTTGGGTGAGTCGTCTGCGACTGGCGACCCACCCAAGGGAGAGTCGTCTGTCGATCTCGACTCGCCCAAGGGTGAGTCGCCTGTAGCAGACGACTCACCCTTGGGGAGTCGAGATCGACAGACGACTCACCCTTGGGTGGGTCGCCGGTCGCAGACGACTCACCCAAGGGTGAATCGGAAATTTCAGACACCCGTGCCAAAAAATGCGCAAAAATTTTTTTTACCTCCGCCACCGTCGACGACACTTCCTGGTCGCCGACAGACATCCGCGGCCGTTGCTTGAGTGAATGTTGATGAAGGTTGGGTATGAGAGTGAGTGGTAGAGTGGGTGTTAGAGAGGGAGAATTGGTGTGAGAGTTAGAGAGGGAGAGGATGAGTGAAAATTTAAAAAAGGGCAAAATTGGAATTTAGGAGGGCGGTAGATAGTAATTTAGAGGCGGTAAATAGTAACACCCTTTTTAAATCGTACTGGGCTTTAGGGCTTTATATAAACGTGATTCAATTGAAAAAACACTCCATTCATTTTCTTCCTCTTCCCTCACGTCAGTTTTCCTTTCTCCACTGAACGCCCAAAACTCCTTTCTCTCTCTCTTAATTTTCACCGCTCTAGAAACACTCTCTCTCCTCGAAATTCCGGCGAATTTTCGAAAGTTAGGGTTTGATCAAAGTAAGGTATATTCTCTCCCTGACCTAATTTGAATTTAGGCTTTTTCACTAATTTGTGTTAATCAATTGTGAATTTCGACGTTTTCCTTTCAATTTTTGTGCGCAATCATGTGATCGTGTTATCGTATACTCATAATTTGTTATGATTATCTAAAGAAGCCATTGACCGTCTGACGGAGCTTGAGTTTCTCATGTTTTACTGTTTACTAATAACCTATTATTTATTGTTCCATTTTCGTTTAACTTTGCTTCATTTTGCGTAACAGAAGGGAATTTTGTATATTATCTCTAATATCTGTCTGATTTTAACAGTTTTTAGTTCGATTTTGGTTTTCATGATTACTTTGCCCTTATTCTTTACTCTTTTCAGTGATTGGAGCTTTTTATATGTATTTTGCTATGATACAATTTAGGGTTACAAAATTTGGTGTTTTCTTTTTTTGTTTTTAGCTATACCTCTGTTTAAATACCTAATAACTTATTGTTTCTTATTTAATTTGTTTACAGATTCGTAAGAGCAAGCAAAGTAGTCAAAATAGGTGAGTTTTCAGGTTTATTATATCGAATTTAGTTATTTTTCTCTTCAGGTTTTCAGGTTTAATTTGTATTCTGATTTTACTTCTATCTTGTGTCACAGATGTTATAGGATCATTCTCTAAGGTTCACCCCACTTGCATCAGAATGTTACCATATGGTTTTGGTTTTCTTTTTTACATTATGGGATTGAATATGTTATTTTAGTCTCTAATGTTGACTGGATCTAGGGTGGTTCTCTTGAACTTCCATGGAAATTCTTAACTATTAAAAAGGGTATATGTGGTGGTAATTGGTAACATCGTGTTTTGATCTGATTGTGTTTTTCCAGGCTACTTTGCTACCAAACCAAGGTGCAACCAAAAAGGCCAGAATTATTCTTTAGTGCAACAAGATCTGTCCACAGTTGCAATGTGCTCCCTTAGATTTGGGTTAAAAGAGACATGCTCCCAAATCTAAGGGAGCACATTGCAGACTTTGGACAAATCTTGGACTTAAAAGAATACTTGTGGCCTTTTTGTTTGCACCTTGGTTTGGTAGCAAAGTAGCCTGGGAAAATACAATCACATCAAAAATAAAATCAGAAAGGAATGTAAAGAACATGATGTTACCAATTTCCACCACATATCCTTCTTTACTTTATCTTACATTGGCAGCATGCCGGGACGTCTTAATGTCGTATTGATGGAATAAAGGTAAACTCTATATTTGCTTCAATATTTTCAAGACGGTGGTATCTTATCAAGTGCATTAGACTTTGCTCTACGTCTTTTGGAACTAAATTTTCAAGTGCATTAGACTTGCAGCATCTATCGTCAATGGTTGCAGGATTTTATAATGATCACCATAAATTGGTCAAGGTCAAGCAACGCATTATTATTGAATAATGTTCTCAAGGCAGGTTATCATATTCTTTTTGTTTCATTGTTTTGTGATGGTGGCCTCTATAACTCATATGATTTGAGTACACTGCAGCTTGTGGTGTGAAGGATGAAGCTGATATCAGAGGGCATCAAAGGATTACATTAACAGCATGCCTGGACGTCTTATTGTTGGTTCAGAGGTAAACTCCTTTTCTTTTTATCCATTTACTACTTATATTCACTGCTTGCCCGTTTGAGACTTCATTATTGTACTTCCTTGATTCTTCTACTAAATGACTGAACTGTGATATTAGTTTCATCTTCTGTAACATTTTAAGTTCAGGTTTGTTCATATTTCGTTCCTTATGTAGTGTACTCATCAGTTTTTGTTTTTGTTTTCTGATCAGCAGTTTGTGAGCTTTTGAATAGCGAAAACCATACAAATTGTTGTGGTATGCCTGTTGGTTTACTGTTTCTCTGTTGCCTGTCTGTGGGTTGACACTCAGGCGAGTGACCAAGCAGAGTAACCAAGCTGGTTGATGTCTAGTATGAAGAAACTTTGGATTGTTGAATGTGTTATGTGTTTTGAGCCTCAATGAGCTTGTTTTGTAATAGAGACTTGTTAATTGTTGAGGTAAATCATTCTCTAAATACTTTGAAGTTCAATGAAAGTAGGATCAATTTGTAAAATTCTTGAGTTGATGTGCAATCAAGAACCTTTATGGGTACATAAAAAGAGTTTTCGTGTGAAAAATGAGGCAACAACTCTTGTTCATTGTAAAATGGCCTCTAGTGGCCTTCATTTATTAGTGTCTATATCAATGTTCAGTATAAATGCTACCAAGTGTGTTGTAGTGTCTTTTTCTTCGTTTTCCCATTTATGTATACTTGTAAATCATCATCTACAAAGACACTTGAAGTCTCCTATGAGGTGGCTTCAAGGTGATGCTACATCTATAACCTAAGTATGACGTCATCATTACATCATGCTTGTATGAGGCGCCTCATCTTGAGGCCGTCTCATACGACTTTTTGTGTTACTAATTTAAAATATAGATTACCGAAATAGATTAAGTTAGTACAAGGCAAATTCAATGGACAATTGGTATAACTTAGTACGTTGTCACTCCTCTCGGTGACAATATTAATGGCAAGATCATCTTTGAAATAAAAGTGCAGCTCAACACCATCGAGACACAATCAAAGATAATTTGGAAGTCTTGAAGTTAATATTACAAAAGTAATGCATGCATGTCATCCTCATATCACAAATCACATAGTAATTAAGGTGATTCTAAACACAAGTTAAGCTACTTGATCGGCAATAAGGGCGAGACTGTTTGTGAGGCAGCCAATTGAAGATGCAAGAATAATGAAAAACATGACCACACTTCAACTCAACAACTTGGCAAGAGTGAGGCTTTGGAAGCCAACCCAACACATCACTTCTCTCTTTAACTTTTCCGGCTATCGACATTAGACAAATCGAGCATTCGGACTTAGACTCAGACTTGGACTTACTCCACTCTTTTCCGGTCTCGTCCATGTCCGATTTCTTGATGACCAAATATGGTTTCACTTCGACCAACTCATGAGATACCCTAATACCACACTCACGACGTACGTCCTCGAGCTCTACATCATCATCATAATCATTTTCATCCATGCACAACTAACATAACATCATCGTTTTCTTCGTCATCATTACCATAGTTGTCGATTTCGTGCTTCTTGGCATCCAAGTAATTTTCAGACCCAAAAACACAAGAAAGATACGCAACAAAAACCCAAGTGATCAATTTGTGACGCGAACGCGATTTATTATTTTCAAATCGAAAACAACTCTTAATAAAAGTAGACATCTCGTGAGCCAGTTTATCAGTGGTCTCACCTTTGTACGAGGATAGCATAGAGGTTACTAAACTTAACACGACCTCCCCGTCTAGTTGCTTCAGCTCGAAATCACCCTCAAGGCCCATCGGACCCACCAGATACGGATGTACTTGCACGGTGGACCGCATAGTATGCACTATGCACCGTGTCACGGTTCTTGAACAAGAACAACGTTTCTACATAATTATCGCTATCACCATCACCACACCACCATTATTGTTCCGATTCCGGTACTTGAACAACCTTAGATTTTCTAAGTGGGCTTCTTCTCTTAAGACACTAGTATCTTCCTTCATCATTAATTAATGTGGTATAAACTTGTTTCCAATGTTTGTAACGTTTTTTTTTTCCCTTTTTTTTTTGAGGTGTTTCTCCAAGGATATAGCTATCTTACGGGTCATTTGACGAAGTTGAAATTTTACGATGGAGGGATTAGCATTTATATTTGATGCCTCCAAGCTAAGGGCAGGTCGGTGATATTGTGAAAGAGGGTGCTTTCCAAATTGGTTTACTTTTCGTTTTGAGGTTTTTTTTCTTTGACGACTTACCTATTAACCTATAGCCTATAGTACAACTACCGATTGGGCTCTTTTGATGGAAGAACTAAGTATTTTACTAGAGTAAGTCTTGTGTGAGACCAACTCACAATAAAAAAAGGATCACTATTTATAAATGTAGGGGTCACTTATTATGAACTCTGATCCTTATTTCACTTAAATGTGACCCTCGTCTCACTAAAAAGTTACGAAAAGACCGTCTTATAGAAGTTTTTGTAATTTTGGTATACTGATAACTAATCACAATAAAGTCTATAATCCCACAAGCAGTTTTGCTTAAGTGAACTTTTGTCCCAATCAATTAAACATTTTTATGAAGTTACTAATTAATAATTAGTCATCTTTTTATACCACAAAAAGATGTTCCTAAAGAGTAATACTTGTACTTGATCTGAATACCAAAATAAAATAAAAACATTAACACTACAAATTAACTAGATACATTGTGTGATTGTGATACATTCTCTGGTTAACATACTAACAAATTAAAAGATGTTCCTAAATAGTAATACTTGTACTTGATCGACAATAAGGGCAAGACTGCTTGTTTTTGAGCCACTTGAAGATGCAACAACGGTGAAAAGCATGACCACAATTCAACCTAACCATATGCCAAGATTGAGGTTTCGAAAACCAAGCAATTGTTCTTCTAGGGGAAATTTTCCCGGCCAAAGGAGCAAGACAAATCGAGCACTCGGATTCACACTCACACTCATCACCCTTTTGTGTCTCCTTCGAAACCAATGCAAATTCAAAACCACCTTCATTATTAGTCGTCTCTCTCGTCTCCACTTCCAACTTCTTGATTGACAACCTCGGTTTCACCTCTACCAACTCGGATATATTGCCAAGATATTTATTAGGCTGCTCATCATCTACCTCCTCTCGTTTAGCATTGATATGATTAAGTACTTGGTTTAGAACATTAAATTCATCCTCATCCTCTTCATCATCCATAATGTACTCATCATCAACCCTAGAAATATACGCAACAAAAACAAAGTAGAATTTTGTGATAAGATTCATTATCCTTATCAAAACGAAAGCAACTCTTGCTGAAATCCGATATCTCATGAGCTAGCGCCTTGGTTATCTGCTCGTGTTGATCTTCTTCTTGATCATAATCTTCTTCGAAAGACATGCTAACCTCTACGAGATCCTCGACAGTCTCATCAATGTGGTTTAGATCGTGGTAAATAGACAACGACTTTGATTTACAGCGGCTACGGTGCTCATTGTTGTAAAATTTTGGGAACTTGAATATGATCAAGGCGTCTTCTTCATTATTATGGCAACTACAATAATAATCTGCACGTTTTTCTTTGTTGGTTCGACGGTACTTGAACAGCCTTAGACGTTCTAGGTAGGCTTCTTCCTCTCTTATTACTCCTTTTCTTTTCCTCGTAGTTTTTTTCTCCATCATCATCTTAAGCTCTAAGGATTCTTAATTTTACTTTGCCCTGATTGTTATGTGGATTTTGATTAAATAGTACTGATGTATTCTTGGCAACCAAGCTAACTACGACTGTTACGCTATAGAAATTCTATCTCGATTTTACTTTCCTTATTTATTTCTTCTTCGTTCTTTTTTTTTTGTCTAATTTAGTTTACTAGGTTTTTTTTCTTACCACAAAAATTATCTAGATTAAACTTCATCATGTGATTAATTATAATTCTTTGTCCAAGGGTCCGTTCTTTAGAGCTGAACTTAAGTCTCTGTTTGATTCACCTTAACTTTACTTAAATTCAGTTCAGTTCAGTTTTTGTGTAACTTTATCACTCATATAACCTTTTATTCCAAAACAATTTCATGATGATAATTACGTCATCGGAAAAATCTCAAAGCATACTTTCAAATGAGTTCAATATTGACTATGTTTGGACGAATTTTAAATAGTTAACGGTCAAGTTTAAAAAATCAATTCAGTTTAATTCAGCTCAGATTAGTTTTATCCAGGTGAATCAAATGGAGCCTAATACTGAATTGAAGTGGACACCACTGAACTGAATTGAACACAACTTGCATTGGTATGTGAGACAAAAAAAATATGTTTATGAACTCAGCACCACTGAATTGAACATCACTTAATTGAATTGGAAACCACTGAATTGGAAACCACTGAATTAACATGAGATCAACCCTAAACTTAACTGAACTAACCATATAAGAACGCACCCTAAGTTTTTCAAATCTTACTTTAATTTTATGATTTATATTCTTTCCATCCCAAAATCATATTTACTTTTTATTTATTTTGGGACTTCCCACAATAGTAGTCATAAAAAAGTTGACCTACAAAGATTCCACTCTCCATGTTCCAATCTTTTACAATTTTTATGGTGGTTACCATTATTTTGTAGCCACCGTAGTAATATAGAAGTAGAACCGTTGATTTGTTAGGATGAAATCTGAGCCCTTACTACTTTGACCTCATAAAAACTTTTTTATATTTTCAAATTATAAATTAATTTCACAACAAGTATAATAATTAGATTAAGAAGGGGCTTGTTTGGGTGAGTGAAAGAGAGGAAAAGGCAAAAGCGGCTATGCCTTACCACCACTGGAAGACTAATTGTCGGTAATCGACTGATCGGTGCGACTCCGTAGTTGGGTTTATGTGGAATTAAGTGCAAAACTTGTCGGAGAATTAAGTAGCCTTCCAGCACCAGATAAGAGGTTGTTCGACCATCTTTAGTACGGTTGTTGTGGCCGGCCTGGGGAGAAGAAGGGACATTGGATGCTCAACCGTGATTTTATTCTTTTTCCTTATAATTATTTTAGCAGAACCACATCGTAATCTTTATCATAAGGAATTTTTTTTTAATAATACGAAGTTTCACCCGTGTGCTGAAAATAATTCCATCTTGCTATATACAGTGCAATAATCCAAACTTGTAAGATGTGTGCTCCAAATGCTTCACGATAAACGGCGATATCTTTCCGTCACCCTTGCACGTTTTTTGGAGTTAAAAAAATTGCAATTGACCAAATAACCCTTACTTCAAGTATTGAGTAACAAAAGAAAAAGAAAAACCCATCTCCAATCTCCCTCTCTCTCTCTCTCTCTCTTAACCTTTATTTTGAGCTCAACTCACCTCAACAATGGCATTTTCTCTCACTAAACCCTTCTCTTTCCTCACCCGTCTTTCTCAAAAAACCTATATTACCCACCAATTGTTAGTAAATCGAAATTGTGGGCTTCAATTTTCTCTTTTTTTTTTCCTTTCAAATGAACCAATCAAAATTGGGTTGGGATTAGTGGAGTTTGAAATTGTTGTGGTGAGATTTGAGGTTTCGAGCGGAGTGATAGAGAGAGATAGTGAAAATGGGGTCATGGGTTTTGTGGGTTTCGACTTTCGAAGTGGGCAATGGATTGTAGCTGAATGGAGGTCGAGTGTGCAACTAGAGTGGGGGCGATTTCAAGTGGGTGGGCTGGTGATGTTTTGTGGTCGAGAGAGAAGGTGGGGTGTTGGCTGGGTTTTCGAATTGGGGCGTGGTGGTGAGGTGGTTGGGTTGTAGTGGGTGGTCGGGGAAAAATGGCGGTCGGTGGTCAGTATGTGAGTGTGTTAAGTTAGTGAGGTTGTGGTGGTGACGGTTGCACTAGTACAAAAACAGTCATATGCATCGCCTAATATGCGACGGTTGATCAAAACAATCGTTGCCCAAAGTGTGGCGGTGACATTTTTATAAATAAATAATCATAATGGGCGACGGTTCTTTTATACAACCGACACACATATTTTAACTGTTCAAAAATAAAAACGCGAAATGGGAATGGACGACGGATGAATAGGATGACCGTCGCACACAGTGTACCCATATGCAACGGTCATTAAAATGGACCGGTCTCCTAAAAAAACAAAAAACCTTCGCCCAGCTAACTGTTGCCTAACTCCCTCATTCTTCTCCGCCTCCCCTTCTTTTTCTCCTTTCATTCTTCTCACCCTCTTTCCTTTAGAAGCCCCTCGTCACTCACTTCTGATCTTCATTTTCTCTCTCCTCTTTTCTCTCAACTTTTGAGTTCTCATCTTTGGCGATTAACAATGTTTTTGCTGGGTTAAATGCAGATCGAACCGTTCAGCCTATAGCAAATCGGTAAGCAAAATTGCAGATCGACATTTTTAGGGTTCTTCGATTTACTTATATTTTTCATTTTGTTTGATTTTTAACTTTTATCGTTTCTTGTCTCCCACTGGCGAGTTCTTCTCATTTTTGATTTGTCAATTTCGTTTATTGGGTAGGGTTTGTGAATGCAAATTTTAGGTATTTAGGGGTTCGAACGATTATGGGGCTTAGTTAGTCAGATTTACGCTAGGGTTTAATTTTGCAATATCTTGATTATTTTGCTCTTTTTCGATTTTGCTCAGAAAGTTACGAGTTAAAGCCTGCATCATCTGAGTTGCTTTCTCTGGAATTCTGGCGAGTTAAATTTCTTCCGCAATCCTGGGTAACCCAGTATTCTGAGGTAACGACAGCAAAATCGATGGTTAATTTGTTTGAATTGATTTAATTTGCAGCAAAATCTCCATTGGAGGGTTAGCTAAAGATACAAGTTCAAGTAAAATTTGTGGTTTTTTACTTTTCGTGTTCTGATTTTCTTTTAATATAGTGGATTGATCTTTGTTTGTTGATTTTGGATTGAGCAGATGCGTTTACGAAGTATTTTGTGAAGTATGGGGAAGGCATTGATATGGTTACCATGAAAGATCACCACACTGGTACGCCAAGGGGTTATTTTGGGTTTATCATTTATGCTGATCCTTCTGTTGTGGACACTGTCATTAGTGAAGATCATGTCACTAATGGCAAGCAGGTAATTATTTGATACTTTCTTTAGTTTGTGTTAATCAATATTTTCAATTGGTTACAAACATTTTCCATTTTCTAATGCTTTATTGTATTTAAGAATTCCCCTACTGGTAACAACAAAAACTCAAAATTAATTACAAGCAAATGGTTCTATTGAGTATAATAACATACACAATTTTTCATCACTAAATGAATTGAAAATTAAATAACAAGTTTAAGAAAAAAAGAGTAAGAAAGAGAGAGTGTGTGCACTGCATGGCCATAGATTATAAAGTGGCGTTGAAAGGATAAGACTTGTGTGCATGCATTGATGAACTACGCTCAATCAATGAATATATACAATAATTATTTAAATTATTATTAGTAAAACATTTCTACTTATCCTCATATTAGAAATTATCATTGAAATGTCACATGTTTGGTTATAAATAATAGAAAATTTGGTATTGATCGACTTAATACATGTTGATCACCCTAATTATCAAGAGAAAAAAAAATCCACTTTGATCATTTAGTATTTTCAGCAAAATTATTATATTTAGCTACATCCAAACAAATTATATTATTCATAGGTAAATGATCTCTTCATGATTACATATAAGTATATACTACTAACATACATGAATAAATTTTCAATTTATCATGACTAAAGTTTTGGATGAGTTTATGCAATCTATCCAAGTTGTTGACCCACATGATTTTGTTCAAAAAGAGTATGCATCTATTAATTCACATCGATTATGTATTTAAATTAGTTGTTAGTTTGTTACGATATACTAGTGTGGTTGAGCATAAGTATATTTGGTCATCAATAATCTTTCATTTAGTTGTGACCATATATTTCATCAAGTTTAACCACTATTTTTTTTTTCTTTTTATAAGTGACAAGGTTATTCTGGTTCTTAAATGTGATTATCTTCCTTCATATTTTTTATATACTTTACTTGTTGAAAACAATTTTTTTAGATAGTTGAAAATAATAAATCAATTATCTGGCAAAGAAAGCAAAGAAAGGAAAAAAAAACCAAATGAAGATAAAAGTAAAAAGTCACTTGAGAAGGATTTTTCAATGGTAATTGAGTAGGTGGTAGGCAACAACACATTTTGGGTAAGGTTTCACACTTGCTTAATTTTTTTTTGGTAATCCGCTACTTTCAAGTTTTTTTTTAATAATCATTTCACTAGAAACTTAAAAACAATTTTCTTTTCTTTTGTTGAGGAAAACATTAGATAGTTAAACTTAATTTTTTTTTGGTAATCCGCTACTTTCAAGTTTTTGTTTAATAATCATTTCACTAGAAACTTAAAAACAATTTTCTTTTCTTTTGTTGAGGAAAACATTAGATAGTTAAACTTAAAGTGCTTAGTAATGCGGACAGGTTGAAAGTTACCCTTAAGAAGAGGTGCTCCTAACGTCACCATTTCCTTAAAATAAAATAAAAATTTCTACTAATGCGAAAAGCACACATTGAAGGCTATGTTCACCTTCTTTGATTAATTTTCGGTTTAGTTCAGGTAAGATCAGTTCACTTCACTTTAGTTCAACTCATTTTGATTTAATTCTACGACACTTTTTTCTCTCAAATATTTCTATTTGTTCAGTTCAATTCACTATTAAGTTGAATTAAGTTTAATCATTGACTTTTAGTAATAACATACCTTGAATTATCACACACCTTTTTGACCTCCCCCCCAGAACCAATAGATATTTTACCTAGGACTAATTGTCAATTAGTCACAACCAAGCGACATAGTAACCGCAACAAAATATAATATTATAGATGTATATACTTCCTCAGTCTCATTTATTTAACGCAAACTTAAACTTGCTATAAAAATAAATTAATTAATCAAAGGAAAATATTTACCAAATGATCAAAGTTATGAGTAATTTTCAATGATAAAAAAGAATTTATAGATATTCAATTTCAATTTAGTTTTGGCCAAGTCTTCTATGGGTTGTAGCCCGATATATGCACCCTTCGTCCCAATAAAATATTTTCATTTCTTTTTCATTGCCTATAACATACCACTTGTACGGTAAATAATTATAAAATTATGACGATTTGAAAGTACTTTTGAAATTGATTTAATAAAGTGTTATTATATTGTAAATTTTTGAAGAATAAGAAAAAAAATTGAAAATTTTATATTTCTCACAAACTAACAATCAACTTTGACCTTGAAAAAGAAAGTGACAATATTTATTTTTGATTAGGAAGGAGTATGAAATACAAGAATAAATTCAAATGCGAATTTAAAAGTTATGATGGTTGGTAAATCAGTACTTCTTCAAGATACATGGGTTAAATTACTTTTGAAAATGTACATACTTTGTGCTAAATATTAGATTCACAATATTGGTGCTATCTACGTTGATAGGATTAGTGCTTGCACTGGTTTTTTAGTTAATAAGATATGTCCGCTACTGAGTACAAGAGTCCGAACATGACGTAGCGCGGGGTATCTCGGTTGCCATTCGCTTGCACCCTCTTTTTTGTTTAAAAAAAAATATGTTTAAAGCTTGCTTTGTTTTATGGCGATAATCTCTCATTAGATTTTGGTACTTCGATTGAAATATAATAGCACTCTTTTTAATACGTGTTTTTCTAAACAATACTCCTTTTAGTATGTGCTTTTCTAATAGGATTACAGTTCAGATATATTCCCTTGTTTTTTGGCAATAGTCTCTTATTCGATTTTGGTAGTTCGATTGAAATAGTACTACTTTTAGTATGTGTTTTTCTAAATAGTACTCCTATTAAAATATATTTTTCTAAATAATCCTCCTACTAATATGAGTTTTTCTAATACAAGTACTATTTAGGAATATACCCTTGTTTTTCTTTTCCTTTGCTATTGACTCCGTTTTATTGGGGTGAAAGCAGTTTTTTTTGGAAAACGGTTTTTCATAAAAATAATTTTATCGAAATTTTTATCTATGAAATAGTTTTTCTGAAAACGGAAAATAATATTCCTCTTTTTTCTACTTTTCTTGTAAAACATTTTTCTTAGAAAACAAACTTTTTGGAAAATAATTCTCGTGGAATACAATTTTATGGTTTATGGGTTTTTAGGGTTTTTATGGGTTTAGGGTTATTTAGGGTTAGGGCTTATGTTTTAGGGTTAGGGTTTAGGGTTTAACGTTAGGGTTTAGGGCTTACGGTTTACGATATACGGTTTAGGGTTAGAGTTTAGGGTTGAGGGTTAGGGTCTAGGGTTTAGGGTTAGGGTTAGGGTTTAGGGTTAGAGTTTAGGGTTTTGGGTTAGGGTTTAGGGTTTAGGGTTTAAGGTTAGGGTTTACGCTAGGGTTTAGGGTTAGGGTTTAGGATTTAGGGTTAGGGTTTAGGGTTTAGGCTAGGGTTTAGGTTTAGGGTTTAGGGTTAGGGTTTTCTCATCTCGTCAAAATCTCATCTCATCTCGTCAAAATCTCATCTCGTCAATATCTCATCTCGTCAAAATCTCATCTCGTCAATATCTCATTTCTTCAAAATCTCATCTCGTCAAAATCTCATCTCTTCAATATCTCATCTCGTCAAAATCTTATCTCGTCAAAATCTCTTCTCCTCAAAATCTCATCTCATCAAAATCTCATCTCGTCAAAATTTTATCTCATCAAAATCTCATCTTCTTAAAATCTCATCTCATCTCGTGAAAATTTATCTCGTCAAAATCTCATCTCCTTAAAATCTCATCTCATCTCGTCAAAATTCATCTCGTCAAAATCTCATCTCCTTAAAATCTCATCTCATCTCGTCAAAATTCATCTCCTCAAAATTTCTTATCATCTGGTCAAAATCTTATCTCGTGAAAATCTCATCTCGTTAAATTCTCATCTCGTTAAAATCTCTTCTCTCAAAATTTCATCTCGTTAATATCTCTTTTCGTCAAAATCTCATCTCACTCAAAATCTCTTCTCCCAAAATCTTATCTCATCATCTTATATTATCTCATCAAAATCTCTCTTTCTTTTCTTATTTTATTTCCTTTTCCATTTATTATTGCAACTAATTCAAATAACGCAAAAATATATTAGGGTATACACCCTTATACATTTGGGATAAAAATATTATTATATATTATAGAGAATTTTGACCTAACCGAACATTGTACGAGTTCAAATGGTATTATATATTAACAATACTCCTTTTCTATTTTAAATGCTTGCTCTTCTAGTTATTTTGTTGATTTAAGTTAATCATCCATTGATGGTTTTTTTTTTTTAACCTTTTTTTTTTCTGTAGCAATGCATAAGTGAGATTTCATAAAAAAAAAAATGCCTAACGATCTTTTTATTTTATTTCTATTACTAGTGTTTTGACCCGTGTGGTGCACATGAATTGGATCAAACAATAATCATATTGAACATTTACTCAATATGCGATGCGTAATTTCAGCTAAAAATAATAAATAAATTAAATACCCCTATTCATTTTTTTCAACTATGCGATGCATGATTTTAACTAAAAATTAGGAGTAAGCAGGAAAAAATGGATCCATTTGGAGAAATTAAAAACATAAATTATATTGGTCAACAGTGAAAATTAGCCTATAAAAATTGAAAATTTTGAGTAGATTTTTTTTGCCAGACTACTTCAAAATGCATGGATGAAGTGAAATTGATATACTTTGTCAACTTGATAGTGTTATTTTCATTATATGATTTTAAATGCACAGGCAAAAAAAAATATGCAATGATAATAAAATTATACTACTATAGAAGATGAAAGGGAGACAAAGAACTGACAAATGTTACATGGATATATTTTCTCGTTTTCAAGAAATAGAGATAATCACTTAAATTTAAAAAGTCAATAACCTGGTTCCAATTCAAAAATTCTAGAGTGATTTTCACTGAATGGTAATCACTATAAGAATTTAATCTGAACCGTAGGTTTCGAAGGTGAGATCTAGAACATTTATTTTATTAACATAATATTTAACTCTGAAATATTTTATTACGGACAAATTTATTAAAAAAAAGAGAAAAAAAAAGCTGAAACTATAAGGGGTGTTTGGTTAATTGAGTAATCTCCAGTTTTCCAGTGTCTTGTACTAGTACTGTACAATATTTACTAAGGGAATCACATGATTTCTCCGGCAACATTACGATCTCCGGCATCATTACGATCTCCGGCAACATTAAAACATGCTGCCAGATAACTTGCTTGCTTCTCAAATCTCACTCATCTGCTAAAATCTTTGTATCTGGCATTGTCTTCCATTGTTTTATGATTCAGTTAATTAGTTCATAGGTTTTCTAGTATTTCTCAAGAAGTTCATCGTCTTTGAGACGACGATGACGATGCCTGAGTCGGAGCTAATATTATCGCCGGAGTAACAGAGATGATGAACACTAGAGGATGAAGCTGGCGGAGATGGTGATCTAATCAGAGACCATTAAAAAAAATGGCAGATGCCTTTTTTTTTCCAAACAATTAATCCGCTCTTTTCCAAACCAAAAGTCACTTAACAAATGCATTTTTTTTATTATTTTTGTGATTATTTCATTCCCTAAAACGTAATTATCTAATGTTAATAAATTGAATGGTCAAGATCTCACCTTTAAAATCTACGGTCTAGATTATACATTTACAGTAATTGCCATTTAGTGGCAATCACTCTAGAATCATTGGTTCCAATTAGACTTCTATAGCTCTACTGCCAAATCCAATTACAATTTGAGATTGGTTAACAAAAGTTATTACTCATAATGAGCTTTTATATGGACTTGGGAGAGGAAGGAATCAATATTGCTGTAGTTCACCTTTCTATTATAAATTGTAAAAACTTTCCTGCTTTTGTATTTGAAATGGGATAAGTTTATGTATTATATCAAGCTATTATTCAAAACTAGCATGCTAGTGTGTGGTTTCACATAGAAACAAAGCCTTGACTTCCATGGTTTCACACAGGCAACAAAAAATCATTTGTCAATCCAATCTGCTTGCTCAAGAAAAGGATGCCTTTATTAAACAATAGATTACATGTATATGATTAAAAAAAAAAGAAAAACTTGGGTAAAAAAACCAAATTATGATCCTTTTGGTACTTTCTCCCAATATAGCGGCTCTTCCCATTAGATACATGATATGCATCCCTATCTTCTTTACGGAACCTTCATTTTACGATGAAATTTCAATAATAAGTCAAGAACAGAGAGGATAATAAATCACTATATGATACATTTAAGTGTTTAGTCGTGGAGAATGATTACTACTATTGTAACACGCACCACATATTCTCAGTCACATGTGCCAGCCCATTTTTTTTTAATAGCACTTGACACAGACCTAAATGCATCAATTATAAGATATAGCATCCCGTTTCCTCTATCAATAGGAAAGCAGTCAGGAACCAACATCAACCTCATGGATATAGCATTTAGCAGAACATGGAGTTGGCCTCAACATTAGCAGTAGAAGACAAAATAAGGATAATGGTTAACAGGGAATTCTATCCATTCCATTGGAGAGTAGACATGATACTTGGGGTACTAACATGAAATCTAATAAAATATTAAAATTAATATGATAAATAATTTAGCAAAAGATTTTTTTCGTTTTTCATGATGGATTCGATCCATTTTTGCTTCTGTTTTGTGAAAAAATCTCCATAAGTGTACACATAAAATAACATTTAATTTAAGCGCACCTTGCGGGAAGAAAGCCTAGGAGCTAATCTATAATTCTATCAACAAGTCTTGTATGAGACCGCCTCAAGGTGTACTATCTCAATCTACTTATAAATGTCATGCACATGAACCTATAGAAGCCAAAGATCACTCATTCAACTTTGAAGACCTTTCAAATTTCAACATAACAAACCACTAATAAAATATTAAAATTAATATGATAAATAAGTAATGATGATCAACAGCGGAAACTAACGTACTTGTTTAATTAGATAAACAAACATAAATTTAAATGAAATAATACTCCTAGGAAGAAAGAAGATGTTACCAAGCCTATGAGTAATTCTTCTTGCCTCGCTAAATGATTATACATCCAAGTGAGAATGTACATGTGGTTCCTCACCCACTAATACAAATTCCATTTGTCCTTCCAAATTGACCTGCAAAGAACAATTTCTTTTATTTTAAATTTATCCAGGTATTCATTGTATAATTAATCAAAAACTTTAATAAGAATACCCAAAAATTTAGAATTAAAAAAAAAAAGAGAAAACAAATTCAATTGACGGAGAGTAGTTTTCCCACTATATTTTAAACAACTTTGTAATATCCCCAATTCAAAGAAAAAAAGAGATGATAAATGCAAAACACTAACTACTGGGGTAGTCTTAGCTTGAATTAAGTGGACTCTTCAACTTTGAATTGATTTGCCTAGTTTTACTCCTTGTTTCATTAACAAATTTAAAAAACATATTTAGAGAAGTTAATTCATAAAAATATAAAATACATGATACATGTCAACATGTGCTTGATAATTGCTCACAAACAATGAACATAAAAACCTTAATAAATTTTCATCCTCACCAGCCAATGAAAACATAGGAATGTATATCCTCCAACAAAATATAACTAAAATGTATACCTTCGAAAGGCATCGAATCCTTCAAGCATTGATATGTCTCAAAATTGCCAATTTAATTTCCTATATTTACCCATCAAACAACAATCGATTAGTATATTACCCAGAATCCATATATTCAAACAAAATGAAAAATATTATGAGAATTCTACATGTAACTGATGAAAAACTTAGAGATAGAATTCTATCCGTGTAAGGATAGAGATTAATCTTGAGGCATTAGTTTTTGACTGGGTAATGGAGTTTGTTCTCTGTGATTTCCCCACCCATTTTAATTGGTTATTAGTGAGAAAAGTTATGTGGGGAGAGAATTAGTTGGAAGGTAAAACTCTCAAAGCATTGATAAACTAACATTGTAATTTAAAACTTCTCACGTTAGTTTGCTCCACTAACTCCTATTATTTCTCAAGTTAGTTTTTCTTCTAGACTTCTCACGTTAGAAAAAATGGCCACCGAGATTTCTTTGGAGGTGGGAGGAAATTAGTTAGGTAGGCGTGTGCTATATCTGTGGAACACATTTTTTAACAATGTGGGTGAGTTTATTGGATTGGGTCAAACTCTTGTTAGCTTAATCCTCATTTTTAGGAACAATTATATTAATCAAAGTGGGTAGTAGTTTTTTTTTTTTTTTTTGTGCTAAAACGTGGGTTTGGTTAGTTCTTTTTTTTTTTTTTTTTTTTTTAATTAGTGATCTACTTTTATAGAGCTAATATATATATATATATATATATATATATATATATATATATATATATATATATATATATATATATATATATATATATATATATATATTGATACGAAGGAAACTACTATATTTTGTGGGAAACTAACTTGTTTGCTTTTGTAATTTAAACATCAGTTAAGTCTAATTTGCTCCACTATTAACTCTCTTTTGTGGGACATTAAATTTATTTATTAATTTTTTTAATGACTCATGGCCAAACTTATAAGGAATTGATATGTGGCCAAACTTATAAGAAGTTCACACATGGCTAATATATTTTCTCTCTTTGGTAGCTGATTTGGATGAATTTTAAATGGTTAACGGTCAAGTCAAAAAAATCAATTCAGTTCATTTTATTTTAGTTCAGTTTTCTCTAGGTAAAACAAACGGAGCCTTATTTAGAAAACTAAAAGCAAAACATAATTCAAACATGTTTATGGGACGAATAGAGTATTGTCCACTGATATCAGCATGCATGATTATGCCTTCCTCTTCTTCTTCTTTTTTCTTCAAAATTAATTTTATATTGTAATGGAAAATACTATAGAACATATTTACAACAATTTTTCAAAACCTTTTTCTATTACTAATGGAATTGGTAGTTAAATTATATAATAGCTCAATCTTTTATAGAGCATCGAAATTTTAATTGTACACTTTTATCCCAACTTTTTTAAACAATTAATCACTTACTCCACTATAAAAATTATGGATGTGTTCCTGTGACATGTTGTGGTCTATTAGGCCGTAGCAAAAGCACATGGCCAAAATTGAACATGCAAAATAAAGAAAGGCCAGGGAAATATCAAAAGTCATTAACTCGTACAAATTTTGCGAAAAACGAAGGTAACTGTAGGCCGCGAGCAAAAGTTTAAGCTTTGGATTGGGTAAAATGTAATTTCATACAAGAAGATTATCTAGTCTATGGGCAAATATGGCATAAATGCATAACCTATATAACGAAAAACATCAATATATCATGTCAAAAACTTCGATATATGCATATCAGCATATCAACAGCAAAAGGTCTCCTATGAGGCGGCCTCAAGGTAAAGCTCTCTCTATAGCTAAGCATGACATAGGCATGACGTCATATTTGTTAGAGAGGGCCACTACAACAAAATTTGCCTTTCAGAACACTTGAAAGATAATGTTTATAATGTAAGTGTTATGGTTGAATACATGGTAATTTAATAAAATAACGTCAATAATGCTTTTGAAAAAAAGTGCTATATTTAATAGAAAGAACAATACACTAGAAACACATTACATAACACTTTTTTAGGCGGTGCTATGAGTTATAAACCCGGAACCATTAACGCATCACGCTTATTATTTTAGTGTTGTGTAAGACATGTTCACACACACACACACACACACTCTCTCTCTCTCTCTCTCTCTCTCTCTCTCTCTCTCTCACTCACTCACTCTCTCTCATCCCGCCCATCTGCCCTGCCCACCGCCTCCATAATCGCCCTACCTAGCCACCACATAGGTCATCTGCCCAGCCATCATCGCTCCTTCATTCTTTCTCCTCTGTCCCCGTCTGCCCAAACACCCAAACTCAAGGTTAGATTCGTTGTGGCTGAACAGCGATTGACGATTCGCTGTTTAACAGATCAACAATGGCTTTATATGATGACAAGACTAGGTAAATTGCTCTTCTTCTCCGTTTGCTTCATATTTGTTTGCCCTTGCTTCAATTTTAGCGTAAAATTTCAACTACTTGAAATTTGATTACAAAGCTTTAGATAAAATTGAAGTTACAGTTGGGAATTGTATCAAATTGTCACTGAATTGTGTAGAAGTTTGGGTTAAATTTACACGAATTAGGTTTTCGCATTCGAATCTGAAGCAAAATTGGCATGGCAGGGTTTGAAGTTTTGCTATTTTGCTTCGGTTGTTGGTGAATTAGGGTCCGGATGTTCTTAAACTAAAATGGTAGTTAAGGTTTGGATCACCCATATTGGTAATTAACTAATTGCTTTCCAGATAAACTGTCAATAGCTGGAACATCATAATCATGGACATTATTACGCCACAGATGATTTAAGTATACACAAACAGGACCATAGTAATTGTAGGAGGGTGAAGATAGGCAAACTGAATGTAGAATTGTCCTCACAATAACCTAATTTTCTACAATCCTCTGAAAGGATCGCAAAAACATATATAACATAGATAGCCAAACAGAATGCAGAATTGTTCTTAGAAAGTTTAATTTTCTGTAAATTTTAATCTTTCACTTGTATCTTGATAATTGATATGGCAGGTTTCTCTTCTGTGACTGTGAGCATAGGCTTTTGTGTATCTGTGATGTACAGTATATTGTCGCAAGTTTTTACATGATTTTTTTACCAAATTTAAAATTTTCTTTTTGCTTTTCCTTAGCTGATGTGGATCTGTTCACTGTTTTAGGTTGACTTGGTCTTGCAATTCATCATTAACATACTGCAAGAATCGCTTGCTGATCTTTTAGGTACTTCAAATTCTGGTAGCCCTTTAGTTTTCCCTGCTAACTATTAGAGAACATGGTAATATTGACCATGTATCTAATCCATTTGAAAAAAAATAGAAAGAATAAGAAGAGAGGGAGAAGAAACAAGATGAGGCTGGGGAAGACTAGGTCTCACTAACATTATCTTCAAGCATTGAGGTGTCTATACTGCAATTAAGTATCTTTGGCTGTCAGTAGGTTGTATAAGAATCAGTGGACAGTTTTTTTTTGTCAGAAGAAAGCCTTGAATTAGCCATCTTATATTATTTGTGATACTTTTTTCCGGTAAATCATGGAGACTATTAGTTATGTAGCACAATGCTTGAAATACTGGTTTTGTATCACTTGTTCCTGTTAATAATCATGATCCTAC
Organism: Tetragonia tetragonoides; assembly: GCA_038025085.1. NCBI lineage: Eukaryota > Viridiplantae > Streptophyta > Magnoliopsida > Caryophyllales > Aizoaceae > Tetragonia > Tetragonia tetragonoides. Next base: position 12,185,122 of record CM076143.1, read on the forward strand.
TAAATGAATTGAGAGAGAGAGAGAATTTTGTAGAGAAACCTCATCAATGAGGAGAATTGCATTGAATGAATTGAGTTGTCTGTACAAGCTGGAATTCAGTATATATACACAATTGTCCTAACTGAATAATTAAGCTAAGCTGTAAGAAAACTAACTTCTTGATGAGCTGGAGTTTGTTACACTTCTGTGATGATGTAGCAGTGGGCTTGTAACAAACTTGCTTTAGTGGTCCTAACAGTTGTTGTTGTTGTTGTTTCATGTATTGTGAAGCCATGGCTTTCTATGGTTTTTGCTTTCCTTTATGAAATATTTATGCTATTTCATTTGCATCACCTGTTATCCGTTGTTACATTGTGTAGTATACTATATTCTGCTTGAAGTTAAGGTCTTTTAATTTTCTTCATTAGTTTTTTTTTTGTTTATTCATCTAGGTCTGAAAGAGGAGGATGGAATTGTAGATTAAAGAGGAGGAGGATGGTATGATCTGAGGAAATAAGTGGTTTTCTTCTTTTGATCCTTCTTTGCTATCTAGAAACAGATGTAAAAGCGTAAACCATATGTTTTGAAGCATTCCAATACTATTACATGTAATTGTAGTGTTTTCTAACAATAAACCTTTATTAATTGAATTGTCTATGGTCTTGGCTATGCTACATGGACTTTGCTTGACGCAGTCGTGATTAGGTGTTGGCTATGTTACATGGACTTTGCTTGACGCAGTCGTGATTGGGAGAATTTGATCTTCAGCAGATTAAAATTTATTGGGATAGTTGGCTCCTTTTGGAGTTAAGCTAATGAAAGGTTTGCATAACTCCTAGGTTCAACATCAGTTGTGCACTTAAGTGTCATATCTTCTTTTCCTTTTCTTTTTGTTTTTTGATCTTATTGTTTTTGTATAACTTGTGTCATCTAGCTCATGAAGAATTTGAACTGTAAAGTTGCCAGCAACTTTGCGATAGCCTGACTTTAGCTAAGTAAACTCTCATGCCTCAGAAACTTACTGCGTTCCAGTATTTTCTATATAATGCTTTCAGAATCGATAAGTCCATTTATGAGTTATGCTGTTCAAGTTGCTTGTTGGTTGAGAAGCTTAGGTTTTGTATCTGTGACTATGAGTTATGCTGATAGAACCTTTTGTGTTTGTTGGTCAGAATGGAGTCAGAGGATTGATGCTGGACATGTATGACTTCTCTCTCATATCATCTTTTGCAGTTTACGCTATACTGAAGGAGATGCAAGTTGCGAAATTGTATTATTATTATGGTTCAGTATTTACTCGCTCTTCAAATAAATTCAAATTCATTTATTTTCAGAGTATGATATATATTTCCAGGCAAAGAATGAAGGAAATCCAATTAGTTTGAAAAAGATATGTGCTGGAGCAATTATGAGAATATTTTTCCTTGCATATACTCAGCTCCTTTGTTTGTTGTTGCTGCTCTGACATGTAAGTTAGATTGTGGTCAAAGTGGTCTACTGTAGTTTGCAGGTGCAGAAACCTGCTGTGAATTATAGCTACTGACTCTGCTAGTGTTATCACTGCAGATGCAAAATTTTGCTGGCTGCAGCTCGTTGATGCTGTTTATGGTTGTTACTTGTTAATCTGGGCTGTTGGTCTGCTGCTGTCTGCAGGTTTTGCTACAAGCTTCATGTTTTGTGTCTGTGAGTTGCCTCTATATGAATGTTATGAGCACTTGATTCAATATGGTATTGTGTTTACAACTTTGTGTTGATGGAAAAGTATGTTGTAACTTTGTTGGCATCATTTTTCTACACTACAATAGCATGTTTAACTTTGAGTTTGATTCAGTAGCTTCCATTTGTGAGTTTCTATGATGTCCTAATTAACTTGGCTGTATTGTGGATGAATGTTCAATTATTTTTTTCCAGTACTTTCCGGACTACTCACCCGTCTTTTACTCTTAAGGATCGGATAGATGAAGACATGAAGTCATCGATGATCGGTCACTATATTTTTTCGGATGTACTTATATATGTTTTTCTTAGTTTAGATACCTTTTTTTTTTTAGTTTACACTTGGTGTTTTAGTAGCTTCTGTTTTGTAATATTAAGTTACTGATGTGCAATGGAAATGATAGACCTTGTGAATTTTGTATCATCTTTATTTGAAATGAATCAAATTATATATGATGTTGGGTTTTAGATACTGAGCACTTGACCTCTTCAATAAATCTACAGGTATACATGAGTTGAATTGAAAATATATTATTAATAAAAAAAACCGATTAAAGGTAATATTGAAAATGTGCGAATTTATGTCTAAAAACACACAACATAAACATAGCGCTTTTTGTAAAGAGTGTTATGTGTGTAGCGGCATACATAGCGCTTTCTCATAAAAACGCTATGTGTTTAAAGACATACATAGCGCTTTCTAGAAAAAGCGCTATTGTTTTATACACATACATAACGCTTTTTTTTAATACCCTTTTAATAACACCAGCCTAGATAACGCTCAAAAACGCTATGTATGTTTCAAAATAAGCGCTATAAAAGGTAATTTCTGTTGTAGTGGGCCTTTCCTTGAAACCGCCTCATTCGAGTTTTTGTGTATCAAGAGAAGCATTGATTTGAATCTGAATGTACTCCATAGTCCATATAGATACATTGTGATATTGCTTAAAAAAAAAGATACATTATTGAGATACATTCTCTGATTAACAACAAAAGATATTCCTAAAGAGTAATGCTTGTACTTGATCGACAATAAGGGCAAGACTGCTTGTTTGGGAGCCACTTGAAGATGCAACAACGGTGGTGAAAAGCATGACCACAATTCAACCTCACGATATCCCACAATTGAGGCTTCGAAAACCAAGCAATTGCTCTTCTAGGGGAAATTTTTCCGGCCAAAGTTTTAAGACAAATCGAGCACTCACACTCACACTCACACTCACACTCACACTCACACTGATCACATACACGCCACTTATTATCACCTTTTTGCCTCTCCTTTAAAACCAATCTAAATTTAAAGCCACCTTCATTAGTCTCAGCTCCCTCATCTCCACTTCCAACTTCGTGATCAACAACCTCGCCATTCACCTCTACCAAATCGTATATATTACCAAGATATTTAGGCTCCATCCCCCCTCCTCGTCTAAAATTGACATGATAACGTATATAGATCACTCAATTCATCTTGACACTCGCCAACCCTAGACACATACGCAACAAAAACAAAGTAGAAATTGTGATACGACGACGATTCATCATCCTTATTATCAAAACGAAAGAAACTCTTCTTCATCATCCTGATCTAGTACATAACACATGTTAGCCTTCACGAGATTCTCGGCAATTTCATCTATATGGTTTAAGTCGTGGTAAATAGCCATTGACTTCGTTTTAGTGCTAAGTCGCCCATTGTTGTGCACTTTTCGGACCTTGAATATTAACAAGCCTTCTTCTTCATCGCTACTACGTCTCACTTTGTTATTGGTTCGACGGTACTTGAAGAGCCTTAGACGTTCTAGGTAGGCTGTTTCCTCGCTTACTCCTTTTCTTTCGATTCTTTTACTTTGCCGTGATAATAGCTATGTGGATTTTAATTAAATAATACTATGATACCATGTATTTTTGTTTTTTTGGTCTTTGCCAAGGGTATCCACCATCGACCACAGTGACTAATCCTCTCGCCTCAACCGTCAGCGCAGTAAGCGGTAGGGAGCTGGTTATGATAAGCTAAAATTCTATCTCAAGTTTACTTTCCTTTTTCTTTCTTATTTTCTGCTTTATATTGCAGTAGTTGTATCACATTAATTCCCAATAGCTGTCATACAAATTTTCAAAATACAAATTTTCAGTCACAATATGTTGCTACTAGGTTTTTTTTTCATCACCGAGTCAACTTTTTTTTTTTAAACCACCTTATATGAAGTTTTTAATTTGTTTGGAAAAATCACCTTAGGAAAACCTTACAACGAAAATTTTCACTTGGGTGGACACTACAATTTCATCATATTAATAATGTTGTGTGCCTCTTAAATTTTCAATTTTGAGGGTATATGTTCTATTTCACTAGGCTGAATTGAACTAAACTGAAATGAACTAAATTCCACTGAAACGAACTGATCTGAATTGAATTAAATAGTACTATATGTAAGATATCGAAAAAGTAGGTTGGTGAGCTGAACGGAAATGAATTGAACACCAATAATGAAATGAACTCTAATAATGAAATGAACTCTAATAATGAACTAAATTAAATTGAACCAATTACTAAGTAAGTGAAAAGACACTCACCCTGATTCTCAAAGCACAAAAATTGCTAAATATATGTGTTAACACAATTCACATGTTGTATTGTGCTTTTTTTCTTCGCTATAACTACTACTGTACAAAACCATGAGATTTTTAAGTTTGAAACACTTACAAGGCAGGGTGGTAGTTTGTCTATATTTGGCACAAATACCTCATTTTTCAACAAAAGTTAAAGTTTGAGACTTGTACTTAGTGTTCTCAACCCTCAGTTACCAAATAGTTTGTCATATTATTTCGATTTGTAGCTACATGTAGTTTTGTGAAGCAACTCCTAATGCCTTTCAACTTGTGGCTACAACTACAACTAGTTTTGCATTTAGTAGCAACTTTCAAGTATTTTTTACTAATTTCTTTCCTCTTTTACCATTTTACAACTACAGCTACATCTAATTTCGCCAAAAATATACTCTAACGAGCCGAGACACACTTTAGAGAAAACCTTACAAAGTTAAAGATAATTTTGGGGGAAAAATCTGTCTATTATTAACGTAGTTTGAAGAATACTTAAGCTCTATTTGATTCACCTGGATAAAACTGATCTGAACTGAACTGAAATAAACTGAACTAAACTGAATTGATTTTTCAAACTTGACCGTTAACCATTTAAAATTCGTCCAAACATAGTCAATATTGGACTCATTTGAAAGTATGCTTTGAGATCTTTCCGATGACATAGTTATCATCATGAAATTATTTCGGAATAAAAAGTTATATGAGTGATAAAGTTACATATGAAATGAACTGAACTGGATTGAACTGAACTGAACTTAAGTAAAATTAAGGTGAATCAAACAGCGGCTTAATACTTTTATAGAGTAGTTCCGGTTCTACATCTTTTATGATTATTATCCCTTAATAAAATAAGGGTGTGTTAACCCTGAGGGATAGCTCAACTGGTAAGACATTTGAGAAATATCACAGAGGTCCCAAGTTCGAGTCCTCTCAAGGCCACTGGAGGTTTTACCGGTTGTTAACTTCAGGGCCCGTGAGTTTAGTCAAGCAAAGCTTGGACACCCATGTTATCTGAAAAATAAAATAAGGGTGTGTTATTTAGAACTTACCCCGTTAGTTCATCAATTCAGTTTCGATCAATTTAGGGGTGATCTCGTGTCAGTTGAGTAGTGATCAGTTCAGTTTAATGGTATTCAGTTCAGAAATATACTTTTTGTCTCACATATCAAGTGGTGTTCAGTTCAATTTAGTGGGGTAAATTCAGTTCAGTTCAATTCAGCCCTAAAAAACGCACCCTATATTTTCCAATCTTACTTCAATTTTATGATTTATACTCTTTCCATCCAAAACTCATATTTACCTTTTCATTTTGGGACGTCCAACAATGGTATTTGCTTTTACTTAGGTTCCATTTGTTTACCTGGAAAAAATTAAACTATACTGAACTGCACTGAAGTGCTTTTTTATCTTGACCATTAACCATTTAAAATTCGTCCAAACATATTCAATATTGGACTCTTTTGTAAATATACTTTAAAATCTTTCGGATGACATAGTTAGCATCATTAATTGATTTCAGAATACATAAAAGAATTGAAAACCGAATTTAAGTGAATTAAGTTACAGCAAACAAAGCCTTATTTGGAGTACGAAACAAAACATGATTTAAACATGTTTTTGGGTAGAATAGAGCATTTCCACTGTTATCATCAGCACGCATGATTATGCCTTCCTCTTCTTTTTCGTTCCAAGTATAATGTTATTTTTATTTAAAATTTTCTTCAGAATTAATTATACTATAGAATATATTTACAACAAGTATTCAAAAACTATTTCCATTACTAATGAAATTGGTAGTTAAATTTGATAATATCACTATACAAGTCAGTAGGTGACACTACAAAAAAAAAAAGAGAATCTGCTGCAGAATTTAGCTACTGAATTTCTTTCGTAGCTAAATAGTGGCGGAATTAAATATTTTGTAGCTAGTTAGCTGCAGAATTAATAATACCGCCGCTAATAATAAAAAATTACAAATTTTAGTAATTCCGTCGCTAATAATTGCATTTAAAAAAAAAATTTAGCTGCATAATTAATTAAAACTCCGCAACAGAGTTTTCCAGAAAAACGAAATTTTATGTACAACATATTTGTTGCAAGCAGTATATAGACAAGTAACATCAAATGCCTTGGTGGTTTGGACATGGAGTGCACTCGTGCAGGTCATGAGTTTGAAACCTTGCTCATATCCGCATATTTTAGGCTTGTTATGCGAGCTGGGCTTGTGGATAGTGGGTTGGCGCGTGTGGCTGTGGCGATGGCACCAAGGACGGAAGTTTAAATTTTCGCTGCTAAGCTTAGCGGCGAGAAGGCTTGATTCCTCCCGCTGAATTGTGGCGGGAGAAATTTCTGCCGCTAAATTCGATTAGCGTCGAGGTTTTTTTACTGCGGACGATATCTTATAGATCTATAAGAGTGAGCTACTGAGCTGTATAGTATTCTTGTAATCCAACGATTTTGCAACTTTTGTCAGCAATTGATCACTTATTACTCCGCTAGAATATTTATGAATGTGTTCTTGTGACATGTTGTGATCTATTAGGCCGTAGCAAAAGCACATTGCCAATATAGAACATGAGAAATAAAGAAAGAGGTATATCAAAAGTCATTAATCCTAATTAGTGGGAGTTGCTAGGCTTAGAATGATCCTTTCGTAGTTGTTTGTTTCATTTTTGCTTGGGCGATGTTGAATCGCCTTCCACTTCACCCCCAAAAAAAAAAAAGTCATTAACTCCTAATTCATAAAAGTTCTGCCAAAAAGAAATGTTTAAGGTTTGGGTAGGGGTAGGGGTTCCTTAACTATATATTCCCTCCGGTCCATGAAAACATAAAGATTTTCATGACCCAAACCGAGAAAAAAAAATGTAAATATTTCCATGGATTATTGGAGGGAGTATGTGGTATGCAGGGCATTCGGTAGAATGTAATTTCACGCAAGAAGATTATTTAGTATATGGGCATATAAATGCATGACCTAGAACGGAAACTTCAATTTATCATGTCAAAAGCATTAGAAAAACAGACTTAGATAGTTGCATATCAACAGAAGATTTTATTCGGATAACGACAGTCAACGATTGTTATATATATATTGTTGTGCTCCATATATATAGATACATTGTGATACATTCTCTGCTAGTTAACACTACAAAAGATATTCCTACAGAGTAATACTTGTACTTGATCGACAATAAGGGCAAGACTGCTTATTTGGGAGCCACTTGAAAGATACAACAACGGTGAAAAACATGACCACAATTCAACCTAACCATATGCCAAGATTGAGGCTCCAAAAACCAAGCAATTTTTCTTCTAGGAGTAATTTTTCCAGCCAAAGGTGCAAGACAGCACTCACACTCACACTCACACTCACACTCATCACCCTTTTGTCTCTCCTTTAAAACCAATGCAAATTCAAAACCACCTCTATCAGTCTCCCTCGTCTCCACTTTCAACTTCTTGATCGACAATCTCGGATTCACCTCTACCAACTCGGATATACTTTCAAGATATTTAGTCCGTCGTCTCAAATTGACATGATTAATTACTTGGTTTAGATCATGAAACTCATCAACCCTAGACACATACGCAACAAAAACAAAGTAGTAATTTTTATAAGATTCATCATCCTTTATCAAATCGAAAACAACTCTTGCTAAAATCCGATATCTCTCTAGCTAATGATCCCTTATTAGTTATCATCTTATCTTCTTCTTCTTCATCTTCTTGATTATTATCTTGTAATACTACAAAAGACGACATGCTAATTCCGTCCACGAGATGTTCGGCAGTCTCATCCATGTTGTTTAGGTCGTCGTAAATAGACCATGAGCGCATTTGTTTGTGGAGTTTACCGTTGTTGTACAATTTTCGGACCTTGAATATGAACAAGGCTTCTTCTTCATCGCTACTACGTCTCACTTTGTTATCGGTTCGACGGTACTTGAACAGCCTTAGACGTTCTAGGTAGACGGGGTCATTGCTTACTGCTTTTCTTTTCCTCGTTGTGTTTTCCTCCATCATCATCTTCAGCTCTAATTAAGGATACTTAATTTTAGTTTGCCGTGATACTTATGTGGATTTTGGTTATATAGGGAGTATTATGTATTCTTGGCAACCAAGCCAAGTACGACTAGGCCTGGCAAACAGATCAGGTCGGGTCGGGTTCGGATTCAACCCAATTGACCTATTTTTAAAATGGGTCGAAAACTCTAACCCTAACCCAATCCATTTAATAAACAGGTCAATCAGGTCGGCCTTTTTAACCCATTTAACTAATTTATTATAAGTGAAAAAGGGTAAAAACTTGATTTAAAGGGGATATATACCCTCAAATTTCTATAATAAGTAGATACTCTCTCCGTTCCGTTCAAACGCTCCCATTTGCTTTTGGCACAAAAAATAAGGAAAATTTATTTTGCCATCTACTTTCCCCATATACCCTCAACATTAACATGGGTGGAGAGAGAAAGAAGAGGGTGGGGCTTGGGTTTTAATGGGGGTAATATTGTAAATGACTAGTAAATTCCTTACCAACTAAAGAAATGGGAGTGTTTGTATGAAACATCCATTTTAGGCAAATGGAGGGCGTTTGAACGGAACGGAGGTAGTATATACAAAACAAACTATTGGATTAAGGAAAATTTATACTTTTCAGTAATTATTAATTATTTGGCTCATAAATATTTACTGAATTTCAAAAATAAAATTGACATATGTAAGTAAACAGGTTGAACAGGTCATTTTCGGGTTAAAAATTTCAACCTTAACCTAACCCATTTAATAAACGGGTTGAAAATCTCAACCCTAACCCACTTTTTTCGGGTTAGGTTCAGGTCGGGTCAGCTTTTGCCAGGCCTAAGTACGACTTTTACGCTATAGTAATTCTATCTCGATTTTACTTTCCTTTTTTTTATTTCTTCGATCTTCTTTCTTTTTTTCTGATTCAGTTTTATCTAGGCAGTTAATTACAGTAGATGTAAAAAAAAAAAAAAATCAATTCCAATTAGATTATAGCTTTCATACAACATTATGTTATTACTAGGGTTTTTTTTTTTTCTAGCCACAAAAATTATCTGAAATTAAAATTCATCATGTGATTAATTATAATTATTTTTCCAAAACCACATCATTTCAAAAAGTTTTTTTTTTTTTTTTTTAGTTTTATAATGACATCACCGAGCCAAAAAAAACCACCTTATATGAAGTTCTTAATTTCGATTTGATGCATCACCTAGGAAAACCTTACAATAAAATTTTCACTTGGGCGGACTACAAATCTACAAAATCACGCTATCAACAATGTTGCGTGAACCTACCAAAAAAAAAATTTGTTGCGTGCCTTTTTACATTTTCAACTTTGAGGGTGTGATCTATTTCACAAGATTAAATTGAACTAAATTTCACTTAATTGAGCTAAACTAATCCTCGTAGTAAAATGTAAGAGAAAAAATACGTCACTGAGTTGAACTCCAAAAGCGCAGATGGAATAGAATCAATTATTGATTAAGTGAAAAAGAACACACCCCGATTCCCAAAGCACAAACACTCTTAAATTTATTCTTGTCCCACTTTGTATACCATCTCATGTCCCACACCCTTATACATTCGACACGTCAGCTTTTAAATTTTATTTATTATTAAATTGAGATGCATGACAAAATCACGGACGGTCAGGATGTGGTTGGGACATGAAGTGGTACATATAAGGGGACAGAAGATCCGTATTGAAATTTATGTGTTAACCATTACCCTAGGCGGAGGTGGGTAACTATTATCCCCTAAATTGGGGTAATCATTACCATCCTTTTCTTAAAATTTAACCCCAACTACCTCACATACCTCCCATTTTAACATATAAATTCAATCCATTACCCCTTTAATCATTAGCCCAATCCAAACATACCCTTAAGCGTATGGTGGTACTTTGATTATATTTGGCACAAATACCTTATTTTTCATATCTACCGGATTCCTTTTTCTTTTTCTTTTTTTCCTAAGTCTTGGGGATTTTCTGAAGTTAAATATAGTATGTATTCATGTCTTTTATTTTAGAAGTATTAGCCGAAAACCACATTTCAAATTCTCTGTTTTCTTTTTGTTTTCAACAAAGGTCATATACGCCTTAACGTTTCACTATCCGGCTGCATAAGCCATCGACGTTGGAAATTGGCTATATAGGCCATCGACGTTGTAATTTTCGATCGTCAAAGCCATTGGCCATCGGAAAATTAGAGAGTAGCATACACATTCCAACTAAAGCAAGTGGACCAAAAAGAAAATGCTGTAAATAATAATTTTTTCAAGGCAATTGCTTACATTCAACTAATTAAAAATGTCATAAGATCCAAATAAAATAAAATAAAGTTAGTATTAAAATAGCAAACATCCCCTACTATTTAAAACAAAAAGAACAGTGACATTGGTACCTTCACCTCCATCAACAATGCTAGCTCCACCAACTATAACATTAACCATAATTTCACCTCTACCAACAACTTCTCCTCCAGAGTCAATGAATAGTCAATGAATTTAGAGGGAATTGACATAAATTTTGGTGGAGAGCACTCTGGAAAAGTTTTGAAATAAATGTATGCGTAGCTATTTGACGGGGATAAGAAAACAGAGTTCATACACTTCACTGACTTCAGTAATCTGAATATATTTCACTTGTCCATATTGTTTTGATAGAAATCACATCTAGAACAATTTTTTAACCCCCAATACAAATTAGCAGGGTGATTCAAACACATCAAATTATACCTTAGTTGAATTGCCCCATAAGAAAAAGAAAAAAAAACAGTGACATTTAATTGAAAGAACCAAAACGATATTAATCTAAAGGTTAGTAGAAAAACTATGAAAAGCAGATGCCTTAGTTGGTAATTCTAGAGCAGAATATGAAGAAACAAAGAAAAAAGGAGTAGTCGTACGGGAGCAGACTCTTTGTAACTTTTTTTGTTTTGTTTTGTGGGAAGAGATTTTGGAATTTTGAGTCACGTGTCTCTTAGGAGAATTGGTGTGTGGATGTGACCTTCTGGTGGCCAATGTTTCACATAGTCTAAAAACAACACGTTGATGGCTTATGTAGCCCATTCTCAATATCGATGGTCTACACAGCCGAAAACTGAAACATTAAGGGTCTACATGATCTTTGTTGTTTTGTTTTCTGTTAAATTAGTAAAAATACCTTTTACATAAATTTGTTTAGGAAACCACCTTGTATGAGGATTTTAATATATTTCGGAATAACCCATGCATATAATTTGAGTTTCACAAAAACTTTTATACGACGGGTTTTCCGTAACTTTTGGTGAGACAGGGTCACTTTTCAATGATACAAGGGTCACTACTCACCATAAGTGACTCTACAATTCTAAATAGTGACCCCGTTTTTCAGTGAGTTGGTCTCACACAAGACTTACAGGCTTTTGAGGACGTAATTTTTTTTTCCCAGACTTTTCAAGACTTTGTTACAGCCCTGGAAATTGGGTGTTTGCAAGAGAGAAATTGCACAATCAAAGCTGATCTAGATAAACGGTGACTAAGATAATGAATTGCATATCAAGAGGAACATATAGGTGTATATTTCAATACCAATCGCAATTCAAAAACTTTTTATTACTTTTGTAATCTTGTATTCCATATATATACATTATAGTCTATGAATCTCCAATTTACAACGTAAAAACTTCCATTCTGTACAGAAAACGTGTGAACAAAATGAGATTGTCATTGAAAGGCACAATAGTTATACACAAACCAGCAAAATTGTGATTAAACCAGTCTCATACCATAACCACAGAATCTTCATGCTCGGTACGGTGTGTCACAGTACACTTCTTACCAAAATCTGTCCTTGTTGACACTCAAGTATCCAGCCATAACTTTCCCTCCAGTGTTTCTCATACCATCAATAAGAAAACTCCATGTAGAACCCAACGCCCCAATGAAGAAATCAGCCTCAGTTGCCATCAAGAAATTAACCAACGGGTATTCTGTGCTCGTTTTCCTCCCTAGACTTGCTTCATAGGCTGCCATTGTAATGTTACTGACCTGCCTCCTCACGTCCGTGAAGTAGAATTTCCATCCGTAAGGCGTGTATAGCTTGGTTTGATCGATGACTTGTTGCATCTCTGTGGATATCCAGATGCTCCTTAGGTTCGGAAACTGTCTTCTGATCTGATGTGCTAGGCGCATGTACTCTTTAAAGTCGACAACCTTCATTTCGCAAGCTTTGTCTCCCATCCTTACATGCATGCTTGCAAGCGGTCTTGGAATATACGGTTTATGATTGGACCATACGTACTTTTCAATGTCCAATGACGATTGCTCTGTATCATCCTCCTTACAGAAATAAATTTCAATACATAGATAAGTAATCAGGGAAAACACAAAAGACACTCTACTTATCCAAAACAAGTCCACATTGAAGTATATCATGTGCACAGTTAAAATTATCAAGCAGAAGTAATTTAACATCTAAGCTAAGAGCTCATTTCTTAGCAGGTGTGTGAACAGGACATTCGGAAAGGATCAAGAACGGTTATTGCAATAGTAATTCGGGTTTGATGGATAAGGATTTGCTTACCTCAGGCCACTCTCCTTTATTGCTTGCAAGGACCATTTCTGCTGCCTCTCTTCCGAACGCAGCATGTTGCTTCTATACCTACTAGGCTTATTCCATAAGGTACTGATATATTACCTAAACAATCAATACTATGCATAAAAGATGGAGTTATCTATTATGTTACCTGTGCTCGCCACCATCTACGATCCATTTTCCGATGGAATGCAGTAAAACTCCCATTGATTTCTGTAGTTGGTTGCAAATAACTCCAAGGTGTACCCCAGTTTCTGTTATAAGTTACACCAGTTGACCAGTGAATATGTCAGAAGCTCTCCTTGTGGCTGAAATAAAGTAGAAGGCACAATGTATATATGACTTGGTACCTTGGAGTATGTCCAGCCCATATTTGCTTGGAAGTGTAGTTCTCTTTCGCTTTGATGATTCCCTCGTCCCATGCTTCCTTTCGATGTATAAGGCCAAAAGCACGAGCTCGACATTCTTCTGATGTTTCTGGAAAGAAGTAACAAGACCAACGAGCACGAGACAAACCTGTAAAAATCCAAAAGAAGCATGTTGATCTTTGCTTGTTAGAAGCAGACTGTATAATCTTATCATAACTCTCCTAGTACGAAATCTAAAATGGGTTATGTGGCTTAACACCCTAAATTTCCTCCATCAAAAAGGAAGCCGAATTTATTTACTCCAATACCTTTGCAGCCATCATGATCAGCACGGTTGTAGTAATTCGTTACGAGGACCCTATTCTCAGTTATGGCAAGAGCAAGAAGTCCACACATCCCAGCAATCTGTGCTCCAATACCGAAACCTGGGATTCTTTCCCAATCTGCCACAAGAAACTTGACTTGCGGATCATTGCAGTTCAAGGGATGCTGATGGAGCCATATATCTCGCTGTACTTTCCTCGTTAATGGGTAGTTTTCTTCATCAGATCCTGTAATCTGCCAAAAACGAAACCAAAACACTCCAGTGGTTTATACTCTCTACTGTATAAGAAGCAGAAATAGGCAAACCAGAGGTCTAATTTATAATGGGGAGATTATGATCATACTCTATTTACTAGAAAAACATACCCAGGGAGGATAAGCACCTTCAGATATATCCTGTTGCCTCATTTGATTTAACTGCTCATCTTCCACACCGACAGAGTAGACGTCTAAAGATCCTTTCCATAGGGTCCAAGGAGGGAATGTCTCGTTACCAACACGCCTATCAAGTCGTTCGTTTATCTGTGATTTCGTCTTGCAATTCTCTGTATGAGGGGCTTTCGGAACACTAGATTCTGAGCTTTTTAAGGGGTATTCCGATTTATTTAGTGAAGCAGTCCAAGCTGAATATAGCAATGAAACCTTTTCCTCATCACAGCACCCGGTTCTTTCCTTTTGATTGACTTCCCTCTCCACAGTTCTCAGTTTCGACGTATTGCAGCCTTCCGTTGTAACTTCATAGCAAATAATGAGCACCATGAAGAAAGCTTGTCAGATTTCCGAAACACGGAAGAAAAGTTCCGAACTACTGTAGTCACTACACACCATCATCCAACAACAAGCATACAAACGCTACAGTACTACATATACAAAGGATATTTGCTTTGCATATCCTTTCCAGAATTACAGATTAAAAAAAAAAAAAACACACACATACACGCACAAAACATGTTTGTATCCTGTATGGCTCATTAGCATGCAATGGAATTGATAATTGCATTTTTATAATCCACATTCCACATAATCCAATAGACAATGAGTTAGTTACATCAAGATCTTATAGTTATAGCTTTTATATTCCTTTGCATTCACCTATCACTTTGTTTCAGATATTAGATTAATAGGAACAGCCAGAAATTAAAGTATGAGTGATTTAACAATGAATTCAGTGGCTCACATAGTTTTCCCAAATGTCCAAGAAACTAACCCCAATAAAATACAGACTAACAGACAACCTTGTTCTTTTTTGCACTTCTTTCAATTACTGATTATAATCATCATCATCCATGGTTCACAAAAACACAGAGTTCCTCTGCTTAAGACATCTATAAAATATGCTTACACAAAAACAGAGTTCCTCTGCTTTATCATGCCTAATGTTCTTCATCCCCCCATTGATCACCAAACCACAAACATTATTTCTTAACAAAGCTAATTCGAATCCGAAGCTAATCAAATATATAAGAAAATCAAATAGCATTAACCAAAAGGAAAGTTTGGACTTACTGATTATTGGAGAAGTGGAATTCCAGGGCAATACTGAAGCAGAAATGTGTCGAAACGAAATTCCGCCGATTTCGAAGCTACCAAATGAAGTGAGACCAGCAAGGAACAAAGAAATAAGGCAAACCCCACACAGAAATCCAACAACACAAATTTGGCATGGGAATGAACTGCTCATTGCTAGGGCTTTCTGTGATAAAACCCTCTCAAGACCCTTATTATGCTCTTCTGGTTCCATTGTTTCTTTGTATTTTTTTGAAACTCAAATGAAATCTCTAGAGACACAAAATAATCTAATCTTCACCATCAAAAAATAATCTGGCATCAACTTTTCAACCACTTATCACATGAAATTTCTCATTCAGTCCATTTTCTGTTAACATCATCATAATAACAAGAAAGGACCCATGTTAGTAAAATACACAAAAGGTTATTGTCATTAAAATTCAATCCAATTCTATACTGCCAACAAAAAATCAGCCATATATCATGACTGTACTTGTTTATCTTTTTTCTTTTTCTTTTGTGTTAACATCCTATATTTATCAAAGTACAATTAAGCAATAAATAGTAGAAAATGAAACATTGAAAGTGTACCAACCTCGTCACATGCAATAATAACCTTTCCAACTTGAGTTTTGTTTCACTTCATCTTCCCCCCTACAATTGTCAATAATTTTTCAAAACATCAAAAAACATAAAATCAAATAAAATTCAGACAAAATAAAGAAAAAAACAAAGATATTCAGTGGAAAATCACATAAATTCTGTCCCAAAAAAATATTGTGAGAATAGAAAAGATCAAGAACAGAAAATAGCAAGAATTCTGAGATTAAATAAAAACCTACAAAATTGATGATGTCTATAAACTTTTGCATGGAATTGAGTAAAATCAAGCCATCAGCAAATTTGTAAAGAAAAGACAGAGAAAGAGTTGTAACAAAACAGAGAGACACCTGTAGAAACAAACAAGAAAACCCCATTTCATTGATAGGAATTTGAATACCTCCAAACAAGAAAAGTAAAGAATCTGATAAAGCTGCTCAACTTACCCAGCAATCCAAACCCAAAAAAAGGAAGGAAAAAAAACAGAACTTTATTAGAAACCCAGAACCTGAAGAAAGTATGTTCACCTTTCTTTAATTCTTTCTTGTAAATAATTGTGAAAATTTGTTGGTAATAATATTTGTTGGTAATTTTTGGAAAAGGGTACAAGAAAGAAAATCAGTGATCACAAGTAATAATATATGTCAGAGGATGATATTTTGTTTGGGACTTTTTGAAGTACCCTCTTAGGAAGTAACACATATGACAGACATTATACTCCTGAAAGAAACATTCCTCACTGGCTAACTTTCTCTCTCCATCTTGGAGTGTTGAGTGTGCTCTTCCCTCGTTTGTTTTATTGGGTTTAGTATGTATGAGATTTACTTGTGTGTGTGTGTGTTTTTTTTTTTTTTTGACATACTTGTGTTTTTTGGGTTTAGGATTTTTTTTGCTTTTCTGTTCGAGTAAATTAAGCACTGGAAATTGGAATAGCTGGGTAGTTTTATTGAGGATATATCGGGATTTGACTTGAAAATCTCTATTTAGTGCCTTTGTTTAAATTCAAAAAGTAGTGCTATTATTTATCTAGGACTTCTCTTATTACTATGTAAAAAGTTTGTGGAAAAAACAATTATATTTTTCAAAAAAAAATGAGTGGTCAAATATTGTTCAATTTGTTTAGCTTCCTTTTTCATGAGAAAATAAAGCACTTATTTTAAATCGCGCAAATATTTTCCCGAATCGTCTACTCTATTCCTAGTGGAATGATTCTTACCAAATGGTGGGCGACTTAATTCTCGTCCATCTTAACATGACTCGTGTACTAACAATTAAAACATTTTCTATACACAATATCAAAATCATCAAAGAAATTAACCCCTACATAAATGAGAAATTCCTTTGGATTAACTTATCATGCGTGGAGGCATATATATTAAATTTTAATCAAATGATTTCGAGAATACTCCATCTTTCATCATTAACAACAAGATGAATTATTTTAAGGATGAAGTTCTATTATTCTAAGTACTTTACCAAGTTTTTGAAACGAAACTATTGCTTTTGACATACATTTTAACAGATATACAAATTTATGGACGATTAAGATTTCATTTATCTAAATTCATATTCACTTTGTTGAGGTAGCTAGGTGTGTAACTTATTAGATTAAATCCAAAAATCCAATTCAATCTAATTAGTAGGTTCTGAATGGATTTGTCAGATTTCGGATTTGATTCACTCCAAAAATATAAATTTTGAATTTTTGGATTGGATTCAGACTCACCCTTTTTTGGAGTCCAAAACTGATAGTTACCCCAACATACTAAAATTAAAAGCCTAAACTACAATCAAAGCCAAATGATGATGCTGAAGTTAAATGCTTGCTTCAAACTATGACTACAAAAATGAAACTCATATAGGTTCATATGTTAGTCATAGTTGCGTTTTAAGTTTCATTTCTTTTAGTCGCAGTTTCATTTTGTTTTGAGAACAATTTTATTAGGTTCACAAAGCTGTATGGACTCAGGGTAATTTTTTTTTTTCTTTTTTGGTAACAGGACCCAGGGTAATTTACGCAATAAGAAATGGAAGAAAGTAAGAAGTTGCCAAAAAAATTGGACTATTCATATCGGACTAAATTATAGAAAAATTATGCTATTGATAAGATTTCGTATATATTTAGATGAGTTCTAAATAATTAAATATTAAACTAAAAAAAATCAATTTAATTAAGATAAGTTCAAAGATTACTGAGTATTGTATTTGTTATTCTCTAGATCGCAATTTTTCCTTGAAAAGAGAATGTTGAATCATGTAGATTATCCACTGCAGTGTGCAGGTGAGAATATATTCATTTGGTGGAGAGGACCCCACTCTTTGCTTAATTCTGCGCTTTACCAAATACCTATGTTGATCAGCTGGCAGTTGATTGATGGCTCAGCTAAAAACATGCCTAATGTGAATATTCATCCAATAATGGGAGTATTACATTTCATTTGTAGTGTTTCATTAACCAATTTAGGAAGAAAAAGAAAGGAGTGAGAATAGTCCAAAAGGGAGTGGGAATAGTCATTCTTCTCCTGTTTAATTAGGGGGAGACCAGTACCATTTTTATTTATTAGCCACCCATTTCGGGCCAAGTTATCCAACCTAGCCAACAATTTACACTAAACACAAGCTCGCTAATATGTACTAGACCTTTGCACCAAAAAAAAAAAAATGTACTAGACAATGGATGTGTTCATATGTCATATCCATGGAACTGCACTAGTTGTGTTTTTGATATATACTGATCTAAACTATATTGCACTTCCGGAACAAAAGAGTTGATAGGGTAAGGCCCTGTTCTTTTCGTCGATTCATTCCGTTCCGTTCCATTCTATTCCGTTCCGTTCCGCATTCTGTACTTCATTTTGTCTCACATTTTTTTGAATTATCCGCGCCGCGCCGTTCTGTTCCATCCTGCACCATTCCGTTCCTCACCATCCTGCACCATTCCGTTGAAAAGAACAGGACCTAAGTGGAAAATAACACACCCATACAGTCGTAGGAAGATAGGTCCATAAAAAAATTCTGTTAAAATTATTTGTGGGGATTATTACTGCGGAAAAAATTTAATGCTATACAAAGACAGGTAAAGCTGATCAATTTGGTGAAATTTGCGTCATTGGTAGAGGCTACAAGTTGCATGGGCAACAGGGTTTGCTTAGGGTTTGGATTAAAACTAATTGTAAATAAGTGAAATAGTTTACTTTTAGTGATATATGATACTCGTATTACAATGTATGAAAGACACTTTTGCTCCATTGAAATTTGGTAATGTGAGTTAATGTAAAAATCACTCAATTTATTTGTATGCTTTTGATAAACTCATCATAACCCTTATTCTCAATTTCAGTTTTGGTAACCCCGGAACGACCATTATTGAGTTGGGCAATTTAACCATATTTAGCCATTTAGTATAATCAGTTTTGATGACTTCTGGTAATATTAGATTAGGTTTATTTTGAGTTAAGATACATAGATATATTATTAGCAAATCTATTTAGATCAAGTTAGTTTTTTCGAGTCGATCTGTGTTTTACTTTGGTTTAGCTTTTATCACCAATTATTCACTGTCATATGCATAAGGGTAATGAAGCAAACAATTCCTTTATAGCTTAAGTAGGATACACTACAAAATAAACACGAAATAGCGTCAGACCATTTTTCATCCGTTGCTAAGCTTAGCAACGGATAAAGGAAAATCCGTTGCTAAAAATTCTTAGCAACGGATTTTTTCATCCCACGCCCTTAACAATGGATTTTTTAATATCCGTTGCTAAGATAGCAACGAATTCACCATAATCGTTGCTAAGATAGCAACGGATGCATTTATCCGTTGCCAAAATTAAATTATAAAGTTTTCAATTTTTTTAAACAACGGATTTTAAGTTTCCGTTGCTGTGTTAGCAACGAAAAATTAAAATTCCGTTGCTAATGAATTCCGTAGACTATGCTGAAATTAGAGTTAAATTTTATAAAGCATAGTAGTATAACAAGAGTAATGGTGCAGCACATTGGTTGGAGTATTGCTTTCAAAAGTCTAGACCCAAGTTCGAATCATAGCAGGAGCTAAATTGTATTATTTCGTGTGGGAGTGAAGCCCAGTGGGTTGTGGTGTGGGCTGGCGACCCGCCTCCTTGCACCATTTTTTCCCTTTTTTCTAGAAAAATGGTTTGCAACGGAATTAATATGATTCCGACGCTGAACTCCTAGCAACGGATGAATTATTCCGTCACTAAATCCAAAAAATTACGCAACGGCATAATTTGAACTCCAACGCCAAAATCCTTAGCGTCGCAGTTTTTAGCAACGGGTTTTATCCGTTGCTACGTTCGTTGCTAAGCTTTTTAGCGTCGGATTTTTGAGCAAATCCGACGCTATTTCGCTTTTTTTTTTGTAGTGATATTATTGTTTAATGTTCTAAATAAAATCATGATTTTTATCATTGTTGGAATAAAGAGGAGAATATATAAAAGTATACTCGGAAATCCCCTTGTGCTAAAAGGAATCATTACCTAGCCCGTATTGTCAAATGATGTGATGAATCCGACTTGAATGTTTTGGAAGAAATTGATCATAAAAAGCACTATTTGATTATGGTTGCACTTTTGTTGTTGAAACTTGGAACAAACCCCAAATCAATGAAGGCACTTAGATTAGCAAAGACGCAAAGGTAAATTATTGAACCCAAATTAAAAACCACACGCAATTGGAAAACACAACCGTCAACCTTGGACAATCAAGAAAGGTATTCGCTTTTTGTGTGTGGCCATGCCCTTGGATATAGAATACTACTCCCTCTATTGCATGCATGAAAATGTTTACATTTGTTTTTTCACGGTTTTTAATGCACCACTTTTTTTTTTTGAGAGGGGGAAAATAAATTACATTAATTGAAAGCCATACGGCACTTACAAGAAGGATTGAATTCAACAAGAAATAGATCTAAAACATCAGAATACATTCGAATGAAAAAGCTATGTAGCACTAAAGATTCAATAATTTCGACCGGCTTCCATTTAGGCCCTGTTATTTTCGTCGTTTCCATGCTGCACTCCGTTCCGTTCTGCTCCGTTCCAATCCGTTCCGTTCCGTTCCGCGCCGCATTTTGTACTTCATTTTGTCTCACATATTTTTGAATTATCCGCGCCTTGCCGTTCTGTTCCAATCCGCTCCGTTCCTCACCTTCCCGCACCATTCCGTTGAAGAGAACATGGCCTTAATTGTTGTTTTCCATATTACAGCCTCTTTACGGAAGACTATGCTATAGCTTTGAATGCTTTGATCCGGCATAGTAAATCACCTCTTGATAGAATAGATCTGCCAAAGTACCATACTAACGACAAAACGAAAAACTAACAATACTCTCAAAAAGTGAGAGACAGCCGAACCCAACGAATGGGACAAACTAACCCTCACAGATGGAGAGCTGATATTATTCGACATAATAAAACTAGAAAACAGAACAAAACAATGAAACAAAAAGAATTAGGGCTTACCATTAGCAAATAATCGCTAATCGCTAATGCACCACTTTGACCGTAGTTAATTGTAATTATATGCAATATATAAATTACAAAATTATAAATTTTCAAAAGTATTCTTTAAAATGAATCTAACTATAACATTTTTATATTATAAATCTTTGTATTTTTTCACTAATTCATGGTCAAAGTTTGTGAACTTTGACCTTGTAAAATGAAGTGTAAACATCTTGGTGAAATGGAGGAAGTATTAGATTACAGAAAGAGCCATTTTGTTTTAAGGATTAAAAATTTAATTTGTGCATTTCCCACTTAGCTAGTCTAAATATTTAGTGGATCGATTTTTCGTTAACTCAAGTTTGAGTATAAATATCACTCTAGTCTCTAAAAGAGTAAACTGCAAACATAACAACGTGTTGAAGTTGGTTTCAATATATGATACGGAGTAACTGGTATCAGAGTATAAGAGAGATCAAGAAGTTTTGAGTTCAAATTCTGTCACTTCCCATTCTCTTTGTGGAAAATTTATGTTTGGGGAGCGTGATCCGGAATATAACATTATATCTTAGGCACGCTCTTTATTGAATCGATCACGAGAGTATAGATTGGGTTTCCTGTAATTTGCATGCCTGTTATACATACTAGCCATAACGCGTACTTTGCATTTGCATTAGGATAAATAACAATAAAATATAGTATAGGTGGGTATATATTATAGGAGTATTCACTAAGACAAATAACGAAAGGCCGGGTGCATAAGTCTTTGACAGGAAAAATGCCCAGTGGGGCGTTAAGCCGCCACTTGCCAAGCAAGGATTGAGCATGTGCTATGTCCACTATGGCCTTGTTTCGTTAGTCGCTTTTTAGCCAGCTTGTTGGATAATCTGGATTGTTTGACTAGTTGATCATCCAACCATTCAAAATTTGGTGTTTGGTTACCAGATTTTTCATTGGTTTTTTGGACCCAACAATCTGATTTACAAAAAGCTGGGTAGGGATAGCTTTTGAAGTCAGCTTGTTGGATTATTATGTAAAATGACAATCTTAACCCAATACTTATATAATAATAATAATAATGATAATAATAATAATAATAATAATAATATTATTATTATTATTATTATTATTATTATCATTATTATTATTATTATTATTATTATTATTATTATTATTACTAGTAGTAGTTAATATAATTAATATAATTATTATTAATTATTATCATTATTATTATTACCATTAATACTTACTTAGAAACTAATAATAATTTAAATTAAATAATTAATCAAATAAATATAATTAATTTACATAATATCTATTAATAAAATTGATAAAAATTATTATTATTATTTTCATAAATAATATTAATATATATAACTAATAATAATTATCAATTATTTTTATTGTTAACAATAGAAAGTTATCTCCATGTCCATAGTGGTCATTTTACACTAAATCAGCTACCAATAATCAGCTCACAACATTTTAGTTACATAAATTAGTATGGCTAAATTTTAATGAGCTATAGTGATCGAGTTACTGAGTTATAGCGAAATTATTAGAGAATCGTACATCTAGAAAGATACACCTATATTCAGTGGCGGATCCACGATTTATAACTTGGTATGCACAATAACATGAATAAAATTGACCGTGATTTTTTTTTTCGGCTATACAAACAAATAAAGTAAAACTGAATAGAAAAAACTCTTTAAAGAAATCATAAAATGCTGAATCTATAAAAAAAAAAAAAAAGAAAGATACTTATAAGTTACCATATTCATTTTTAGAAGTTAAAAATCAACAACAAATATTGTTAAATAATCCTTAAAGCTCATGTGCATTCAAATATATAAAATAAATAATTTAAGGTGGGTTCTAGAGATCACTAATCACTAATAAAATAATAACGCATAAAGTAAATTAAAGTGAAAGAGAGGAAGTGGTTGATGACAACAAAGCAAAAGCAAATTAAATGATACGAAATAATGGCTTTAGGAAGCTTCAAATCTTGGTCTTGAGTAAGACAAATCAATATCCTAACCAACTGCTCTGGTATCAAGATTGTACATAAATATGCACAGCTTTTTATTTATTAGAGGGTATGCACTTGCATACCTTTTTGCTCATGTGAATCCGCCACTGCCTATATTTAACTAAATATATTGAGGTATATTCCGGGGAAATTCTACTTACTTTTTACTGATAGAGCATGCACCGTCAGCTAGCGCAATAATAAATTTCAATATCTTAATTAGAAAAGTTTTTCATTCCTTTTCTTTTTCTTTTTTTTTTAAGCTCTTTACGCATTGTTCTCTTATCCAGAATGATGCAGAATGATGAGAAACGAAACGAAACTGAACAACACGAAACAAAATAGCAAGGAAATTGCATAATGGAGTAAAACGTGAAACAACAAAACTTTCTTGATTTCTCTAATAATAATATAGAAGGAAAAATAAGAGTGACACTGAAGTCAAGACTCAAGTCACCACATAATGATACCATTTATCATATCATCCGCACACTATAGAGACAAATGAAAATGGGTGTTACTAAATGCCGCCCCTAAATTACTAGCTACCGCTCCCCAAAATTCCAATTTTGCCCTTTATTAATTTTTCACTCATCCTCTCCCTCTCTAACTCTCACACCAATTCTCCCTCTCTTTCTCCCACTCTACCACCCACTCTCATACCCAACCTTCATCAACACTCAAGCAACCCGCGGATGTCTGCCGGCGACCGGGAAGTGCCGTCGACGGTGGCGGAGGTAAATTTTTTTTTTTTTTGCGCATTTTTTTTGCACGGTCGTCTGAGGTATTCGACTCACCCTTGGGTGAGTCGTCCGCGAACGGCGACCCACCCAAGGGCGAGTCGCCTGTGGATCTCGACTCTCCCAGGCTGAGTCGTCTGCTACAGGCGACTCACCCAAGGGCGAGTCGAGATCAACAGACGACTCACCCTTGGGTTGGTCGCCGGTGGCGGACGACTCACCCTTGGGTGAGTCGAGATCGATGACCGACAGACACAAAAAAAATTATTATTATTATTATTTATTATTATTATTATTATTATTATTATTATTATTATTATTATTATTATTATTATTATTATTATTAATATTGTTTGAATTTAAGATTAAGCTAACATTGTTTTCGTTGTTTTCGTTAGGTTCCTTTGGAGCGGTTCAGTGGTGATGGTGTTGATTACAGTACGCATTTCGTCACTGATGAGTTATTTGATAGTGATACAGATGCAATTAATTGGGCAAAATAAATTGCCCTTACTATCGGGTTTGAGTTGATAATTTCGTCACACAAGAAGAATGGAAGCGTAAAATTGTTAAAATGCAATCGAGGTGAACGCTACAGAGGGGAATTAAGAGACTTAGATACTGCTGCTCGGAAGAAATCGAAAACAAAGGCTTGTAAATGTACGTTCCAGTTAAGAGCTCGGCAAGTGTATGGGTCCAATAGTTGGATGATTGTCACATTGCCTGGGATTAGGGGTACGCACAACCATGACTTTGCTGTGTTTCCTGAGGGATATCGTCAGATGAGTGGTCTTAGTCCTGGGTCAAAGAAACTCGTTCGTGACACGACTTCGGCACAAACAAAGCCATGTGCTATCTTGGCCGCTATTCAGGAAAAATTTCCCGAGGACAATGCAACTAGACGGCATGTGTACAACCACAGAGATCGTATAAGGAAACTTGATTTTGAAGAGAGAGATGTCATTGGTCAGTTTCATCATTTAGCTGTGGAGAATAAGTACGTACATTGGACAAGAGCCGACCGAGCTACTAATGAGGTAACTCACGTGTTCATGGCACACCCTACATCAATTCAGTTACTTCGGTCTTTTCCTTGGTTGATTGGCTTAGATTCCACGTACAAAACAAACAAGTATAAGATGCCGTTTCTTGAGATAGTGGGGATGACTCCAAGCAATAAGAACTTCCTCATAGCTTATGCCATTATGAAGGATGAGATTCAGGCAAGCTATGCGTGGGTCTTAGATAAGTTGAGGATGCTTATTGGAAATGATGTACACCCAACAGCAATTGTGACCGATCGTGAGCTAAGGTTGATGAGACCTATTAGAGAGATATTTCCCGAGAGTGCCCATTTGCTCTGTACATGGCACATTAACAAAGTCGTTGAAGACAAAGTGTACAGACTTTGTGGAAAAGATAAGCTTGTCGCGCAGAGGTTCAAGAACGGGAGGTGGAAAATTATCATGGAAGCTTCCACAGAAGCTGCGTACGATAGAGCAGTGCGTCAGATGAAGGATAGTTGGAGGAGTTACCCTCACGTGATATCCTATGTAGAGGAGACCTGGCTGAGATACAAAGAGATGTTTGTGGCTGCGTGGACGAATAAGGTGCTACACCTTGGCAACACTACGACTTGCAGGGTGGAGAGTGCACATGCCGCGCTAAAACAGTGGTTGAACTCCTCAACTGGAGCTTTGGATAATGTTTGGAACAAGGTCAACAAGTCAATCGAGTCACAAATAACTGAGATCAAGTACACACTTGAAGAGTGCAGAAGACGAAGAAGTGTGATGTACTCGGGTTTCCCATTGAACTATCTGACCGGGTATGTTTCCCATTACTGCTTACAAATATTATGGGCTGAGCTGAACAGGATGAGAGAATTGAGTCACCAAGTATTTGATCGTTGCGGTTGTGTATTGAGATCCACTCATCAGATCCCGTGTGCGTGTGAGTTGAAAACGGCCACGGATACGGGCACGCCAATTAGCTTGAATAGTGTCCACAAATTTTGGCGACCACTCGTTATTAGTGATGCAGTGGAGATAGCTACGCTTGACATGACTGAGCATCCATCTGAGGACCATCGATACTTTCAGTCTCTGGTCGACGAGGTTAACTCAAGCGACCCGGCAGTTGTGCGCAACATATCTGTCCTTATGAATGAGCAGCTTCATCCTGAGGAAGCGAGTTACGTCGAGCCGGAAGCGAACACGACAGTCAGAGGTCGACCGAGAGGGAGTTCCTCTACCAGACGTGATCCTAGTTCATGGGAGTACTCCCAGAGGGGTCGTGGTCGCCCTAGGTCATCCAGTTCGAGCCGCGGGCGTGGTCGTAGCTCATCCTCATCGAGTAACGTCGTGCGGAGTACTGGTATGAAAACCCATAATTTATTAACATGTACATAATGTTGTTAATTACTTTTTGATAAGTACTATTAATGACTTTCTATTATATTGTCTTGCAGCTGGACACGGAATAGATATCACTGAATTCTATCATGTTAACAAAATTCCGGGAATCATCATACCTTTCATTGAAGGATATCTCGATGTGCTTGGGGATGGTAATTGCGGTTTCCGTGTCATTGCGGACTACGTTTTCGGAGACCAAGAGCAATGGCGATTGACGAGAGTTTGCATTGCACACGAACTCTTAGCTAACCGAGCATTGTACGAAACCCTATACGTTGAAGGGGTCGACGCTGGTTACCGCCGTATTATGTGGGACGGAGGTGCGTGTAACTATGATCACTCGATGATAGTAATTGAGGATTTGTTCCCGATTGCCAACCTCTTCAATGCAGCGATTATGTTATTCGGATACGGCAGCGGAAGGGGGTTATATTCTTGTTACACAGTGCTACCGTTGCAAGCACCTTCGACTGCTACACGTCCAAGTAGGGAAATTGTCATGTGTCATTTAGGTGATTCGTACGAGCATTATATCCGTCTGGATTTAGCCTCAGATTTCCCTGTTCCTCCGATATGCGCAGCATGGTTTACTTCCCGTTCTGATAGTGTCGCTGGTTGGGAGCAAATGTATGTTAGGCGAAGAGCACATTGGGATCGTTTAGCGAGGTCGACGTAATTGAATGTTTTGCGTAATTGTTATACTTATATCATTGTCACATTTTTGTGTGATTGTTATATTTTGCATGTGGAGAGTGGTCGTGATTATTGGAGGTAAATAAAACAACAAATTACAATAAAAGAAAAAATGTAAATAACAATTACAATAACACAAATAAATAAATAACAATAACAATGAAACTCTTATATAAATATATAACAAATTCATCTAGGGTCAATACATCATTTGGCAGCCCGCCAATCTCTCATATACTCGTCCATAATCGATCGAGAACCTTCCGCTTGCTCCGGAGGAATCAAACTAATGAAAGACTCAGCTGCGACGGCTAGACGATTCACCCACTGCAAAAAAGTAACAATGAGTGTGAGTTCAGAGATATGTAATACGTAAAAAAATATATATTTTAGTTAATCACTTACATAATCGCTGTTGGATCGTGGAGGAATCACAGGTGCTGCAGCGTCAGGTATCAGCCGAGGGTGGGAGTGAAGGTAGTACCATGCGAGGTAGTCATCTGTAGATCTGACGTGGATGCCTGAAACCCATGGAGACCAAGAATGTAAAATCCCGGGAACATACGCCAAGCATCAGATGAGATCCGTTCGGGGAAGACAACCTTGTACGAACGACTGCTCCATGACCTGATCGCTTTGACTGGCCTAAAGATCGGGGAAGGGATACTCTGTACGTACCCGATTTGTCGTAAACAACGACCAGGCATGTACGGTTCGATAATATCCCGATACTGTAGCCACCCCATGAATACAGTCCTCGGTACAGATACTGCCGGGTTAGAACCGTACGGCAGCCACACCACCTACGTAGAAATGTTGAAAGTTACGGTGAAGTAAAAAAACATAGCAAACGACGAAATAAATCATGAACACCGATAACTAAATGACGTACCTCTGTCGCTCGCAGATGATCCAAGCGTCTACGTAAGGAGTGCAATCGAACCACGTCCTTGCCCTCAGCCTGGGCACTCCATACGGACGCACGGGGAGCCTCGTCGTCCCCGACAACCATCCGCTCCCGATGAGGTCGGAAGCAGGGAAAGTACTCGTATATCCATGCCTGCAGGAGAGTTAGGCATCCGCAGATGCCCTGAGAATCCCCGCGACTAGCTATACCGAGCTGACGATATAGGAAGGCGAGGGCAGCAGATCCCCAAGAGAAGTCATGCACCTTATCAACACCGTCGTCCATCACCTCCATCACGCAGGAGGGTCTAATACGGTTACCACTCTTGTCGACAAACAAGGTGGATCCAATAAGTAACCACATCCAAGCTGTCGCCTGGTTGTCCTCCACTTGCTCACGGCAAAGCTCAAAAACCGACTCCGTGAGGACCGCACCGCCCTGCCAGTGGCTACACATCAGTTCCTCTCGGCTGACCCCGAGAACCTCCATGGCCGCCATCTGCAGCTGCCCATCCCGTCCGTCATTGGAAACGAGCTGTCCGTCTACAGGAATCCGAAGAATATACCATACATCGTGCAACATGATCGTCATCTCTCCGAACGGCATGTGGAACGAGTTCGTATCCGGCTGCCACCTTTCAACGAATGCAGATATCAGGAGGAAGTCAATATGTCTGAACATAATGTCTGGCAGGTGTGATAACCCAGTCCCCTCGATCCGGGCCCTCATCTCGGCCGACATCTCCGCTCGCCACTGACTCAGCCGCTGACAGACATTGAATCGGTTCTGACACTTCAAGAGACCCCTCGTCTCTCCATTCCACACACGAGACGCTACGTGCCCCAGGAAGCTCGGTATGACGCTATCATCCGCCGGCCCACCCTCCACAGGCTCTGTAACAAGCCACGTAGTGTCGTCCTCCGCTCTAGATCGTTTGCTAGTACTGGACGACCCAGTACTAACAAACCTACCGCCTCTGCCCTTCACCACGTGCCAATCTGAGGATGATTCGACGCCAATCTGATCATCGTCCATGGACTGATCCCCGGAGTAGAACTCGCTAGTGTCGTCTTGCTCAGCAGTCATCTCCCTCATCCGAACTGCCTCTCTCTGTCTCCGTACAGAGGCATCAATCCCGCGCGTCCTCGTGTGACGCGGTCCTGAACCAGCTAGTTCACTAAATAACCGAGGCACCGATTTACCGGCTCCTCCCATCTATCATTTCACATTTTTAATTAATTAAACAATAATCAATAATAATAATAATAATAATAATAACGATAAATAATAATAATAATAATAACAATAAATAATAATAATAATAATAATAATAATAATAATAATAATAATAATAACAATAAATAATAATAATAATAATAATAATAATAATAAATAATAATAATAATAATAATAAAAATAAAATAATAATTTTTTTTTTTTGTGTCGGTCGTCTGCGACCGGCGACTCACCCAAGGGTGAGTCGTCGGCCGATCTCGACTCACCCTTGGGTGAGTCGTCTGAGACCGGCGACTCACCTTTGGGTGAGTCGTCGGCCGATCTCGACTCACCCAAAGGTGAGTCGCCGGTCTCAGACGACTCACCCTAGGGTGAGTCGAGATCGGCAGACGATCGACGCAAAAAAAAAAAAAAATTCAACACAACTTCAATTCATAAGTTCTCGATTCAATTCAAGGCAAAAAAATTTCAATTCAAGGCAAAAAAAATTCAATTCAAACAAAAAAAAAAAAAAAATTCGAAAAGTTACCCCCCCGCGATGCCGTCGGTCGCCGCCTCCCTCGCCGTCGAAGCCTCCACCGCTGCCGCTAGCCCCTGACATGGTGGTGGTGGTGGTGGTGGTGGTGGTTGCCGGTGTGATGGTGTGGTGGTGAGGATGAGTGAGAGTGAGTGAGGAAGAGAGGATGAGTGAGAGTGAGTGAGGAAAAGGGGTGAGGGTAAAATTGGAAATTGGGGGGGCGGTAGCTAGTAAAAATGAGCGGTATTTAGCAATTCACATGAAAATCTAACACCCGTCACATACTCACACCCAATTTATCAACCCATTATTCTTCTCGTTGATGTTGATGGCTAATTGGCTAAGTATTTCCTATGCGTAAAGATGACAAAAGAAAGAAGTTCCAATAAGAAACGTTAACCAGAACCAAGCCAGTAAGCAAACAGGACCACCCGGCCTCCACAGTCCACTCTCGATATCCATGTCTTTGTCACCATCCCAGCAGGACTTGAATTGAAAGTTGAAACAACACAAGGCCGAAATAGAATTCAGGGAGGGACCATTAATATTGCCCCCATTGGGTTGTTGATTTTATCTTTTATGAAAGAGACATTATTGATGCATGCAACCTAGAGAATTAATTAATTATATTGATGCATTTAATAAAAATAAGAACAAGAATAAAAACTAGGTATTTGATTTACATCAAGTGTTGTATGAATCCATTAAACTGTATTTTATGTTAATAATTGACTACAGTGGCGGAGTCAGGATTCTGTTATAAAGGGGGCTGAAGACCAAATATATTACTTCAAACTCAAAAACAAAGATCCTTGTTTAGACAAATTTAAATATTATTGTCTTCCTATACTAAGACTAATGAGCGTTTTTTAAAGGTAAAATTAATTATCTTATTTATATTTTTCGTAGGGTTTTTATTTTACTAGATATCAAAATGAGTAAACTAAAATAGAGGTAGAGAAATAATGATAAAAGAAAAGATGTTCAATCAAAAAATAAATAATACATGTATCCAAAAAAAAATGTAAGTCATAGCATTCGAATCCGGAACCATTTGATAGATAAATTGTTTGTGTTTGAATAATATTTATTACAATATAAATGTTTTAATTACTTCCCGATACAAATGTTACTAGTTCTAGATAACTTCCTGGTACAAATGTTTTAATATTTATTACAATATAAATGTTTTAGTTACTTTATTGGATAAGGATGCTTTAGAAAATTTTGCTTGTTTTGCCCGTTTAAATAAAAAGATTTAGAAAAAGAAGTCTACAAGGAATCGAATCAAAGAAAAATATATTAAAAAAAAACAGATTTGATAAAAAAAAACACAAAATCTTTTTTGAAATAAAAAAGTGGTTAATTGTTTTTGATAGTCACAATTAGGGGTGAAACTTATTCGGATTAAATTCAAAATGCAATTCAATCCAATCAAAATTAGGTGATTCGGATTGGACTTTTTGGATTTCGGATTAGATTCGGACTCAATTTTTTTTTTTTGGGTTTTCGGATTGGATTCGGAGTCCAATAATCCAATCCAATCCAAATTAGATATGAATTAATAAATAAAATAGATATAGTCCAATAATAATACTAGCCCCAAATAAAAAGTGTAAACTACAAATCAAAACCCAAGGGATTGAAGGCAACAATAAAATGCATACATAAGTTGGGAGAGAAAAACCCTTTCAGACAACTCACTCAAGTCACGCCTTAGCAGCCACCCGTCCACTCCCTATCTCTCTACACATCTGTCTTCTCCATGTGTACTAAGCAAAGATTACCGAACACCTTTGAAACTAAATATTTTTTAAACTTTTTTTAATGAATGTTGCAGACTTGTAGTTGATTCGACATTTGTATTATTATCTTATCAATAAACTTCTTTTTTTTTTAAATAATGGACATTGTTGTAGAATTTAAATTCAAAGTCCAAAATTAATTTGCATTGGATTTAGACTCAAAATCTCGAATCCAAATTTTTTTCAAGTTTCACTCCTAGTTACAACGTCCTCCAAGCCCGTAAGGACGGACTAGCAGGGTTTTTGGTGGGGGCCTGGGGGTGGAAGGACAGTGCTAATCTGTCCAACAACACTAAGCAATTCTTGTAATCCCAGTTTCTTCTACTTGGGCCCGAAAGCTAGTAGATTGATTTCGGGTTACATATTTCAGGCCCAGTCCAACTTTAATTCAATTTCAGGACCCTAACATTCCTTAGCATATCAATTACAAGGTTTTTAAAGAGATTGTGAGGTAAGAAACCATTTATAAAACATTATCTCATAGCAACAAACTTAAAATTTTGGAGTTTTCACTAACCATATTTGTAACCTGATCTTTTTCTATATTAGCCCATCAATAAGAGATTATTGGATGTTTATAGCAATGGCAGGAAAAGGTTTATAATAGAAGAATTTTGCATTAATAATGTGGCCCTAGTAAAAATAGAGATAGCATTGGAGATGCTGTAACCAACTTGTTTCCAGGTTTATAATTTTCTTGTATAGTAATTAGGCTAGAATGCCCAATCTCGTTCAATGTGGCTTTTAATTTTTTTCATCCAATCATATTAATGTATTTCAAGCGGTATTTAATTTCCTTTTTTTCATAGGTAAGAAAGATTCATAACTTGGAAGGTAAAGAAGGAATTTCAAATCGTGAGTCATAAAAATCGAACCTACATTTTTTTTGACTAAAATCCGCCTTAATCTTGTTTTTCCTTTCTTAACCCCCATGAGGGGTACCAGTTACCACCCCTCCACTTCTTGATTCTTTGCATTGATGTAATTGGCATGGGGTGGGCTTTTTCTTCTTTTGTTGAAAAGATTGCTAACATTATTTATCATCAATTTTATTCTTATTGGATATTTCAAACATTGAAAAATAATTTTCAATAAGAATTCTATTTAAGATTCATGTTATTGAGTATTGTTTTTTTTTCATAAAAATGGGTCATTCAGTCGGGCAAAGTAGGCAAATAGTGTAGTGTTATTGGCGTTTGGATAATTTGTTATTCATTCTCCTTTTCTAATTTCTATATTTAGTTTAGTCCTGATTACCAATTTTCTAAAAATCTCCCCTACAATACAATTATTTAAAAATCCTCTTCTAATTTAGAATTTCTTTCCATTAATAGAGGGATTGGTTTTCCCAACTACAGCTCAAAGCCAAAAGTTAATAATATACATTTTCTACCAAAAACAAATACACAATGATGTAATTAAATAAACAATAGTTCCCCTAAAAAAAAAGTAAATAATAGTTTAATTTCCAAAAATAAAAAGGAAAAGAAGAAGAAAAAAAATACGGCAAGCAAGATATGCATGAATATTGAACTCTCTCCAACGGCTCAATAGCCACGCCAACCAATGTCCCCCTGTTCTTCCACTCACAGACTCACAGTCAAGTCGCTGACCCTTCTAACGGTCATATTTCCCATTTCTGAAAAGACAATTTTGCCCTTCACACTCTTCTTCCTCACCAATACGCCAATCTCTTCCACATTCCACTCTCCCTGTCTCTCTCTCTCTCTCTCTCCTCACCACCAGCCAACAATGGCTTTCTCTCTCTAAACAAGAATTCAACTTCTCTACTAACGACTCCTTTAGAGAGAGAGTGTGTGAGGATTAGAAATGGGTTGTTTCGCCACCTGTTTTGGCAAAGACAAACCCCAACGAAGGTTCCGTAGAAGAACCATAAAAAAGACTGCACCTTGCCTTCTTGATCATGTAAGTTCATCTTCTTGTTTTTTCTTTTATTTTCCGTTTATAAGAATTTTTTTAGATTTTCTGTTGTATTTAGCTGTTTAATTGTATGCCCATTGGTGTGTTGAATCAAAATTGGAAAACCCAGTTGCAGAATCATGAATCTATTGAAGATTTTCAAGTTAGTCACTTGATTGAAGAGGAAAATACTGAAAGTAACATTGATGACCCATCACTTGAATCAATGTGAGCTTCTCAAATTTGGGAACTTTTTTTTTTTTTTTTTTTTTTTTCTGTTTTCTGTTTTTGTTGGCTTAAATATTTGGGTTTTCATGTTGTTCAGAAGTGACGAGACAAAGGAAAAAGCCAACTTGAGTGAGAGAAAGAAAGTGGCCATTGACAACCCATCTCTAGAATCAAAGTGAGCTTCTCAAATTTTGGAACTTTTTCTCTGGTTTGATCGATTTTCTTTTTTGATGGCCTAATTTCCTGTGTTTTATATTGTGTTCAGAAGTGATGTGAGAAGTGAAAAGGCTAATTTGAGTGAGAGAAAGAAGGTGACTTTTGATTTAAATGTGAGAATCTATGAGGAGTTACCAAGAGAGGAAGAGGATGAAGAAGAATTAGAAGTGAAGAGCAATGAAGGAGATAAAGAGAAAGTGAGAAAGAAAAAAGGAAAAAGTTCTGAAACTGAAAGCCCTTCAGATTCAAGTTCATCCAGTTTATTCTCATATCCACCCAGTCACAGATATCAGAACTGCAGGGATAGTGATGATGAATTTGATGAAATAGTATCGTCAGACGAGAGCGACAATGATTACTATACTGATGATGAAGAATATGATGATGATTATGATGATATTGATGATGATGAAGTGGAGAATGAAGTTAAGAATGGTACTAATAAATCAGAGATGGCTGCTCAAGATCAGTCATCTGAATCTCTATTTTCGCTCTCCCTTGACTCAAGGAAGCAGAACTTGAGGGTAGAAAAAGAAGATAAGGAGGTCAATAGTCCAATGCCCATCAAGAATAGACCTCCTAGGGACTCGAATCGAAATACTCGATACGAAGAAAGCGAATATGTTGAATCAGTGCTGAACCCAGTTGAGAATGTTGCACAATGGAAGGTTATCAAGGCAAGATCAAAACAAGCAACCAAGGATAACAATGGCTATCAGGCAAAGGAGAACCTGAATGTATGCCAAGATTTCAACTTTCCTGTAAGAAAAGAGCCTTTGGAGAAGGAAATTGGAGTTGATACAAGCCTTTCTAGCTGGTTAGTTGGTTCAGGAGCAGCCACACCTAACAGTAGAAGCAGTTCAGTTTCAGTGGGGAATTCAGCTTCTGACAGGAGCAGAATAACACCACCATATTCACCTAGTAAATTTGAGGATAGACCCATTTTGGGGGCTTTAACTGTTGAGGAAATCAGGCAGTTTTCGGCTACATCATCGCCGAGAAAATCGCCAAGCCGGAGCCCTGATGACATGCCCATCATTGGTAGTGTTGGAAGTTACTGGAGTCATACTGACCAGACACCTGATTCAGGATCAAGCACCAGAAGCAGAAGCAGGTTTACAGAGGTATTTTCCTATCTTTTGCCAAAGTTTTATTGTGCTATTATTAGAATTACTACAGTACTAATTAGTTTCGTGTTTGGTAATGATATCATGGGGGTATATAATTTTGAGTGCAGAGTACAGAAGTGACTTGGGATTCTACACCATTTGAGACAAGGCTGGAGAAAGCACTTGAAAAGGAAGGCACTGTCATTGCTGAACAACAGGCTTTAAGAGTGTGAAAGAAATAAAAAAAACAGGCTTTAAGAGTGTGAAAGAAATAGAAAAAAATTGAAATTAAAATTAAATTTAGTTTTATGGTTGTCTTTTTTTTGTTCATGTAGCCATAATACATCATATTGTAACTACTATCATTATTCATTGATTTGTTGGTTGTGAGTTTTAATAAAGATCTGTTGCTTGTGCACTGAATATGTACTGTCAATGATCCTTGCATTGTGTATAATTTTCTTTTAATTTACCGATAACAAAATTTATTTCAAGTTACTGATGACCAAATGTCGAAAGTGTAAACAATCAACAAGGGTTCTGTAAACAAGAGAAAACTGCAGTCTGCAATCAAAGTTTCAACTAGGTACATATTTGATAAACCATATGAAACTCTACTTGGTAGTGGTCTATCGGGTGACACTATCAGGTCACCTTCGATCAGTTGAATTAACCAGAAAATAGTGCAAAGACGACTCTACATGACGTGCATAAAATGTTTATTTCTTTTTCTTTATCAATTTTGGGCAAAGAATCGAGTCAATTGGTTGAATAACATTCATTCTCGAACAGAAAAACTAAAAGCGGCAAATTCTCATTATTTGCCTTCATGAACAACTAGTTTATATTGCTACTTTTGGAATGAACTGATCGTTTGACATTGATAAATCTTAATCAGAACCAGCAAACCCCGATGGTGCTCTCTACTTGTGGCGCGAGGGGGAGGGTGACATTTTCCACGGACATAACAGAGAAAGAGAATATGGTTGATTTATTGGCATCATTCTATAATCTATACAGATCATCAAGTACTGTTCAGCCCCAAAAGGGGGAGAAAAAAAAAATGGAAGGGGTACAAGAAATGCATATTGGCATACATCAAAGGCTAATTTCTAGAGAATTAGAATTCTAGATGTCATGGAAAAGCCTTCTAATGTCTTCAACTTCTGCAGGAATCAGTGTGACAGGGCAACGCTTATACTGCAAGAGTAATGGCAGATAGGTAAAACATGAATTCTGATACATTACGCTAATTAGAGGATGACAATGAAACTAAGTTTAAATTGCAGTAAGCGGACAAAATCTCGATCAGGAGATAGAACCTAATGCCAAGAAAGAACCAAAGCTCCAGGAACCAGAATAGTATAATCATATTTTGACATGGAAAGGAAGCACTGGGGAATACAAAGGTTTCGGGGTTGCAAGGCTGCAAAACAAAAATTTGAGTGCAAACCACTTCAAAGTACCTACAATTTTGCACAAGTTCCTCCACAAACACTTTCTTGAATTCACATACAAAAATTCTAGCATGCAACAGGATAGATCTCAAATATATCGAGTTCCTCCTCCCATTTGGGGTGGGGTGGGGTGGGGGGATACGGAGGAGGGTGACCAAGGGCTTCATTCTTGAGCACTAGCGAAGCTCATAGGGCAAAGAGTTCATGCAGAAACTTAAGCCCTTTTGGGCTGAACTTTAATAAAATTATTTCAATTCACAAGACTTGAAAGACTTTCTTTCATGCCTAAGCAACAAGGATAGGGTTTAAAGGCCTCACCTGAGAAACATACTTGAATATGCAACCATAACAGAAAACTAATCCTGAAGCTGTAACTACTGATGGATTTGCACGCTTCTGCGAGCACAGAGGACAAATGGTTCTGTCTGGCGGCAATTGAATTCCCTCTTTAGCAACCTGCATGAAGTATCCACTAGGCTCTGTCAGAAGTTTACAACAGCGAATGGACAAGTAATACATGTAATACGACCAAAATTCCAGGGGACCATACTCTTCGTCCCTATATTCTTCACATGCGGTTGGAGGACATAAATAATCGAAAAGCTTTAATGAATACACTGCTTACGTTTGGGGCTGGAGGAGGTGGTGGCGGGGGATAAATAGTTGGCGCAGACATCCTCTCTTCAGCTGATTGATACCACCACTCCATCATCTACAAGGAAGGTAGAATTGTATTCACTAGTTTTTCCCAAGGCCAGCTTTGAGCATACAATGTCACAGCTAACTATTCTCTCAGTAAGGTATATGATCGTAAAGGGATAACATTCATTACCTTGAAGACAAATACGGAAGCGATCAAGCCTGTTTGTGCATAATCAAGTACTGCATACATACAGCTGAGAAAAGCCCCTTGTAATGTCTGGAATGCGAAATATAACAAAGAATAAGAGACTGGTCCAATTTGTCCACTTCTACAATAACAAACTAACAATTTTCATTTTATTTTTTACAACAGTCAATATACCAAAAAAAAAAAAAAACCCCCATAAACTAAACGCAACCTATTGAATTTTAAAAATATCATTGTGGATACCAAAACTACTAGATCAAAGTGCCAAGTTCCAGTTAGTGTGTCCTCCAAGTTCAGTGTTGCCTGGAGGCTCATGTTGACTTGGGCAAGGGCACCATCCTGTAACTTACAGGCTGTAAGTAGGCTTTTGGTTCAGCTCCTTACCAACTAGCATCTTCTTTCTTAGAGGAGTGTACAGTTTGTTAGATAACTTAAACAAGCATGCTACAATCACATTGTGATGCAACCCTTGAAAGAGGCTGAGTGTTTCACCATCATCATTAGCACTCGGAATAACAACAGTTTGAATTCAACAAGTAATTATAATTTAAAAATACAATTCTTCGTAGTATTATGACTGAATCAAGCTTTCACGGTAAGAAAATATCATTATGCCCCCCTTCTCAGACGCATAAATCTACACTGGTGCCTAGTGCAACAGGTTGCCACCAACGAAGGTCTAGGTATGGCTCAGATGTATATCTATGACCCTGTTAACCCCAAGTAAATAGAAACCAATTATTGCACCAACCGATCCTCAGTTACTAAATGTTCATCAATATATTTGTTCCAGACACTTATTACAAAAATGTTTGCCTCCAAGAGTCTCCTGAAAAGACTACAGGCTCCACCTGTAGTCTGGACCCTATCAAGGTGAAAAGGTTCTTCATATCAACGTCGAAATTGCCTATTTCTTCCCCTCCAGAAACTTTGTGAGGAGCAGGATTCATACTGGATGGTGGTGCTATTTTCTAATATCTTATCATCCACAACAACCATTATTACGAGGTTAAGGCAGGATTACACATTAAAGCAAACTAAATTAGTAGCTTGTAAGGCAACTCAGTAATAATAAACAGTTTGTTTCTCCTCATGCATAATGGATAGGATGAAGCATTACCTTCAACCAAGGTGGACCACGAAGTCTCTCACGTTCACGGCTCCTCATCCTTAATATCCTCGAAGAAGCATCCATCTACCTTGACATAAGTAGTTTGAGGTCAGCATACGAAGAAACTAATAAACTGACTGCTAACTGACAGGACAAAGACTCTTCAGCTAATTATATACCAGCTCCTGCCCGGTTGCCCGACAGACATGGATCCCCAAGGCTTGCAATCCAAGCGAATAAAACCCAGTGGCATCCAGCAAATACAATAGCTGGTAAGAAAATGCTAATCCTGTAAGGTAAATTATAAAGTAAGATTGATGACCAAACAGTAAAGAAAATACAGTATAGAAAATCCAATAGAAGTTAAGTGTTGACCAAGGTAACAGAATGATATTGCTCAACAACAGAAAAAGTTCAACTGCAATATGACAAATGACACCATAACGATCATCTAACCAAGGTTAACATATTCAAATTTAAAATGTTTGATTCAAACAAGTGGTCTATGAGTTAAACGCAGAAGGGGAGCAGATCATACGTGCAGACCCGCAGCTAGGGGGAGCTAGCAGAGGCGGATGCTTCTACTCGAGTAGTCAAGTATCTGTCTCTGTTCTTTTCTTCAGTTCGGACCCAGCTTAAGTCAGGCAACTCTCCTCTCAAAAGTTATCCCTGCTTAAGTTTGACTATACTGATATACATAGAATAAGATACATTCACAGGATGCATTGCGAATTATGGT
This sequence comes from Tetragonia tetragonoides, assembly GCA_038025085.1. NCBI lineage: Eukaryota > Viridiplantae > Streptophyta > Magnoliopsida > Caryophyllales > Aizoaceae > Tetragonia > Tetragonia tetragonoides. Next base: position 12,224,269 of record CM076143.1, read on the forward strand.
TAAGTTGGTACGCACACAAATCAATTCCTACAATTGATGAGGTCCTGATTTCGAGCCTCTTCATGAACTTGTGAAGATGAATCAGTTTTCTTTTGTTTTAAGGGCGCTTTTATTTTCTAACCTCCTTTTTTTTGTTCTTCTTCCTGAAGTTCTCTTACCTTTTTTTTTCATTTTTTGGGCAAGTTGGGTTGTTCCTATGGTCCTGCTTCTCTCCATCCTTTTGTACTTTTTTTTTATTTTATTTTAAATATTTAGTAGTGGATGCTTTAATTTCACCCTTGCATACTAATAGCCCGAATCTCTACTGCTGTCAGCCATTTGCAATTCAGCAGAACCTAAACCTTAATGCATATCATTCATTCAACAATGTTACCACTTACCACAACTTCAAAAATGTGTTTTCTCATCTTTCAATGAGATTGGAAGTACATTAATTGTATTTATGACCAAATCCACCCATCAACAAGTGATGATAAACAACTTGATGCATAAAGAAAGCTAAACCTACCTTCATGCCCAGCATGTATCCAAGGGTAACAAGCCCCTATAACTTTCTTAGTTTGCTTCAAGATACGTGCTCTTGATGATAGCTCAGCATCCGAAGCACTTGCTTGATCCACAGGACTCCCTGTTATATCTATGTAGTCAGTATCATCAAATGTTTCATCACCTTGTCCCCACAAACTTGCCTGCAGCGTAGTTTCCCTTTCTTTGCTATATATTGAGTGCAACTTTGACTTTAAATATGGTAACACAACCTACAAACACAAATCATTTGGAGGCATCAATTAGGCTTTTCCAAAAAAACTTATTTATTCAGCTCACAACAAAATAAATTAGTGACGGACAACAAATTCTTAGTCTCTACTCTCTAGAATAAGTGATAAGATTATTTCTTCTTTTACGCATCTAACACAACAGCATCATCGCTCTTGCTTCTGTTCTACTAATAAATAAAATTTGTCCAAGATTGATAATGCAATGGCTAGAGCTATCAACAGCTTGCATAAGCTTAGGGCCATTCTTGACATTTATAGGTCCATGGTGAAGTAAATATAAGGCCTATGAAGTAGTAATGTTCAAATGTGTAAATTCAGATGCATATAATGCAAAAAAAATTGGCTTGTAAATGGTACTTTGTTTTCACCACATTAAACAAATAACATAGTTCTTACAAATCTAGATAGATACATCAACATTGTTAAAGCAATTTCTCCAATCATAAAGCCATCTATCACCACCTAAGAGCCATTTTGTCTATCCGTAAAGCCCTTGCCTATACCTACAAAACAAACACGCACACAAATTTCACTAAAATTAAGGGTTTTTTCTTTGTTTGTTTATAAAGTTATCCCAAAGCCCCACTTATATGGGTTGCAATCTTGGGGGTCCATGACTTGGGCCTTGGGCACGTGCCCTTCCTGGCCATGCCTCAGGTTGACCCTGCATATGCTCCATTCTCTACATTACATTTAAATAAACTTTTCTCTAGGAGAAAACAAAATCACAAAGAAAAACTAATGTTTTAGTTCAATAGTAGGATAACGCTCAAACTTCCGTTTATAGTTTATAACTGCTTAAAACCATTCAGAGTACATATGGTCGCAGAGGAGACAAAGTTATGGTGATAAGAGCAAGATGCCAAATGGGTGCTTTGAAGACGGCGCATCTGTTTCTACAAAGGTAATGATACCGAGATGAAGCATACCAGGAAGACAACAGAAAGGACTTTTTGATGTTTTTCTAATCCAGAATGTCGAATTTCATCTGTGGAGTTAGTAAGAAGAGCATCTTTCTTCAACCTAGTTCTTACTGCTCTTCTTCGCAAGCCATATAACGACTCTGAGAACGATGCATCTGAAAACAAACAAAAATTGAAGACAAGTTCAGAGACCATGTCCACAGGAAATCCATAAAACTTACAAGAGAGACCAATTTATTTACCCCATAAAAGAGGATGCTGCCAGACGGAAATTTAAAACACTTTTTAGTAAAAGACCTCCCAGAACAAATACCATGGCTACTAAGAAGCACAAAAACGGCAATATGGGGAGTGCTAGTACCACAATTCCTATACAGTCATCTCTGAGACCCACCCTCTTATTGGCCAAAATAACTACCACATCAGCAAGTATAAGATAATTAAAATAAAATAATTTCCCTGGGGTCTTATTTGCTGGTCGCTACACAAGTCTCCCCTTTAATCCCACTATACGCATGAAGCATAGACTACAGCAGATTTCAAATGCATAGACCTGTGGCTTGGGTACTTACATGTATGTTCTTGCCGTTCTGCTTATGCTGCTATAGTCCAACACCACCCACATCATTTTGAGGCTCACTACTTGATCCTACCCCATGTTGCCAGAATCAAGTATGTTGTAATGATTATATTTCTAGCCTCATGCTTCAACCACCAACTTGAGTTTATCTTCCTATAAATCTATGTCTACTAGAAGCAATTGGAAAAATATATTTTCATATATTCAGAATATTTTAGCTACAGACAAACATGTTTTGTAAAAAGACCAAAGCCAGAATTGTCAAAATGATGCACAAGCACATTACCTGTGGTTCTCATGCTATGAGTCTCCAGTACTAGCATCAACAAGGCAAAGAACTCATCCTCATAGTCTAATAACTTGTGTAAAATTGGCCTTCTTAGAGCCATTACCTGCAAGATCATATACATACTTTCACTTTCAGCCATGCCATAAAAGTAAATTGCCATGTCCACAGATCATACAAACAGAAGAAGCTATCATGAAACTCTTTATTCTGATCATCACTAGCCCTTCCAAACACCCAGGATGATCTAAACACAACACACATAGAAGTTCAAAATTAGATCAGGTTTTGGCGGGTTATATTGGCAACTAGACAAGACAGCTGATCAAGAAAAAGTTACATGGAAGATTACGCATAACTGCAATATCAAGACCAGTGTAATCACATATGTCATTCTCCAAATGACTGACTGAGACCATTAATTTAGTAGAGCAACAATCACATTCAGAACTACCATGGTTACCTCTAATAATGACTCAGATATAGGTCGTAAAATGGAAGAATCCCATTTTAACAAAATCACCATAATTCGTGCATATATTAAGGGATTTTAAACTATTTGGATAAAATGGTACTAGTGGAGTCAGCTGGTATTGCAAGTCTAGTAAATGTTAGCCCCAGGCAGGGGAAATAAAAGTAGGTTCTCAATAGCAATATGTTGAGGTGTGCCTCACAATTGTATGATCCTTAATTCTGAGTAGTTGGGACGGCCATTTCCCATGCCCCTGCACGGCCGTCTCACCTAATCTGCTCAAACGGGGTTGATTATTCGCTTATACGGCTTTGCCAACTTGTTTTCTCACATAAATACTTCTCTAATTCTCCTAGGGTTTATGTTAGACACATCTTAGAGAGAGACCTACAAGAAACTCTTCATTGATTGTAAGAGAAAGACCGCAGAAAAAAGAAAGGAAAAAAAAAACCTCATCTACTCTTCTTGTTCTCATTGATTCTTCTTAGTGAATTTGACCTCTCATTGTATGGGTTCATTTACTCCCATTCAATCAATTCCACGTAACATTGGTATCCTCCCAATTGCTTTACTTTGCCTCTATTTGTTCAATCTAAACCCTAAGTTCCTAATACAAAAATTTGTCATTTCTCATGTATATATACCTGACAAATGCATTCTATATTTTCCATAACGTCCAACAAACAATTTGAAATGTCGAAATCTATAACTCAAATAACCAAACCAAAGAATTTATTATATCAGCAACAAAGACTAATTAATTTGAGTAATCACTTATACACACTAGAAAATTAGAAATTAGTTCAATGTACAGCCATAATTGCGTCACAAATACTTGGTTTCCATAACCATTTGATTTGATTAAGCCCAAGTTCCTAAATAAGGCCAGAATCTATTATAAACCATTATACCTCAATTTCCTTCACTAAGGTTGATAAAATTGCTCAATTCAAGCTAAATTTATAGTATATAGAACAAGCTAATTACGAAAAAATCAGTAAAGGAGAGAGAGAGAGAGGAGATACGCCGAGAGAGTAAGCGAGGGCGCCTCTGACGCTAGCGGGAAGCTGTTGAGCAGCTGCCATCTCGAAGAAGGTCGGGCGTGTTCCTTGCCCTCCTACTTGAAACAACATCTTCTCTCTCTCTCTCTCTTTCTCTCTCTGGAGATGATTTTCTCCGGTGAGGGGGTTTACTGTTCAATTGAGAGCACACACAGACAGGTGAAGTTAAGATGAGATGAAAACCAAGTACTAATCGTGTGAAAATTTAATGGAGGAGATATAATTGGCAATTAAAAAAAAACACTGTTTTTTGTTTATGTTTGATAAAAATTATGATAAGACGATCTTAAATGAGAAATTATTACATGGTCTCGATCCAATTTCTTACCTCTTACAAAATCACTAGAGTCTACTAAATTCACTCCCTTAAAATATGGTAATTGTTAGAGGAGGGAGCATAATTCGAAACCACCTAATAATTTCTCGTCTTTAAAAAGTTTTTACATTTCTTTATTCAAAAATCCTTTTAAATTAGCTTGGGGTAATAATAATCTAATTTCCTAGATTTCTTATGGGCATAAGCAATAAGACCTAGATATTTGCTTCTTCGACGGCTAATGTTCTTTAAGAGAATCATGAATTGATTGATAGAGTATTTCACAAACAAATTTATTAGACGATGTTAACTTTTACGGAGACGAATATTACTTTTAATGAAATAAGGGTCACTTATTGTGACTCTTGAATTTCTAAATAGTAACACTATTTTTCGGTAAGTTGGTCACACACAGGACTTCTCTTGATATTTATACACTCCTCGGTAAGGTTGTGCCTAATACCAGGTCACTATTAAAGATGGCTCCGTGTCGTGCCTTCGTGCTTTGGAATAGTGTCGTGCCGTGTCGTGCTTACAGTCGAAGTGCTTCGTGTCATGTTGTGCATGCTCATCCAAAAGGTAGGCACAGGTCGTCCTTGTGCTTGTGCTTGTGTCATGTCGTGCATGCCGTGCCTAGGCTTTTTCCAAATATTATCTAAATTTTTGCCGTGCCTTGTCGTGTCGTGTCATGCTTGGCCGTGCTCGACCGTTCTTTCAAATCAAAATCTAGGCCCGGGCCCATGCCCAGACCCGCTCATTCGTGCTCGTGGCTGTGCCCGTGCACCGTGTAAAAGGCGTGTCGGGTCGGGCCGTACCTCGAAATAAGCATGGCCAGTGCCATCTCTAGTTACCATAGTCTTAAGTTCTGAATGGATCACTTATGTAGCCATCTGAAACCATCAGAAAACAGAAAACAAAAAAAAGCATCCAATTCCAGGAGTATTACAATTGGAATTCCACACAGCATTAAAAAAAAAAGGGAAAAACAAAAAAAAGCAAATCACAATTACCATTCATTGAACAAAGATCTAATCATTTTAACCTCATGGAGCCTAGGTAACAAGGCTACTTTGCTTCTTCATCCTCATACTTCGGCTTGATGTATTTAACAGCTGCTGAATTCATTTTGGTAAGATTTGGGCTTTTCAAGTTCAAGCTTTTATGAAAGGTAGATTTCTTTTTCTGTCACATGTAGCTTAGACATGAGATCTAATCATCAACTTTGGCATACATCATAAGTACCAGATTAAAACCCCATGCTGTACACAAGCTGCTGTTATACTAGATTTTATTTCACAATAATGCATTAGTATGTAGCTGTACTTCTTACCATGTCTTAGTTTTTAAAATACATTTTAATTGTGTTGAATTCAATTTGCATCAAAAGATAAACCAAGATCCATACAATCTGTAGCATACAAAAATGATACATATATACCCAAACTAGACATAAAGGAAAAAGAAGACCAACCCTTGAAGTTTGAACTAGAAAAATGAGCTCTGACAGCAAACTTCACATTATTCTGCAAAATGATATCTGAAACAATAATCTGATTTCTTTCTCTCCAGATACTATATTAAAGTGCAGCAGCTAAAGCCTTCATTCTGAAACTTTGTTCTGAGTCTTCTTGCAAACCCGTTCAACACAAGGAGCATCTGATAACACTCTGCCAACTTTTTGCTTAATAGATCCCAACTCTCATCTTTTGATAATTCCGCCAATGGGTATTCAATAAACTGTACTTCAGTATCGAAGTTGTCAGACACACATATGCTCTTATTGCCAATTCGAGCAAGGATCAACTCGAGTACTGTATTTGATTGTCGAGTCATTGCTGTATTTGATTGTTGAGTCATTGCTGTATCTGATAGTTGTTGCTATATATGATTGTTAACTCGAATAATCGACAGAATAATTGTTGATGTTGTATCTGATTTTCTTAAGCATATTGTCGCCAAATGTTACAGGCGATTTGATGAGCAAGGAACAACTTGCATACAATCAAGTTAACCCAGCAACTGAACCAGGAAATCAGTTACAAGATATGTGAAGGGAGGGTGCTTAAACGCCCAAGATATGCAAGGGAGAAAGAGTGAAAGGCGATTTCATCTTATAGTCCTTAAGCAGCAATATGATGATGTCTGAATTGCATTTCTGTAGCTGATGAATTAGTACTACACAACAAAAAAAGAACTTCATACATGATACATGTCTATTACTTTTTGCAATATATGTAGATCCAATAGAATGAAAATGATAAAATATATCAAAATAGTATAATATTTCCTGAGACACAACAAGATTCAAAGAAAGATTTTATTTATTAAAAAAACCCTTTTTTAACTGAAAATTTTAGTCAAGTGGCTAACAACGATTAAGGGGAGGAATCGTGGTTTTTTAATATGATCTATGATAATAAAAAATAAAATAAAAAATAAAAAAGAAGGAGAAAATAACGGAGAAACAAAATTGAAAAATTGCAGTTTCTTTTTTGCAACTAACTTTCCCTCTATAACTGACATGATAACGGTTTATAAAAACCGTTGTTCATCTCACCTGACTTTAAAACCATTGTTCACTTCCTAATAGTCCTCTCTCTCTTTCTCTGCCTTCCGCCCATTAAAGAAAATCAAGAACTTTCTCTCTCCTCTCTCTCTCTCTCCTTCCCAACATTTCTCCACCATATCAGAACCTTCCAAAAACCCCACCATAACCGAGCCTTTGAATCAGTAACCCAGAAACATCCATGGCTTCAAGTTCTACTTCTTCCATAGAGAAGCAACCTCGAACTTCAGAGAACCCATCCATGGCCAAACCTTCACCTTCACCTTCACCAGATGATAAAAACTATAGCTTTAGCTTGCAATTACGTCCTGCGAGTAAGCTGAAACACTCCATAGCAGCTCTAAGCGATGACCAATTCAACGTACAAGGTACAGCGATGATTGAAGTGGAAAGCAACACTATTGAGATTTCGGTTCGGAATACTGAAAAGGCTTTGGGATTTTTTCAGATGAAGGCTGAAGGTTTCATTAAGTTCGAGGTTCGACAGTCCTTGAAGCGAAAGATGATCCACTTGAATCACATTGCTCAGCATCTGGATTTGGCTTCTGATCAGGAAATTGTCAGCATTTGGCATAAACACCAGTCTAAAGAAATCAAATTTCAGTTTGGTATAATCTCTAATCATGTACTATAATTTTAATTGTTTTCTTCTGACTTCATTATGATTTTGAACCTGATTTTTAAGAATTGAGTTTTCTTGTTTGTACCAACCATGACAGTAGTACATCAATTTGCTGTTTGTTTCTGAACATGTCCTCTTTTGATTTTGATCACTTTCTTGAACCTGTTATTAAGAACAGAATTGCCCTGTTCGTTTTCTTGGAAGATAGTGACACCTTAATCTGTACACCAACAACAAAAAATTCAAACAAAAAAAAAATGAAAAAGAAAACTGTTATTAACTTCCTTGTTTGTTCTTAATTCTTGGAGAAACTCAACACATTTGGGTCTACGACCCTCAAAAGGTCACTAGACATTTGTGGCCAGAACCCTTGTCCTTGAATTTCATGAACAAACGACGCAAGTGTAATTTATTGTGTAAATGTCAGATGATATTGAATTTTCCTGAGTATTCTGAGTCATTTCAGGAAGCAAACCTAGGATAAAGTTTGGCGTAAACTTACTTGAAATTGGTGCCGAGTTTGAAAAGGTGCCTGACTGTATTTTCGCGTGTGAATGTATTGCAAACCAACAAGATTTGTTCCTGTTCCTGATATATACAGAAGCCACTAAAGATAAACTTGGTACTTTTTGATCACTCGAACATTTATCTCTATATTTGCACTGCCTGTTTAATAGATTCTCATCTTGTTATCTGTATATATGCCTCAGTTACCTTTATCACATCGAATGCCAGCATGATTATGAAGGTGGGAAAGAGTTCATTGAAGTATGACTATGACAAAAGGGTATATTACATAAACCTCAATTTTGTTGATACTAACATATTACATGCTAATATGCTATGCATCAAAATCTAACGAACTTTTCAATTTCATAATTTTTTCAGTTGGAGACACTTGGAATTAGGGGGATGGAACCTCTCCAAAACCATAAAGCATCTTTCACGTGGCCTTACTGTCAGTGTTTGAAGAAGGCATCCTTTGTGGCGAAAGGGGTTTTATTATGCCTTATTACTGACCCAACTGAAAGCTTCATGTGGCGGTTCAACCTCAAAGAACTCGGTGATCTGGTGTTTATCAAGGAGCTGGATGAATTTCACCCTAATTGTGAAGATAAACCTTAAGGCAAGTTCACACTGGCCTGGTACTGATGATAATAACCAAGCAAAGTAGTTTGAAATCCTTGTTCCGATGGACAAAGTCCCTTCAACAGTCGTTGTCTGAAAATATGTCAGGATGGATTTTTAGTCTTAGGATATTAATTGGTTGCGTTGTTTTTAGGAGTTTGTGTATATAGCTGGTGGCATATGTGTGTCTGCATACTATCTTTCGGCGCAACATTGCTTAGTCACCATAAGTAAGATACTTGGATCACTTAACATGGTGACCAGAAGAACTAAACCTTAGTCAGTATGAAATTTCTTGATGCCATTGATGGCACTCTTTGTGAGGATTTTATTTCTGAATTGAATTAAACTACCTATTGATTTCTCGCGTTTACAATTAAACTACCTCAACCTTCTGTAAACATGTGCTTAGCTGCTAAAGGTTCCTAAGATCAGTTTTAGTCTACTGCTTGCTAAAAGCTTCAATGTTAGGATTCCATTAGTGAGTAATTGATCTGCACTTGAGCTGAATCTGTCAAATCGATACGAACTGTTTGTTATTTGTCCCTAGCTTGTATTAGTGTAGTATACAGTTCTGTTTCGGATGCTTATTTAATAAATTGAATAGAGGTTGCTGCTGCAGTCTTGTTAACCGATGTTCACAGCATGTTCTTGAGTTTTCAATGAGCCTAGATCAAGACCTTACAAATAGGAGTTCAGGAGCATTCAACAAAACCGTATTTTCGGTTCTAGAAGTGATAAAAACCTATGACTTTGACCTGTTTTCTGACCTGAATCTGAGACCTGGTTATGCCCTCTTTAAACTTAGTTGTGCATGCTTAATAGGTGAAAGTACAATGAGCAGCATGTTTACTATGTTTGGAGTAAAGATGGGAAGGTTAGGAATGTGATTGTGAGCTAAAATGATCATCCATGATGTTTTGTTCAGTTATCTGGTTCTGTACTTTCAGACCTGAATATGGAGTGAAAGACCGTGATTTTTACATTAATAAGGGGCAGGAATCCACAGAAATTTTATTCACCATGTGGTCACTCGAATAAGTTATCTAGAATTAACTGTGCATGTTAAAATGGCTATAATGCAGAGTATAAAAATATCAGAAGGTAAGTGAGGTTGAAGTCTTAGCTGAATATGAGGGCTTACAAGGTTCATTCTAGCATGTTATGAGCTGAATTTTTGTGAGCTGAAAATTTTGATGAGGTTAATTAGGAGGAAGTAATCAATAGCAAATTAGCTCAGCTCAATTAAGACCCAGTGTGTAAAGGACTGACTATGTTTGTATTAATTTCCATTTCCATTACCTTCCTTCAAAATGAATGCAAGAAGAGGCTTGGATGTCAGTTAACAGGCAAATGTGGCTTAACAGCACCATAAACCCCAGAATGTGGCTGCACAGCTCTACTTGCTATCATTAAGTCATCCAAACTGACCAAGAAACATGCATGATCTGATTTTGACTGCTCAGTTCAACCAACCCTCACTATTGACCATACTACAAAACTACCAATTGACTGCTCAGTTCATGTAAGACGACGCCCTTATCAGGTTCACAGAAATTGCAGAAGAAACTTATAGCTTGTTAAAACAGGATCGCGGCTAAAGTCCAGAATTGTTTGGTTGAGAATTAGCTTCGATAATCTACTCGTTCAAGAACTTATTGTATAATTGCATTTGTGTTGCTAAGGAGTATTTATGTTGCTCCTCCAAGTTTAAGCTATATTATCATTTGAATTGCAACATAATATGATGTTTGAATTGCAAGTTTGCAGCTGATTAACAAGTAATACACAAGAAGAAGAAAAAAATGAACTTGATTATGCGGTACTATTTCCTTTGCAATCAATATCTAAAGGCAATCCATATAAAAAAATAATAATAATCTAAAGGCGATTTTTGTGATTTTATGAATTCCCCTTGAGGATATCTATATATTATTTGCATTATATACTGAGAGGTTACAGAAACATAGTAGGATTACAAGATAACGGGCCTAGTATACAAACCTAAGTCTAATAGGAAACTATCTAGGATTCACTATATTTTCCTAATTACATTATCTATCACACTCCCGCAGTCGGAGCGGGAGGACGACGAACGCTCAGGCTGGAGCGAAAGTCATTAAACAGTGTAGACGAGAGTCCCTTAGTGAAAATATCAGCGTACTGAGAGCTAGAGGGCACATGAAGGACTCGTACATGACCAATCGCAACTTTTTCACGAACAAAATGAATATCAATCTCAATGTGTTTTGTGCGCTGGTGTTGTACTGGGTTAGTGGAGAGATATACAGCACTAACGTTGTCACAGTAGACCAAGGTGGCATGGACTAGTGGACACTGAAGCTCAAGAAGAAGGTTGCGAAGCCAGCAGGTCTCAGCAACGACATTAGCAACACCACTATACTCTGCTTCGGCACTGGAGCGTGAAACAGTACCTTAGCGCTTAGATGACCAAGAGATGAGATTATCACCCAAGAAGATGCAGTAGCCGGAGGTGGAGCGACGCGAGTCCGGGCAGCCGGCCCAGTCGGCGTCGGAGTATGCAATAAGGCCCATAGTGGCAGACGGGTAGAGCTGTAAACCGAACTCCGGAGTGCCCTGTATGTACCGTAGAATACGCTTGAGAGCCTGAAAATGAGGCTCCCGAGGATCATGCATATATAGGCACACCTGCTGGACCCCATAAGAGATGTCGGGTCGGGTGAAGGTGAGGTACTGGAGGGCCCCGGCCAAGCTGCGGAATAAGGTAGGGTCGGCAACTGGCGGACCATCCGGACCAAGTTTGGACTTTGTGTCCACTGGAGTGATGCAAGGCTTACATTCGGACATATGAGCACGATCAATAATTTCAAGAGCATACTTCTTTTGAGAAAGGAACAACCCCGAGTTATTTCGAGTGGCCGTGATGCCAAGGAAATAATGAAGTGGGCCAAGGTCAGTCATGGCAAATTCAGTGCTGAGAGAAGCAATGATCTGTTGGAGAATGGCATCCGAGGAAGCTGTAAGAACAATGTCATCAACATATAAGAGAAGAAAAGCCACATTATCACCCTGTTTGAAGACAAAAACAGACGTATCAGATTTCTTGTTGCTAAATCCAATACGACCCATATATTCCGCAAATCGCTGGTACCACGCCCGAGGAGCCTGCTTCAGGCCGTAGAGAGACTTGCGTAACCTACAAACATAGTCAGGATGAATAGAATCATGAAAGCCAGGGGGCTGATGCATAAAAACCGTCTCATGGAGATTCCCATGAAGAAAGGCATTCTTGACGTCGAGCTGATGAATGGGCCAGGCTCGAGACAAGGCCAAACTGAGGACAGTTCGAATGGTAGCAGGCTTGACCACAGGACTGAAGGTCTCATCACAATCGATACCAGGGCGCTGAGATTTCCCATCGGCGACCACGCGAGCCTTATGGCGCTCCAATGTCCCATCGGAGTTGAACTTGTGCTTATAAAGCCACATAGAACGAACCACATTGACCCCTGGGGGTCGGGGTACCAAGTCCCAAGTATTGTTTTTAATAAGAGCATCATATTCAGACTGCATTGCAGCCCGCCAATTTTGGTCTTTTAATGCCTAGACATGTGAACAGGGAAGGGGGGAAGGATTGGAGGAGAGAGAAGTGTGAAGGTTGAATATTTTCTTAGGTTTGAAAATACTTGCTTGATCGCGGGTGGTCATAACGTGTTTGGTGGGTGGGGGAGGAGTTTGGGGGGGCGGTGGAGGGGGAGGGGTGGATGGGGCCGGCACGGGGGTATTTGGGTTGTTGGTCGCCATCCCCGTAGTTGTACCGAGAGGAGGGAAGCTGGGAGGAGTGGCGGGTGGAGGGGAGGGAAGGAGTACGTTTGGTTGGGTTGGGTTGGGTTGCGTTGGGTCGGGGCCGATGGGTTGTGGAGGAGGAGGTGAGAGAGAGGGGAGTCATTGTTGTCATCGAGGAAGTCTTAGGAGGCGGGGGACGGTGTGGAGACACTGGAGAAAGGGAATGAGGTCTCATCGAACACAACGTGACGAGAGATGATAATTTTGCGTGAGGCAAGATCAAGACCACGATACCCGCGATGTTGGGCCGGGTAGCCAAGGAAGACACAAGGAGTGGAACGAGGAGCAAGTTTGTGAGGAGTAGAGGATGAGAGATTGGGGTAGCAAAGGGAGCCAAAGAGTCGGAGGTGGGAGTAAGATGGAGTCTTTTGAAATAGGCGAGTGAAAGGTATTTCATTTGAGATGGCAATGGAAGGGAGAATATTAATAAGATGGACGGTCATATGGAGGGCTTCGACCCAATAGGTGGAAGGAATGTTGGCTTGGAAGAGAAGGGTGCGCACGACATTGTCAATGGTACGTATCATGCGTTCGGATTTCCCACTTTGTTGAGAAGTACGGGGACATGAGAAGCGGACAACCATTCCATGAGAATCAAAGAGTTGAAGTAGGGTCCATTGTCAAATTCCCCCCCCCCCCGGTGGTCACATTGGAAAGCTTTTATTTCACAGTTAAATTGAGTATGAACATAGGCGCGAAAATGAAGGAATTTAGAGAATGCCTCACTTTTGCGACGTAATGGGTAGACCCATAAAAACTGAGAATAATAGTCCAAAAATATAACATAATAGCGTATGCCACTAACACTGAGAATGGGAGATGTCCAAACATCGGAATGGACAATGTCAAAAGGAGAGTGAACAATAGATGAAGAGGAATAAAAAGGAAGTCTAACATATTTTCCTAATTGACAAGCATGACATAAAGACGAGGCAGTAGTGTCCCCATTACATTCAATTAAAGCGTTTTTAGACAAAGATTTAATGATTGACTTGCCGGGGTGACCCAAACGTTGATGCCAAGTTGAACTACTGCAGGTGAGGAAAGTTGTTGGAGATGTGGTGGTGACTGGATAGAGATCTCTGGTGCTATCACATCGGAGGAGATAGTGCTTGGTCATGAAGTCCTTCACAGAAAAACCATAAAGGTCAAATTCAACGGAAGCGAAATTATCCCTAACAAATTTACGAACAGAGACAAGGTTTTTGATGATATCAGGAGCGACACAGACATTTTGAAGGTGGAGGGGACGGGTGGAGGAAAGAATATAAGAATTGCCCATACATGTCACAGGTGACATGTATTAAAGAACCATCACCAACACTTGCAGAATTAATGCTCGAATTAAAAACAGTATTAAGCATACCTGGCTGGGATGTCAAGTGCGTAGAAGCACCCGTATCCATATACCAACCCGCACTGCCGGGGTCCTGAAGGGCCATGGACTGAAAGACCTGTGGCAGAGAGGTCGTAAGCTCCGCGGGGGCGGAGGAGTTGCTGCTTGCAGCCGTAGAGAACCAGCTCCAAGGTGGCAGTATGGCAGTAGGAGGCGCCGCGGTGGCAGGGCCGGAGTGTTGTACCTGCGAAAAGTGGGCCTCGGGCTGTTGAGCAGGCCCGGGTCCTAGTAAACCTTGGCCACCAGCGGGGGTGGCGGAGCCAGCTAGCTGGGCGTGAGGTGCGAGAAGGGTAGGCGGCGCGTGCGGCCACCCTCCCGGTGGTTGAGGAAATGGGACCCAATAGCCCCCTGGCCATGTCGGAGCTGCCGATTGAGGAGCGGCGGAGGTATCCTGCTTGTTTTTACCGCGATACCCTTTGCCACGGCCGATGTTCTTGCCGGAGTTGGAGGTGTTTGGCTGGGCCGTGGGGGCGGGATTGGGCGCGGGTTGGGCGGGATAGGTGACGCATGGGTTGGGTTGTGTTGTGTTGGGCTGGGTTGGGTTTGGGCCGTATGGTGGATAGGTGGGGATGGGGATTTGGTGGTGGTGTGAGGCTGGGGCAGTGGTGTAGGCCGCGGTGGGGTATGAGGGTGGTGGTCGTGGCGGGTGAGGGTGAGAGTAGAGGATGGTGGGGGCGGAAGGATGGTCAGTATGGTGAGGAGTATTGACGGGTATCGTAGGTTGCTTGTCAAGTCTCTGTTCCTCAAGGAGGAGCATGGAACGACATTGAAGGAAGGTGGGGAAAGGTTTATGATGTTGAATGGTGTTGTGGATGTATTGAAACTTGTCCGAGAGACTATTAATGGTGTGAATAACAACTTGTCTCTCAGACACCGGGCTATCAACATTCTCTAACAAGTCAGCTAAGGTCTTAATACGAGCACAATAATCATGCACAGACATGTCCCCCATCTTAATATTCATTAATTCGTTTTCCAATTGGAGGGCCCTAGCTTCTTTGTTATCACGGAAAAGTTGTTCTAAGGTAAGCCATAGGGTACGGGCAGTAACCTTTGGCTTAAGAATCAAGGTAAGCAAGGACGGAGTAACTGTACCATAAATCCACAATTTAACCAGTCCATCATATTTTTTCCATTCAATATCAGTACTACTAGACGCAACAGATGTCCCATCAATATGACCCAACACCCCAAACCACAGACAGTGGGTCTCAAATAATTCCCTTCATGCATCATAATTCAGATTATTAAGATCAAGTTGTAGAGGAATGTAGGCCTTAATATTATTGATGCCAAAGGGTTTTTCACTGATATGGGTTTCCATTGTTTGGTGGTGGGTTTTCATTGTTATTTTTTTTAATGATGTGATTGGATGGAAACTAAGAAGTAACAGTAACAACTATGTAAAAGAAAGTGACGAAGAAGTAATGATTGACTTGATAGAAAGGAAACAAAGAACGAAGAGTTAGAGAGGACGAAAGAAAGGGATCGGTTATTGAATACCGTTACAAGGGAAAGGCCGAGGTGGCTCAGTTTGGCAGCGGAAGCGAACGGATGAGCGGTCAGGCCAAGGCAGCGGGCAAGCAGGTGGAGATCGGAGCAGATCGGAGGCGGACGGACTGCGCAGGGAGGCGGTCGGTCCGAGCAGTTCGGCGAACGATGGTCCACGGGTGCACGGCTGAGATTTAGAGAGAGGTTGGGTTAAAGCAGTTTTGCTCTAATACCATGTGATTTTATGAATTCCCCTTAAAGGATATCTGTATATTATTTGCATTATATACTGAGAGGTTACAGAAACATAGTAAGATTACAAGATAACGGGTCTGGTATACAAACCTAAGCCTAATAAAAAACTATCTAATATTTACTATATTTTCCTAATTACATTATCTATCATGATTTTATCATGGTTTTCTAATATTACACCAAAAGAAAAAGAAAAAAAACGCAAAGTAAATAACGGAGAAAGAAAATTGAAAAAATGCTGTAACTAACTCTTTTCTGCAACTAACTTTCCCTCTAACTGAAAAGATAACATATAACAGTTTATAAAAACCATCTGTATAGACTAAACATCCCTCACTTCCATCTGCTCTCCTCTCTCTCTCTCTCCCACAACACTTTCACCCATTAAAGAAAATCAAGAACTTTCTCTCTCCTCTCTCTCTCTCTCTGTCCCACAACATTTCTCCACCATGTCAGAACCTTCAAAAACTCCCACCATAACCGAACCTTCGAAACAGAACCCGGAAACATCCATGACTTCAAGTTCGACTTCTTCCACACAGAAGCAACTTCAGAGAACCCATCCATGACAAAACCTTCAACTTCACCAGATGATAAAAACAATAGCTTTAGCTTGCAACTGGGTCCTGCGAGTTAGCTGAAACACGCTATAGCAGCTCTAAGCGATGTCGAACTCAACCCACAAGGTACAGCAATGATGGAAGTGGATAGCAAGACTGTTGAGATTACGGTTCGGAATACTGAAAACAAGGCCTTGGGATATCTTCTGTTGAATGCTAAAGGTTTGACTAAGTTCGAGTTTCGACAGCCCTTGAAGCGAAAGATGATCGACTTGAATTACATTGCTCAGCATCTGAATGAGGCTTCTGATCAGGATATTGTCACCATTTGGCATGGCCATGAGTCTAAATAACTCTCCTTTCAGTTTGGTATTTAACTCTAACTCAAACTTTAGTTAATAGAATGTATAATTTTACTTGTTTTATTCTGACTTTATGGTGATTTTGATCGGTTTCTTGAACCTGAATTTTAAAGAATTGTGTTTTCTTGTTTGTTTTCTTTGAAGATAGATTTAGTCTTGTGCCCATCATGACAGTTTTAGTTTTTTTACATCAATGATAGTTATTTCAATTCGTTTTGCTGTTTGTTTGGATTTCTTGAGAAATTTCTCACATTTGTCACTCATTACATTTAACTACTCATTAGACATTTTTGCATACCCATGAGTCTAATTAGCTGCCATCGAAGTTTGGTATGGTCTCTATTCCAAATTCTGATTTTGATGGGTTTCTTGAACCTGAATTTTATAGAATTGTGTTTCTTGTTTGTTTTCTTATGTTGTGCCAATCATGACAGTTTAATCTTAAACACTTCTGTGTTTTGGTTAGTGATTCTGATCACTTTCTTGAACCTTAATTTGAAGAGCAGAGTTGCCCTGTTCGTTTTCTTGGAAGATAGATTCAATGTTGTGTAGTGACACCTGACTTTGTACCACCATCTATAATTATTTCGAACAAAAAAAGAAAACCTGTTATTAGTTTCCTGTTTGTACTTATTAATTCTTGGAGAAACTCAACACATTTGGGTCTCCGGCCCTCGAAAGTTCATTAGACATATGTGATATGTGACCAGAACCCTTGTCCTTCTTGAGTTATTGGATGTCAGATGATATTGAATTTTCCTGAGTTATTGTGAGTTATTTCAGGAAGCAAACCTGTGACAAACTTTGACGTAGCATTACTTGAGATTGGTTCTGAGTTCGAAAAGGTTCCCAACTATACCTATGGGTGTGAATGTGTTATACTCCATGATTTTTTGTTGGAGTTTCTTAAACTAGTAGAAGCTGCTACAGAAAAATTTGGTACCCTTTCGTCACTTGAAATATATCTCTATATTGCAGCTATCACTTGTAAATTTCATTGCCTGGTTAATAAATTCTGATCTTGTTAACTGTATATATGCCTCAGTTTACGTTGCCATATCAGACAAGAGCATGAATATGATGGTGGAAGAGAAATCAATGAAGTACAAGTATGACACAAGGGTATATTATATAAATCTTAATTTTGTTGCTACTAACATATTACACGCTAGTATGCTATGTATGCTATGCATCAAAATCTAAGGAAATTTTCAATTTCAAAACTTTTTCTCTTGCAGAAAGGTGGAGTTAGGGGAATGGCACCTGTTCAAATGCATCAAGCATCTTTCGAGTGGCCTTACTGTGAGTGTTTGAAGAAGGCATCCTGTTTGGTGAAAGGGGTTCTATTATGCCTTGTTACGGACCCAAAAGAATGCTTCATGTGGCGATTCAACCTCCAACAACTTGGCGATCTGGTGTTTATCAAGGAAGGGGCTGAATTTAACCTTAATTTTCAAGATGCATTGGGAACATTGCAAATAGGCAAGTAGACACCTCTGGTACTGATAAGATTAAGAATAACCCAGCATAAGTAGTTTGAAATCCTTGTTCCGCTGGACAAAGTCCTTCCAGCAGTCATCTGAAAATATGTCAGGATGGATTTTTAGTCTTAGGATATTAAATGGTTGTGTTGCTTTTAGGAGTTTGTGTATATAGCTGGTGCCATATGTTTGTCTGCATACTATCTTTCGGTGCAACGTAGCTTAGTCACCATATTCATCATATGTTAGATACTTGGGATCATTTGGTCATTAAGTAAACATGGTGACCAGAAGAATTACACCTTGGTCACTGTGAAATTTAGCGATTTGCTGCGATATTCCCCTTTCATCAATTTGCTGGCATTTGGTGGTGGATGGTGTTTGAGAATTGTTCTTGAGCCAATGATGGCACTTTCACTGAGAATTTGATTTTCAAGTTGATTTATCTTGCTCGTCTTGATTTCTAGTGTTTACAGTTAACACCAACCCCCCAAACCTCAACATGTTTTATACTAGCTGCTAAAGGTTCTTAAGATCAGTTTTAGTCTACTGCTCAGAAATCAGTATCAGTATATAAAAGCTTTAATGTTAGGATTCCACAGGTGAGAAATTGATCTGAACTTGAGCAGAATCTGTCAAATAGTTAGCAATGAAGGTCTTGATGGATTCTTGGATTTCTTCTCGTTTTTTACTTGACAGTTGCACTCTGTGTTCGTGCTAAAACCATATATCTTGTTCATACACCTCATTCATGGTCCCCTCTAGACAGGCGCATAGCTGACACGTTCATGATCCATTCAACAATATTTAGGAGCTTAGCATGGGATGGGGCTATCAATTCTAAAAAGTAGATACCACAGGGCACATAAATTTATACCTTCACACTTATAAAGACAGCATACTATAATCACTTGGTACCAAAAGGCTATGAGTTTGATATCAACTACAGGACATGAAAGTATCCAATATAGTATAGCCTATGTAGGATTCGAACCCACACCTTTGTGCAATTGCACATCGCTCTACCAATTGAGCTAATAGGCTTATTATGCATCTTATGAGCTAGCACACAACACAAGAAAGAAACAAACCATTGATTGGTTTGTATGTCCATTAAATTTCAGTGCTTGAGACTTTTGGCTGCAGTAGACAAAAGTCAACCACTACAAAATGAGGGGACTTTTGCGCAAGTGATTTAAGAAACAAATAAGGGGACTTGTAAACAGATTTAAACACATAGGGAAATATCAAATTGAAGTATAAGTAATATCATCAAAACAAACATGTCAAGAAGTTAATCTCTGTGTAATTTGAGCCTATGATTCTCGGATCTTCAATTCAACAAAAGTATCCGTGTCAGATACTCGGACACTAGGATATGATATGACACTTGGAAACTTCAAATTAGCAACAAAACAAGGAAAAATTCCTTCAAATGGGCGAGTCCGATGATTGGATCCTCGCATCCTCACCCAAACCCGATCCTCAGATTCCCGAGTCTAAGAAACATAGATTTGAGCTGTGTTGACACAAATCAAATTTTGGCTTTGTAGCGACAATCTCAATGTGATTAATGACAACAAAGAGATTAAGTTTTATCATAGCAGACAAAAATCATCAAATACCATATAAGCTTAATTGCACATTGCTCTACCAGATTAGATCGAGGTAAGAGGTTCTCAATTAGAACAGTAACAATTATCATAAACAAACACTTAAATGTTACTAGGCCTGCATTAATCCATTGTTCAACTATAAATAATCGAAGCTCAAACAGTTGAGCTTCATCAATTGCAAAATTCAGATATTTCAGCAATATACACAGGGATCCTCATTTTGTAAACAGATGTCATATTTATCACATTTAAAATCATTTGAGTTCCATAATACATCATACAAAATCGAAATCTGAGCAATACCCACAAAAATAATCTATATGAGAACGAAATTAGAGCCATGCCCACAACAATCAGTAAGAGAGAGGGAGACAACATGCTAAGATAATCGCAAATCGAAAAAAGAAGGAATCAGCCCTAAATCTCAAAAAAAAAAAAAAAAAAAAAAAAAAAAATAATAATAATAATAATAATAATAATAATAATAATAATAAAATAAAAAACACAGTAAAACGAGGGGAAAAAAAAAAACATACCCAGAAAACGGAGAGAGAAGGCGCCAGGGAAGGTGGCGGTGGCGGTGGCGGTGGCGACTTCTTCGGGGGCATCCGGGCGTTTCTTTCTTTTTCTTCAATCACTTGGCTTTTAACGATTTTATTTGTTTTTTTGTTTTTTCGGAGGCAGGAGTTGACTGGCCCCCGCTTTGTAGTCAGCACAAAGTAGGGGAGGGGATAGATGAGGAATCAATCCCGGGGCATGCGGCATGTCCATGAAACCGAGAGGCCTACGCCACTGCGCTAGGACCTCTCACCTTTAACGATTACTTTTGCTTATGTGAGTGGTACTTGTAGGGAGATTCAAATCTTTTTTAGTCTCACGCGAAAATTTAAATCAGCCCGTTGCAGTGTATAACAATTATTTTTATATTTTGAGTTGAAAAATGTTGTCTTCTTTTCAATATTTTTGGCCATCAAACGAATAATATTACCTTAAAAAAAACGATAGATGTTGAATAAAATCTGCTATGTATTTTTTTTCAGAAAAAAATGTGTTAAATTAAATAAAGCTTGATTGGTGATTCTTGAGAGTGATTTTTATCTTAGTGGAAAGTGATTGATATAATTAATGGTAAGTGTTTCCCAAATTCTTATCTTTAAATTGGTCGAGACTCTCTCCTAGTAGTAGCTACTCTAGTTTGTTTGTTTTGTGTTTTTCAAATGTTCATATACTAATCTCTTCTTTTTTGCTTAGCTAACTTGGAGGAGTAAATGTTAAATGTAATTCTGAAGGAAGTTTGCCTTTTCAATTTTCTGCACTGAGAAAAATATAAGATGACGGAAAAATAACATTCATTCAAGCCACTATTAGCTTTAGTTTTACGTAGTATATTTCCTAGTCAATGAGCTCAATTAGCTTGTGCAGGAACTTGGGATGAGCACATATGAGTAAACGCAGCATGTTCAACAATCAGTTAATATACAGCATTCAAACTAAACTCTACTAGCATTTTAAGCACAATTTATTGTGTCACAAATCAGGAACCTAGTACTATTAAGACAATCTGATGAAGAAAATTGTTTCGACTTGCTAGATTAGAGGGCGAGAAGGGCAATGGGAGGGGAGGGTTCAAATTCATCCGAGCCAAAGGGGATTAATCATCAAGGGCAATGATGTACGAATATGCCCACAACCCCTCAAACCCAGGCTGTAGACTGTAGTTATATCCATGTCACATCTTCGAACTGCTAAAAGAGCAGGTGCCTGATAATCACTCATGCTAATGAAATGAATCATCTGTTCTTGCACGCTTCATGGGTGGAGGATTTAACCCGTCCGGTTCTGAGTGGTTGTCTCCACCGGCATTGGCTTCTGATACCTTCTGCTTCCCTTTCGATACATGAGAAGTTTCTCCTGGAGCTTGGCTTGAAAAACCTGTACCTTCCCCTTCTCTGGAATGTTCAGGCTTAGAGCCCTCTGGTCTATCATTAGGGGCGAACTTCAGGTTTTCCTTTTCCACTTTGTTCTGGTTCTCAAGCATCTGGAGAAGATATTTTCCTTGTTCTTCTATTTGCAACTGCAATTTCCGTTGTATCTAGAAGAAAAATGCAACAGATCAAGCATTAGAGAAGCATGCAGCTTAGGAAAAAGCAAACACTATAGACTTCACAAAACGTCTGCCGTTCTTAACATAGGAGTTGGGCATAATTGCACAATAGCTAACTTGTGCAAAGTGAAAAAGAAGAACTGTTAAGTGTGTAAACTACTCAACTATGCTAGAGAAAATGAACTGAAATGCTAAACACAATGACCATACGGGTAACTATGGTTTGTATGATAAATAGCTAAGGCGATTTCCCAATAGAGGTCAGACAAAAACCATTCTATACAACTTTGGAATCCGCGCCATAAAGGCAAACCTGGTTCAGAAGACTGACACATTAACAAGTAAATCAAAATGTTCAACATTTCAAACTATCAGGCAAAAACAATTCAAGCAGGAAACCAGGCACAAAAACCATTAAGAAAAGGCATGAAAAGTTACTGGGAAATGAACAACTGAGGTTCCAACCAGAGTGAGCAGGCAGCAGTATCCGTCTTTCTTTGTTTAAAGTTCGTACTGTATTACCCGTTGTTTTTTTAAAATAAAAAAAAAAATAATAAAGTTTTTTCCATTGCATTTAGCAGTTCAAAGAAACCTCAAAATCCATACCTCAAGCTGTTCATGAAGCTGCTTCTGAACTTCCATTTGCATTCTTAATGCCTCAGTAATTGTAACGCTCCTGTAATCACAAAGAAGGTAAGCACCCAATCAGAATATATTGTTTTAGAACTCAATAATTCAGAAGAAGCCAAACATAAGAGACAAGAAATTAACAAAGTAATTGAACTATGAGAGAAAAGCCACCAGCAGTCGAGAAAATTATACAGGTCAATTTGAAAAGATAAGTATGAAGAACAAGAAGAGTAAAGTCTCTTCTACTAATTCATTAGAAGATTCCAGCAGGGTGAAAAGCTGTTCGGTAATGACATTTGATCCCGAATTAGGCCATGGAACTTCAAACACAAGACAACTTACATACAAACAACCAGTAACTAAAGCAAGCAAAGGCTATATACACAGAACTTTGTGCCTCTTCTAGAAACCAGCAGTCTGAACTCTGAACTTCCCTATTAACACCTCATGCAGGGAACTAATACTACCAAGCCTACTATCATCTAGCCTGATGTGTTGTACTTCATGTTTGTTGAATATAGAATTAGTCTAAAGACTTTGTACATTCCACGCCACTTTGTTCCTAGTAAATGGAGAATGGACAAGGCATAATACAACACACCATGTATCACGTCTGAAGAGTTCTGTACAATATCACTAGACACTACATAAATCATGAACAGACTAGTACATCCCATGCCACTTTGTACTACTAAATGGACAAAACATAGACAAACACACCATGGATCAAGGTCGTAGATATTACTCATTGTGCAATCTTACTAGAAAACACTAAATCATGAACTGAATCACGTCCTAGGTTCAAGTTTATCCACATCGTATAAAACAAATTCACTCACGTTTTCAAGTCAACTGCCTGGTCAACAGAACTAGCTCCCCTTTCTGAATTTCCTGCAGGAGAACATCATATATTGGTTAAAGAAACATAATACAATTACCTTAACAAACACTAGATTGCATCGCAACATAAAGCAGTCATTCAGAATTCAAATTCATTAAGTGTACTCATTTTCTACAACGATCGCAAGAGGGAGAAAAAAAGCATTGTCTCTTGATCAATTAAATCATATCTTGATTACCCAGTAAGGATTTGATTGCTTAAGAAAATGCAAACCTCTGCTAGAGATCTTCTCAAAGAACTAAAATAGTGAAATGAAACAAAAAATTGTTAAATAATCAGGAAATTCTAATGCGCAAGGTTGCTATTGTAGACACATTGAATTATGTTTTTTGGCAAAGATTGAGGCCCAGAGAATGCGGTTCTTCTTTCTTTTTCTCAAATAAGTTAGAAAAGGTCAAGCTTGGGGTGGGTTGGGCAGTGGAGCATGCCCTGCTCGTCCCCAGCAAAGACCTGGGATCGAGTCTCTTTTCCCTCAAAGAGACTTCCTTGCTATTTAAAAGAAGAAGAAGAAGAAAAAGAATGGTACATCATAGACAAGTAATCCCCAAAAGATGCTAATGACAGATTTAACCAATTGTGCTAAATTTTTGTTATAGAAAGGCTTGGATGTCTTAGCCCACAGAGAAGCTGAATCCTCCGAGCCCACCCCAAATACACTCGGGTAAATGTCCACAGAAGAAATGAAATTTTCTTTCTAACCAAAGACCCCACAATTAACCAAGAACGCACACCACAAGAGCATTTTCCTCTCCTCCCCAGCGCACGTCGAAAACTCACCAACAAGACCAGATAGACATCTCCTCAAAAACTGAACCACCTAGGCTCCTATCAATGTAGGAAAAGATGCAAAGAAGCCTAAATTCTTCAGTGAATGTGTTTAATCGGCCTCTTTACAGGAGAATACTCAGTGAGCACCAAACAGAACATATTACCATTTTGTCTCCAAGGAGACCACATGGTTAGCTACAGCAAGAACAGCACCACTTGGAGTCATGACAGGAAAGATAAGTAGCAACGACATGGGAAGAGCAAGAGGAAACTCAAACAAATGTCTCTTTATCTACCAAATTCTCTAAAATGTCACCAAATTTTAAGTTTTGACTTTTTTCATTCAAAACTTGGTTTCTTATATAGGGACAAGAAATCCGCCCGACCCAAGGAGGAAACCACATATACTCCCCCATCCCCACCCCCACCCCCCACCCCCCCCCCCCACCCCACATAATGACCGGGTCCACCCAGCCCACCAGTCCAGCAATAGAGTGCCTGACTTAACCCGGACATCTATTTCATTGGGCCAACTCAGCCCGCTGCAAAGGTCTAATCTCATTGTTGGCGGAGGGGTGCCCTCTAGTATTTACTATTGGACCAAACCCACATCCTAATTGATGTCTGTAAGTAAATGCAGCTCTTTGTAATGAAGCTGCACTAAAATCATGTATTGGATTTCAGCTCTCCCATGTGAGAACATTACAGAAACCTCGTCGCGGACCCATGGATCCTTACTACGCACTTTAGATTCACAAATGCATAAGCCCAACAGTTCTCCCTATTCAAAAGGGTGAAGACTGCACAGTAGTTCAGCATGCAGCACACACACTATTAAGAGACTTGACTTTAACACCAACTAATACCCCGCAACCCAGTTCAACATAACCCACAATGGTGGAAATCCCTCAAAGGGCCTTTGAAAGCCCAGTTAAGCCCACAAAAGGGAGAAGCTTTGTTGAGATAGAGAGCTAGATCACTTACATATTGACCACAAAATATGATTATCCAGATGTGGGAGTGTGGGACAAAGGTAATTTAAGAGATATGAGGAAGCACAAGAGATGAAAGAAATAGGCATCAAACTAACCTTCTGATGATTCTGGTCTAACCCTGGCAGTCCTATATTTCTGAAAAGAATCAAAAGAGTTTGTTGAGCCATAGTAAATGACAAATACTGTCGGGAGGAATTAACACAATCTGATACCTGTAAGTGGCTTTTCACATGGTAAATAGTTAAGCCTTCAACATTCATGTGCCTCAGGACACCCTTTGGAGTAGCTCCTGTAATACAGATAACAGGTCAATTCAGTAAGTGTAGCCATTATCTATACAGGCCATAACATCAGAGACCAGACTTATAGCAGAGACGCAAACGCACTTTCACTACCACCAAGATGATTGACGGCATCCACAAAGGCTTCATGAAGTTCTGGTGTCCAACGCATGCGTGGCCTATTGGACTGCGAGGCAGATGTTGGAGTTGGATTAGCAGCCGCTGACACTTCACTAGATGGTAAAGAAAGCTGCTGCTGAATTGGCGGCTGATGCACTCTAACATCAGAGGATGATTGGATCACCTGCATGGAGGTGTTAAAGCAGAAACTTGACAAATTCTATACTATCCTCTTAAGCAAAAGACAGATTTTAAATGCAGATTGAAAATGATGTGGCAAGTGAAGTAAATCTTTTCTATGTAAGAAACTACACTGACATAGATGTGGAAAGTCGTGGGGATAGGAAGAGAGGATTTTTAAATCTTTTCATTAACAATACACCATATACGGAGGCAGACAACCAAGTGTGAGGTCTAACCTGGTTTTCTTCAAACACGATATAAATGACAATAATATATTTCTAAGACAAGTGTTTTCATAAAGTTAGAACTGCATTAGAGACAAAGCACACCTTCGGTTGTTGATCCGCTACATTTGAATCAGCAAGAAACTCATTCCAGATAGGCTCCATAGAGTCAGCATAAAGCTCCTCTGTCAATTCCCTCCAACCAATTCTCTTGACATGGTTGTCATTTGATATTACATCAGTACTGCTTCCTACTTGACCATTACTGATAGGAACACCTTCAGGAAAATCAAGTAAATCCTGGAGGTGACCGGAACTCCAAGAATCATCATCATCTTCTTTTTGATAATTGATAAACCCCGTTGATTGAACCTCTGGAGAGGTTGTCTGAATTGGCGCAAAAGGTGATCCACCTCCTAATGGTGAATTCTGAGACTGCCTTTCACGAGGTGAGAAAGACGGAAACTGCAGATCTGTTGGGAATCCCGACACAAAGGAGGAACCACTGTGAGATGGTACAAAGTGAGAAACCATAGGGTTAGCCTGTATCTGTAAGGGGTTATTGATCATTTCCCTAGATGAGGACACAGCAAATGGGTCTGGTGATTTTGGAAAATCTTCTAAAGGATTAGGCAGAACTGGTAGCGAAGAAGTGTATGATCCAGATACTCTCAGCTCGTTGAAACAATTCCCACCTGATGTCTGCATCGGTATAGCAGGACGCATATTCATCTTCGTCCATAAATCAACAATACCAGCTCTGGAGGTATCCAGTTAATCAACTGTCCTCCAACTACCAGTGGCACTCTTTCAAATTCAACAAGCTCCTTTTACACCCAATTAACTGACTCTCATTATTATCTCAAATATCAACAAGCAAATCAATGACTTCCAGAATCTGCACAATGGAAACAGCAACAAACTTTTAGTAGCCAATGTTAAAATTTGCATATTTCCCAGATGGATAACTCTCACCACAGTTCATAAAATCCATTTACAAAAACAAACAAACCAAAATCTCCATAACCATAACCCAACTTTTCAAAACCTATAAAGTTTTAACACATTAAATTATTGAACTACCAAGATGAAAGAAACTTCATCAGATGAAGATTTGAATAAAATTAACCCTCAAGAAAGTTTTAAAGAATATGTAATCAGTAAAAAAAATAATTTCATCATCTATAAAACATCAAGGTGGCATTCTAACAGCTGAATTTCATAGCAGCTCAAATTTAAGCAGGCTCTTGAGTTTGACCTATCTAATCAACGCAAACAAGAATCTAGCAAAGTGGGTCCCTCACATACATTTCCAATCAACAAAACTTCAAACTCCATCACTTATTAATTCACTTGAAAACCACACCCTATACAGAAAAAGAAAAACAGAGAATCAATCTAACAGAAGTACTAATAAACAAACACAGATTAAAGCAACAAAATTCAATTCAATAAGAGACCTAAAAAAAATGGAAAAATCATTTCAAGAGCAGAAGAAAATACCCATTAATGAATAAAATAATAATTAATTCCAAAGAGCAAAATAAAGAAGACCCAGAAAAGGAAAGTTGTAAACTTTACCTGGGAATTAAGAGAAGATTGGAATTTGGACCTCCCAAATGAAAAAAGCTCCAAACCCAATTGCCAAAATCAAATAATTTTAACAAATAATCGTACACAGCTAAGTACAATCAATAATCATCAACACAAAAAACCATGAAAATCTCCGTACTTTCTTATGTTTCCTCTGACTTATCAAAAATTTGCAATCTTCTGGGGTTTAATGAGAGAGAGAGAGAGAGAGAGAGAGAACGGCTCCAGCAATCCAATAGAGCCGCCTTCGTGCCCCTTTTTGGTCTCCTTTTTAATCGCTTGTTCGTTTTGCTTTTTCTTTTGTTTTGTATTTTTAATTTTTGGGGAAGAAGAGCGAGAGAGAAGGAAAGAGGGCAGAGGGGAGAACAAAAATAGGTGGGTCTTTCAGTTCACTTGATTCTTGGCCGTTGATTTCAGGTAAAGTTTGTCATCTTGTGATAGTAATTTAAATTGGGAGATAGTGATTTATAAGCCACATTATGTAATTTTATAAATGTTTTTGTTGTCACTTGCCAAGGAAAATAGCCAACTTGTAGGACCATTTAACGTTTTCTTTTAAAAAAAAATAAGTTTTCATGAGGTTTGTGTCACTTGTACTTTTTTAATTAAAATACAAATTTTTCTTTTATTTGACTTTTCATGTTAAAATTTACAAATTTTGTCATATAAAGATTTATAAATCAAAGTATTTTTTTTTTTTTTTTGAAGAAGAAAAGAGAACTCATTCATACATAACAAGTCATCCGGCATTTACAACGATGAATATCTCTAACCAAATATAGATCTAACATAAACAAGTATAAATGTAACATAACAAGATGAATATGACTCCCACCATCACTGCTTGAAGTCGGTGTCTTAATGAGCTCCGTCGATAACTGACTATCAATCTAAACATCACTGCTAGAAATCGGTGTCTTGATCAGCTTCGTCGATAATTGACAACGCCCTGATATAGCAAAAAATATGCTATACAGTAAACGGGAGGCCACCGCCTTTTCCCTACGATCGTGGTAAGCACGAAACATGTTGCAGCTATTTGGAAGAACAAATTCTCATGGCATAGTAGATTGAACTTGTCTTCTTGATTCATTAAACTGAACCCAAAAAAATAAATTCTACGACCCTCCGACGAACGCGGAGTACTCCACAATCTCTCACCAAATGAGAGTTTATTACTAAACATAGAGAAAAACAAACTAAAAAACTAGATCGAAAGCAAAGAAACAACAACGAATGGGCCAACCACCGGCAAATGCCGGTGGTAGTCCCAAGATGAGTCAAAGAGGAAAAGGGGCTAGGAATTCTTTGAGAGAGAGAAAAAAGAGAGCAAATCAAAGTATTATTGTTAGATTCATCTTTAGTTAAGTTTTCAAAATATCATATTTCTGTAATTTTCATAGATATAGTAATTATCCATTGTTAAAGTGTGTCTTTGTGTGTCTTTGAGATCGCGAAAAATTAAAAGGAAAGAAAAATAAAGAACTGAGAAATTATTTCTTTATATATATATATATATATATATATATATATATATATATATATATATATATATATATATATATATATATATATATATATATATATATATATATATATATATATATATATATATATATATATATATATATATATATATATATATATATATATTAGGAATGGCTTTATCTAACTCATCTCAGGTCAGTAGCCCAATTCATTTCGTATTGAATCGACCTCCTAATTAAAAGATGACATAAAAATCATTGAGGTAAATAATCAGATGTATGACACTTAGCTATTGGTATCCATTTTAATTTATGATGTATGGATATTCATATTCAAGTAATATTGGTCTCTCTACAAATAAATCATCCTCATGCCTATTTTGCATTCACAAATACATCTTCTCAGAAATCGTAAACTTAAGTTCTTTTCGCTGTCTTTATTATGTTGCAGTATGTTTCCATCTATTTTGTTATGTTCCAATTCGTTCTATATTTCATTTTATTTCAAGCACATTTTGTTCCATTGTACAATCTAATTTGTTTCGTCCATTCCATTTTGGGCAATTTTTACATCGTTCCGTTAAAAGAACATACCCAAATGTCATTTTGTTAATTTGAGTGTGATACATGCTAAAAAAATGGACAAAAAGGGATAATGGTATCCAAAATTTTAAGTTAATAAGACTTTTCGGACTCAACTTTATTTGTTACTAAACTTTATATTTGAGGGGTACCATTACTCATTTTGTAAGTTTAATATGTTTCATTTCATTATACAATTCCATTTAGTCTCACAATTTGTTCCATTGTACAATCTGTTTTGTTCAGCTATTTCAATCGATATGTTTACAAGTTTTATACCATTTCGTTTCTTCTGCAAATTCCGCTCTTGTTCCGTTCCATTCTATTACTCCAACCTCTTTTGAAAAGAATAGGGCTAGCCATGTCAAACTTGGGGTTGTTGGGGCGGGGGGCTTGTGTTCTATCAGTAACTAAGGGTATGTTCTCTTCACCTTCTTTTTACTGAACTTATCTGCACAATATTGAATTGAACTGAAATTTACTGAACTGAACTGATTTTTTCTGAACTAAGCTTATTTTTACTGAATCTACAATTACAAAGAGTAAATTTGTTCTTTGGTTTACCGAACTCTACTGAATTTTTCTAAACTGAACTTCTTTTTACTGAACTGGACTGAATTTTACTGAATACTCCAGAGGAAAGTTGAGGAGAACAAGCCCTTATAGTCCCACTCCTACCAAATAAAAATGTTATTAGTAGATTATTAGGTATGTAGATGGATCCTCTACAAATAATTCATCACAAAAACTTTTATAAGAAGGTATTTTCGTAACTTTTGGCCAGTGAGACGAGGATCATATTTAAATGAAACAACGGTTACGGACCATAAAAAGTGATTTTTATATTTTTGAATAGTGACACATTTTATTGTGAGTTGGTCTCACACAAAACTTAATTCATTAGGGGTGGTGGTTGTTTGAATTGGAAATAATATGGATAAAAGAAAAAACGGAAATTTCGTGGGGTACCCTCAAACTTTGCACTTTTGAATGGGATACCCTCTTTTTATAAACTTTGCACGAAATAACTCTAAAGTTAAAAACTTCTGCACCCAGTATACAAAATCTGGAACGAAAGCTTAACGTCGTCAAGTTGGTCAATTATGAATAGTGAAATGACTATTTTGCCTCTATATCTTAATGCGAAAGAACCAAAATTGAAAAACATAATTGAAATATTTTTTATTTAATTTTCTATATTTTTTGTAAATTTGTTTTTGCACAGAATACCTACTAGTATATTATAAAAACTTCAGGGGTATCATGTGCACAACTTCATAAGTTCAGTGTTATTCTGTGCGAACTCTATAGCGGAAATCAACGGCTATTTCAATTTTGGTTTTTTCGCGTTAAGATATAGAGGCAAAATAGTCATTTCACTATTCATAATTGATCAACTTAACAGCGTTAAAGTATCGTTTCTGATTTTGTATATGGGGTGTAGGAGTTTTGAACTTTAGGGTTATTTCGTGCAAAGTTTTAAAAAAGTGAGTATCCCGTTTAAAAGGGCAAATTTTGAGGGTACCCCATGAAATTTCTGAAGAAAAAATTTGCAGGAAATTACATAAATGTAACCTCAAGCGGACTTTTTTTTTTTTTTTAGCGCTGGAAATGGGGAAGGAGAATTATCATTGATTGATAGCCTAATAGCGGCATATACAACAAAAACCATTCTTAACCAATGAAAGATCTAAAATAGCAATACAAAATATCTTCTTCAACTCACTAATTTCGCTTCTAATGCTCGTCTCCAAAACCATGGCAGAAATCCAACCATGTATAATAATCGATGGAATAACCTCTTTTGTGACGGAGTTCTCGACGGTTAGTATAGCTTCGTTGAAGTAGAAATCTATACAGCCTTTCGAATCTTCATTCCCGCAAAACCATAAAACTATTATAATAAAAGAGACTAAAGATCCCATAAAAAAGGATAGAAGTACTTCCATAAACTGAAACTCTAAGTAAATAATCATATCTTTTCTATCTCATTTTATCTTGTGAGTTTAGTCGGTGTTGATCAGTTGAGTCAATTTCTGGGTTTTGTTTCTTTATCTTCCTCATTTTCTTCTTTAATTTTTTTTCTTTTTATAATTACTTAGGTCATTGTCATCATGCAATTTTCTATTTTTAAAATTTCATGTCATATTTTTACACGACTCTAAGAATCGTGGGTTAAAAGCCATTTGTGTTGTAGATTTATGTTAATCATCACTGTCACACATTTGAGCTCCACGCATCCGTCTCCAGTTGTGGCTTATGAAAGATATCAAAAGCTAAGAGTTTATCAAATATTATATGTTTAATGCCATATTTGGAAAATACAAGTCTTAATCACCAAGCGTAATGACTACTGTCAAAACAAATACATAACGCGAATGCATGAGAACCAAAATCATTATGAAAATCATTATTTTGAAGTTTTGCACTCTATCATCAGATTTTAAAGAGTGTTGGGCCTAGCGAGCCCGACATGGGGAAGCCTCGGGGCGACCCGGGATGACACGTATACGTGTGAGTGCAATGGATACATTGCGGAAGTGTTGCGTGACCAAAACAAGAAGTTGCATGGCCATGCAATAGGCGTTTGAAGCTACTGACATATGTGCCCAACCATGCGGTTTTACAAGGCACATATTGCCCGACCATGCGGACCAGTTCGTGGCCCAAATTTGGCCGGTTTTGGCTACTGAAGTTTTGGGCAAGTAATTTACTTGCTAGGCAATTTCATGATTTAGGAGTCTAGCTTATTTATTCCTAATAAATATGATATTGTATTAGGAGATAAATATTTAGAGTTTCTATATTATGTAAATTGTAATATTCTACATCTGGTTTCCTAGTTGAACTAGATTACTAGGGTTCCTCTTGTGTCTATAAATACAAGGCTTTGCCCCAAGGTAGAGAGAGAGCTCCCTAGTTGAAGAGTTGAAGGGTTTGTAGCTTTTCCCAAAAGCTATGTGGGTTGTGAGTGAGAGTTCTATTAATCGTTGATTGAATAAAATTCTCCCGAGGTTTTTCCCTTGTTGGGTTTTCCTCGTTAAACTTGTGTTTGTCATTATTGTTTTCTCGTATTAGTTTCCGAATTCCCCAACAAGTGGTATCAGAGCACAGATTCGAGTAGATGGAAAAGGTTTTCGGAAAGGTCGAGATGGAATTGTTCAATGGCAGGAACAAAATCTCCTTATGGCAAAGCATGGTGAAAGACATCCTAATTCACCAAGGTTTGAATGAGACCTTGGAGGATACACAACCTAGCGGTCTTGATGATGCAAAGTGGAAAAATCAGAAGTTGCGTGCTGTGGCAACGATCCGGATGTCCCTTGCGCCGGAGATTAAGTACAATGTACTTAATAAAGAGAATCCAAAAGTCCTATGGGAGAAGTTAGGGAAGATTTATATGTCTAAATCTTTGGCTAACAAATTGTTCATAAAGAAGGATTTATTCGAGCTTGAGATGGATGTAGACGACGACTTGAGACAACACCTCAACAATTTCAATGGCTTGATCACCCAATTGGACGCGTTGGAGGAAAAGTTTAAGGATGAAGACAAAGCTCTAATCTTGTTGGTTTCCCTCCCGAAGAGGTTCAATACTGTCATAACCTCTTTATTGGTGGGAAGAACAAGTTTAAAATTAGATGAGATCGCACAGTCCTTCTTGAAGCAGATAAATTGATGAAGCAAGCTACGGGTGGCTCGTCCGTGGTTGATGGAGCCTATGTTGCAGAATCACGCGGCGGAAGATCTAAAGGCAAGTTCAAGAAGCATAGCTCCGAAGTCAAGTGTTTCTATTGTGATGGTAAGGGACATATTCAATAGAATTGTCCAAATGCAAAAGAAGACTTGAAGTTACTCAAAGCATCTCGTGAGAAGGGAGTGTCGGCTTTGGCTATGGGAGACGGTTGTGATGACAGTGAAGGGGATGTTATATTGGTTGAAGAAAGGACAATGAGTCCATGGGTCCTTGATTCGGGTGCTTCGTGTCACATATGTAATTGGAAAGCGGCGTTCTTGTCCTATGTAGAGTGTGATGCGAAGACAATCAACCTTCCTAACAAAAAAGAGGTCAAGGTTGAGGGTATTGGAGAAGTTGAGTTGAAACTTCATAATGGGCAAGTGAGGAGTCTTACTAATGTGAGGTACGTTCTGGCACTTGACAGGAACATTATTTCTATGGGTGCACTATATGATGATGGGTGTGCGGTAATGATGAAATCCGGCACAATCATGGTATTCAAGGATGACTTGAAATTCATGAGGGCAACAAAGAACACGAGGAATCTCTATGTCATGGATGGAGAGGTCGTGGTTCAAGGGGAGGCATCGTCAAGCAAAGGACGATGCGGTGATCTCGATCGTTGATTGGAGATGAAGACCATGTTGGGCTCGAGGGGAGGTTTGTTGGGCCTAGCGAGCCCGACATGGGGAAGCCTCGGGGTGACCCGGGATGACACGTATACGTGTGGGTGCAATGGATACATTGCGGAAGTGTTGCGTGACCAAAACAAGAAGTTGCATGGCCATGCAATAGGCGTTTGAAGCTACTGACATATGTGCCCGACCATGCGGTTTTACAAGGCACATATTGCCCGACCATGCGGACCAGTTCTTGGACCAAATTTGGCCGGTTTTGGCTACTGACGTTTTGGGCAAGTAATTTACTTGCTAGGCAATTTCATGATTTAGGAGTCTAGCTTATTTATTCCTAATAAATATGATATTGTATTAGGAGATAAATATTTAGAGTTTCTATGTTATGTAAATTGTAATATTCTACATCTGGTTTCCTAGTTGAACTAGATTACTAGGGTTCCTCTTGTGTCTCTAAATACAAGGCTAGACCAAGAGGTAGAGATAGAGCTTGAAAGGCTAGTTGAGTGCTCTTGAGATAAACACAAAGGGTTCCTAGTGTGTGGGTTGTGAGTGAGAGTTCTATTAATCGTTGATTGAATATAATTCTCCCGAGGTTTTTCCCTTGTTGGGTTTTCCTCGTTAAACTTGTGTTTGTCATTATTGTTTTCTCGTATTAGTTTCCGAATTCCCCAACAAAGAGTTTAACAAGTTTTGGCACCCGGGCGATCCATTGGGGTTAATCTTTCATTTAGGTATTCCACCATTGCTTGTAGTTAGGCCTGTCAATTTTCGACCCGACCCGACCCATTTTTTCAGGGTCATGGCACTGATTTTCTGACTCGGAACCCGATTTGACCCGGACCCTATTAATCCGGTGTTTTTTGGGTAAAACCCGACCCGTTTGACCCAAAAAATAGAACAATTTGTAATTATAAACAAAAAGTTCGACTAAGATATCTTAAAAAAAATAAAACCATTTTTTTATTATTTATGTTTTAGTAACTTTTTCTCTACCTCTTTTGTTCTTTTAAAATAAGAAATTTTGCTTTTAGCTACGCTAAAATGGACGGAAATATAAAGTACAACTTATCGAATAATCAAAAAAATATAAAGAATATCGTATAGTCGTATATACATACCAAAATGTGAAAATATATACGTACGTAGTTAATACAAGTTATAAGTTGGCAAAATATACAATTTGAAAGCATAAATTGACTATATACTTAATGAAGTTTTTTTTTTATTGGGTCCCTCGACCCGGTGGGTCGACCCGAAACCGACAATACTGGGTCAGGGTTGAGCATTTCTCAACCCGAACCCGAAATGACTCGACCCGCTAGTGACCCTAACCCGACATGACCCGAACCCGACCCGTCCGACCCAATTGACAGGTCTACTTGTAGTAGGTATTTTATTTAAGATTTAGGAATGAATAATTTGTCGAACTTCATTTGTTCGTAATATAAATAGGCAGAGAACATAAAAGTTCACTCCAATAACTCCACAACGTGTTTATAGATGGTGACTTAAAAATGGACTACTTAAAGTGAGGTCATGACTAAGTAAATATTAAGATGTAAATCTATATCTTTTTATTTGAACTTCTAATTCACTGCCAACGTATTGGTAGATTGACAGGTAACGAATGGAACTATAACACATGGTAAGGGTCATATCTGCGCGACATGGTAAATGTGAATTATGTAGTGACTAAAAAGATAGCAGTGACCTCATAGGAGTGCCACATGGCAAGGGTAATACCACATGGTTAGACTGTATTAGGTGACATCGTAAAGATAGGAGAGACCTCATAAGAGTGCCATATGGCGAGATTCGTAAGGCTGCACTGTGTTTTTGTATTTAGTATAGAAGATAGATAATAGATAATAATTTTTTAAATAAAAAATAAAAATAATTTTTTTTTTAAATCACCTTCTATTTTTTGTAATTCAAATATAGCCACCCTAAATGTCTTGTGCATTTAGCTTCTATCAAAGATTATAGGACATATATATATCATTTTGAAGTATTTTTGGAATCCAATCCGATGAGGCGTAAAAATTATAATTTTTTGAGTTATGTATATAACTAAAGTTATTTTATATTGTAATTTGAAAAAATAGTAATAAATATACAACTAATGATAAGGCATTAATGACTGACACTTGGATGATGTGTTATGCTATGTGGCAAACCTTGTGCTTATGTGTCATTTACATGGCATTCTCACATGAACATGGTCCTCCTAGTTGGCGTCCTATGTGTCATTACCAAGTAAGTCTTGAAAGGGTCGCACTGTGTTTTAATAGTAAGGTAAGATTCATTTAACACCATTCAACTCTATCTTTACGTTATCCCTTTCCTCATTTTCATGTACTAAGTAATATTTGAAGATTCTTAGTAAGCAAGGTTCTCTTTTAGTTGTACTCCGCAAGTTTCACGTAAATTTCATTTCGCAAAATAAGTTTGTTACGTTCTACTTTATAAGGTCAATGCTCCGAGGCATATGACGCAGTGGCATAGAGAGAATCTGTAAAAACAACATAGAAAATAAAAAAGTCTTAGGTCCAATTTCTGACTCTGCATCGCACATTTATAACAATGAGGAAAGATTTCAGTGGTATTTCCCGATTAGGTATGGTGACATATTGGTAAGATATCCCAGGCCAATATGTCAATCACATTAATTTCACAAGTGTTACTATGATTCAATATGACTTTGTGAGGTTCCCTTATGTCGATACTTGATAATTGCTATTAACATGGAGTTGCGAAGACATCTTCTTATTAATTGGGTACTTCTTGGTTATTTACTACTTCATTTGCATATTTAACGCTCAATAATTTATACGGAGTAATGTTGTTAGAACTATATATATATCTATAATTTGTGTTTTTTTTGAGTTCAGATGGGGCATAAGAGGATTCGAACCTGGACCATTAGGCAAGCCTAGACATCTTTGCTTTGCTATTGTAGTTATTTTAAAATTAAGCTAAGGACCTTGCTTGATTAGACACGTAAATGTTAGCCGTTAGCACTTGCCTATATACATTGGCATGTATAAACTATAGAGAAGTAGTAACCGTGTCCCAACTGCCAACTGTTGTTCTCATTATCAAGGAATTGAAACATTCCAAGGCCAAATGATTTTATCCAAAACTCAACCACGCTAAATAGTTGGCGCGCGACTTGGCCTTTCTTCTAATCTTGACCATTTAAGTTTATCCCTCCATGGACCTCAAGATTACTCAGTCACTAATTTTTAATTCCGTGCTTTGCAGGGACTCGTGTATATTTTGTAAATTATTTTGAAATATTTTTCCTTCTTCATATATACAGAGTATTACTTTTTAATTATCTCAACCAAAGTACTTATGTATATGATATATTATTCTCAGCCAAAGTTGATAATTGTATATGATGTATTATTGGTTGGTCATTTGTGGAATGACCAATGGAAAACATGCGCCGAACAAAAATAAATATGTTATACTCCTATGTGGAAAACCTATATAATTAAATTAAAAGTAATAAAATATGCACCAATATATGAATAAATATATAAAATCATGACCTCGCTGTGTCGGGATTAACTATTGGAGCAATTGGTTTGATTAGTGCAACTTTATTATGAGGTACATTAGATTTCAGGTTTGAATCCTAACCCTTCTCTACACATATAATAAATGAATTGTAGTTAATCAAAATTTAGGTTCTAATGCCTAAATTCGTTAATAATGTCAATTAATCAATCTAAATATCTACATGTATCCATAACAGCATTCTCTTATAATTTTAAAGATATTTATTTTAGGACTTAACATAATAGCTTTGAGTCACCGAACGAATTTATTTCTGATCACAGTGCTTTTTGGCACTTTGTACAAATTGAATTATTATTATTGTTTTATGTTTTATTAAAGAAATAAATCTCTTTTGTAATGCTCCAATAAACTAATCAATAATGTTCGGAGATATTATTGCTAATAAAGTTTTATTACCAAAGTTTCTAATGTAATGCTTCAACTATATACTAATAATAAAGTTCTACAAGTCACAATGAGACGAGTTTTTATTTCTTATAGTATAATAAGGGTGACTTATATATGATAATTAGAACGATTAGGTGTGATATTGGAACAACCTAAAAATTTAGGTGTGATATTAGATAAATAAAAGATTAGAATTCATTTTCTTATAAGAGGCATAAGACCAATACAACATAACAAATGTAGTGTGAGATCAAACCAGACAATGAGTGTGTAAATATAATGTATTCTTTAAGATAGGATTGAATTTGAACGAAATTGAACTCAATATTACTGAATCAAATTGAGCTTAATTGTAATATGTAAGGAAAAAAGAAGCTGAACACTATCAGTATACCAATAAATCTTAATCTTTAACCATTAAACTGAATTGTTAACACTTCTGGTGAATACCTCATGAACAGCTATTGGCCATTATGAAATAATAACAATAATTTTTAATTATATAAGAAGTAAGTGTATTTAATAATTCAAAACACTCAACAACAAGAGGAAAATTTTTTTGGTTGCATGCAAGAAAAGTAAAAAAAAAAAAGAAAAAAAAGAGAGCAAATAGAATGTTTCCATGTGTGTATTAACCAATCGGCCATGTGTAATACTTTCCATGCATTTAGGTGCTACTAATTGTCTATGTTCTCCACGTGTACTTTTGGCGAAGACGTAGCCTTTTCTTTTGATCTCATATACTCCATTTCCTTGTTCATTGCTTTGTATAGGAGAGAGAAAAAAATTAAAGAGTTCTGTAAACTAGAGAGAAAAGAGAGATGGGTGAAGCATCAAAAGAAACAGCAATGGCAACCGTTGCACAGAAGGCACCGGTTAC
Source organism: Tetragonia tetragonoides (assembly GCA_038025085.1). Taxonomy (NCBI): domain Eukaryota; kingdom Viridiplantae; phylum Streptophyta; class Magnoliopsida; order Caryophyllales; family Aizoaceae; genus Tetragonia; species Tetragonia tetragonoides. Next base: position 12,263,091 of record CM076143.1, read on the forward strand.
TGCTGAGAGGCCTGTTAGAAGTGATTTAGAGACCAAACTTCCTAAGCCCTGTAATTATCTTACTCTAGTACCTTTTTATTTTAAAATTTTATTGTTTTCCTAATGCTTAAATATATCGATATTGCACTACTGCCTGATTTTTGGAGCTTTATCATAAAATTTATTGCTTTCTGATTCATTGTCACATAAAAGTTGATAATTGAATCCTTGACGATGAATCGTAGTACTGATTTTATTTTTATGAATTCATCAGTAAGGACTCTTTTAATTTTTATCTCGGTATGGAGTAGGGACTTCTGTTACGTTGTGATATTACTTAGTTTGGGACTTCTAAAATATTTTAGACTTTGAGAAGAAGATTGTGGCATGTGGGCCTAATCAAAGTGAGATCAATGTGTCATTTCTTCACGTTCGAAAGAAAGAAAATAAAAAACTACGAGTAATACAAAAACAAAAATTGTCTTATGAGGTGACCTCATACACGAATTATCACTTTTTTGTCGGTTGGCAGTGGTACACGAGAGTACAGGCGTCGCTCTTTTTTTGGTAATTATTTTATCAGTTTTATAAAGTATATATATTGTGAAGCTATTTTATATCATAATAGTTTTGGTATGACTTTTTTCTATTACCTTGTAGATTGTTGGTTCAAATCTTGAGAGTAACTACTTTCTAACTATTTTTCTTTTATAATTCTCCCCCTCTTCCATAATGATCTAATACGTACCTTTTTTTAATTTTATACATAATATATATTTTATTTTTTTATATTATCTTTTTTTTTTTAAAGTTTATACATCAAATGTGTATTATTGACCACTGTCGGTTGCTATTTTTTTTTCTTCCTCTCACAGATATCATACCTTGTATATGATCAAACCGCCTCGTATGTCATATGGGTTTTTGTGAAAACCACAACGTTTGTGTTATAGGCTATGATCGACGTTTATACATTCGCTAACAAATCCTTATTAATTCAACTAGTTTACGTCTAATGCAAGAGTATATATATTTTAGTGTTCTCATCAATGAAAATTTGTACGAGACCGTCGTCTCATGGACCATGGTGAGACGGAATCAATTTTCATAGACACAAGAGGTCAATAATTTTTTGCACATAAAATTTATACTCTATAAGACAGTCTCACTATGAAATGATAATATAATAACAAAAATTACATTTTAAATAGAAAGTGGTACTTCTATCGGTCTTATCATGTATAAAATCTTCTGATATTTCAGATTAGTCGTCTCATAAAATGCTACCAACATTTAGAGATTTTCAATGCTATGTCATAACTCAAAAATCCTCCACTTCTATAAATCTCGTTCTCTTTGCTATAAATCTCTTAGAAGGTTTGTTGCCCCTACCACATCATAATTTAATAATTACATTTGTGCGAAATTAGTTATTGCAACGGTGAGGTTTTTTAGGTTCCTTACTGTGTCAAGGATCTTGCAAGTGTTCCTCCCCCTCCCAAAAGTTTCATAATTCATAAACATCTTACATTGAAGATGCTCTAAACTTGTCTCACATAATACGACTCTTTCAACCGTGTCCGATTACTATTATTTTTATTATATCATATTGAATATTTAGAATACGTGAAGTTAGTTGCTTCATGCCTCGTACTTTAATTTACTTTAGCAATGTGGATGATCTTTTAAGTTGGGTTCGTAAGAGAGCCTCTTTTTGAAATACACATCAAAAGACTATGTTATACTAACTCTTAAACAGAATATAAAAATTCATATAAGACGGATTTTAACCTCCGGCTTATGTATTAGTATTTAGTAAGTACGATTTTCAAAGACTTCGATAACGTAGTAATGATCTTTTCTAACAAATTTGTTCTGTTTTATTCATGTTGGTTTTGGATTAGACTTGCCGCGAGCAACTATAGCACCTGATACAGACAATGTCAATGGCACATTTAATCACAAACATCACGACATGTCTGTGATGCAGCAACATGTTGCCTTTTTTGATCAAGATGGTGATGGTATTATTTACCCCCTCGAGACCTTTAGAGGTATTAATTGCCAATATAATTGTTTCCTATGGGAATGTACAATGATACTCCATATATTTGATTTATATATTTGGACTGTCACAATCATTAGTAATAAGATTGATTCATTAATTTGTAGTATGATGTGTTACTTTTGTAGGTTTCCGCAACCTTGGTTTTAATCTTATAGCTTCTTTCACTTTCATGGTTCTTGTTCATATGAGCATGAGTTATGCTACATCCCCAGTGAGTATTTTCTTTAATTTTACCTTGTTTTATATTTTGGCTTGTTATATAATTTTTGGTAATAAATGAAGATTGAAGACTTTCTATTCCATCTAATAAAACTGTTGAGCTCTTTTTTGCTAATAAAACTGTTGAGCTTGTATTGAACTCCATGGTATAAACTCTTTTTTCACCCCTTTACAGTCATGGCTGCCTTCACTTTTCTTACCTATATATATTCAAAATATACACAAGGCTAAGCATGGGAGTGATTCAGCAACCTATGACACGGAGGGCAGGTAAGACTTTGATTAATTTTATATGTACGTAGTATTTCACTTATCAGACTGTTTAATTTTATGGTGAGACAATCACAAGTAACACTTTTCATTCGAAATGTAACATTCTCTTGATACGTTTTAGGTATTCAAAATTAACACTTCTCGATTAAAATGTAACATTTCTCGATTCAAATGTAACACTAGTCTCACGGTGAGACTGTCTCATAGAGTATATGTTTTATGAAATTCCGGGTATTGTAGATTTATTCCAGCGAATTTGGAGAATATGTTCAGCAAGTACGCTCGCACTGTGCCCGACAAGCTCACACTGAAAGAAATCTGGAAGATGACCCAAGGGAGTCGCAATGCATTTGATTTCTTTGGCTGGTTTGCTCTTAACTTTGATCTTCAATTCTTGGTGCTTTTCCTTAAGTGCCAAACTGCCAACATGTAACTTGCATAACTATTTGTTTTTGTGTTGTTTTGCTTGTGTGCTTAACAGGATTGCTAGCCGGCTAGAATGGGGAGTTTTGTATATCCTGGCCAAAGATGATGAAGGCTATTTGTCTAAAGAATCAGTAAGGCGTTGCTTTGATGGGAGTTTGTTTGAGTATTGTGCAAAGATGCAAAAGGGTGCCACTAAGAAGACGGCTTAATTGAGTTGGTTACGTGTTGAGCGATTCCCTAACAACATTTTTATTGTTTTTGGTAAAATGGTGGTGATAGGCTTTCAATGTACATTCGTTTTACTTTTGAAGTTTTTAGTGTCCAAAGAATTCCAAAGAGGAGGTGAGGGGGGAGGGACTATTAGGATTTGATCCTTAATGGGTTGGTAGATCTATTGGGACTCTTTTCACTGGACTTCGTCTGGTTTTGAATGAGATGAATCATTTAAGGTTATTTAGTGGATAGATTATTACATGGTTCAGATCAATGCGTTTAGCCCTTAAAAAATATGAGACGCTTACCTAGATTTAGCCCCAAAACATTGGTAATTGTAAGAGGTAAGAGCATAATTTGGAAGTATGTTTGAGAAAAATGATTTATTGAAAATGGTGAGATTCAAATGCTACCTTTACTTTCATGTGTTTTTATCAAGGCTAACGGTTTTTATCCATGTTCATACACTTATTGTGTGTTCTGTTCTACTTACTTGATCAGTAGTTTAATTTAGTTTGTTATGGTTCACAAATTGGTATTCATGCCAGTTTAATTTAATTTAGTCTTTTTTCATTCTAGTGAAAGAGATTATACTCGTAGATGCTAAATAAAATTGTGCTTTCAGTTCTTGAAAATTATGAGTAATTTGGTTCCCTTGGTTGTCAAGGTTTTTCAAATTGTGCTTCATTTGGGATTCAACATGATCTTGTTGGATTTTTCCTTGATTAGTGATGAACTTGTCACTCGTTAGCTATTCGATCCACTTTATTTATTCGTAAAATAGGGTATGCTATTACTTTTTTTAAACTGAACCAAACTGAAAATAGTTGAACTAAAATAAAATGAATAGTAATTTATGAAAGAAAAAGAACGTAGATCATTGAAATAAATTGAACTAATTATTGAGTAAGAGGGAAATATCACACCATAACTAGTACATTATATGCAAGTAGAGATGTAAATTAAACGAGCTAGAGCACGCGTGAGCTGCTCGAGAACGTAGTCAGTCAAAGCTCGTTCGATAATAAACCAACAGAACGAGCAGGAGCACTAATTTATTAAATACTTGTTACCAAATGAGTCAAGTATATGAACCCAATGCTCGGCTCATTACTATTATAGGTTATAATACCTAACATACTAGTGTATTCGTGAGCTGCTTGTGAACATACTCGGTCAAAGTCCGATCAAAGTTTGCTCGACAATAAATGAGACGATCATAAACACAAATTTAATACTCGTTTAACAAACGAGCCGAATATGAACACAAAAATACTCGACTCGCTCGTTTACGCCTCATATTGAGATGTAGCCTAATCCAACCTACTGAGAGAATGTCACACGAAAATGGAAAATGGAATTTGTAACCTGGGTTGTCTTTATATTTTTATTTTGGTGAGCGATGTCTTGTGTGATATTTTTATTCTTGTAGTTCCATAAAGATATGAGATTATGTAATTCTGTCAAACTTTATGATTTTTGGAAATGGAGACATTTTGTAAATGGATACATAACCACGACTCGCAAGTCACAAGTACCAAGCTCAGAATATTATCAAGCAGAAATAGATATTAGCCACTTGTACATAAAAATACAAAAAATTGTATATAATGATCTTATCACAACTTTAAGTAAGGCGAGAGAAGAGGGTCACCTTTTTGTGAAATAAGGTTCATTGTTTATAATAAATATCTCCTACAATTTTATAAAATGATCCCATTTTAGGGCTCAATCTTTTCAACTGGTAACTGGTGGCTGGTAATTGGGAGAAATTGGGCAAAACTGGTAAAAACTGGAAAGTCTAACTGGTAACTGGGAGAAACTGGTGAAAATTGGGAAAAACTAGGTCAAATTGGAAGAAACTGGGAAAAACTGGGAGAAACTGAAAATTTTGTATATTTGATTATTTTAATAATAATAATAATAATAATAATAATAATAATAATAATAATAATAATAATAATAATAATAATAATAATATTATTATTATTATTATTATTATTAAAATAAAATAAAATAAAAATATTAATAATAACATTAATTATTACATTAACAATAACAATAGAAATAAAATATTAATAAAGATATAATAATAATAATAATTATAATTATAATTATAATTATAATTATAATTATAATTATAATTATAATTATAATAATTATATTATTATTATTAAATTTTATTAATAATATTTTTATTAATAATATTTAGTTTATTAGTGTACTTTATTATTATTATTATTATTATTATTATTATTATTATTATTATTAATATTATTAATATTATTATTATTATTAATATTATTATTATTATGACTTTTATTCTTGTTTAAATACAAAGTCAATGTATTTATTTATTTTCATATTTTGATTAAATATATTGTATATTTAATTATTATGTTTAATATGCCAAATTATCAAAATGGAAAAAACTGGACAAAACTGGGTCAAACTGGGCAAAATTGGGGAAAACTAGGCAAAACTGGGAGAAACTGTATTTTGTAACTGGTAACTGGTGAAAACTGGGATAAACTGTATTTTGTAACTGGTAACTGGTGAAAACTGAGTAAAACTGAAAAAAACTGGACAAAATTAAAAACCAGTCAAAAAGAACATGCCCTTAATGGTAAGAAAAAGAAGGGAACACTTTTTTTAATTTAAAAAATAGTCTTTTATTCTGAAAAAATGTCCCATATTTCTATAAAGGTTATTCGACGATCTTCCAGTTTTCGTGTTGAAATTTGAAAGTATATATAAAATGAACTTAAAATATGAGAAATTTGAGAAGATTATTTAAAAAAAAAAGGAAAAAAAAAAACGCCAATAAGAACCCAAAAGGGACTACTAAAATGCCCATGAAAAGAGGAAGAGGTGGGAGCATACGTGATAATCGGTAAGTAACCCACTCTTATGAGTTATAATCCAGTGATTATGGGTTTAAATCTTTATCTATGTAGGAAGATTAAAACATCCTCTCCCTTTCTTTACAGGGAGGATCTCCTCCTCGAGTTGAGATCCACTCCTTTGTTTGCATTCTTTTCCTAAATGTAGGGTTAGATGCCCTTCTCTTAATTTGTCGCTTTGAACTTATTTAATTCAAAATACGAGTAGAATAAGATTTCACCCTTCATTTAGAAAATAAAAGCCTACATTTCTTTTTGGAAATGATGGTCCGTTCTTTAGAGCTGAACTTACAAGAGCTGAACTGGATTCAACACCACTGAACTAAATTCAACACCACTGAACTGGACACCACTGAACTGAACTGAACACCACTGAATTGAATTTAACACAACTTGATATGTGAGACAAAAAATATGTTTATGAACTCAGCACCATTGAACTGAACTGAAAATTACTGAATTGACACCTAAACTAAAAATTACTAAATTAACACCTGAATTAAACTGACCGTGTAAGCTCTATAGAACGCACCCTAAATAGGATCCAAACTCATTCTCCTCTACTTGAATCTGTTAACCTTTTAAAGATAAGTTCACTTGCCGTCTTACTTGATACATGTGATTTGCGGACTATCACAATTTACATGCCTCATTGTAAGAACTAGCGCGGTTCACCGGTTCAGACCGGACCGGATTGTGACCGATCTTGGACCGGCCCGGACTGGTTTTTTTAGAAAAAGCCCATGATCATTTTTTTTAGTATGTAGCATTAATTCGCCATCCGGTCCAGATCGGACCGATTTTTAGACTGGACCGAACCGGACCGAAACCCGATTTAACCGCTCTAAAAATAGATCTGGTCTCAGCCAGATCGGTCCGGTCTAAAAATCCTGTCCGGACCGGAACATGAACAGCCCTGATAAGAACTATAAAATGGGCTTGAATTGGGTGTCCAGTAGAGTACCACACTACCACCTATGAGAGTGAGATTTCGGATCTTTACTTGGATTTGGGTAATTAATGAATCACTTATCTTTGATGGTCAATTTTTCTTCCCAGTTCCCCACCACCACAAGCCAAAATCTTAACTTTGACAAACTAAAAAAACTACATCAACCAGATTAATTACTAACAGGGGTTACCCACGCGCCAGTTATCACTATTAAAATCACCATTGTTACCCACGCGCCAAACATGAGAATGGTGGAGACAATTAAGAATTTAATTAAAATCCATTTTAAGTGGGACCCTCAGCCTAGAGGCCTTGCTGGAACCGACCATTTTCAGCTTTTATAGTATGGGTAGACAGCTTTATTTCTCGTTGTATGATCAATGATGTTGTATCTCCATTTTAATCTTTCATTTTTATTATTTTTATAATTAATGGGTAAAAATATTTTTATTTTATCCTTTGATGAGATTCTCTTTATTTTATTAGTTTCAAGGTTTTTTTTAACTAATCAACAATTCTTTTTTGAATAGCACGAGATGTCTGTCATAATGGTATTGAAATAAGTACTGCTGCTATATATTTTTACTTTTGTTTTTTTCTTTTTGTGTGGGGAAATGGGAATGTCTAAAAATTACCCTTCTTCACAAGAGAAATGCTTCACAAGAATGCAGAAACTAGAAGCAAAAAAGAGCAGGAAAAAAACACATTACCCAACAAAATTTTTGGGGTTGTTTAGATTTTTGGCATCATTTGGGGAAGAAGAGCATTTTTTTTCAGGCTGATATTGACAAATGGGTAGCTTTTAATTTTAGTTTGGATATTTATATGCACATGCATTTACAATAGCTGGTCCTGATTCCAAATCAAAAGCTGCAATCTTTTGTAAGTTTCCTCGCTCTTTTTCTTCTCTCAAGCTCCAATCCAGAGAAATTTGGAGGGAGAAAAATGGTTTTATTTTTTGAAATTTCATGTTGGGTTCATAGATTTGTTTGTTTGAAATTTGTGAGATTATGAGGAAATTTTGTTGTTTGCAGGATTTTGGGGTGCTAAAGTCATCTTAATCACTCTTTCCCAACTTGAGTTTTGGTTGGATTTAAGCAATGAGATTAGGTGAGTTTGATACATTGCTTCCTTTCTGTGGTTTATTTTATGCAGTATATCTGTATGATTAAATTCCCAACTGCCAAATTTGGTCATACTTGCGGCCAGTGAAGCATTTTTGTGGAGCAATGAGTGTGGAGGTTAGCGAGAAATGAAGTGATTGTGAGTTTATTCTGATGAGCAATGTTGGTTGAATTATTGTTTATGCTGCTCAATGTGTCTGGTTTTGTTCTTTTATTTTTCTACGGTACCCAGTTTAAGCAACTTGGAGAGTAGATCTCTGCCTGAAATTATGTAAAATGATGTATCAGTTCTGTTGGCATTTTTAACTTTTGAGATGCATTCTGTTTACCTTCTGGTGACTGTGGCACAAGCACTATGTTCCACCCTTCATTTGAGGGTTTGCATTGATCATTTAAATCTGAGAGTGTATGGAATTTCAGCTATGGTTATGATTGATGTAGTGGACTTTAAAAATTGCTTCACCCTATATTTACAAAGTGACGATCCTAAGGCCTCAGGCACAATCTTGGTTTCATAGGCAAGTTTTTTGAGCACTTGGGGCTGGTTTGTGCCGGCATTTATAATGGAAATTTTAGTTGGTGTATATAGCACAATGGAGTTCTACAGTAGTGAACTACAGAACTGGTTGTATACTTGTATATATAACTAGTGGTAGGTAATGAATAATGTGAGAATATTATTATGACACTGCAAATTTGCCCCTCATCAGCTACATTAGTGTAATACCCCCCCCCCCCCAAAAAAAAAAAAGAAAAAGAAAAAACCCTTTTCCAAGCATTGGTAGTAAAGGTCCAAATGAGTCACTAAACTGACACCAACTCAACAAAGGTGCTCTGAAGCTTAGTCACTTTGCTGTTGAACACCAGAACTTGGCGGTCTTACAGAAATGGTCAGTAGGACACAAATCAAGTCCTGATTTGCTTGTGGAATACAGTTGAGCTTTCTAAAATAGTTCCAAAACATCATATGTTGGCTGAAACTCTCATACTTCTGAACCTGTATTTTGCTATCTCATGTCAGCTGAGCATAAGTGATATGTGCATTACCTCTAGGTGTCTTAGTTATCCTCTTTAGAGTTCTTCCTACTGGTCATCAGTTGTGGAAAAACTATTTTAGCGACTTATGATCTATCAACCTAACTTTCTTTGCTTTGATAAATACATCTTGATTTATGTACAATTTTTATGATTAACATCACTCAGGCTTTCAACAGAATGATTTGGACTCATCCGCTGGGCAAAGTCTGTCTGGGAGTTTCAGAAAGTCGACATCTGGTTCGTAGTTATTCCTGGCTTTAGTGTTCTCCCATGGTTTTCTTTGCATGTGGCCCTCATATTCAAATGCTGTTGGTCATTGTCACTATATTAGGCTGTGCTTTTCCTGTATTCTAAAACAGATAACAAAGACCAGTGATTTGATAGAAAAAAAAAATTCATTGATCACTTGAAGCTGTACATAAGCTTCAAGAAATGTAGTCCTCGATAAAAGACTGCTGTTTGCTAGCAAAAGGACTTATTATGGCACAGTATTTTGTATATATGTATCTTTTTTCTTTGGTATTGGTATTCTGATATATATCTGAACCTTACATGTAATATGGTAATTGGTGGAGTGAAATGTTTGGGATGGAAAAGAGGTTTCAGGGATATAACCAGCCACTTTCTGAGCAGCATATTTTTGAATACACTCCTGTTCGTAACTTATTATCAGCATTTGTGAACTTCAAACAAAGTATTTTTGCTACCCAGACGTCCGCTGAAAGAAATTTTTGAAACTGCTTCTGATTCTCTTTTATTTTGTTCTGGCTGCTGCTACTTAAATCTATGTAATCTGACTATTCGATAGGCACCTTTTTGCTTAATCATATGCAGGAATCATGTAGTTTGTTTGCTTATTTATGTTAGTTGTCTATGATGATATGAAGTTATTTGACTATTCGATAGGCACCTTTTTGCTTAATTATATACAGGAATCATGTCAGCTTTTTTGCTTATTTATGTTAGTTGTCTATGATGATATAAAGTCAAATTTTTCGTCACTTGAAATACCTGTGCGAAATCTTACTGGGTACTGGGTACGTTGTGCAGTTTTTGGACAAAATGATACATCTCCTGGACAAAGTTTGAATGGTAGTTTCAGAAAATCTAGCTCTGGTCAGTACTTCAATTTTTTACTGCTTACATTCATTTTACTTCCTACTGGTGTCTGAAATTTGTTTACATGCCTTAGGCTTTCAACAAAATGATCTAGACTTGGACAATGCACAAAGTTTGGGTGGAAGTTTCAGAAAGTCAAAAAATGGTAATTTCGTGTTGTTTTACCTTCCCTTCTTTCTACTTGTTTGGGTGTTGAGGAAACGCAACTTATTTTGTATTGCCTTCATGGCTATTCACAAAAACTTGAGCTAGTTTCGCTCCTCACCTAATTTGGTGTTGAAACTCTTGAGAACGCTATGGTAGTATGGTGAAACAGGCTACAGCTATGTGATAGCGGCACTTTGTGATCGTGAAAAGCTGAAGGTTGTAGGGATCTCTAAAGTTCAGGATCTCCATAAGTGGTCTTGAGAGTTTGAGACTTAAATAAATTTCAGTCATGGGATCATTTTTGCAAAAAAAATGGTTGAAATATACACTTCACACGTGAGTTAAGCTGGAACTTTCTTGGTAAAGGGACTTAATCAACCAAAATATGACAGAACACCTCAGCAACACAGGAGAGAGGAAAAAACACCTAGACAAAGACAAAGTGTAGGCTGAATTGCTGAAGAGAAATTCTATGTATGATCCTCTAAAAGTGGACCATCACCACATGTTTACAAAGACATGGTCATATTTAAACTAAACTTGCTGGCCCTCAGATTGTCATGTGTCAATTGTATAATCTCTATACCCCATCAGTTTCTCTTTTATTTTTCCTGTCAAACATGTACCTATAGCCATGAAAACAAAGTCCAACAGCATACATTTAACCAGAGCATGACCTGTTTCAACCCACCCAGTTCAAGATCTTATTCCAAATAGCCTCGAAAGATAGATAAATATTCTCAGTCAGAGGTTTAAATTTTGAACTGTTTTCTAGAGCCATGATGCCATTATTGTACTGCCACTAGAGATAATAATGAGTAGTACTTACTCAGTTAATTTCCAGTTATAATTTCATTGTCTTGGTTGTTACTCAGAAATACTGGGATGAATTTGAGTTTCACTCAGAAATTTATTTTAGCCTCAACTTTTTTTTGCTCATCTTATCATAAATTAGCTTTGAAATCTTATATAATAATCTCCTGACTGATCGCTACTGTGCATGTCCCATGACTTTCAGGAGTCAGCAAGGGTGCTTCTGGCTTGTCATCTTTTAAAAAGTGTGCTCCACTCTCGAAAAGAGAATGCAAAGCAGTTAAGGACTATGCAAGAAACCTGGTGGATCCAGAACTGTTTACACAGAGCCTTGAAGATTGGATTTTGGAAAATTCCATAGCTGATTCTAACAATGGAGAACAGTATTCATTCAATTCACCTTTTCAAATTGATGAACTGCGCCAGCTTGACTTTGCAATGGAAGGAACCTTTTTTCAGCAACTTTTCCGTATGCCAACCTCCTTATATGGCTGTAGTGATCTAAAAGAAGACGAATATTTTGCTCTAGAAGACTTCCTCCACACAATGGTCGATGGACTATGGCGAACCTTTTGGCATAAGAACTCCCCGTTACCATTCATTGTGTCCTGTGCCCGTCATCCGCGGTCAAGGTTCTACTCTTTGGATAAAGCAATATCAAGGGGGAAGGTTGGTGAGCTTTCTGGTGCAGCTTTGATAGCAAGAACTGGAGATGACGTCCATGTTCACTGGGACCAAGTAGTTCAGTTTACGTTGTTTAAATCGGATATAATGCTGGGAAATAAATTGGGTCTTTCGTCGAACACTCTATGTGAAGCTCTTTTCTATGCTTTTCATATTCTTGTTTCCAGGAGGTTGAGCAGGAACTGTACTGTTACTGATGATTCTGTTTTTATTCTGGTTCTGGATTCTAAAGTTGGAGCAGTGGTGAAATTAAGGGGTGATATACGCAACCTTGAACTCGACTTAGATAATCCGTATGAGGCAGTTGCAGAATGGATTAAGCTTCATTCTGAAGTCAGTGTTTCTCCAGTGGACCGGATTTGGAACAAGCTAGGAAATGCCAATTGGGGGGACTTGGGAACTCTGCAACTTCTCTTGGCAACCCTCCACTCTATTGTCCAGTTTGGTGGCCCACCGAGAAGATCAGTAGCGTCGCTAGCTTCAGATCACAGCCTCCGCCTTCAAAAACGGAGGATTGAGTGTCATCTTTTGGAGAGCGAGAGTGGGAATGTTCCCTCACAACAATATAGTACTCAGCAAGGTGAAATCGTAGAGCTTGAGCATGAAAGTAATCAAACTTTTAGACATCAAGCATCACACTTGATGCTTCAAGAGGGTGACCTAATACAAGTGGATGATCAGCAGCAAGGTGAAATGAGTTTCCAAATCCTGGAGTCGTTGATTGACGAGAAATCCTTTTGTTACAGCGCTGTAGCACTAGAAAATCCGACACAGTTGTTGACCTTGTACGTGGGTGCCCATCCATCTAGACTGGAACCATCATGGGAAGATATGAGTTTATGGTACCAAGTTCAAAGGCAAACCAAAGTTCTAAACATCATGAGGCAAGCAGGAATTTCAAGCAAATATTTGCCCGAAATTGTTGCCTCTGGGAAAATGTTGCATCCAGGTAGCTGTAAAAAACAAAGCCCAGGTGAGAAATGTGATCATCCATGGTGTGGAACCCCGGTTCTTCTAACATTTCCAATTGGGGAGCCCGTTTCGTGCATAGTGGCTCAAGATGGTCCCTTTTCCTGCGAGGAGGTGACCCGTTGCTGCCGAGATTGTTTGGCAGCCTTGAGAACTGCAAAGATGGCAAATATACAGCATGGTGATATTTGCCCCGAGAATGTAGTGCGTGTTAGCGATTCCCAAGGCTCGAGCAGCAGCTTCTTGTATGTCCCAATATCATGGGGACGGGCTGTTTTGGAGGAAAGAGACAGCCCTGCAATGAATTTGCTCTTCTCATCATCTCATGCTCTTCAGCATGGGAAGCTTTGCCCATCATCAGATGTGGAGAGCCTTGTTTACCTACTGTACTTCCTATGTGGGGGGAACATGCAGCAGCAAGATTCAATAGAATCTGCTCTGCAGTGGAGACAGAGGAGCTGGGCAAAGAGACACATTCAGAGGCATCTCGGTGAAGTTTCCGCTATTTTGAAGGCGTTTGCTGATTACGTAGACACCCTCTGTGGGACCCCATATCCGGTTGACTATGATGGGTGGTTAAAGAGATTGGACAAAGCTGTCAATGAAACAGCTGATAAGGGAAAACTCTTAGAACAAATGACTATTAACATGAGAATTGAGGATGTTGCTGGATCTTCAGGTATCTCTGAAGGCGGTTCTTGACTTCCTTGCGGAAATGTATCCTGGGTAAGGGTTTGCGAGGGACCGAATATGGCATTTCGGCTATTTGTGTTGTGCTTGGATGAGTGTTACATATTGGGTTTTGTATAACCGGCTCTTATATTGGCATTGATTCATTTGGACAACTTAATTTCAGCTGCACATTTGGGAAGGTTGTGCAGGTTCCCATTGATTGACAATGTAATTTCAGCTTCCCAGCTGACCCAAGGTCTCTCTTGGACATGAAAAGTGGTGTTGTACATGAGTAACTGAACTCAACACAGCTGTGTATGTTTACTGTTTAGGTCATCAAGTGTCTTAATTCATGCACATTCATGTGATTAGTAATAGACTAGTGAGTTGTATTTTGGGATCTACAAATACCAATTTTGACTTATCAAAGTGCTGTAGAAGGATGCAAGAAAGGATCCATACTCACTTCTCCCCCCACCCCCACAATATTTTTGAAAGTATATTTGTGTGGAAATATCTATTACACTATTTTATTCAAGCAATTCTTGTGTTGTGTGAGACCAACTTGGCAACTTAGGCTCTGTTTTCCTCAATGGAATGGTGCGGACGGTGAGGAATGGAACGACGTGGTGCGGTTAATGGAAGACGATGACGAAATGAATTATATAATGCGGAACGGAACGGAATGCAGCATGGAGACGACGAAAAGAAAATGGGTCATTATTTAGAAATAAAGGGGTCACTTTTTCCTATTTCACTAAAAAGTGACTCTGGTCTTACTAAAAGTTATGGTAAGACCGCCTCAAACAAGTTTAGCTTATTCTTCAAAATTTTTATTTTTTTTTCTTTTTTGAGAAGAATTCTTCAAAAAATTTAATACTCAAAAATGTTTTTTTCTTTTTTTTGAGATTATAAAGTGGATTGAAGGGAGAGTGTCAAACATAATCCTCGACTTACCAAATTCAGTTTCAAATAAAAAGGGCATTTTGGGAGGTATTGGAGACTAAACAATTTGTTTTTAGGGCTGTTCTCTTCACCTTCTTTTTAATGAACTTATCTGCACAATACTGAACTGAACTGAACCGAAATTTACTGAACTGAACTGAATTTTTCTGAACTGAACTTATTTTTACTGAATCTACAATTACAAAGAGTAAATTTGTTCTTTGGTTTAACGAACTCTGCTGAATTTTTCTAAACTGAACTTCTTTTTACTGAACTGAACTGAATTTTACTGAAGAGGAGAACACGCCCTTAGGGTCTGTTCTCCCTAACTGAAAAACGTTTATATTTATTACTGAAAATTTATTTTTGTTGAACTTTATTTAACTTTATTTAACTTTGTTGAACTTCGTTGAACTTTGTTTATTTTTGTTGAATCGTATTGATTCAAGTGTTTTTTATAACTAGTTTGTATATTGGTTTGTTGAACTTTGTTTAACTTTATTTAACTTTGCTGAAATTTGCTGAAGTTTGCTGAAGTTTGTTAAAATTTGCTGAAATAAATAGAAATAAGTTGGGGAGAACAAACCCTTAGTAGAAGAGTAGTAGTTTGTTCACCTTCAGCAGTGTTGGGTTCTTTTGCCTAGTCTCCGACTTCCCTCGCAAGCTCCCTTCTTTGTTCTTTCTTTCCTAGTGCCAACCCACTTCTTTTCTTTTCTCACCATTTTTTAAAACTCCAACTCTTTTATTCAAAGAGGAGAGAGAAACAAAGAACAAAAATTGACACACACAACACCATGAAAATTGAAAAAGAAGGCGTATCGTCAATGGAAGTTGGGCAATCATCTGGGTCAAAGCCTTCTGATGAAGTTTGGGCTAAACTGGGTATGTTGTTTTTGTCATTTCTGCTTATGATTTGATCATGTGGTTATTTTATTGTGGGCAATGGTTTATTGCATGTGAAATTTGATAACTTATGAATCAATTCGCTTGATAACCTCTGAAAACTGACAATTCCCATGTTTTATTTCATTTCTTTTGACATGGGCAATGCGTAGAAGTGAGAAAATACGTAAATGTGCTTCCGGGGTTTACATTTTCAAGAAAATGGACATGCTTAGAGTTGTTTTATTGTGAGACATTTCAACGATGTTATGTCATAAAAATTGTAAAATTGGGTTTTCTGGGGTTTAAGTGGTAGGTTGTTGTTTTGCATTGATATAAGTAATTGAACAACGGCAGAATCTGTAAATGGTCCCTCATGCTTTTTTGTGCTGTGGATACAATTGTTTGATGAAAAGATATTGGTCTATTATGTGCTGGATGTGAAGCATGAACTTTTACGGCTGGGTTTGTAATTGACAGCTAAACAACAACATCCCAGAAAATCTCTCCAAGGCTGGCGTCTCGAGAGATTTGGATGTACCTGTAGCTGTAGCTAGTAGAGTGGCTGTTTCCGATATATCCACACAAGAATTTTGGAGTTTTGAAAATAGTTGATAAATAAACAAGTACAATAGATAACTAAAAAATAAATAAATAAACGAAAATGAAGCAATCAATGAATACATTAGTAAAAAGCATGGCGATGAAAGGAGTGACATGTAGGAACTCTATCAATGTGACAAAAACTACACGTAAAAGGAAAAAAACCTCATAGGTAACGATTCCTAGGAAATGCATAAAGGCCCCACTAATTAGGTACCTCTACACGAATCCCACTAGTGGTTGTTTAGAGATTAGTGACAATTTACATGGATTGGCATTGTATCTGTCTAATGATGGAGCACTTTTAAGTTGATAACAGCCGGGAATGGGTTATTTTGGGAGAAAAACAGAGCTTTAAGCAGAATATGAGGATGAAAAGGGTTAGGGAGGGAGATAATTATTTGAAAATATTATTTTGAGGTGGATTGGTGGAAAATGACAGGAGGTAGAGAAATATTCATGATTTTGGTGACTATTAGCAATAATCTAGGGGAAGCCTACCCAAGAGATCAGCTTCCTTTACCATCTAATCTCTTTCTGAGGAGCTTGCTAATAGGCCTATGGTTGCTGGGGCATGGGCCTCCGTCTCTATTAAACATCATGATTGGCTACTGACTAGAGAGACCTTCTAAGGTGGAAGAAATAGTACTAAGGGGTGTTATTTTGCTATGCATGGGGATTTTTCTCTTAGTAGGTTCGCTTTGGCGTTGCCATAGCTTTTGGGAGGTCGCTAGAAACAATCTTCCGTTGGCTTTCTCGGAGTTCTGTGACACGAGAACGTTAGGGAAAATTATGCTCTAAAATTGCTGTCCTTGTAAGGATCATTCGGTTTAGGTGAGAGATCCCCCTTCTCCCCCCATTGGTCTAGTTACTAGATTTTGTAATTTATTGGTTTAGAAGTCCTGGGAGAATTTGGATGGTTTCATCTGCTCTTATGCCTTTCTCAGTGTCCTGTTGTCGAGGAGAGACAAATATTGCATGTTGTCATTATGGCGGAGGTGGTTGATGACATTACAAGAGGAGGTGTTGTCATGAAACTTGATTGAGAAGGCCTATAATAGGGTAAGTTGGGGAATGCTTGACGAAATGTTTGTGGTGAAAGGCTTTGGTGAGATGGAGGAGGACTAAAGGCTGCTTCTCTAATGCTCTGTTATTTGTCTTGGTGATCAGTGCGGCTGGAATGGTTTTCTGCTTGGCCTCTGTCACCTTTTTATTTACTTTGGACTACTTTGGTGATTGTTTTTGGGTGCTATGTTGGCTTAGGGTGTTGAGGGTGGAGTAGGGAGGTGTTCAAGGAAGGTAGGAAGGGTATTCAGGTCTCTCACAGTTCTCCAATTGTCCAATGTCATGACTCTCTTTTGACTGGAGTTTGGAATTTCTGCATTGATGTTGAGATGGGAGAAGGAGATTTAAGCTGTGCAGATAAGTGATATTTCAATTTTTGGGCTTGAATCTCCTTCTCACTTCTCGGTAATGCTCCTGTTCTCATTGAGAAGAGAGAACAGTGTTACTTGAAAGACCAAAGGTGAGAGACCTAAATCCCCTCCCTAACCACATTGCCCCTCAACTTCTTCCACTCAACACCTTTTCAAGGTCAACTCAAGCCATCAACAACTGAAGTAGACAAAAAGGACACCCAGCTCCCCCACCTCAGACCCTTAGAGGAACAGCCTGCAGAACCATAAGATGAATTTAAGAAAGGGAGCTTGAGGAGTCGACTTCCCCATTGAATTTAATTAGGTTGTGCCTTTATTAAGTGTTTTGGATGCTTTTCAATACACTCTCACTGCTAAGAGAATCTGAGAGGCAGATTATTATGAAATCTGTAAATTATCACCCTCAGTCCTTGCTGTACCCAAACATTTTCCCACCATCTAATTTCATCTGTATCAAAAGTTTGCCCTAAGGTGAAAGCCTGCACTTGGATTTTGGTTTGTGATAAACGTAACATGATTGATGAGTGCTATGTAAGAAGGCCTGGTAATGCTCTGACTTCAAGGTAGTGAGATTAGTGTGAATCTTTTCCTTCACTTCTTACTTATTCAGCACCTTTGAAGAGGTTGTTTTAGGTTATTTTGTTTTCCCTTTAGCTGTTGCCGATCATCTAAGGGGTAATCATATGAGTTTCGGAATCAACAAGGATAAGCAGGTTCTTTGGCAGTGCCGTAACTCATTCGTTGCATCTGTTTGGTGCATCTAGATTGAGAGAAATCACAGAACTTTCTCCAATAACTTTCAGCCGTTGTTTTCCATTTGGAAAGTTGTGTAATTAGCATCTTTTGAAGTTCCGGAGTTTGTGGTAGGCTTTATTTGGGGGATTGTCTGGCTGTATTCAGTGCAATTGGGAAACTTAATACTACTTTATTCTGGCTGCAGAACATCTTGCTCGGTACTTGTTATTTCCCTCTCTTCATTCTAGCCTTTTGGTAAATTTGTTCTATCCTTTTTTTCCCTGGTCAATCAACTCTTAAACTAGTTTAAGTCTCAAGTTCGCGGAATACTGTGTTCTTTGAATATATGTTCGGATTTACTTTGACAGTTGATGAAAACTTTTTCTAGGAATATCCATTTCCTTGATTATCTGTCTGATGTGTCTGACTTAACATCTTCTTTGTATCAGAATAGTCTTCAAGGCCATGATCAAATTAAGTATTGCAGTCATGAATCTTGCTTCGGCCGATTTTTTTTTTTAAATTTTGTTTCTTTAGAAATATTGAGAGCCTGAGAGGTATTTCTGATTTACATTGTGATGGAGCAGTGTCACATAGTACATGGTATGTTCGGTACGCGGAACGGGTAGGGGATCATAATATGCGGCCGAAGTTGTGCAGTGCACTAGGGAGGGGTTCAGCATTTTGTGTATTTGGCACTGTGATACAATTGGGGAACTCAATTTGCAGGGAGGTTGAGCAAACTATGTGACACTTTAACGTACAATACTGTAGTTATTTGATTCTATGATTGAAATTTTGAAGTAGGCACCAGGCGTTACATGATAGCTTGAAAATTAGAGTTTCGTTACAAAATGCTTATAGGCCAATATGTATATTGTGTGGACAACCTTTCTCAAGACAAGTAAAGAACTGCATAGACTCCTGAAAAGGAGAGAATTCTTTTGCATTTTTGTTTTGTTTTGTTTTGTTGGGGATAAGAGAGAGTTAGTCACCTTTAACCTATCTTTTTATATCTACTTGTCTCGGGTGAGCATTTTGTTTCACCTGCTGCGATCAGTCAGCAGCTGCAGATCTGGTATGATGGTTGGGGAGGATTAAGGAGCATAGTTTATCTACATGTCTCGGGTGAGCATTTTGTTTCACCTGCTGCGATCAGTCAGCACCTGCAGATCTGGTATGATGGTTGGGGAAGAGTAAGGAGCATAGTTTATCGTGGGGCTGCGGTTCATTTGCCATTTTCTGGTGCCTTTGGTAGGAGCACAATTCTAGAACTTTTGATGGGGTTGGTAGGTCGGTTGATCTTGTCTGGGATCGTGTGGTTTAATTGGCGTGATCAAGGGCCAAGGCAGCTGGGGCTTTTAAAGGGGCGTCTCTCTGACATCCAGCAACATTGGAGAAATTTGTAATCATTTGGTTTTTTTTTTTTTGGCTTTTGAGGACTCCTTGTCCTCTTTAATTGTAACTATCTCTTTTATATTTAATTATAAAAAATGTTTCTTATGGAAAAAAAATAAGAAGCTTAATCATGCTACACTAGTCTTTAGACTAGTAGACCACTGATGGCCATTTTCTATTCAAGTACTATTTTGGCCTTCTCTTGATTTGTTGGATTTTCTTTCCACTACGCTCTGTTGGTCGGGGTTAATTAATCTTCTTTCTTTTATATCTGTAGTTCCATCAGATTCA
Source organism: Tetragonia tetragonoides (assembly GCA_038025085.1). NCBI lineage: Eukaryota > Viridiplantae > Streptophyta > Magnoliopsida > Caryophyllales > Aizoaceae > Tetragonia > Tetragonia tetragonoides. Next base: position 12,282,980 of record CM076143.1, read on the forward strand.
AGCTACACCAGTATTGAGATTAGTTCAAATGATATGGCAATATGTTCTCAGATCACATCTGTTTCTGGTGAGCTTGAATGGTGCCAGATAGTGAGGAATTCTGATCGTTGTTCCGCCACAATCAGGAACAAGAGGTAATTACATATTATCTTGCTTTCTATTTGGACCAATGGTCTTGGGTTTGGAGCTTCTCTTGGATAGAACAGTGATAGTATTGCTGTTGAGATCTTTTCTTTCTTCTCGGGCTGGAGGCATTAGGTAAAGCTGGTTTTTTGGGGAGAAGGGGGAGGGGGGGGGGGATAATACAAGAACTGCGCCTTTTTGTCTTGGTGTGATTGGTGGGAAGCTGGGAACGAAATGCTCGGATATTTTCTGGGGTCGCTAAGCCGCTTGGGTTTGGTTGGGATCGGATGGTGTACTGTACTTGGGTTCTTTATGGGCCAAGGTGGCGGCTGCCCCTTACTGATGTTCAATGTCATAGGGTTGACTTATAGTCACTCACACTGTTGAGGACTCCTTGTCCTTCTAACTTTGTAATTGTTACCTTTGGTTGATTAATAAAAATTTCTCTTTGTAAATTAAAAAAGGTTCTATTCTAAATACTAGCTGTTGGTTTCTGGTTTTCTGAAGATGCAATTGAGTTTTGTGCACATGGTAGTGGTACTTTCTGAATATTTCAGAATATATGGGGTACCATGTGCAAGAGTATAATGATCTCAGCGGCAAAAGACTAACAATTTTGAAATTATCTTTTTAAATTGCTAATGCATGCTTCTGTAGTTATCAGCTCCTTTGCTATGGGTTCCATACTGTTGGCATGTATTATTTTAATTGCTTAGTTAGTTGTAATCATGGTTCGAAATCGCGGTATCGGTTGCAATCGCAAAAACGGTCGCGACGTCGCAGTAGCGGACTGATATCAGTGATTCGTATCAAGTCGTGCTCATCGCGGCATAAATTTTTGTATCAACTATATGGCCGTATCGGCCATGTATCCGCCGTATCATTCATTTATCGGCCAATGTATCAGCCGTATCAGTCACGTATTGGTTGAGTATCGGCCATATAAAAAACAGCGTTACGTAGCGGGAAATCGCGTATCGGCGACCTCAAAAACCTTTACGTCGCGGCCGATATTTAACACCATGGTTGTAATGTTAGTACTTATGCGAACTCCTTTCAGTTCCTGATGTATCCTTGTTCCTTATACCTTTTGTTTTCCGGCAATCTTTATTTTTTGATTGTAGGTCAGTTGTGATACTTGTGGATGGGGCAGTACTACAGAGTCAAGATGTTGCTGGTATTAAGTGTGGCAGTGAAATAATACCAGCTTCAGTTAGAGAAGGTTTGTTGTTCTCAGCATATTTGCATTGTTTGAAGGACTTGTTATATCTTCAATTCCTTATTTTTTACATAAAATTTATGTACCATTCTTATATCTCCAAATCTGTGTATCAATCTGTTGTACATACACTTACAAGTGCTGTTTACTCAGACATGACTAGTGTATGCAAGTTATCTCCAAATCTTAATCTTTGCTCTCTAAGTTGTTTGGAAGTGGTACTATCACGCATTTATGCAATCTTAAAGGTCTCTCTTATCAATTGGAAATTTGAATACTTGGCTGATTTAGCTGATTTCTTACTTTTAATAACTTTAGAGAGATCAGTGTTTAGATTGGCTTATTGAGAATTTTAGGCTAGTGAGATGGCTGTTCAAGTGTTCATGTATCAATCTCCATGGGGTTTGGCTTAAATGATATTTACTTTCTGCTTATTTTATTTTCCTTTTTCCATTACTAAATAGACGTCAAAGATACTTAGAATGTTCAAAGCTGCTTTCATACAAACTCTTTAGGTGAGGGTCCCTACCAGTACCACCTGAGGCACTTTGCGATAGAGTGTCTTATTTGGTTTCAATGTGGGCTAAGGCAGGAGGGGCTTTTAAGAGTTACTTGATTACTGAGATTCCGAGAAATTGGCATAATTTGATGTAATTTTTTAAGGGCTACTTGTCCTCTGATGCTGTTTTCACAGCTTTATTATACAAATTTTGTTTTATCTATAAAGAAAAACATCTGAAGCACTAAATAATTCTGTTGGTTAGTGTTTGAAGCCACCTTTTTAGTGAGAGAAGAAAGGTGGAATGTTTTTCAAGGCCAGGTTTGGTAGCAATTTGTTTATTTTAGAAACTGTTCTTGGAAGTTCTTGTGATGGTTCATGTTCATGGTGGGGGACAGATCTGAAGTTCAATATTATTATATTTATTGGGACAAAAGCTCATTAATTTGTCCCATGGCTGAAACAGAGCTTTTAGGGGAGGGTAAGGGAGGTCTGACAGGACTGTTGGAAATTTTTTTTTTGGATTGCATTGGGGATGTGGTAGTATTGGATATGGTCTCCCCAAAGGCCAAATCCCAATAGTATATATTTGGAAGCTTCACGCTCCGGGGAAGGCAATGGTGGATAAATATATCTAACTAGTTAAAAAGGTTGGTATACCTTTGTTGGGTAGGTTCTAGATGTGTCGGTACATGCCTGAGCATGCCAAGTAATTTCCGTTTCTATATACAGAAAAACTTAAATGCCAAGTATATACTAAACAGTGTCAAGTGTACATCCTATTGAAAAGAAGAAAAATAAGTGTCAAATGTGCAGCAAGAGATGACGAAGTATTGTCTACAAGGACATTAATTACAACTTGCCCAATTCCGGCAAACCTCTTAATAGCAGAACTCTTAGATACCCCTGCTGCTCTAGATAGTCTAGACTAGACCATAGAGAAGCTTAGTAAGTAATCCTATCCCAAAGTCTGTCAGGAGAATTAGAACCCTAGTAATTTCCCGCAGATTCCTCTCAAACCAGATGCACCATTGTATTGCAACAAAAAAAAAAAAGGAAAAAAAAGACGAAGGAAATAATGCACCACGGAAGTTTCATGATCCTCTTCCCAAAACCCACGAAACAAGTCTGCAGGAATTCCAGAACGGTACATGAACAGACCCACGACTTACACCAAACAACTTACTCCATAAGATGCAGGCTAGATCATACTTCATACCTAAGAAAAACATGAGCCGATGTACTGCGAGTCTGCGACTGACCACAAAGCAAGTAAATATAATGAATTACAGTAATGTGCTGGAAGTATTATTTACGGGTTTGTATATAAATGTATTTATGTGACCTTTTCTGAAAGTTGTCAGAAGTTTAGAGTATATTTGTTTTAAAAGAGTTGGTTATATTCTGGATGTTTGTAATGGTATTGGCTAATTTACTTATTTGGATATCCAGGGCATATTAGCTACAAGTTTGAGGTAATGGCCATGCCGGAAGAGTGTCCTGAGAATAAGTTAAAGGTTGGCTGTTCTTAACAAAATTGAGTAAACATTGGCTTTGTAACAGACTAACAGTTGGTAAATTATCCTATTCTGTTCATGCTAGAAAATTTTGTCGGCTTTTGCAGATTTTTGTAGATGCTGAGCACACAAAATGCAGCATTTGTTTGAATGTTTGGCATGATGTTGTGACAGTTGCTCCTTGCCTTCACAACTTCTGGTTTGTTAACTCTACTTTCATTTAGTGATGCCTATATAGTTTTGGCTACAAGAGAATAGCTCGTTTTCGGGACTGGTCAGTCTCTTATGTATAAATGTTGATGTTACCAGCAATGGATGCTTCTCACAATGGTTAAAGATGTGCCAGGACAAGCGTTCGAGTGTCGTATGCCCCCAGTGCAGAGCAGTTGTGCAATTTGTTGGGAGAAACCACTTTCTGCATGGTATTGAGGAGGTACTACTATTTTGTCTCCTTCACATGAACATTTATGTACGGAAAATAAGTACTGGTTCTTTTTTAACAATGAATTCAAATTTCATAAACTTCATCTAAAGGCTCATGAGCATAAGATGGGACCTCAATGGTAAAGCACCCACACCTCCAACCTTGAGGTTAGGGGTTCAAGGTGCATGCCCCCAATTCTAGGATTGAGGGTGGTATTTCCCTCTCCCCTTTGATGTAATGGTATATGTGCCAGTTTACTTGCCATGAAGAATCTCTGTTGTTGATTGACTCATGAAATAATAACACTGAAATATGCTAGGATAAATCTTGTAGGACTTTTTTTCATCTGATGTTAAGGTCTGACCTGAGTAAATGATCTTATTAAGCGGCTAGGTTTGCATTTCGACCAGTATATTGCATTCAGTGGCATATGTATTCTTTTATTGGTTCTGGAAATGTGCTCTTTTTGCTGATCTGCTTTGCTTTACAATTATAGGGAAGTGCTGGTTCTCTGGGTTTGCATGTTGAAGCATGTCTTTTATTTATTGGAATTCGACTTTACTTATATTCCTTCTGTCACAAAAAGACTAAAACACTTTGAAAATACAAAAAAAGGGAAGATGCATATATGATTTTGTCTACCACAATTATTTTTTAGATAGTATGGGTATCCAAGCTTTGCTTGACTATTCCCATGGGCCCTGAAGTTAACGACCAGGAAAACCTCCAGTGGCCCTGATTCTGATCGACTGACGGAACTTTAATGTCATTTTTCTGCTAACGGAACTTTAAGGTCATTTTGGGACAGCTAGAAAACCGTTTTACCAACTATTTGTAGTAGAGGGTTTCTGTAACATGAAGGGTCTCTACTTTTTTTATTTAGATAACATGGGTGTCCAAACTTTGCTTGACTAATCCCATGGGTCCTGAAGTTAACGACCAGGAAAACCTCGCCACTGAGGGGGCTTGAACATGGGACCTCTGGAATACTTCTAAGAGGTCTTACCAGCTGAGCCACCCCCTCAGGGTTAACATGAAGGGTGTCAGCTCTTTGTTTTTTTTTTTTATTTTTATTTTATCATTCCCGTGGACATAATGTATTATCAGTGTTTGAATAGTAATTTGTAACTATTCCACGAAATTCCTCAGAACGAACGTAGTCTTGTAAGTAAAAATGGATAGTCCTTTCATCCATAATGATTGCTCTCTTCCGGCCACAACTATACAAGCAATGTTCAATAGTATGCAATAGTGACTATAATGTAAGGCATTAACTATGCATGTAACTCTAGGTAGGGTGAATACGCATGACACGAGGCAGCGGTGGAGGCCTGGATGGTGTTTGTCGCCAGATTTGTGTGTAATGTGTCGTCATGATTGTGAGGACGGGTTGCATCTGTTTGTGTTGTGTGATTTTGCTAGGATGTTGTGCGATAAATTGTCTGGGGGGGGAGTATTTTGCGAGCCGTGGGCCAGTTTTTGCAAATGCGCTTTGCTGCTGGTCCGAGGGGGAGAGAGGGTAAGTTGTGGTGGAGGTGTGCATGTATGGCCATTCTGTGGGGTATTTGGTTGGAGCGGAACTCGAGGATCTTCTCCACTTATGGGACAACCGTTGATTGCGTTTGGGATCACATTGTCTACTTGACATCGTTGTGGACGAAGGCAGCTGGGGGCTTTAAGGGTGTTCCACTTACACTGGCGAGACTTGTAGATATTTTCTTGTTACCATTTGAGGACTTCTTGTCCTCCCCCTTTTGGTCTTCTTTCATTGATTGATTAATAAAATTTTTACTTATCTAATAAAACTATGCATGTAACTAAGAAAACAAATCACAATTGCCTTACCACTTTTGGTTGCCCATTATACCTGACGTTGGAAGTTATATAATAATTCAAATAGGAGTAGTGCATAAAACATAAAATTAATGTTAAGATAACTGATTTGTTTCACGGGTTTGGCATAATTGAAGTTCGTAAGAAATCAAACTTTTCTGTTCACAGTAATCCCCTTGCAAAGCAGAAAAATAAATAAATATTTGCTGTGGATTAAGGCTTAAAATTACTTCTCATAGATTTCTTTCGGGTTTTTCTTTTGCAAAGTGGAACGTTCCCAACTTTGGGGATTTATCAATCTAGATGGATGCAATGGAGGTGAAAGAAGTCAACTCTCCTGGCTGATGAGAGGCACACTAACTACCTCCATAATTGAGTTTTCTTTTTGTATATTTTTTTTCTCTCTATTTTTTTAATGGTGTTTTGTGGGGTAGGGAGAAAAAAAAGAGTGGTACAGTTTGTGTTGGTAGATGGGCCTTCATCAGGTTATATATATCAATTTTGTCACCATGATTGTTTAGGTTGAAGACTTCAAGGAAAACAAATCATTGCATGACTAGAAGATGTACCGATGATTGCAATAAAGTAACATTACGAATTTTATTCAACTTGGTAATCAGTAGACCTTGTAATTTGGGTTGCACTACAAACAAAATTACAAGCTACCACATGACCTATTAATTTGGACTAAACTAGTATTGGTACATTTGATATTTCGTTACTATACACTCTATTTATCTCAAAAAAAACAACTACGACATGGCTTGTCTGCTAAGAAGTACTCTTTGTAAGCATGATTCTTAGTATTAGTAGCTTGCAAAGCTCTCTACCGATTTAGGAGAGATGTCGTTCCTGATTTTAATTGAATGTCCCAGCTGACCAATTTCATTTTTAACATGTTCGAAACAGTGCTTCTAGTTAATAATTTATCATCGTGCTTCTATAAGATGGCTTAAGTAGTTTGCTTCTTTCTGTAGGATATTCTGCAAGAGGATGCTTCATTACGACGTTCCACAGAAGAACTTGCGCTATTAAATTCTCATGCATCCATAAAGTCCAATCTTGTAAGTCCTTCCTCCACTCTATGTTAGCATTACAGTACTCATAAATTGCTCAGTTTGCATTGTGCTGGACCAGCATTGTGTTATTCCGATCTGCTACAAAGGAACCAAAAGCATGGACCGAGCCAGACCAGAAGGACTAAAGCATAATCTCTATTTTATTTATTTTAATTTTTTTTGTCTCTCAAGTGTTAATAAACCTAATAACTATGTGGTGACTTTGTCTTCTCGGAGGTTGTTAAAGTACTATGAACTAGGCTAAGGAAATTTTTTGAATCAAGCTCAAGTCCATGTATAGGCTCCGCCGCTCCATCGCCATTTTCCTTTAGTTTTAAGACATACTACCCACAAATTCCATCTGAGTAAAAGAGCGTAGCTTATAATTAGATTGCTTTTCTTTTTAATAAGACTTTTATTTATTAAAACCAAAGGAACATTGCGACCTAAGAGGACAAGGAGTCCTCAAACGAAGTTACTAATTACAAGTCATCCCGATGAAGTTGAACGTCAGTACGAGGCACCCCCGTGAATACCTAAGCCGCCTTGGCCCACAGAGAAGCCAAATAGACAATGCGACCCCATGATTAGATTGCCTTTTTGGAGACATCTCCATAAAGATCCGAGCATTCTTCTCCAACCAAATGCACCAAAGAACAGTGAAAAAAGCACACCACCATAATTAGATCTCCTTCTTAAAGATATGTCTTTCTTGCTATAGACCTTGTTTTGTGTAAATTGTTTTGGAAAAAGTATCGCGTATGACTATTGTTTCGAAGTATATGTTAAGAATCTTAAAATCTTTCCAACTATAAATATAATATGGAGTATTTAAATTTGATATTTCTTGAAAAAGTTGTGTAGGTTTCTGTAATCTGGAGAAATATCAAACGAGCTCTTTGCAGACAACTTTGTTTCATGTTGGCTTGTTTTAGGACCCCCCAAAAAAAAAAGTGAGTTTAACGAACAATGGCTTTTTGATTTTATCTCTACTTTCTGGATTCTTAGCTGCCATTGTTTGATTGTTCATTGTTGCTATTGCGCACTCTTCTGTGCTATTAGGATGGCGCAAGTGGTGGCAAGTTGAACCTGTACCAATTTTTGGAAGATATATGGCTTTTGGGAGAAATTCTGTTCTTCTAAGTCCATTTCAAAAATATAATCTCAATACTTCTATCTACCACTGGTTTATTGTGCAAATTGCTTTGTTGTTAATTTTGATCCAAGTAAACCAAACCAAGCCTTTTACCTACTAACTGGTTGGCTACATAGTTTGCTGCTGTAGTCAGTGTCTGATATCCATGTGGAAAAGCTCTGAGGATGTTTTATTTAGGTTGTTGGCTGTTGAATGCAATCATACCTAGAGGATTGGGAAGGGAAGTTAATGAAAAATTAATGAGTACCTGATCTCATATGAGGATTTGAGATGTCTGAGGAAATTAGAGTAGATACGGGATGATTACAATCTTTATAATATGATTGGCGTGGATAGTTTTCTTGTAAGTTGTGTCATTCAGTTAGATTGATACTCTTGTCCTTCAATCTGTTCATGCTATTTCTTTCTGATAATAAAACTATTAATGGTTGTTAGGTTATAACTGGCGGGAGAAGGAGTCGTCGAAAGAGGGCACGCTCACCAATTCCAATTTTGGAAGAAAGTGATGATATAGAACTACCTTGTCCTCAATGTGGTAACATCAATTATTCTCATCTTAAATTTATATGTTCATTAATTTGCCAATGACGTTGTAACTTCAATTTACTTCTCTGGTTTCTCCTACTAAAGAATGAAATAATAATGAGCGTGAAGGATCCTTTTGTTTTCTTAAAGCTCTTGATACAATAATTTTTTGGTGCTCCCTTAATACTTGATAGTTGTTCGTGGTGTGAAAGGCTATGTTTCACTTTATTCGTTGATGTTTCCATGAGCATACTGTGTCTGCCTCCATTTAAGTTACAAGTAGCTTATATGGGAAAATCCCACTTCCTCTAGAGCGAACATTATCGGTATTGGCCTGCAAGCTGTTCTCATGAACATCAATAGACTTAACATGTTGATGTAATATTGCTGTTATGCTTATTAGATGAATCGTTGTTTCTCTAGACCCAGTACTAGGTATAAGTGCAGCTAATGATACTATCAAGCTTGTTTTTGGTTTGTGCATGGTTTTCCTAATTGTATTCCTTGAGTTCTACTTTTTTATTGATAGGACTTGAATTCTACTTGCTATGTTCTTTCATAATAGTCTTTCTAGTGTGAAACTGTGAATGAAATCTTAATTGATAATACTTCAATGCAAAAAAGTAGCATACTCAAATATTGCACCTTTACTTTTCATTCCCTCAAAGTTTAGTTGTATTATTGTTGATTTGGTGACACTAGATTAGGTGTATTTTAGTCAAATTTGACTTCTTTAAAATGATTATCTTAATTGCTGGGCTCAGTTCCGAAAGGACTATTTTGAAAGAAGCGTAGGATTTTATAACTGATGGTAGTGTTTGGCACTTGGATTGGACCCTTGGGGTTGAGTTAGCGCAAGAGCTCCCTCTTTTAGTTTTAGTGTTTTATGTGCATTTAGAAGGGTCAAACTGAAAAATAGAATTCCACCTTAAGTTTCCACTCAGAAGTCCAAATGAGATTGAATATTTAATTTTTAATTTCGTGGAGTTGAAAATGAACTAGAAATTGGCGGCAGTAATTGATTTCCAAAACCTTTTTTTTCTGTCATAAAAGGGAGAATATTTTACGAGGATTTGAAATTTGAATTGCCAAACACTTGCCACAATTTTTATATTATTGCTTTCCAATACAACTCTAAGACCACATTTTAAATTTCTTTCACAAAGGAATGGGAATTATCTTATTGTGTGGTGCTAGTAATTGCCATCAAGTGGGTATGTAAATTATTAATGTATAGGTTTATCGATGCGACTACTGACTAATTCATAGGGGAATCTTATTTGGTGAAATGTTGTGTTATTAAGTAAAGAAAAGAAAACTCATTGATTTATCTTTTTCCAAATGAAGGGCATTGGCTCTTTACGATGTATTGCTCCTGGTCTTCATCAGCTTCTTGATCATTAATAGACAGTAGTATCTTTTTTCTGCATGAATCAAATAGCCTTTCATGCCGGCTGCGAGCAGGCCTAATGATCATAATCGTAAGGAAGGATAGCCAGATAGTGATTTATAATTCCTTGTAATCTCCTTGTGCTACACCATAAAGGGCTAGAATGTTTTCTTGATTTCAGATGCTTTTGTATCTTTCCATTGGCACCATATAAAATCAAATGGCTTTGAATATCAATATTCCCTTGCAGTTTGTCTTCTCTTTGGTTGGGTGTTTCCAGTACAATAGCAATAATTAATGGTGTAATGCCGAAAATTAGCCAATTGGTTAAGACTTTTAAGGGAATTAACCTATCTATAATACCACGGTACCTATCTATTACACCACGATATCTTTCATAGGCAGTTAGACGGGAACCTTGTGAGAGGCACTGGGATCATGAAACATATGTAAGGCATTTGTTATATGTTTGGGGTCATGATTTTAAGTGCTTCTGTGTTTTGATGTATGATTTGGACGAAGGAACAGGGAGAAGAAGAGAAACTGCTTTTCATCCTCCTTTTCTGAAACTATCATAAGCAGCCGTAGTGAGAATTTCTGGATGTTTCAAGCCTTTCAATCTGTACTGCAAATTTGCGATTTTCTGAATACACACCGCTGCTTGATTTCATAGGTTTCAGTTGGCTTTAGAATTTGTGTTTCCTTCTTTTATTTCTTATTTCCTTTCTTAATGCATCCAGCTGCTTTTTTCAGGGACTGAGTTTGGTGGTTTCCGTTGCAGTGAGAATACTAGCCATTTGCCATGTCAGTCATGTGGAGGAATGATGCCCTTAAGACCTGATTTCAGTGCACCGCAACATTGTAATCTCTCAGTTCTACATCGTCGTATTTTATTAAATTATGTAAAGATGATACCCTGAGGCCAAAAATAAGTCAATTAGTGATGTTAGCCCTCTTCCCCAAAAGTGGGATTCCAGTTATTAAATATTCTCACCTGAAGCTTTTCCAAGTCGTTCATTAACTGGTTGAGGTGGTTTGCACTAAGGTTTTGGACTTGGGAAGAATTGATATCGTCTAAAATTTGGATGGACTGGATAATTATGGAATTTTATATGCAGAACCAAAACAAAGTAATCCTCAGTGTACTGTTTTAAGGTCGAAACTGATTCTGGGAAATGATCACAGTAGAGATAAATGATCACTATCTTAAACATTGGCTGATAAGTGATAAGTAGGAGTACGGACAAAATTGTGATGTTTTATTTTTATTTTTTTGTTATTTTTATTTTTTTTTGTCGTTTGTAGGTTTAGGATGTGATAGAGCATTTTGCGGTGCATATTGGCATGCTCTTGGAGTTTTGGATACAGAAAGTCATCCCATGTGCAACCTTGATACTTTTAAACCTGTATGTTCCAAGTTCCAACGTAGCTTCGCATTTTTCTGTTGGTCATATGTATTGAAAGTGGGTCATGCTTCATGTGCGGTGAAGTTAGACTTGTTTAGACTGTCATGCTTTTGAAGTGTGCAGCGAAATCTTGTTACTGTCCTTGGTAATTGTACTCCTCAGTATACTGGTATCGGTACATGTTTCTCCAGTGGGGAAGATTTTAACTCTCTTGATTTTTACTTCACTGTGATGAGGAGTTGCTGAATTCATATTCCCAGATTGGGTGCTAACCCCCCCCCCCCCTCCTCCAATTTAAAAGTTGAAGGGACGATTCCTTTGATTGCTAGATATAGGATATCATGGATAGTAGGAAAATATATTTTTCGACAACAATTAACCAAAGGGAGAACAATGAAAAGTGAAAGAAATGAGAACTGGATTTGGATCTGCTCAAAGTCCTGGTATTCCGACCTTAGACATTGGGGCTTTATTTTGCCGAAGTTTCTTTTTTCGATAACATGGGTATCTGGGCTTTGCCCTACTAATCACATAGCCCCTGAAGTTAACAACCAGTAAAACCTCCAGTGGGCCGGAGGGTGCTCAAACTTAGGGCCTCTGGAATAGGTCTGAGATGTCTTACCAGCTGAGCTACCCACCCAGTGTTTGCTGGAGTTACTTTTTGAGTCCTTCCATTAGTCTTTTGTACCACTTGAAGGTCTAGTAATTTAAATACTGAAATCAGAAGCTGGAATTACCAGGCTTGAAGCAATTATAGAGGTTCTGATAAATAATGTGGGATGAGGAAGAGAGCAATTGGCTTAACCCTTTTTGTGCACCTGTCAAGTGTCACTCCGTCCTCACTAAAAGGGGAAAAAAGGGAAGAAGAAAAGAAGTGAAATAATGCATTAGTTGAAATGATCAGGTGAGGTGTTCCCTATTAAAGTGGCTTAATGTAGTAGTATAAGATTGAAGATCTGTGTGAAAGTGGCCCTTTCATTGAGGACTTACCTGGATAAAGAAGAGAATGATGTTTCTATAATTTATTGTCACATCATTGTGATGCATGATTTAAATCATTAGTTCTTGTCATTGATATACACTATTAGTTTGATGTGTCTGGGATCAGCATGGCAGAGAAGGGATAAAGAGTAGAAGCAAGTAGCTTTGCCTTTAACTTGATATGTCAAAGAAAAACAGCTCTTATAATTAAGGCTAAAAGGATATGGATATGGATATATCAATGCTAAGGCTAAAAGATAATTCCCTTAGTAGTTCTCTAATTCGTTGATGCTCTCTGTTTGCTTTTCAGGTCTCTGAACGTAGTGTTACTAGTATTCCTTCTGTAACACATGAAAGGAATCAATTTGAGCAAGATGTACGATTTTGTGAACTCAGTGTTTTGTTTGTATATATTTATTTTTTTTCCTGAAAATTTGCTTCTTCCTTCTCCTTTTGGCCTTATATTTAGTTGTTTGACAGATCACAGACAGATGCATCAGACATATGGGTAAAACACTGCAAGAAGTCATCTCGGGATGGGTTACAAAGTTGAACAACCGAGAAATTGGTATTGCTACGACGCATAATCTGTCATTGACAAATAATTTCTTGATCTTGTTGTTAATATCCTTGACGGATCATGTATAGTTGGTCATTGAACTGCCAAGCTCATGTAGACGTGTAGCAACTTTTAAGGAAGCACAGCGTGGGAAATGCTGTTATAGTTCGGTTCTGGGAGGATGCTTGGAATGGGGTGTCATATTCTCTTTAATCCAATGGTTTATCAGCTGTCTACTTTACAAAAGGCACTGGGTGCTGTTTTTTATTTTTGGTTCTTGGGATCTTTTACTCTGGAGAAACCCTCATGATTGGGAAGATGGGGAGCTCAGTTGCTCACCTTTGTTCAGTTTCCTAAACAACATTGATGCTCGAGATTCTCCACTTTGGCTTGGGCCTCCTTTGCGGTTTTCTCGTGCATGTCTTACCATAACCATCTTAGCCTACCATCACAAAACTCCCATTTCCTTTCTCTAGTTTGATTTGGAAGTGTTAGGTTCCCCTTAAGGTCCAGGCCTCTGATTTATACCTTCGCAGCTTCGCTCTAGGTAAGGTTAACACTAGTGACATGCTGCAGAGGAGACAACCTGGCTGTTTGTGTGATGTGCTTACAGGATAGTGTGACTTTCTGTCACCTTTTTGTTGCATTGTGATGTCTCTATTATTGTGTGGTAGAGTGTTTGATGTTATGGAGGCTAGTTGAAGTGAAATATTCGTGCTTAATTTCCTTTTAGGCAAGGCTAGCAATCAGTGCTTAGTTTCCTTCTAGGTAAGGTTAATAATCCCTGCTTAGTTACTTCTTCAATCTGCTGGTCGAGCTAACCAAAGCTCATATAGCTCCATCAACTTATCAAACTGTTGAATGAGCTTGTTCTTCAGGCAGATAAGGAGAGTATTAAAAGAAACAGCTAATCGGAAAGTGAGGGGGAAAGCGGAAGGGTGACGGGGATGTTATGCTATCTTTACCACATCCATAAATCTTACTTCATGCTGTTTAGTGTTTAATAATGATAGATCTCGTGAGGCTTGGGTTGGAGAGCAGTGGCTCTCCCTCCAATCCTCCACATTTTCTGGCAAAAACCAGAGTTCGATACTCATTGCCTCATCGCCAAGTTTTCCGTTCCAAAAAGAAAATTGATAATTCTTGTGAAGTAGGCTGTTGTTGTTGTGATGGTCTTGACTAAAATGCCATGCAACTAGCTCCGATAACCTGATCTCTTCATTGGTAGGGCTTTTGTCTACTTTCAGGTCTGGCTCACTTTACTTATATGTCAGTTTGAAGTTTGTATTATAGTCTTTATGAGCATACTGATGGTGTCAACTTGTCTTAGTTATTTTCTAGTTTTTTTTCTTCTTCTTTTTGTTGATTTAGATTTCATCCCCATACCTTATGTTACAGTAGTGGTGCGGATGCATATTATTGTTTCAACAAAAAGTTCTGATAGGGTGATCTGTAGAGCATAATTTCCGGATATGTCTACTAGTTCTTGGTGAAGCAAGTAGCCATACATGTTTGTGAGCAGGAACACTGTACATTATGTTTTTTCTTCTTTTTCTCCACCCCTCACCCCCTTCTTGACCATTACATGTGCTTCATACTCATCCATGGAGCTGTGAATTGTAGAGTAATAATATTTGATTGATATTATCCGTTAATTGTGTTACAGATCGCTCAAACATGCCCCTGAAGCATAATGACATGATTACTGCTGGTACTCATGTATGCAAGTAAGTGCCTTGTAATATATCCTTCTGTTTTTGGGAGATTATTGATGTATATAATCAGAGGGGGAATGTGCACATTGCTTAACGTCTAATACTCTTAATGTTTTTTCTTATAAGATTGCTTGCAAAGGCATGTACTGGCCTACTGGGTTTCTTTCCCTAGTAACACGGGAGTATTAATGTGTTTCCTTCTCTCTTGAATTTTAATAGCTATCCTGTCTTTATGTAGCAAGCAGAAAAGATGGTACTCCGTATACTAGTAGACTAATATTGCTATACTAATGCTAATATGTCCACGTTGTTTCATATCTGTTTCTTTGTATTCTAAACTTTTGTCTGACTTTCTAAGTTCCTTCTTTGTGCAGTGATTGTTATGACAAGTTGGTTTCATTTCTTCTCTACTGGTTCCGGATTTCATTGCCTAATCATGTAAGTACATTAACCCCTATTCGGAAAAAGAAAAAAAAATGTATACATTAACGTAAATTATATCAATGTGTTGACTGTTTCCCTACTTTCAGTGATATCTTATGGGTTACAAAAAGTGTTTTAGGTTCATGGGGTGGTCATTAGTTTTAACTATAAGTTGTTTTGCCCCCTAGTTTTACTTGCATTTAAGTTACCACTGACCATATTAGTAGTAGCAGGCGGTCAATAACTGCCTCTAACCCACTCCAAAGTCTTTCAATATGTCTCCACTTATGTCCAGATCCATAGGACAAAAAAGAATAGTCGTCCCTGAGCCTTTCAATCAACTCTAGCCCTTCAGTCCCAAATATCACTCAGCAGACATACATTGTTTGCTTCGCCTATTGTGGCCCATTTGTGAAGGTCTGTAGTGGATAGAAAGAACTAGATCATGGCCCATTCATAAATGTGATTATTAGCATCTTTACGGGTGCTCCTAAGAAATATAAACCAAATAAAAGAATTATCAAAGAAAATATAAACCCATTAAAAGGATACCATTTTCAGAGGAGCTCAAAAAGTCATCTCCCTTCCTTCGCAGAGAATAAAAATTCTACTTTATCAAAATTTGAAGACCAAGGTATAGCTAGTCATGCTCCATGAAATTATACAAGAATCAAACCATATCATCTCCAAGAGCGAAACAAGTGACCCCTCACAGAATAGAAAGAAGTAGATAGTCGTCCATAACAGAAGCTGAGTGATCATCGCAGAAAATAAAGAATCTAGACCAAACATGAAATTTAACACTACTGACCGCTTGATCAGGCCAAGTAAAGCTATTAGGCTAAGGCTAAGGCTAAGGCTAAGGCTTGAGTTGAAGACTGCAGAAAAATCCTAGCATTTCTTTATACTCTGGATCTTATGCAGGCGGAGAAATCCTTGCAAGTCTATGGCTTTCCAATTTCTGATGACAGCATTTGTAGAACCATCGTAGCTCATGAGCCAGACTCAACAGCCTCCGGTGAGCCCACAACCAAGCTAAATTCACAGATAACCTGATAAGAAGAAGAACACAGATAACCTGATAAGAAGAAGCACAGTCAAACAAGATATGATTACAGAACTCAAAATTAGCTCTAATCAGCAAGCACATGTTTGCCAATTTGACTCCCCTAACAAAGTTCACAAGTAGCTTGGCTTCCCGTGGGGAGCAAACCAAGCAATGGGTTGGTGTCTAGGCACAACAATCTTCTCCCAAATTATTTTATGCCATTTAACCAAAGCTGTAGGATCTCTGTAATGATTATAGGCCTTAACCACCATAAATTTACCCTGAGAAACCCAAGCCTGTAGCTGAGATGAAGCTAAACAGGATTCACAAGAAAGGATCCAATCATTCCTAATAGAGATGATTTTTTTCCAACCAAATCCTAGACAGAACTTCCTTGCAGTGAAAAACAAATAGGAGGACAACGCCTGTAAACCTGCAAAACGGGCCGTTCTGACGGGTCATTTCGCGTTGAATCAGGTTCAGTTCGGACTGGTATCTTCAGGTTTGGGTCTAATTCGGTTCATCTTGCTTCTTGTCGGGTTGATATCTGGGTCAGATCCATGTATCGTGTTGGGTTGATATCTGGTCGGGTCAGTTCAGATCACATTGATATGGTTAGGTCAATATTCCGGTTGTCTTTTTTTTAAAAAAAATAAGTTTTGGGGGTTCTTTTTTATTAGGGTTGGGTTCGGGTGCAAGTCTGATCAATTTGATCATGTGACGAAATGAACGGGTTTGTTCATATGGTTATCAGTAATGATAAGTTATGAGTGTATTCTGTTCGGGTCACTTGGTAGGGGAGAATCAGGTTCGGTTCATTACCAGGTCTGCTAATTTTAGGCCGGTTATGGATCAGTTTGGTTTGTTTAGGAACATCATCAGGTGTTCCTATTCGGGCTGATATTGGGTCTCTGTTCGGATTAAATAGTCTGGTCAGCGGGTCTGAGTGAGCTTTGCGGCTTTGCCAGGTCTAGACATAGGGTCACGTTGTCTCAATAGCCATTTTCTTGCAAAGGCTCCCCTAGGACTACCATCAATATTGATGGCAAACATAGCAGGTGACACAATCTTTTATAAAATTCACCATTATCTGGGGCAACCAAAACTCAGCAAGGAACAGTTAAAGAATCTCCAATAACAGACTTGAAAGTTTGATACATCTAGTTTATTCACGAGTCTTGGAGAAATATGTAGCCCCACATAGTGTTTAACAAAATCATTAACCATGTTAAAGCAGATTGTTCAGGCATATGCTAACCTTTATGACTTAGCAAGTTGCACCTATTGGTAATAACTAACAACCTTGTAAAGGTTTAAACCACTAAACGGCAAGCAGAAGTCTAAAACAAGGTTGCTCAAACTATGCTAACTGTCAGAGTGTCCAGTGACCATACCGATCTTGGACTCTGCCATTTTTTGAAAATTATGATTTTGGCTTAGCATGGAGTGTCCAATGTCCATACTCATGTCGGAATGTTTATTAACCGACACGGGTATCTGAGGCGAAATGAACATTCCAAGCAACATAGGTCTAAAATCAAGGTGGAGATCACTTCAGCAACTTACTACTTTTGAAGAAATCAGCAACAACATTACAAACTACTCTTGACCCACTATAGACCAGGCATTCATTAAGAAACAGGGATTGTAACCTTCCAACCCAGGAGCCTTGTTATCAGCAATGGAAGATGTAGCATCTCAAATTTCATCATGTCACCAAAAGGTTAGGGTCCTAGTTCTAGGCACCTTAATCCCCTACCAAAAAAGTTGAGTGTGAAGAGCTTGAACAGAAACTTCAATACTTGATAGCTTCTGGTAAAAAGCAACAAAAGCCACAGAGCTCTTCAGTCTTGAGGATCAGTTTCGGAAGCCCATCACAATCCTTGATACAACAACTTCCAGACTTCGCTTTCTTTTCAACTATGGCATGAAAGACTTACTACTTGCAATCTTTCAGGCCTGGGTTATTATGGACTAAATCAAAATCACAATTAACAGTCCTATGCTTATTTTTGTCAAGTTGCAGACCGTCTTAATACATTTTCAACAAAGGGTTTAATGAAAGCGGCCTCTGTAATACAAGGATAATTGTGTGTACGTTTGATCCCTTATACCCAGCTTCGCTGGGAGCCTGGTAACAGGATGTAGGGTGATGATATGATTTGCGGATCTACCCTCAAAAAAAAATATGATATGCTGATCTTTCTTGGGTGATAAGACATTAAATGTCTGAAAAGTCAACTTTATTAGGGTTAGGATCCTCTACTATTGATGGATTTATGGTTCGATGATTTTGCCTCTATTTTTTCCATACAAGTTCAATGAGGCACCTTTCTCTCTATTAGGGCATGCTTGGATTGGAGAGTAATGATTAATTAAAGGGTAAGATAGGAAGGTGGAGGTGGTGGTGAGTGGTCCAACATGGTGGAGGGGAGAGAAATGAAGGGAGAAAGGGGGGAATCACTACCCTGGGGGGGTTGGGTAACTATTACCCCCCAAATGGGGGTAATAATTACCCCCCCTCTTCCCAAAATCTAACACCCATCCCCTCCTATACCTTCCATTTTAGCCTATAATTTAATCTATTACCCCCTAAATCATTAGCCCCAGTCCAAGCATGCCCTTGGTGCCATTTCAAGGGGAGGCAAGGATAAGAAAATCTGAGGAACAAATATGGGTGGAATGGCAGATCCATGGACATTCTTGTTTGTGGAAAAACTTTCTTACATATGCAGTTGAGCAGTTTTTCGCTGCAAGCAAATTTGAGCAAGTCATATGCCTTAAGCTCATTCTCCCTGATTAAGGCTGATCTCTTAAAATCTGCTAGTCTGCAATGTTTGTTAATCCTTCCTTGTAATGGTCTCAAATGCTGTGTTGTGATTTCTCAACCAGCATGCTCTAAGCTGATTCTTTGTGGCTAAGATTGATCGCTCGTAGTCAGGCCATTCTGCAGTGCAGTTTCTGTTCTCTTGGCGTGATAGTAACAAATTTTATGTATGTTTGTGAATTACAGCTTCTACCACCAGATGCATCAGGAAGGGAAGACTGCTGGTATGGTTATGCTTGCCGAACACAACATCACAGTGTAGCTCATGCCCGTAAGCTTAATCATGTTTGCCGACCAACCAGGGGTACCCGGACTTGAAAATGCACTCAGTATTGCTTTGTTGTGTACAGCTAGGATCTGCTTTGCTCCTCAAATTTTAGCTTGTCTTTCTGATCTTCTGCTCTTTTTGAGGCGATGACACTGATAATTGTATTGTTGATAAACAGGGCACTGTCAAACTATTTCTTCTTTGCAAATTCAATTTTGCTGTTTATGTCAACCTACTTAAACCTTTTGTTGATGAAACCAAACCGTTCAACATTTACCGAGACTCCCCCTTACCGTGATGTTTTGGTATATTGTTCTTCTCTTTATGCATCAAAACTTGAGGATCTTAATATCTTAGGTTGTACTATAACTAGTGAATAACAATTTCAAAAAAATGCTTATCGCGTAATCGTTACATACATTAGTTTCTTTTATTTTCTAACTGATAACTGATAAGCATACAACTCTTGTGGTCGTTGTGGCTTTGTTAACCATAGTTGTGCTTGTGCACTATAACAAGTAAAACAATTTAGTCTAGGTTTTTGGCCAGCTATTGAAATGGGGTGCTTCACGAACTTAACTACTTAAGTAATGGATTTTTGTTTTGAAAGTATGTACGATAACTAATGCAGGCCTCTCTGGAATTAGAAATCTCTTTATCCAGTAATAAGCTTAGTATTACCAGAATCCTTACCTGCTTATGAGATAGCACCTCTTACATACACTATAGTATCTTAGGAATGACACATGAAGTACGAACTTACAAGTAGCATATGGAGAGGCTAAAATGTGTCTCCAAATTCCTTTTCTTGATACCTTCTCTTTTATTCTTATTTCCAAAAACCCCTCTTACTAGTAAGTGGCCGGTGACCAAAAAACAATGTCACTCGTAAATAAAGACCTATATAGCATTACTCTAGCATATATCAAGGAAAATTAGGGGGGGGGGGGGGAGAATCCCCCTCTGAAAATTATCTAAAACAATGTCTATGAACTTTATATGTTGTTGATCCGATACTCTTTAATGGTGGATTTATGAATAAGTTCAATTTGGTTCACTCTTTTCTAAACTGTAGGATATTTTTAAATATTTTACAAAAAATAATTATTTTATAAAGGAAAATTAAAAAAATCTCCCCAGGTAAATCTTCTTAGGCATACTTTCATCCGCTACTAATTTCTTGACGATCTAATTTACATGTTAGGCTCGGGCAAATTTTTGGGTGCTAGGTACATCCACTTGATCTTTAAGATTAGGCTGACTTGATTTTTAAGTCAACCCACTTGTATGAAGGCCCATAACTATTTTTAAGAGGTAGGTGTATCTAGTTGGGTACAAATGAGAGTGCATCTCATAAGGTAATTGCTTAGGCTCGGATTCGATAATACATAACTCATGAATTCAAAAGAAAAAAAAAAGAATATAAACAATATGATACTTTGAGGGACCATATAACCAGTCTTTTTCCCTAGCTAGTCACTGAGGGGTTTAAATTCAAACTAGTAATTTGCATCATTTTCTTTTCCTTATGACTCTTAAAAAGTGAAATATCTGGCACTAGGTTTTCCTCCTAATACTAATACTGAATGTGGGATACAGGAAAGTAGTCACAGAATATCAACAACCAGCAAAAACCTCAAATAGAACAAACCCCACTTTGAGGACCCCATGAAAATGGTATTACAAGATTACAAGACAACAAATGAATTGTTAGGTGGAGAAACATGTATTTTGGTCATGGTCTTCTAGAAGAAACACCAAAAACTTTTTATACTATTATTTATAAAATAAAGTACTCTCACTTTTTCCAATTTGTTCTAGAAGACCTATACCAAGCTTGGTCGTTCTAGTATTTGGTAGGTAAAGTAGTGACATATCTAACATTGACTCATTGTAGTGTGCATTTAATAGTACATGTATAGATATTCCTTGTACAAATAGTTGTTACATGTATAAAAATATGTTAGAAAGTTTACTTAATATGAAATAAAATTATAAAATGGGAGGACTATGGCTAGCTAAACCCTTTTGATTTTATAATAGAATTTGATCCGATAATTGAGTTTTCTAAGCACAATAATAATCTACAATTTATCCTCAATTGATGAAGTATTGAACTTACGGTATGAGAAAATTTACCAATGTGTACATATTTTACTTAATGTAAAAGTAACCGAATTTCTAATGACAATTTGTGGCTGCCTGAAAATTAACTAATAGGCTAAGTGCAATAATATCAAGAAAATTGAAAACCGCATGAAACCAACTAACAAGTCATTTACTAAATGAATAGATGACCGAATATCTTTCTCTTATTTTGCTGAAAGAGATCTAGCTCTCTATTTAGAAAATGGAAGCAAACAAAATGAAAAGGATCCCAACTCAATTAACAATACACCCTTCAACTCGTCCAAGCTATGTAGTATGTACCAACTAACAAGCTTAAAATAAATACACCTATATATGAAGCCAAAGTTCAACACAAGTACCATGACTCTATGTATACTTATTTATTGTGATGTTTTTAATGTAGCTTGCTTAATACTCCCAACAGCAACAAGGGTTGGTTGATTGTCTGAGCTGACGTGTCTCACCTACCCAACAGCAAGTCCTTAAGTTGGCTCTTTCAATTTCAATTTCAACCAGGCACAAACAAAACAAGGATCATAATAATTCATACCCAACGATTGACCCACCAATTAACATTTTTTTGGTTGTATTTGGTATGTTGCTCAATTTAGCACCTATCTCCACTAGTCACACTCACTACATTTCAAATCGATCACAGCAATCTTGACGATTACAATTTTTCATTTTCTCTCTCTTTTTGTTGGCATGCAGAATTACATTATGTTTGAGATGACCATAATCAGAGAATAGTCGAGATATGTTTCTCTCGGTTTAGAGATGATATGTAGGTAACATACTAAGGCTCTATTTAATTCACCTTAATTTTACTTAAATTTAGTTTAGTTCAGTTTAGCTCAATTAAGTTTAGTTCATGTATAACTTTATAACTCATATAACTTTTTATTGCGAAATAATTTCATGATGATAATTATGTCATCGGAAAGATCTCAAAATATACTTATAAATGAGTCCAATATTGACTATGTTTGGACGAATTTTAAATAGTTAACGGTTAAGTTTAAAAAATCAATTCACTTCAGTTCATTTTAGTTCAGTTTAGTTTAGATCAGTTTTATCCAGATGAATCAAACGGAGCCTAAGTACACCTAGACTAAATAAGTTGTATTTGCGGAAAATTTTGATATATGTATGGTTCATTTTATCTATCATACGGAGTACATAGGGGTGTTCATATGCAGATATCCAAAATTTCGGGCATTTAAAAATCGGATATCCGAAATTTCGGATACCAAATTTTGATATCCGAACCCGTATCCGAAATTTCGGATATTCGGATTCGGATAGTCGGATATTCGTTATCCGAAATATATTTATATTTTTTATTTTTTATCCTATTCTGTGCCTAATATTTTGAAAAGTTAGCAAAATATTTCGGATAGTTTCGGATATTCAGATAGTTTTAGATAATTTTCAGATATTTCGGATAATTTTGAGTTTTCTGATATTTTCAGATATCCGAATATCCGAAAATTTCAGAAAATGGTATCCGAAATTTTGGATATCCGCTTTTTCGGATATTCGGGTTTTCGGATTGGATGCTTGGGTTCGGATATTTTTGAACAGCCCTAAGTACAATTATCGGCCTGATATACAACCGTGTATCAGCCAAAGTAAGGTATGTCTGGTTTAACTGGTTATTGTCCGACTTCTATTAGAGCATCTCCAATGCTACAAAGCTCTAAGTGGGTTTTTACTAGTGCCACATCATCATTGTAAAAATCTTCTTTACTTAACTCCTCCCTCCCAATGCTATAAACCTCCAAAAACCTCTAGGTAAGGGACCCAATTTAGAAATAGATTATACCACAAACCTGGTTTGTCTAGACAAACTGATTTGTAAAAAAAAAAGATGGTTTATAGATTTGTCACTATGGGTAGAGGTTTTTTGGGAGGGTTTTTCACTTCACAAACCTCTCCAAAAAGTTTTTATTGGAGATGCTCTAACGCTTTTTCAATTTCTTTTTATTTCGTCATTGGTCCCTTGACGCGCGATCTTGTCACTTAGATATAGAGTCGTCAAATATCTAACACGACATAACAAGAATCCGACCCAAAGCAACCGAGAGAAACATGAACACATGAACACGATATTTGAACACGTCTAATATGAATTTGAAATAATTTTGCCAATGTTAGTTCCATTGAATGAAATTATCTTCCTTTTCATGTTATATGTTTTAAGCCCGGCATGAAATTAAAACGAAATAAAAACAAACAAGAACACGACCCCATTTGATAGGCTTGCTTAGACTCTTAGAGCCTTGTCGTTTCATGCATGTTAGGTTTGACGACTTAACATTAATTGTTCAGACTCAACATTAAAATTGATTGTGGCAAACGAACTATAGTTTAATTTGATAATATATAAGAAAGGGTGGTACGACACCATTTGTGCGTATTACTTGAATGAATGAAGATACACACATTTGGTGTCAAAAAATGGTCTAAATTAATGAACAAGGATGAAATGATCTCAAAACACTAAGCTATAGTTAGCCCTATATTACATTCAATATTATATATTTTGATGACATATATCAGCAATAAGAAGCTGAAAAGGGCCAAAACTAATACTCATAGCGAACTAACACGGTTGCAAAATCCATGAAGATCATTGGTCATGACTGTTGTTGTAGTGTTCCTAGGCTTACAACTATATACACCCTCCATTATTGTTCTGAAACCCTATGGCCTATGTTATAACACAAACAAACATTTCCTCCTTTTGTATACATTGGTGTATTATTTGTAGCTGTTCCATAAATTTGGTACGCATATTGCTCTTGATTCTTCATTTCATTCGTCGACATCTTCGAAGGGCTAGGAAGGCTAATAGATAGTTCGAGATCGATTTCACCATAACCTTCATCAGCAGTTAAACTACTGCTACCATTAGAATCTTCACTAGTATTATTACTGGACGCTCTAATAGTTGGAGTAGCGTTGTTGTAATTAGGGTGGTCATGAGTTTTGCTTGTGAAATCGAGACTCAAGCCCATGCCAAATTGCAATGTTGATGAACCTTGTATGTTAATCAATTGGAATGTGTCATTTGTGGTGGTATTGTAGTTTGAATTTTTGTTGCTTGAGGTGGTTGTTACGACGTTGGTGGTTGATGTGGTGGCGCTGGTGGAATTAAGAGGACGATGGTTTTGTGGATCAATTCCACGGCTAAGGAGCTTTCTTTTGATGTGAGTGTTCCAATAGTTCTTTATCTCATTGTCTGTTCTCCCTGGCAAGCGAGCAGCAATGAGAGACCATCTGAACAAAAAAAATAAAATACAGAACTATAATTAGAAACATATTTTCAGAAGACTTGTGTAAGATTGTCTTATGTTTTTTTTTTTTTTTTTTTTGAGGAAAGACTGTCTTATGTTAAAACAATCAAAAGTAAAACTTTCTATTCAAATATAACATTTTTTTATTTTTACTCAAACAGTAACATTTTTTTTTCTTGAAATGTAAAATATAACATCCGTTTTACGTTGAGACCGTCTTATATAAGTTTTAATTATTTTCCAGTTTGGTTTGATTGGGACGAAAATATTTTCAAGTTATTAACATTAATAATATATACTTCCAACTAATAGTTCAATCCTAAGGCAATTTCCGCTGTTTGGTTACATCTGAATGATGTATATACTCCATCATTAAGCAGAAAATGGAAGGCATGCATACTTGTTGCCTAGTAGGCTGTGGAGGTTGATGATGAGTTCGTCTTCTTGTTCAGTGAAATTGCCTCTCTTGAGATCTGGTCTAAGGTAGTTTATCCATCTTAACCTACAACTCTTGCCACATCTTTGTAAACCTGAATTATTAATGAACATTAATTAAAATCCAAACCAAAATACTACGAGTAGTACACTACAAAGTATGCATTTACTACGTGCACAACTACACCACAACAACAAAAATAAACCTTAACAACAAAAATAAATAAAAATTCTCAACGAAAAGATTCAGGGGATTACAAAAAAGAACAATCACATCAAAATCTTACTAAATTATAATACTTTTTTCTTGTAAGAATAATTATCCTAACAAATTAGTTAACCCTTCTTTTTTGTGTGAATTACTAAGAACAAAATATAAGGAAAAAAAAAAGAACAAATTAAAAATGGTGTTGTTGTTAATTACTCCACATACCAGCAGCTTTAGGAAGAGACCTCCAGCAACCTTCACCATGAGCTTTGATATAGTTAATGAGACGCTCATCTTCCTCTTTAGTCCATGCACCTTTGTTTGTGTGTTCTTTCTCACAACATGGTGATCTACCCATGCTTAGTGTTGCTTGTTTATCTTCTCTGTTTTTCACAATTTCCTCTTGTGTTTTTCTCTGTGTTTTTCTTTGTGTTTATGTTCAAAAGAAACACAGAAAGTTTAGAGAGAAAGAGAGAATAGGTAGAGAATATCAATGTTGGGTTTGGGTGGGGGGATGGAGAGGAAATAATTATAAGTGGTGTGGTGTGGTGTGATGGGGGCAATTGACTCTTCTATCTCATCACATCCATCCATTCATATAAATGCAAAAAGGGAATTGAAATAAATGTGTGTGTGGGGGGGGGGGGGGGGGGGGGTTATTTGACTGAGTTGGTAGAGAAAAAAAGATGAACTACTTGGTTTGCAATTAAGTTAGTGCTGGATTTGGTAGGTAGCTCTACTTTTCATGTAGTTGGGAGTTATTTTCTTCTGCTTCTGGTTCATATATATTTTATGCCTTTCTTGCATTTTTTGAATTTTTTTCTTCATGTTGGTGTACCTAAACCCTCCTCCATTTAACTTGTCTCATTCCATGCATTTGTTTCATGTCCTCCCCTCAACTCTCTTGTGGAGCAAAATAAAATCCTATGAATTATTTATGTAGATCAGATTAACTATCCCGTTATTTATAGTTCCAACTCGATCTATGAATAATTTAATTGTAAGTTTTGTTAGAGGTTAGTGATCAGGGGGATCAGTTATCCTACATACATGTTATACTGTAATCTATGAAATTATTGGTCGAAAGTTAGAATGACATGTATTATCTACTAAACGACCCTCTTTTGGATGTCCTAGCTAGATAGATCCCAAAACAAGAGGGAAATGAATTAAGTTATACATTATGCGGATAAAAAAATCCCTCTAATATCCTGAATGATTGAGGAGGAGACTCCCAAATCCCAGTGACAAACTTTCAAATAATTGTACAAGAAAAAAAAAATCAAATTTATATGTAAGAGATCGAGTATTGAGAACCGCCCATGTATATATACGTAAACAAATAAGAGTAATTAAGGAAATCAAATATCTAAGGAAATAGTATTAGGAATTAACTTCTAGGTTCCCCACACTAAGGGATTCCAAGTTACTATATATTATATATTATGCATTTCAGCATGTATAGTAATCAAAATGAAGTTAGACAAAATAATCATACTTCATGGGTGAAACAACAGAAATATAACTTTTTTACCCTTATAAGTATCACTTTTTCTTATATCATAGTCTACTGTTTAGTGTTATGCTCTTTAAAAATAAGTGCTACATTTTTGTCCAAATATATTACTTTTTAACTCACATGTACATAGCACTTTAGTTCACGATTGCATGAATAAGGATGCTCAAACAAAATTCTACTTAAGATTAATTGTAAATGATGAAAAATATTATTTACAACTTTGGAAAGGGGGGGAGGGGGGGGGGGTTGGTATGAATTTCATATTTGATCTGTCCTCTTTCTTGTATTTGTAGTTGGAAGTATTTATAGGTACTGTGGATATTAAGAGGATTCAAAACCACAGCATTTAATTACCAAGGTTTCCTGATCAGTACGTACCCTGCCTATATATAGCTTCTTCCCCAACTCATGTAAACCACAATATCTAGCTATAATATGTATTCTCCTCTGTTGTCCTTTAGACACTGGCCTGGACTTCCATCATTTAGCAGTAGAAAAACATAGGAGCCCCTTGATAGGTAGTCATAACTGCGTGCCCTTATGAACACATGAAGAAACCAGTTCCTGAATTAACCTCCTAGCTAGCTAAGTGTACTACTGAAGTAGTTGAACACTTTAGGGGGGCAAGAAGGAGAGGATCGAGTATTAAGGACATGAATAACAATGAACTCAATCATTTGGGTTCATTACTCTCTCTCCTCCTTTCTCCCTCCTCCATCTCACCATGATCCATCTTATGAACCCATTCAAAAATTCCATTTTATTCATGAACTCATATTCTTGGGTGCTTCTGTTGTGCTGTACAGGAGGGTGCAGCACATTTTCTCAACCCTTAGATGTGTGTTTTGATCTCAGCCCTTCATTTTATTTGTTTTGCTTTTTAACTTACTACTTGATAGCTTACTCCACACCAAGTTATTCTTATTTGTCAATATGGTCCACCATATAAATTGACTGGTTTACCAAATAAAACTAATGGTCCACCAAAAGTTCACCTAGTACACCAACTCTATTTTGCAAAATTATTCTATATCATCGATTTCTACTCTCACTCCAACAACGAAATACACCAATTTACCACACTATTACTTCATTATATCATCTACCCAATTATAAAAAACTATCACTTACTCCATGTAAGTCATATATTCAATCTCAGGATTATTTCATTCGTTTTGGTCGACCAACTGATTTTTTTGGTGTGCCAGCTAATATGCGAAATTACTCCATATCATCGGTTTCTACTCCATCTCAACAATGAAATACACCATTTCATTATACTTTTACTTCGCCTTACCATCTACCCAATTATAAAAAAAACTATCACTTACTTCCATGTAAGTCAAATCTTCAATCTAAGGATTATTTCATTCGTTTTGGTCGGCCAATTAATATTTTTGGTGCACCAGTCTATATGCTAAAATACTCCATATCATCGGTTTCTACTCCACCCCAACAGTGAAATACACCGTTTCATCATACTTTTACTTCGCCTTACCATTTATCCGATCATAAAAAATTATCACTTACTCCATGTCTCCAAATTATTTACTCCAGTTCATCATGAAAATACACTTTATAGGCAAGTTTCTACTCCAAATTACAAGGCATATTTTCAATTTTAAAACTATTTCATTTGTTTTGGTGGACTAACTTATTTTTGGTGCACCAATTGAGTTTTTTGGTGCACCAATTGAATTTTTTTTTTTTCCACTTTTCTTGTTTCCGGTTACCAAAATCGGCTATTACCCTTCAAAATAGAAAGCGAGTGTATTACACACAATAAATTAATGCGCAGGACGCTCCTGTGCATGATAACAGAATTTATCCATATTCTTGGCTCATCACACTCTCTCTCCTCTTTTACTATACCCCACCATATTTTCTCTCTCATTCAATTTATTCTTCTTTTATTTATATTGTTGAAATATAAATTAATAAATATAATTAATCTGAAATTTATTCATAAATAGAAATTTAGGAGAGAGAAGGACTAATTTAAGATTTGTGTAAAAATATAGCAAATTTGGTCTCATTTTGTAGATGATTGAAAAGTATGACCATTGGTAATTTTAATATAATTTTTGGATTTTTTTTAAAAAATTAGAGCCATTGCAATTTTTGCAATGGAAAAAAAAAGTTGGCCAACAACCGGCTGACACGTGGCGCGCCAGCAATGGCTGGGCTGACGCGCGTGTTAGCCAACTCTTTTTTTTTTTTTTTTTTTTTTTTTTTGCACTCCTTCTCTCCTCTCTTCTCTTCCTCTATCTCCTCTCTCCTCTCCCCTCTCCTCTCTCTCCTCTCTCTCTTCTGACTGAAGCAAAAAAAAAGGAAGGAGTGGGCGCCCACTGCCATGCGTCACCCTATCCAGCCGGGACCACGTGATGATCCCAGATCGTTTTGGACCTCAAAAATGATCCCAGATCGTTTTCTCTTGTAGACGCCAAAAAAGCGTCTTCAGATTTCTCCGCAAAAGCCCGATGATGAAAGGAGTAATTTTTAAGCTTGAACTGCTATTTTGCTTTAATAGTTAAGATAAGGTCTCAGGTTTTTCCCTCCAAACACTCCTTCATTCTATTCCATTCCATTCAGAAGCCTCGTTCAAGAGCTTTCCAACGACACGTCTCATGCTTCATTCCGACTCTCGGTCGCCAAATTGCGATTTAAGGGTAAAACCGTCTTTTACCGTTCAGGGGTAAAACGGTCTTTTCATATTTTTCGGAATATTTAAAATACTCTGGAAAATGAAAATGGGCTGGATGACGTCATTATGATGTCATCCAGCTGGCTGCTGACAGCCACTAGCGGCCCTATTGACCAATTTCCCAGGGCCGCTAGCGGCGCTGACCTCCCTTCGGGCCCGACTCATTTTTAAGCCCGTCTTGTTTTTAAGCTCAAATTCCACCGTACAACCCTACTTTTCTACGCCTATATAAACAACCCTTCATCCTCAGTTCAAAACACACAGTCCACAGTTGACAACCTCTATTCTCGGGAGTATTGACACCGAGCTTCCCCCTCTTTCTTCCAAACTTGAGATCTAGTTGACAACCTACAGTTCAGGTACAAATTCTTGAGGGCTCAAATTAAATTAATTGCTTAATTATTTATTTTCTAAGTAGTCATAATGTAGATATCATGCTAGGTCACGTTCTTATTGCTTCCTAAATATTGTCTGTATAATCGTTGTGCTGCCCAACTTGTCAATCGAATGCATGTCTAAAAAAGGGTTAAAAATAAATGTTGTGATGCTTGTGATAAACCAATTAATAGTCTAAGTCTAGGTTGTTAGTCCGGTTTTGCATGGGAATTATGTCTTTAAATTATTAAGCAAACTTGAGTTAGTAGAGGCCGTCATAAACGGGCGAGTTGGGTGCCTAAAACCTTCCCACCTCGTACCTTCGCCCCCGAACCCTTTATTCTTGGGTACTTATATGTTTTATATAAGCGGGAGTCTTTCTAAAAACATGATTAGTTCACTTATCGCGCTATTGGGTTGTCCCTTCGGTTTGTCCTTTCGATAAAATGCCGATAGCAGATTTGTGACCTCTTTCATGGTTTTTATTCAATTCAAGTCTTTACAAAAGCTTTTCTAACTCGAGGGTCCCTTGAACTTATCTAAGCCCCCAACTGACAAATTTTCTATAAGGACGCACTCCGTGGAAACAAGGATTGGAAAAATCCCGGGTCCTTACAGTGGCGACTCTGCTGGCGACTTATTTAAGAGGGTGAGACTCGAAAGTCAAGTTTGCTTAATTGTTTAATAATATGTTCCATATTTTTGCATCATTTGCATGTGCCTTGGCACAACCTTTTGACCCTTATCGACCCTCGAGGAAGTTTGTGTCGCAACTCGTAGACAACCCGTATATCTAAAGGAATATACAGTTGTCCTATCGTGCAAATCGACGCTTCCTCACCCATGACTCATCAATCCTTGTTGATGAAAAGAATTACAATCGATGTGTCGACCATCCGCCGAACGGAAATTGTAATTTGTCGTGGTAACCTCACAGGAGCCAAAAGCCTCTAACCTCACCTTTTCTTATTTCTGTATTTTCTTTTTTCTTTTGATGTAATTCAGATTCAGTCAAAAAAAAAAATCAAAAAAATAGAAAATAAAAAAAAGGCAAAAACAAAAATGCCAAAAAATAAATAAAAAAAAATCAAAAAAATAAATAAAAAAAAGGGACCGAAATTTCTTTTTATTTTATCCCATTTTTCATTTTCTTTGAGTCTAAAAAAAATTAATAAAATTAGGATAGTCAGCTTTTCCTACTCTTCTTATTTTCGTTCATTGACTTGTTTTCTTTGAATATTAGGGAAATATTTGGGCATTTAGGCTTAAGGACTTTCTTTTCCCTTTTAGGACAATGTGTTTTCTATGTGTGGGTCAATTTTTCATTAGATGAGAGTCTCGTGGGTTTTGTTACTAAGTGCTCCGTGCTTCCTATTCAGGATAGGGGGTCCAAGGAAGAAAGAAAATCTTGAGAAAAGTTGGGCTCGGCCTTTGACGAGGCTGGTTCGTCTGCAACTGTCTACACCACCAGGTCCTCGTTTACCTACACCACAAACAGATTCACCATCAATAAATTCACCGTCACTACATACCTTCTTCTCCACACCAATCACCCCTCCCAACTTCACAATGCCTAAGACCATGGATGAAATATTTGATGACCTCATGAGCGAGTTAGAAAGAGTTCGACTCAAAGTTGAAGATATAGAAAGAAAAAGAGAAGAAGAAGTAAGGGTCCCTTCCGATTCCGATTCTGAGGAAGAATGGTCAAATGCCATGCTGGCTAAGATCACTTCTGTGCTCAAGAGTAGCGGCTTGATCTCTAACTATAGTGCCAACGTAGGAAAGTTTGACACTAAGATCAAGGGTAAGCTTCCGGCCAAATTCTCTATGCCTGAGATACCCACCTTCACGGGAGTTGACAACACGCAGGATCACCTTAAATCCTTCACTACTGCTATGGCTCTAAGGGGAATCAACAAGAAACTCTATGCCC
Source organism: Tetragonia tetragonoides (assembly GCA_038025085.1). Taxonomy (NCBI): domain Eukaryota; kingdom Viridiplantae; phylum Streptophyta; class Magnoliopsida; order Caryophyllales; family Aizoaceae; genus Tetragonia; species Tetragonia tetragonoides. The sequence goes on from CM076143.1 coordinate 12,314,557, forward strand.
ATCTGTTTCCCCAGACCCTTGATACACATGCTCGACGATGGTTTTACTCCCTAAACCTAGAAAGCTACCCAACTTAGTCTGATTTTACCACGGTCTTCCTAGCTCGATACAAGGACAACGCTACTCTCCCCATCACTTTGAGGGAGCTTGAAATTACCACCCAAGAGAGGAATGAGGGATTCACTAAATTCCTCCGTCAATGGAAGTCCAAGATAGCTGAAATGGTGGAAAGGCCCTCCGAAACTGAGCAGATCAGGCATTTCATTAAGAATCTGCAACCGGCTTATAAGAGTCACCTTCAGTATCAGGCCATTGACTCATATCAGCGTCTATATGACGTTGGCATCCTCATTGAAGATGATATCAACAAAAATAAGGACCAGGCCATCCCTAAGCCCTTCACTTATGGGAGAGACAATTAGGCAACTGCCGGAACCTCTTCTGGTGCTCAGGTCAATGAGGTCGCTGCTGTGAATACCTTTGTCGAAAGAAAGCCACAAAGAGAATTCACCCCTCTTGGAATGACTCTGTCACATGCTCTTGAAAGAATGATAAAAAATAATCTGCTGCAGCCCATTGGACCTACCCCGGAACCATCCGTTAGGAGCCGCAACTGGAAAGAAGGGGAATACTGCAAATACCATCAAGGAAAGGGGCACGACACCGACAACTGTTGGTCTCTCAAACATGCTATCCAGGATAGAATTGAGAATGATACCATACCCTTACCAAAACCTGGTCAAGCACCCAGCAACTCGAATAACCCTTTGAGTGTCGTTCTGCACATAAGTGTTGAGGATGCCTTGGGATTTGAAATTGCTGGAATATGGGACAGTGATGAAGAAGATGTATGGGATATCCAAACCAGATCGCCTGTAGGAGTGGCCCACTTGACACGCTCCGGTCGTCATTATAGGCCACCAAACATCTATAATGACAGAATCCAACCTCCAACTGAAGAAGAAGTGGAAGAAGTCCCCGCAAAAGATAAAAAGTCTCCCATCACAGGACAACTCAAGAGAATCAAAGCCGATATTTCTATTTGGCAACTCTTAGCCTCATCCTACGAACATCGCCAACCATTTTGGAAGCCTTATGAAAAGTTTCGGTATCACCGGATATGAGACCCGCCGAACTGGTCAATTTGTTGGTAGGAGATAAAACTCGGCCATCCATCACCTTCTCTGACAATGAGTTATCTCCAGAAGGGTCTTCACACAATAATGCTTTATATTTGACTGTATATGCCATGGGCAAGTATGTGCCCATGACCCTAGTGGACAATGGCTCGGCCGTAAATGTATGCCCATTGAGAACCGTAGCAAAACTGGGCATCGATATCAACAATTTGGCTCACTCAGCACAAGGCTTGCGCGCTTATGACAATTCCAGTCGAAAGGTTTTAGGCACCATAACCATGAATGTCACCTCTGGGGCTATAGAGAAAATGGCCCAGTTTTATGTGATGGATATTCCAGCTACTTTCAACTTGTTGTTAGGGCGACCTTGGCTCCATGGTTTAAATGCTATAGCCTCTACTCTGCACCAGAAGGTCAAGATGATGTTGGAAGGAGAAATTGTGGAAATTGAAGCTAACCCCATCAAGGCAACTATTGACAAGACTCCAGTCTTGAAGATAGAACACGATAGTGAAGACATTGACCTGTGGGAATTCTCCTCTGATGAGGAAGCCCTCATAGAAGAAGACACTAAATCTCACAGCTCAGACAGTTCTAGGGAATTCGAGACCTATCCTTCTGAAGAAATAGGAGAACCGGATGAGTTTGAGGAAGTAAAGGAAACTATCGAGGGAATGTCCATCTACGTGGCACACCACCACCATGCAATTCAGCGGATGAAAGAGAAAATTGCCTTGTTGGAACAACCCACAGAATGCAATATCATTCTGGCCAAAGGAGAAGCTTGCTTCCAACAAGATGAAATGTTCAACAAGATGGACAAGTATGGATATGCCCATCCAAGGAGGCCTACCCCTCGCATACTTCCCAGGGACGGAAACTCCTATCTTCGATGCAAGTACTGTGAAGCTAATGGGCATCACACCAACCAATGCAAGCGTCTGAAGAGGGTAATCACCAGTTTCATTGATCATGGAACCATGTGGTCGCCCAGCTCTTGGGCTATAAAAGGATGGCGCCGCTTTGACCAAAAGCAGTATACGCAGCTGAACGTCCCCATCGGCAACGTCATGAACACCCTCATATGGAAAGGAGACCTTAAATCAATAACTCCCGCTGACAATTTCTAGGAGGTGAATAGAGATCAAGACTCTTACTGTCGCTATCACCAGATTTTCGGCCACTACACGGATGACTGCACTCGCCTGAAAGATGACATACAGAAGATCATAGATAGTGGGGAAGTACCACCGCCTCTGAAGGAAGAAGAGGAACCCTGGAACTGATTGGTTACTTGCAGGAGCTAGAGGAGTCGAGTCTGAGTCTCCAAGGTTTTGTCGAGTTAGGGTCCTAGCTAAATCTTTAGGTTGTGTCTTGAATAGGGGGTGTTCCCCTTTTATTTTCCTTCTAAGTCTAGTTTCTTTTTGACGGGTATTAGAGACCTCCCTTCTCTAAAGTCATGTGTGCCTATCTATTTTTGCAAATAAATAAAAGTCCTCTTGCTCATTTCTTTCTTTGTTTAACTATTGACAAATCCAATGAATACAAAGTTGCACAAATCATTAACTAATTAATTTAAGCAATGTAAGTAAACTTCGCAAAAGCAAGAATACAGATTTTCACTTTTACAGGAATTTGAGTAGCTGAACTCCCTCAACGATGCCACTCCAAAAAATAAAGGAAGCGAACCAGCCTTTTGCAACAACCTCGACACAGAAGTGACTTTGCCTCCGATCGAAGAAGATTCTTGGTACCAAGACGTCTTCAACTACATCACCAAAGGAGTATACCCTTAAAATGCACCACTAAGAGCTCAACGGGCCATCCGTCTCTTAGCGGCGCAGTACATAGAATACAAGGGGGTTCTGTACAAGAAATCTCACAACGGGGTTAACCTCAGATGTGTGAACATCGAAGAAGCTGCAGACATTATGGACGAGGTACATAATGGGGTGTGCGGACCACACATGAGCAAACGAATGCTCTCCAAGAAGGTTCTACGACTAGGATACTACTGGACTACTATGGAAAAGGATTGTCACGACTACGTTAAGAAGTGTAAGAAGTGTCAGATATATGCCAATCTGCAGCATATGCCACCCTCGATGCTCCACAACTTCACCTCTCCTTGGCCATTTTCTGCATGGGGAATAGACATCATTGGAAAGATCACCCCGAAGGGCTCGGGAGGACATGAATACATCCTAATAGCCATAGATTATTTTACCAAGTGGGTTGAAGCCCAGTCTTATGCCATCCTTACCTCCAAACAAGTGTCCAAATTCATAAGGAACAACATCCTTTGCCGATATGGTGTTCCACATGAAATCATAAGTGACCATGGATCCCACTTCAAAGCCGAAACAACCACCCTTCTCAAAAGCTACAAAATCCAGCACCACAAATCGTCCCCTTACCGTCCCCAAACCAATGGCGCAATAGAGGCCGCCAACAAAAACCTCAAGACTATCATTGAAAAGATGATAGAAAACTACAAAGATTGGCCTATAAAACTCTCATTTGCACTTTGGGGGTATAGGACGTCCATAAGATCCTCTACGGGAGCAACACCTTACTCCCTAGTCTATGGAATGGAAGCAGTTCTACCCATAGAAGTCCAACTACCATCCATGCGCATAGCCCTAGAGGGTGAAATTCCTGAAACCCAATGGTTACAAGCCCGCTACGAAGAGCTCATGTTCACGGATGAAAGACGCCTACGGGCCCTAGACCATTCCCACATGTATCAACAACGCATGGCAAGAGCGTTCAACAAAAAGGTTCGACCTCGAAATTTAAAGGAAGGGGACTTAGTTTGGAAAGAATTACGAGCCCCAGTAACCGACCCCAGAGGCAAATTTTGACCAAACTGGTCTGGACCATTCATTATCAAAGACATCCTATCAGGAGGCGCCGTCAGACTCATGGATATTGATGGCATCGAGTTCAGCCAGCTCACCAATATGGATCAAGTAAAGAAGTGTTACGTCTAAAAAAAAAAATAAAATCGAGAACTTTAAAAAAACAATAATAATAAAATTTCGAAAACTTAAAAAAAAAAAAAAAAAAAAAAAAGACGTACACTATTTAAACGAACTACGCTGGCCTGATTCCACACTGGATACGTAGGTATCCCTTTCAAAGAGGCCCGGCCAAAATCAATCCAAAAATTCCTTTCGACTCATTCAAAAAAGGGACAATCTTTATTCAAACTGAACGAATAAGCTTACATTGCAAGAATTAAAACTTCCTAAGGAAATAATGCAGCTATGAGGGTTTAAGCTAGACAAATTCCTATTATTATTTTCCTTTGAAAACTAGACTTGCTTTCCTAGAAAACTACTTTAATCCTTTTTCCCTTTAGAAGGCATCGTTGAAGAGTTCTTCTTTGAAGGACCCTGGCTTGAGGACGACCTGTGATCGCTTCCTTGAGCTGGGTGCTTGCCTCTCTTCAGTACGTGATAGTCTCCCATTTGAGACAGTTCCTTTCTTTTCTTGCCTCCTGTTTGTGAGTCATATCTAGGCTTTAGTTGGTCCCACTCCTCATGACGAAGGGCTCGTCTCACTTCTCCATCACTGCAAGAAAGCCAGTTTAGATAGATCTCAGATACCTGAGTTGGGGCAATCACCCGAGGTACAGTCCAGCGATGCCGGCTACGCCAATACTTTCCCCACTCCGCAGAAAATTCAGTGGTTAAGGCTACGATATTTGGTCTCGTAGTCTCCTGACAGGGGATCACCTGCTTCAAACCGTATTGCGTCATGACCCTAGAGGGAAAGAAGAAATGGTCCTGTACAGACCCAGTACGGTAGTATGAAGGATCAAGTCATCACAAGCCACTAAAGAAGTCAAGCTCCACCAGGGCACATGCCAACGGATGATAGGTCCCGCTTGGAAAAAGGCATCCCATTCAGCAAGGGACTTTTCAGAATATAGCCTTTTCCTAACCAGAAAGCTAGCAGCAGTATAGGTTTTCTTTGACCAGGTCCGAGGAATACGAATAATCAGATTATCTGGTGACTCTATCAACCTCAGATGCTCACATTACCAGATCTGAAGCAGCAGGGGGCTGCCCGAGAAAGATTGGTTGGGAGATGTTTTCAACCTGTCAAGCCCAATAATGGTTTCCCCTACGACCAGATGTAAGGGAGAATGTCCTTCAACCATTTGATTAACCACTCGCAGCAACGAGGCTCTACCCAAGTTGGAAGATTCTGCATTAACAAACAACAGGCGGTTTAACAGGCACAGTACAAAAGCCTGTCGACGGCAACGCCTGAATATGGCATCTTTTTCAGAAGAAATAGCGAACTTTTTGCAAAGTTGAACCAAGTCCACATCGACACCAAGCACCATCTTTTTGGCTTCTGCAGATGACAAACCCAGGGATTTCCTGTATTGATCCCTAAAATCATCCCTCACATAAGGCACAGCTGGGGGAAGAACATCAGGAATATTAGTGATCGCAACAAATTCCCCAACCAAAGGGCATAGTTCGGAATTACCAAAACGGAAAACATGCAGGTCAGGATCCCAATAATTCAAAGCAGACCGAAGAAGGGGCCACAGTATTTTGGTTGGTTTTAAAGTCAGCAAGGTAGAAACGTGAAACGGGGCTAGTTCAAGCTTATCTTCTACGGTCAGATTTTTGCAGCAAACATCGAACAGTCTTCAAAGGATTTCACCATGGCAGAAAATTGGAGAAGTTTGGGAGAGCTAAGGTATACAAAAAAATTGGTACAACATCAAGCATCCCGAAAATCCTACTTATAGACAGGAACGGGGGCCGAAAAAGCCAGAAATCCGCAGAAAAGAGCCGTCAGCAGCACTGGTCAGCGCCGCTAGCGGCCCTGACTAGCGCCGCTAGCGGCCCAGACCCTGGCCCGGTCCGAATTTCCCTTTTGCTCCAGTTCGCGCTTTTGATCCAGATGACCCGATTTCGGCCCAGTTTTAATACCCGCACGAAATTACAAAGCCCGAGACTCTCTTAGATTTATCTTTTTTCATTTTTCTTTTCTTTTTTTCTTTTTCATTTTTATTAGGGGGTATAATATGTGTAATTTTTGCTTTCTCCTTTGCAATTTTTTACCTTTTACCTTTTTCCTTTTTTATTGTTATTATTCCCTAAACTATGGCTTTGGCCTACTGCATAACACGTTGCATAATTAGATCAGACGGGCATAATTGAGTCATCATAGCATATCATACATATGTGTTGCACCAAAAACAGTAGTTCAAAATTCCAAGGCCAATGTTTACAAAAGCGGCCCAACATTGTTCAACTGGAATCGTTGTTGTCAGCCTCATTATCAATGGACGGTCCCTGACCATAGTTTTCGGTCGAATAGTGGAGAGAAGAGCTATATATGGGCCTGCTGTTCTCAGGCCTCATGTCCCGTCCATCATACGTTGGGGCTCGCATAGGGGTACCTGCCGAAAACCCCGAGGCAAAGAAGTTCGCCGTGGCCTGACTTGCGAAATCCATAGCCACATCCTGATGAGAAGGCCCAGCATATGACATATCCCATCCAGGGGCGTTCGCCCAACCTCCAGCCAAGGGCGTAGCAACGGGCAGCCTATCAAGAGAAGGCCGGAAATCAGCAGGAGAGAACATCTCAGGAACATACTGGACAGAAGCCCGGGCGCCTCATCAACAGGAGGCCTGGTCACCATCACAGGAGGAGAACGAGCAATAGATGGTCTGCTCGCCGAGGAAGCCCTTGCAATAGAAGAGTGGCGTGGTCCTACCGAAGATGAAGACTGAGACATCTGTAGATAATCAAAGTAAAAATGTTAAGTTAAGCACTTCACTTAGCTAAATAAAAAAGAGAGAGAAGAGAGTTTGCTTACATCAACGGTCTTAAACCGAGAACTCTTCCCCTTGCCCATCACTCGACCGTAGCCTTTCTTCAACAAATGAATGAGTTTGAAGACTTGAGAGGTCTGCTCCCGATTCAGCTACAAAGAGAGAGAGAGAGAGAGAGAGAGAGAGAGAGAGAGAGAGAGAGAGAGAGAGAGAGAGAGAGAGCCACAAAATAAAGTCAACACTCAAAAGCAAACACAAGTACAAAAGAGAGAGAGAGAGAAGAAAGCTTACCCCCGTGCAACCATCAGGCAAGGGCAAGCCCTCCACCGCCTCTCCGTCAGCAATATGGAGGGGGAACTCCTCCACTATGCGTCTCCCACTCTCCCCAATGTACCTCACCTCATTGGTCGCAAGGTCACACTTGGGGGCTGACCCCGAGAAGCTCTGGAATGAGACCTCCTAGGACCCGGAGGAGCTAGACGATCCGCCTACAAGACACAAGGAGTCAGTATATTATGCGTACAGTTAAAAGATGCAGATAAGTTTCTTACTTCAGAAGTGAGGTATGGCATCAAGCGGTCTAAGCAATAGGCCAGGTACATGGTCACTACAAAAAAAATGACATTTTCCAACAGAATTTTACTGACAGATATATTATCTGTTGGTAAATATTAGTAATGCCAACAAATATTTGATCCTGTTGGTAAAGTTTTTGAGAGGAGCCAGACACGTAAATTGGCCAACAAAAACAGGAAATCTGTTGGCATTGACTTGGTAACACCAGCAATTTCATTCCCACATGTATATCTGTCGGTAAAAATGGTTAAATTTTTACGCTATCCCGCTCAATGATTTTAGCTCCCCGCTTAATAGAGACAATTCCAATACTACCCCAGCAAAAGTTGGTCATGCTTTGTACTCAATAGGGCAACTATGTAATGAGGAATTGAAATAAAGCAAAAAGAAAATTCGTCGTTCAAGATTTCTCACGGCAGTTTTCATCTCGCTCAAACCCCTAAATCTGGATTATGAGTAGCTTATCTCCTCCGGCCTCCGCCGTTCTTGATTCTCTCTCCTCCACTCCTCCTCTCTCCTCAACGCCATGCCCTTCACCCATCGCCATCGTTAACCTCAAACTTCACTCCCCCACTATCGTGTTCTCTCTGTCTTATTTACCTATTGCTTAAAATCACCCATCAAATCGAAATTATGAAGTCTAAAGTGGTTTTTGGTTGAAATTTGACAGGTCTGCGGTCAAAGTTTACTGCCTAATTTAAACATGAGGGGTGAAGTACTGTTTGAAGTACTGTTGGTAGAGAGAATTTTGCATCAATTCAGAAACTTTGGGCTTGGTGATGTCAACTATCAAGTCCAGCAAACCCCTAAAAACAATGACTTAATTTGGTGGTAAGTTTTTGTGTAATTGGTAACTTTAGAAACTAATCGGCAGCTACTGTGGTTGGCGCACAAATCAGCAGGGGATCAAGGTACGACTCTCTCTCCCCCTCTCAATTGCTTGTCTACAAATATGTTTTTTTTTTTTTGGTTTTCTATGATGGGTCGATATTTGCAAGTGATTTGATTCATGAGTATTTCGTTATTTCCCTTTTAAGTTCTCCTATTGACTTGTATTATTGCTGGAATTTTTTTCTTCCATAGCAAGTTATTCAGGTTCTGAATTCTGATAAGAAAGCTGAGGTTTTGTGAATTTGTTCAAAAGTTTTAAGTTGTTTGTGAATTGTTCTTGACTCATGTTCCTAATTTGATTCATTTTTGTTTAATAGTATTGGGAATCATCTCATTATACAACATTGAGACTCTGAAGCTCTTTAATAACTTTAGGTGTTATTTTGTTAGCAACAGTGAAGAACAATCCTTATATCTTGCGATAACTCACTGTTGCTGCGAGTCTCAGGTTCAGATATGATATTGCACATTCCTAGTATATTGCCATAGCTCATAGGTGTGTGAGCCTCAGGATTAGATCCAATATGTTACAATAATTATTTAGTGGTTATGTCTTATGTGGATAATATTAGATCAATGTGTCATTGCATTATTGTATTAGATGTAGATAGAATCAGATGAGTTTATTAGCTTAATGTTAAGCACTTAACAGGCCAAGTCTAGCAAGGAATTTCTAGTGGCACATATTACCACCTGCAAGGGAGTATGCTTTTTTGTGGAGAATCTTCTGATATTTTCTGTGGTGATGTTAGTTTTGTAGTCTAGAACATTTTTAAGCACAAAACTGGAATGATTATGAATTGGTTACCAAGCTTTTAAAAAGTAACCATTAGATTGAAACTGATTTGTGTTTCAAATTTGTTCTTGAAGGCTGTAAAGAAGCAGGACTAGGGAGAAGTAGGATTAAGATTTGTGTTTCAAATACGTTGATGGAGTGAAGAGTGTGTAGCAGCGTTTATCTATGGAGACCGGCCAAAGCCTTCAGGCATTAGCAAAGTAGCAGCCTGTTGCAACACCACCTCAGGCTTCAGGTACTTCTCTTGCTCTTTCAATCTTCATTTCTCTTCTTCTCTCTCCTTTATATGTACTTGCTGCTTACGCGTACATCTAATAGCCAATTATATATTGCTTTTCTTTGGTGACCGTTGGGTTAATATTTGACATGATGTTTATAATTTGGTGAGATGTATGTAGTAATTCTTGACAAGATGATAAGTGAGCTCCTAGAGTCTCATTATTGTGTTCTATGAGTTGGGTTCGAGCATTTCAATACATGTCAAGCTGGGCTTTTAATATGGATTTGTCTGAATAAATTTATTGATTGTGCATTAAGTTTATACTAACATGGTTTTCTTAATTTGTAGGTTGGTGGCTGGGAAAGAATGGGAAGTACGAAGAAATTAGATGAAGCAATGTGTAATTCATTTTCTTTTCGGTTACTTTTGTATATTAGTTAAGCTTCGACCTTAGTTGCACATATTATGTAAACAATTAGACAATAGTTCGTTTTGGGAGCAGTTGTAATTACATTATGGTCAATTTTCTTAATAAAATGATGGCTTAGTATCCGTTTGTTTTAGCTCTTTCAGTTAATTTATATTGTTATTCCTTTCCTTTTGTCCTACAATGCTAATGTTGAAAACAAATAGAAAGGAAATTCTCAAATTTTGGGAATTCTTAATTTTTTTTTTTTTGATATTACTATTACCAATAGATATTTATGTTGTTATAGAGTTTTATCAACGATTGTCTGTTTGTTGGTATTATTATTACCAATAGACAATGCATTTGTTGCTATTACTTTTGCCAACAGTAACCCTTATATCTGTTGCAAAACTTTTGCCAACAGAGTTATTGCCAATAGTTTAGTAACAGATAGTTATCTGTTGCTAAAACCCTTTGCCAACAGATAAAAGACTTTTCCCAACAGTTAAGGCCATGTTGGCAAAAGTCATTTTTTTGTAGTGGGCGGTCTGGTCTAAGCCAACGACCTCCGGCACGATAAACTCCTGCTTCGCCCTCCACGGATCACGACCCTCAGGTCCCGCACACTCAAACCACGCAGGTAAAACATGGTCAGAGGAGGATCCTCCGGAACCAGATGAGTACCCAGGGAGAGATAGACTAACCAAGTCAAACGATCCCCTAAGTACCATACAAAGCTGAATGGCCCCTCGAAGACCACTAGTAGAGAAGATACCCTAAAAGACTCTAGGGTAATGTGGGTAGGAATCCCAGGAACATCATCAAAAGCGGACCACAACACCTGCAGATTACCAATTCAAAATTCATTCACACAGAATGAACAAAAGGGAATGCACAAGTCAACAACCACGTACTGTAGACGTAGCATGACTCTCGAAGGTGGCCCAGAAATGCTCCAGAGAGGAAAACTGATGGGCATCCCTACCAACCCATCGTGAACCTAAAGGGAACATTCTCAAACCAGGACGATGAGGACCAAAAGGTGGAAAATACTCAAAGAACCACAACTGCCACACAAGCAAACACAAAAAATGATTTCCACAATTGAAGACATAGGCCAAACAAGAGGAGTAAAAAAAAAAGAAGCCTACCTCAAGTATCCTCCATGGGCCCGTGATAGATGTCCTCTCACTCGTCTTCTTAGGCCTACAGGCCCGACGGCACCACTTCACCAAAGAAGCATAAGCAGTAGCACCAAGGTTGTACTCACGCACCTTGGTCAAATCATCCAAGCATGTTAAGAAATCGATTTGACACACGCTCTTCTTTTGAGCAAAGATCGTCGACCTCAGCAAACAAGCCAGGAAAATACGAGCCCTCTGCTCCTCGGTAAGCCCCTGCGCAGATACGGCCTCCCACAACCGCGCCAAGGAAACTCCGTCCTTATCAAAGTGGATTGATACGAGCCCGTAAAGATCCAACAAGGTGTCACTCCGTCGCCAATAGCTCGCATCGTACTGAATACGACGCCCTCTAAAGGATAACCCCGTCAGCACAGCAAACTGATAAGGGGTAGGAAACATCTCTCCCACAGGTGTATGGAAAGTGTTTGTAGAATCCCAAAACCTCTCCAGTAACCCCCGGGCAACAATCCTAGAATCCCCCGAGTGACAAGCAGGTATAACAGTCAAAAAATCAGCGAGACTCGAGTCCAGTACCAAATTCCTGGCCTCCTCCGAAAGGGTCCCCAACATCATAGCCCAGTGGGAAGTAGTCCCATGAGTCTGCAGCAAAACCCCGACACCCTAGCCAACCAACAAAATTTTCTCAATACCCCATATACCACAAATACAGCTAAAATAAATTCCACACAAATTATATACAGCTGACCACCAATCCAGTACAAGTCCCAATTTGTTCGTGTGCCGAAGCACTAACAGTTCCAGTTTTCAGTTTGAATATACTGAACAGGAAAAAAGAATAGCAGAAAACATACCAGCCTCAAGTCAGACAAATGACTCCGTCTATCCGGCAATAGTACACTGCGGTTCCAAACTCCAGGAGGGCGCCAATCCAACCGCATAAAAGAATCCTGGTACAGTCGAGCCCCATCCGCATGACCGGTCGGAGGCCCTCGGGTAGAAGGTAACCCGATGCGAAAAAGGCTCCGGTCATACTCCTCGTCACTCATAGGACGCTTCCCTTTGTCTACGGGAGCCATGGGAACACAATGGAACTTTCTCTCTCTACAAGTGGGAAAATAAAAGTTTGAGATTCGCAAGAAACAAGCACCCATTCAACAATGCAACCCAAAATTCAGCAACTAGGCGGAAAAATAAGCAAGTTCAAGACAAAAACCGAAGCAAACGGACAAGAATCGACTTACCTCAAGTGGAGTGAAGCACTCAACAATGGAGGAACTTGCTCTCGACAATGGCTCGATGAGGAAGAAGACCCAAAACGCGAAAAGAAGAGAGAGAAAGCGCCAAAGCGCTTTTTATTTGGCTCAAGCCCAACGCCGCTGGCCAGAGCCGCTAGCGGCCTCACACCGAGGCCCACGGCCGCTAGCGGCCCTGCAGACCTGCAGCGCGGGCCCCACTGCTGACCCATGGCCCCTTTTTCCAGTCCAAAGTTCGTTATTACAGTTCATTTTGAGGCAATATCAGTACCAAGCGCGCGGGAGCGAAGCCCCTGGCCCATAGATTCAAATTCGACAGTTGGCCTATTTAACGGTACCAACTATTTGCAGGTAAAACTAACCCGTTTACTTTTGCAGGTCCCAAATACTGAAACTCGGATCTACACTGCGACGACTCTCACCGCCCGGAGCGCCCAAGTTATTTATGAGCCCGAAAATTTTTATTGGCACTTGCTAAGCAACACAACAGTACAAATTTTGGGCCAGTCACTGATCGCTTAAGCTATTGCGGTTAAACTGTCCTTCTGCGAAACTACAAATTTTGGGCCAGTCACTGATCGCTTAAGCTATTGCGGTTAAACTGTCCTTCTGCGGAATTACAAATTTTTGGGGTTAGTCAATGATCGCTTAAGCTATTGCGGTTAAACTATCCTTCTACGAGGTTACTATTTTTTGTGTCAGTCAATGATTGCTTAAACTGTTGCAGTTATACTGTCCATTATTTTTATACGTTTCAGTCAATGATTGCTTAAACTATTGCATCTAAACTATTCATATGTCTTAACCACTTTACGGCCGATTATTTTTAATCGCGCTGTCTCGTTGACTTTTTTGTTTCTCGTACAGGGACGGAATCTCGACATCCGCCGAGCTGTGTTTAGTCACTGTTTGTCGAAGCACTCTACATTGATCATTCTCAAAGTATTACTAACTTTTTCATTCACACTAAATACAGGTCTCCAGCAGACGTTTAGATCATCTACGGACAGTGTTCTATCCTGCACCTATAACCTTTGTTTTCTCTTGTGTTCACAGGGATGAAATCTTAGCACACTACGAGCGTGTGCCAACTCAGGTTTGTCTTCATATGCATACATACTGTACACTCTCACACACCATGTACACATCAGCATCCTGCATGTCGCCTTCGGAATACTTTGATCTTCGCTTTTACTCAAGCTCGATCTAAGTGGGGGCTTCTGTAAACGCCAAAAAAGCATCTTCAGATTTCTCCGCAAAATCTCGATGATGAAAGGAGTAATTTTTAAGCTTGAACTACTATTTTGCTTTAATAGTTAAGATAAGGTCTCAGGTTTTTCCCTCCAAACACTCCTTTATTCCATTCCATTCAGAAGCCCCGTTCAAGAGCTTTCCAACGACACGTCTCATGCCTCATTCCGACTCTCGGTCGCCAAGTTGCGATTTAAGGGTAAAATCGTCTTTTACCGTTCAGGGGTAAAACGGTCTTTTCATGTTTTTCGAAATATTTAAAATCCTCCGGAAAATGAAAATGTTTTTCATATTTTTCATGGGCTGGATGACGTCATCCAACTGGCTGCTGACAGCTGTCAGCGGCCTAGGCCAGGGCCGCTAGCGGCGCTGACCAATTTACCGGGGCCGCTAGCGACCCTGACCAGGGCCGTAGCGACGCTGACTTCCCTTCGGGCCCGACTCATTTTTCAAGCCCGTCTCATTTTTCAGCTCAAATTCGACCATACAACCCTACTTTTCCACGCCTATATAAAGAACCCTTCACCCTCAGTTCAAAACACACAGTCTACAATTGACAACCCCTATTCTCGGGAGTATTGACACCGAGATTCCCCCTCTTTCTTCCAAACTTGAGATCTATTTTTACTATTCTTGTCAAATATAGCCTACAGTTCAGGTACAAATTCCTGAGGGCTCATATAAAATTAATTGCTTAATTGTTTATTTTCTAAGTAGTCATAATGTAGATATCATACTAGGTCACGTTTTTAATACTTCCTAAATATTGTCTGTATAATCGTTGTGCTGCCCAACTTGTCAATCGAATGCATGTCTAAAAAAGGGTTAAAAATAAATGTTGTGATGCTTGTGATAAACCAATTAATAGTCTAAGTCTAGGTTGTTAATCCGGTTTTGCATGGGAATTATGTCTTTAAATTATTAAGTAAACTTGAGTTAGTAGAGGCCGTCATAAACAGACGAGTTGGGTGCCTAACACCTTCCCACCTCGTACCTTCACCCCCGAACCCTCTATTCTTGGGTACTTATATGTTTTATATAAGCGGGAGTCTTTCTAAAAACATGATTAGTTCACTTATCGCTCTATTGGGTTGTCCCTTCGGTTTGTCCCTTCGATAAAACGCCAATAGCAGATTTGTGACCTCTTTCATGGTTTTTATTCTTTCAAGTCTTTACAAAAGCTTTTCTAACTCGAGGGTCCCTTGAACTTATCTAAGCCCCCAACTGACAATTTTTCTATAAGGACGCACTCCGTGGAAACAAGGATTGGAAAAATCTCGGGTCCTTACATCTCTCTCCTATTTTTTTCCCCATGAACCCATTTGGGATCATTGATAAACCCAAATTTTGGGATCATAGAACTCTCTCTCCTCTCATGAACCCATTTGGGATCATTGTTATTCATGCTCTAAGAGGTGTACTATTTATTAAGGGATCGGATATAACACGGTCAGGTCTCCAAGTATCTGCTTAAACTTTTGGTTGATTTGGTTCCAACACATAGTAGTAAAGTGTGATAACTAAGAGATCATTTGTTCGAATACTAAAAGTCCTCGCTCATTCCCTAACTGAAATATTGTAGCTCATGCTATGAAGAGAGAGTCGTCGTTCTGTGCACCATCCACACTTCAAACCTAATGGGAGTGTTCGTGTGAAAGGGCATATTAAGGAATGTAATATTGATTGGGC
This sequence comes from Tetragonia tetragonoides, assembly GCA_038025085.1. Lineage (NCBI taxonomy): Eukaryota > Viridiplantae > Streptophyta > Magnoliopsida > Caryophyllales > Aizoaceae > Tetragonia > Tetragonia tetragonoides. Next base: position 12,329,733 of record CM076143.1, read on the forward strand.
TTTCAACCATCACCTTAAATTTTTGGTTGAGTCACCTTGACACCTCAATAATGGGAATTGTTTGTAGTAGGGATGTCAAGGGTTACCCTTTATTTGTTGGCAGCGACAATGAAGCTTAATAAAGATTAGCATGTGAAAATTGCGGAAGCAAGGCGGTGAAAAATGCGGAAGCAAGGCGGTTGTTTGGTTGACATTGAAAAGCATGGGAAGTACAACTTCCTGGGAAGTAAAAAATTTTGAGTTATTTGGTTGACAAAAAATGTAAGAAATTGTACTTTCCAAGAAGTTCTACTTTCCACAAAAAGGGGTATTATTACTTTCTTTCCTTTCTTCCTTTACTTTATTATTTGCTAGTACGTTATCACCTTTGGATAAAGACATAAAGGTTTCAACCAAACAAAAAAAGTAAACAAATATCATAAACATTACCAACTTCGGGACAGTCCGATAAATTACGTTGACGGTTCTTACAACCGTCTCTTATGGGACCCACATGCCAAGTATAAGCGCAATAACCCGAGGTATAATATATAAATACATAGGAGAGGGATGTACTGAATTCATAAATCTTAATTACTAGATCAAGATATCATCGATCACATTTTATCGACTGGTCAAATAATTTCGTAATATATCGTATGGTATATAGTAGAGTATTAGAGTATAACTTTTTGGTACGGTTGATGGTTGATAAATATAGTATATATATAATGTTAGGTACAGTTGTTGCAAATGTCCGTTGTCCCGCAGTGATTAGGACTTACGAGGATGCGCGCAGTAGTAAGTGGAACATGAATCCTACGCTAAGAAAGGCCATATTGAGTAGAGTCATTGACCATCCAGAAGGGGGGGGGGGGGGGGAATAGAAAACAAAAAGGAAATTACTAAAACAGATCGAAAGGAAAGAAAAGGAAAGGAAAAAGAAGGGAGGAAAAGGATGGTAGTAAGTGACTACTGACTGGTGAGTTAGGAAGTAGGTAAAAATGTCGTGGAGCATTGTACTAATGAATAAATGCTATTTCCTTACAAAACAAAATAAAGTAAATGCAAATTTTTTAAATACATATCCAATCCTTAACTCCTTACATGCAAGATTGCAACCGATGCAAGATCATGTGAAAATCTAGTCCTTTAGACTTTGTAAAAGTATAGATGAAATGAATCAAAGGGGTGTGGTTGAGTGATAGGGATTCATTCACCTTTAATCAAGATCGAGAGTTCGAATCTCGCATTGGACATGTAACAGCTTTAAACCACTTGCCAGTTGTCACGGTGGATAACTTTCTTTAGAGTGAACCAACGCTGAAAATAGTCATTATTGTCGACCAACCAACGCTGAAAATAATCATTGTTATCAACGGTGGATATCTTTTGAGTGAACCAAAAAAAAATTATAAATGACATGGAGGTTTTTTTGGCAACATGCCAACAACTCATGGACATTCATGAATCAAAATGTTGTACGGGGTTTTGATAATTAAACTTGTTTGGGGGTTTCAGATTCTCACCGGTACGGGTTAGCAAAATCGGATATTCGCTCCTTTTTTAGAAAGTGGAGTGTTTATCCGTTTTTTCAGAATCGCTAAAAGTTTGATGGCTACATGATCTGCTTTTTGGATATCCAGTTAAAGCGGATTGGATCATCGGACCAGTCTTAAGTGTACTTTTAAGTCAGCAATGTGGGTTCAAATGTGGGTCATGTCACTGATTAAGTTCCACTGATTGAATAAAGTCCTACCACTAATTCTCACTGATTCAGTAAGATCTAGCCACTGATTCCCATTGATTGGGTAAGGTGTTGCCGCTTATTTCTACTGATTGGGTAAAGTCCAATAAGTGGAAAAGAATACACCGACCTTAGTGGAAGCACTTTACCCCTTTGCGAGCCAACCCATTACGAATAGAATTAGTTATAACCCAAAAGCTTAGGTGAACCTATGATTTAAAAAAAAATCTTGTGATATTGTCACCTCAATAAAGAAATAAGATATCATTCCTGTGGGCAAAACATTGTTTATAATTATGAATTAGTAGTAGTAGACTAGCAATAAGTACTATTACCATTTACCATCACTTGCTGACTTAAAAGTACACTTAAGTTTCTAGAAAATAAAGTTTCTAGAAGGTCAGAATATCACAAATACAAGAATCAAATCAATTAGCCAATGGGTAGGTGAACCACCTTTTTTCTTTCTCATGGTCCATTGTTGTTTTTCCCTCCTTTTTTTATCAGCTTCTACGGAACTTGGAAAAAGTGGACCACCTTATATATGGACCTTACAATATACAATGGTATCATAGTTTTTGTCCCCCCATTAGTTCAATTTTCAGTATTAGCTCTTAGTCTTTATTTATGTATAATATATGTGTATATTGTCATCTGATCTGAGATTCTTTTGACTTGCAAACAATACTGTTACAAACTCACAATGAGAGATTTTTTTGAAGGGGACCATACGACCATACTTATGGCACATGGATGGAGGAGGAAATTCCTTTGATTTTTGAATGATCCTACCACAAATTAAAGTTCCTACTACATATGGCCTAATGAATACTGATAATGAAGGTACTTTAGCATATTCAATCTACCTATCTTTTCCATTTATTTTAGCTTGTTGTACTCATTTTATTTTCATCAACCCGTAATGTGTCGTGCCAAAAGTGTATTGTTGAGTCATAATATGGACTATAAAATTTACCATTTTACCCACAATATAAGATTTCAAAATGATTTTATTGTTGAATAAAATAAATATTATGAACTTTTTTTTTGAGGTCAAATAAATATTATGAACTTGATGAGAACTATACATTTATAAATTAAATAGTTTGGTTTACATGTGAATTGATACAACTACATTATAGGAATAGTTCACAGGTAATTTATGATTAGAAGGTCCATTTAGGGGTAGGGGTATCCAAATATTGGTCCAGCCCTTGACAGATCCGAACAATTGACTGGAGCTGCTTGGTCCGGTCATCGGTCCTTCCTTTTCTATTTTGCCGATTTTCGATCCAATCCTGGTTGGTTCGGGTTTGGACTTGTGTGCAAACATATTTAGGGGTCATTTTGTGCAACAAACTCAACTTATTAAGTTCACCTCAAAAAAGAAGATAAGTTCACCTCAAAAAAGAAGAAGAAGAAGAAAAAAAAAATCAACTTATTAAGTTAAAGGCTGCTAGGCCCATTTCCAACTGCTACAAGTTGCGAACTTCTTGCAACGCGAACGATGCAAAAATAAACTCTGTACTTTTATAGGTTGCAATTTTTGGGCCCTTAACCTTGGGAGGTTGGATCGGTGCCCTTTCTAAAAGGCCAAGCCTCAAACGCTAATTACCCACTGCTTATAACCCATTTGATTTTTTGCCAGGATCAACACATGATTATTACAAAAACTTGTGTAGACTTAGTTTATTGTGGACCAATGGTCTAAATGTCACCCCATATTTTATCTTGAGCTACCCTTCTAATAGTGGAGTTATCCTCTACTTCTAGTGGAGCCACCCCTCTAATAATGGAGGCACCCCATACTTTACCTGGAGCCACCCCTCTAATAGTGAAGACACCCCCTACTTCATCGAGAGCCACCACTCAAATATACTTGATCAATGGTGGACTAAGTTCGCACAAGACTAGCTGCCTTATTATACTCCTTCGAAATCCGTAACCATTGTCTATGTATGTACGGCCTTACGGAGTAAGTAGTTCATATACCCTCAAAAAAAATAAAAAGAAATTGTATGTAGTTCATATTGTAACCCAGATGTTTCCCAATGAGAAGTTAAAAATTGTCTAGGGAGTACTCAGAAGCTGATGAAAGAAAGGGATAAATAACCTCAAGATTACTAAATTAAGTACATATATAATTGCAACAAAAGTTTTTTATTGGCCTAAAGTTTTTATTTTCCGTTATTAATTATTTACATTATTAAATCTATTGATTTCAAAAAAAAAAAAATATTTGACAAAGGATTGTGTTCACGTTGAAAATTTAAACCTTTACCTAACCTATTTAACTAAACATGTAAATCAGATCGGTCCGTTTAGTAAAATGGGTTAAAAATTTTACCCGTAATCCGCTTTTTTTATTAAGTCTAAGTTTGGTTATTGGTTTGGAACAAGTTTTGTCAGGGTTTATATATTAAGCACTGTTTCCTTCAATAGACAAAATCCCAATATATAACAACAATCGAACGGAAATAAAATGAAATTTGCTAGCAAAATATCCAAATCAATGATCTTATTTCAAAACAAGGAAGTACAACTGAAAATGACCTAAGAAAGAGGCACACAGTAACTTGTTTCTACTAATATTCCCCTAATTAGGCCCCCTTAATTAGCCTACATGAAAACACCTAAACTTGACCTTCATCAAAATAAAAAACTGAAGGATAAAAAGAAAACAACTTTTGGGATGGCTAGACGATCAAAGGATTGGAGCAAGCCAAGAATAAATTGATCCTTAGAAACTAGCAACGGCTAGTACAGAAGCATCGACGGCGGAAACCAACACACATGCCGCCGGAGAAGCCGCCTTCAGTCCTGCAAACCATGGCGCAGTTATGGTTTCTTAGACAAGGTCCCTTGTAATGATGACTTTGTGACTGACAAACTCTTGCCTCAGCTTGCTGCACCATTGTCTCTGTAAATTGAAATGAAACAACAAAAATTAATATAAGTACTCTTGCATGTAAATATATATACTTGAACACAAAAGGTTGTATCAGACAGTTTTTATCATATACTTCGGTACGACGTGTGACTTTTTAATGAAATAAGAGTCACTACTCAAATGTCAAATCATTATAAGTGACTCTACTTTTTAATAGTGACCGTATTTTTGTGTGAGTTGATTTATACAAGAGTGACAGTCTTTTTGTGTGAGTTGATTTATACAAGACTTGCTCGACAAATAATGAGTTTTTGGAAATATATGAATTATATGGACTAGAGAATAATGAACAATACTCTTCCCGTCTTCGTCTCGACCTTTTGTTATGTGTACTGAGTATTGACTCTCTTAAAGAGAGATAATGATGATTCTACTTGCATTACAATATCAGATCTGTAACTCCTTATTAAGTTTCTTATGCAATTTTATGACTTCTTACTACCAAAAAAAACAAAAGACGCTTAAACATTGCTTTTTTTTTTTCAAGATTTAAACTCTGATCTTGATCTTGATTAAGGAATGAGAGTGCTGAATCACTCATACAAACAACCTTATAATATCTACACATACAGAGAGAAAGGGATGGAGATCTTACGAGAAGCGAAGAAGATAAGCAGCAACATGAACAACACAATTGATTTCCTCTCCATGGCTAGCTAGCTACTTTAAAGAAAACGAACGTTTTTGTTTAAGTATAGTACAAGTATGATTTGATTCAAGCATGGGAAGGAATGCCCCAGCAAGTCGCTCTCATTTATAGGAGAGGAGCCAAGGAGACGAAGGTCCTAGATTATTGTAATTAAAGAAAAAGGGGAAACAAGCTATAGTGAATTAAATAGTAACAAACTCTAGATATTATCCATGTCATATAGAAGTGTATATATTTTTAGTAGCTAATACGTATTTGGAAAAATTGCAACTTGCAAGCTGTATTATTAAAATACTACGTATAATTATTACTTGTGTTTCGATCCGAGCAAATAATAGTATCATCGACTTTAACTCTTTCTACAAGGTGGAGAGTTTGTTGAATAGTGATATTATGGTGACTAGAGACTTCTTTCGTCTTTTTAGCTTAATAAAATTATTAATAATAAAAAATAAAAAAATAAAAATAAAAAAGCAAAGTATTAAACCCTAGATATAATTATACGCCTGCAAGTACTGCAAAGCTGAAATCATCTTTAATTCTTTATGCATGAATTTTGTAATAATAAAAGAGGACGTGATCAAGAAAATAATGATAAAAGAAGTAGAAAAAAGAAAAATCAATGTTAGATGTGTATGGCATATATGGCCAATATGGGTCTCGTGAACAGTGAGAATCTCATTGCCTACACTCGCAGGTTTTGTTTAATTTAATATTTTAATCCTTAAATAATGAAAATAACATTGGGAGACACGAACCAACATGCACTTAAATTTGAGGAATTGTTGTCTTTTTGTTAGGCATTTTAAAATCTCTTCCTTGTTATCAGACAATTGAAAGGAAAATATGTTTTGTGAGACTTGTGACTTGTGGAGTAGTTGGTGTGTTATTCTTCATATCACTTATTAGTATTTTCTGCATCTGATCAAATTAATGGCCGATATTTATCAAATCACTTGGACACCTGCTACCGAAGCACCGCTTACCAAATTAGTGGAAGCTAGTTTGTAGAAGTCACTTATCAAATCAGATTAGATTAGTGGCAATCACTTATCGAATCAAATCAGATCAGTAGTATATTGAATTATGCTCTAAAATTAATTAAAATAAATTATTAATGAAAAATATTTAGTAGCAATAGTTATTTCCTAAATATTAGGGGTAGTGAGATTAGTGGAGTTAAATGATTAGTGGTAGTAGTGGACATGCATCATGTTAAGTTTGCCTATATAGGTAGATATTATAGTCATTTGTTAATTGGAATGTAGTTTAGTAAATTAAGTTTATGAAGTTGCATATACTATTATCTCCATTTCCCAACAAAGTGGTATCAGAATTTCAGTGATCTTATGGCCTTGTGAGGGTTCAAAAATGAAGATGTAGAGAATATAGAGAGAAGTGCTCCAAATATTCAAGGTTCGTTGATGAGAAGTGCATCAACAAATTTCGTGATGGTTGATGAGAAGTGCATCAACAAGTGGACGAGAAGTGCGTATACAAATTTGAAGAAGGTTGATGAAAAGTGCATCAACAATTGACAAAAAGTGCATCAAGGAGAGAAGTGCTCCTAAAATTAGCAAGTTGGTGATAATGTGCATCAACAACAACAACAACAACAAAAATGGTGACGACGATAGTGTGCATCAAGCAATGAAGAGAAGTGCTTCACAAGTTGTGAGAGAAGTGCCCTATGGATGTTGAAGAAATTTTGAAGCAAGGGGGTGTGTTGAATTATGCTCCAAAATTCATTAAAATAAATTATTAATGAAAACTATTTAGTGGCAATAGCTATTTCCTAAATATTAGGGATAGTGAAGTTAGTGGAGTTAAATGGTTAGTGGTAGTAGTGGGCATGTACCCATGTTAAGTTTGCCTATATAAGTAGATATTATAGTCATCTATTAATTGGAATGGAGTTTAGTAAATTAAGTTTATGAAGTTGCATCTATTAATATCTCCATTTCCAAACATAGTATCCACAGTGACATACCGAATCGGTGGGAAGAAGTGAAAATCAATGACAATCACTTACTGAACCAAATTAGATAAGTGTCACCCACTTACCCAATCAGCCATAACTAATTAGCAGCCACTTACCCAATCAGATTATATTACTGGGTCAGTGAAAAAACACACAACCTAGGTTGCAATGTCATTCGTTTTTTGGTTTGTTTTTTGTTTCGTAAATGTGAGAAAACTCTTGTGTTGAAATTTCACTACAAAAAAAAAAATCAGTTTAGATGCGGATTTGAGCCACTAAATTTTTTTCTCGTAGCTAATTAGCTACGGGATTTATTCCATAGCAAAATCAGTTGCGGAATTATTTTCCCTAGCGGCGGAAATTAAGGATTCCGCAGCTGAGAACTGAGATAAAGTTTAAAAAATAAAAAAAACGTTAGCTGCGGGATTAATCAATTCCGTAGTGCTACGGAATTGATTAATCCCGCAGCTAATATTATTTTTTTGAACTGGGCGTATTATAAGTTAAGTATTATACAACCCATAATATAGTAACAAGTAAGTCAAAGAGGATTGATCAGTGGCGGATTAGTTTTGATCCGCAGCTAACTACTCCAGTGACGGACGTAATAAAATCCGCCTCTAACTTTGCTAGCGTCGAGGTTTTTGTCTGCGAATGCAATTCGCCGCCGACCCCGTCGCTGAGCCCAATTAGTGGCGGATGTAGCCCCTTTGTGTCCTTCTTTTTTTTTGTAGTGTTTCTTGTTTTATGTAAATTTGAAATGCAATTGGTCTCTTAGAGGACTGTCCTATGGTATAGAGCGGGACACGACAGGGTACGCGCGATGCTAGTCACGTGCAGATTTCGTTTTTTTTGGTTTCGTTTGGTTTCTATTTTATATATTATTAGCGTCCTTAATTGATACCAAAAGTTACTTTGCCCAGTTGGTTGGGATAAAATGCCATGGGAGGCTCCATTCGAGTTCAACTCCGCACGGGCACATCTTGTTTTCTCTTTCTTTTTATTTTCTATTTTATCTCATACGTTTTCACTTTTAACTTTCTAAATTTTATTTATTTTTTCTTTTTCTCCCGTTTTGAGTTACATGAGATTAGTTACTATTCTTTTGAAAATATTTTTATTTTCTTTATGTTTCTTTTCCATTTTCACTAAAGTGTACATTATATTTTTTTTCAACTGACCAAGATTAACTAACACTACTTTCTCATTAAACTAACACTAGAGATAAACACTGCTTTCTCAATGAACTAACACTAGAGATCAATAATCTGACACTATAGTTTTATGGAGTCAAGTTGCATCTTAACAAATTAAAACATGACATAAATTAACTAACATTGTTTTTCTCATTGAACTAGCACTACGTATCAATAATATGACATTGAAGTTTTAAAAAGTCAATTTGCATCTCAACAAATTAAAACAAGCCTTAAATTAACGAACACGACTTTTATCAATGATCTAAAACTACAAATCAATAATCTGACACTGGAATTTTATGAACTCAAATAGTTCCCAATAAACTAACGCATGCCTATCCTTAAATTAACTAACACTGGTTATTCAATAAACTAACACTAGAAATCAATAATCTGACGCTGAAGTTTTATAAAGTCAAATTGCATCTCAACAAGTTAAAACATGTCTTAAATTAACTAACACTTCTTTCTCAATGAACTAACACTATATAATCGATAATCTGATACTGAAAATTTAAAAAGTCAAATTGCATCTCAACAAATTAAAACATGCCTTAAATTAACTAACACTATTTTCTCAATTATCTAACACTACAAATCAATAATATGTCACTGGAGTTCTATAAAGTCAAGTTGCTTCTCAATAAACTAATTAACACATGCCTTAAATTAACTAACAATACTTTCTTAATAAACTAATAATCTGACACTGGAGTTTTACGAAGTTAAATTGCATCTCAACAACTTATAACATGTCTTAAATTAACTAACACTTCTTTCTCAATGAACTAACACTATATATCAATCATCTGATACTGAAAATTTAAATAGTCAAATTGCATCTTAAGAAATTAAAACATACCTTAAATTAACTAACACTATTTTCTCAATGATCTAACACTACAAATCAGTAATATGTCACTGGAGTTCTATAAAGTCAAGTTGCTTCTCAATAAACTAATTAACACATGTCTTAAACTAACTAACAATACTTTCTCAATAAACTAATACTAGAAACTAATAATCTGACACTGGAGTTTTATAAAGTCAAATTGCATCTCAACAAATTAAAACATGTCTCAAATTAATTAACACCGTTTTCTCAATGAACTAATACTACAGATCAATAATCTGATACTAGAGTTTTAAAAAGTCAAAATGCTTCTTAACAAACTAACACATGCATTAAATATAATATGACAGTGGAGTTTTTATGACAGTGCTTTTGTTGTAATAATTATAAACTTATGCGAAAATAATTTCGGATGCACTTCTCAAAAAGAAAAAAAAAAGGAGTAAAATACCATTTGATGACAAAGAGAAGTTACTGTCAATCATCTTATGATACAAAAGACTCAAACAACCTCAAAAAGAGCATATATCCTTGCACCAAACGACTAGCTTTTTCCTTTTTTAATTTTTATTTATTTATTTACTTCCATCTGTTTAACTCACAAAGTTTATTGAGCTCACGAGTACATGTGACGAGATCGATGAGTCGATAGATGACAATGTTGACGACTTGACCAACGAGATCGATGAGGATGATTAGATCGATGGCGATGATGGAGCTGGTGGTAACATACGAAGGACGATGACGAAGGGGTTGATAGCAAGAGTCACCTCATTTAAGTTTCTTGTCGCCACAAACTTTTTTTCCTATAATTTGATAAATTTCAATAATTAGATCTTAATTCGAGTGATTATATATAAGTCAAGTGACATTCCAACCAAATTGCTATTTATATATTTTGTTTAGTTTTAGAGGAAATGCTGATAGGTTTTAAACCCTAACCTCACAATTAGAATCAAATACTCTTGACTACTAAAACATCTCTTATATGCTAAAATTTCTATATTAAATAATTAGCTAGCTAGACGCAACAATAAAAACATAATCTATCTTTCAACCCAATATAGAACAACAAATTTAACATGATCTTTTAAATTAGAAAGTTCAACTAATCAAAAGCGTCAATCAAATGACCGAACAAAGACACATACACTTTGCGATCCCCTTTTGGTGAAAGTAATTAATCCTACATAAAGCACACCCAAAACAAAAAGAAAGAAAAGAAAGGCTTAAAGGACCATACTCTAAAACAAAGAAAATTACTCCTAAATGCAGGGACAAAGTTATTAAGGGGTCTGGGCAGGCCGTGATCCCTTCTAAAATTTTGTTGTACACATATAATTATAAATAAATACATACTTGAGCCACAAATTTAAGTATGTTTTCATTGGTATGGCCGGCCCCTTCTAACACAAATAAGAAAATTTATGGTAATTTTTAGCCCCTTTTAACTTAAACTTCTGGCTTCGTCCCTACCTAAAAGACAACACTAATACTGGCTAATTGATGATAAGAATCTAGCAAATGCCAGTACAAAAGCATCGACGACGGAATCCAACACAATGGCCGCCGGAGAAACCTTCCGTCCTGCAAACCATGGCGCAGTTATGGTCTCTGAAACATAATCCCTTGTAATGGTGACTCTTTGACTGACAAGCTCTTGCCTCAGTCTGCTGCACCATTTCCTCTGTAAAAATGGACTAAGATAAGAAAATGTTGTTCAAGAATATTATAACACAATGTGAAAGCGGTTAGGGAATATTATCTAGTAGATATTAAGAATATTCTAGATTAGCATAATATTATAGAGATTGTGTAATCTCCAGTTTCTATAATAATAGGACTCTTGTACCTATAAATAGGAATCGATTACATCAATAATATACAAGTATTGTGTGTGGGATTATTATCACATTATTTACATGGTATACTGTAGATTACACAATCAGTATAATATTATGCTAATCTAGATTATTTCTAATATCAACAAAAGCAAATATATAAATCTGATATAAAATGATCCTAACGTGAGACGACTGTGACATTTTGCACAAAAAGTATTACTTTTGGAGTAACAAGTGTTGTCAATAAAATGTTAAGTTTTGAATAAAAAGTATTACTACTTTTAAATGTGTTACCATGAACGATGTCACACAAAACATTTTTGTTAATTACCGTTTCATCTACAGATTATGTATTAAGAGATTTTAAAAAATAGTTTGTAAATGAATCAAACTCAAAAAGTAATGCAATGAAATTGAAAATAATCATTTGAATCTTTCATGCATGTGTTTGTACACGGAATACAAATGTGCATGTGTTTGTATGTGAGTAATAAAGAGAGGGAGACTGGGAGAGAGAGAGAGAGATCTCACGAGAAGCAAAGAAGATAAGCAACAACACGAAAAGCACAATAGATTTCCTCTCCATGGCTTACTACGTACACGTTCGTAATAACTACCTCAACTTCAAAAGGATATTTTGGAATTTTTATTTGTAATTGTGGTTTGAATAAAGCATGGGAAAGAAATGCAAGAATTCTCTTCTATTATAGAACAATAAGAACCGAAAAATTTCAAGTGTTTCAGTAACAAACCAACTGTTTGCTAGGGGTGTATCCGAGCTGATGTACTCATGAACAGCTCGTTAACATACTCGGTCAAAGCTCGGTCAAAGCTCGTTCACTAATAAACGAGCCGAGCACGAGTATCAATTCAAGGCTCGTTTATTAAATGAGCCAAGCACGAGCACTCCTCAACTCGGCTCGTTTAGTATTTTCATGGGTGATATTGCCTTTAAAATTAGTGTGCTTGCGAGCAACTCGTGAAAGGCTCGGTCAAAACTCGTTTAAAACTCGCTCGATAAGAAACGAGCCAAGCACGAGCACCAATATGATGCTCGTTTAATAAACGAGCCGAGCACGAACACAGAAATACTCGGCTCGACTCGACTCGTTTGCACCCCTACTATTTGCTTATGTGGTGTTATCCAACCAAAAGAATATTTTCAACCAATTTTTTTCTTTTTCTTTTTCCAAATACTCCAAAACCACCTCCTATTTTCAAGAGTGTATTAAAGGGTAACAAATTCAGGTGATGTTACTAAAACACCACAAAATTTCTGGATAAGAACGTTCTAAACAAAACAAAGAAGGGAAATTGAGCACCAAAGAAAAAGAAAATAGTACAATTTGTATACCATCATGGCATCATATAGTACACATGTACAAGTTCCAAAGATGAAATTACAATTAGAAAGGTCGGTGCGGTGGGGTGCCTTAATTTAAACCTAAATTAAAGTGAATGAGTGGGTCACTCAAAAAAAAGTGACAGAGGTTGAGAATGGTACTAATCAATTGGTTGTCAACCCACAATTTTATTGTATCTGTTTCTCTCCTCTATTTTTATAATCTCTTTGCTCTATTTTCGAAAGTACTAATTACAGTAAAAGAGAGAGATACACAATTTCAAATCGGTTGACCACCTACTGAGATAGTAAAATATTTTCCGAATGAGCTTCGTTAATAGTAAGAATCTCACTAACGCACGCTTTGATTTAACCTACTCCCTCCATTCCTATAAAACTCCACCACTTGCCTATTTGGAATGTTTCCATGCATAAAACTCTACCATTTTTCTTTATGTTAACAATTTTCTAGTGAAATACTAATTTATCTTACTTTTGTAAAATTTAAAACCTACATCTATCCTCCCCCATACCCTCATTAATGTTGAGGATATAAGGGAAAGCAAGTGTCAACATTAATTTGCTTTGGTTTTTGTGTCAAAAACAAATGATAGAGTTTCATAGGAACAAAGGGAACTACAACCTATGGACATTCACTTAGATCGTGTATAATTTGATAAATTGAAGCGGTACTGCCTTGTAACGGTTCCTCTCGCATAGAAATAGTTAATGGTTGCTCAGCCTATCAGTAGATATTGGTCCTTTTTGGCAATTGGCTGGTGACATTAGCTGTTGGCTGATGGCTGGTGGTCGATAGCTGGTATTGTTGGCTGATTTGACTGGCTTATAACATTGGATGTGTAGAAAGAGATGTTTGGTAACATTGGGTGCTAACATTAGCTGGTTATATGTAAAATGACATGTAAGGACATTCATATGATTGAGGAATTTGATGGCATAGAAGTAAATAATTGAAAGTCTTAGACTATTACGTCATTGAACTACATTAATGCCACCAGCCAATACCCATAAGCCAACCTCCTTGGCTTTTCAAAAGTTGGCTTGTGGGAACCCAAAAGCCAATCTCACAAGCTAACATCCAAACACCAATATTAGATGATAGACTGGTCAAATATCCAATTTTGCCAAAAATCACCCCACAAACCAACATCCAAATATCCCATTATCTCACTTATCAAGAATTAGTTTTACACTGAAATTAATAAGAAAAGTAATATTAATAGTTGGACTTACAACCGTCAACAATCCTTCGTCAAATGAAATAGAGGGTAATATATATAGTGTTAAAAACATATAACATATTTCACTTAGTTGTTCAATGATATGGTTAATTTTATACAGTACTTTCTTTTTTTGATCACTATACATGTACACTACTTTCAATACCTTAATAAAACGATTTTTTTAAACTTTGAAGAATCTTGTGAATAGCTCTAGCACAAACTAGTACATATAAAAGACTGATGTATCAAATGTAGAAGGAACTGGGATAATAAACGAGACACTAAATAAGGCAGAAGATCTTCACTCGGTATCAAATTCGTAATAAATAATAAGTATTTTATGGGATCGTCTTAGCATGAGGTCACATTTATAGTCAATATAACGTCAGCATGACACCATGATGTCATGCTCGTTTGAGGCGCCTCACGTTGAGACCGTCTCATATCACTTTTTGTCACTACATCTGGGATAATGCATGTTTAGCACCGACCAATACAGTAAGTTCTCATTGTTTTGTGAAAAATAACATCATCTTGCATACTCATTGTGATTTTCAAAGTAATTTGTAGTGCATCAATTGGTATCTTGATCACCCAAATTAGCATACACGCACCCTGTAACTTGAAGACAATAAAGGAACTCGTACGTAGCAATTGTCGGTCCGATCGATCTACCAATATAAGATTCTCATCTACATTGCATTTGTTGGGCTCCTTCTATCGAAGTGATATTGTCCTTTTCCACAAGCATAAATTATTGATTGTTGTTGAAGTGGATTGTCCCACATTGATTAAAAAAGAGTGTTTTAAGCAGAGTCGTATCTGACATTTCGAGGAACCTGGACGAGATTTAAACATTAGGCCCCCAAAAATTTAAATATATTATGTGGGAAATTTTCAACCCCAATTTGGAAAATATGAAATACATTTTGAGTAAAAGCTGAGTGAGAAAAAATAAAGGAATAAAATTACCCAAAATCTAAAGTCAAAAAGGAAAACAAAACATTGCAATAAAAATTGAAACAATAAATAAATACTGTTGGACAAAACATGCATAATAACAGGAGTAATTAGTACAATAAAAAAGTGACACCTAAGGAAATTTGCGTGCAATGGCCCAAAAAATACGAAGCGTGGGAATCGATCACCGACTAGCGCACTACTTGTGCTAAATTTTGTAAGTTACATACAAGTTCAACTCTACACCTTTAGTTAATAATTAAATATAATATTATCTATATATAACAGTTATGCTCGTAATTGGGTCCCCTTCTACGATGGGCTCTGGGCGGTCGCCCTCCCCTCTTAGCTGGCTCTGGCCTTGAGATGTTTATAACTAAGGAAGTTATCCACCCATTGCCAATTGGTTTTGGGTTAGAACCTCACTTGACTTATATGTGTGCTCACTTGTTAAGGCCCAATTTATTGAAATTTAACTTGGTATCAGAGCGGGTTTTGGTCCTGCATTTTATGACCCCTTGTTGGCCCACATGTTGAAGCTCAATGAGGCACTTATGTGCGGCGGGGTGTTTAATTTGACCCTTGTTTAGCCCACGCGCGTGTGACTGGCCTAAAGTTGGCTTTGATTGGTCCACGCTTCAGCCCAAGATGGGTCTTTGCATGCGGCGGGGTATTGAAGTGGGTTGTCCCATATTGATCAAAAAAGAGTGCCTTGAGGCGTTTATAACTAAGGAAGTTATCTACCCAATGCCAATTAATTTTAAATTGAAACCTCACTTGACTTATATGTGTGCTCACTTGTTAAGACAATTTATTGAAATTTAACAATTGTTGTAACCATTAAAAGTTTATTATCCCTATGGACACAAAAGCAACTGCAGGTACCACAAATTCGATAGGAGAGAGGACCGAACAATTTGAAGGACGACCATGGTTTTAGCTTTACTTAGTAACACAAGAAGCACAAAAAAAAAAAGGGTGAATTGTGTTACCTCAATTGGTATCAAAGTCTCGTTTTCTCTTAGTAAGAGATTATCGCTTGAAATTAATTGATCATGAATATACTAAAGAATATGCAAGAGGGACACTCTAGTTTCACGTTGGATAGGAAGTTTGTTAATTCCCTCCCTAAACTAAACTAGTATGATTTTTTTGTTTTATTTGTTCTTGTTTTGTGGTGGTTAGTTTGCCATTTTAAGTAGGGGTGAACTTATTAATGATTTTAGACTCATAAGTTTGTTTAATGTCATTTACAAGTTGGTATCTAAGGTTTTGGCTAATAGATTGAAGATGTTTTTATCGGATATCATTTCTTTAAATCAGAGTGCATTTACTCCGGATCGGTTGATTACTGATAATGTGTTGTTGGCTTTGGAGATGTTTCATTTTATGAAAAGTTCTAATTCTAGTGAGGCTTATTTTGCTTTAAAGTTAGATATGACAAAGGCTTATGATCGTGTTGAGTGGGACTTTTTGGAAGCAGTTCTTTATAGGTTGGGTTTTAACAGTCGTTCTTGGGTGACTCGTGTTATGGAATGTGTTCGATCTGTTTCTTTCTCAATTTTAATTAATGGGAAACCGACCTCTATATTTTCACCGGAAAGGAGACTTCGACAAGGGGATCCTATATCCCCGTATTTATTTATTTTATGCGCGGAGGCTTTGTCTATATTGATTAGGAAACAAGAGAAAAATGGATCGTTGCGTGGGATACGCATCTATGCTAATGCTCCTTCTCTAACACATTTGTTCTTCGCTGATGATAGTCTATTTTTCTCCTGGGCTACAGTAGATGCAGCTTCTTCAATTCGTTCAACTTTGTCCCTGTATGAGGAAGCTTCTGGTCAACAAGTGAGCTTAGAAAAATCAAAAGCTTCTTTTAGTAAAGGGTTGGCACAGGGTGTACGAGACAGGATAGCAAGTGTTTTGGAGGTCGATGCCGTGGAAAAACATGATCGTTATCTTGGGCTATCAACTACAGTTGGACGATCAAAAAGGGCTTTGTGTGGGTTTTTGAAGGAACGATTATGGAGCAAACTTCAGGGATGGAAAAGCTTGTTGTTGTTAAAAGCTGGTGGGGAAGTAATGTTAAAGGCGATGGCCCAAGCAATCCCTACCTACGTGATGAGTGTTTTCAAACTTCCGACAAGCTTTTTTAATGAAGTACGTTCAATGCTCTCTCAATTCTTTTGGGGACAAAATAAAGATGAAAGGAAATTTTTATTGGCTTTCGTGGTCTCATTTATGTAAGTCTAAGCAAGCATAAGGTGATTTGGGTTTACGAGATATGAAATTGTTCAATTGGTCATTGCTTGCCAAACAAGGTTGGCGTTTGATGAATGGTGAGAGTGGTTTGTTAGGTGAAACGTTGAAGGCAAAATATTACCCAAATGGTGATTTTCTCTCATCTACTTTGGGTAACAATCCAAGCTATTCTTGGCGTGGTATTTGGGAGGCTAAATGGGTGATTCGTAAGGGTATGTGTTGGTGTGTGGGAGATGGTAACAACATAAAAGTTTGGTCTGATCCGTGGTTGCCTGAAATGGGATCACATAGGATAATTACACCAAGAGGACAATCTAATGTTTCTTTAATAGTGGACTGATTTATAGATGCAAGTGCTAAGGTGTGGCATGAAGATAGAGTGCGTTCCACATTTCTTCCAGTTGATGTGGATCGTATCCTTTCTATCCCACTTAGCATGAGACTTCCTAATGATAGTCTTTTTTGGTCCAGCGACAAAAAAGGTTTTTTTACAGTAAAAAGTGCCTATCATGGGATATTTGAGGCCCAAACTGTGGAATCAATTGCATCAACTTCTCATACTGATCATTCTTTATGGAATAAGATATGGTCAGCTAATATTCTTCCTAAGATTAAAATGTTTATATGGCAAGCAAGTCTTGAGGCGTTGCCAACCCGGGCTTGGCTTCATAGAAGAGTGGAAAATATTGGTCAAAATTGTAATTGGTGTACCAATCTACTTGAAACTGGTATCCATGCTATCCGTGATTGCCCTCTGGCACAAGCAATTTGGGATGTTAGTGATATGCCAATTTCAAGTGTAACAGATGCTTTGACTTTTCGGGATTGAATTGAAATTCTGAAACAAACTTTGGATAATGATGATTTTAGAAGATTTTGTGTATTTGCCTGGGCTGTTTGGGAAGCACGCAATCAAAGAATATTTGAGGGTACTGTTCGTTCGGCTGTGGAAGTTAAGCAATATGTGTAAAAGCTTATTCTGCAGCTTGATAGAGAAATGCAGGTACATAATTTGGGCATGAATAGTGGACAACAATTCAAACGACGTTGCTATTGGGCTGCACCTGCTTATAACCAAATTAAATTGAATGTGGATGCTGGTTTGTCGGGTGATGTGGGTACTTCGCTGGGGCTCATATGCAGGGACGAGTTGGGCAGAGCTATTGTGGGTGCTACTATGATCTACAATGAAATATGGGATGTTGATGTAGCAGAGGCCAAGGCAGTGGTACATGGTCTGCAATTGGCTCAAGCGTATGACTTTGAGCATATTGTAGTTGAAACATAGTATAGCTGTATTTAATTCTTTAAATAAAATTAATAGGGGGTCCAGTTCTTTCTTTATGATTATTGACGATGCTCTTGACATGGTTAATTGTTTTAGTAGTGTGTCATGGTCGTTTATTAATCGTGAAGGTAATCGAGTCGCTCATAAGCTTGCGCATGTGCAGCCATGGGAGGTAGGTTGTAAGTTTTGGGATTCGTCTTTCCCATCAAATGTTCATGATGCTCTGTGTGGGGCCAGATTCTCGGGTTTTCCTGGATTAGGACCCGGAAATCGTCGCGTTACATGTCAGAGGCACGTCCCACAGAAATCGACCGATTGAAGAGGCCAATTGTCAAGGAATCATCTTAAGGTTCGAAGTCGCCACCTTGTCATAGCTCGAACAAGGACGAGTTTTTACAAAAGAAGAGTCGCCACCTTGTTATGACCCAAACAAGGAAGGGTTTTTACAAAAGAAATGATTTTATAAAAGATTTTAAAGAAAACCAATTATGAAACCCAAAAGTTTACTCCATCGCGATAAGGCACGAAAATTCTTTGATTGGTCTGCGAATCAGAGATCTTGGTTCGGGGTCTAGGTTAGAAGGTGCGGACGTCATTGGACCCGTCTCCTCCTCTGTATTGAGTACGGGCTCTTTACTAATACGTTATATCCCATATGAAAGCTTGATGTTGGTTACATTATGCCTAGAAGAGTAAACAAACACATAAATATTCACATTGTCACACAACATGCTCACACAATAAGAAAAAGAGTTTATTTATAAACATTATGTTCATTTATATACCGGCGGATTTTGATATTGTAAATACTGCACTACGTATTATTCATCGTAGGTCTTGTATCTACTCCTGGATCAAAACCCTTACGTAGTTCTGACCAGGGGATCCGGTCAGTAAGACTCCTTGGGTGCCACTAAGGCGGGTATGGATGTTCTTTCCCGTAAAGAGGGATATAATTGAAAAACTTATGGGACGACTCGCAACTTAGAGTCAAATTGATCCGAGGAACCCCCTACTCTCCTCGAAGAAGTAGGAAAAGGCTCAAATGGGAAGATTTGCCCGTTCTTCAGAGGCGTTCAATCCAACAACATTTGGTAATATACGGGGATCAACCCAATTCTTTAGCTTTGAGTATAAATATTAGACTTCTCAAAAATATTCGTTCTTTACTGGGGAATAACATTCATTGGGGGTGAGTAAATGGATGATTTATGTAGAGTATGGGTATGTATTGGTGGGTAATGGCTTAAAAGAGTCTTCCGATAAAATCCCCCGGGGTGGCCCGAAGCCAAATAAGAGGGGACGATCAATTATTTACTTCTATTCGATCATAGGTATTCCACTGGGAAAAATGGGTGTCACCGGGGAAATGTGAATTCCACTGGGGAATGTGAATTTGTATGAAGGTGATTTGATGGAATGGTAGGTGGAACACCCATGATCGCGTATAAGCAAATTTCTAATTCTAACCTCGAATTTGGCCCGGGCCGGGTTGGTACATAAATGAACATACCATTTTAAAACAACAATTATATATGTACATACAACCAAGCATGTTGAGCAAACAATTTTATTTTTTAATATTAGTCGAGTGGGGTTATTAGGTGAGAGAAATGCAAATGATTACAACACATGTTAACGATTTCTCTAAGTAACAAATTACAAGAGTCCAAATTAATTACACAATACAACACAAATGAAAAACATAAAAATCCTAATAAGGAAAATTTCTCGGTCTTCATTGACGCGGGGCCTCCGGGGCTCGGTCTCGATCTTCAGCTCCAACGGTGGGAAAACCAATGACAAATCAATATTTAATTAATTAGTTTTATTCCTAAAAACTGATATTTACATGACACGATTGATTAAATGGACAAGGGAATGGTCCAAATGAATCAATCTATTAACTAACTTATTTTTAAAACTAAATAGACACTTTGGGGGACTAGACTGAAGAAGCTCACATTTTTATCTTTTCATTTGATAAATTAAAAAAAATCCTCATGTGAGGAAACCAAAACTGTTTCTGTGCAAGTCTGGATGCAACTTCAATAAAATAATAAATCATAACTAGATGTTCAAGTAAGCAAATGGATTAATTCCAAAGCCTAACATGTGTAATTTTTAGTCCTCTTTCTCGTGTAAAAATATCGAGTCAAGTAAATTACTGAGGAGAAAGTTATTTGCGAATTACGACCTACTGGAAGTGGTTTTCATACTTGCGGATTTTGATTTTTTATGCATTAATAGCTAGTGATCTAACTCTAAGTTTTACATGGATTAAACTAGAACTAGTGGTTAATATGTACACAAATTTGTATGAATTTATCACATGTATAAGTCATTAAACAAAAATAAACAAAAGTACTGTACACATCCTCTTGTCTTTTTATTTGAAGGTTTATTGTTGATAATGACAACTTTGAATCCGATTTTCAATTAATCATTAAAAATAGGATACAAGTCCGAATCGAATAATTACAAAGCCTATAATAGTCCAAATTGAGGCTAAATTCTAGTCCTCTTGAGCTATCACAGTGATAGTCTATGATCAGATAGATACTAACAGATTATTAAAAGGGGCTAAATCTGGTCCAGTTTCGGTAATGGATTTATCTAATTTTTTATTGTCAACAAAACTTCTTAATTTTTCTAGATCTTTTATTATATATATTGAGGAATGTACAGTAAAAGTATAAAAATAAAATAACTATCCTAAGGAGGGTTATTGAACCCTTTATTCTATGTCATGAAAACGGAACTAAGCTCTTTTTGTCCAGCAGAAATCCGACATTAAACAAATCACCAAAAATCCTATTCTTAACCAAAATCGGTGAAACCGGTATTAGTGGAAAGATTATTATGTCTACTTCATTTTATTCAGAATGGAGCTAAGTCCAATTATTCACGGTTTATTATTAGTTATTTATAAATCTAGACTCTATTGTCAGTTTTAGACCAGTTAACTTAGATTGATTGCCATTAGTGATCCAACAGTTAGATCTGGGATTTCCTTACATGGATGGATAGAAAACAAGCCAAGGTTTAAATAGCCATCAACTTTTGTCACGATTCGACCGTTAGATCTTCAAGAGAAACCCGAGAAAGTTACGTCTTAAAACTGCCAACAAAATCCGAGATCTAAAATCTACAACCTAATGCCATTGTTAACTTATTTATGTACATGAACCACTTTTATTCCATTTTTACATGGTGAGTATGGGTGTAAGATTAGCACAAACATAAACAATTACAATAATCACTCAACTCATCCTCACCGCAAAAATGGTCAATAAGTGGTATACCTACTAAGCCCTCCATGAGTGGCTAATCCTAGCCAGTGATCGTGGGAAAAATGAGGGGTCACATAACCGACCTCATATCACATCGACCTTTAAAAAAAGAAAGAGATGGGAGATTAGAAAGCCAAGCTTATATTTTCTTACAATTTAACTTTGTTTCTTCAATGCTTAAACTTGAATACCCACAAGTGTGGGGTTACAAATGCCTTCTACTTGTGATTAACACTAAAAAAATGAAGTTCTATACAAGAGAAGGAAGAAGTTTAAAATTAGAGAGAGAAAGAGAGATGAAAAGGCCCCCAAAAATAAAGATGGGAATGGGTATTTATAGCCTAGGAGAGGTGAGGGGGTCGATTCTAAATAAGTAGAGTTAGGAGGGGGGTGACGGTTTAATTTACAAATACTTGAGGGACTACCTTGCGCAATTATTATTAGCCCATCATCTTTTATTTTGTCTCTTAGTCATTGGATGGGAACAAAGGAATCAAGTTCATGATTACCTTTGTCTCTTCTAAATGGATGAGATAGAAGAGAATATTGTGATGTCATGCATGACATCATAATCCCATTCCCTTTTTAATTTTTGGTGTTTTCCCTTTTATGCTCTTTTTTTATTTTTGCTTTATTTTCTCTTTTGGGCTTTGGGCTTGGCTTTCCTAATGGGTTGGGTCACCTTATGGACCTTAAATGCCCTTTTAGCCCAAATGACTTATTTTAGTTTGGGTAATTACAGCTAATGCTAATATTAACTGTAGTAATTATTTAAAAGAAATACGAGTCAAAATTTGGCGTCTACACTCTGTATACCGAAGTCTTAAATTTTAATAAAAGACCGCTGAGCGTACCGTTGGTCTTTCCCTCAAATAAAAAAAAAAAGTAGGGGTGAGCGTAACCGGGTAGCCACCGATTATTATTGCACTACTTATAATTTTTGCAAGAAATGAGAGAGAAATTTCGAGTTTCTATCTGAAACGATATCCTCAGGGACACCATGAAGTCTATGACTTCCTTGACATAAGCGCCAGCTAGGTTCTCCATTTCCCAAGTGTCATTCATTGAGATAAATCTCACAACTTTCGTCAAACAATCTACAACCACCCAAATAACATTGTTCTTCTTTTTTGTGTCAAATGTAAACCCATGACAAAGTCCATCGATTGAATTCCATTTCCAAGTAGGAACTTCAAGCGATTGTATCTTATGATAAGAGACCCCATGGGCCCGGGTGTCATTTTTGCCCAAATATTTTCGGGGGGTATATCATGAGCTTAGAGCACCCTCGATGCCCTGGGAACGTCATCCGGATACCCGAACTTTGATATCACCGATGACTTTGGTGTTCCGACTCTTACGTTAGTGTCCCGTAAAACCCCCTTCTGAACCAATCAGGGACCGGATTAGAGACCCTAAGGGCCTTCCATGTCCCCTATGAGTGTTCCGTGCGATGTGGTGCGAAAATATCCACATTTGTTCCGGGGCCTCCCGAAAGCTCAAAAACGTGTATTATAGTATTCGTTTTCGGCTGCCCGGGACCCGGATGTCATTTTTGCCCAAACTTTTTTGGGGTGGTCTATCATGCCCCTAGAGGACCATCGGTGCACCATGAGTTTCATCCGGATCCTCAAACTTTGATATCACCCATGTCTTTGGTGCTCCAACTCTTACATCAGTGTCCCGTAAAGCTCTCTTACAAACCTATCAGGACCGAATAAGCGACCCCAAGGGCCTCCCATGTCCCATAGGAGTGCTCTGTAAGCGACGATGTGCGAAAATATCAACCTACGTTCCGGGGCCTCCCACAAGCCCAAAAAAGTGGATTATAGTCTTTGTTTTCGGCTTAACATGGCCCGAGTGTCATTTTTGGCCAATATTTTCCGAGGGGTCTATTATGACCCTAGAGAACCATTGGTGCCCCGGGAGCGTCATACGGATCCACGGACTTTGAGATCACCCATGTGTTTGGTGTTTCGACTCCTACATTAGTGTCCCGTATAACGACCTTCCAATCCTATCAGGGACTGTATAAGCGCCCCCAAGTGCCTCACATGTCCCCTATGGGTGTTTCGTGCAATGTGGTGGGAAAATATCTAACTTCGTTACAGGGCCTCTCGAAAGCCCAAAAAAGGTGGATTATATAGCCTTCGTTTTCGGCTTCGCGGGGCTCGGGTGTTAATTTTGCCCAAACTTTTCTGGGGGTCTATCATGATCCTAGAGCACCCTCAGTGCCCCAGGAGGTTCATCCGGATCCCCGATCTTTGATATCACACATAATAAATATGACTAATCATAATAAGTAGCACTATCATGCAACAAACTATGTCATTTGGGGTAGATAGCTCAAACTTTTATAGAGGCACCACAAGCTAATGAATAACTTTTTTTTTGTTTTTGTTTTTGTCAAAGGCTAATACACGGCCAGTGAATGACTATTACCATGACTTGAGCGCATTTCTCCCCCCGACATTATTATATTTAATTTTCTAAACAAATTAAGAGTCAGGTTGCAGGTGAAACTCTCCAAATCTTGTATTGGTGTTGTTTTAGTTCTATTTACCAGTTAATCACAAAATTACCACCAAAAAAGAAAAAGAAAATTATTACAACAAAGTTAGAAGTAAGGAAACCCATAAGAAAACATTAAATTAAAAAAAAAAAAAACCAAAAAAATTTGTAACGTCCCGTGTATCGCACGGACATGCACACTAATTACGATAATAAAAAAGACAAACAAGCAACCTAAATAATTTTTTTTTAACAAATATCAGTATTGTTTACTAAAGTTTTTGTATCAATTCAAAATTGCTTTTACATAGTAAAATATTACTTTTCTTCAATGAAATATTAAATTTGTTTACCTTAATCTTCAACTAAACTTTAATAAAACAGATTTTCTTATCTACTAGTTTTAAAGCCCGTGCGATGCACGGTTAAGTGAAATACTCGCTAATAACCTATTAACTTTTAAATTTATATTAAAAATATGTAAAAGTAATATATAACACACATGACCAATCATAAGCATCATGCCTTATGTATGAAGCTGCCTTATATAAATTTTGTAATGGTTAAATTGGTTACACTAATCTTTATTAACTAAAGAAAAGAAAAGAAAAGAAAAGAAAAGAAAAGAAACAGAACTGCTTAACGTAAATCTTAAATTACTAAATGCAAATATTTTTCTCGCAATTCTTCCCAAAGTACCCTTTTATTTGCAAACCACATCCTCCCTATGACCCTATTCCTCCTCTCGGGTCTTCTTACAATGAGAAATCTCCCTTGCCGAAACGAAATCTAAACTCTGAATCTCTAATCAACATGGATTATTAGATTGCTCAAGAACAATAATTGTTGAAATTAAAATGATATTAAGGTAGCCAAATGAAATAGAATTTACTTATTTTTAATTATACCTTGTTTTATGGGATGTTTATAGGCAAAGAGGAGAGAGAGTATCCGGTGGGGTGGCGGTGAGGGCTCGGCGCTGGGGGCTGACGGTGGTGGCGACGGAGGTTGGAGGGGCGATGGGTTCAGGTGGGGCGGTGACTGACGAGGGGACTGAATAGTGGGGTGAACTTCGGGGTTTGGGGGCAATGGGCTTGGGTGGGTGGGTGGGGCGGGCTGACTGGGGGTTTAGCGAATGAATGAGGCTGCGGGATGGGGCGGCTGGATGGGGCTGCGGAGGACCGGCGGTTGACGGGGCTGTTGTGGGGTGGTGAAATGGGGTGGGCTTGCGGGGGTGCTGACTGTTTAGGTCTTTTAATTGTTTCAATATTAATTTGTTTTTTAATTAAAGGAATGATGAGAATGATGATAATGATGATGATGATGACGACGACGATGATGATGATGAAGGATGATGAAGGATGATGGTGATGAATTGCCGTTGATGCTCACTGCATCACTGTTGAGAGAGGGGGGAAAGATTGAGTGATGGAAATTAGGGGTGTGGTTTATGGGAAGGGTAGTTTGGAAAACATGATTTACGTTTAGTAATTTGGAGATTTACGTTTAGCAACTCCCAAAAGAAATTGATCTTTTGCTCAAACTATTATTGTATGTGGCTATGTGCCGTGATTCCGTGAATATTCCAGAGGGATAGATTTTTTTTTTGTTTTCTTTTCTCTAGTAAACTATGGCAGCATGTAGTACAACTCCTGTGGGGGTTAGACTTTTGATTTTAATTAGCTCTTAGCTGTCCAATTGTATGAATTATACTTATATAACAGATGAATATCAATGTATCATTGCCTTCAATCAATTCATTTGCATCGTCTAAGTCGCAATAGGACTCAAATATTTATCTAGCTTTTCAAGTTATAATGCCAATGAAATTTTAACAATTTAGCATAAGTCAAACTATTTTATTTTTTTCGAAAAACATATACTTGCTTACCTGAAAGTGTTATGCAGCGTGCTCAATACCACAACCACAATAGTGTATATATATGACAAAATTTATCTTTTACATATGACTTTTTAAGTACTCTAGTTAGTAGATACTATACTATTTATGAACTTCATTAAAGTGTTTGATGTATTGGAATAAATTTTCTCCTACTATTTCTTTTGATCATCATCAAATTTAATGATTATAATTTATTTGTCGCTGGGTGATTCTTATGAAGTCTATGACTAAAGCCACTTTCAGTCATCTGATATAATATCATTGTTTCACTATTCATATCATTATCTTCTATAAATTTTTTAATTTTATTGTGTTTGGTTAGGTGGCACGACTCAATGCTCTCAAAAAATGATTGCTTGTTATAGCACTCTTAAAACTCTAATGATTAATCACAAATCAAACTTTTTTTTATATATCTAAACTTTATCTTTTTTATTTTTTTGATTTTTAATTGCTAACTTCTATTTGTTTTTCTTCTTTATTATTTTTATTTTTCTCTTCAACATCATATTTCAAAATTCTATATGTTAGAAGACCGAACTACAAAAATAAGGAGTAAGAGAAGCGGAAAAAAAAATGAAACTAATATATGTTAGTACAATGTTTTTTTCCCCTTTTGTTTTCCTGAAAACATCTTGGCACAATATGATGGTAAACGACCACCACATCTTTGATTTACTATATCGGATTAGCATATACAACATTAATGAAAATAAATAAATGTTAATTTTTTCAAGTATCTTTCAAGAAAAATCTAAATATATCGTTGAATCTTGAAATATCTAAACTCCTCATAAAAAAGAGAACTCGTGTACTCGAAATATTGTGAGTTAATGATTTTGCTATCCCATCTTATTAAAAATGTGCTCTCCCATAAGTTGCTTTTAAGCGTGCCACTTGCTGCTACACATATTTTGCTTGAGCCATTGGAAAAAGATTATTACTTGATAATTAAGTACATATTTCATCCCTTCAATTTTTTTTTTAAATATTTCATCATCAAGCAATATACAAATTACAAAGAATCTGTGATACCCATGTATAGAAGGATTCACTCGCTAATCTGCAACCTTACCTTACTTTTTTATCATCTTACAATTATGATTAATATACACCAATAAATACCTAATAGGTGGTTGACGTTGCAACTTATACATCAGGTTATGGATTCAAACCTCCTAAAAAACACATACACGAATTAATTTGTGGAATACCGAGTCATGAAGTCGTGCATTAGGAGGTGTCATTTTTGCCAACCAAAAAAAATACACCAATAAATAAATAAAAGTATACAAATATATTTAGAAAAGAAAGAAAATAAAATCTATACGCACAACACAAATTATTCCCAACAATTACGTTACAAACTGCAATGTACATATATATTATGTGGGGAAAAAAGAACTTCAAGTAATCTCTAGTAACATTGCTGATATGAGATCCAAACTCCAAAGATAAAAAGAGGTACTAATTTTAATCACAAAAAGTTAAGAGAGAACATGACCTTTCCTATAGTATCCAAGCTTGTTATTAAGAGAGAACATGACCTTTCCTATAGTATCCAAGCTTGTTATTAAGAGAGAACATCACCTTTCCAATAGTATCCAAGCTTGTTATTATTGCCAATTACCTGTAAGTAATTAAAAACGAAATACATTAGTGAAAATAGAAAAGAAAAGCATAGTCATATTAAACTCAAAAGAAGAGATGAAACAGGGGGTGAAGTAAGATGGAAAGCACATAGTCATCAGCAAATTATGGAGGGGGAGGGGGGGCTTGTAAGCTGTGCTAGAGGCTCCGACTTCCGTTTATATTGCTTGGGGTTGGGCGTTTATCTTACTAAAGTATGAAGTTTAGATGAGTCCTTATAGCTTAGAGTCCTAATAATTCGTCCATATGTTTTTGTGTGGTTATCTTTTATCTATACGGTTGCCTATTGCTACTAAAATTTTAGGAGTATATTTAATGTTACCCATTTCTTCATTTTATCATCTAGTAAACAATTTTTTTAATTTAATATTTACGCTAGTAATGCATTTAATGATTTTTATAATGCTCTTTATTTAGGTGGTACGCCTAATTTTTCCCGATAAATTTTTACTTATATGTTCTAAACATATTTGTAAATGCATCTCGTTCTAAAGTATTTTTCGATCTGAATCTGACGGTATAATTTTTGTTATTTTTTGAGAAGTATAGAAAACGTTACATATGTTTTTGAATATATGACGAAGATCTATTTTAACCCTCATAAAACTCTAATGGTTTATCATCAGAAACGATTCCCACTAATTATTTTTTGTCTTTATTCTCGCTTAGGTGACGCGCTATTAAAATTCTCGCCTACATGGCGTGCCTCATAGCACCCGATATATATATATATATATATATATATACATTGATTGATATTAATTTGATAGACACGTACAATTATTGTGTAGTTTTATCCAATAGAGTTTAATTCACGAAGCGGACAAGAAGCAATAGAACGAGTTTAATCCAAAATTCTTTAGATTAGCCCTCACAACCAAGGCATTATTGCAAATTCCAAACAAACATCTTCCAGTTAGGCAATAATGATATATGTAGCCCAAAATTTGGACCAGATATGCAACTTCCAAGCAATTGCCCTATGCCCCTATCAAGCACTTGTGATTCCTGCATAAGTATACATAGCCAAAGTTCACAAAATAAATATCTTTATCAGAATTGGACCAAAACATGAGAACCTCTCCCAAATTAGGCCTAACCATCTGTACTCTGTAGCTAAGACTTTAGACATTGAAGAGACATCAAAAGCATTATTGACCATCCAGAAGTCTCAAAAATTGCTTAGGATCAAGCATAGGTCTTATGGCAGACCAACAAATTGAGGGCTAAATCTAAAACCAGTGGCGGATCTAGAAAAAAAGCTCACAAGGAGCACCTTAAAATTAAGGGAATAAAATAAAATTAAAAATCAAAGTACTATGTTGTTTAAAAAAAAGGAAAATGGTATTTGGTCTAAATAGTTTAGTAGCTAACAGAGTACAAAGAGATTGATGATTCAAAACTTTCATTTTATAAGTTTATGCACTCCTATAAAATAAGTAAAACAATGTTTATGTAACTGCAATAGTATATTTTTAGTTTTTAATTAAGTGTATAGACGGTAGAAGTGTCATTGTTTATGTAAACATACATACAAGCATCAAGATTTTTATAATTTTCATTTTTGCTAATTTTACAAGCATGAAGCATAGCATATTGATTGTTTTTTAATTTAGTTTTAGGGGTCGTTTGGTTGGGGGTAATGATTAAGGCGGTAACGGAATGAATTTATAGGCTAAAATAGTAAGGTGGAGTGGTGATGAGGGTAATGATTAAGAAGGGTAATGGAAAAAATGAAGGGAAAATGGGGGGAAACCATTACCGTAGGGGAGGTGGGTTTCTATTATCCCTTAACCGGGGGGTAATCATTACCCTTATTTTCACAAAATCTAACCCCCACTACCCAACATACCTCTCATTTTAGCTTATAAATTTATTTCATTACTCTCTTAATCATTACCCCCAACTAAACGGCCCCTTATTACTTTTAAGGATGGAATACTCCAATATCTCAACAAAAGTAATAAAGTTTGCATTTGCGGAATTCTAGTACTCTCAAAATTATTGTATAAAGTTACTGTAAACTATAAAGTACCCATTATTGTATTAAACTATAAAGTACCCATAAAACAAAAATAAAATAAAATTTGTTGATAGGTGGAACATAAGTGTAGCCACCTGTTGTTTTTACTCACTCTTCATTGGTTGGCTAATTATATATCCGTGCATGCAAACGGGACAGAACTTTCTCTATTTTATGTTCTCTTTCCCAGTTTTGTCTTGGGCTCAAGGGCTGGTAGCTGGGGGCACACCCTAGTTTTGACTGGGGGCACACCCTTTGGGCCTTATATACTTCATTGCCCAGTCTATATTTCAGTGGGGGCCTCTCCACCCTCAACTGATACACTGTATCCGCCCCTGTCTATAACTGTATGGTCTGTTTCGTTGTTTCTGTATAGATCATGGGAGAGCACATTGTATAGAGGGCTCTAGAACTTAGATCGTTTAATTCTTGACAATTAGTTGCGTAATAAAAATTTATTTTGCCACAAAAAAGGGTCTTATGGCATACCAACAAATTGACGGCAAACATTAGGAGGAGTAATGCCTGTTCTTTTCGTCGTTTCTATGCAGCATTCCGTTCCGTTATCCACCGTACCGCAATTTCCGTTCCGTTACGCACCGCACCGTAATTTTCGTTCTGTTCCGTACCACACAAGTTATATTTATTATTCCATTCCGTCCCGCATCATTCCGTTGACGAGAACAGGGCCTAACTTTATACCTCTTTTTTATTTTTTTTGAGGGAATTTATATACTAGCCTACTCTCTCCCATTCTTTCGATATAAGACACTCACATGTGGGTTATCCTCTTATCAAGTTCTTCCTTGCGCTCTTTCTCCTATTACTGCATATGATCACCAATTCACCCTGAAAAATTGTAGCACATACCTCAGAGAAATTTGAGGGGAAAGTAAGGCCCTATTCTTTTCGTCGTTTTCATGCTACATTCCGTTCCGTTCCATTCCGCATTCTGTACTTTATTTTGTCTCATATTTTCTTCCACTATCCGCGCCGCGCCGCACCGTTCCGTTTTGTTCTAATCCGTTCCGTTCTATTCCTCACCGCCTCGTGTCCCGCACCATTCCATTGAACAGAACAGGGCCTAATTGTCTTCCACTGATGTAACTGGGATATTGAGTGTGGTCTGATCACATCTACCCTCAGATTTCTTGCTAATCATCTTCTCTAATGTTACTGCTCCACATCAGAATTCAGAAATAAAATGTTTAGATAAATATTCCCCTAGCTAATAGACCAGAGTAAAACATCCAAGCAATGTTATCATAATAGATGGTTTTTTTAGTTATTCAAAATTGCTAAAATACAAATCTAAAATTTTACCTGCAAGCATATTGTTTCTAACACAGTTTTTTTCTGTCAAAAAACTAGCAGCCTTGCTATTCATTTTCCCTTCTTAACATAGATTAACACACTATTTATATGTTATCCGGGAAGCTATATTATTTCATTATCTGTTTTATGACAAGGAAATATAATGACAAATTGTTAACTGACACCTACAAAAGATTTTCCAAATAAGTAATGGAGTACTAGATACTTTAAATCTTTAATGGCAGATATAAATTAGATGACAACTTTGAAACATATGTATTACTTAGATTGAGTTGAGAGTGCATACTCCAGATAAATAACAGGGACATGTTGAATGATGTGGAAATCTTCTCCTGTAATTCTTCTGATTCCTCTTCCATCTTCAACTGCTTTACTACTTCTACCTCTATTCTTACCATTCCTTCTCATTGTTATGTTTTTCACTCCATCATCCTCTTGCCAACCAAGTCCTTTGCAAAACGTTGGCGGCATCCCAAATATCGAAAGCTCTTGAAGTGTACTGATTCCCCTTAGTCCTACAGGAAGTCTTACCAATTTTCGGCAATGACAAATTCCCAAAAGCTCCAGACAACGAAGAGCACCTGCATCTATTCTCAATTCCTTCAACTTTGGCAACCGTTCCAACCACAGCACCTTTAGGTGTGAAAATGCATAAGCTCTGACATCCATTTGAGTTCCCTCATATGAATCTACATATAGATATAGATTCTTCAAATACAAAAGTTGTCCTACACCTGTGATCCAATCTTGTCCTGTAAGATGACTTCTTAACAATGTCAAGTGAACAATGTTGGGTGGGAATTGAAGCGGTTTATTAGTAATCGAATTGTCTCCATTATTTATCCGTCCCATCTATAAATAGCTTCAACAAATTTTGACAATTCTCTAAATTTTCCAAATCAAGCTTCAAATTCTCATCATCTAACCATTCCAATCCCAATGCTCAAACAGAGTCTAACATGATACTTGGACATTGATACACTGCCTTGAATTGTTCCATGTTACTTATTTTGGTTATGAATAGTTTTCTCATGACTGTACTTAGTCCACTCATTTCCTTGATCATCCAACTTCCTGCAAGTATGCCCTTCAGTATCTGCAGACCCTTCAACCTAGCGAAGCCGAAGTTCTCCACCAATATCTTATCATTCGCTCCTAAATAAAGATGTCTAAGTCGGGTCATATTTGACAGAGTAAAAGCATACTTTCGCGAAGCCAGATTGGATCGGAAATCTAAATTTAACAAGTTTCTAAGATTTCCAATGGCTTTGGGGATCTTCTCAAAGTTGCTAGCTCTTATTGCCAAGTACCTTAGATGTATCAAATTCCCTATTTCTTTGGATAACTTCCCTGAAGTTTCAATTCCATAAAGACTAAGAACACGCAACAACTTGAAATTCTTGTAAACAAGATTCATGCTCATTCTCGCCTGATCATAATCATCAGTGCTATAAGGACTAGATTTTCCAAGTCTAATAAGAGATCTTAGACGCGGATTTTGTGTTGGAAGAAATATTCTACAAAACAGATATAAGAGATTTCATGTACTTGCACTGTACAAAATAATTATGCATATATACGTAACAAAAAACAAAAAGTTAAAAGAATTATCATTAATACACAACATACCCTGAGTGGAATGTGGCTCGGCGTGCTTGGAGTGATGATACCTTAGTGTCAAATGTGGAATGATTCATAGGATCAGAAACTACTTGTAGAAAGCTTTGGTCTTCGGCCTTTGCAATACAAAAATCTCTCAAAAGATCATGCACCCGATACCTTTTTCCAAGTCGTAGAGTGTACCTCCATACAGGTTGAAGTATGCACCTTCGAACCAACTCATCAAGACATTGTTTTGCTACATCTTCCAATGTCTCTTGTCCACGACATTGATCCTCGGTCACTAAGCCTTCCGCAATCCATAACTGGGTCAACAAGGATGGTCCTATTTCATAATCTTCAGGAAAAGCGCCCAAATAAAGGAAGCATGGTTTCAAATGAGAAGGCAAGGTAAGATAACTTAGTGATATTATCCTATCCACTTTTCCATATTTCAATATATGATCACCACATGCCTTATTGATATGTTCCCAATAATCCGATGATTGTTGTGCTCGCAATAGACCAGCCAATGTGACAACGCCTAGCGGCAAACCACCACATTTTGCGACCATTTGCTTTCCCAAATTCTCCAATTTGGCTATATCAGAGGTAGCACGTCGCCCATCAATTGCTATCTTCCTAAACAACTCCCAACTTTCCTCGTCGTCTAGAAGTGGTGGCTCAAGAATAAAGCAATTAGGATCTGCATAGGAAGGAACTTCTAGCATTCGAGTCGTGATTATTATCTTGCAACCCGCCTTATGATTTAAAGGGAGTGCATCGCGAATCTCATCCCAAGTTTTGCCAGAACTTGGCTGTAGGTTTTGCCAGAACAAACAAAAGGCAACTTGATTGAAAAGACTAACTCACCAAGTTTTCATTTTTTAGCAATTTTAAGGTTCTCTTCAATTATTGGATTGGTTTTTGTAATGGATATTTGTCCTATAGTAAATAGAAAAATTGCTCATGGCAGCTAGGATGGACATTGAAGGATGCTCTTTTCACGAGTAATTTAATGTTGCTTGCTTTCTTCTTCTTTTTTTCCTTTCTTTTTGTAGGACCTCATAATGTTCTTTGCTTGTACAGAGTAGTTGCTACAGTTTTTTTCAATGAGGAACGAGCACCAACTAATTTTAAAGGGTACACCGGATAAATTTCGATTGTGTGCAATAGGCTAATGGAAATTGGACTCATGACCTTTGCCATAAAATCCAAGCTCACGCCCAAATTTACCACCCCTTTCTGTGCAAGTAGTTGCCACTTGCTAGTAGTTTAACGTTGGTAGCAAATACTAGTTGCTAGTACTAACAAGAATGGTGATCTAGTAGTTCTCAAGTCGTTTGATAAGGCAAGATCATGGGTTCGATTTCCTGTCCCCATGCCTTGTGTCTGTTAGGCTTCAAGGGACTATACTAGTCTCTTATTGGTGCTAAGTTGACGAGACCAGTGTTTGCGCTAGTTATTTTACAAGTTTGATATATTCGTTGTTGAACACAAGAATACAAACATAACGTAACGAGAGTGTCTTGATAGTCATTCACTTTCACCTCTTTTTTGATAAGCAAAGATACTAGTTGCTAGTAGTTTAGTGTTGTTTGCAACTAGTTGCTACGAGTAGTCAAAAGTTCGGCGCTGTTTAGTGTTATTGTTTGGCCCTGCTGCTTTGCCTGTTATGATAAAATAAAGGAAGGACGTGTTATGTGGTTCCTTTCTTCGCCAATAAAAAAATGGGGTTGTCCTGAAATTGTAGAGGAGTTGGTCGTGGGGAAGAATTTTATGACAAAGGTCATTGGTTCATTTCTCAATAGACATTTTTACTCAGTCTGTCTACAAGATTTATTCTGTTGACTTGCATGGTGTGTGTGGTTTGCAGACTATTACATGTCCTTAAAATTTATCCAGTGCATATTCAAAAAATAGTGACCGAGAATTCCTCGCATCAAAAAAATAATAATATAAGAAAAAAAATGGGATTAGGTGTATATTTTTGGTTTCCGACTTTCCGTCCAAAAACTCCTTTAAGAAACTCAATACAGAAAAGATTACCACTACGCGATAACAGATCATATCAATATGAGCCTTTCATCTAAACAATAATCAACCTACACCATTCATTTCATTGACTTATAAAACAATAATTAAAAAACTTTAGAAAAAATTAAACTAAGGAAATTTTGTTTATTTCCAATCCTGTTGTTTGGATGTGCACTCACGTTAGAGGTTGAAGTTTGCAATCAACTCATGGAATGAGGCAATCAGCCCATCACTATGGAGGAACCATTGCATGATCCCAATTGGTTCTTTCACTAGAAAATAGACACTAATTAAATTTAAACAAAATATCTATATAAATTTAAAAAATTCCACGATAATGAAAAAATATAAATCAAAATCAAATCATGGAGACTAATCTGCAACAAAATTTTAGCTACGGAATACCTGTTGTTATTGAGCCATGAGTTGATATATATATATATGGTGATGTGACATGTGTCACATCTTTATTGATTATTATATTTTTTTTCTTTTTATTTTGTCATTATGGCGTTTATAGTGATATTTAAGTTTATGTATTAAATGTCGTATTAAAAGTATCTATTTAGTACTTGATCATCTTTTAATTAAATACTATTTTATTTGGATTATTAATTTTATTAAGTTTTATATTTATAAGTATTAAAGTACTTAGTGTCACCACTTTTATTGAGTTTTATAATTGTGGGCAAAAATAAATATTTTGACGTGGAAAAATATATAGACACATCATCATTTTATAAGTATTTTGATGTGGCAAAATAAATAGACTCCTCATCATTTTATAAGTATTTTGACGTGGCAAAATAAGTATTTTAGGGGATAAGCTAGCGTGTGTAATGTGATGAGGGTCACATATAGTAGACTAATCATTTTTATTAAGCAATATATTGTGGGTATTACGTAATATGATATTTGACTATTATTTGCGGCGATAAGCGTAGGTCATGTGACAACGAATATGTGACTAATATTTATTTGCCTAATTTATGGAGATAAGCACATGTAATGTGACAAGGGTCACATATAGAGTCATCATTTTCAAGTTATAATATATAGTTGTGGGTATTACATGGTAGGTGATATTTAACTAATATTTGCAGGGATGAACGCAGGTTATGTGACAATTAACATGTGAATGATATTTTTGGATAAGTGTAGATATATAATTTTAAGGAAAATCGCAGATAACATGACAGGTGTCACAATTTGATTGGTCATTTATTATTATTTTTTAATTTTGTTTTTATTTTGGTGAGCAATTGTCAATATCCTATAGTAATTGCTATAGTCTATTCATATTCCTTTTTTTCCATTTAGTTAGAATTACACTGATACAATCTAAACTGTCATTAATTTCCAGTTTTAATGTTTTGAACACAATAAAAAAACTTTTATTGTGGGTATATAGATCAGATGGTGAATATGTGGGGAATAGGTGCACATAATATAATAAGGTTTATATAGTTGTGGGTATCAGCGTAGTCAACGTACAAGTGTCACATTTTAATCCATTCTTCTAGATGGTGAGTTGTCGTTATTTTTTTTCCAATTGAAAGAAGGTTAGTCTTTCAACTATTAGATTCCAATTAGTGAAATACATATTGAGGGATAATCTGATCAAACCGACGATTGTTCAATAACAAAACTTATATCAGCTGGAATAAAGAGTAGACTACGTGAAAATTAACAATTATTTATGAGGATAATCGTTCTTAGTATGACAAGTTTTAGATATTTAGTTGTGTTTGATATTTGAGGGCATAAACACAGGTGAGAGACAAAGTTACAAGGATAAGCTTAAATAAATCGACATGGATCACATTTAGAGTGATATTTTATTAAATTATACATATGATGTACAACTGCAAGTTAACTGATATTATTTATTTTTTAAATAGGAGAATTATGAGTAGTATGACATGTGTAAAATTTCGACCATCACTATTTTTCATTATTCTTTACATACCTATGTATAATTTTAAAAAATCCAGAAAATAGTTTGAATATAAAAATATAGTGATAATTTGGCCGTCTGTGCGTAGCACGGGTAAAGCCTTAATTAAGTGTAAATGTTATATATGTAAAAGAATAAAATGGTTCCTCCAAACTTATACGTATTTGTAAAAGAATAAAATTTAAAACGAAAAAATCAAAGCTCCGGCCAAATGATACGTTTCATTTGCCCTTTTAACTTTTCTTTTTATAGTGATGCCCCCACTTTTTAAAGGTAAAGCGAGGGAATGAACGTTACAAGTTAATCATACGAGGTTTGGTATGTGGGTCCCTAAATTTACATAGCCGTTACATTATCCTTCTCCAACGGCAAAAATTCCCCCTCATATAAAAATTCAAAACTCTAGTCACATAATCATTTCTACACTCTACTAACATCCCACTTTAATTTGATCTCTCTCAAAAATGGCTTCATCAAAATCCAAGCTAAGATCTTCATGTTCAATGCCAAACCTTCTTCTCTCATGCCTAAACTTCATCCTCTTCATACTAGCTTCAATCTCAATTGTCCCAATAATCCTCTTAAAGTCACCCCCAACTTCCCTAGGTTGGGCACTCATAATGTCATCCTTAGTCTCTCTAATATCCGCTTTTCTCGGCTTCTACTCGCAGCTCACCCACTTCTGTTTCGCGGCCCATGTCTCCTTTGTCCTCGCCTCCTTAGCGAGCCAAGTCCTCGCCTTCCTCGCCCTCTTCGCGAGGGAAAAGACGAGCTTATCAATGATCGGGTCCCCTAGGGATCCTAAAGAGGCAATGGTGCTATTGAGGTTGGAATGTGGGATTTTGATGGCCATAATTTTGTTGCAAACCGCGGCTTTGGTTTTGACTTGTGCTATTCATAGCTGTTGGGTGAAAGAGTATGAGAATGTAGGAGAAGAAAGGGAGAAGATGGCTAAGAAGAGGAGTAAGAGGGTTAATGATATTTGGGAAGAATCGATGGCGAATGTATCGAAGATTTCGGAGGTTAAAGGGAAGGAATTTGATGAGAAGATGAAGAACAAGTATGGTAATGGTCACTGGGTTAAGAATGACATTGAAGGCTGAATGTTAGTAGTAATTGGGTTATGTATGTAATAAGTTGTTTGTGGGTTTTTATGTTCCTTTAAATCCTCTGTTTTATATGCTCTGGCTCACATTGGAGTGGCCAGTGGTTATTGTTTGGCTATTTAGGTTTTGTTTATGTGATCAGTGATCACCTTGAAATGGTAAAACTTGAGAGTTTGTCTACAATATTATACCTTCCTTCACATTTCTTTCATTATTTTCTATCTTGTCAGTTCAGTTTCTTTGATTTGTGTTGTCTATGAGATTTTGGGCATGATTTATTTTTATTATTTTGATATGAGGAACCCACGGCTACTAGTTTTAGAGTGTGTACTAGATAAACCCCGATGTATGGAATACCCGATACTAGTTTATGTTTGGAAACCATATACCAATCTCTTTATTGAACAGATTTTCAATGACAACACCAATCATATGATATGCAAAACATGAGCTCTAATAAAATACCCAAAAAAACATCAATAATAGACAAATTAGATCCCCAAACGAAGAGGACCATCAAGCATGTGAAACATCATCCAATCATGTGGCTCCTAATTTGGGACCATTTTTCTTTTTTCTTTTTTGTCCCCTACTTGGTTGGGATAATTGTCTGACCCACATCAATCCACATGCCCATAAGCAACTCCAGCTAAATCTTTTGTGATATTTGTTCAAGTCGTTAGACCTGTCCCTACAATACGCCTAAAAACTCAACTAGCCAGTAGTTCAGAACGAAAAAACGGTGTCAGACACTCCATGTCATGTTTTTGTCATTTCTTTTGATCCCCCTGTCTTCTCCATGACTCCATTTGGCTTATCAACCTAATCCATTTATAGCTTGGTATGTCCTCTATGTAATTGTATATGAAACCTTTCCTTCTTTCTTTCTTCTTTTCTCTTTCATCCCCTATTCTTGTAGGTATCATAAGAGATCGAACAAGAAATCGGAACAATGTTGTCCAAGGTTGCATTCTCCAAGCCAGCATTCTTCGCGCTTCCATGTAATGGCCGCAAAAACCATGGATCACGCCGTCTGCCTTGCAGAATGTGAGTTAGCCCACATTTCTGTAACTTAACTTTTTTCTTTTGTTGTTGTGTAGTTTCACTCTCAAATGAATGCAATGCCTTTAGTTTCTCTTTTCATTTTTACGGGATGTTAGTCTATAAGAGCTACCATTATTATCTACTCCGTACATACGAAGGGAGATGTAAGTACTTTTTTGAGTCACATTTTTCTTACTAACCTCTTTACTCTTCCATATGTAATGTTCAATTGGAAACATGGTTGAACCTTTAGGGAAATGCAATCAGAAACCTCTCCGCCTGTAAGAATGGAAGAGGAAGAATCGTTAAAACTACGAAAACTGCCCGTTCCTTCTCACGTGGAAACACTGAGGAGCAGCTCGAGCTCAAACCTTCAATTCACCAAACTCCAGCAACTAGATACAAAAATTGATGAAGAAAGCAGAGTATTTGGGGATTTTGTGGCTCGAGAAGCTCTACTTGATGAAGAATACTGGGTATGTAGTTATGTACATAACTTAATAGTAGTTGCATACTTGCATTGTATGATAGATAGTATGAAATTAATGTAAGCCATAGGATATACTTTCTGTCTCATTATATGGTTGGCTGTTTTTGTGGTAGACAGCAGCTTGGCTTCGTGCAGAAAGCCACTGGGAGGATCGGCCAAATGAGTATCTGCTACTTCGTATCATCAATCTAACTCCTAATGTGCTTGATTCTCCAAACACATAAACTATCTTATGAGGCGGCCTCATGTATGAAGTATCACGTTTTCGTCCGGAGGTATCACTTTCCATATACGGTAGTATCACTTTTTTGCTGATGTATCACGCGTTATGCATGAAGTCGTCTCATATGAGTTTTGTGCACCACATTTATCATACTTCCTGATCGTAAATAGGCTATATCTAGTACGAATATCATTTGAACTAGCTAGCTAGTGATTGTCTCCATGAATCTGAGACATTTTTAGGTGAAATTAAGGTCATTATATGATTCTATATTACGAACCATGGTGAAACTACCGTGAAACATATGATTTTGTGTAATTAACTAAATCATGTAAATATGTAATGTGTAAAATCACTTCTGTCGTCTAATTTCATCATTTCCTTGATGGATCAGATATGCTGACAATTATAAAAGGCAATACGCAGAACAGGTACATGTTTGGATCAATATATCCTCTACAATCTTTCCTCCCATGCATAATTTTAAGTCATCTAATAGTAATTAACATAATGTTAGTTTTTCTTAATTATCACTAATTAGAAGTTTAATGCTTTAAAACGACGGTGCAAAGGGTACCATGGCCAAAGGAGTACATGCATTGTCACGGTAATTGTTATTCTTGCATTTTTATTATTATTCAAATTAAATATGCACTGAACATTCTACTTATCTTCTAACTATCTAGGTTGATACTTCAACAATTATGCAGGTTATTAAGAAGGAAGATAAGAATGTGAAACGTACTGTAATCAAGAGTGTGGTTGGGACTTTGGATTTGAGTATCCGGTATTTGTTACAAGGCGAAACCTTCCCTGGGGTAAGGAAGCGGCTTAAGAGTTCATCAAGAGATTATTACACAATCCGGGACTAATACTTCCACCTCTCACAAAATAAATGGAACCCACTTGAATTCACCCCCCAAAGAAGTGGTTATTGTGAGAGGTGTGAGCATGATCCGGGACATCTAATAATTTCTCCTTAAGTTTGTGCCAAATTGGCAAATTATCCAAAAAAGATTTTCTTTGTTTGTTCCATACTATTTAGATGGTGACTAGCATAATTATTTCTAAATTAAATTTGTCAAATCAACGTCGTTATGAGATCATAATGAAAATGAGAACTTACTGTAATTTAGGAAAGGGTTAAGGCACCTCTGTTCTGCAGCATTGACAATAAGGAGAAGAGCAGATATGGCTATGTGGCAAACTTATGCGTTGCAAAATCAGCCCGGCGCAAAGGGATCGCCATTAACATGATGAAATTCGCCATTGAGTCTGTAAAATCAAAAGGTAAGTTGATTAATTAACTTGGTAAAATTTATTTAATTTTGGAGCAGAACAGATATTCTAATGTTAAGGTGGTATTCATAACAGGAGCAGAACAGATATTTGTTCATGTACACAGGAAGAACACATCAGCTCAGCTATTATACAGAAGTTGGGTTTTGAGGTAAAAGTTGGAATTCAGACACTAAAAGTTTATGTTAGGTCGTCCAAGTGATTTCTTTGGTTTTGTTAGGCCAAAACATTTTTAAATGATCAAGAAAAACTGCATTTTAACTAAATTAACCAAGCAACATTATTCTTGGATTGTTTAATATGATCAAAAGTTTCACTTTGGTGGCCTAACAAGAAGGTAGTGATCACTTGAATGGTCTAGCAAAGACTTTCGCGAAAGTCTGAATTTTAACCATTTTTATACAAGTTTTTTTTAGCTTAATTGTGTAGAAACGTAGCTCAAATCAGGTTGCTGTTTTATTTATCATTTCACCAGATTGTAGATGCCGGAAGCCCACAATTAGTAGAAGAGCAAACGTACCTGCTTTGTTTGCAGACATAGAAGCAAATCAAAGTTCATCAACTATGCCAATACTCATACATACATGATACCTGTACATTAATCAAAGTTCAAAAGAGGTGGAATACATTAAGCCAAAGCAGAAAAAGATGAATATACTCTTCGTGGTCTCATTTTCTTGTGTTACATGGTTTTTCCTCTGGCGAATGCGGGTCTGTTGCTAAGCAAAAGCAAAGAGCCAAAGAAAAGCAAGAAAGAAACGGATTCATCTACGGTCTACTGATAATTCACCTCCGATTACAAATGTGAATTAGGAAAGTACATGATTTAGAAAATTAGGATAATTAATTTTCAGAGAAAATTGACCCGGAATGGGATGTAATGTAAGTGGGTAAGAGTGTTCTTTTTCACTTGTGTTAGAATCAGTTCAGCTTAGTGCAATTGAGTTTATTGAGTTTAATGATCTATTTTTTCTCTATTCTGTTTAGTTTAGTTGAATTCGGAGGGCTTCTGTTATGTAAAAAAGAACACACTCTAACGAGCTCATCACAGCTCATTACAAATCTCTTATGTGTCTCAACTAAGGACACTCTGAGAGAGACCGAAAAACTGCAATGTGGTCAAGGAAGATGTGGGGAGAAGAAATGAAAGGAGATCGAAAAGCGTCTGGGCTCAAGGGCATCCTGGCTAACTTTTCTATCCGAAGTTCTTGATATATAACATTTCGTGCAAATAGAATCACTGAGCCACTTACCCACAGATCAACACCAACGGCTCACAAAGAGCATATTAAAATCCCTTGAGCATATTAAAATCCCTTCCCAAGGGATTTTATCACAAAGAGCATTTAGGGATTTCAGTAGCAAAGCATGTCGCTTAAGACAATTTTACAACCAACTAAACCTTGAATAATGCACACTTAAATTAAAAACAACAAAAAAAGAGTTGGGTCAATTTGTCTGTCTTGTTAATCAGTAAATGTAATACCCACTAAACTGTTTTCAGATCATACACAAAAGAGGTTACAACTTGCAATCAATGGTTCCATCTTCAATTTGGAACAACAAATTCAGCTAATGGCCAGCCGAACCATTACCCCCCTTCACAAAAATGAGAGGAAAAGAGGGACTAACAAGTAATTAGTAAAATTGCACCTGTCAAAAGGGCAGCAGCTCCCGCTGAAGCAATTGTAGCAGCCCCGGCCCCGATTAATTTTGCACCTTCTAACATATTTTGTTTTTTAAAAACTCATTCGGCTTTTTATTCAGGTTGAACTATACGGCATTCTGTGCAACCATGTATTTCTGGTTGCCATGTCAAAAAGGAAGAGGAGTTAGAAGGCCAACTCCAACTACGAACCATCAAAGAGAAGGCACGGCGGAATAATGCAAGGGCCCATGTTGGAAATCAGGCCTCTTGATATGCCCTAGAATGGGAGTCAGCTTCATCCCTATAATTTGCAAATGTTGATTTGAGTGGCCATCCAAAAATGTCCTCGTAACCTGTCAAATTGCATCACCAAAGTCCAAATTATAAGAAAGACAAAGTACCTACCACCTAGGCCAACACGATCATACGAAGAGGAGTTAGATGACCAACTCCAACTACGAACCATCAAAGAGAAGGCACGGCGGAATAATGCAAGGGCCCTTGTTGGAAATCAGGCCTCTTGATATGCCCTAGAATGGGAGTCAGCTTAATCCCTATAATTTGCAAATGTTGATTTGAGTGGCCATCCAAAAATGTCCTCGTAACCTGTCAAATTGCATCACCAAAGTCCAAATTATAAGAAAGACAGAGTACCTACCACCTAGGCCAACACGATCATACATAAATTTTGGACTTTACACGTGTGTATATGGAAACAGAGATTTTTGCTATCTCTTAACATAGATTTACTAAATAGTTCTCAATTGTGAGAATGACATATTACTATATTAGCAAGAATGACATAATTAGCTGCTGCTCAAAAGGTGTTTTTACACACTGCTCTAGTGCTATAATCATAGCATAAATAAATGCTGATCTTGTTATTCTGATTCCTAAAACCAGAATTCCAATAAAGATTCAAGATTTCTTTTCCACAGTGGCATATCTTGCTGCAAGTGATCCTTATCTAGCATACAGACTTAGGCTTGAATCAGTTTGCTCAATCTTGAGACAGGCGAAACCATAACTATCTCAGTAAGGAATATACATAAATATCTTGTCCGAAGGTCTTTCCTCACGTTAGTACACTTCTAAACACGCAGACACTAATCTTACATTTCTATTCCTAAAACCCGAAATCCAATCAAAAAACAAAACATCTGATCCACGCTTATGAGTAATATTTCCTCTCACCAATTCATTCTTTCTTTACATTTAAAAGAAATGCTGACAAATTGTGTATCAATACAAATTGGAGAAGAGGCAGATAAAATACCTGCGTACACCCAAACAGTTTGAGCACCCTCAGGGACAAGCAATTATCCGCAATCAATCCCAGTGCTTCATCTGTGAGACTGCGGCACCATGAGAGATCCAAGCTCTGAAGATTTTTGCAGCGCCTAGCAAGTGAAATGGTGGTATTCTGACCAATCTTTAAAAAGCATACATATCTGTGAGAATCCAAATTATGCAAAGACACTGTACAGACTTCTCAAAACCCGATACAGAGGACAGCCAGCAGCTGCAAGTTAGATAGATACCTTGGTTATGTTATTAAGAGATAATTCTATCAATGATTCTCCACAGGTTTCGAGGAACGCAGCAATAGCATCATCACTGTCACAAAAACAAAGTAATGTCAGGTGCTTTTCAGTTTTCACTCCTCTAACAAAAATGGGCTACATGATAAATAAATAATATATATATATATATATATATATATATATATATATATATATATATATATATATATATATATATATATATATGCTGTATGCAGAACAGCTTAAACGATAGCTGACAAATAAAGTACTCCCTTTATCATAAACAATCATATGCTTTTCTGCTAAGGGAAAATATCCATCTCAACCTTCTCATCCTATCACTAAGAATGGCTCTTTAAGTTAACATTTCGGCATACGATGATTATTTTGTAGTTTTAAGTGATGTTTTATCTTTACTCAAACGAACAGCTTAAACGATAGCTGACAAATAAAGTACTCCCTTTAATAAAGCATACACAACAGCTACAAATAAAGCATACACAAAAAAGATGATCTACCAAGCTCAAATAAAGCATACACAATAAATGACCTGAATGAACTACGGCAGAGCTTTAGGTCTTGAATTCCACGACAGCCATTTGCAATATGGGCCATTCCAATATCAGTCAATTTGGTCAGACAGGTAAGATCAAGAACACACAACTCGGAGCACGTTTCAGCAATGACCTTTAAAGCAGAATCTGTCAACTTTCTGCATAAAAATAACAAGGAATGAACACAATACATTAAATTTCTTGAGCCATAGAAGAAAAAAG
This sequence comes from Tetragonia tetragonoides, assembly GCA_038025085.1. Taxonomy (NCBI): domain Eukaryota; kingdom Viridiplantae; phylum Streptophyta; class Magnoliopsida; order Caryophyllales; family Aizoaceae; genus Tetragonia; species Tetragonia tetragonoides. The sequence continues at coordinate 12,374,472 of CM076143.1, forward strand.
CTATGCAAAAGTAGAGAGGGGTAGCGTGCCCACATTTAGCCAAATTATGCAATAAGAACATAAAATAACTTACCCACAATTAGCCAAAACGAGCTCTTTGAAATTCTGACCAATTGATCTGACCAGTTCTTCAATAAATTTGTCAGAGACACTGCCTATGCCCCTGAGTGACAGCACTTCCAAACATCTTAGCCTCTTGAATGCGGGAAGAATACGCATTGCATCTAAACTTTCGCAATCATCGAGGTACAATTCTCTCAAATTTGACCCCAATGAATTAGCAACATTGTTAATGCCAGAATCAGTCAAAAGGGAGCATTGATTAAGATTCATAGATCTCAACAGAGGCGCAGATGATATGAGAGCACTTAATCCGACATCTGAAATGCGGCACGCACCCCTCAAAGAAATTGCAATCAATGCAGGCAACCCCTTCGGTAATAAAGCTTTGCGCAGTGAAGAGTCTGACATACAGTGGCCACACAGGTCAAGTTGTAGAACCTGATTGAAAAAATCATGTAAAACACTTGCTTCACAGTAATAGATACTTGGCAAAAAAACCGTAATTCTGTGGAAAAGATAGATCAGTGTGTCCAGACTAAAAGCAATAACATCTAAACAAGCAGCAACATGCTTTCAATTACAATCCACAATTGTTGTAACTCTTAGAACTAAGTCAAAAACACTTCCAAAATCATTGTCATTAGTGACAATGTTAGCAACAGGACAGTGGTGCATAGGTTCCGTTTTTTATCAAATGCAAGTTCCAGGTTCTTACGGGCAGGACAACAATAGTCGTCAACTATCAGATCAAATATGGTACCCCCAGTATCTAAACCTAAGGTGGTGTTTACTTGCTTGCAATCAAATCCAATGCAATGCAATCATTTTATAGGGTAGATATGAAGTGGAAAAGGAAGAAGGAGAACGAAGAAGATGAGAAAAGTGAGATTGATTACACCATTCAAAGTAATCATCATTACATGTGAAAAGTTGAGCAATTGTGATTACATTGAATGATGCAATCAACTCCACTTTTCTTATCCCACTCCTCTCACTCCTTCACTTTTCACCCCACATTTACTCTATAAAATGATTGCATTGCATTACATTTGATTGCAAGTTAGTAAACGAGCCCTAAGAGTCTTCCAACTAGAGGGACTAAGAGCATTAGACTAACAGAAACTCATCCTGCAAGTTATGTACAAGTAAATTCTCCACACACTTGTACTTGACAGGCACAATTCTATACAGAAACCTCATCAAACTCATTTGGGCAAAAAATAAAAATAAAAATGAAAGGAGAGAGAAACAAAGTGTAAGAGCTACAAAAGAACAGCTGGTATTGTTGAGCTACAAATTTCTAAGATAAGATTTACGTTTTCTTGAGTTGAGGACTTGAGGTTGAGGGCTCTGTCATGGAAGAAATCATTGATGGGCGACACTTGTAGAGGACGTGCAGTGATGGAATTAATCATATATGTTATTCATCAAATGCAGACTAGTCAAGCACGTTAGTTAATGATGCTTACAATTTGGCCTCGACGCTCAATAGAGCACTCTCAGAAGATAATTTATTTAGATCAAGATAACAACAGCTTCCACTCAATGGCTAGTCCAGAGCAGGCATTATGCAATCAAAAGAAATCATTTACAACTATGAAATGACAGAGCAAAACCACACTCAGATGATGTGTACATAAATAAGCATGAGCAATAACGTCCACAAAGATGTCAAAATTTTGGTAAAATTTGCCATTTGGTGATTTATCACAGCTCTTATTCCTGGAATTTGATTTACAAATATTTTCAGTAATTTCTGCACTTTACGAAGATGATATAAACATAAAAGTCCAGGTACCAACTAAGACCAGTTCAGAGCAAGCACTTCAATAACAAATAAATGACGTAACAAATGGTACTGAAGCAATCAGATTTTGTACCGTCAAGTTGCTGGTGTTGCAGCCCTCAAATAATTTCTCGAATTTTTCCTCCATGAGCCATGAACAATCTGCAACGCGTATCTCTGAAGGGGACCCATCAAGTAGAAGACCCAAAAAATGTTCACTCATTTTTCTAGAGTCACAAAGCTTCTGACTGAGCTTGTGTCTCAAAACATCCGGAACATTTTGAAGTGAAGATATGGCATTAACATTCTTTGTAAGGAATGTTAAACACAAATCTTGCAGTGAAGGCGCTACTCTCTCAGCCCAATCAGGCCCCCTTTCTGCCCTAGGTGTCCAGGAAACTAAGGAAAAGCCTCCTTTCGAGGACGAGTTTTGCACCTGGCTATTCATATTCTGTTCCCTGTCTCTAATAATCTTCATTGCAGTCGAAAATGGGCCTGGCCAGTCTTCAACATCCTCAGCTGGCTGAGCCACAGGCTCTTCAACTTCAGCCTCAACATTAACTTGATTCTCTTCTTCCTCCCTGGCATTATAATGGGCATATTTAGACGCAAGACGTCTTGCTATATCTTTAAATTGGTCCATGATATTCTTATTTGACCTTGCATTATTCTTAGCGGTTGACCTAGGAATTGGGAGTTTAGCCAGCAATTCCATGTCAACAGCTGCTTTTTCCAATGAATCTCCCTCATCAACCTTTTGATTGCTTTCATATTCTAGTTTCACCACATCTGCACCATCACTATTCTGGTTAACATCATCGCTAATTAGTATACCCTTCCCCTTTTCTTCTCTAGTAAATCTTCTTGTACCCTTTACTCTACTTCCGCCACTCGTATTTAAACTCACCACATCTTCATCCATTCTTCCCACGTTATCATCACCATTATCCCCTTCACCTCCGTCTTCAGTCAAAACACCTTTCCCTTTATCTTCAATCAAAACACCTTTCACTTCTGGCTCAACCTCACTTCTTTCCGCGGTTCTTCTCGACATCCTTCTCCCGGACCGCAAACTCAAAACCCCACTCTCTCCACAACCCGATCCTTTCCTCCCTTTCCTCCTCCTCTCTCCAACAATTCCTTCCATATCAGAATCACTACTATTCTCCACCGCTCCTTTATTCACTTCATCAGCAATTTCCACCACAGAACTCCAATCCTTTGAATCACAAACCCTACTATCTAGCAATTCCACATCAACAGACCCTAAACTATCAAAATCATTTAAATTCTTTACTTCTTCAACAACATTTAATTCACTTCGAGTCTTATCAACGTTGCCATTTCTGCGACGTTTACGACTTGCACTCAAAGAATTGGAATCATTTTCACCGCCATTAGAGTTCGAAGCTAACCGTGAACTCCGTCGACGAGTTCGACTCGGACTAATTTCTACGACAGAACATTCATCCTCTGAATCAGAGACCCTAGCATTTAACAATTCAACAGTACCAGACCCTAAACCATCAACACCATTCAAATTCTTTACTTCTAGTAATTCAATTTGAGATGTCTTACCAACATTTTTGTCATCTCCATCAACATCACCATTATCGCCGGAATTTGACGCCATTTCGCCGGAATTTGTCATTGGGGCTAACTGGAGACTCCGTCGACGAGTTCGATGAGAAACTAGAGTTAAATCGGGCGATTTAGGGTTTTCAATTTTCGTTCCTTGATAGTCCAAAAGCTCGACGGTTTTAGAGGGTGTAGATGATGATGGTGGTTCGATAAACCCCTTTTTTACGGTTTTGGGAGATGAAGGGTTTGGTGGTGAAGGGATTTTACGAGACCTTAGGACTGGCATTTCGTAAGAGTTTGTTGGAGAGAGAGAAGGGAGAGAAAAAAGAGAAAGGTGGCGTAGGTGACTGGAGTTTTATCAGTTTGAATGGCACGAAGGAGAGAGAGTGTCGCTTCGTATCACTGGCAAGAAAATTAGGGGTTGGTTCCACTAAGAAACTTCTCCAATAAGCTTTTATTCCCGCCAAGACCACTGCCTGGTTTTTTTTCCTTTTTCTTTATTTTTCATAATTCCAAGTTTCCAACCCAATTTTTGTTTTTTTGTTTCACAGCAAGAGTATCCAGAAAGTTTAGAAATCGGACGCAAAATTAAAGGGATTAGTAGAAAATGAGTGCAAATAAGAGAAAAATGCAATAATTTTACATAAAATATGAACTTACTTTTTATATAAAAACTAACGAAAATTTTAAAAACATATGGTTGCAATGGCATCATACCCTTGAGAGTAGGTACGCCACTGGGTATCATTGTCGACAATAGTGACTATTCTCCGCACTGGATGGTAGGCACTTTAAAGGGTGTGATAACTGACCAGTGGAATTTAAAACTGCTTCATGTCCAAGTCGAGATTCGAACCCTCAAGGCCTCAACCTTGATTAAGGGTGAATGAGTCCCTACTACTCAATCACGCCCTATTAATTTCCAACCCAAAAATCATTAACAAAACTGCTGGCATGACATATTGGTATTTTTTTTTTAAAAAAAAACATCGCCCAAGATAAGATATTTGAAACAATTGACTCGTGCATAACATTTACCCACTACAACTCGGTTTTAAGTAGTTTACGAGTCTTTTTTTTGCATATTGTTACCACCACCATAAATTGCGCAAAAATGACTTCCAAATTGCTAATATATTATAAAATAACATTGTCATTTTGTTTAGGAAACAAGATTTATCCCACCGAAAAGTTTGTTTGAGGCCGATTTTGGCCCCTTTTAAAATACTTCCAATTTGAAATTGCAGGCTTATAACGAGTTATAACAACTAAGGTAGTATTTTGCATTTGTAGCTTGGTAGTCTTGGACTGACATTTTCATTATCCCCTTCGACATGAATACTACCGAATCCAAGGTTAATATAATATAATTACTTATGGTGTGTAGAAATTAAAATGATCACACAATCTTACATGAAAATAACACTAATAATGATAATGGGAAAATATGATGCAATTGATAAAGTCGCTGGAATTCACTTACATGATTCAAACTTAAGTCGCTAAAACAACACCTGCAAGAGTTAATTTGTACGACACGATAGTAAAAATTTGTGATTTGGTTCTCATGATCGGATGTAGGTCAATCCGTTACTTTAAATTCAATCGTAATCAGGTCGATTGGGACAAAATTAGGGTAGGTCAGTTTCGGTTAGTTTATTTCAATTTCGATCCAACACAGTCTGTCAATCCTACAATCAAAGTATTATATATGAAATGGGTCAAACTTTTACTTGCTCTAAATCTCTAAGTTGAGGGCATTAGCATTATTAGATGATTTCGGTTTGAGAAATACTCGACCCACTACAATTCGTCAGTCCCATCCCATAGAGTATTATCGGTTTCGGGTTTCGGCCTCGGGTGCGAAAAAAGAAAAAGAAAAAACGCCGTCCTTTCAACATTTTTTTATAATTATTCAGACATCAATAGAAAAACGCGTCTCTCTACAGTTGTGTCACTATCTCCTTCCAGCTGAGAGTTCGTTAATGGCAATCTTCTCATCCAATAAATCACTTTCTCCACTACAAAACCACTAACAACTTCAATTCCCCTCTTCAATTTCTCTCTCCAAAAAAAACTAAAAAAACTTCCATGGGTTTCCACCAGAATCGCAGTGGTAGCGATGGCCTTCCAAGGGGCGCAATCAACAGCCCCGGTTTTCAAAGCTCCATGACACGAAGAGCTCCATCCTTTAAACGCAACAACAACAATAGCAACACTGACAACACCAACAACACAACACTAACATCAACAACAACAAGTAACAACAACAATGGTGGAAATTCATTAAGTACCCATCATGAGATTGACTTGATGATCAACTCACCCAGATCTGATGCATCTGTTAGTCCAATTTCTGGTGAAGGGTTTGAGTCTTTAGTTGAAAAGAAACAGACCCAGAATCATTTTGGGTTTCTTAATCATAGAGTGGTGGTGAATAAAAAAGTGGGTATTGGTGGATCTACTGGGGTTAGTACTGCTAGTACTGTGGGTGCTGTTGTTGAGCTGGGTTTAAGAGAGAGAAAAAGATTGGGGCAATGGATGTTTTTCTTGTTCTGTGGAGTTTGTTTGTTATTGGGTGTTGTTAAGATTTGTTTTAATGGGTTGGATGGATCTGCCATTGATGGAGTTGTCTCTAATCAACAGGTATAATATGGTTTTGTTATGGTAATATGTTGGTTAACTTTCCTTTTATGCTTTTTGGCTTGGATTTCTGTTTCTCCTTTTCTGGAAGTTGTTGAATTTGGATGTGTGTAGTTTTTTTATGTTACAGAGTGAATTGATAGTCATTAGGTGCTCAGTTTAAAGCATATTAGTAGTAAGTTATTCAGAAAGTGTCAATCTCCTACTGTTTGCTACCCTTTTCATGCTAGCTGTTGCACCCTGCTTTTTCCCCCTTAAGGAACTTTCTGTATTGAAAAGGAAAAGATGAGCTCCAAGGAAATAGCAACAATTTCAATATCCAGTATGTATGCCTTGCTGTCTGGATTGAGGTTATAAGATGTAAATCGGACGAATTCCTTTTGGTGAAATCACCTTTTTCCAATTGTCTGGGTTGAAGTTAGATCAGAATTTCTCTACACCTATTCATTGATCAAGTGCCTTATTTCCAAACTGGTGTGTTTCAAGAAGTATGGAGAATCAAGAGTTATTAGGAGTTATAATATATGTTTGGTGAAAGGTTCTGATAATTATTCTCAGTTTGCAGTTATTAAAGTAATGAAGGGTCAACTATGTTTCCAGATTATATGGAATCTAGACAAGTCAAGTGCATAGACTGTGCTTCAAGTTCACAGTAGCCTACGTTTCAAGGAAACAGAAATGAGGAAATGAATACAGCATTATAGTGAAATGTATTTCAAATAGGAAACAGAATTATAGTATGTAAGCGTAAGTAGAGTGACAATTGGTAAAGGTTTGAGGGAGGGAAGAATAAGGTAAAGGTTGGTAACTTGAAGATTTGCCCTAAGTTTCTTAAGAGTTTTGGAAAATGAACATCTTTTTCTTAAGAAAATGAACATCTTTGAAACGTTGAAACATGGCCTTCATTAAATGTTGATGCAGCACATGACTATAATAATTCTCAGAACGCCTACAAGATAAACGAATTGAGGACAGCCCCTTTGATATGAGGCTAGTACTTTGTCTGCTGAGAAAATCTTGAAACTCTAGGCAATGTGAACTGAACATTTCATGAGTGGATCCAATGAAGTACTTTAGGCCTTACCTTGATTGGTAGGAATGGAGTTCTAGCTTCTAGGTAGATTTTCTAGAGACTAGAAAATAAGGTTAAGAGTGTCTTTCTGAGCTCTTCTGCCATTAAACATGCAAATAATGTGACTCATGCAACCAATTTAAAGAATATGTGGATTTGGTCCGTAAATCTTTTTGTAGTTTGTTGGACCTCTAATTTATTAAAATACATACAAGGATCCCTAAGGATGGTAGGTGCACTATGGAGTATGGACTATGGAGGGGAGAGCTATTAATGCTGATGGTCAATGAACAATAGCCTTTGAGTCATATCTTGATATAACCTGCTTAAGTTCAAACTATACTTTATTTGCTAGTTCAGGAGGGAAGAAAGATGATGATAATGGAAGGGAGCGGGGAAAGACATATAGATGCTTGGAAGATGCAATCCTCATCCTCTTCTTTTTGTTTGATGTTCTCTGAAGTAAGAGAGGGGAGACGAACTTGGGAATGCAAGTCAAAGTTTCCATTTTATTTTCCTATTTCAGGTAAAGAAGTTGGGGTATAAGATGCGCTAAGGGGTGATGTTTACCCCATCCAACCCAATAACCCGTAAAATTCTCTGTTACATACTATGGCTTGGAGCACCAGACCATATCCGTTTTACTGAGCTTTGTTAATTCCATTTAGCCTTTCAGTAGTGGGAAATAGGAAACATGTGGTTAATACAGTTAAGAAATGCAGTGTTCCTCTAAGCCACAAGTCAATAGGATTGAGTACCTTTTCTAGTTTCTTCAGACTATGACAGGCCTAAGCGGTGTTTTTCGATATTGTGCGCCTGGTAAAAACTTGGAAAGAGAAGTCATCTGTATTGAGTTGGAGTTCAACTGTTTCTGAGCTGTCCTGCTTTTGTTACATACATAATGTCAGCATCACATGTTAGATGGTCTTTCAGCATTTTGACTTGATGAATGTCTTTGCATTTATTGTGCTTGAACTTGACTAGTTCTTCTTATTAGGTTCATTCTGGCTCCCACTTTACTGAACAATATCGGACGGATCAAAGCACTCATGATTATGGGTACAGGGACGGAGTAGATGTTGAACGGACTTTAAAGATGGTGGCTTCTGGTGTAGTGGATCATCAGAATAGCATCACTAAAGTAAGTTTTCAATCTATGTTTCAAGCTTTCTGAACTTGTTTCATGTGTCATACTCCTCATTGTTGCATTATCTTCCAGTGGTCCGATATATGGTCCAAACCGAGCAGCGAAAACTTCAGTCAGTGCATTGACCTGTCAAAGAAACATAAAAGTAAGAATCCAAACAGAAAAGTCCAAGTTCTCCTTTATTCTTTTTTATCTTTTTCGGGGGGGCGGGGGGGGGGGGGGGTTTCCCTCAACTCCATACAGAAGTTACCTGTGTATGTCATTACTCAATAACTATTGGCTTTTGGTGGGGTACACTGCCTAAATGTTCATGTATATATTAGTAGTTCTCACCCCCTTTTCATTTCCCTTTCCTTGGCAGAGCTGGATGAAGACACAAGTGGTTATATTCTCATAAATGCTAATGGTGGCTTAAATCAGATGAGATTTGGGGTCTGGTGGTTTGTTTTGATGATTATCAATACTTTTTTACAGTATACTAGTGGCAACCACGATCTGATAAAAAAATATTTTTAGAGTGCAGATCTGTGATATGGTAGCTGTTGCTAAGATCATGAAGGCTACTCTTGTCCTTCCTTCTCTTGATCACACTTCCTACTGGGCAGATGAAAGGTAATACTATTCTTTACTCTTATTATATCCCCAAAATTTTAAGACGTATGTGGTCATCATTGTTTGGAGCAACGCCTAATGACACTAGTTGATGTCCCTTGTCAAATTTTGATTACAATAACTGCCTGTGCTGCTGGTTCTCTTGGGAATTTATTAGATGGCCTAAGACAAGTCCTGGTCATTTGTAAAGTGATTAAATGTGACTTGGATTAAAGATCAAAAAAAAAAAAAAAATGTGACTTGGATTAGTTATTCGGCTATGGCGCTCTGCCGACAAGAAAAGCATTAAAAATTGAACCCTGTCAGGGTCCAAATGACTATGTGTTCTTTGAATTGGTGTGGTGGTCTTGGACCACCTAATAGTTTTCGGCTCTCTTTCGATTTCACAAGTACAACTTGGAAAACTCTGTTACATGACAATTCATAGTTTCTGTGTAGAGTGTTCATGTACTGTTAGCAAATTCTCATGGGACTGTTTGATTAAGCTTATTTGTGATATTACTGTGCTTCAACATGCCTGGCACTTCCTTGTGCTGAAACTAGTTTTGTGTCTGCTACTACTTCCTAACTGTCCTACTAAAGTCTGCTGCTACTGCCTAACTATCCGTACGTAAAAAGAAAAAAAGAAAAAGAAGTGGATCTGTAACTAAAATCTAACTGGTTTTATCATGCATTTGACAGTGGCTTTAAAGACTTGTTTGATTGGCAGCACTTCATGGAGACCCTGAAGGATGACATCCATGTAGTTGAAAGTCTACCACCTGAATTTGCAGATATTGAACCTTTTACAAAGACACCGATATCTTGGTCTAAGGTAAATGCTATAGGGATCCTTCTTCAGTATATAAACTTTTGTCTGCCTGAATGTCAATATTTTGCTATCTTATTGTGCCTCACTTCAATTGAAAAGTTACGATGCCCATGGTTAGTTCCAGCTTGTACGAGAAAAGCAATGGAATACTTTACTTCCCATTCTCTACCTGCATGAATTTATACATGCTATCAGGAATTGGTGATTGACGGGATTTCTTATTATCAGGTTAGTTATTACAAGTTAGACGTCCTCCCACTTCTGAAGCAGCACAAAGTGATGTACTTCACTCATACTGATTCAAGGATTGCTAACAATGGTCTCCCGAATTCCATACAAAAGCTAAGGTGCCGTGTCAATTACAGGGCGTTAAAGTATTCAGCCCCCATACAAGAACTTGGAAAGACCTTAATTTCAAGAATGAGACAAAATGGAGGCCCTTATCTTGCTCTTCATCTGAGGTTAGTTCTGCTGATTCATATGTATGATTTAGTGAGTGGGTGTCATTAAATGAAAATGATATGTATGATGTATACTTCCAATGTCATTTACACTGGTTCCTTTGTATTATTTTGTATTATTTTGTTTGAATTATGTTATTCTTGTCATGTGTAGATACGAGAAGGATATGCTTGCCTTTACTGGATGCAGCCATAATTTGACAGCACAAGAAGATGAAGAGCTTCGTAAGATGCGGAATGAGGTTAGTCACTGGAAAGAGAAGGAAATTGATGGGGCTGAGCGGAGGAAATTTGGCGGGTGCCCATTAACCCCAAGGGAGACTTCACTTCTGCTGAAGGGATTGGGTTTCCCATCTACCACAAGGATTTATTTGGTAGCTGGTGAAGCTTATGGAAATGGGAGTATGCGATATCTCACAGAAGACTTCCCTAACATCTTCTCTCATGAGACTCTGGCCAAAGAAGAGGAGCTGGAACCTTTTAGGAATCATCAGAACATGTTGGCTGGGTTGGATTATGTTGTTGCTCTTGAGAGCGATGCTTTTGTCTATACCTATGATGGGAATATGGCAAAAGCAGTTAAAGGCCATAGACGATTTGATGGTTTCAAGAAGACTATCAGTCCAGACAGGTAATAGTGATGTCAATAAAAGCTATTTTGTCAAACACCACCCACGCCCACCCTCACTGTAACTGTTTGCCCTTCATTGTCTTTTGTCTCATCTCCCTTCACTCTAGGCTTCTCCTTAGATTAGGACCAGAACATTTAGATGATAAATTTTATCTATTGATGCTTTTCCTGAACTGAAAGTACTGTCATTTGTTGCCCAGGATGAATTTGGTGAAATTTGTTGATGAATATGATGAAGGAAAAATCACATGGAAGAAGTTTAGTTCTAAGGTGAAGAAATTACACAAAGATCGAGTAGGAGGTCCATATTATAGGGAACCTGGAGAGTTCCCCAAGCTGGAAGAGAACTTTTATGCCAATCCTCTACCAGGATGTATATGTGAAGCCGTGAGCAAATAGTGAATCAGCTGTATTGTCATTTGTTGATAAGTTTACAAGGTGAAAGAAAGGGTTTGAAGATTGGTGGCGATTCTTGAGATCAATTAAGCAGGATTGCTTGTTTCTGAGCTTCTGAAACATGCAATACCCGAGTCTGTGCATAACGCGATAAACTCAGAAGAGGTGGCTTCACAACACCAGAGTACACGATCTGGTGATATGTGGGTTAGTGTGGGGTTATTCTGATCAATGTCGTTAATCATTCTAAAAGCTTTATCTAAAATTGAAACATTCTTTTTGTAATCAGAATTTTGGCTTTTCTAATTACATTTTACAACAGTGTAGAGTTCTATGACTATCTACTAATGTCTGGGTTGTCTATTTGCTCAGCTGTATCTTGTCAGAATAATAAAAGAGGAAATTATCCAAACATAGGAAATGTACGTCTTCTAACTTGACAAAAATGAAAAATGCGTCTACATTGTTGGCATCTCGTTCGACTTCAGTATTTTGTTCATTGAAACAATGCTTGTTCATTTTTCAGTATGGCTTCTCCCCTTCCCTCTCCCTCTCTGTTATTCTAGGTGTTGCTCGTGATATCGACAATTGCTAGTAGATTAGTGTCATTTGCTTCCTAGATCGGCTACATTTCTTCATTCACTCCAGTAAGAATTTATGAAATATTGGGGTTTCAAGTAATCAAAGCTAGAGTTTGGCTTTGATCATAAAATTAGAGGCATAGAGCCATAGACTATAGTACACTATAAAAGGTCACAAGTGAAGGTAACTGTCAAGAGAGCTGAGAGCACACCATGTCACATTTTGCACCAACAAAAATATTACAGGCGAGCAAATAGCCTCTAACTCTTTCCTTTGGAAGAGAGAGAGAGGATTTATCCAGTAGATGGAAAAAGAAAATAAGAAACATAAATAATTACCAGACCATACCCATCTCACAAAATTAGTCCAGCAAACACCAAGTTACAAAAAATAATGTTTTACCCAAACTAAGCTGGATCAACATTTACACATACAACTAACATTGGAGAATAGACTCAACGAGGTCTTGAAGTGGTGCAAGCTCACCCTTGTCGATCAACCGGAATTCCTGCATTGTACAGCAGTATATCAGAACGAAGCATTTCAGATCATTCAGCAGCCTTGCAGATAATCACATATTAGGCATAAATATTGAACTGTCAGCTTAGGCAACTTGGAGTTCAATAATCAGAAGCGACGGCTTCAAGTACCCTAAGTATGCAGCAGATGTAGCATTTACATTTACAGCGGATGTTCCACTACTTACAGTTACTGCAGTTTCCCCTTCACCAAGAGCTTCTATGTATATAAATATAACTTCAGGAGGTTACTAGTTATTTCTCTGGCTTTTCAGTATATTTGTACCAGAAACGAATAAGATGCCCCACCCATGTGAAATGTTTCATATGCCAGAATGTAATGTTGCAGATATTGGACAGTAATAAACGAAGACATGACATGAAACTACGAAAACAATAATCAGCACACAGTTTTGTGACAGTTTGTCATGCTATGATTGATTCTTTGTTCGACATAGGACAACCTTGTTCTGACATTATGTAAACTGTTTTCTACTTTCAGTAGATTTTTAACAATTATCCAGCCGTTCTTTACTGTTGCCACCCCTAATACCAGATAAATGAACATTCAATAGCCCACACTGAACAAGAATGAGTATAATATCATGTTATCATGCTATTTACAATTTGGGAATAGAAAGGACCAAAAGTAAATCTAGATAAAGACATTCACAGGTAGGGATGGCAATGGATCAGATATGGAGCGGGTGGAGCCATATCCATATCCATTTTGTTTTTGCTCCATTGCCATCCCGGGTACTTCTATCAAATTATATTTTGTTAATGCTGCTCTTGAAGACAACCAATACCTATAACTTAAAAAGAAAAGAAAACACAAAGAAAAGTAAAGAAGGGAGCAACTTACCCATGTAAAGAGGACAAAATGCTTAAAGCAAGTATTAAGATGAGCTTCTTCCTTCAAACTCACTATCTTCTGAAAATGGGAGTGATAGATATGCGCATACACGCGGAATAGTCTCTTAAAGATAGTCTTAACAACATCCTGGAAGTTGGGTGGAAAAGGAGACCCTGTAACAAAGCAATGCAAAGCACAGGTTGTTCAATGTCTCCCCTAGAAACACAGAAAATAAAGAGACACCTATGGTTTCTTTTGGAACCCAAGGGGGAATGGGGATAAGGAGAGTTCAAATGGAAAGAAGTTAGCATACCCAACATTTGGGGAAATATCGACTCATCGTCCAGCTGAGTTTCAATCCAGTCCATCAGATACTCGACATATTTTGGAGCAGATACCTCTATAGGTTTCTTTATGGTAACTCCGTCAGCCCATCTGTACTCATATCTGTAGGGAGATTAATTTAGTTGTAGACTTGAAAACATCAACTCTAATTTCTTTAAATGAGATGGAAGGAATCATCTAACTGAACTCATAGACTAATTAGACTTGAGAACTGATCAACAATCTCTATAGAGCAGGGGGCAAGTAAGAGAAAAAGCATACTGTGAATTTAAATGAGCTCCAGTAGCAATTTTATGCATCAGTGTAAAACAATAAAGAGAACCACAGAGGTCCTTGAAGATTAGGGGCACATTTTACCCATGTTTGAATGCACAAGAGTCAGAAGTAGACCTGGCAAACGGGTCGGTCAGGTCGGGTTTCGGTCGGTTAAATACGGGTCGGGTTAAATACGGGTCGGGTCAAATACGGGTCGAATACATCGGGTCAAATACGGGTTCGGTTTCGGGTTACCCAACGGGTTTGACAAATATTGTCTCACAACATTCGGGTTTGGGTCGGGTCATTTCGGACTCGGGTCAAAACTGGTCGGGTCATTTCGGGTTTGAATCTTGTCGGATCGGGTTTCGGTCGGGTCTATGGCGGGTCGGGTTCGGGTCGGTCATCGGGTCGGGTCAGTTTTTGCCAGCTCTAGTCAGAAGGCTTATGAATCCCAGCAGAAAGAAATATGCAACACCAGATTCCAATATACTTAATGATAGAAATTCACAACAACCCAGCTTATGACAAAATGTGAATTAGATAACATAGACATCCTCCAAGTATCAAAAGATCTTCTATATCACTATCAAAAACCCTTATATGTTACTGAAAGGCTACACGAATACGCTAAAAGAAAAGGGTTTAAGGGAAGTTCCGTTGAATGGGAGATCATCGATATCTTTTAACATTCTGCAAAACCATCCCGTAACAAAAAATCAACCAGTTGACAGGGCAGGAACCAGTCACTACTAGTGGAGGCGGTGAAAACCTTTTGAGCATGGAAGGAAGTCTCCAAATATAACAACTCCACTCAGGGCGGTCAAGATTTTCTGACTTGGAGTGTCAATTTGAAAAGCTAAAATTTTACAAATAACCAAGTTACTGATCCAAGGCAGTGTAGTTTCAAGACACTCCTCTTCTGTGTTTACCTTTTGCACATAATTCTAATTTTACTCTTGATTAAAGGAAAAGACAAAGCAGGTAAGCTATCTTTTTAATGTCATGCTTACCTTGTCGTAAGAGAATGAGGCTTAGAATGAAGAATGAAGTACTGATTTCACATTTCGCCAACTTAAGCACTGAGGGTACAAGATGACTAGCTAAGAAACATCAGGAGCATAGCATAATGAGCCAATTAAACAAGTCTAAGGTAACTCAAAACGATAGGTCTTCCGTGTGTCCTATGGGAACTTCAGAATGCAGGCCATTGATATAAACTATGGTCATTAACGAGAAACAAAGACGGGGAAGGGGAGGATACAGAAATGGTGACAATACAATCAACGCCAAACCTTAGAAAACAGCAGAGACTACACATAGATGGGGTGGGGATTCAATTGTCAGGGATTAAGATACATACTTTGGTCCTGCTGTCATTGTTGGACAGATGGCTGGTGTACAGAATTCCGTGAGAGTGCCATAAAGAAGGTTTACTTGATTGAAGAAGTCAACCGCTGTAACAAGAGGAACAAATGGAATGCTGTCAGTGGAAAAAAGTTCAGAGAACATAGGGGAACTACAATCATAGCGACATTCCTCAAATTTGTGAAAAGAAACTGAGTAGTAAACTAGTAATGCTATCTAGAAGCTACTGTCTTTTAATTTCCTAATTTGCATTAGAAGCAACCATAGCCATTAGCAGCACAGTAGAATTGCAATCGAGAAGCTATTGTCATCTACATTTTCTAAATTTTGTTTCAGAAGCAATGGTCAGTAGAGCAAAATACAAATCAAACCATATGACTTTTTAAATCATATGAGTTTTCCAAACCATGCTTCGACTAGGAGTAATATCTAGGGGGGTAAAACAAGAGGATAAGGAAGTGTTGAGGTGATGGCGGCCATTGGGAATTGAAGAAAAGGGGGAGGAGGAGGAGGTAGGAAGGTAATAATTACCCTACCCCTGCCCCCCCCCCCCTTCCTTCTCCTCTCCTTTACCAAGTCCTAACAGCCACCACCACCTCCACGAATCAACCATTCTAATTTTTCTTTTTTATCTTCTGATTCATTTCACTACCTTCGTAGTCCCTAACTATTACCCCCAATCCAAACATGCCCCAGTAAACATGATATTTTGTTCCTTTACATGTGATACTGAAGTGATGATCGTAGACAAGATTAAATTTTAGGATATACATATCATAGACAGGACACTATTATCAACAGTAAGCAGTAAGCAGTAAGCAACATCAAACAAATACTCCTGATATAGAAGAATTTTTTTGGCTATCTCTTAACTGTTCACAGCAAGCCACTCATAAAGATCTTCTCCAGGAGGTAACTTTACAGCTTCTCTCAGGTTGCCACCACCCAAGGTAGCATCAATATGTCTCTGAAGCTGTTGCCCCTACACACAAAAAAAAAAAAGAGAATAAATACCTTAATAGCCGGGTAAATCGTTTATTGTGTAGGGGCAACTAGTGAGAGAGGAAACTGACCTTGGTGCCAGCGGGGGCATTCTTTTTAGGCCGAAAAGTCTTCTGGTTTCTGCAACCATCATGTTTGGAAAAAAATACCAAGTTAGAAGGGGAAGATAGCAAAGTTCAAATCCAGAAGTTGCAAGCAGCAAGCTACATTCTCATCTTGACATTTTTGAAATAGTCAAATCACCAAAAAATACTTGCTGGCAGAAATACAACACATGTGATGTCTACGATCATATCTATATCCATAAGAAGCCCCATTTTGACTGGAAACATGGATTTTCCACATGTATTCATCATGAGAACATGTTAAAATAGATAGCCAAAAAAAATATATTTTTGCAAAAGAACACCAACCTACTTTAACAAACATTTACTTTATAGGTTGAGCTAAAACCAGAAGTGAATGCACTAAGTATCAAAATAAAAAGTAACCCAAGATCAGTTACTTTCTTCACTGTTTAACAAACCAATGCACAAGAAGATCTGAACAAAATCTTGGTGTCAT
The DNA here is from genome assembly GCA_038025085.1 of Tetragonia tetragonoides. Classification (NCBI taxonomy): domain Eukaryota; kingdom Viridiplantae; phylum Streptophyta; class Magnoliopsida; order Caryophyllales; family Aizoaceae; genus Tetragonia; species Tetragonia tetragonoides. Next base: position 12,391,165 of record CM076143.1, read on the forward strand.
TAAGTTAGTATAGTTCAAAGTGCCCAATGATCCAAACAGAGGAATTCAGAATCCAATCAATGTATGTACTTCGATGTTATTCATGGTTGAGCACACTGCAGCCATCTATCCCCTAAAGGGAAAACATTTATCATGGTTCGGAGTTCCCAACAATGAAAGACAATATCTGGAACTACTGATCTGATATCTCCCTACGGAGAGTTAACCACTTATAGATGCCATTAGAACTCCAACCTTATTCTCCAAGAATACAAGTACTCCATCAAAGTGTCACCTAGCAAAGTCTCAAAAGAGGAGGCAGCGCTAATAGACCACAACAAACTTGCTCATACGTAAGGTGTTACTACTGAAGTGAAGACTGAAACCAAGTTCCTCACCCTACTAGAATCACACTACTGATAGCAAGTACAACCTATAATTTTTGGGGGGATGTCATAAATTCATGTTTTTTCAGGACCAACAGTGAAGGTGTGGAGCAATTTTATCTAATTATGTCTAAGCAAAATTGGAACAAGAAGATATGACATGACAACTTTAGCATTGATGCCATTGGAGACCTTTTTCCCCATCTTTAACCTTTCCTATTCCCAGAAAAGCAATCATATCTACAAAATATCTCAAGGTACATTGACTAAAGCAGATAATCATATACTAATTGATGTTAAAGGGCTAATGGAATAAAGGCAGGAAACTTCAAGTTGGTATTTAACAACCAAAGTAAAAGGAAAGGTTAAAAAAGCTTTTTGTTTTCTTGTGTCGTTTGGTAAGAGATATTGCTCCCAGGATGATCGATCAATTAGAGCCCTGATAATATTTGATTAGTATTAAGCAAACATTCAAATTTAGAGGGTGAAATATGCAAGCTTTCAATCAATCACAAACAGTAATCACCTCAATGTCAATTAGTTAGCAACATATGATAATATGTTACTCAAAATCCAAAATTATTCCCTAAAACTCCATAGAAATACACAACCAACATCATGTTTCATACCAACAACCACAACCCAGAAAAAGAAAAAACTAAAAAAATCCCATCAAAAATAAGAAAACAACAAAAGTAGCAAAGCATCACCCAGAAACTTATAGGGGGAAAAAACAATTACCTGCTTCCAAGCCCAAAGAGACTCATGATGATGATTGGTTTTTTTTCTCCTTTTTCCTTTTTTGTTTCTTTCTTTTTTGGGGTTGCCCTGTATCTCTCCTTTGTCTTTCTCTCTCTCTGTCTCAAAGAGTTGCAGGGTGTAAAGAAGCACCAAAGAGAGAACAGAACCAGATTTTTATGATGGAAAAACTAGAGTATACGTACAAATTGCAAAGTGGGTACTTTGAATCATATAAAAAAGGTTTGATTTTTTTTATTAAATGTGAATTATTATTATTAGTGGGAAGAGAGAGAAAGATAGAAGAGAAGAGAGTCTAATTGAACTGGATATTTGACAGACTGTCATGGTCTTCTGGTGTCTCTCTCTCTCTATCTGTATCCAGGTCGTCGTCTTCCTTTGTATGTATGCCATTGCCCATCTCAACATGACCTGGCTGATTCTCTTAAATCTCTCTCTATAAAAAGGACTTGTAATTTCCAGTGGGCACTAATTTATTTCTCTCTCTTCTTTCTTTCTTTCATTAAACCATCGTTTTCATAGTATGTGATCATCCAATCACTGGATTCTAAACGCCTTGGTCAACAAGGCACGTGCCAGGTGTATTTATTTTTGCTTATTTGTTGCCAAATTAATATACTACATCCTTAAGTTCCTTATATTTATGGATAAATGGGTGAGTTGAGCTTGGGATGTGCAGCATAATAGTGCATTCTTAACTCGTCTCTAATCATATTTGAAATAGAGTTTCATTGTCCTTAAAAAGGATGGTTTTGATTTTCTTTCAATCTCGAAATAAAAGGATAAATGGGCGATGACTCGAACCAACTTGGCTCAGCTCACTTGTTAAACCTGTCTAGCTCGACTCGTTGACCCAATTGATTCGACTTAGGTTGGAATGTTGGATTACTAGAAAAATAGAAGATGGTCTAATAATTACTCAACCTTACTTGATCTATCCTCTCGATTTGACTCGTCTATACTCTATACTAACCATTGTGCTTTTTCTTTGAAGAATTTTATATTTTACTACTATAAATTAGTTATTGAATTATATTGTAACTTATTTTTTTTTGGTTTGGCAAAGAAAAACTTCCTTTCTTTTTAAACGTGACTAAATGACACCTTCTAACACACAGCGAATTATATTGTAACTTTGATACTTATTATATTAAAAACTTCTTTAAGCTGTTAACTATCGCTAATATTAATTAAATTACTTGACACAGAACACGGTTGGACAAGCAACGAAGGCCCCATAAGATTCATTGTTCGACTAAATATTTATCTCCTAACAAGTATAATATTTGTCCTGATTAGTTTTGAGTTTCCAATTGCATACTTTAAATATTTGCACCATAAAAAATCTTATAATTGTATAGACGTTTTTCACACGGTAAACATTATCTAATTTTCAATATTTTCATAAACACAATTTTTTTGGTGCGCATTTTCATAAACACAATCATGGTATCAAACACAAGTACACAACCAATATGTCAGAATTCTCGTTCTCTAGACGTGGGTCGACTTAGGGTCGGTTCTCCCAAATTTTTTTTATGTTTATACTTATTGTTGAATATTTATTTTCGTTGAAGTTTGTTGAACTTTGTTGATTGTTGTTGAACTTTGTTGAATTTTGTTTGTTCTACTAAATTTTGTTGACTTTTGTTGAACTTTGTTTATTTTTGTTGATTTTTGTTGATTCAAGTGTTTTATAACTAGTTTGTATATTGGTTTGTTTAACTTTGTTGAACTTTGTTTTATTCTACTGAATTTTGTTGAACTTTGTTGAAGTTTCCTGATATAAAAAGACAAAAGTTGGGGAGAACAGACCCTTATATGTGGATTCAAGGATCTAGCCTCTACTCTAGGGCAATAATTTATGCAACAATTCTATCCTAATCTCAGGATTATGTACTCCCAATATATAAACATGCATTTTTAGGCCCAAATAAGCATAAAGTCCAAAAAACAATAAGAGGAGTACATACTCCTGAGATTAGATAAGAATTTGTGTAATTTATGTGTATCGCGCACAAGATGACAAATTTCTCGTAAGTGACTCAATTGTCATTATCCATTGGGCCATGGTAGACGATTTACTTTGATCCAGGCCCATGTCAGGTTTTAATCCAATAAGCTAGGACAAGAATAACTCACCAACAGGTGATGGATCCTGGCCCTCCTCTTTAAAACTCTGTAACTGCTATACCAAAAAAGAAACCAAAAAAAAAAAGGAAAATTTATAAAAATAATTCCAAATTTGAGCGGTATGACAAAAATAATCTCAAGTTGAAAAGTCTACAAAAATAATCCCAAGTTGTCATTTTTGTCACAAAAATAGACCGTTAACTTAAACCGTCTAATTATGTTACTTAACTAGTTATATTCCCGTGCGATGCAGGGTTTGTGTATTTATAACACTAAAACATTTTCATTGGTACAAACTTGAAACAAATTTTTCGCCTATGTCACATCTTGCTACAAAATTCCTAATATGTGGACTTCTCGCTTTCTATGCTCAAATCAACTATCTTGCTTTCCTGTTTCATTCTCTTTGCATATCCCACGTGATGCACGATTTTAAATAAATATATTTGGTTCCAAATAATAAATTTTTCTTGTCGTAATTTATTAGATACATTCCCTAACAGACAAATGGTGCCTAATAGAAGATACATGCACCTATATTAATAGTACTAATTGAAGATACATGGAGCTAAATTATGACATTTGGATAATAATTAAATAGTACTAATAGAAGATACATGCACTTATATTATTTGATGACATGTCAATGTTTGCTTATGCGTCAAAGTCTTCGTGTCAATCTAACAATGATACGATTCACTTATATACATTCCCGTGCTACACATGTATAAAATTCAGGTTCGAAAATCTAGACAAAGAACTTCGAATGATAAAGTTTAATTTTATATCGAATGTTCAATGTGCATTCCTAAAAGTCCACTTTGAATCAAATAATTCGATTTGGTTGAATTTAATCAACTACCGTAATACACTAATACATATTTTTCAAAGTCATCAAAGGGAGATGCACACATTAATTAATCACTTAATTAAATAAGAGAGAGTCAAACAAACTAAAGTTAGCAATATACATTGAATTAAATAAGAACACATTAAATATTAGGATGACATGGATTACACTTGGCAAATGATGGTGAAAAGAAAGCTTAGGTGGATGCTTATGTGTCCATCAAGCAACGTGCAACATCCACTTATATATATATATATATATATATATATATATATATATATATATATATATATATGATGTAATTAAGATGGATGTCCATATTCTAACTCCCAATCCGTTTCACCTTTATCACTTAATTCTCACATTAAGTAAATTATGTTTAACTCCCCTAGCAATCAATTCCTTAGCTCAATTTGATGTATATATAAAGCTATGATCTTATTGTCATGTATAGGTGGAATGAATAATATATCATCTCCTTCTCTCCATTAACTAGTCTCCTATTGTTCTTATTCATGTTGTTATTCTTGTATTATTTCATAACACGTTATCAGCACCAGCTCTACCAACTAAGAAGAAATTAATCTATTGTTATTCACAAGACAAATTACTAGGAAATAAAAGAGAACAAGAAAGACTAGTTGATCAGACCAATTGTCTCTCAAAAGGTATTTTCTTTAATTTGTTTATTATTATCAGACACTAGTCAAACATGGTATAGAATTCCCAAATACTGCCATATAATTTGATTTTGTATTCTTGGTACTTAGATGATTATCTTTGTGAATTCTGCATCGCATTAATAGCAACTTGGTTAGTGTCTTATGATTGTAAAGTATTTTGGTTAGTGATACCATATAACATATATATTATGTCTTTGTATAATCAACCATGGTAGCTACGAATTTGACTTGATCACATGATATACAAATATACATGTTTGTGATAATTATTTTATATGATGCATATAATGAAACTCATGAGAATTCAGAATTAATTATGGAAAATTGGCTTATGCATATCCTAAGTTCTTTATACATACACAAATGGAGTACAAATCAAGGTTATGATATATGTCTTGGGTTTTCATTGTGGCTTGTTTGATCTATTTTCACCATGTTAGATTTACTTCTTAAATTCTTTGTGTACGTGGTGATTAATTTGCCTAACATGTTACTATAAATTTCAATATTTTTGTGCTTTATGATTGACAATTAGACCTTTCGTATTGACTTATGGATTGCAAATATAATTCAGTGGATTGCATTGAATTTCTTTATCCAAATCACGTGCACTATATATCAAGTAGATTTTGAAAATTGTGGATTTACTTTCACGTTGTGCAGTTTAATCTCAGTGGACATGTAATATCAAGAACCCTTTTTATAAAGTCCCATTAATTATTTAATACTAAGGTACATTAAGTGTACAACTTTATGAAACCATTTAGGTTGGTTGATATTATGAGTAATCTTTGCTTGGCGGCGAATACGTGAGACTAATTGAAATCTACTAAGTTCTACTTAATGTGAATATTTTGACCATTACACATTTTTGGTTCATTTTTGTTTATATGCATGATCATTCAATCTTTATAAATAACTTAAATATGATATACGGTGGACAATAATACTTGTGTTATATTTATGTATAATAGCCTTTAATGGTTAGAAAAGATCAAAATAACATGTGATATGGTCTAGTTGTACTTGTGGGACCACACAAAACTAAATGAACGATTTTTGATTTCTAAAGGCATAGTTATGTTACCTTTCTATGTAAGCTATTGGTCTGGTACACTTATCTTGAAGATAAGTGCATAAACATTAAAGCCCAGAAGGCTATAAGTCACAAACTAATCTACTACAAGTCGTAGCCTAGAAGGCTTAGTACTGAATGAAATCAATGTGAACGGAAGAAAATATTGATATGATCCTGAACAATACAATAATAGTACATCAAGTAATATCAACGAACAATCGTTTATGATATTTTTATGACCTGAAGTTCATTATTATTAATTGGCTGGATATTAGTATAAGATCAATAAGATAATAATACAATAAATAAGATCAATGAGAAATAAGTTGATGGTATAATTATCATGACCTGAAGTTCATGATATGTTGATGAACTTGATATACGGTTCAGTCAGAATTTCATTATACATAGGGCCAGAAGTCCCATAAGATTGAGAAATTCAATATAAATATTACAAAGGATGAAACAAATATTTGGCCTAAAGTCCAAAGTTAAAAATATATAAATGATCTATGCTTACACTTACAAGCCTGAAGTTTGTACTCGTATACAGTTTTGTTTGCACATACAATTATATGTATAGTATTTGTTCGTGATGTGGTTTATTTTCCATTATGGGTGTGAGGAAAAGGGGGAGAAAGTATATGAATTTGTTATTATATTTCCTCACACATCCAAGATATCTGAGGTAAAGGTCATAAGATGCATTCAGATGCATTTTAATTATATCAATTACCTTATACTATACATTGGACATATATTGATTTGAAATTCAATCTATTCAGAAGATAGACATAACCTTGGAGATTGATATGAACAAATTGATAAGATGCTTTAGAAGAGCATAAACTATATTTCATGATGGAATTAAGGAATTGTCTTGCCATTTGAAAAGACACATAATTTATGTCTTTGTCACATCATACATGTGACCAGATTGGCATGTAAATGAATATGTAAAAGTTGATCGTTTTTGAACGAAAACTAACTACAAGTTAGTTAACTGAAATATTTTGATGATGTGACGGTTTAGGCCATCTGGGTATAAAATTACCCATTGAGAGAACCTGAAGTTTCTCATGTTTAAAAATCTGATAATGTGCTCATGCTCTCTCGTATTACATTATTATAATGTTCAAAGGCAAGACTAACAACGAGATGGAGCATACTTTCGAACAATATAATACTTTGATTCAAAAAAATAAGAGATCTTGACAGCTCTTTGATTGATAAGATGTTAAGTGCCCCGAAGATCACTTCAAAGTTTTGAGTTTGCAGTATGAGTTGCATTCTGCATCCAATACCTTATAAAGTATAGTTTGATAATTGTATCAAGTATTTGATCTCTTATATGGGGCAAATTATATGAGCACAAAGAGAACCAACTGCAAAGTACTTATACTCCCTGAAATTCAATGTTCTCTAGAAGATAACTAGTTAAGTGAAACTGCTCATTGAAAAAATATGAGTTATCAGTGGATTTGAGCTGGGTTTGAGTATAATTTCATGATGACATGCCCCATTATAACTATCTATTTGAGATAGCTTTCCCAGCTTAGAGGGAGAATCAGAGAGGAAAGCTGGTAAAAACAAAGATATACATTATGTATAATGTTGATCCCCTATTTGAACCAGAAGTTCAGAATATGTTCTGTAATGAGATTCAAAAATACGTGATAAATACCAACTTTATTTCAAACCTCTATATGTTTCAGTATCTATAATTTGTTAAAATGATACATGTTGTGAGCATTGAGATATCTTGCCAAAGATTAGAATTGATACACTTGAAGTGCAGTATATTGACTTTACTTTCATTCATATTAATTGGATTTCGGTTCCTAATGAAAGTCTATTATAAAAACATGGCAAGATCGTGCAGTTTGGTTGGCATTCTTGAAAATATATGAAATATAGACAAGTTTTTATATCTTATAAATACCCTGAAAGTGGTATGGATATCTGAATCAAAATAGATGGCCAATATGAAAAAGATAAAAGGTACCTCCAAAGCAAAAATTCAGATATCATTTACCAGTATTGATGGATAAATAAAATTGATTATGAGATTTCAACGGTTAATATTTTGATACCGGTATTATGAAGGAACCGATATGCATATGCAAGATGTGATGGACATATGAATGGGGATCAAATTTATAAAGTCCACCTAAATGTCGACATATTATTGATTGAAAATAGAAATAATCTCATGGACCTGCAGTCCAATTAAATTATGGATTAGATATCCAAACTGTACAGTTTTCATTATCGAGTCATACATTGTGTGCATATAGATTATAAGTCATACATCATACATGCCACTATCTTTTATATCCTTTTTTTTAACATTTACTAACTTATTAATTTCATCTCATAAGCATGCACACATTTTCATTGGAATGTAGTTTTGTAGGTCACTTCATATTTTATAGGCGAAAACCTATAAAGAAGATGTTTACTCCTATGATATGTCAATCTTAGAAGGATTGAAGATATAGTCCCTGAAGGATTCTAAATGCCTTGTTGGATATGCATAATGGTATACATGGACCTTTGAATAAGTGAAAAGCTCCTGCAGAGCCTATATTGAATTTATATGAGCCTCTGAATTTTGAAGTTACAAAGGTCCATGAATCAGTGACATACATATATTATTTTTATTTGTCTCAAGTAACATCAATGAAAATGAGGCAAGATATATTGTTGGAAAGCATTCACGATTGGGGTATGACGTGATGCAAGATATAAAACCTCTTGATCTAAAGAGAATTTTATTTAAATGAATTGATGTTGTCTCAACCAGAAGTTTGAGCATGTGACAAGCTTCATTGACCATAATATCGTTATAAAAGTCTCAGAGGTTGAGAGTTGATGTAAAGATCACATATATGATGACTTGTTGGTAATATTCAATATTGAGATTCTTATGGTCCTGAAGTAGTGTACTGATAAAATAGGTGATTCTCATGGTCTTGAAGTACCATAGAATATTTTCTCTGATTCCCAAGTTACAAATATTTCATGTTAATATGAAAATTTTGAGCAATGATTGATAATTTAAATTGAATATTATCTTCCAAAATTAACCTCCAGAAAAGGTTTATATTAAATTCAGTCAAACAAAAACTCTCTCTCTAGAATAGGGCTTCTTTCGGTTCCCCGTCGCCATGGCGAAGAACCCGAAACCTAGGGGGAGACCATGCAAGAACAAAGCGAAATCGCAGTCAAAATCAAATCGAAGGGCAAAACAAATGATTTAGATGATTTAAGTGCACAAAACCTAGATAAAGGGAAAGGGATTGGAGATCCTGTTCGAATTGAGCAGTTGGAGTTTGATTTAAGATCAAATGCAACGACTGAGGCAACACCTGTAAGAGTGGATGTGATAGCTCCGGCCAGTTCGTCATCGGCTCCGAGATGACAACTGGATGAATGGGAGGCGACGATGAGTGCGCCGCCCAGAGAAGGGAATGACACCTGGCAAAATGGCCTGGTTCTTAATCCGGTGGTGGAGCGGGTAATGGAGCTGCCGGAGCCTGAACCTGCACAGATTCTGGAGCCGATTAGAGCTTTCTTCATTCCGAATCATGAGGACAATGAGCATGACCCTGCTAGGCCTAGACCTAGTCACCAAGGTAAGACCTCTATCAAGATTACATTTACTGATATTCATGATGAGGTTGAGTACTGAAAGCCTGCTGTTGTTTGCTATGTTTTGGGGTCGAATCCGCCATTGGAGGTCATGACGGGTTTCTTTCATAGAATTTGGAAGTCATTTGATGTTGATAAGGTCTCTGCTTTGCCAGGGGGGTTATTTCTGGTAAGGATGAAATCTTATGAGTGTAGAAATAAAGCTTTGGAAATAGGCCCTATTATGTTTGATAATAAGCCTGTTATAATGAAACCTTGGTCACCAGATATTGATTTGAGAAAGGAACAGATTAATGTTGTACCTATTTGGGTAAAAATCTTTGATCTGGATGTGAAGTACTGGGGTCTGGAAAATATGTTTAAAATAGTCTCACCATTGGGAAGGGTTATTAAAGCGGATGATGCAACCATGGAGAAAACTCGTTTGGGCTTTGCAAAGCTCTTAATTGAGGTCACTTTGGGGCAGGAGTTCCCTGAGGAAATATGCTTTGAAGATGAATGGGGGTACCTTATACCATTAAGAGTCACATATGACTGGAAACCTGTGGCTTGTAGTAAATGCAGAGGTTATGGCCATAAGAAGGAGCAATGCAAGAAGGTGGTGCCAGTTCAGAGACAACGCTGGGTACCTAGAGGTACGCAACCAATGGAGAGGGTCTCATAGCCTGTAAGAACTGACCCGAATGTGGATGGTGAGGGATTTCAGGTTCCAAACAGGACTGTTCGAAGAATTGAAGCTAGCCCTGGGCATGTACTAGTGCATACAACCAATACCTTTGCTACTCTGCCAAGCAGCAATGAGGAAGCTTCTACTTCTACTGGAACCCCTAGTTATGCAGTGTTGTGATAAACTGTGGCAATACCCCAATTCTGACTGGAAATCCTAATAATGGTGCGGGGGACCTACCCTCTTCAAGCAATGGATAACATCTGCTGTTGGAATGTAAGAGGTCTGAACAACACTGACAAGCAGCATGAAGTCAAAAATTTCTTGCATCAACAGCATGTTGGGTTGGCAGGCCTCTTAGAGACTAGGGTAAAAGCTGTGAATCTTCCTACAGCTTCCCTAGTGATATGTGATGGATGGAGTATTACAACCAATTTAGCTTGTCATCATAATGGTAGAATTTTCCTTATCTGGAAGCCTCAGGTGTTTAAGATGAGTATTCTGGGCATGTCTCCTCAGTTTATTCATTGTGGTATTGTGCATAAGGGTACAGGGATGAAATTTTACTGTACTTTCATTTGTGCATTTAATGATGGAGCAGATAGAGTAGCATTATGGGATGATTTGAGTGCTAGAAGTAATACTATGGCTGATCCCTGGACGTTATGTGGGGATTTCAATAATGTGTTGCACCTACAAGATAGGATTGGGTCAGTTGTAACAGCTAATGAGATCATGCATTTTAGAGATTGCCTGTCTTATTGTGAGATGCATGAGGTTAATACCACTGGATCCTTTTTCACATGGACAAATAAACAACCAGGAGATAAAAGGGTGTTTAGCAAGATGGATTGGGTTTTTGCTAATGATAGATGGTTTGATGACTTTCCTGCTATCAAGGCAACCTTCTTGCCTGAAGGGTTATTTGACCATTGTCCTGCCATTATTTGCTTCTATGATAAGGGGGTTACTGGTATGAGACCTTTTAAATACTTTAACATGTGGTCTCAATGGCCTTGTTATCTAGAAAAGGTCAAGCATGGTTGGTCTCAACAGGTCCAGGGAGTCCCTATGTATAGATTAGTGTGTAAACTCAAAATGATGAAGAAAGTGTTTAAAGAGTTCAATATCAAGGGGGTGAGTGATGTGTGTAAAGATGGTGTTCAAGCTCAAATGCACCTTGATCAGTGTCAGGGAAAGTTGCAGAATGACCCCAATAACCTTGTTCTGGGAGAAGAAGAGCTGCAAGCCTTGAAGAAGTACAAGCTGCTTAACAATGCTCGTGCTAGCTTTCTTAAACAAAAGAGCAAGACTCATTGGCTCAAGTATGGTGATGCTAATACCTCTTTCTTTCATAATAGCATCAGAATGAGAAGGCAACAAAATAGTATTTACACAATTCTGAATGAGAATGGGCAGCTCTTATCTAACCCAAAAGAAGTTAATGATGCTTTTTTGGAGTACTATGGAAAGTTGTTAGGTTCCTCTACACCTCCACAGAACAAGGTTGATCGGAACCTAGTGAAACAGGGGCCTATCTTGAATGAGCAACAGAGGGAGGGGTTGTGTATGAAATTCACTGCTGAAGAAATAAGAAAAGCTATGTTCTCTATACCTGGAGACAAGTCACCATGTCCTGATGGGTTCAGTGCACAGTTCTTTAAGGATGCTTGGGAAGTGGTTGGTGATGATGTGGTTGAGGCTGTTTTAGATTTTTTCAGACATGGCAAATTGTTAAAACAGGTGAACACTACTGCAATAAATGTGATCCCCAAGAAAACCCAACCTGGTTCAGTTAGAGATTACAAGCCTATAGCATGCTATTCTGTTAGTTATAAATGTATCTCAAAACTCTTTTGTATGAGACTGAAGAAGGTGTTGCCTACTGTGATAGATGATGTGCAAGGGGCTTTTGTGGCTAATAGGTACATTGTGCAAAATGTTCTCATTGCACAAGATCTGGTGAGTAAATATGGTAGGAAAGCTACCTCTGCTAGGTGCATGCTTAAAGTGGATCTGCAAAAAGCCTATGACAGTGTTGAATGGTCTTTTCTAGAAGATATGCTTGTGGCCTTGAACTTCCTTGCAAAGTTTGTTCACTAGATAATGGTATGTGTCTCCTCTCCTTTGTATTCTCTTGTTATTAATGGATCTCTGCATGGATTCTTCCCTGGGAAGAGGGGTCTGAGACAAGGGGACCTGATGTCTCCTCTGCTTTTTGTTATCTGTATGGAATACCTTTCTAGGACTCTTAAATGGGTTGGCTGTCAGAAAATGTTTAAATTCCACCCAAAATGCAAGCCACTGGGTCTAAATCAATATGTGCTTTGCTGATGACCTGTTAATGTTTTTCCATGGAGACTTAGATTCTATGATTCTGCTATTGAGGGGTTTTGAGACATTTTCTGTATGCTCTGGGTTGGTGGCTAATAAAAGCAAATCAGCCATGTACTTCTGTAATGTTCCTGATACTGCTATTAGGAAGATAACTGATGCTACTGGATTCCAAATTGGGGAGTTGTCGTTCAGATACTAGGGGATTCCTGTTTCCTCAAAAATATTGTCTAATAATGATTGTGATATTCTGGTTGAGAAGATAATCTCTAGAATCAGATGCTGGGGCTCCAAACATTTATCTTATGCTGTGAGGGTAACTCTGGTTAATTCAGTCCTGTTAACCCTGCATTCTTATTGGGCATCAATCTTTATCATTCCCAAAACTATATTGCACAAAATTGTGGCTGTGTGCAGAAACTTTCTTTGGGATGGTAAAACAATTTACTCAAGAACTCCTCCCATAGCCCGGGAGTTCGTATGTAGGCCAAAGTCTGCTGTGGACTTGACATTAAAGATTGTTTTTCTTGGAATATAGTTGCTGTAGGGAAATATGTGTGGTGGTTGGCATCCAAACAAGACTCTTTGTGGGTCAGATGGGTGCATCATATATACTTAAAAGGAAAAAGCTGGTGGGAGTATCAGGTGAACCCCTTAGCTAGCTGGGCTTGGAAGAAAGTGTGTGAATGCAGGGATTTACTGAAGAGTGCTTATAATCAAGATGCTTGGGCTGTCAATGGTAATGGCAAATACTCTGTTAAAAGTGGTTATAAATGGTTGAAACCTCAGGCTGTGAAAGTTCAATGGTCTAGCTGGGTTTGGAATAGACTTAACCAGCCGAAACATGCTTTTATAGCTTGGATGGCTGCGTTAAAAAGACTGAACACGAAGGATAGACTGAAGAATATCCAAGTGTGCAGTGATGCTATATGTCCTGTGTGTGATAAAGAGATTGAGACTTGTGAGCATCTCATGTTCTCTTGTGAATTTAGTATGCAATGTCTTGATATACTGAAGCAATGGCTGGGGATCAGAACAAAACATGTCATGGTCTGGAATATATGTAGGTGGATTTCTAGAAAGCCTAAATTTGTCAAGAATGTTATGCTTGCTGGTGTAACAGCTCTAGTGTATCACATATGGAGGAGCAGAAATGAAGCCTACTGGAGTCCGGTTGTTAAAAGGCCTGAAGTGATTATGCAGCAGCTCAAATGGGATGTGAAGACGAGAATAAATGCCTTTATCCCTAAGAAAATCTCTGTAGCACATAGGAAGTGGTTTCAGACACTTTAGCCTGTAGGTTCTGTTGCTTCTATACAATCTTCCATGGTTTTAGATGGGCCCTTCCTAGAAGGTAACTTCTTGCTATGGAAGGGTAATGTGAGAGGGTATGCCCTCTGTGATTATTGTATGTGGTTTGCTGATCAATGAAAGGTTCTAATTACTTATCAAAAAAAAAAAAGGTTTATATTTATTTTACTAATGACCTCCCGAAGAAGGTCTATGATAAATGAGTTGGAATTGATATATTGTGAAGTTCTATTGAAGGATGAGACTTATTCATGTACTTCACATTTTTCCTATTTCTTAGGTTTTTCCCGTCGGGTTTTCCTAGAAAAGGTTTTAGTGAAGTAGTGGATGTACTCCTTTTCCCTACGTTGAGGTTTCTATCCCATTGGGTTTTACCCAACAAGGTTTTTAACGAGGCATCTTGACAAACATAATATTGAATTAAGTGAGCTTGATGTTAATGTCTCCCTTTATCGGATATACAATTGTTTGGGATGATAATGAATGAGAATGAAAGTTATGTACACCATATTCAGGGGATAGATGAATTTTGTTGGAAGTATATTTTCTAAACATGCAGGAAATCATGAAGTATGCAAGTTCAGCACATTTGCAGAGCATGTGATTCATCTTTGAAGAACAGAAGTGCCTATGGTCCGATATGATGAATGTTGCATCTATTACCTAATGCAAAGAAGGTGATATCAAATTCAGTCGATCATACATTTCACCGATGTTTCTTTTAACCTATGGTATTGGAAGAATGAATATATAAGTGTTCAAAAAACCCATCACGAAGACATTTCCTACTGAAGATCACAATTGCAACAACTTGAAGATCTAAACGGATATGATCATGAGAGGGAGTAAATACACGCTGCACTCTTTTTCCCTTAGCCATGGTTTTGTCCCACTGGGTTTTCCAGACAAGGTTTTTAATGAGGCAGCATCCCAAGCGTATTGAATAATAATGTACTCTTTTTCCTTTACTAGGTTTTATCCCACTGGGTTTTCCTAGTCAGGTTATAACGAGGCGTATTCTTAATTGGACATTTAAGGAGGAGTGTTATGATATAATTAATATGGATGTCCATATTCTAACTCCCAATCCGTTTCACCTTTATCACTTAATTCTCACATTAAGTGAATTATGTTTAACTCCCCTAGCAATCAATTCCTTAGCTCAATTTGATGTATATATAAAGCTATGATCTTATTGTCATGTACAAGTGGAATGAATGATATATCATCTCCTTCTCTCCATTAACTAGTCTCCTATTGTTCTTATTCATGTTGCAATTCTTGTGTTATTTCATAACATATATATATATATATATATATATATATATATATATATAGATTAACTCTAATTGAACTAAATCTTCATTAACTTAATTAATTCTAATCTAATTTACCTTAACCCTCCATCTCTCTCCTCTTCCTTCTTCCTCCCACCTCCCCTCCTTTCTCTGTCACATCTTCCACCACCACCACCATCCCTCCCCTCTCTCTCTCTTCAGCCAGGACCACCACCCAGCCCTCCCTCACTTTGTCTCGATCTCCATCCTCCCCACTGCTCGCTCTCATATACTCTCTCTCCTCCAACCACCACTTTGTCTCAATCTCCATCATCCCATCTCTCTCCTCACCATCACCCCATCTCTCTCCTCACCCACCCCTCCCTTAACCACCACGACTCCGTCCCCCTCTCACTGTCTCTCGTTCTCCATGCCCCGCCCCTCACCGCCAACCCAACCCACGACTATAATACTGTAGTTGCAGATTTGAAATCTCATCAAAATCAAAGAGTAATCATGAAACCAAATTATAACTCCAACACAATAGAGAGGAGTTTGAGTTTGTGAAGCTCCTCGTAAAGCTCGACCTCGGAATCAGTGAACTTGGATGGGTTGTCTGCGTATTTGAGACGGGATAAGATGTTGATGTGGATTTGGATCTTAAAGTTGTGGGGGTTAGTGGTGGTTGTGGTGGATGGCGTTTGGGAGAGGAGAGAGAGTGGTGGTGGTGGTGGAGACGATGGTGGAGAGTGGTGGCATTGGTGGAGGAGCCGGAGGTGGAATTGGTGGTGGTGGAGGTGTGGCTAGTGGTTGAGATGGTGAGGACAGGGGAAGGGGTGGTCGATTTTGTTGGTGGATGGCTTGTGGTTGAGGCTGAGGTGGGTGGCGGACTGGTGGGTAAGATGGGAAGGAGGAGGATTGAGAAAAATTAGACTTGAGTGAGACAAGGATTTTTATCCATTTTTTTAAAATTTTCTTATTATTAAGAGCTAATAAACATTACTAGTATAATAATTAACGATAAGTAGGTTTAATTAGCGCTAATCTTAACAGAGTTAAACTTGGTCCATTTTTGTGACAAAAATGACAACTTGGGATTACTTTTGTAAACTTTACAACTTGGGATTATTTTTGTCGCTCAAACTTGGAATTATTTTTATCGAATTTTCCAAAAAACAAAAAAATAGGGGTTTGGATTTGACTCGCTAATGTACCATTGTGCAATCCAGGGCTGGGTTAGAAAAAGTGGCTTCAAATTCAGCATTCCGGTAGGATATACTCTTCTCGTTCCATCTTTGATCATTAAAACCTATATTGATATTCAATACATTTTAAAAAGGAATTTAATGAAAATACTTTCAAATCATAAGTTATAAAGATTTTATATAAATTTACAATTAAATTTGACCTTCAAAAAGTAACTGGATAATTTAAAGTGAAAAAAGTGAAAATGACTAAAGGAGGGAGTTTATAGACAGTGGCGAACCCATTTATTAAGATGGGTGTTCCAGTGAACCTCCCTTTTTTTCCTTTTCAAGGTACAATATTCCTATTTTTTTTGGAAATTCTTTTATTTAATCTTTTTCTCTTGTTGCACCTATATTCTAAAGTTTTACCCCTATTCTAAGACTTGCACCCCTTACTCTAAGATTTGGTTCTTTTCAACTGGATAAACTGAGCTAAATTGAACTGAATTGATTTTTTTAAGTTGATCTTTAACCATTTTAAACTTGTCCAGACATACTTAGGCTCTGTTTGATTCACCTTAATTTTACTTAAATTCAGTTTAGTTCAGTCTTGTAGACGCCTAAAAAGCGTCGTCAGATTTCTTCGCAAAAGCCCGATGATGAAATGGGTCATTTATAAACCTGAATGTTTTTTTTTTGCTTTGATAGGTAAAATAAGGCCTCAGGTTTTTCCTCGATCACTCCTTTATTTCGATCACATTCAAAAGTCTCGTTCAAGAGCTTTCCAACGACACCTCCCGTGTCTTTTTCCGACCCCAGGTTGCAAAGTTGCTAACCGAGGGTAAAACCGTCTTTTACCGCAAAAGGGTAAAACAATCTTTTCACATTTTTGAAACAATAAAAATTCATCCGAATAATCCAAAATTTACTGAATGTCGTCATATGACGACATCCAGCTGGCAGCTCCACTGCAGCCAGCGGCTCTTGCTGAGCCAGCTGGCGCCCACCTCTTCACCCGATTTCTTCAGATTTCGGCCCACTCTTCACCCGTCCAAACCTACTTCGTCCCCTTTAATTACAGCCCTCCTCCCTCATTCAAAAACACGCAGTCTATAGTTGACAACTTCTATTCTCAGTTGAGTATTCCTGAGCTTCTCCCTCTTTCTTCCGTAAAATCATTCTATTCTCGGTTGAGTACTTTCGAGCTTCCCCCTCTTTCTTTACTTGAGATCTTGTTTTTACTATTCAATTGTTAAATAGCCTATAGCTCAGGTACTAAACTCTAGAGGGCTCAAATTAAATTAATTTGCTTAACTATTTACTTTCTAGTAGTCAAAATGTTGATATATCATGCCATTCATGCTCTTTGTTGCTTCCTAAATACTGTTTTTCAATTCTGTAAATAAGCATGTCTAGCTATTGTAATGCTCAACTTTTCAATCGAAATGCATGTCTAAACAAGGGTCAATAATAAATGTCGTGATGCTTGTGATGAACCAATTAATAGTCTAATCTAGATTGTTAATCTGGTTTGTGTGGGAATCATGTCTTTAAATTATTATGCAAACTTGAGTTAGTAGAGACCGTCATAAAACGGGCGAGTTGGATGCCTAACACATTCCCACCTCGTACCTTCGCCCCCGAACCCTTTATTCTTGGGTACTCATATGTTCTATATGAGCGGGAGTCTTTCTAAAAACATGATTAGTTCACTTTTCGCGCTATTGGGTTGTCCCTTTGGTTATCCATTCGGTAAAATGGCATAGCAGATTTGTGACATCTTTCATGGTTTTTATTCAATTCAAGTCTTTTCAAATGTTTTTCTAACTCGACGTTTTCTTAAACTTATCTAAGCCCTCAGTTTACAAATTTTCTATAAGGACACACTCCGTCGAGCGAGGCCAAAAGCCCCGGGTCCTTACAAGTCCAGTTCATGTATAACTTTATCACTCATATAACTTTTTATTCCAAAATAATTTCATGATGGTAATTATGTCATCGGAAAGATCTCAAAGCATACTTTCAAATGAGTCCAATATTGACTATGTTTGGACGAATTTTAAATGGTTAACGGTCAAGTTTAAAAAATCAATTCAGTTCAGTTCAGTTCAGATCAGTTTTACCCAGGTGAATCAAACGGAGCCTTAATATTAGACTCATTTGAAAGTATATATGCTTTGAGATCTTTCCGATGACATAGTTATCATCATGAATTTATTTTGGAATAAATAGTTATGCGAGTGATAAAGTTATACATGGATTGAGTTGAACTAAACTAAATTAAACTGAACTGAATTAAATTGAAGTAAATTTAAGTTGTGACAAATAGAGCCTTAATTTTCTGGGTTTATCACTATATATAAAATGAGATATTTCGATCAAATCGAATCGAGTTTTGGTGGGTCGTATTACCCCGATTCTTCCAATATAAGGCAAACAGCAGAATGAATAGACTTTTTTTTGTTTATGCAAGTCATTTCAATTTCCATGCATGTATCTGGTATTGTACGTAGCTCATCAACGAGTTGCCGGGTTAAGATTAGATTGGTGGACATGGAATTGGTAGGGAAAAGAGAATAAACAAGTTTATCATGTTGTCTTTTTTATCAACATCAAATATGAAAAGCATCAAATATAGAAACAAAAGTTCATACAGTATGAGTTGTTTGTATGTTGGTCAATTTGCATAAGCTGTCACTGGTGTCTGTATTTTCAGCATAGTTAAATGTTACTCTCATGTTCATTGCACATGCTAATATCTCTCTCATATTTTCCTTTTTCTCTCCTTCACTCCACCCACTCTCTCTCCTCCACTCCTTCACTATCCGGATTAGGTTCATCTTTGATATCGAAATTAGGCAAAAAAATTTATAGTATTTTCGGTGGAATATATTGATTCATGGAATAATATAGAAATAATAGTAATCTATCATTGTGGTTATAGATAAATTTATTTATTTGATAAGATGTGTGGATTTTGTATGTGGTCAATTTGATAAGAGTTTGTATGTGGTCAATTTGATAAGAGTTTTTTTTTTTTTTTTGGCAAAGAGGAACTTTCTTCCTCTTTTGGCGTGGCTAAAGGGCACCTTCTAATGCACGACCTCGGGTATTTCACGAATAAATTCGTGTAGGTGCTCCGCAAGAGGTTTGAAACCATGATCTGGTAGGTATACAAGTTGCAATTTGTTTACCAGTGAGCCAACACCTCTTGGGTCAATTTAATAAGAGTTTGTATGCAGTCAATTTGCACAAACAACTAGCATTTCAATAAAAGTTGCATTTTGAAGCTTGCAGTTAACAATGTTTCTTACTCTCTACTACCAAATAATTGTCCAGATTATTTTCAATCTGCAACTACCGGTACAACTACTTTTGTGAAAGCTATCCCATACGAGTTTTCATTTGCAGCTACAACTACATCTACTTTATTAGCATTTTGTAGCAATTTTTAATGGTTTTCTCATAATTTATTTTATATTTTAACATTTGACAGTTACAGTTACAACTAATTTTGCCAAACATAACCTTATTCAAGGGATATTATTATCCTTTTAAAAGTTGCTTACAATATCTTGTTGGGCTTATGGGGACAAAGAACGAAGCTCCATATGATGAGTTGTGGCACTTTTTTCCATTTGAAAGATAGTTAGTCTTTCAATAATTAGCGAAACATATACTAAGGGATAATCGGATCAAACTATTTGTTGTCCAATTATATTAGTTGGTATAAGCGCCGGTTACTTGAAAAGTAATTATATATTGTGGGGATAAACATCGTTACAATGACAAGGTATGACTATCAGACTATTTAATTAACTTTTATATTTGAGGGTATAAAGACCGCTTGACATGTGATTAAAACTTGCAAGTAAATGAGCAAATAAAATGACAAAGGTAACATTTTGAGTGATAATTTGTTAGCTTATATATTTGAGGTACAGTGGCATGTTAGGTGATTAGTATTATTATATATTTGAGATACAATAACATGTTAGTTGTAGATATTTTTGGAAGATAAGAAAATTACTAATGACATGTATAACATTTTGATCAATCACCATTTTCATTAACCTTTACACATACAAAAACTCGGTGAGTCACTTTTTACTCAAATAAGAGTCATTTATAGTGTTAAAAGGATAATTCTTGCATGCGTAGCACGAGTTTACTTCTAGTACATAGTTACATAAATTTAAATGCCATATTATGATTTAAAAGAAACACACACACACAGTTACATAAAAACGTTTATTAGGAGTAATTAAAAATAATAATAAAAACTTTTACTAGGAGTACAAATTGAGAGCACTACTAATGATGAAGCTAATTAATTAGTGCCACCAAAAGCCTTCTTAAGCTTCTTAACCTGGTCACGATCAAGCAACATACTCTTCTCAACAAGCTCAGAAGGAAGATTCCCAGCAAATAGCGAATCATCAATAAATTGAAGTCCAGGCTTAGCACTATTCAAGCTAACAAAAGCAAGTGCAGGAGTTTTGCCAACATTAACCTGAAAATGAAGCAAAGATTGTGGGAAAATTATGATGTCACCTACCTTAAGTGTTTTATAGTAGGCCGTATTATTAGTAGAAATAAACCCTGCTATAATTTTCCCTTTGATTAAGATTAGGACTTCGGAGGTTCTATGAACGTGGAGCCCCACTACCCCGCCTACCGCGAAGTCTAGCCTCGCCATAGCTAGACCGAGGCCGTTTAGGGCCGGGAACTCGGAGGAGAAGGCTGGGGTTACGGCACTTGAGAAGATGTTTGAGGTGTTGCCTGGGATTCCTAGGCCTGAGAAGACGAAATCGTCGAAAGTGAGTTTTGATGGGTCTTTGCATGAGTAGCCTGATGGTCCATGGGGGAGAGTGTAGTCTGCCACGCAAAAGTCCTCGACGATTGCAAGGGATTGCGTGGCGAGGAGTAGGAGAGAAGTGAAGGAGAGGATTGCGAGTTTTGTCATGGTTGGATTGATTGAAGTAAGGAAGGTTTGTTGCAATGTATTGGATTAATGAATGTATTTATAGAGCAAAAGACATATGGCGGCTGGTGCAATAGTAAAGGGTAAATAAATAAGGTTAACACTAATTTTGGGTCGTCAATAAAAGATTTCGGATTTGAATCATGACTGATACATTGACATCTTGCAAATTGCGATTGAATTCCTCCAATACTTTGGGTAAGGTTTAGAAAGGCGCTGAAAAAAACGGAGCATAATTAAAATATTGTCACGTTAATTAGTAATGAGGCCATGAAAAGATCAGATAAGATGCAGGTATGACTTATAAGGTATCTAATTATATGGTAAGGTACAATGGATACATACTATTGTTCAAATATTAAATCAATCGTTGTTGTGACTTGTGAGAGTGGCAGTACTGTATGTGCTAGAGTTGTAGATAAGAGTCAGAGTGTAGCAGTTGAAGAAAGTTTCAAAATCGATGTGATGAAGGAATAGAACTATATATGTAGGAACGGAATCATTCTACTACATTTGGCACCATGTTACTGCCAAAACTTTAAAGATTATGAAATGAAGTATTTTAATGATTTCGTGAAATTATTGATAATGGCACTAATATGATCAATGTCTTGATCTGTAAGCAAAGTATCACAATATCCATCCCCCCAATATACTACTCTAGTGAATAGTGCTTTGTAATACTTCCTCCGGTCTATGAGAATTTCCTTTTTCGACTTGGCTCATGGAAATTTTTACGATTCTTGATATGATATTGTTTTAAAGATTCATTTTCTATTTTACCCTCCTTACTGTTAGAGAATATTATCTTGTATATCTTTGGAATATTTCAGATAAGCATAATATCATAGAGATTGTGTAATCTACATTTCTATGACAGTAGGACTCTTGTACTTATAAATAGGGATCTATTACATCAATAATAATCAAGCATTGTGTATGGGATTATTCACATTAATTTATACTTACTTCTCACCCTCATGTGCCCATGTTCCCATAGCCTCACTCTTTCTCTCCTACCAATTTCTATGTGCTCTTCCAAAGATATGATTGGAACAATTGTGTCCAGAATACTATTTTCTTGATCTTTGTATCATTTTCAAGTCTAAAAATTTCCATAGAAGGGAAATAAGGAGTAACTAATATGTTCAATTCAGTGGCTAATTAGTGGTTGAGATAGGGTTCTAGAAACACTAAGCTAGCAAAATTAACATTTTTTTACTCAATTATTCATAACTTTATTCATATGCAAAACAACTATATCCCTTAAATATCATGTTCATTATCCTCAACTTTGTTAACATCAATAAACGTAACACTTTCTTTTTTAAAAGGTACAAATCTTTTTACTTAAATTACAAGTCTTGATTCAGTGCTCCCTTCTAAGTCGACCAGATTTAAACTTGATTAGTTATAAATCAATGGAGTGGATTACCTATATATGGTTCAAACCAAAAATTGCAAGTTTGATTCATGTTACTTTACGGCCTTTATTGTCATTACTCCATTGTTTTATATTTTAAATCTAGCAAATCTGACCGTCTTTCACTTTGTGAGTGTCGAAGTCAAGAGTGTATATATTTTCCATGATATTTAAATTATTACCCATTAGTTATTACATATTCTAACGTTAGTTAGTGCCCAAGCAATCAGCTTGTGCGGACTTATTGGTCGTTTGGTTGCATGTGGGAACTCGAAAGTTGAAGTTTCAATAAATTTGTATTTCTCATTAATTAGGACTTTTTGAAAATTGGCAAATTGTGTTTGGTTAACAATAGGAAGTGTAACTTTTTACACGAACTTCCACTTTTTTCTTTTTTTTTTTTGAGAGGAAGAAGAATTTCATTAATTTAAAGTCATGCGGCACTTACAAGAAGGATTGATTACAACAAGAAATAGATCTAAAATATCAGAATACATTCAAATGAAAAAGCTATGTAGCACTAGAGATTCAACAATTCCGACCGGCTTCTATTTAATCTTTGTTTTCCATATTACAGCATTTTCACATAAGACTCTGCTATAGCTTTGAATGCTCTGATCCGACATTGTAGACCACCTCTTGATATAATAGATCCACCAATGTACCATACGAACGACAATACTCTCAAATATATAGTGACAATTGAACCCAATGGGTGGGACAAACTAACTCTCACAGATGGAGAGACTGAAATTATTCGACATAATGATACTAAATAACAGAACAAAACAATGAAATGAAAAGAATTCGGGCTTACCATAAGCGCAAAATCGCTAATGGTAGTCCCTAAACCAAAAAGGAGCTAGGGTATTTTGGGAGGAGGGAGAGAAATGAAGGAAAAAAGGAGGTAGGGAACATAATAAACTTTCACTTACCTAGAGGATTTAGGTACGTGACTTCCTCCATTTTGAGGAAGTGGAAATTCCTGGGAAATTGCACTTTCTTAATTTTTGTTAAACATAAAACTTTCTACTTTTCTTCATTTCAAGAATTACAACTTCCTAAATTTCTCCCATTTCTTATTGTCAACCAAACAACCATTTAATAGGATTAAACAACCACTTAATTATATACAAGAAAGCTTAACAAATCATATAATTAAGTTCGTTACAGTAACAGAGCATAAGAGAGAATTCCATGAGGATGCGCTGCTTCCCTAGCCACTTCATTGCATTTAGGTACGAGAGATTGATTTCCACATTGCTCAGTCTCTTCTCTCGCGACTCTATGCCTTTTGGTAGGCAGCACAATTCCTTGCAGTAGTAGAAAATTTTTACTATGGTAAACTGAAATTTCAACAAAAAACAATTGAAGCTATGAGCCAAATCTAGATTTGATATCAATTATAAATAGTCACTACAAAATCCACTACCTTAAATAGTACTGTACATTGTAGTGGTAATTTAATTGAAAGTACACTATACATAAGAAATGAGCAATACTGTGCAAATCAGCTGATGCGTAAGTGATGCAATGTCTCAAGCATAAATATACATCCAATGAATGGTATATATTATAATATATAGTGTAGATTATATATATATTAATATAATCATATATTATTTATATTAATGTCGATTATTCTATAACATCTATCTATCTATTTTATTATTATAAGTAATTAGACGTTCTTATTAATTGATAAAGAAGTTCAATACAACTGAATAGTACAAAGAATGTCCATATATAGCACTTCACCTTATGATAGCATCATTCATTTGAGTACCCCCACCTTCTACGAAGGGTTTGGCACTCAAATGCAATCATATGCAAAGGGATGACCACCAAACAAGACTCCTATCATAGCGACAACTAGTAACAAACTGGTTGTGTCACACCCAGACTAAAAACTCGAGATCTCTAGCTATCAATGCCCTGTTTTGCTAGAATGTCTGCTACGTCATTCGCACTGCGAGATGAATGAACAATCTTTAATCTCGGCCACCACTTGAGAACCCTTCTGACAAATTAAAGTTTAATTAGCTTAAATCTTACCTCCCTATATATCTATTATATACTAGATTTTATCTCCGTGTTTCGCACGGGCTCGTAAAATAATTTTATGAATATATATTTAATAATACAATGCTCAAAATATTTAAAGTGAAATTATTAATATTATTGATAAAATACATTTTATTTTATTTTTGCGAATAATTCTATGCATATGATGTGCAAAGAATTTATGCACATGATGCAGGCTAATTCTTGAAAATTATATTCTCATACCACCTACATTTATAATGAGATTTGACTAAATTTAAATAGAGAATAAAAAACAGTAGATGTACACTAATTTTAATTAATAATTTAATTTATGAAAAAAATGAGTAAACTCATTTTCCATTAACGATATATGTGCACTAAAAGTTAATATCTCATATTTGTTTTATATCATACAACTAAAAGTATGTGACAAAGTTGTCCACATGTGGGGTCTACGTGTCATCTTTACATGAACATTTCCTCTTATGTGACGTCCTACATGTCAACATCACACGGAAAGGACTCAACTTTATTTTATGGGATACATATACATATATATCTCATTTTGAAGCATTTTTCAAATCCAATCTAACGGAGTCAGATTTTTAATTTTTTGACTTACGTAACTAAAGTTTTTTTATTTTGTAATTTGAAAATATGCTAATAAATATGTAATTAAGTCAACTAATGATAATACAGTAATTGTTGGTGGAGGAATATCGTGAAAAATAATTTTATTAGATCGTAAAAGACAAGTAATGGATACTTTGTTTAGTAATACTCAAAGGCTTGGATAAAACTGATTGCACTTTTGTTTTATCACACTGTATATTCTCCTTGGCTAACTCCCCTATATATATAGCCCAACATCTTATTAGCCGTTAGTATATATCAGTGTAAAGACTTAATTGTGGGAGTGAATCATAATATATTATCCACTAATGCCCATTACTAGCTTCAATAAAATATATACGTTACCTCATCAAAAGTGAGTGTCTAACACTCAGAAAACTTGACCGGCAAAACCAAATTGAATACTAATTTAAGTTGCTTTAGAGAATAGCTAGTGAAACAAAGAGATTTTTGTAACGTAAGAAATAAATAGGGAGTTACATCAAAATTTAATTGGTGTAGGTTTAATATTAACTGTCAAAAGATACTAATGACCAAATCAAAACATTTATGTTGTAGATCACCATCAGCCAAGTATTGGTAACGCAAGAATCAGACTTTAACTGACTAATTTAAAAGAGAGTTAATATAAAAGAATTTTAAATCATTATACTATTTTCCAAAAAAGCCTACATTGAAGGGCTTTGTGTACTTTGGTTTTGCAACATTGAAGCCCGAGAAGACAAAGTCGTTAACGGTGAGATTAGCAGGGTTTTTACAAGGGTACTCTGCTGGTCCCTTGGGGAGGCTGAGGTCTGCAACACAGTACGGTAGGGGTGAGTAGAAAATTCGGGTACCTAGTATTGAAACTGGAATCGGTTCGGAACCGGTAGTTTCGGAACCGGAACCGGTCAACCAATTTCAATTCATGTTCCCAAAAATAGGAACCGGTATCAACCAATTCCAATTCCGGTTCCCGATTTTTGTAAACCGGAACAATTGGATACTTAAAATATGAGTCAAGAAGGTGTCATCTAGTTTTGGTGACTATGATCTGATCAATCTGTGTTCTGTATGTGTTCACCACCTCCGCCACATACCCCTCCTCAGTAAAGTCAGTACTATGTTAGTTCAATTCCTATAGATCTGATGCGCTTCCATTTGCTCTTTTCGTCTATATGCATATTGCATGCTCACTGCTCAGAGACAATTTGTATTATTATTGCATGAGTTGTTTTCCCTTAGCTTGATATTTTCGTTAAATGAATCGTGTCTGTATTATTCTAATTAAGCTGTTTTTTGTTATTTAGTCTAAAAATTATTTGGTTTCTAAAAATACAAATTTGGATTTTGAGATGCAATCCGTGGGTATCCAGGAACCGGGTGGGTATCCGGTGGATCCAATTCCAATTCTTAAGAATTAGGAATCGGTGTAACCAATTCCAATTCCAATTTCTAGAAATTTGAAATCGGCGGATCCAATTCCAATTCCGGGTAGTGCAATACCCGGTGGGTACCCGGTTGCGCTCACCCCTAGTAATCGGCGATGCTCTCGCTCGTGGCTGAGGAGAGACACATGAAGAGGAGGCTTATGGTGAGAGTCATGTTTGAAAGTCTTGACGTAGTTTGTGTTGGATACAGCTTAATTAGAGATTACAAGATCCTCCACTGTTAGTGTAGAGAATAATACTGTTACTTAACCTGGAAATAGAGGATGGTTTTGGAATGTGAGGAGAGAGAAAAAGAACGATCCTCTACGCCTTACGGTAACTGCAAAGGATCCAATTTGACTTAATTGTGTTGGTACTGGATTCTAGTTAGTGTTGTGAAAATTTGGAAAAGCTTGTCAGCCTATATATAGGGTTGTGGTGCAACGAGAAAGATAAGATGCACATACTATGTAATAGGAATACTGCATACTTTGTTTGAAAACTAATCACATATGAAATAGCTTGGCCTTTTGGGACCTGATTTGTTATTGCTCACGTGCGCAATACAATCGAGGACGAAAGTACATTACAATTGATCTTGAAGACTTATCTTTGTTAGCTTCTTTTTCCTTTCTACAAAGACGTATGCTTGTTAACCTTTTGTTTTTTTTTACAGAGACGTATGTAATAGCTCATGAAACACATGACACATGTGCCAACCAAATCTTTTATAGGTTGACGGGCTCAAGCAAAAGAGAAGATTCTCTCTATAAAAAAAAGAGTAGATATGACATTTTTAATATCCTTACATGGATATGAATTTGAACCCGTGATCACTGAATATGTGAGAGTGAGACACTCACCACTTGACTATGCCACCTCATCCTCATATTATTGGAACTCGATCGGGTAATTGAAACCCGAGTAAAGTAAAACGTTAGAAATGCGCATATTCAAATGCAACTTGGCAAAATTGGAAAATTCAGTCTCTTAAATTTGAAAGTATATAACCAGTTCACGCCAAGGCACTTGCAAAATTGGTATTTTGGATGTGCACATATTTGGCATTTGGCTACGCCTCAGAAGAGGTTTGGGTATCTTTCAGGATAGCATTAGATTGGTGGTGGTTTCTTTCCGGTTTCACTAATGGAGTGGTATATATATATATATATATATATATATATATATATATATATATATATATATATATATATATATATATATATATATATATATATATATATATATATATATATACTAGATTTCGTGCCCGTGCAATGCACGGGTTCTTGTTTATAATCCTTCGTTATTAATTAGAATCAATATAATAAAAAAAATTTAATCACATCAATATATAAAGTTGAATAATAGTAGTCTAGCAAGGAAGAATAATAATTTTTTTATCAAGAAAAAAAACTCTTTTAACAAAGAATTTTTATTTTTAGTGAATATATAATATTTTTTAGGATAATAAATATAATACTTATGTTACTTATTTTTATTAAAATAAAATTAAAATATTTTTAATTTTTTTTTATTCACTCATGCATTTATGACTATTTATTACGTATTTAATGCCACCTTGGTGAGAAATCAATTATTATATATACTAGATTTCGTACCCGTGCGATGCACGAGTTCTTGTTCATCATCCTCTGTTATTAGAATCAATATAATAAAAAAATTATTAATCACATCAATATATAAATTTGAATAATAGGAATAGCAAAGAACAATAATAATTTTTCTCACACATTTAACAAAGAATTTACATTGTTAGTGAATAAATAATACTCCGTATATGTTTTTTAAGATAATAAATATAATACTTATGTTACTTTTTTTATTAAAATAAAATAAAACTATTTTTAATTTCTTTTTAATCACTCATGCATTTATAAATATTTATTATTTATTCAATGCTACCTTGGTGAGAACTCAATCATCTATGCGTTGCACGAGTTCTTGTAACTATATCTATGCGTTCCAAGTAAATATTTTTGATAATTTTGAAAAACCAAATCAGAGTTGGAAGTTTTTGTGATTATCTACTATAAAAAATATTTGCAAAAAAACTTATTTTGTGTCTACTTAATTAAGCCAAAAATTTAGTTACTGTCTCAAATAGCCACTTCCAATCATCTAAAAATCTTTTTAAAATATCATTTTTAATTTTTTTTTTCATCTTGTTTTTTTGAACAGAGTGTTTCGATCCTATCTACTAATTTTGGTAGTGGCAAAATAACGTAAAAAATTTCATTTTAGAGACCCGGTTTTACCTATCAATACGCATATAAGAAAATTTAAAATGATGAGAAATTTAAAGACACATTTAATAACAATTGTAGGCTTATTCTTCAAACGAAACATCTCTTTATATTAAATCAAAATAACTCCAATTCACCGTCACCAACTCACCATCTGGAGTTCTGAACTAAAGACATCTCTCAAAATAAAGAAGAAAAATTAAACCAAAAAAATAAATAAATAAAGAAGAAAAACAGACTAAAGACCATCACTCATATATGATCAGAATACAAAGATTTCAAGACAATTAGCTAGAGCAAGAATGCAAGATTAGGCTCCAGAAGAAGCCCATTGATCTGCTTAATCATTAAAGAATTAGAGGGAACTTACAGTAACATAACATGATACTACAGTCTAAAATGCTATTCGGTTATATAATATTAGTAAAGAATAAGCCCATTGGTGTATATATTATCTTTGTTACTAATGAGCCAGACGGAACAATTGAAGCAAACAGAGACGCCTGAAGAATGATGGTTGTCGGCTACTGTTGGTGGGAGAAAGAGAAAGTAGAGATGGAAGCCAAAATTTCTAAAATAAACCCATTTATAGGCCAAATCTTTCTACTAATTGATGGGTAGATGGTGCGTTTTATTACTAACTGCCATCAATGAAGTCTTTTAATGACTATTGAAACTTGAACGTTTTTCATTAGAGGAAGAAGGTGGAGGGTTATGTAAAAGATAAGATATATGGATAATAGCTCATAAGTCATTAATTAGTTACTCTACTCAATTTGACCGACTGAAAGGAAACAGGGATGAGTTTTGGAAAATAATGAGAAATAAGTAATAAATTGGATTACTAACTAAAGTTGGAGTGAACAATCAATTGGGAATCTAGAGCTCAATCGGATACTATTGGCTCTACCGAATGTTTATATATTGTCATAAATTATAATGTATCATATATGACTATTCAATGAAATCATGTTTAATAACTCATTATACATCAATATTCTTATTTATCACACTCTGTTATTAAAATCAAAATAATAATAAAAATTTAATCATATCAATATATAAAGTTTAATAATAGGAGTAGTAAAGAACAATAATAATTTTTTTATCAGCAAAAAAACACATTTAACAAAAAAATTACATTTTAAGTGAATATATAATATTTGTTTTAGGATAATAAATATAGTACTTATATTAATTTTTTTATTAAAATAAAATAAAAGTATATTTGATTTATTTTTAATCACCCATACATTTATGACTATTTATTACTATTCAATGCCACATTGGTGAGAACTCAATTATACATATATATATATTAACTAGATTTCGTGCCCGTGCGATGCACGAGTTCTTGTTTATCATGCATACTCCGTTATTAGAAGAAATATAGTAAATTTTTTTAAACATATCAATATGTAAAGTTGAATAATAGGAGTAGCAAAGAACAATAATAATAAAAAAAGACGGGAGAGAGAAAGTGAAAGCTCTGAGGTGCGAAAGCTTGGTCCGCCATTTCCGCGCCTCTTCCCGCCATGCCACCTGGTCGTGGAAGACCCCCGAAGAAACCAAAAGCTCCGGAATCTTCTTCACAATTTACTGCTACCATCCCCGTCAACAATGGTGCCTCACCAGCAAAGGAAAATGGAACCTAGCAAGCTACGGAAAATTGCGTTTCAACCAAAAATGGCGATGAGGCGAATTCTAATGCAAATCCTCGATCTCCAGTTTCTCTAGGAGATTTCTTGATCCCTGCGATGGAAAAAGGTAATATTGTTCCACCTATCTCGTCTGATGCTCTTAATTTGGAACTTCATGATCTAGGGTTTTCTTCGGATGATTCTACTATGGCGGCAAATAATCTTGCTAATAAAACTGGATTAGTGACTTCTAATACTGAATTGCATGCTTCCAAATTTGGGGTTCCTCTTGAGAAACCTGTACACACCTGGAGAGAGAAAACCTTGAAAATTTTGGGGGGTAGGGGAATGGAGCTTGATTTTATCCCAGCCATTTTAGATAATGTTATGGTGGTTATTGATGAGGATGATATTAGGGAGGAATTGGAGTACTGGCAATATACCCTTGTAGGGTGCTTTATTGGCAACAAACCAAAGCTTGCCAATGTTCAAGCTTTTGTTGAAAAACATTGGAACCATGTTGAGAAACCACCGGTGCTTTACTATAAGAAAGGGTGGTACTTCTTTCGATTTTCTGAAAAGGAGGACATGGATGTTATCATCAGGGGTGGTCCTTGGGCAATTGGCACTAGTTCCATAATTCTGAAGCAATGGACACCTTCATTTAGTTCAGAGATGGAGGCAGTCACTAGAGTCCCAGTATGGGTGTTGTTCCCTGATCTGGACCCATACTTTTGGTCTGCAAGGGCCTTAAGTAAACTGGCTAGCAAAGTTGGTACCCCCATGTTTGCTGACAAGTATACTTCCACGAAGGAAAAGATAGGTTTTGCTAGAGTTTTAATCGAGGTTAATGTCTCCTCTAAGCTCCCTGATGTGCTTACTATGAAATCACCTTTTATTGGTCCTGTGGTGCAAAAAGTGGAGTATGAGTGGCTACCCTACTATTGCCATTCATGTCGCAAGCTTGGGCATGAAGAGTCACATTGCAGGTTAAATAACGCAAAGAAGAAACCTACACCTGAGCAGGTACACTCAGATTTAGAGGCTCCTAAGGCCACTCAAACCTCTGAACCAGCAACAAGGAGGGTTCAACTAGTAATGCTACAGATGCTGAGGGTTTTACCACTGTTGAAGGAAAATCTGCATGCAAGAGTAAACTCACAGAAAATAATCACATGTCCACTGAAAAACATAATATTGGGCAGGTTTTGAATAATAGGTTCTCTGCTATTGCTGTAGAGAATGAGGAACTGGAAGATAGGCAGAATCATCATGGCAATCAACAAGACAACTCAGTGGTTTTTGATCTGGAGGCTCCCCTTCCCCCAGACTTATCATGAATATTCTCTCGCGGAATGTGAGAGGGCTAAATGAGCCCCTCAAGCAGCAAGACATTGCTGGGTATTTGTACAGAAATAAGGTGGCTCTTGGAGCGTTATTGGAAACCAGAATAAAAGAGCACAAAGCCTCTTCTATTATCTGGAAAAGATTTAGGAATTATCAGTTCCACAATAACTATACTAGCCATAGAAATGGCAGAATTTGGTTCTTTTGGGATGCTCAAGAGGTTGATGTGCGGATCCTTGACACAACCATGCAAGTTATCCACTGCAAGGCCTTTGTTAAAGCTCTTTTTATTACTCTTGTTGTCTCCTTCATCTACGCTTCTAATGATGCCATGGATAGAAGATCCCTCTGGGATAATTTGAACCATTTTAGTGGCCAGGTCAGTGGCCCTTGGGTTTGCCTAGGTGACTTCAATGTTACCTTGACCACTGATGAGAGGATTTCCAGTTCCCAACCTGTTCTTAGGGATATGCAGGATTTTGCTAGTTGTGTGGCAACTGCTTGTTTGTCTGATCTTCCTGCTTCGGGCTGTCACTATACTTGGACCAATAATCAAAATGGCCGCGATCGAGTTTGGTCCAAGCTTGATAGGGTTATGGCTAACCCTTCTTGGATTATGCAATTTGGGTCCTGTAAGGTGGAGTTTATGAACTCTGACTTGTCTGATCAGTCCCCCGCTATTATTCATCTTGCTCAGCATATACAACAAGATCCTAAACCTTTTATGTTTCTTAACTGTTGGGCCGATGATCCTGTTTTTATTACTCTAGTTGACAGAATTTGGGGCACTGAAATCCAGGGTTGTAAATGTATGTTCTGGTGAAGAAGCTACAGCTCCTCAAAGCTGAGCTTAAGGTGCTCCACAGAAGGCATTATTCAAAACTCACTTCTAGAGTACAGCAAACACATAATGCTTGGATGGAAACTCAAACTCTCCTTCAATCCTCCCCTGTTGATTCCTCCCTTATCTGCAAGGAGCGTGAACTCAAACATAAGTATCTTAAACTGAGGAATGTTGAACTCAGTGTTTGCTGCCAAAAAGCTAAAACTCAAGACATCAGATACTCCGATGAGAATACTTCTTACTTTTATGCCAAGATTGCCGAGAGGAAACTGGAAGCAAAACTTATTCTATTGCTGATCTTCAAGGTAACATGCATAGCACCCCTGCAACTGTGAGTGAAGCTTTTGTAGACTTCTACACTGAGCTTTTTGGGACGCCTTACCACACTGATACCTTTGATCCTGAGCTCTTTTCTGGGCCTATTTTAAATGACTCCCACAAGCTATCTCTTACTGAGGAAGTCTCCGTTAGTGAGGTCAAAGGTTCCCTTGACTCCATTAATGTCAATAAAAGCCCAGGCCCGAATGGTTACTCTTCTGGGTTTTTCAAGAAAGCATGGGTGGTTATTGGATCTGATTTCTGTGCAGCTATCCAAGATTACTTCAGAACAGGGAGATTGCTTCTACAAGTTAACTCTACCTTTGTTGTTTTGATTCCCAAGTGCCCCAACCATACTACTGTAGCTGATTATAGACCGATCTCTTGTTGCTTGGTTATCTACAAAACTATAACTAAAATTCTTGCTAATAGAGTTCAGAAAGTCATTGCTGATATTATTGGCTACGAACAAGCTACCTTTATCCCAGGGAGGTCCTTATTTGATAATACCATGATGGCTCATGAACTTGCTGCTCACTACGGCAGGAAAAACATCTCCCCTAGGGTCATTATCAAGATTGACATCCGCAAAGCTTTTGATACGGTGGACTGGGAGTTCCTTAAGCAGACTCTTGTTTGCTTTGGTTTCCCTGACAAGTTCATTGCTTGGATAATGGGGTGTATTACTACATCCAAGTTCTCCATTTGTGTCAATGGGTCCCCCAAGGGCTACTTCAAAGGGCATAGAGGGCTGAGGCAGGGAGACCCCCTTTCCCCCTACCTCTTTGTCATCTGCATGGAAGCCTTGTCTAGGCTACTGAGAGCTGCCACATCTGCACAAGGATTCTCCTCTCATCCAAAGTGTTGTAGGCTTAATCTGAACCATCTCATATTTGCCCACGACTTGCTCATCTTCACTAGAGGTGATCAGCCATCTGTTGCTGCTGCTACTAAGTGTCTCCAGACTTTTGCTCGATTGTCTGGCCTTGTTGCAAATTCCCAGAAAACTGAAATCTATTTTGGAGGGGTCAATTCTCATGTGAAGCAAACTATCCTCGATCATTCAGGTTTCTCTGAAGGGAAAATGCCTTTTCGATATCTAGGCATACCCTTGCACTCCTCGCGGCTTACCTCTGCCATGTTTCATCCTTTGATTGAAAAGATAAGACATAAAATACAGCACTGGGCTGCTCAATATCTTTCATATGCTGGGAAGATAGAACTTATAAATTCCACTGTTTTTGGGATTAATAACTTCTGGTCTACTGCGTTTTTGCTCCCTAAAAATGTGTTGAAGAAAATTCAGAAGCTTTGCAAGGATTACTTATGGGGCTGCACTGATGACAAGAAAAAGATGACATTCATGAGTTGGAAGAATATTTGAAGACCCAAACAAGAAAGGGGGATCAATGTCAAAGAAGCCTTGAGTTGGAACCATGCAACAATGTTGAAGTGGATTTGGAAGCTACACAATAACCAGAACTCCATCTGGACTTCTTGGGTTTGTAGGTACAAGCTTACCAGGTCTAGTATCTGGGATTGCAAAGCCACGCAGAGTAGCTCTTGGGGGTGGAAGAGCATCCTCTCTGTCAGGGATGTTCTAATCCAAAAATCTGGAGGGGTTGATGCTGCTGTAGCAGCTCTTGAGGAATGTTGTACTAATGGTGTTTTCAAAGTAATGAAAGCCTATAATTTTTTTAGAGATCAGTCCCCATAATAGACCTGGGCCAAAATTGTTTGGGACATGGTGGTGGTTTCTATGCATGCCTTCATATCTAGCCTTGCCATACAGCATGCCCTGCCTACGATTGAGAACCTGAGAAAGAGAGGCATGACTATAGTGAACATATGTTCTCTATGTGAAGCTGCACTCGAAACAGATAGCCATCTCTTTTTCTCTTGCCCGTTATCCAATGATATTTGGCAGCACATTCTTACATGGAATGGCATTAGCAGGAGAGGGCGTAGCTTGAATCATGAGCTAAGATGGCTCACAAACAATAACAGGGGGAAACATTGGAAAAAGAAGCAACTTCGTGGTTCCTTGGCTGCAACCATATATGAAGTCTGGCGTGAAAGAAATCTCAGAATTTTCAGGGGGCAGAAAAGGAGTACTGCACAGATTATTTGGCAGATCAAGTATAACGTCTGTGCAAGGATTCTTACAAATGCTGGAGAGGAGGACTCTAATAGATGTCAGCAGCTCATGGGTTAATTAGAATCCATAGGATTCTGTGTGTTTTAGTCTTATAGTGGTAGATCTTTTGTATTTTCAGGATACCTTGCTAGTATGCCTCGTTTCTGTACTGGATTTACCATGGGGTGTCGTCTTGGCACCCTTTGGAAGATGGAATGAAATATGCTCACCATTTTTCAAAAAAAAAAAAGAACAATAATAATATTTTTATCAACAAAAAAAACACATTTAACAAAGAAATTATATTTTTAGTGAATGTATAATATAATTTTTTTTTTGGATAATAAATATAATACTTATGTTACTTATTTCTTATTAAAATAAAATAAAATTATTTTTTATTTCTTTTAATCACCCATTCATTTATGGCTATTTATTACCTATCCAATGCTTGGTGAGAACTCAATTTTACATATATATTGATATATGATTGAAAAATATAATTAATTTTGATTTCTTTTTAATCACCCATGTATTTATGACTATTTATTACTCTTCTTGCTACTACTCAACGTTATATATTTATACTAGATTTCGTGCCCGTGCGATGCACGGGTTCTTGTTTATTATCCTCCGTTATTAGAATCAATATAATAATTTTTTTTAATTATATCGATATATAAAGTTGAATAATAGGATTAGCAATGAACAATAATAATTTTTTATCAACCAAAAATACACATTTAACAAAGAAATTTCATTTTTAGTGGAATGTATAATATTTTTTTTAAGATAATAAATACAATACTTATGTTACTTATTTTTATTAAAATAAAATCAAACTATTCTAATTCTCTTTAATCACCCATACATTTATTACTATTTATTACATATTGAATGTCAGCTTGGTGAGAACTCAATTATACATATATATATATATTGATTGAAAAATATAATTAATTTTGATTTCTTTTTAATCACCCATGTATTTATGACTATTTATTACTCTTCTTGCTACTCGTACTACTCAACTTTATCTATTTATATTTATATTGATTAATCACCTATGTATTTATGACTATTTATTACTCTTCTTGCTACTACTCAACTTTATATATTTACTAGATTTCATGCCCGTACGATGCACGGGTTCTTGTTTATCATGCACACTCAGTTATTAGAAGAAATATGATAAAAAAATTTAATCATATCAATATATAAAGTTGAATAATAGGAGTAGCAAAGAACAATAATAATCTTTTTATCAAAAAAAAACATATTTAACAAAGAAATTACATTTTTAGTGAATTTATAAATTTTTTTAGGATAATAAATATAATACTTATGTTACTTTTTTCTTATTAAAATAAAATTAAACTATTTTTAGTTTCTTTTTAATCACCCATGCATTTATGACTATTTATTACTTATTCAATACTTGGTAAGAACTCAATTTTACATTTATATATTGATATTTATTTTGATATTAGATATTGGGTTGCTTAGAATATTTTTTTTATCATTTTTTTTCTTCTCTTTTTCCATTGTACATATTCTTTTCCATTTACAAATTTTGATATCAACAAATTCCTTTACAAAGTAGATGTCTAGGAACCCGCATTTCTTTCTCATTAATATGCATGTACTAATTAGAATTTGAAACTGAAAACACTTTGTGTATCCTACAATTCAAATTGAAAATAAAAGAGAAAAAGAAAACACTGAAGTTACTCAAACACGAAAATGTTAGCTATATACAGTGTGTAAGAAACACGCTTTTTTTACGTGTCTATATTATTAATCCTCATTCTTTTTACACAATTCTCAAACCACCTCCTATTTTCATTTTTATATGATTGTCCCGATTATTCCTCTCACATAAAAATATGTGTATCCTACATAGAGTGTATCCCAAAAAGAATCCCTCAAACACTGCAATGCAAGAAAGTAACAAGTTTATTGAACCGTTGAATTGAAAAGAAAAAAAGGGCTAGCAAGACGTGTCGTCTGTTCAAATTAACTTAACACACACTCAAACAATGGTAAACTTAAAATAAATAAAGATAATGTTAAGGAAATAAATTACATTGGCAATTAGTTTTGGAACATGAATGCCAGAAGATGAGTAGACTCAAGAGAAGACTCCTCCCAGTCCACCTTCGGTCACCAGCAGTTCACCGCACCCTTCAGCCATCTATCATTCAAACCACACCCTTGAACCATTTTTTGTGTAGATGGAGCCATTTTTTGTATGGAAATATTATCGGATGAATGGATGATGGAGAGGGCAGCTAGTTGATATGGAGTCGGCCCGCTATTTATCAATATCAATATATATATATATATATATATGTATAATTGAGTTCTCACCAAGGTGGCATTGAATAAATAATAAATAGTCATAAATGCATGGGTGATTAAAAAGAAATCAAAAATACTTTTATTTTATTTTAATAAAAAAAGTAACATAAGTATTATATTTATTATCCTAAAAAAGGTATATTATTTATTCACTAAAAATGTAAATTCTTTGTTAAATGTGTGAAAAATTTGTTATTGTTCCTTGCTACTCCTATTATTCAACTTTATATATTGACGTGATTAATTTTTTTTTTTATTATATTGATTCTAATAACAGAGAATGATGAACAAGAACCTGCGCATCGTACGGGTACGAAATCAAGTATATATGTATAATTGAGTTCTCACCAAGGTGGCATTGAATAGGTAATAAATAGTCATAAATGCGTGGGTGATTAAAAAAAAATTAAAAATAGTTTAATTTTATTTTAATAAAAATAAGTAACATAAGTATTATATTTATTATCAACCAAGAAAAGAACCCGTGCATCGCACAGACACGAAATCTAATCAATATATATGTATAATTGAGTTCTCACCAAGGTGACATTGAATAGATAATAAATAGTCATAAATGCATGGGTGATTAAAAAGACATAAAAAATACTTTTTTTTTTAAATTTTAGCATAAAAAATTAACATAAGTATTATATTTATTATCCTAAAAAAATATATATTATATATTCACTAAAAATATAATTTTTTTTGTTAAATGTGTTTTTTCCTGATAAAAAAATTATTGTTGTTCCTTGCTACTCTTATTATTCAACTTTATATATTGATATGCTTAAATTTTTATTATTATTTTGATTCTAATAACATAGTATGATAAACAAGAACCCGTGCATCGCACGGGCACGAAATCTAGTATATATGCATAATTGAGTTCTCACCATGGTGGCATTGAATAAATAATAAATAGTCATAAATGCATGGGTGATCAAAAATAAATCAAAAATAAAAGAAGCTCTTTGGTTTGTATGATTGTCACTTTGGTTTGATCATATTGGTAATAAAAGAAGGTCTTTTATACCAAAAAAAAAAAAAATAGAAATCAAAAATACTTTTATGTTATTTTAATAAAAAAGTAACATAAGTATTATATTTATTATCCTAAGAAAAGGTATATTATTTATTCACTAAAAATATAATTTCTTTGTTAAATGTGTGAAAAAGATTATTATTGTTCCTTGCTACTCCTATTAATCAACTTTATATATTGATGTGATTAAAAAAAAATTATTATATTGATTCTACTAACAGAGGATGATGAACAAGAACCCGTGCATCGCACGGGCACGAAATCTAGTATATATATGTATAATTGAGTTCTCACCAAGGTGACATTAAATAGTTATAAATGCTATTAAGTAAATTTACAATTAATCCTAGCATGATCATAAGCATTCGCTTCAAAACAGGAGGAAAAAAAAATGCAATTTCCTAAATTTAATATTTTTGTGTATCTTCATGGCTATTTAAGTACATGAATGCCATTAGTGTCTTTTCATTTGTTGTAAATTATGCGTGTATCACAAGAATTTGTTGAGCAAGGACCATAGTCATCAAAGGTCACTAAAATGCATGAATGCTTGACAAACGGAAGAGTCTCATCAGTTTCAAACTGAAGAGTCTCCTTATTATAATAAATTGGGTTCGTGTCTCCTCAATTTCAAACTGAAGAGTTTCCTTATTATAATAAATTGGGTTCTTTGAATTCATTGGATGTTAACCAATTCTTGATTGGTTCCACCTCAACTTCCATATGCGTACTATTTGACCATGAGTTTTTCTCAAATCAGTACATTTTAATTTCTCTTTGATTCTCTACTTCCCTTTCTAAAGAAATTCACCATATTAATGCCTCTTGCTGTCCAAATTGAATTGATATCTATAATCAATCTTACCTTACTATTAAAACACAGTGCGCACTCCCAAGACTTGCCATGTGGCACATTTGAGATTGACATATGGGATGCCAAATAAGCCCCCAAGTTTGTATAGTAATGACACGTAAGCCGCCACGTAAGCTGCTCATGCAAGTGTGTCAAGCATTTATTTGACTTAATAAATACAAAACAACATAATTATTATCATATTGTTCAAGTTATAAAATCAAATAACTTTTGTTACGCAACTATAAAATTTTTAATTCTTACTTTATTAGATCAAGTTCGGAAAATACTTCAAAATGAGATACACATGTCCTATATTTGACTCTACAATGTTCGATAAAAGTTATAAAACATACACTACACAATTTCTCCTCGCAATGTACACTTCTACGAGGTATTTGTTATGTTTGTCATGTGACGTTTATATCACCATTGCAGTGTCATTTGTTTTTATGTCATTCATTGTTTTCACTGTTTGATTAATTTGTTAGCTAAAATTTCACCAAAATAGATAATTGAGTATCAAAACTTCTTTAATTAGAACATTTACTTACTTTCTTTAAATAAAAAAGAGGAAAGACCCTTAATCATATGACTACACAATTTGTGGAATTAATACACCTACTATAGCAACTAAAAAAATAGACAACATTCGAAAAAAAACTAACCCGGGGTTACAATATCAGATGGTGGATGGAGGATGACGCGACAAGATGGAGGATGACGCGACAATATGGTGGTGATTATATACTATGTTTATTTTTTATATGGTGATGGTGTTGATTTTAACAAACTGGAAGAGCCATGGGAGAAGATTTTAGGGAGAAGAAGATGAAAGTGAGTAAGAGAATATTTATTATTTGTTTGTAATCTGGAAATGAAAGGTTAAGAGAGGGAGAATAGTGGCTAGAGCCTAGAAGTATAGATTGTACTACTCTATATCGTAGAAGCTAGGCAGTAAATTTAGGAAATGCACGGGTGATTAAAAAAGAAATTAAAAATAATTTCATATAATTTTAATGAACATATAAGTATTATATATTCATCAAAAGTGTAATTTTTTTGCCCATTGTGTTTTTTTTTGATAAAAAAATTGTTAATATTCCTTGATATTACTCAACTTTATTTATTTAAATGATTAAAAAAAATTAAATTGATTTAATAGCGGATGATGATGAATGTGAATCCGTGCATCGCACGGGCACGAAATCTAGTATATATGTATGATTGAGTTCTCACCAAGGTGACATTGAATAGGTATT
Source organism: Tetragonia tetragonoides (assembly GCA_038025085.1). Lineage (NCBI taxonomy): Eukaryota > Viridiplantae > Streptophyta > Magnoliopsida > Caryophyllales > Aizoaceae > Tetragonia > Tetragonia tetragonoides. Next base: position 12,432,029 of record CM076143.1, read on the forward strand.
AAATAGTCATAAATTCATGGGCGATTAAAAATAAATTAAAAATAGATTGATTTTATTTTATTAAAAATAGTAACATAAGTATTTTATTTTATTATCCTAAAAAAAATATTATATATTCACTAAAAATGAAATTTCTTTGTTAAATGTGTTTTTTTGGTTGATGAAAAAATTATTATTGTTCCTTTCTATACTCCTATTATTCAACTTTATATATTAATATGATTAAAATAAATTTATTATATTTATTCTAATGACAAAGGATGATAAATAAGAACTCATGCATCACACGGGTACTAAATCTAGTATTGTAGTATTTCTAACTATTCAAAACTGGTGCAATGTACTCGCTCGTCTATGTGGAAGCCAATTCATCTCCCCCATTAAATATAATATTTAAACAATGTTAAATGTTAATCACGTATCACCTTATTCAATGTTCAACGCATGAGATGAACCCTTTAAATCCATTGTG